>OZ008367.1:169216922-170460745 GCA_963931995.1 Phaonia tiefii | reverse complement strand
CATTTGAAGTGAGCTTGCCTGTATTGTTCATCTGCAACGGAAAAATATATTTCCAAATATTTAATTTGTAACATCATTATACTTACCATCTTGAACCCTCTTAAATGTTCCTGGCGAGCACTGCACATCGAGTTGTCTATCGCTACTCATTTTCAATTCAGTACTTTTGTTGTCTTTTAAGTTGTTTACATTGCAATCAGCTGTTTACGAACCAGCTGATTTTAATTTCTTGCAAAGTTTTTACTGGATGTCGTCTGTGTACTTTTTGTGATATTTTCTACTGAGAGAGGAAAATTTTTTTTACTCTCCCAAAAAAGTTACTGGATATTTCTTACTGGAAAAGTACCCAGACAGACCTATTCTCTCCAGTATGAGATAACTCTATGGTTCGACCATTGTTTGACATGTTCAACACACATTACATGCAGTTTGGTGTTTTTGTGGAGCATTTATCGATCGATGGTTTCTTACTTCGGCCGCCATTCAGCGAAAATATTTATACGTGGAAACCCGATTCGTTTCGGTTATATTATAAATTGTGGACACTTTGTCCACATTGTTCCACTTCATACCATATTCCGGTGCATCCGGCATTTATAATAAGAGTGTGGGACTCGGTGCGTCCGTCATAATGGAGCTATTAAAAAATTACAGCAGACAGTTGTCCGAGGCCTTCGGCCACGGACTGTCCCTGCAGGCTGTGTCAGAGACACGGCCGTTAAGTTTAACGTAGAATACGCCATCCGATAAGACGGAAAACATATATGTATAACAATAAATTTATTTGCTTATATTATTTATCATTTATTGTTATATATGTTTTCTGTCTTATCGGATGGCGTATTCTACGTTAAACTTAATGGCCGTGTCTCTGACACAGCCTGCAGGGACAGTCCGTGGCCGAAGGCCTCGGACAACTGTCTGCTGTAATTTTCATATTTACCAACGGCATTTGATTCAAGTCCGTTTAAAAAAAAAAATATTATGTTCAATTTTTTTAAACTTAATTTAATTTATGTATTTTAATTAATATTTTTATTGAAATAAGTTCTGCGAATGTTGATAGGGCCGCCCTAATATTAAAAAAGGTTTACCTTATCGAGTCTTCGCATTAGCATTCGAGCGTTGTGTGAAAGCTTTACGCTTTACAATTCAAAATTAATGTTACAACAGCTTTATTGAAGCTTTCGCAAAAAAGCTTTATTACGTTAGCTTACTGTTCGTTTCACTTTTTACTAGATACATGTTCCTAAGCAATGTTGAGCAACCAAAAACACTCAACCAAACACCACACATATGTTTGAGTGTATGTGTTTAAACAATTTTCATTTGAGAAATTTAAATATTAGGAAGCTATCAACCAATATGAAATGTATATCAAACGAAAGATAACATCTTCATTTACTTACAAAAAATATTTTAAAAAAATTCATCTAGCCGTTTCCTCAAATTCAATGAAATAAAGATTACAACAATAAAAACCTGACATGACTCCTCATACCGTAAGGTAAGACGTATTCTACGTCAAAACATTGTGAGCAACCAATGCAGCACACCGTCCACTTTGACAATTTTTTTACCTCCTATCACTTGATGTGCTTGCTGAAAGAGAGAGGCTTCAGCGCAACCGGCACTGTTCGAGCCAATCGTGTTTCCGGAGACCATTTGAAAACTGGGAAACAAGCTTTGAGAAAGCACGAAACCGACTATGCATACGATGTCCGAAATGACGTATTGATAATTCGGCGGATGGATAATTCTGAAGTTACTATCGCAACCAATTACGACGCAATCGATCCGGTAACATTGCAACGATACAGCAAAGAAAAAAGTTTCTATTCAACAGTATCTCGCATTCAACAACTACAACAGACATATGGGCGGCGTATACTTACATGACAACGGGTTTGGCAATTACCGTATCGGCATTCGTGGCAAAAGTGGTGGTGGCCGCTCTGGGTCCAATGTTTGGACAGCGCTGTTGTCAATGGATGGAAACTGCTTTGCTGCCATGGATGGACTCGACGATTCTGACCCTGAATATATGCAGCAAAAAAAAGTAGACGGATTGCACATTCCATTGGAAGCAAATAATCAAAAGGTACCTTATATAAGTGCAACCAAAAACGATCCACCTGCACTCAGAGAATTGTTCCAGGAAAAAAAACTATTTTATTTACAACGTCGCGCCACACCTCCAAACAAAAGACAAAGAAATGAATAATTCCATGTTAACCTCTCTTTATTCTCAAATAAATACTTGAAACTAAAAAATAACCGCTTTTTTATTTACCTTATTTTACGTGTAACTACCTTCAAACGTTACTTGCTATCATAGTTACCTAAATATGTACCATAAATAACCTAAATAACAAAAACAAATTGTTCCGAACAAAAGATTTCAAAACACCTTGTTTTACCAACGCGTGGTCAAACACTCGGTAATTCTCAAAAAACTGCTTGTCTGAAAAAAAAAAATTTGTCAGAAATTGTTTTTTAAGATAAATTAAGACGTGCCTGAAAGTTGCATCAAAAAATTCGAACGTCTAAATTGCTGGTAATTAATGGATTAAATTGGTAATCAGTTGATTTTGATTTATGTTTGATTTCACTTTAAATACGTAAAGAGTTTTTCAGAGTTTTGTCAAATAATCTTATTACCATGTGGCAACAGTGGAAAATGCTACGAAAAATAACCGGTATTCACACATTTATCGGGTAATCGTTCCGATGCATCAAAATGACGCCATTTGAAAAACAAAAGTGAAGTGATAAAATACAAGATATTTAATGAAATTGGAGAATATTTGAGCAGAAATAAAGTTCTATCTGCACTACGAGTTAAATGATAAATTTGTTATTTCAACTAGGACATTAACAACTAAAGAAGCTTCTTGTGGTATTCTGTCAAAATCATATGGTCACTTAATCGGTTTAAATGTCCAACTGTGACTGTTTAAACAGCAATCAACTATTAACCTAAAATATTTGTTCGTTGCTCAAAGATGATTTTCCACTCTAAAATTAGACCTAACTGTTAGATAATTGAAATTATTGGGCTCATGAATTTTTGGCTCTACTTACTTTTATTTTTTACTTTTACCCCTGCGCCCCTTAGAGTCTCTCTAAACCGTACTCTGTGGGATTCTGTTCAACATTCTAGATTTTGCACTGGCAATGATATTTTTCGCATTTTTAACTTTAGAGTGATAAATTATGTATGTACTTATTGTGGACAACAATCCTTTTTGGAATCCAAAAAATCTATACATTTATGCATATTTTTAGACAAATTTTAAGTTTTTGGGTTGTTGTTTTTAATAAAAACCTAAATTTACGGGTATTGTCGTGGAGTTATTCACAATTTGATAATAATTCTGCAAATAGTTAAAATATAAAGTAAATGATTTACAATGATTTTATTGTTTTTTATTAACAAAGATAAACATTTTAGAAACTTCGAGCGATAAAATATGATGTGTGTACAGGAAAACAACATAACACCTCAAGTTCAATCAAGTACATTACAAAAACAAGAGAATCTTGAGTAATTACTAATTTTTTTTATAAGAACCTCTGACTTAACGTTCGTTTTATGACTACAAAGCTAACCGAAAAATTCGTATTTTCTGTTTATATACTATTTACTTTTATATTGATATAGTACATTTGGTTTGCAAATGTGCAAAAGAGAAAGAAACTGTCTGTTCTTACCCAAAATACCTTTGATAAATTTACCTCCACTCCAGCATACGTTTTCAAATAATTTTCCTTTATTTTAAAGTCACTCAACATTTAGAAACGCTAGTAATAAAATTCGCCTATTAGTAATAACGAATTTTCAATTCCACAAAATTTTTAAACCAACATTTTCATCCAGAGAGTGATTTTAACGCCACCAGTGTTTAGTTATCCGCGTTACTTTTAACCAGAGTAAACCTTTTATCTGTCCGTTTTTCTCTTTGAATTTTTGGCAGTGCACGAGAAACTGCAGCCAACTTCATTTTACATTTTATTGTGTTTCAGTTTTTCTCTTGAAATAAATTTTGCAAACGCTCAGAAGTAGACACTTTACAAATTGTTTATGACCACAAATTGGGTTTAGGAAAGTTAATAGTTTTACCACATTTGGCGACAGCGGCAGCAACATGGCCTCATTGGAACCAGCACAAAATAAAACTTGGGATTTGTCGTTGTACGAGCTGCAACGGAAGCCCCAGGAAATCATTACAGACAGCACTGAGATAGCAGTTTCACCAAGAAGTTTACACAGCGAGCTAATGTGCCCCATTTGTTTGGATATGCTCAAGAAGACTATGACCACCAAGGAGTGTTTACATCGCTTCTGTCAGGATTGTATTATCACAGCTTTGAGATCGGGTAACAAAGAATGTCCCACCTGCCGTAAGAAATTGGTGTCCAAACGTTCTCTCAGGCCAGATCCCAATTTTGATTTGCTGATATCAAAGATTTACCCCAGTCGGGAGGAGTATGAGTTGATTCAGGAAAAGGTTATGGCCAAGTTCAATCAGACCCAGTCGCAACAGGCACTGGTTAATTCCATCAATGAAGGTATTAAACTGCAAAGTCAAAATAGGCCTCAACGATTCAGAACCAAAGGCAATGGAGGTGGTGGTGGAGGAGGTCGTGGCGGTGGAGGAAATAATGTCAATTCATCACATTCCCATAATGTGTCCAATGAAAGTAACACAAACGGTAATGAAAGTGATACAAACAACAGGGAAAATTCTACGGGGCCACCAAGTGTGGCTGTAACTGGTAATGCAGTACCTCCTGTTACTCAGTCTACCACCAATACAACAGCAGTTGCCGTGGCGGTAGCAGCTGTTGCTGTGGCTGCAGTAACAGCATCGTCATCTTTAAGCCAGGCCGCCAGCACTTCTTCCACCACTCGTATGGAAGATGGTGCCTCCAATCCACCGTCTGTGCGTTCCACACCCTCCCCAGTACCTTCGAACTCGAGTAGTTCAAAGCCAAAAAGGGCCATGTCAGTTTTAACGTCAGAGAGGTCTGAAGAATCGGAATCCGACTCACAAATGGACTGCCGCACCGAAGGAGATTCGAATATTGATACGGAGGGTGAAGGAAACGGTGAATTGGGTATTAACGATGAAATTGAATTGGTCTTTAAGCCACATCCCACTGAAATGGCGGGGGATAATCAACTGATGAAGGCCCTTAAAGAGAACTGCATAAGATACATAAAGACTACGGCAAATGCAACGGGTAAGAAAGAAAATTGTTTATATTCATCACCAGCGGGAATAAATCTTTGACGTTTGGGAATAAGGTCTTAAGTCAGAAACTGTAGTTTTTCGTAATTTTAAATTGAAAATTATTTATATATGAAATTTTCTGACTTATTGCCTAAAGAGCAAATGATTACGATTGGATGGAGTTGTGCTAGATTTAAGTTATTAATACCAAACGAAAGAGAAAAAAAAATTGAGTTAAACCCAATCAAAAACCCAAAATGCATTTTTTTGACTTAAGACCTTATTCCCAAACGTCAAAAAAATATCCTCGGGAAATATTTTGGTAACTAAAAAATAGTAAAAAGTGGAAAAATTGTGGTTAATTTGACATTTACGATAAAAAAAATAATAATTTGTTTTTGTAAACTGTTTTTATGGGAAATTGTTTGCCATTTTCACTTTAATTTTTCTGTCGGACAAATATTCCCCGGAGAATTCTATTCAAATAGAACGACGATGTCAGTTAACTTTGGTGATTCTCATTTATATTAAATGACACAATTAGGTATGTGATGAAACCCGATCGAGTCAAAATTTGACATTTCAACTCATTTTTTTTGGCAGTATTCCTTGTGTTGGGGAATTAATATTTTATATATACATTATTTAATGGTAGAAAAAGAGGAATACATTTGTTGATATCCATTATTTGCACAAAAGAACATCATTATTATGTCAAATCGTATTCGATTTAAATCGATCGATTTCCATCACATACCGGAATATAATATGAACGTGTTGATATGTACTAGAATCGACATTACTCGATGATTTTGATGTTCAGACTTTTCAATGTCTATAGTATAAATAGCAGTTAATGTAATATTATGGATACAAATTACAACTCGCATAGTAACCTTCAAATCATTGCTTGTGAAATTGTAGAGTGACAAGAATTACAGAAGATGCCATCATTTTAGGGTTCTGTATATGGGAATTTCCACAGAAAGGCCCACCATTAGTCAAATCACATCGCCCTCGTAAATTGTTTATATTTTAAGACCAGCTATTTTGATTGTTTTCAATTTTATTAAATATAGAGCTACTAACATTCTGTATATAGTAAAAATAATAGAAAACAATCGAATTACATGGTCGTAAAATATAAACAATTAACGAGGGTGACGTGATGTGACAAAGGGTGTCACTTTCTGTGAAAATATCCATATACACAGAAAAAAATAAAAATCTATTTCAATTAAAAAATTTGTTTATTTGATTAATTTTTTAATTGATTTTGGTGTAATCACGAAAATGATAATATTAATTAAAGGTATTTGTAAATTTGCCAAAAAAAAAACTTCAATTAAAAAATTTGCAAATTTGATAAAAACTAAAATATTGATTAAGTATGTAATCAAGTTAATTAAAAAAAATTATTGTTTTTTTCGTGGTTTTTGATTAAATTTTTAATTGTATCAATTAAAACCGTTATTGCTTTTTCCAGCTTGAAACCCCCGGCGACGATGCTAAAAAAAACTAACATGTTATATTTTTGAAGCGATTTTATACAAGGTTTCGCAGATACACATGTTATATCTATAAAAAATTAAATTTTTTAGAATTTGGATTCATAATCGGAACTAATGTCCGGTTTTCTTAAACTATTATTATATATTAAACAATTACGGTCTTATTCATAAAAAGTTATGAGGGGTTTGAGAGACAGATTGTCATGTAAAAACCCTCAAATCTCTCGCAACTTTTTATGAATAAAGCGGTTAATGTTTAAACGTTTTATATTAAATACAAAAAAATAATAGGTATATCTGGTGGTTCTGGAGAAACATACAATTTATCTGCTCCTGCCGCAGCAACAGTCTCTCCATTGTCGCATTCCTTCTCTTCTGCATATTGCTTTTATCCAATTTAGGGCACTCTTGTTTTAAGGAGCCCTTAGACCTGTGGATAAGTTGCAGCGACTTCAAGTTGACATCAACTTATCCATGGTGTAAGGTGAAGTTGGTGGTTTGTACAAACTAGTTGATGTAAAATCAAAGCCATTTTGATTTTTTGAAGTTGATATCAACTAATCCACCAGTGTAAGGGGAAGTTGCATCAACTTTCATACGCATTTCGGTGAGAAACGTTCATGAGGCAACATTATCGGCAAAATGTAAATAAATCAACCAAAAAATAATTAACTTAAACATTATCGGAAAAATATAAACTAAATGAATATGATTTGTAGTGTTATTTATAATCATTTAAAGAAAATAAAAATGGCGTTTTTTCGTAAAATTTGTGATATTTTCGCAGTGCGCTCACCACCTTTCATTTCGACATCTGACAAGAAAATGAAGTTGCCTCAACTAGTTTGAGAGTGTAAGGGCAAAATCGAAGTTGATGTCTAGTTATCGAAGTTGATGTCAACTTGAAGTCGAGCAACTTATCCACAGGTCTAAGGGTCCCACTACACGTTCAAAATGTCTAAGAAGATGAGTCTTAAAGATTATTTTTACGTGAAATTTTTGAAAACAATTTTCGTGTAAACAATTGTATGTGGCATAAGGCGGCAAATTGTCTTTTCAAGTGCATAAAAAATTTTTGGGGACAGTAATTTTTTCCATTGCAAACAAAACACTCATTTCCAATAAAATTTATTCAAAAACACTTGCCAATTAAACACAATTACAAACACGCAGTTTTAATCCCGTAAAAAGGCAATTTAACACTATTATGCTTTAAGTTCCCAAAATAAAATCTTTCAATCAACAATAAACGAATTACAAATTACAACAGTGTTGTATATCAAAGACTAGAGCCGTACGAAAAGTGATGACGACGGCTGGTGACTCAGCCGCCACACATATTGCCCCCCAACGGCGCTGTAAAATTCAACTTTCTGTAAAATACTTTATCACAACAATTTTTGCTCACAAAAATTACTTACACTAAGGTTTGTTAAGAACGCATCATGCGTATTTACATATATTAATTTAGATAGATTCACAGCAAAAATTCGATAATGCACTCAAAAATTAAATATTTTTAACGCCGTAGATTTGCGCCTTGCCAACTCCTAGTTCTGTTGTAAACTCAAAAATGAATTGTAAATATGATTAAAAATTTAATTGATTCTATTAATTTATTAATTGAATTTTTTATAAAATTTCAATTATATTTTTAATTGAAATTTACAGGCCAATATTTTTTTTCTGTGTACAGACCTGGTTTGTCATTTGCTACAAAAAAAGTGTGACGCGTATAGAAGATATCTCAGTAGACCTAAGGTATTCTTGACCCATATCTGGTCAACACAATAACTGTCGTTATCATTAAGCAATCAATGAAATTTGGTTAGTGACAATTATTTCCCTAAACTTAGTTTGGTATTGAAAATGGGAGTTAGGGTCACGCACCTTCTGGAACCTCCCATAGAAAACCTAGGCAGACGCCCAGCTTGTCCATCCGATGAATAGGTGAATTTAAAAAAAAAAAAAGTGATGTATTAAATACATCCAGTGTTTCAACTCTCCTATGGAGGTAAAAAAAAGTTATTATTTTTGCGAATGAACGCACCGTTTCCGAGTTATAGCTATTTCTTTATTTTAGCGATTGGACGCACCGTTTCCTAGTTATAACTATTTCTTTATTTAGCGTTTTTCTTATTTTAAAATTATAAAATCATAAAAATTTTATTTTTTCGATTGGACGTTCCGTTTCTGTTATAGAAATTTTTTCATATTTTCGACCAAAAATGGGGATGGGTTACCCACACCTAAGAATGCCACATTTGTGGGTAGTAGTCCGGACCATAGTGATGTTGCAGGGAATGTTGTAACGGATTCCCTTGCTTGAATAGGTTGTACTTCTACTGGTCAGAGTTTTTATTTGTCTATTAGACCACAGATTTGCTGTCTGTATGGCTTAATTGATCGCTGGACTCGTGGCAACTAGATAAGCGTGACTTGAGGCTTGTCATTGGAGTGATTTCGAGCCACTGTGATAATTGTTACTGATGGTTTTGTGGAGACGAGGAGGAGGTTGAGACAATTGAGCCCCTTCTCTTTCAGTGTCCAGATTACAGCGTAGGCGGGTGGCACTTTGCGGACGGTCTTTTTGGTTTGCGCAGAGTTTATACTGTAGACATTTTGGAGTTTACACGGGGTTTAACATGGCTCTGGGATAGGGGAACCTTATCCTCTTTTTTTGTGTATTGTGCCTTATATTCAGTATTGGGCGGACGTCGGGCATACTGTCTAGACCCAGTTCCACCAAATAACACGATTTTGCTTTCGTCTGTCCATAGTATCCCAGCAAAAAATTATGCATGCTAAAAAGCAGAAATTGCTTTAGAAGCACTAGCCAATGCTCTGATAAATGCGCATTATTTTCGAACAAAGTTCCCACTTAGAAGCTCTGGATAGTGCCAAATTAAATCAACATACTCATTGTTTTCAAGAAGCTCTTCTTTGTTTGCAGAAAAAACGTTGTTTTTTTATGTGCTTATTTTACGGCTCAGTAAGCAGTTTGAAAGAATGGCTAAAATTATGTTTCGCATTCAGCCCTTCGAATAAACAAAATTTTTGATTTGTTGACTCTTCGTACGAAAAGAAAACATGGGAAGTTTTCTCACTTACTTTTAAGCTTCATGGAAGCACTAAAATTTGATTTTTTTTCTAATGACCACAAAAAAATATAAAAATATTTCATTTATTGCTTATAAGAAAGAAGCACAAGACTAAAGCAGAGCCATGATTCGACCAAAAACTGTGTTAACAAAAATTAACCGAATTTTTTGTAAACATCAATCGGCCTTATTCCCGTTGTCGTCATCAGAAACTTGAGTTTTTAATGTCTATGTGTTTCATATTTATTTTGTTTGAAGTGGACGTACATTTTTCTAGGTACTGTTTTACTTAAAACAAAACACACGTTCTTCACTACGGCGGTGTTGAACGCTTAAGCATTTGTGTTAGCAACACAGCTTCTTTTCAAGACCATTATATACCAAAATTTAAGCTCCAAAATTTTCAGAATATATTAAGTTAAACGATAGTTAATTAGATAGAAAAATTTGTATCTAAACTGTAGTAGTGTGGTAACTGTAAATCGTCAAACTATATGTATATTTATACTGATATACTATATATATTTTATATACATCTGTAATATTAAATGTCTCCGTACTATAGTCACATTTTTAAATTTTAAAATGGATTAAAGCTCAATAAAATTCCCTATTAATTTAATTAAGTGTCAAGTATTCAAGATTACAACTTTTTAACAATTACAAGAAGCTCTTAAAAATCAATTCGGAGAAGCACTTCAGTGTGACATTCTTATTGTATACCTTACTGCACTGCATATAAGAAGCAGTAAATAGCTTTTAAACACTCCAACTGCTTCTAATTTCTAATAATTTTTTGCTGGGATGTTCCTCCATTTTTCATTCGACCAATCGATATGTTATTGAGCGAACTTTAAGCGAGCAGCTGCCTGTTTCTTTGAAAGCAATGGCACCTTTCGTGGACTTCTTGCGAATAAATTATTTTCTATCAGTCGTCTACAAATAGTAGGACCACTTACAGCAAGATTTAGCTCCTTTTGAATGGTTTTTGAAGACGCGGAAGGGGTTACCTTACTATATCGCACAATTCGGCGGTCATCAACAGTTGATGTTTTACGTTTGTGCCAACGTGTTTCGATGTTTTTTTTTATATGATAAGGCATTTACTATCATTTGATCAGAGCACCTTAAAATTTCCTAAATTTCTCTATTCGTTTTTCCTTGTTTTCGTAACTTTTTAATTAATTCTCGTTTTCCTTCGGAACAGTGTTTTCCTTCGGAACTGTGTTTTCCTTGTCCCACTATTACACAAATGTATATGCAAATTCATTTAATGACTATAGAAAAAGTTTCAACGTCACTTTCCATACTTACTTTTCACTTTTTTAATTTTTAATTAAATGCTGTTATAGTTTTTTTTAGTACAAATCACTATCACTCCTATTTTTATGATCAAGTCGATCCAAGGGCAAATACAGAAATATATCAATTGCATCATAAATATAATAGTTATAATAAGCTTCTCTTTTTTATTTTACTTCTTACATATTGTTGTAATTACCGTTAGACTATCACTTGCTTTGCAAGTTAATATACCAACAAATTTGACATGAGCAAATATTAGGTGGCAGCACTCGTATTATTTTGAACACAGCTGTATGTAATCTTAATAAAATGTAATTAATTTTCTCCATTTTCTTTATTTCCAGTTGATCACTTAAGTAAATATCTGGCTTTACGTTTAACCTTGGATTTGGGCTCGGAGTTGCCTGAGGCATATCGTATGCTGAATTTTTGTATTTATATTGCTCCTCAACCATCGCAATTGGTTATACTAAATGGCAATCAGACATTGCATCAAGTTAACGAAAAATTCTGGAAAGTTAATAAACCCATGGAAATGTTTTATTCCTGGAAAAAAACATAAGTGCGCTCAGCAGCTGTTGACTAAACTACAATTAGAATGTAAAGAATGTCGTAAATATGAACTCGTTAAATCTCGTTTGCGTAGTTGTCCATTTATTTCCTTTAACTGAACAACAGTAGTGTTAAGTTGTGTGGTTTTATGTCCTGTTTCGCGATCTCGAAGGTAAAGCTAAGGAAACAAAAGTCAATCACTCGCATTCGACTCAAATTGGGTTAATCTTAATCGAAAATTTCGTTCGGCTGGCTCAATTTTTTTTCCCAAATGGCTGCACATTCGAAATAGAAGAATCAAAATTTGTACTGAAAGGATTTGAAGAATTTGATTTGACTGAAATAACAAGATTGTGGAACCCAAATCAACTTTCTTTCGGCTAGAATACGAACGAACGCTTTCGCTCGAGATTGATGAACAGGCTGTTCATTTCTTTAAATTAGGGTATTTCTGGAAAGCTTTCGATTTGTGTCGCTTTTAGACTTTTTATACTTTATATGATTTAGATTAAGAAACTATAGGTTATCGCTTTTAATGTGTACCAATAATGTATCTTAAAGAATAATAAATACTGTAGTATTATCCTGAAAATATTAACTAAATTGCATTTTTGAAAGAATAATTTATTTGAAAATCAGTTTTAAAAAAGTCTTTGACTTTTAATAGATTGTTTAGAATTGCGAGAAACACTCAGGTACATATTTGTCAGGAAGGGAATAAAACAACTTAATAACTGCAAAAAAACGAAGTTTCCGAGAAAATAGTAAGTTTTCCAGTGTTACAAGACAAACGTTAAATGGGGTTTTACCGCTAAAATACGTATAAGTTCTTTGATCTTCAGTAAACCCTGCATATTCAGGTATTGCACAGAATTCAAGCGAGAACAAACTCGTAAGTATAAACCTCCTGAAAACGTACAACCCAAATATCTTTTGATTCAATTCAATCCCAAAGGCTAAAATAGAATTGAATGATAGTATGATTAAAATAAAAAATATTCGATTCAACTTTTTTTTATTATGAAAAAAAAAACTAAATACAACAATTTGTGTTTTATATGTTATAATCACAGAGCAATATGTGTAAAGAGTGTTTCAGTTCCTCCAAATTCTCGTCGAAAGTCACTGTACTCATAGAGATAGACATAAAGAGTGTGCATGTGTGTTTCAGTTCCACCAAATTTTTGTCGAAAGTCGCTTCTGGGCTAACGACAATTTTGATACGTTTTTTTTATGCCAAAATTTGGACGTAATACAAATACAAATTAAAGAAACATGTGCCCTTCAAATCAAAACTTATTTATTGCATATAAAGTTATTTTTTCAATTCGACTATCGCTCATTCTTTTTGAAATTCTATCCTGTATCAAATTTGCAGCTATGAGCTCGACGAGCTGTGTCATCGAAACCTACTACATAGAGGAATTTAGGATATTGTAATTTATCTCTCAATATTTTTAACGTCATATGTCATGGTTGCAAGTGAACATTAGTTGTGTTTTGGTTACAAGCAAGCGATTATCGCTTGCTAAATTGCAAAGAAAACGGGTATTTAGCTAGAGGTCATATTACTCAAAAATATGGCAAAGGGTTGAATATGGCAAAATATATCAAAAAATTATAAACTTAGCGAAAATGATTCGTGTCGCTAAGTCTCCGGTAAGTGCTTCATACAAAACAAGTGATTATATAAGCAAACGGTGTAACCAAAACACGCATATTGTATGGAGGAAAGCATGGGTTCAATAATACCAGATAGATGCAATAGTACCTACCCAACGTCCAACAAAGCAACAACAACAGCTTTTCGTGTTTTTGTGACAAAATAGTTATGTAAAATACAATACAAATGTATACCAACGATAAAAGTTAACAAAAAAGTGCAAAATATATTTAAATTACCCAGTTGTGTGATATATAGAGTAGCCAACTCTCTCAGTAAATTGATGACATTTGGTGTGTTGCTGATGGACGGTTGGAAAGTATTGCTTTAATAATACCAGATAGAGGCAATGGCTCAAAGCAATGAACAATAAATCAGCAACGGCATTTCATTTTGTGCGTTAAAATTTTTGTGTAAATACACCACAAATATATACTAACAATAAAATATATCAAAAAAAGTCAAAAATATTTTCACAGTTTTTCATCAAAACGACATGAATAACAAGTTTTCAACAAGTTTTCTAATTCTACCTGGTGTAAGTCAATTTACGTCAAATAACTCTATCGCAACGACCCATAGATTAAATTATACATAGATTTGTTATCCGTCGCATCTGACGTTATTCTGCGCTTCTTCAATGAGGAAACGAACTTCTCTTTGCAACGTCGAACAAAATCCCCCATTTTTAGTTTTGTGCATTCACAATGTTCATATAAATATTTACATATTTTGAACATTCACAGTAACAATTTCAGTGGTGTTTGTCAAACATCAGCGATAGAATTCTTCACTTGACGTTCAAACACAAGTTCTCTCTTTAATTCAATCTCTTCTTCAATCATTAAACCATAGACTAATACTTATAGTAGACTTAATAGTTCTCTCAGCAAATTTATGACATTTGGCCTGGTGTGATATGAACGTTGGATGTCGAAAAGAATTGCTTCAATGATACCAGATAGAGGCAATGCTTCAAAACAACGAACAAAATGCCAACAAGGTCATTTCGTGTTGTGTGTTAAAATAATTATGTTAAATACAACACAAATGTATGTTAACAATAACAGTCATTACAAAAAAGTGTAAAACTCATTGAAATTTCACAGTTTTGCACCAAAACGACATGAAAAATTAAAGCCAGAAGTTATTGTAATTCCACCTGGTGTATGCCACTTCGTCAAACACGAAGAGTGTGAAAGGAAAAGTCAAATGAGTCAAATATCCTCTCTAGTAAGATTTACTCTATGCATTAAACTGATTAGCGAGTTGACAAATCTATGTTTAATTTAATCTATGCACCGACCGCACCACGAATAATGTGAAAGGAAATGTCAGATTAGAAGAATGAAAGCTCTATATGACATTACTCTATGTATTTACTGCGCATTAGTTGACATTTCAGTCAATATTTAGACTTTTGTAAAACTTGAAAATAATTCACTGTTTATCAATCCATGTTTCTCCTAAAATGGGCCGGCCGGAACGTAACTGTGAATGTCGCCCGTTATCTCGCTATGGTAACAGGTCTTTTGATGCCCTAAATTGAACCCCGTGAGCTTGACGACGTTTGGTTCCAATAAGATTGTGATTCTTGTTACACTGCCCGTGAAACAAACGCAATAAAAAAACTTTTTGGAAAACGTTTTTATATACAGCGTTTTTTCACTATGAATTGAATTAATAAACTGGAAGAGTAATTAGAAATGAGAATTCACGCAAAAAACACTAACAAAGAATTTCGCTTACAACGTTATTCACGAGAGGCTACATTTTTGCTAAAGTCCTATAAATAATTAATAGATGAAACACATATTGAATATGTTTCTGTTTTAATTACATATATATTATTGGGGACATGACGTACAGCCCCTTAAAAATGCAATATATGCAAATATAGTCCAATTTATGCACTATCTTTCCACTACTTGTCCCAATATGCTTTTTAGTTCTGGCAATGCTTCCAATACCCCTCACAGTATACTACATTAATTAAGTCATGCGAGTAATAATCGTTTTCCGCTTTTAGTAACGTTTACATTGAAGATGACAGCTCTTAATTGAAAATGGCAATACCGTGTATGAAATGATAAAAATGCGCCTTTTTCCAGTTTCCTTTCAGTTTTTTCCTTCTTCCTTGAAAATAAGATGTTTCGGTTTAATTTGGACAAAAATTAAGATTTTAATTAATTAACAGCAATAAAATGTTCTAAATGTGTTTAATAAAGTGTTTAGCATAAGAATCAAGAGGTATTTGACGAAAAACTAAACGAAAATATGTAGAAAACGAATCAACGGCAACCATTGAATTAGCAAAAGTTCTAATTGAAAATAGTGGATATTAGAATGCCAGTGAATGGCTTTGGATGACAATTAACCGTGGTAGTATTATTATGGAAATGTGTGAATTTGAGTGCCTTGGTTTTCTAATAGACTTTTGTGGAAGTCTCCGATTACGGTGTTGTCTACATGGGTGTGTGCTAAGTGGAAAACAAAACCATTGGAATGGAGGAGAGTAGTGTCTGTGACTCCAGGTTAAAAGTTAAAGCAATTTAGTAGATCCATTGCAATGGATGCCGTGCTTGCAGTTATGCATTCGTATTAAAGCCATGCATGAAGATTTTCTGTTTGTTATTTTACTGCTGTACCGGCACCTTGCGAACGAAGAAACGTAAACAACAAAACGAATAACAAAGAGAAGCACAGCATACCGGTACCATAGAGCCGCCATTTGTCTCATCTGACGTTTTCTTTCACACTCTTCGTGATGCGGTCGGTGTGATAGAGAGATGTTTGACGAAAAGTGATATACACCAGGTGGAATTACAATAACTTCTTGCTTTAATTTTTCATGCCATTTTAGTGCAAAACTGTGAAATTTAAATGTGTTTTAAACTTTTTTATTGACTGTTATTGTTAGCATACATTTGTGTTGTATTTAACACATTAATTTTAACACACAAAACGAAATGCCGTTGTTGTTATTTTGTTCGTTGTTTTGAACCATTGCCTCTATCTGGTATTAGTAAAGCAATTCTTTTCAACATCAAACGTATACATCACACGAAGACAAATGTCAGAAATTTGGTGAGTGAAAGATTTTCTCTACCCCTTTCTCGGTATTCGGTAATAGAGAAGAGAGCTTTGTTCGTATTCTGTAAGCGAGAATGTGATAAAATACAACGAGACAGACAAGGCTGATCTAGTAGAGGTTAACGCATTAGAACAGCTGATTTTGCGTTCTTATGACTCTATTTGTCAAATTCAGTGAATTTTGTTATTGTACATTTTTGTTTACTTTGTGTGGTCATAGTATTTGTGTTGAATTTGACATTTATGGCCAGTTTTTCAGTCAGTGGTGATCTTCGTTTCTTAGTTACATTGTGGTTAAACACCGAATTGTGTTTTTTAGTCAATGTTTAACTATGATGTTGGTTGGTTAACTTAGTCAGAACCATATTATTTTGACAATCAATTGACAATTGATTTTGACAATCAAATTACGTTGACGTTGAGTCTAGATCGTTATATTGTTGCTCCTATATAGTTTTTTACACATTTTTGTTAAAATGATTTCGATTTTATGCATCTATTTCTTATTTTACATAATTCCATTTTGTTTGTTCCTCTTTGTTGTTTTGGTATTTATCCCAAAACACACGTTTTTTCCAATAAGAATATAAGGGTTGTCATATTAGTTGACAATATGGCGACTTACATTAACTCACAACTGAAAAACAAAATGCAAAGTTAACTTCTAATTAACTTAGAATTAAGATTAAGTAATCCGATAGTTAACTAACCACTTAAAAACTGACCATTATGGCCAGTTTTTCAGTCAGTGGTGATCTTGGTTTCTTAGTTAAATTGTGATTAAACACCGAAGTGTGTTTTTTAGTCATTGTTTAACTATGATTTAACCACCCAATGTTGGTTGGTTAATTTATAGTCAGAACCATATTATTTTGACAATCAAATTACTGACTGTCAAAGTGAGAAGTGAAGATTTTATAAAATACATGTTTCAGATTTACGTATTTGTACACATACGTTGAGTCTAGATCGTTATATTGTTGCTCCTATATAGTTTTTTACACATTTTTGTTAAATTGACTTCGATTTTATGCATCTATTTCTTATTTTACATAATTCCATTTTGTTTGTTCCACTTTGTTGTTTTGGTATTTATCTCAAAACACACGTTTTTTCCAATAAGAATATAAGGGTTGTCCTATTAGTTGACAATATGGCGACTTACATTAACTAACCACTGAAAAACAAAATGCAAAGTTAACTTCTAATTAACTTTGAATTAAGATTAAGTAATCCGATAGTTAACTAACCACTTAAAAACTGACCATTAGAGTCATAGAACAAAAACAAAATCCCTGTTGTTGGTGCCCACAACAACAACAAATCCTACTGCGTTAACCTCTACTAGATCAGCCTTGGAGACAGAGCAAACTACACCGAATACGTAGAATATACCGTAAGTTTGTTTACTTTATTTTCTTTGCAAAGCTCAGTGTGTTTTAGTGAAGCGAGCAGTAAAAACACTTTTTTTGCACTCCAGCATAAATTAAATCATAAGATTATTAATACATGTACAGTCACTCACATTTAAAGTCGGGCAGTACCATGAAACTATTTTCAGTCCAAATATTTCTGTGTTTATAAAAGAAAATATATTTTATTTTTTACCCCTTTTGTTACAGAAACTCTTGGCTTTAAAAACAACTACAATGAAATATTCTAAGTACCGTTATAAAATGCTCATGAAGTCGAAACTAAGACTTCTTCTCTTTTTTGCCTCACATTGAAAGTCGGGCAAGCAATGTTTTGAGCGAGAAGTCAGTAAATATACCGTGAATTTTTAGTTTTCTGTAATTGTTTTTAAAATTATTGGTCATTGTTATCTTCTCAAGTGCTCAGTGAAGTCAATTAAAATATTCTGTAAAAATGCCACGTAATATTAAACAGTCCACCTTGGAAGAACGCAAAATAGTTATTGATCAGCATTTAGAAGGAAAGTCTGAACTCGAAATTTCGAAACTAGTGAAGAAAAGCAAATCAGCGGTTCATGACATCATAGCTAGCCTTTAACTTACGAGGTGAAATTTTTGAACACCTAGGAAGAGGTGGTAGTAAATTTTACACCGTTTTTTTTTTTAGTGTTATTATTAACGTTCATATATTATAATGGTTTCATACTTACATTCCTCAATGTTAATTACCTCTGAATACACAGTTAAGAAAAAAAATTAAAAATATATCGAATTTTTTGGAAAAACTTGTTGTTTATTTCACAAGCCTTTTTTATATGAACAAAAAAATAGATGTATTCTTTACATGTACATTTTAAAAAATATAAGCTTAACAAAAAAATTAAATCCCATTTTCACACAGTCTAATAGTATATATTCATTAAAAAAAAGGATCATTTCAATATCCTTTATATATTAAAAAATAACAATCAGCCTTTTGCGCTAAGTTACGAGGTGAAAAGTTGTAAGGTATAGAAAGAGGTGGTGGTAAATTTTACACCGTTTCTTTTTCAGTATTATTTGCTGCATCAGTTATCGACGTTGTTTATTTCACAAGCCTGCTCTTTATAAACAAAAACATATATATATTCATTGCTTGTACATTAAAAAAATATAAGGTTAACAAAAACTTAATTTAAATGGCATTTTTCCACAGCCTAGTGTATATATTTATTAAAATAAGGGACATTTCAATAACTCTTATATACTAAAAAATTACAGTCTTTTATGTTAAAATTATCACTCGTCAAAATCAGAGTTCGTACAATTAATACACAAACGCTTGCTACAGCCCATACACATTGGTTTTTCACATTGTAAACATGTGTGAGTTGTTTTTCTTTTTAATTTATTAGGACAAATATAACACAATTTGCTTGTCGTAATTGGTTTTTGCAGAACAGGCTGGGGCAGAGAGTCAGAACCCAATATCATATGAATAATATCTCGTAGCGAACGAGTTAATCTTTGATTGTGTGACCGTCTTTGTAAGTGTGGCATAATTAAATTTCTGGCAAGAGTTTTTAAAAAGTCCGCTCTTGAAATTTCAGTGTAATTACTAGAAGATTGATTCAAAATATATGCATTAACTGAGCTTATATCCACTAATCTGTAGAATATAGCTAAAGGCCAACGTCGTGTACGGCGGCTGCATGAGTAAATTGAACACTTTTTGTCTAGCTCATCAACTCCTCCTTTAGTGTTATTATAGTCGGCTATCATTTCCGGCTTATTAGTTAGTGGATCACTTGCTTTCTGATGATGACTAGTAGAAATTAAAATTACTGAACGATTTTTCTTGGGTACGTAAGATAAAAGTGTAATATCTTTTGTAAAACCATATATACAACTTTCAACTAATCTTTTTCTGTTTGGTAAAAATTCTAAAGGAATCTCTTTTTTATTTTTTCTTAGAGTACCCAAATAAGTTAGTTGGCGTTCTTTTAATTTTTCAGCTAATTGAATTGATGAGAACCAGTTATCTGCAGTAATGTTTCTGTTACTCCCTTCAATTATACTACATAATCTCAGTACTGATTGAGTTGGCACTGCAAGTTTTTTTTCATCACTTGTTAGGTTAATACCATCTGAGTTCTTTCCGTAGTAAATATAGGCACTTGCCAAATAGTGGGTACGTGCATCCGTTAAAGCCATTATTTTTATGCCATATTTTGCCGGTTTCTGAGGCATATATACTTTAAATTTGCATCTGCCACGAAATGGTACTAACATTTCGTCAATACACGCATGAGTACCTATGGAGTATTTTTTTTACAATTTTCAATTATTTTATTAAAAATTTCTGGAATTGCTGCCAATGGGTCGTTTGATAATCTTTCTTTTCGGTCAGCAGAATTATCAAACCGTAAACACGAAAGTATGGTTAGAAATCGGAGCCTAGACATTGTTGCTCGAAAAATATCTCTGCCGGTTCCATCAGTAGCAAATATAAGATCTAAGGATTCTCGATTAGATTTGAAAACAGATGAATAAAGCAACAAGCCCAAAAATGCTCTAAATTCAATTTTATCCAGAGGTTTCGCCTCTACTTTACTTGTGGATTGAAATTTTATATCCAGCTTTCTGTTAGTGTGTTCAATGATTATATTTTCAATAGAGTCATCAAAATATTGAGACCAATATCGACACATTATATTTTCTGATTCGTCTTGAATATTTTGGGATCCCACTGAAGTTGGCAATCTTACGATATTATGTAAAGGAGTTCTACTAAAACGTTGTGGTTGTTGTGCCGACCATTTAAAACGATTTTTTCCATAATAATAATGTGATTCAGAAGTAGAGCTGTTATTTATTTCGACTTCGTTTTGCCGCGCTTCAATGACTTCTCCCTCGATGCCTTCTGCAGTTAAAAGAGTCGTGTCTATTTCTTCTTCATTGTCCGTTTCCGATATTTCTGAGTTACTCTCACTATAAATTTCTGTGCAGAAGTTTGGATCGACGACTTCGTCATCAACTTCACTTCCAACATCTAAAATTTCGTCGTCGCAAAAATCCACATCTTCTTCTAACATTCTAGTGATTTCCTGTATGTTCATATTTTTTGAATGTGCTATTTTCCACTATAATCAATAATATCAAAATGATAAAAAAATTTTAAAACTCAAAAAAAAAACTGTAAATATTTTCCACAAAAAAAAATCCAATGAGTGTTCGAACTCACGGGCGATGTGTTAACACCTTTTTGCTACACGGTACCTGTTCGATTTCTACGAACACATTCGTAAATGTTACATTGGAAAATAGAAAACAGCGTTCAATCATATGATGACGTTACAGTTAAATAATATTAATACTTAAAATTATTTAAAGACCCAGTGCAAGCACATGTGTCATTCTATTCTTGCTCAATACTTTTTGTTTTATTCCACAAAAGTCAAAGAATGCAAAGCAACAGACACTTGTACATACATACATACATTGTTATATTCGTACGATATAACCGAAGATCAACATAAAATCCTTTTTTAATATTACTCCAAATTAAAACACTTCAATCTCGGCTCGCCGATATCGGATCGCCTTAATTTTTGGCCTAAACTCTTCGTCGAAACCCGCACTAGCTTTTTAATCCAAAAATTAATAAAATCGGCTATGAATTTTCGGAGAAAATCGCGTGGGAAAATTATATGAAAATCTCCCAATAATCACTTTCAATACCGACTGCCAAGCAACGAACAAACAAACGATGATTTACTCTTACATACCTAACACTTGCGTATGTTTTAAACTGATAGTTTACTGCCCTAGAGGCGCGCGTATAGATGTTAACACATCAAAAACTTGCGGTTATGTAGATGTGTAGTAATTTTTTTTATATGGATTACTAACGTTAAATCAGATGTGGTAGTAATTTTTTTTTCTATGCAAAAATCACACTAACGACTATGTGGTAGTAATATATTTTCTATGAAAAAATATCAGAAATGACGACGTGTAGTAAACTTTACACCCACACTCAAATATCTCCGCGTTACTGCAACCAACGGAAGATCAAACAATACTAATAACAAAATCACAATATAAAATGAGGGTAATGAGAATATACAGTTATTTGCGTGCAATAGAGAGAAGAGAGAGAAGAAATAAAAAAAACAGTGTAAAATTTACTACCACGTCATAAGTTAAAGGCTAGATATAAAAAAGATGGGTTGATTGCCAACAAACAACGCCTACCCCGATTAAAGAAACTCCTCTAGGGATGCGAGTATGATTTTAAGAAAAGTTAAGAATGATCCCTTTATTTCTGCACCAAATCTAACTGCGATGGTCAAAGAAGCTTCTGGGACAGAGGTTAACCCAGAAACAGTATGAAGATTTCTTCGAAAAAATAACTTTCATGGTCGAGTTGCACGGAAGAAGCACCTCATTAGCAAGAAGAACCAAAACGACCGACTTGTTTTTGCCCATCAATATATGGCCAAGGACTTTGACTTCTGGAGCACTGTAAGTGGGGACAAAAAATAATGCTTTATGATTTTAACAATCTATTATTAGGTACTGTTTGCTGGTGAAAGTAAATTTAATCTATTTGGCTGCGTTGGAAGGGGTAAAATATGGCGCAAACCAAGTAGAATCAAAAAATTTGAGAAAAACGGTCAAACATGACAAACAAATCAGTTGAAAAATGCTCTGTTTGAAGAATGGAACACTATTAATCCAGATTTTTGCAAAAAACTTGTTCAATCAATGCCAAGCCGCCTACAAGCTGTAGAGAACCAAAAAGGCGGAGCAACAAAATATTAACTTTTTTTCTTAATATTTTTTATTATGCCCGACTTTCAATGTGAGGCAAAAAAGTGTAGAAGGCTTAGTTTAGACTTCATATGCTTTTTATAAAAGTACTTAGAATATTTCATTGTAGTTGTTTTTAAAGCCAAGAGTTTTTGTAACAAAAGGGTAAAAAATAAAATATATTTTCTTTTATAAACACAGAAATATTTGGACTGAAAATATTTTCATGTGAGTGACTGTATGTAAAAAACAACTTTCAAACAAATAACCTAAAACTGAACAACATATTTTCAGAACCATACAAAATAATAAACATCTACAAAAAGTATTTAATTTTAATTATTTTACTTATGATCTATCTTAACACACCAATTTCTAAATATGACGTTTCCCCATATTCACCTCGGTAATAACCGAATATTACTCGTATATTCGCTTCATGTACACAAGTTACCGGCAACTTTTACTTCGGTTTATCCGGCGCTTACTAATACGTCAGTGTACTTTCGTTGTATCTTCTCGTACCTATTCATACTGCAAAGCGTCGGTACGGGCATAGAGTAAATATGGGTAGAGAAAATCTTTCACTCACCAAATTTCTGACATTTGTCCTCGTGTGATGTATACGTTTGATGTTGAAAAGAATTGCTTTACTAATACCAGATAGAGGCAATGGTTCAAAACAATAACGGTATTTCGTCTTTTGTGTTAAAATTATTGTGTTAAATACAACACAATTGTATGCTAACAATAACAGTCAATAAAAAAGTTTCACAGTTTTTCACCAAAATGGCATGAAAAATTAAAGCAAGAAGTTATTGTAATTCCACCTGGTGTATATCACTTTTCGTCAAACATCTCTCTATCACACCGACCGCATCACGAAGAGTGTGAAAGGAAACGTCAGATGAGACAAATCGCGGCTCTACTATAAATTTACTCTATGGGTACGGAGGTGTACCTCTCTTCGCACACACAACTGAAGTGAAGTAGTGTGTGTATATTATACAAATGTTTTCGTTTAAGCGAAAATGTGTTTCGTTGCAGGGCTCTAATTCGTATAGCTTTTGTGCGATCGTCCATTTCTATTCGTTCGTTACGCCTATTGCTGCCGTTTTCGTTTGTTTTGAGCGCGGTGGGTGCGAAAGAGTTGTTATTAGTTAAATAAGTTGAAAAGAAGTAGTTAAATGAAAAGAGAGCATGTTGCTCGAGTGTGTGTGTGCATGCAAATCATTTGCAATTTGGTAGTGTTTTTATGCAAAGTAAAAAGAAGAAGTTAAAGTGAAACAAAAGAGGAAAATGTCTTCCAATATGGTTTCTGTAAGTAAGAAATCTGCAAAAATTATGCAAATTGTGAGTAAAAGGTAAATGCAGTTAAAATAGAGGAAAATAACCTCCAATATGTAAATTATTAGCGAAAGAGAGGAAAAATCTGCCAATTTTGTAAAAATAAATAATACCAATAAATACATACAAAGCTGCAAGTACGGAAATTAGGAGTAAAAGGAAATTTAAATTGTGAGAGCAAATGAGAGAAAATTAAAACATTGATGAAAGGATTAAACTGAGGTAAGAGTAGAATAACTGCAAGACTCGCATTTTGAACGCATTATTATTGAATAAAAAACAACATGAAGGCAAAAATTAGACATTTATGTATGTTAAGTAAAATATTTTAATTGAATATGTACATTAGGGTGGGTCAATTTGTATTTGTAAATTCATAGAAAATGTTCCAAAGAAACCATGGTTCTAAAATCGAGCCTACGATTTTTCAATTGAAAATTTGTATATTAGCGTAAGAAATCGACCCAAAGGTTATACTTTTGAAACTTGATACTCTTCGATTTCGATGTAAGTAAAATACAAATTTTAAATAATTAAAAATAAGTTTTATTTTGTAAGTTTCTTGTTGGAATATGCTTACAAATTAAAATCAATATTTAGTTGCGTTTCTCTTATTCGAAATAAAGGCTGAGAAACGTCTTCCCATTGAGTTGACCAAGGTAGGGCATCTGTCACTTGGTATCGAATACCAGAACTGCTCCACAGTACTCCACACATCATTATTGTTGGTGGATTTGAGTTCAGACACTCTCATCTTCACGTCCGCCCATAGATTTTCAATGGGGTTCAAGTCTGGCGATTGCGCAGGCCATTCCATTAATGGGATTTTGTTGTCCTCAAACCACTTTTTAGCCTTTCGGCTTGTATGGTTAGGGTCATTGTCCTGCTCCATAACCCAAATTTATATTATAACGAGTCCGCCAAATAACTTTTTTTTTTGAAAATGCTATAAAAAAAAACTACTGAATATTTTCTCAAATTTCTTTTTTTATTTGAAAGTACAATCCTTCCGGTTAATAATGGAAAATAATTTCATTCAAATGGCTGCCTCGGCTGGCCATGCAGTAGCCTACACGATCGGTCCAATTTTTAAGCACATTACGGATGTGTGCAGCTGTATTTCACCAATGGCTTCACGAATATTGTCGTTTAATGCGTCAATTGTCTCTGGCTTGTCGGCGTAACACTTATCTTTGAGGGCACCCCACAACTAATAGTCCAACGGTGTCAAATCGCAGCTCCTAGGTGGCCAAACGACATCAGCTCTGCGGCTGATAATGCGATCTTCAAAAACAGGGCGCCAAACACCGAGTGTAGCTTCGGCTGTGTGGCACGTAGCGCCGTCCTGTTGAAACCAAATGTTGCCAATATCCTCCTCTTCATTTTTTGTGAACAAAAATTCGTTCATCATGGCCCGATAACGATCGCCATTGACTGTAACGGCCACTCCTTGCTCATTTTCGAAGAAAAATGCCCAATTATGCCTCTGGACCAAAATCCGCACCAAACAGTGACTCGTTTTGGGTGCATCGGCTTTTCAATGTATGCGTGCGGGTTTTCTGTGCCCCAAATGCAACAATTTTGCTTGTTTACATACCCGCCAAGATCAAAATGAGCTTCATCTGAAAAGATGATTTTTTTTTTGGCAAAATCGGCATCTTCTGTAAGTCGATCGCAGGCCCACTTAGCGAAGCGCAAACGCATTGGATGGTCAGTTGGCTTCAACTCCTGAACCAATTGGACTTTGTATGGCATCATACCAAGGTCTTTATGCAAAATTTGTCTCAATGATGTCTCCGAAATGTTCAATTGTTGAGAACGACGGTGAATTGATGTTGATGGCGCTTCACGCAGCCTTTCTGCCATAGCAGCAATATTCTCGGGTGTACGCACTATTTTTGGCTTTTCACGCTTTGGTTTATCGATGGGGATGCCAGTTTCTTTCACTTTTTTCACAAGATAACGAACATACGGAGCTGACGGTGCTTCTCTTCTTCCAAAATCCGTACGCAATTTTCGCACACATTCTGCAACATTACCATGATTTTCAAAGTAATGTCGCAATATTTCCCAGCGTTGTTCAAGCGTATACACAACCATATTCGTTCAGCGGAAGGATAAAACTAATTATCTGTCAAATCAGACATGAGCTAAGTGTTACCATTTACGAAATAGTAAGCACTAGTTGAAAAAAAAACACGTTAGATGGCGGACCCTTTATTTTTATATTTTGGGTTAAATTCTGAATTTGGTGGCCTCCGAACGTACGATCGAGATCCCTTTCCACTGTATAAAACAATTTTGGATTCATCTGTCCAAAGAATATTTCGCCACTTATCAATTGGCCAGTTTATATTAATTTTTGCAAATTGCAACGTTATAGTCGCATGCCTCTTTGTCAAAAGCGGCACTTTTCTTGGGCTTCAGTGCTTACTGTCAAATTCAATTGTGTTTTTACTTCTGCTGCCGACATAAAAGGATATTTTTTGATCTGCCGCACTATTCTATTGACCGTAAGTGGCGACGTGGACGTTTTACGACCACGTGTTTCATCTTTGGATTTGTAGGTTAACGCGTTCCGAACCATCTTATTCGAACAACTTAAAATTTTTATAATTTGAGAATAAGTTTTGCCCTCGGAAATTAGTTTTTTTTATGAGATCACGTTTTTTGTTTGAACAATGTTTAGCACGTCCCATTGCAAACAAAATAAAGCGAGAATGATGTTAGCTTTTTAAATTTTTATTAAATCAAATCACCATTAACCACCTTAAACTATTATAAACTAATATTTCAGGCCCACTACAATTTTTTTTATACAATCGCTTCAAATTGTGCTATTATTTTGACAGCTCTCCCGGCATCTTATTTTAAAAAATTACATATGTATGTTTAGAGTATACACAATATTAAAACTGAAAATAATCTATCGCATAAGAGAGCAGACATCAGTTAACGGGACTGCGAATTTGTGGAGGAAAATATGATTGCAGAAGAACACAGTCTCAAAACAGAATCAGAACCTTTAGGTGGTGCTATTATTTTGACAATAACTGTATACTGCCAGCATGTGAAGAATGTTGTTGGAGCTTTTTGAATTTTTGACCAAATAGGAGGTATACGAATTAAATAGAAACACAAGAACTAATCACATTACAGATCGTTGTAATCAATATGGGCAATTCCACAGAAAGGTCCACCCTGACCGAAAAATTAAGTTATCCACCAGTTTTTTTACATGTATTATTAAAGAGAAATATTCAAAATTAATTAAATAGAAGAGTTCCTAGCTTTTCTTAGTTGCGATGGTGTGTTATCTTCTTATCTTCTCTTTACAATTTACATTTCTAAGAGTAATTATGCAATTCAAATCTTCGAACGTGCAAATAAAAGCAACTCAAACTGCATTTTCAACTAGAACAATAATTTAAGACCTTTATATAATTTTTTTATAACTATCTACTATCTCATCTTGTTCTCCTAATCATTATTTCACAAAAAAAAAATTCGCTTAAAATGTTTTTTCAACAAGCGAAATATATCTTAAAAGTTAAAATATACATATAAAAGCTAAAATTCATATTTTATTTGCGTTAAGTAATTTTTTAATAACAATTTTAACTATTGGAAAAGAAAATTGTATACCTTGGAAAAGAAACATATATTGATTTAAATGCTACTAAAAAAGTTTCATAAAAAAGTTTTGCCAAATTCGTAGGGTTTTGCAATTTTGTAATCCAGGTCAAACACCCACTTCTGTTTTTTGTAACGTCACGCCAGCTCATATTTTTGCTTCTATTTTTCAATCCTCCGTGTCGATTGTTCTCAATTTCTTTAATAAATAAAGTGTTCCTTAATTCCTACGCAAATATAAAAAAAAAAACTTTTTAAAAATATGACTTTTTTAAAATATTTTTTCGTACAAATGTCACGTAACGTCAGAATGGAAATGTCCATATATACTGTTACGATTAACAGCTTTACTTATGTTACACCAATTTAACATGCATGCCTAAAAGCATGCATAACATTTCTATAATTTTAACAAAAAAGAGTAACAACACGTGCGTTAAAAATGAAATGGAGTGCGTAGTGGAACTATAAATGAAATATTTATGTACTAGGTAAATCGTAGATAGGTGGTAACTCACCGCAGCAAAATTTTACGTTTAGAGACAAAAGGCAAAATTTCTTACGAAAATTTCGCATGCACTGAATACGGGGCTTTGAGACGTCGACGTCTTGGTCGACGACTTACAAGTTATCTAGTATTATTAAAGCAATACTTTCCAACATCCAACCGCCCATCTGCAACACACCAAATGTCATAAATTTACTGAGAGTGTTGGCTACTCTACATACACCAAATGTCATCAATTTACTGAGAGAGTTGGCTACTTCTAGACTTCATTACTCTATGGTTCATATTAAAACTCATTTATAGTATATAACGTTGTTTAACATTTCAATTTAAAGTCAACTCACCTGTCGCTCGTTTTCTCTTACTTTCTACCATTTCGTTTTTCTAATGGAAATCACTAAACTCAACTCTTAGACTATCTCTTCGTTCTTGTGTCTAAAATGTAATGTTTAGGGAACCTTAAGACCCCAATGTCTTTTGAACTTTATTTATACTCTCATTTACTAAGTTTATGCGAGAGCTTATATTGTGATATCATATCGCGATAAGTCGAAACAAGTACATACGTGTTATTGCACGTATTTTATATAGCTTCAAAGTTAAGACCCTCTCGAGATCCAACTATATCAGACTCTCGTAGAATCCTGCGGCATATCGCATGATGATGAAACATCAGTAGGAGCCTTCGAGAGAAAAATGTATGGTTGTAACGGGTCCGCCAAATAACTTTTTTTTTTGAAAATGCTATAAAAAAAAAACTACTGAATATTTTCTCAAATTTCTTTTTTTATTTGAAAGTACAATCCTTCCGGTTAATAATGGAAAATAATTTCATTCAAATGGCTGCCTCGGCTGACCATGCAGTAGCCTACACGATCGATCCAATTTTTAAGCACATTATCGATTGTGTGCAGCTGTATTTCACCAATGGCTTCACGAATATTGTCCTTTAAAGCGTCAATTGTCTCTGGCTTGTCGGCGTAACACTTATCTTTGAGGGCACCCCACAAATAATAGTCCAACGGTGTCAAATGGCAGCTCCGAGGTGGCCAAACGACATCACCTCTGCGGCTGATAATGCGATCTTCAAAAACAGGGCGCAAAACATCGAGTGTAGCTTCGGCTGTGCGGCACGTAGCGCCGTACTGTTGGAACCAAATGTTGCCATTATCCTCCTCTTCAATTTTTGTGAACAAAAATTCGTTCAACATGGCCCGATAACGATCGCCATTGACTGTAACGGCCACTCCTTGCTCATTTTCGAAGAAAAATGGCCCAATTATGCCTCTGGACCAAAATCCGCACCAAACAGTGACTCGTTTTGGGTGCATCGGCTTTTCAATATATGCGTGCGGGTTTTCTGTGCCCCAAATGCGACAATTTTGCTTGTTTACATACCCGCCAAGATCAAAATGAACTTAATCTGGAAAGATGATTTTTTTGGCAAAATCGGCATCTTCTGTAAGTCGATAGCAGGCCATGATTACCATGATTTTCAAAGTAATGTCGAAATATTTCCCAGCGTTGTTCAAGCGTATACACAACCATATTCGTTCAGCGGAAGGATAAAACTAATTATCTGTCAAATCAGACATGAGCTAAGTGTTACCATTCACGAAATAAGCACTAGTTGAAAAAAAAACGTTAGATGGCAGACCCTTTATAAGAGAAAACGGCGAGTATCGACGACGGATGAACCTGGAGCATTATAATCTGTATTCTGACATTGACGTAGTTATGTGTATAAAAATAACGCGTTTACGCTGGCTGGGCTACGTCAGTACAATGGCCCAGTTCGGAAGGTATTCGAAGGACATCGAAAAATAGGACGACCAAGGCTTAGCTGGAAAGACCAAATGGAATATTGCCTGCGAGAGTTTGGTATTGTCAACAGGAGGAAAGCTGGAAATCTAGTCGGTTGAAGAAACATGTTATCCCTTTTTGTAAGGCCCTTGGCGCCTCTGGGTTGTTTAAGGCCACCTAAGAAGTGTAAAGGTAAAGGAAGATCACATCCGGTTGTATGTAACATCTGTTCACAGAAAATGTTTCCGAATTATTATTATTATTATATATTTAGTTGTATTTATCATAGATAAAAAAATAGATATAGCGCGATCATTGTCAACTTTGTTCACTAGGTGCTGTCCAATACTACTGTCACTTTCATTGAAGTTTGCCATAATTCTCATTGACGTTTATTAAAAATTGTGGGAAATTTTTGTGAAGTCAAATTAAACAAGGGAAATTCAATTCAATTTTATTGTTTTCGTAGCATATACAGATTTCTTTATAATTATAATATGTATTTATATGTGAAGAGTTTAAGGTGTTTTCCTTTTTCTGCTTAAAAATAACATGTGGTTTCCGTAATATTATGATACGATTTTAATATTGTAAATGAAGGTAAAAATTTCCAATAAACTTTTATGCCAAAAACGTTAAAGTGTCTGAGGACTCTCAACAAGGAATGGTAGCTGAACCGAAGGAAGGACCAATTTATAAGAGCACAGATGGCGGTGACATGGCTTTGCAATTCGATGGCCATCAGATATTCTACTTTAAGTAACGTGTTGTATTCTTGTTTCGAAGTGATATTTTTGTTGAAAATTAATTTTTATTTCATATTTTTTTACTTTTTTTGGGAACAAAAAAACATCCTATTTATTGCTTTCAACGACATCTAGAAAATTACCTATTACACTAAAATTTTCCCAACACTTCTGCTTCATCTATTAGTTACTTTATCTGTGGTATTTATAATACTTTTAATTTGTACAATAAGGGTATGTATTACAAGATATACTTTAAATTATATATCAAAATTGTCTTTATATTCCCTGGCCCATATTATTTCTAACAAAGATTACAATATTTCTTTTAAAATTGTTAGTATTTCTATAATATTTGATATTTATTTTTGATGTTTACTCGATAATTTGTACAAATTATTGGTGGATGTTGTCTGTTTACTCCAAAAGCCAGTAAAAGAGAGCCAGAGAGACAGTTCAATGATAGAGAACTTATAAGTTTTTACTGGAGATTTTTTTCCCAGTAAGAAAACATATGTATGTTTTATGGAAGTAGCTGTTTTATGAAAACAGATGTTTTATGCAAATAAACAAATTAAAGGAAAACAACATTGACATTTAAGAATGGAAGTTGTAAGTAATAGGTCTGAGAAGTGTTTTTTGTGCATTTTAATATGAATAAAAGTCAATTAATACTATATACAACATAATTTATTGCTGAATGATAATAAAAAACAGTGAGATCGTTTTGTTTTTAAGGCTTGCGATTTTGCCTACTATTGGATGAAATTCCTTCACTTTGGCTATCAACATTTTAGTTGAGCAATCCAGCCAAGGCGTTTTTTCCCCTTCCACCGCCGTTGTTGGACTTAATTGTGCATCAGCATTTATGGAATCAATTGTATACAGGCTGTCCATGTCCATATGCGATTCATCTTCGTTCGGCAAAAATATTATTTCGCCGAAGGTTTCTGTTCCCGCAGCTTCCTCAGCAACAGTTTCCCGGTACTCTTTATCTATTAAATTACAACGGTTTATATCTTTATATATGTATATAATTCTACTGCACGTGTGTTTGTGATTGAACTCCTCCTAAACTTCTGGACCGATTTGAATAAATTTTTTTGTATGCGTTTGGATGGCGCCTGGGTGGTTTAGATTTACTATTCGGTCCAATTGGACAAAGGGGCGTGGTACCCCCCATACAAACCACAAATTAAAAATCCATTATTTCTGCTCCTGCTAACGGTATTTGAACAAAATTTGCAGGACAACGTCTGCCGGGTCAGCTAGTTTTATATGTATGTATATATTTCTAAGTTTCATTACTTACCGCCCGAAACTCTTTGGAATGTTCCTCGTGAACATTTTACATTTAGCTTTTTTTGGTTGCTCATTTTTTAATTGCTTACACCCGGTTCAGACAGGGCAAGTTTACTTGCTCTAGTTATTGTCAATTCTCTTTTGAACTTGCTTTCATGTTCACACAGGGAGAGTTTGCTTGAGCAATTTTTGCTTTATTTTGCTTCCACGTTCTTTCTTTTATGACATTCCATTTTATTTCAATTATGAACAAATTTTATTCTGAAGGGAAATTTTGATATTTGTGGAAAAAATTTAAGTGAAAGGAATAATAATAATAATAACGACATTAATTGATTGCATAGGAGAACCTTTATTTCCTATTAACATCAAACAAAACACTTACATATGTACTTTGTTTATTATCCAGAATTTTATGAACGAAACAAAAAATGAAAAGCAATGACAAATTGTCATCTGCAGCTAAATTCGCATAAAAAATTGCGGATGAGAAAACAAAACGAAATAAGAGTACGGGCAAGTCTGTACCCCGTTTTCTTCCTTTCACCCCTCTCTCCTATAAACTAGAGAAATGAGAAAGGACACTTGCCCTGTCTGAACCGGGTGTTATTTAAAGAAAAAAACAACGATAATTATTTGTATCTTTGGAATCAAACACTTTTTGAATTAGAATTAGTAAACAGACAGACCTATTATTTGGCAGCATATTAAATGGTTTTAATCTCTTGAAGAATATAGATCTTTGCATTCCTGTTGTTGTCGCCGTTGGCAATCTGAAGTCTTCCATGTTTCTATGATGTTATTGTTCGATTAGATATTCTTCTGGAGCATTCCCTGTTTTCATTTTCCGGATAAAATTTAGCGTATTTAATTCTAGTCTTTGTCGTAAGTTGAGCCATTTTAGTGTGTCCAGCATTTATTGGAACAGAATCTCTTTATACAGTCTGGCTGATTAATGTTGCTGCAACAAAAAATGTATAAGTAACTTGTTTTCTTTGTAATCAATCGGTCCCATTTATTTTATTTCAGTGATTGGTCTTTAAGTTTAAGGAAAATGGATGATTATAATGATGAAACAAAGAATTTAGATTATGAGCCGCCGCTATCACGCATTAGAGTATGTAATTTCTGTCCAGAGAGTTTAGTTTCACATTTAGCGACACTAATTACAGCAGATGGACTATAATGTGGTTCGTACACAATTTTTCCGAGCTTGGGACCATCATTTTTTGTTGCCATACAAGTCAATCCTACAGCTTCGACAAGGAGCTTATCTGCTCAAATGGATATCAGCAAATAGGCACTACAATCAATTCTGCATAAGAATTTGAATTTATTATAAAATTCAAATAACAAGCAAACTTAACGCAGCAGGCTAGCCGATTCGCATGCCAGAAGATCATGCAAATACTGGTTGAACTGTATTTTCGAATAGGGAATTGCGCCCAGACCGAGTCACAGTGTGGTGTGCCGTTTCGTCAAACTGCATTGTCGGACTTTACATTTTAGGTCGTTACTTAGAAAGAATTAACTTTTCATAACTACGCCGAAAGATAATCTTGAAAAGGATTCTGTGTGGTTTCAACAAGATGGTGCAACGTGTCAAATAACCAGGCCAGTTTGTATATAAATACTTTATTCATACATGCCCTCTTAACATTCTGCCGCCTGGATCAGCTTCTGTGAGTCCATAATTGAGGTAAATGACACCGATTTCGTCGCGTGTTGTCCAATGATCCTAGAGTCATTGTTTTTATCCTTTTTTGCATTATTGTATTGTTGTTATATACATAGATAAAGTAAACAAATATATGATGCACAAGTGTTGGGAATATTCTAGTGGAATGGGTAATTTTCTAGATGTCATTGAACGCAATAAATGGGATTTTTTTTGTTTATAAAAAAAAGTCAAAAATATGACAATAAAAATCTAAAATTTCATATCAAAAGAAAAAATAATTTTCAACAAAAATATCAAGAATACAACACGCTACTTAAAGTAGAATACCTGATATCTGAATTCCAAAGCCATGTCACCACCGTCTATGTCCTAATAATTTGGTTCTTCCTCCGGTTCAGCTACCTACCATTCCTTGTTGAGAGTCCTCAGACACTCTAACGAGATTGGCATCTGCGACCAAAGAAGTTGCTACAGTTTTTGGGCGGGGAAGTTTTTAGATTAAAAAGGCGTTCCGGGATGTTCATCTTTGGGCGGTCTTACGGGTTTTCTCCTGTTGATATCCCATGGCTCACGGCTTTGAAATAGTTTTTTATATAAGAAACAAATGCTATTATATAAAATCACATAAATTTTGTCACATTTTCCATTGTTTCAATTACTTTCACAAAAATTTCCCACAATGTTGAATAAACGTCAATGAGAATTATGGGAAATTTCAGTGAAAGTGACAGATGTACAGGACAGCACCTAGTGAACAAAGTTGATAATGGTCGCGCTATATCTATTATTTCCTTTATCTAACAATTGAAACGAATGAAAGTAAATAAAATTTATGTTGTTGCTGCTTAGAATAACAACAACATCTGCTGCTACCATGTGTTTGTTGGCACTGGCCAATCACCAATTACAGCAAATGTTGCCACATTGCGTAGTATTAAGTGTGGATCGTTTTATTTGGAAAGTCGTAAGTGGCGATAGCTTAAGGGGGAAAAAACAGCCTTAATGTCTCTCCTAAGGACCACAGACCAATCAGCCTTTCATCCTTTATATTGAAAGTATTGGAGACTTGTACATTAGGAAGCGAATTGGGACATGCTACTTGAGTAGTAGACAACATGCCCACCTCAAGGGTAAATCTGCATGAGGAAACTGCTCTACACGATGTTGTGGGTTATCTTGAGGGCAACTTGAAGTTTCGGGGATTTCCCTTTGGCTGCCTTCGTGGATATAGAAGGTGCTTTTAACAATGTATCATCCAGCGCTATCAGGGAATCTCTGGAATCCGCTGGGGTGCCTCAACTTCTTGTCGAATGGATTGCGATCATGCTTAGCGATCGCATTGTAATTTCGAACCTAGGAGTGAGCTCAGTTCGGAAGCTGACTACAAGGGGCACGCCGCAGGGTGGAGTGTTATCCCCTCTGCTGTGGCTTTTATTGGTTGACGGCATTCTTAGGGAGTTTGAGTTGAGTGGACGTAGAATAGTTGACTATGCGGACGACGTTGTTATTCTTGTCGGTGGGAAATCTTTGCCTACGATCAGTGACCTCATGCAGGATGTCCTGGGTGAGTTGTCAGTTTGGGCCAGGCACTGTGGCCTGGCACTGTTATGTTTACACGCAGGGGAAAGATTAGTTTTTTTAGAAAACCAATGTTGGAGGGCGTGGAGCTATCTCCTATCTTCTGAGGCGAAATATCTCGAAATCGTTCTTGATCAAAAACTGAACTGGGAGCGAAATACTGAGGAGCGAATGAAGAAGGGATTGAACGTTCCAATGTTGGAGGGCGTGGAACTATCTCTTATCTTCAAAGCTGAAATATCTCGGTATCGTTCTTGATCAAAAACTGATGAAAAGCGAAATACTGAGGAGCGAATGCAGTATTCTACGAATTGAATGTACTCTACGCCTGTAGGGATTCTATTGGCAACAGCTGGGGTCTTTGTCCGAAAATACTCCGTTTGCTTTTTCCGGCTATCGTCCGCCTAATTATTACCTATAGCTGCGTAATCCTGAATTTGAATACCCTTGATGTCTATGCGAGACGGTGTGCTGGCCGAAGCACCCTTCGCATGAGAGAATTGGGCATCTGGAGGCATGTCCCTCAGGGGCATTCTCCAGGAGTTGATTGAGAATCACCCGGACGAGTGTTTTAGTCAGGCCATGATACAAGATAGGAGTGATTGGGTGAGAGGTATACCTTCCTCACTCTCTGGCCATCTGATCTTTACAGGTGGCTCCAAAATCGAATCGGACACAGGAGCGGGGATCTTAAGTGAGGACCTTCAACTCGGGCTCTCGATCAAGGGGAAATCATGGCGATTATGAGAGCTACAATTGAGATAATGGACTCATGCTTGTATTCAGCGGGTGAATTCGTCATATGCGTTGATACTAAGCCAGCCCTCAGTGAGATCAGATCCCACATGTGGATTAGGATCACACAAATTGGTTAGGGATTCCAAGCTAAAACTCTGCTGGGTTCCGGGACATATTGATGTCACAGCGAATGTTGAAGCAGACTGTCTTGCTAAAGTAAGATGCTCTTCTGCTGATTTGAGATTGATTGCCTCTTCAAATCCACCGATCTGTTACTTGTGTGGCTTGATCGATCGCTGGTCGCTGTACGAGATCAACGCTGCCTGGCGTGCCAAAGTAGATTGCAGAATTTCGAGGGACATATGGCCGGCAGTGGACTCAGGGAGAACTAAGTCCCTTCTTCGACTGAACAAGGCTGACTTGCGACACCCCACTGGGGTGATCACGGGTCACTGTGATGCTGGAGGCTTCACTTGCGACTGGATGGTGAACGGGGTTGATTACTGCCGTGCTTGTGGTGATGAAGAAGAGGTGGAAACCATTGAGCAACTTATATGTCAGTGCCCAGCCCTATGCGGGATGTGGCAAATGCTCAATGATGAATTTTAACGGGGTCTGCCATGGATCCAGGAAGGCGATACCATCATCTGATGATTTGTCTATTGGTTCTTTCTACCCCACTGGAAATCTGGAATGGTAAACCTTGACCTGCACATATGGATCCTCATCTTGGATGGTATTGTATGTATTTATCAGGGCTTATCAGGTGATGTATGTATATCGTATGTACACTGGGAACATCATTTAGTGGTTCTTCTGCCATCATATAGATGGGCAATCAAAATGGGTCAACCGACCTCCGAGTGTAGTGACAATAAGTTGTATACTGTATCTTATTGTCACGTGTCCTAAACCTAACCTAACCAGGCCAGTTATGGCAGAATTGCAGCGAAAACCCCCCAATAAGCTGATTTTAAGAAAGCCTGGCCTTACTCCAGCAAATGTTTCTTGTTGGATTATTCCAAACCTGAAATTAAAAAAGGGAAAAAAAATTTGGATCAGTTAAGGCTATACATTTGAACGATAATTGAGGCAATTACGCTGCAATATTAGGTCTGTCTGCGTACTTTTCCAGTAGCAAATAATCAGTAACTTTTGACGTAGAATACGTCTTACCTTACGGTATGAGGAGTCATGTCAGGTTTTTATTGTTGTAATCTTTATTTCATTGAATTTGAGGAAACGGCTAGATGAATTTTTTAAAATTTTTTTTGTAGGTAAATGAAGATGTTATCTTTCGTTTGATATACATTTCATATTGGTTGATATATTTCTAGTATTTTAATTTCTCAAATGAAAATTGTTTAAACACATACACTCAAACATATGTGTGGTGTTTGGTTGAGTGTTTTTGGTTGCTCAACATTGCTTAGGAACATGTATCTAGTAAAAAGTGAAACGAACAGCAAGCTAATGTTGCTTGGCAACATGTATCTAATAAAAAGTGAAACAAACGGTAAGCTAACGTAATAAAGCTTTTTTGCGAAAGCTTCAATAAAGCTGTTGTAACATTAATTTTGAATTGTAAAGCGTAAAGCTTTCACACAACGCTCGAATGCTAATGCGAAGACTCGATAAGGTAAACCTTTTTTAATATTAGGGCGGCCCTCTCAACATTCGCAGAACTTATTTCAATAAAAATATTAATTAAAATACATAAATTAAATTAAGTTTAAAAAAATGTAACACAATATTTTTTTTTTAAACGGACTTGAATGAAATGCCGTTGGTAAATATAAAAATTACAGCAGACAGTTGTCCGAGGCCTTCGGCCACGGACTGTCCCTGCAGGCTGTGTCAGAGACACGGCCATTAAGTTTAACGTAGAATACGCCATCCGATAAGACAGAAAACATATATAACAATAATGAATTTATATAACAAATGAATTTATTGTTATATATGTTTTCCGTCTTATCGGATGGCGGACAGGGACACGGACAACTGTCTGCTGTAATTTTTTTTGGGAGAGTAAGTCCCAATCCAGAGAGAGGGACGACGTAAGTACCCCTCTTCTTATTTCTCGCCTCCCTCTCCCACGAACTCGTGTCTCCGGCGACAAAAGATTCCGTGTGTGGATTGGGACTAAGAACATTTTTACTCTCTCGGTTGAAAATATATCAAAAAGTACGCAGACAGCATCCAGTGAAATCTTGCAAGAAAACAGCTGATCGGTGTGTAAACAATTGAAATAACAAAGCAAAAGAATTTTAGCATATGTGTCGCACGGTCGCACTGTATATTTGCACGTTTCTAGCATGAAGTAAAATGTTTTGTTTATTATAATTTATTATAAACGTTAAAAATCAACACAATTCTAACTTCTTACCTCTGCCATTGTTAATTTAAATTTTTATTTTCATTTCACAAAAATTATTTCATTCAAACAGTAAATAAAAACAAGTGTTCAAACTAGTTGCAAAATCTTGCAATCAGAAATTTCTCCAGCAACATTTTGCAAGTTCTCTAACTTCCAACTGTCAAAAAATTCTCTTTTTGGCTCTCTCGCTGCAAGAGATTTGGAGTACGCAGACAACATTTTGCAACATTTTGCACAAAATGATGAATATATGAATATATTGAATAGATTTTGAAATTAAATTAATTTAAAAACTCACAGAAAATGTTCATATTAATTGACAAACATCGGGCATTTAAAGTCAATTTTTTTTCTACTTTTTATTGAATCTGCTCTTAAAGAGCCTAACAATAAGTATTCGAATCTTATATTGTAATCACTTTAATTCAATTATTATTAATTAAATTGTTGTTTAAGCGGACATCTGAATTATGGCGTCAGGGATTGGTTGATTTATAAGACTGATGGGAAATTTCTTCTTCGTAGTCGGGATGAAGTTGTTGTTATTATCTAGTTTCTTGCCAGAGGGTTTGTGTGCTGCTCCAGTTTTTGATTATGACTCTGTTTGATGCGCTGGAGTTCGTCTCTCGTTCCAAAAATGTTCCGAATTTCTTTATGACTCATTTCAAGCGGCAATATTGACAATATTTTCTTTTTTATCCAAATCATCGCCTCTATTGTATTGAAATTTAAGATTTTCGATAATATCATCATAGTATTTGGCTTTTCTCTGGATTACACTATTAGCCTCTTGGTCCTCTGATATATTCTCATTTAGTATTTTTGGGATAGAATTTGCAATTTCCTCTGATTTTCTTTTGTTGTAAGTATTGCTTTTGCAATGCTTCTTTCTAATAGGCGATACATCTTCTAACAAAGGAATTATTTTTGTGTTAATGTTGGAAATAAGTTCATTTCTTTGAACATTGCCTAAACAAGGAGTTACATCTCTTGAACTACTTGGCCCAGGCTGAGGCTCGTCAGATTCTGTATCTGACGTCAATTTGTCTTCATTCATTGGGTCATTTGTATTTTCATTCACTGGAACATTTATATTTTCCTGAATGGCTTGTTCTTCAATATTAGTTTTCGATAGCCTAATTCTGCAACTGGTACATATTTTTTTGTAGGCTGTATACTTCTCAGTGAGATAAAGTTCATTCAGCTTATCCTGATTACCTTTAGTCAAAGTAACTAATTTATTTGAACACTTCGTGCTCCGGAAAGGTTTGCAACACCGATGACGCTGAATATTAGTCAAATCCATTATTAAATCACACACTAAAATTCAAAAAAAAATTCCCTTGTATATGGTATTTTTTTAAAAAATATAATATATACATATATAACCTCGTAATCGGGTTAAAATACAAACTTTTATTTGAATTTTATTATAAGGTGTTAAACAAAAATACTACAGTGTTAACTACTTTGGAGCAGATAAGTCGAAAAAATATAATTAAAATAAAAGACGTAAAATTCTGGTTTTACGGAAATTCACAAAATACTATTTCGTGTAAAATTAGTACGCTTTTTATGCAAAATATGAGTGCATTTGCAACAAAATTCTCTAAATTTTAATATTTGCACAAAAAATTAATTTGTTTACTTTTTTACTCAAATGACCCACTGTGCACGTAAATCTAAATAACAACAAGAGAGATCTTCCACTGTAAGGCAACCAATTTAACATACACTGTTGTTATTGTAATGCGCATGCAAAACAAAACGAATATCGCACAAAAGGGGAGCCACAAACTAATTAAATGAGTTTATGTGTATGACCGCGGGTATATTTAATTATATTTTTACACTTGTTACGCTATCACTGCACTTCCACTTTAAATTACAAGTAACATACCTGATTGTATTTTTGGCTAGTTTGTGTGGGGGTTTGATATGGCCGACTCTTTGGGTATTATTTATTTTTTAAGTTATTTATTGATCAATTGCAAAGGGTGTTAACTTCGTATTGGGGCTTATTCCTCTTTTTTCCCTTTTCTTAAAGCTAATAAAAATTAGTACTAAATAAAAAGTAAAGACACCAGTGGTGTCAACCTGTGAGTAAGAGGATAGGGTTGCCAACGTAAAAATATTTTTTGTGTTGTTTTAAAAAATTTAAAAATAAAAGTTTCCAACAGAGATCATTATAAATTTCCTGATATAATTTCCTCTCATAATTTCTCTAGTTATTGGCCAAAACCCGTTAATTTTTTCAATTTTGGCTGGTAGGTCAAATTTTTAAAATTAAATATCTCGGGAATAAAAAATAATGCCTACTGGAAAATTTGATATGTTTTAGTGTAAGGATAGACCTCTCTTTTGGCAAAAAATGAATTAAATATTGCGTGATCTTCGACCCTAGCGCCATCTTTGAAAAATTTATCTCAGTATATTTTTTACAGTGTAGCAAAATTTTTTTCCAGTGTAATTTTTCCAGAAAGTATTTTTAGTTACCTTTCATAGAAAAAAAAATTACTAAAATCGGTTGGCCCATTCTCCTGCAATCATCTTTTAAATATATCTCGGATTTCATTTTTCTAAAATTTTTCGACCCGCCCTATTCTCGAGATATGAGTTTTAGAATTTTTTGAAGAGAAGTTGTATTTTTTATTTTATGTTTACTACTTATATACCAAATTTTACCTCAATCGGAGTTGGTCGAGTCCAAAATTACACTTTTTGGTTCGATTAGATCACGATTTTCATCATATGACCAAATAGGCTTAATCACAGTGTTGTAAATCTGGACCTTATATTCTAATCTCAGCCTTGAGTTCGAGTTAAGTAGCCAATGCAGTTGATGCGTCTTCAGCTTTATTTGTGTCTTCTTGGCTTCTACATGCCTTTTCCAGGTCAGTCTACGATCTAGATGTATAAACTGTTGAGTTGTATTTGTGGGCAAGTTCTTGAATTTAATGTGAACGTAATCTCGTTTAGTTTTATCCTCCAGTTAGCAATCCAAGATTCGATTGTTTGGAGATGTAAGCTAAGATATTCGGCGGCTTTACATGGGTTTCTATGAGAGCTCAGTATTGCCGTATCGTCTGGAAAGGTAGACGTAAGCAGATCGCTTCTCGTGGGGAGGTCAGCTGTAAATATAAGAAAAAGAAAAGGACCGAGAACACTTCCCTGCGGGACCCCGGCATATATTTTGTATTTATACGTAATTATCTCTCCCTGCTTGACTCTAAAATATCTATTTTCCAAGTAATTTTCGAAGAGGGAATGTGTATTAACTGGCAGATATTTTTTAATTTTATGTAATAGACCCTGATGCCAGACCTTGTCAAATGCCTGAGCAACATCTACGAGTACAGCACAACAATATTCACTTTTTTTCATAAGCTTTTCTAATCTCGTTGGTCAAACGATTTACTTGTTGTAGAGTACTATGGCCCTCTCTAAAGCCAAATTGGTGATCAGGGATGATATTATGAAGCGAAGTGAGGCTTTTAAGTTTTGAAAGAAATGCTCTCTCGAAGAGTTTTGATAGGAATGGTAACAAGCTTATCGGTATATATGATGAAGCTAAAGTTGTGTCCTTTCCTGGCTTTAATATCATTTTCACTAGAGACATTTTCCACGCATTAGGGAAGTAGCTATATTTTATTATATTATTGAAGAAACCTACGAGGAACTCGATAGCTATTATCGGAAGTTCTGATATCATCCTCTGTGTTAATAGATCATAACCAGGAGCTTTTCTAGGATTTGCTGTTTGCTTTATAATATTGACAACCTCTCTGACCGTTATATCCAATGGGACTATAGATGTCTTCGTGTTGCACGCTACATTCGATAGACTAAAACTGTTAGTTCATGGAGTTCATGCAAAAAGTTTAGCTTTTCCCTCATCTGTTGTAACCCAGTCACCATTTATGTCACGTAAATTAAACTTTGTCTCAACTGGCGTTTTAGGATTTCTTGTTGACTTAATAAAGAAAAATTTGTGGATATCGTGGGAGTCAATACCTCAACATATTTTCCATGTTGAAGATCATCGTCAATTTAAATAGAGAATTTTCAACTGTGAATCTGAGCATTAATGTAGCAACATTAATCAACCACCCTGTATTAAAAAAACTAATTGTTGAAAAAAAAACAATTTGTTTAAGTTTTAAATTGCAGTTTTATTTATTATGAACGTTTTTTCCATAAATGTCGAAATTTCTATATAATCTGGGATAAAAGCTGCTAGACATTTCGATAAAGCTAAATAAAATAATAAAAGTTCTTGCCAGAAGAACATTAAAGTACAAAAACTAACTAAGCAAACTAATTAAGTAACTACAGTTGAGGGAATTAAAGGAATTTGGTTTTTACTACTAAGGTAAGGAATACAATTTTTTACATAAATACATAGTTATTGTACAAAATATAATAAGGAGGGTTTAAAATTTATAAAATTAAATTTATAAAAATATATGTATAAACCTTTCGATAAATTATTAATCATATCGATTGTGATGCTTTAAGTTAATGGATTATAAGTTTCTTAAGCGTTTGGTGTGGTGATGTGTGGGTGTGTGTGTAGAAGGGCAGTTATCATTTATAGATCTACAATGTCATCCATGAAAGCACTTATGGTATCAGTTCCTGAGTCAAACGACACGCTCTACGCCCTCTCTATTGGTTAAGCTTTTTTAATATAGCATCCTTAAAGCCTTTATACTCATCACGCAGTTCAATCTCATCTCGCAGTGTACCTTGAATGCGTAGCAGACATCGTGTTATTTTATCACAATCTCCCGTTTTGATTTGTTCATTTAGCTCTTTTTCCAATTCTCTGGGTAAACCCAAATCGACCAGTTCGTCTAATTCATCCAGTGTTACAACGCTTACATGCGGCTTCATATATTCTCCACATTGCTCATAGACTTCTAGATATTGTTCAGCAACTGATTTGTCACCACATCGAAATTGTTGCAGATAACTTTTAAATAATTTCACCGCTTGGTGATCTATGAGAGTGGCCTGGGCTGTTAGTTGATAAATACGTTGTACTTCCTCGATGGTCAAGTCTTGGCAGCCACAAAAGCATTTGAGAAGACGAATTGCCGTATTCTGAAAAATATAAATTAGTTTACAAGGATATTAGAAGAAAAATTACAAAACAAATTCTTAAAAACCGGGGATGATATCATATGTTTGTGTGCTTCTAGTTTTGTGGTTTCTTTAGTAAAATATTATATAATTGATGTAAATGTTTGAAATAATTCTCATTAAGTTTCGTTTAAGGTGTGGAAATATATATAAAATACTTGTTGAGATGTGAGCTGATGTCATGACCTGATGGGCATAGAAATTGAAATATTCCCAACAAAGAAACACAGTTGGTGATGTGATGACTTGATGTGCATCGACATTTATATATTCCCACCGACAAAGCTATATATTTCACAAAGTTTTCAAAACAACCTGAACATCTAAGTCACATTCACGGCATTTTTCGACATCTCTTGACCAAATTCAGAACCTAACGAATTATATTCATTAAAATATTTATATTTGGATTAATTTTTACACAAATATTGAAAACACAGCCTAGCCTGTTCTTCGAACTCGAACTAATGCTTTGGGAACAAACATAGCGTCAGTCGAATGATAACTTCGACTTAGAGGAACCCAATTTGAGTCGAATGCGAGTGACTAACTTTCGTTCGCTTAGATTTTCGTTCGAGATCGGGGAACATGCCATTTGTTTGTTAGTCTAAAATGACGAAGATCTGTTGTTTCAAGGCCTAATTAGACTATCAGTTGAATAAGAACGATTCGGGGAGAGAGAAATGAGATTAAACTCTTTCAACTTCAAAGAAATTCTGCTTTCGGTTTCCACTATCAGTTTTGAAAAATGGAAGAAAATTTAATGGTAGAATGCAAAAACATACGCCAACAAAATCGCAAACAAAGCAACTGTTGGGAACAACCTTACATTTCTGACCACTTTTCTTTTTTTTCTTTCTGACCACTTTTCTTTTTTTCTCGCTTATTGACGGTGACACTATCGAGTATTTAGAGATTAAAAATGTAGGCCCGCCCAGGCTACTGAAATGTTTTACGAGCTGCATAAAGCTGTCCTATATTTCCGTTAAGTGGATAGAATACAAAATGGTATTCATTCCGAAGGCGGGGAAATCATCGCATATTAGTCCAAAGGAGTTTAGACCATCCAGTCTCTCATCTTTCCTTCTGAAGGCATTGGTGAGTATGATTGACTCATATCTACCAAAGACCATAGGTACTTCTGACCTGCCACATGCCAGCATGCTTACAACAATGGTAAATCAATGGAAACCGCTCTGCCCGCTCTAGTAAGCTTGACAGACAAATCTAACTACATAAAATAATACACTCTTGCCACGTTTTTCGTTATAGAAGGTTCGTTTAACGTCTTACCATGATCGATAAAATCGATTTATCGACACATAAATTTGGTATATAAATTGCTTATGACAAGGCGCATACCCTCGTCCCTGGACCTTAACTCGAAATGTGAATGGAGGAACACCCCAAGAGAGACTCGTTTTGCTAGATGTTGAGGGATTAGGTTGCGCAGTCATAGCACATGCTGACGATCTGGCAATTGCAGTGACAGGAAACCCCCTCCATATGCAGACATGTACTACAGAATATAATTAGGAGACTATGTGGGCCCCGAAGATTGAACTGGGTGTAAGTCCAGATAATACCGATCTTGTACCTTATCTCTATGTGGTAGAGAAATTTTCTTAAAGGATTGTGAGAGATATCTAGGTGTGATTCTTGACAGAAAGCTTACCTTTAAGTGAAAAACTATAGATAGGATCAGTAGAGCCACAGTGGCCCTATTTATATGTATATATTCGTGTAAAAGGCCCGAAAACAGTTTACTGGATATACACAGCTGTTGTCCGACAAATATTGCTCTACGGCATTGTTGTTTGGTGGCCGATACTGGAAAAATCCACTTACCTAAGTTTTTGGACAAAAGCCCAGGCGTGTCTTGGGCGAATTGCTGAAGTTGCAGCCATTTGCTTTCCGATAAAATCACGTGGAGGATAACCCTCAAACTATCGGTAGAGGTTGTGCGAAATGGCTTCAATGTCAGCAATTCGCCTAAGGCATTCCTGACAATGGATAACCAGCCCATAAGGTGATGGGTCGATTTTAAGGGATCTGCGGCGATCCATAATAAAAGCCGACTATATGGAACAAACTTCAAATTTTGAAAGGAACTTCTCCACTCATATCCCGAACAGGCAAGACTGGATATGGCACATACCAACTTATAGAAGGTATTTAAGCTTCTACGATGATGGCTCCAAACTAGATGACAAGATTGAGTGTGGAGTATATTCTGAAGAGCTTGGGCAAGGCCTGACAAAGTGCTAACAGATAATTGTAGTGTTTTTCAAGCAGAAGTCATGGCAATCGGACAGGTTGCCCTTTGACTGGAACGAATCGTCATCGCCGCCTTGGGTATCAATATCATCTCTGACATTCAGGCTGCTATAAAATGTCTTCAGTCTATATTCCTGACTTCAATGACTGCCACGCATCTCTATATGAATGTGGGGAATGTTTAGAAACATAACTTTGGGATTACATGGAAATTTTTCCATATTGACTATGGAAGTCGATAGTTTAGCAACTCCGACAGTAAAATTCACCCCCAACAAAAAGTTAGTCACTGGATATACTCCCGGTACAAGGACTGTATAACTAGAATGTTTTTATGCTTTCCACTCATTAGCCAAGAGTTGATTCATAACAGTTTCCTATCTATTGTCTAACTCTAGTTTTAGTCAAAAGCAAACCTTATAGTCACAAATGTTGTTAGTAAAACAACAGATTTTCATCAAAAGTTAGCATGTACTGGTTCTCTTCGTAGATACTTGTTGAACAGTTTGGTTGAAGTGTTATAATAGAAATTCGTTAGTCAGATGATAGCTTTTGGCTAGCTTCTCGATCTGCGTTTTTTCAACGGCCTTAATCCATAAATTGCCTCTAAAACAGATCTTGTAGTTGTGAATGTAGGGGATGATTCCCTGGGTAATGTTATAACTCTTAAAGTGGCACTCATTTTTTTTCATATAGTATATTCAGTCCACAAAAACAACTCCATATTTTTCATAAGTAGAGTGAATGATTACTAGTCTGTCATTAACTATATATCTATATATTTTATTTACGTCGGTGGTGCAATGGCTAGTGTGCGCGCCTATTTTACGTGATATCCTTGGTTCGATCCCTGCCCTGACCACCTTAAAATTCTTTCGACGGCGACACCATCGAGTATTTAGCCTTGAAAAAGCTCTCAAATTACCGTTCGGAAGCGGTGTAAAACTGTAGGTCCCAATCAATGAGTATAAATAATGCTCACCCCAATTACTCCTTAGGATGTAATGGGAAACCATTTATTTTTATATATCTAAACCAAATTTGTAGTCTAACGGACCATTGTGATTTCTACCCGGTAATTATGGTGTACATCTGCCAACAAATAATGATCCATAGAATTTAAAATTAGCAACTGTTTCTTCCACCCGTTTCTACTATTTGAAAAGGCTTAATTGACTTTGTATGCTGCACAAGGCGTCATGCACTATGTGAATAGTTGTTGTTTATTTAACCGGTGACTGTCATTGCGAAAACTATATTTCGCACAACGTGATAGCTTTATATAAAACAGCTGCTAGATTGCACTAAAAATGAGGTAATCTTTATTGGTATACCTAAACGGTAAAGGGAATTTACCCATTTTAGACAATATCCAGCTCATTACCGCAAATCTAAACTATACATCTAAAATATAAATTCCCAAAACAGTCCCAGATAAGACTTTCTATTGAAGAATGTACAAAACAAAACAGAAAAGAGTTTAGGTGGCATATGCTTCCGACCCTTTCATCTTACCTTGTATGAACTCATTTTGTTTCCCACCACTTTGTGCTACACCGACGTGAATTGTGTATGAAATTGTATAGCACCTGATTGATAATTAAATGCAACCACTTTGGCAAAACACCTTATCATACTACGGATAATTTGTTTGATTTATTTCACTAAAATGTCTTATGATTTAGCACAATCTTTTAATTCGGTAGCTTGATTCTTCGATTGATAGGTAATAACCGGATGTTTTCCATTCGTTATCATTTTCGTTAGTGTTTGTGATGATAGGGGATGCATGCACCCCCGTTTATTTTTGTTATTAAGTCGAAGGTGTCAATTAAAGACATAAATAATTCTCCGACAATATTTTATAGTATTTTAATAGAGGTCTTTGGTTCTTGTTGGTAATTAATTTCACATGCCTTGTAAAAATTATATTTGTTTGGATACATCATCATAGTTTTTACGCAGCTGTTACATAGTTATACAGTGTTACCATACCAGAAAAAGTTAGCTAAATGCGAAGTTCACATAATGCTGCCCTCAGACGTACCAACAGTTGATTCAACCTGTCATAAGTTGAATCAACTGTTGGTACGTTTGAGGGCTAGTTGAAGTTAGTTGGTCGTCAGTTGAATGAAAAATCAAAATTTTTTGATAATTTGGTGAAGTTGAATCAACTGTTGGTACGTGTGAGGGCAAGCTGTTCAACTTCATTGTTTTTCTTCATTTTTTCTTGACGTTGATCAAGCAAACACATACGCTGTGAGCGTATGAAAGAAATAAATCGAAAGAAATAAATCAATAAATAAATAATAAGAAATAAATAAATAAATGATAAGAAATAAATAAATAAATAATAATAAATAAATAATAAGAAATAAATAATAATAAATAAATAATAATAATTAAATAACCATTGAATGTTTCTCCTGACATTCGCATATAATTTGTATAATTTTTGCCTGTCTTTCAATGTTTTTAAAAGTTTTGTTTTTTTTTTAAGTATTTTATTTTTCTGTAATTATTTATTCTTCTTCCTCTAAAATTACATCAATTCTTTGTAGCGCAAGGTCATCCGAATTCATGTTGACGCTTCAAAAATAATTTTTAAATGAAGTTGAATGAAAAGTTGACTCAAAAGTTGAAACGTGTGAGGAGAATGACCAACTTTCTTATTCAACTCAAACGTCAAAAGTTGAATCAACTGTTGGTACGTCTGAGGGCAGCATAATAAGTGAAAGAGAATTAACAAGGCATCTCGACGACCAATATTTGTAATTTCGCACAAATTAGATAAAATTTCCCACACAAAATCTGGGGCAGCAGGTCTATTCTGCAACTTGCTTAAGCTTAATATCCATCGCTAAAAACATCTAAAATCATTTTAGCGATTTTTAGGTACGAATGCAATTCTGTAACGTAGTATCTAAATTTAGCTATCTCTTAAAAATTTAATTCGCAGTAATTTTAACGTTACGTTTTTTTAACGTAACGTTTAATTTGCTTATTTTGAATTCTGTAACGAATAAACATCTGTCAATACTCGTATAAGGCATCTCCACTGGATGATTACGAGCAATTTTTGTAATTTCGGTGAAATTATGTAACATTTTCCATACAAAGTCGAAATTGTAAATTAGCTGATTTCAATGAATTTTGCATTGAAATGAGCATAAAAACGAAATTACTAGACACCCTGCGTATCATATCCACTTTTTAATACCAGTATTCAGATAAACCTGAATTTCAGGTTTTCATATGAAGTCTACATATGTAAAAACAAAGCAACTAGCTGAAGGCCTTAGCCGCCGGTGCTATAAATCTTAATATTAATCTTATATTCACTATAAGTTTTAATATATCGTAAATAAATAAAAAAATAAAATAGCAATTGGTTACTTACATATATTTTATAAAAATAAATAAATGGTTTCCCATTACATCCCATGAAGGGACCGGGGAGAACTTCTCTCAATCACTGAGCTGTGCGCTTTCCAGTTTTCACTCATTGATTGGGACCTACAGTTTTACACCGATTCCGAACGGTATTTTGAGAAGCTTTTTCATGGCTATATACTCGATAGTGTCGCCGTCACTATGCGAGGTGACCGCCGCCGAAAGAAATTTTTTTTTTTTTTTTTTTTAAGGTGGTCAGAGCAGGGTTCGAACCCAGGATCTCATGTACAAGAGCCGCGCACACTAACCATTGCACCACCGACGGCCACTACACTACACTACACTACATATATTTTATATGTAAACCTAAAGTTCAGTTTCAGCTGAGTACTACGCTTAAACAACGATATGTCAAACGAAATTAAAATTGTTCGGTGTGGACGGGTTGAAACATAGAATAATACATACCATAGAAGCTTTTATTCGCTCAATAAATTAAACGTCATTGGTACGATGGAAAGTAAACATTGGATGGTGGAAAATATGGGCTCAATAATACCAGATAGTGACAATAGTATACAGCGATCAACAACCGAATTTCGTGTTTTTGTGGCAAACTAGTTGTGTTAAATACAATACCAATTTATACCAACGATAAAAAAAATATATTTAAATTTTTCAGTTCTACACCAAAACGACAGGAAAAAGTTAAGTGAACATATTTTGTAACTCCACCTGGTGTAAGGTAATTTTAATTTTAATTGCTCTCATTTCCACAAACCTACGATGAAGAGTGTGAAATGAAACGTCAGATGAGAGAATACGTTTATCTATGTATGTATTATTCGATGGGTTGAAACCATAGATTAATACTTATAGTAGATCTACTACTTTTCCCACCAAATTTATGACATTTGGCCTGGTGTGATATTTACGTTTGATGTTGAAAAGAATTGCTTTACTAATACCAGATAGAGGCAATGGTTCAAAACAACGAACAAAATAACAACAACGGCATTTCGATTTGTGTGTTAAAATTATTGTGTTAAATACAACACAAATGTATGCTAACAATAACAGTCAATAAAAAAGTTTAAAACATATTTAAATTTCACAGTTTTTCACCAAAATTGCATGAAAAATTAAAGCAAGAAGTTATTGTAATTCCACCTGGTGTATATCACTTTTCGTCAAACATCTCTCTATCACACCGACCGCATCACGAAGAGTGTGAAAGGAAACGTCAGATGAGACAAATGGCGGCTCTGCTATAAGTTTACTCTATGGTTGAAACAAATTTGAAATTGAGCAGTCAGTGGAGACAGGGCATTAAATAAATAATTTTTAGCAACGAACAATTGTAGCCTTTAAAAGGTAAGTAGAATAGAAATACTTTTGAATTTAAATTTTTTTAATTTTAGAAGTAAAATGGAGGAAAGCAAATGTACTACAAATTAACCAAAATTCTTAATGTTTTTACGGAAAACAAACTATAAGGTTTGGCGCACTAATACAAAGTGTCAAATGTGTGCGTAATATGTTGTCTCCTTCTAAAATCATTTTATCAAAGCAGAGGAAAAAGTATAGAAATTAGCTACGGCGAAAACAGTAACTTTTAGCTAAGTGATTACAGTACCGGAATTCGGATTTAGCGACATCGCTAAATAAATATAAAATTAGCTAAGAGAATTACCGAATTGACCTGCAGGCCTATTTTACCGACAACTCACAAAAAAAAATCCAATGAGTGTTCGAACTCACGGGCGATGTGTTAACACCATTTTGTTACACGTTACCTGTTCGATTTCTATGAACACATTCGTAAATGTTACATTGCAAAATAGAAAACAACGTTCAATCATATGATGACGTTACATTTAAATAATATTAATACTTAAAATTATTTAAAGGCCAGTGCAAGCACATGTGTCATTATTTTCTTGCTCAATACTTTTTGTTTTATTCCCACAAAAATCAAATAATGCAAAGCAACAGACACTTGTATATACATACATACCTTGTTATATTCGTACATACGCTACACAAGTTCACAAAATTTTCATTGCTCTCTTGCTATCTCGTTTTTATATAAGTATAATACGTCATTATTCACAATAATAAAAAACCAACCCGTAAAAAACATAGTTTTTGACTATAAATTCTTTATATATGACCATGCCCCTTTGTCCAATCCCGCCCATATTTGCAGCAGATATTAGAATACACATTAAACCTAACCAACATACCCAATTTTGTTCAAATACCGTTAATAGGAGCAGAAATAATGGATTTTTAATTTCTGATTTGTATGGGAGGTACCACGCCCCTTTATTCAATCCAGACCATTTTTTTGATAGTTAATTTTTGTCGTCGCCATTAGTTTGCCTGCGAAGTTTCAGCTCGATTGGATTACGCGAAAAGGGTTAAAAACCAATCGAAAATTTTTCGGCATACATGCATACAGACAGTTGAATTTAATATAAAGAATTTAAAAAGGCGTTCAATCATATGATGACGTTTCATTTAAATAATATTAATACTTAATAACACTTAAAAATATTTAAAGACAAGTGCATTTTCCTGCTTAATACCTTTTATTTTATACCCACAAAAACAAAGAGAATGCAAAGCAACAGAAACATGCACATACATATATTGTTATGTTCGTACATACGCTACACTAGCTCACAATTTTCGTTGCTCTGTTTCTATCTCATTTTTATATACGTATGTACGTATAATCACGTCATTATTCTCAATGCTCTTGGCTCTGAGTGTGCTTCGCACCCACACAATACAATTATTCGCTGCCGCTACATCAGTGTGTGTATTTTTTTCGCAGTTTGACAATCTGTGTTTCGCAGTCGGACTAATCTTTGTTCTATATAGGGGTGGGGCACCCTTGTTATTTAGGGGTATGAAACATAGATGTTGGCCGATTCTGAGACCTACCCGATATGCACACATTTCATACAAATCGGTCCAGCCGTTTCGGAGGAATTTAACGGCAAACAATCTGTGATCGCTGTCGGATAATCTGTGTGAGCGCAGTCGGACAAATTGTGTTTGGATGTATTCACTTTGTGAATTTAGGCCGTACCCACGCCTATAGATGTTAATAGATCAAAAAGTCTGGAAGAAATTTATTATTCTATTTTTCGTTTTCTATTCGACCTTTTTGAATAGTTAGATCTTAATTTTCAAATAATTAGGTTCTGTTTATATTATATATATAATTTTAGTTAATTTATTTTTCAATATTTGGTCTTTCATCATCAGGAATTCTGAAATATGTATATGATGTATCGTGCATTACATATAGGCGATAAAGAACGTTATATATAAACAACAAAAAACTCGCAACACAAAAAATACTTTCAATTCTGACTTACGAAAAAACTTGAGTACAGCACAACATGTACGTAAAGAAATGTTGCACATAATTAACGTTCCCTCAGAGAAAAGGCTCAATTACAAGACCGACACTGACCCATGCGCTCAAATATATCGACACACAATAAGCAAACACAGAGAAAACTGACAATAATTGACGAAAGCTTGCACACTGCGAACGAGTAATTTGTTTTTTTTTTTGTGATTTATAACACATGTAATTATTGACAATTGTTTTGTGATCAATATGTTATTAATGTTAAATATTTTTGTGTATAGAACCCTGAAGGTGATTAGCGATGCTAATGGAAATATTGGGAAAATGTAATAAATCTTGAAAAAACAGTCAAACGCGCTGGTATTTTCACTTTATGACCTCAATCCAAATTAATTAAACAGCCATAATATAAAAGGTCAACAATCAACATCATAATTTAAATAAATTATAATATTATAATCACCAATTATCAGGCTCCTCAAATGTAGTAGCACTTCTCGTTTGTCACTGCCGAAGACTCCAGCCATGTTCCCTGCGAAGAAATTCATCAATGATAAGATAAAAGTATCAAATTTGTTCGTTTCTACAAAGGATACACATTTTTATTCTTCAAATGGCTAAGAGATGTACATTTTCCTGTTACTTATTTAAACATGTTCGACACTTTTGCATTGATCAATATCTTAGAGACACAAGCAACACAACTCACTTTTCCAGTAGAAATGTATTATTTGTTAAAAACACATGCATATTACATTTTTACTTACATTTCTTTATGAAATTTGCAAATTCACCATTTTTAAGAAATTTATTTAAACGGACGCTTAGAAACTTAGGCAAAATTCTTGTTTTGTTGTTCTTTTCACAAATTAATGGCTACATACATATACAGCGACATAGTAATAAATAATACAAATTGGTTGAGGTTTATATTCATCTCGCTCTAACGCACGGTGTCTAGTCGGAATGTTGCTGCCACAGATCTTGAGATTCAAATAAGAAATAGGGAATTTACCAACATTCATATGCAAATTCAGCATTGCTGTTGATAGTATGTTTTGCACTTTTGATTTAGGCAATAAAGTCACCATTTCTTGTCTCCATACAAAAAAATCACCAAACCCAAACTGGGCAATATTACCGATCTGTATATAAACTCTATGTAGACAAACAACAAATATTTCAGGTTCGGAATTATTTAAACAACTTTCCGTTCGGCAGTACGTAGCTGAAAAGAAATGCAAATGGAATTTTTCACATTTTCTGTCTATTACAGGGCTGAAAACATATAACGTTTTACAAAATAGTTACATGCAACAATCTTACTACTCCCTACACAAATCAACACATTTATGTATTTTTCCGTGTTGATAAATAAAAATGTATGTCGTGTTATTTAAACGAACCACAAACTTGTCATTCATAAGCATGAGCTTGATCGATAACTTTTTATCTCTCTGATGAAGTTGAAAAAAATTTACCAAAAAATTTTGTGAAGATAATGAAAAATCCAAATTTGTTAATATTTTGCGTTGCATGATGGTATGCTAGATAGTATATGCACAGAAAAAATTAACATCTGTTATATTGCCTAGTTTGGATTTGGTGAATTTTTGTATATGGAGACAAGAAAAGGTGGCATGAATGCCTAAATCAAAGTGCAAAACACACTACCAGCAATAATGCTGAATTTACCTGCTTCTTATTTAAATGTCAATAACAGTAACGAGACAGCAGCATTCTGACCATAGAGTAAATAGGGGTAGAGAAAATCTTTCACTCACCAAATTTCTGACATTTGTCCTCGTGTGATGTATACGTTTGATGTTGAAAAGAATTGCTTTACTAATACCAGATAGAGACAATGGTTCAAAACAACGAACAAAATAACAACAACGGCATTTCGTTTTGTGTGTTAAAATTAATGTGTTAAATACAACACAAATGTATGCTAACAATAACAGTCAATAAAAAAGTTTAAAACACATTTAAATTTCACAGTTTTGCACTAAAATGGCATGAAAAATTAAAGCAAGAAGTTATTGTAATTCCACCTGGTGTATATCACTTTTCGTCAAACATCTCTCTATCACACCGACCGCATCACGAAGAGTGTGAAAGAAAACGTCAGATGAGACAAATGGCGGCTCTACTTCATATTTACTCTATGATTCTGACTAGACGAATTAGTATTTGTATTGTGTCGCTATGTAATATGTATGTAACCATCGATTCTTGGGCAGTGACAAACGAGGGATGATACTACATTGGTGAAGCCTGATAATTCGTGATTATAATGTTAGCATTTATTTAAATGTAATTATTGTAAGCAACAATGGAATAAATACTTCTTTAATTAAAAACAAAAACAAAATTTGTGTCCGTAAATATGAAAAAATGGGCTAAACATTTGGTAAGGTTGCACATTAAAATTAATCTAATTCACCTACAATAAATTCTATATATTTCCGTTTTGCATTGGGTGTATCTACAAATATGCAATTGGTGAATTGGTTATTGGTGAACGTAAAGTTGCCTAAGTTTATTGGTAATATTTTCCAATTAAATAGCTGACCCTAGGTTGCCCAGTGCATCGGCTGAAATCAGACCCTGAATGTGGGTAATATTACACAAGATTTTTTTCTGTGTGTGTATGCTGAATCCACAGACGAATTTAGTATAGACATATTAATTCTCTCAATAAATTAAACGTCATAGGTATGGTTGAAAGTGAACATTGGATGGTGGAAAGTATGGGTTCAATAGTACCAGATAGAGGAAATAGTGCACAACGTTCACCAAAGCAGCACCAACCGCATTTCGTGTTTTTGTGGCAAACTAGTCGTGTAAAATAAAGTACAAATGTATACCAACGATAAAAGTAAACAAAAAAGTGAAAAATACATTTTAATTTCACAGTTTTATACCAAACCGAAATGAAAAAGTTAAGCCAACAGTTCTTGCAACTCCACCTGCTGTAAGTTAATTTTTGTCGAATTTCTCTCATTTCCACAAACCTACGACGAAGAGTGTGAAATGAATCGTCAAATGAGAGAATTAATGTGTCTATACTAAATTCGCCATGGTTGAATCATGGTAAAATAAGGAAGGTAAACTCGTTAGAACAGCTGTTTCCAATTTTTTCATTGTGGTTGATCGTTTCAGCTGTCAACCTCATATGTACTTTGTTTTTGTACCTTTTTGTATTCCTGTTTTGTTGGTATACTTACGTATGTAGATTGGCAGCTTAAGCGATTGAAACAAAAACAAAATGTATGTTGTTGCTACAAGGTCTACTGCTACTACCTGGTTATTTTACTGTCTGAATAATGCACGCATGCACTTCTCCATAAAGCAACTATTGTATAGAGAAGAAAATTTACTCATGGAGTGGAATGCCAACAAAGAAAACCAGTGAAGCGTTTCGTTTCTCTGCTCGCTCTCTTACTCTCTTCATTAAATATTTCAATACACCAGCAGTTTTCTGATGATGTTATTCTATCTAACTATATAAATTCCAACCATATTTAAATAAAATTACATAAAGTAAGTAAGATATGGTGGCCGTCGGTGGTGCAATGGTTTAGAGTGCGCGGCTCTTGTACATGAGATCCTGGGTTCGAACCCGGCTCTGACCACCTTCAAATTTTCTTTCGGCGGCGGTCACCTCGCATAGTGACGGCGACACTATCGAGTATCTAGCCATGAAAAAGCTTCTCAAATTACCGTTCGGAATCGGTGTAAAACTGTAGGCCCCAATCAGTGAGTGAAAACTGGAAAGCGCACAGCTCAGTGATTGTGAGAAGTTCTCCCCAGTCCCTTCATGGGATGTAATGGGAAACCATTTATTTTTTTTAAGTAAGATATGACGCGGGGAAGAAATCGCGTCGACTTTTTTGGTTCTCTTCTGCTAGGGTCGCCAAATTGCTGGGTTTTTTCTTCTCTACCTGTACATCCTTTTTGACTTCTCAGTAGACGGCTGATTTAATTGTTTCTTGTTGTTTAGTTGGCCGCTTCTGTCAGATTTGAAGGGTTTCTTTTTGTACTTTTTTGTTTAGGTTTACATATGGGTTGACTTTGACAAAATGTATGATGCTGTTGCCCACGAATTTAGTTGTATAGTCAACACGTATGGAGGTGAAAGATTAGAGATTAATTTTAGATTTTGGTGCGTAAAAATATTTCGTTTTTTATGACATTCTTTCATCCAAATCCGCTGTCGTATTTATTTTATCTATTATTTTTTATCATTTCCCTTGCTGGAGTTTTTTAAATATCAAGTTTTTAGAAATTTATTCAAGCTCAAGACCTTTTTAAAATTAAGCTTAGTTATTAGCTTAATATTATTTTCAAAAAAGTCGAGCACAAAAAGTGTTCTAATGATACCAGGGCTATCTATATAGCTATTTCGGATCTTGACAAGATCTTCATTAGCAGACGTTTTTGGTATGCTTTTCGGTGAATTCATCACAACTGTATGTATAGAAACACTCATCATATTAATGAGAATTCCTTTATACATACATTCGAAGAATACCAAGCACTAAGATTGTAAACACTATGATGGACAACTCTTTTTTATCATTTCAAAAACCCATTATTTTTTTTGTTTAAACAAAGATTATCAGGGCTGTTTTTTTTTAAATTTGTTTTGCGCGATTCTTTGAAAAACAATTTTTTTTAACTATAGCCAAAATATCCCCTTTCTGAAGACCCACTATAGGGGACATTTTAATTTTTTATTTCTTATTTTGAGTTTTTATTTTTATAATTTCACCAGACCCGGTATAATATCTTAAAACAGGGTCATCTCGGTTCACAGACTCCGCACAGCCGAAATATAGGTACGACAAAATTCACGACGAGAATACCTTCAATTTGAGTACCCACACTTGCTTGTTCATAGATGTATGTACCTAGGAGCAGCAGTATTTTGAACCCTAGGGTGCCCATAGGTCCGATCGTTAATTGTTTTTCGTTTTTGTAGTTCCCATATTTTGCTCGATATTGGGTTTTTTTTGGGCCGGACCCGGGCAACTGTATTTTTACCGTTTTTGTTTTTAGGGATCATTTTTTTTTATTCTGCCTTTTTATTGCTACTTTTTATTTCATTATTCAAGCTCAAGACCATCTATTCATGAGGATTCATTTGCAAAACGTTTTCTTTTTAAAAAACTTTTACTTCTATTGACTATTTTACAACCTCATGAGGTCACGTGTTACACACGTTAATTAAACAAACAAATTTCAACGTATTCTTCCAACTGGCTCTATCCATCGACTTTTCTCGCCAGTTGGTAACACCAAGGATACGGAGGGATTCTTCTGCCTGGCCTTTCCAGCGGAGTCTTGGTCGTCCTCTTTTCCTGCTTCCATCGGGTACGTTATCGAAAACCTTTCGCGCTGGCTCATCTTCATCCATTCTGATAACATGGCCTAGCCAACCCAATTGGCCTAATTTGATTCGCCTAACTATGTCCACTTCAGAATATAGAATATATAGCTCTTCGTTCCATCGACGTCGGTACTCGCCGCTTTCTCTAACAGTACCATATATTTTTCGGAGAATTTTTCTCTCGAAAACTCCCAATTGTTTTCATCCGCTTGCGATATGACCCAAGTCATATGCCAAGACAGGTAAAATGAGAGTCTGCTTGCTGAGCCCAAAATAGCATCTATTTGCAAGCACAATTCTCCTATCTATCTCCATGCTGACGTTGTTGTCCTTGTTCGCAGCGGATCCAAGGTAGACAGATTCATCTACCACTTCAAAATTAAATCGGTTGTCAACGTTCAAGTGCGGACCAAGTCGAGAGGTTTATCTAGTCGTTGACACCATCAATTTTTTAAAAAACTATATCTCTATTTATAGAGATATACATATATGGTCTTGAGCTTGAATAATGAAATAAAAAGTTTTTGTTTATTAAATATTATTTTATTAAATTAACTTAAATTACAGATTTGGGAACATATCCAGTTTAGTGCGGAACGTCCAATTTTTTATTTTTTTTTTGAGGGGGTAAAACACGGGTTTTTAAGATGAAAATGTAAAATAAAAAGATCGGTGCTAACCCCTATTTTCAGAGTTATGGGCCTCCAAAGTTCGGACATAGGGGGTAGTATTGCGAGTGTGGTGCCGTCTTATGGGAGCGCTTTGACCACTTTTTTATGTAAAAAAGTTGGAAGTAAGAAAAAAAATTAAACAAATTTTTTCGATAACTGCCTTAGTTATCGATATATCGGATGATTAATATTGAAAAAATAATACTTTTTTTGTAAATTTTCAGAAAAAAAGATGGGTTTTAATAGAGAATAAGAAAAGGAAACGAAATAATCAAACACAATTTTTCGATAACTGCCTCAGTTATCGAGATATCGGATGGTTACTTTTAAAAAAATATCGTTTTTTTTTCAAATTTTTGCAAGTTGTTTTGCAGTCAATATGGCAACATTTTACCAAAATTGCATTTCCCAAAAAAAAGGGGAAGTACATTTTAAGTACATGATGCTGTATATTATCTCGTGGGCATCTCATTCAGTACAAGAACATGGAAGTTAATAGTGTGTTAGACATCTACGAGTTATTTGAATATATTGAGGGACCCCTGAATGAAAGAGCCCTGCAGGCCTTAGTTGATTGGGGGTTGATTCCCAGAGAAGGGCAATATTTTTGCCCCATGGGCCACCCTATGAGGCTAATAAGGCAGGAAAACCTTGACGGATGGAGCTGGACGTAAGTGGAAATATTTTCAAAAAAATTAAAACGTTTTAATTTGTATTTCTTTAGTTGTACGGCAGCCATTAAAAGGCCAAAAAAAACAGGCCGGTGTAACGTCCGAGTGTCGTTAAGAACGAAGACGTGGTTTGCAAAATCTCATCTGCCTATAGCAAAAATTCTGATGTTTGTGCTATTATGGACCGAGAATTGCGAAATAACATTTATACTCCGTACAATCCGGATAAATTCCTTCCAAACCGGAGCTGATTGGAATAGCTTTTGCCGGGAGGTAGTAGTATATGGGGCCTTCCAAACAAATTTAGTTATAGGAGGACCCGGAATAATCGTAGAAATAGATGAAACGAAGTTGGGCAAGAGAAAGTACAACAGAGGCCATACAGTTGAAGGACAGTGGGTCTTTGGAGGGGTAGAGCGCCTAAGCGGCAAGTGTTTTATGCTGCCTGTTCCTGACAGAAGCCGACAAACACTCTTGGCGATAATAAAAATGCATATTCGACAAGGGTCAATAATTATTTCTGACTTCTGGAAGGTAAGTGTAATGAAATCACTATTTTATTGTTTTTAATCCTTTTTTTACGTTTTCAGGCTTACGATACTTTGAAGGATGAGGGGTACACCCACTTTCGAGTGAACCATAGTGTTGGTTTTGTGGACCAGGAGTCTGGCGAACACACCAACACTGTCGAAGGTTTATGGCGGCACCTTAAGTGCTCAATTCCGCAATATAGCCGCCGAAAACAGTTTTTCAACGGATATGTGCAGAAGTTCATTTTTTTGAGGTGGTGCAGGGCCAATAATGTTAACCGCTTTAAAGAGTTTCTCCGGTTCGCCGGAGAAATGTATAACCCCCTGCTAGAGAACAATTCAGGACGCATTGTTGAAGAGGTCGCCGAGGAGGTGTTGGAATTGGACTCCGACTGTGAGTCCCTTCCAATATCGGATGAGGAGGGAGACGCCGTTATACAGATATTTACAAAAAGAAGAAAAATGTTATCAAATTAACACAATTATAATATAATTTTTTATTTTTTGTGCGAAAAAAATTATTTTAAAAAAATCGCGCGATTTTTTAAAAATAATTTTTTATTTTTTGTGCGAAAAAAAATTATTTAAAAAAAATCGCGCGATTTTTTTAAAATAATTTTTTATTTTTGTGAACTTTGACCCTTGATATCTTCGGTCATTAATGGGTTAAAAGAATAAGAAAAAATCGCGCGATTTTTTAAAAATAATTTTTTATTTTTTGTGCGCAAAAAATTATTTTAAAAAAATCGCGCGACTTTTTTAAAATAATTTTTTATTTTTGTTTTGTTTTTGTGAACTTTGACCCTTGATATCTTCGGTCATTAATGGGTTAAAAGAATAATAAAAAATCGCGCGATTTTTTAAAAATAATTTTTTTTTGGTTTTTTGTGAACTTTGACCCTTGATATCTTCGGTCATTAATGGGTTAAAAGAATAAGTGATATCTAATTTTTTAGCCTAATGTCTAAACTATATAATAGCGTGTGAAAATATGTATGTTGTTAACGTACTATTCTTAGATAAAAGGCGTTTTCCTCAAAAAGTGGGGCTATAAAAGTCGAATTTTCAATATAGGCTCGCAATGGATTAGCAAATTTCAAAATTTTTGATGCTGTTTTGAAGATATCTTGATAAGCTTTCCAATGATACCCATATTGTCCCTGTGCGTCAATAAATGCGGAATATATAGGGGTTTATATGTTGAATCTTAGGGGTCCCGTAATCCGGGAAATATGGGTCAGCACCAAAGAAAAAATTTTCACCTTTTTTTCTGGATGACAAGTTCTACCCAGTGATGGTACTTTGGAGCCGATCCGAGATACCGACCTATACTGGATATGAGCCCAGATTTGTATGTTTTTCATGTCACATTCGAAAAATTCAATGTAATTTGTAGTTTTCCGCTTTCTCTTTGTTTATTCTCTCCGACATTTTATCTCTCACTTTGTGTTTACGAAAACGTTTGGCTTTTAAACTGGTTTGAAAACCATCAGATTTATCTGACGGCAACTGTTCACATTGAGAATTTATCTTAAGATTCGACAGATCGCCAAATCCGATTCATAATCTGAACTGCACTTAAGAAAAAACATATTTTTTGTTTGTAAACGCCGCCACCGGATAACCCTAACGCCGATAGCTTAACTGCGCAGTCGATAATTTATGGTCGACTACGTTCACTACTCTGTGGAAACGCTAGTTTCACGAACTTTGTTTTTGTTTGTGGATATTGTTATTAAAGATATTAAAACTATCTTTTTGGAAATATTCTAAATACGTTAGAACTATAAAATGGCAGCCGTACGCGCACGTCGCTCAAATGCTGGTACAAGAATTGCAAAACTTTTGGATGACGAGGAAGAGGATGAGTTCTACAAAACATCCTACGGTGGTTTCCAAGAGGAGGAGGAAGACAAGGAATATGTGTAGGTTCACTAACTGTAGTGACATTCAATTTCAAGCACTTTACATGTATCTTTCTTGTGCAGCCAAAAAGATGAGGAAGAGGACGTAATAGATTCCGACTTCAGTATAGATGAGAACGATGAACCGGTCTCCGATCATGATGAGGAGGAAAACAAGAAACGTAAGCGTACAGGTGTGAATACAAAAGCCTACAAGGTAATGCATATTTTCTTACTGGGATATATAATGTTTTCTTAATATTTTCTCCCAATCAGGAACCAAAACCAGCCAAAAAAGATGAAAAGACTGCTTCCGGTTCTCCAAAAAAGAGGGTATCAAAGGTTGTAAAACGCAAGGGACGACCGAAATTTACTGTTCATGATTCAGCCAGGAAATCCATACGTACCTCGACGGCCATAAAGACCCAAGCCACGAAAATTCGCTTAAAAGAAATGGATGATGCTCGTAAGAAAAAGAAAAGAGTTGTTAAAATTAAGGAGTATATGCCGTCGCAGGAGGAGCTGTTGAAAGAAGCGAAGGTTACTGAAGAGGAAAACATCAAATCATTAGGCAAGTTTATTGGCAAAATGTAATATGACTAATGGTGATTTCGGTTCTAAAAAATAATGTTGCCCTTGTATGGGGCGACATTAAAAAAATGTTGCCGTCGCCCCCTTTAAAGTTGTGCCTTTTTAGGGTGAGAAACGAGCATAGAAATGTAGCATTTTCTCACAACTGTATGCGTTTTTAGCATGTCTATTTCATCGCTTAACTAAGTTATTCAACCAGTGTATATGGAAACTAAAGCAATTTAAGCGACCCTTTGTACTGACTGGTCTAAGAGTTTACCAATCCAAATGGTATTTTTGCTTATTCCCGCTTAACTAAAAATGTTTCCACTTTGAGGAGGTAAGCGAATTCAGCTGAAGTCGCTTAAATTACAATTGCGCCCCCTACAAAAGGTAGAAAAATTAGTTTAGCGAGGACAAATAACACTAACAAAATGACAAAAAAAATGCCATATTATTGGGCAACAACCTCCTCCATGACTCGCTGAGAGGACAGACAAAATGCAACATTTTTGCACTGGGTTGCTCTTTTTTCACAACCGGACACAACAAAGGCACTTTTAGGGGTAAGGACAGAAAAAATGTTGAATTTTTGAAATTTTACCGCCTTGATCCAATTCACTGGGGAAAAAAGGCTGGTAGGTATTGCTCAGAAAATGATAAAACAATTGAAAAAATTCAGATTGAGAGAAATTTAAAAACTAGTCGTCGTTCGGACCCATGGGGGTTACTGGGTCGGGTCCACATAGGGACAGTTGGGTATAGGTAAGTGTGGGTACATAAACGAGGTTTATTCGTTTCAGGAATTCAACGGCAGTTAAGGCCAAATAAAAATTGCAAGAGTCCAAAAATATTTTTCTTTTTAAAACAAATTCTATGCCGAAGCCGAGGTTGGACCTACCAATATATTAAAAACTAGCCCACCTGGCAGACGTTGTCCTGTATAATATTTCAAGCGATTTGTATGGGAGCTACCACTGCCCTTTGTCCAATTGATCCGAATAGTAAATCTAAACACCCCAGGGCGCCACCCAAACGCATTCAAAAAAATTTAGTCACAAACACACGTGCAGTAGAATTATATATATGTGACCTGGTCTACGAAAAGGGAGCTTACGTGCGAAAACTAGTTTTCTGTGAAAAAGCTGTTAAAAGTAAGCAACTCGTTTCGGCAGTTTCTCATTATCTCGTTAATTGTTCTCCGCGCCGGACGTCCAGTAAGTGTTGTTGTTGGTCCAGTAAGTGTTGTTGTTGGTCGGAATATTATTATAGTTCATCGTGTAAGTTGCTAGTGTGGAACATTTAAAAAAGTAACACTGAAGAAGTGACGTTTACTATTTCTGTTGATTATCGTCTTCGCATTTCGCATGAAATGAAACATGAGTGTTTCTAAGCAAGTTAGGATTTTCTGCTTTTCACCACGTGAAAAAGCATCTCATCTTCCATCCGAATCAACCAAAAAGTGAAAATTGATTTTTTGACACCTAAGCTGCCTTTCCGTAGACCAGGTCACATATATGTATATAAAGATAAGAGGAACAAATAAAAATTAAATTCACATATCTTGATAACTAAGCGAGTTAACGAAAAATATTTAATATATTTTCTTAATATTTGAATTTTATATCTCGATAACTAAGTTACCGAAAAACATATTTTATGATTTGCTCTTATTTTGACCCTGTCTATAAAAAGCGAGATCTTTTTTGGGATCCATAGACCCGTACGACAATTTTTTATCGTTTTCTCTAATTTTTTTTTCTATTTTTGGGTGTCTTTCTTTTTTCTGAGGCGACACCCTACCAAAGACAATTTTGCTGGGAAAAATCCAAAAGTACCATCTTGCTCCCATGGGCTTCAAAATCTTAAAAAAAAACTGACCAATGTAGTAACAGGTAAGTGTGGGTGCTCAAACGACAGCGTGCTTTTACTTTAAAATCTAACAAAAGTGGTTCTTGCACGTGTTACATCCGTCGTCTTATCTACGGGAGGAAAACGATAGACTAGTGGATAAATTATTCGACAAAAGGTTAACTGACGCAATCCACGGGGACGAAATTAAGCACGAGAACAACTACAGGTCCGAAATCTATGGCTTTTGGAAAATTCATAAAGAACTGAATACTTTAAGACGACCTATTTGCTCATCCATAAATGGTCATGGTTATATACTGTCCAAATTTATGGTTGAAATACTCGAAACTCCTTTAAATATAATGTTAGGGACGCAATTAATTTCAAATCCAGGATGGGGAACTTGGAAATATACCAAGTGGAAATATTAGTACCGTTTGATGTGATCAATCTTTTTCCCAGTACACCTAGAAATTTAGAGGGAAAATGAGGTAAAATTGCGGATTACACGACTATATCACGGGATATTTTTATGGAATTACTGTCGTTTGTATCAAGGCGACACGTTATTTTAAATATCAAGACAGATTTTATGAATATAGAAAGGGCATGCCTATGGGTTCTCCAGCGTCCCGATAATGACGGGCATTATAATGGAAGGATTACTCGACACGGTGCTCAATACATTAACGACGAGGCGGAAAATTGTAACTAAATATGTTTACGATATATTTGTAATCATTAAGAAATCTGATGTGGAGCACGATGAAGGCACTCAATTCTTTCGATCGACAACTTAATTTTACAGTGGAAGAGAAAAGGGGCCAGTAACTGCCATACCTCGATTGTATAGTTATAAGACAAGATGGAAATTTAAAAGTTGATTGGTTTGAAAAGCCTACAGCGTCAGAACGACTGATAAATTATTCTAAGCATCATAGGGGGACAATAATTAATACCGCAAATTTTACGAATGAACAGTTTACACCTCAACACGATTGACAACTTGCTAACATGAAAAGATTTGAAACCAACACCAAAGGATAAAACAAGACCGGAGAAGATATATAAGTACATAACGTATGTTCCGAGACTCTGAAAGAATTAAACATTCAAACATTTATGACAGAGAAATACCATTTAGCTCCGAAGTCTAAATTTGCCTTAAATCGCCTTTTTAGTAGGACTAAATCGATACGGATGACAAGCCAAATGTGGTGTACGAATTCAGGTGCAACGGAGACAAAACTAAGAAGCTAGAAGGTATATGTGGGTACTACGATCAATAAACTGAAGACGAGAATTTTATCACATAAATCGGACCAAAGGGCACATTATAAGCCGTTGAAATGAAAATCATCACTCGCAGCCCATTGTACGTTAACTAGACACAAGTCAAATTTTGACGAACTGAAAATTCTAACTAAATAAAAGAATTACTCACGACGTATCTTTTACGAAATACTGCATATTATTGACCTTCCATCTGAAAATAAAGACTCAACTACAAGCGGGTACGGACCAATGTGCACAAGTTTACACACATAAAAAAATAAATGGTTTCCCGTTACATCCCATGAAGGGATTACGGAGAGCTTCTCACAAAACCAGTGAGTTTTGTACTCTCTGCTTGGGACCTACAGTTTTACATCGGTTCCGAAGTGTATTTTGAGAAGCTTTTTCATTGCTAAATACTCGACAGAGTCGCTGTCACTAAGCGAGGTGACCGCCGTCGAAAGATATTTTAGGTGGTCAGAGAAGGGATTAATTACAAATTTTAGGCGGAAAAATCCAATTAGTTGACAAAAGCTAGAAGTTGACGTTCCATCTGAGAAAAGACTCAACTACAAGTACGGTAGCCGGTGTGCACAAGTTCCAGATATACAATTGACAAATTTAGGCGGAAAAATCAAATTAGTTGACAAAAGCTAGAAGTTGACGTTCCATCTGAGAAAAGACTCAACTACAAGTACGGTACGGACCAAAGTGCACAAGTTTACAGACATACAATTGACAAATTTAGGCGGAAAAATCAAATTAGTTGACAAAAGCTTGCAGCAGGGACTAATCGTATACTTTCTGTTAACAAGTTGGAGTTGGAGGGAAACTTTTGTGTTTACTGTTTTCACTAATGTTTTATAATTTTTCCTATAAATGGTTTTCCAATTTGAGTGATATGATTTTATTTAAAAAAACACTAATTGTTAAGGAAATTCAAATGTTTTTTTTTATCTAATGTAAACTACAATCGATACAATGAAGTTCTGAATAAATCGTCTTTCAAATGGCCTCCACGTCTTCTTTTGCCGGAACGAATTCAATGAACCCAATTTTCGAACACTTTTTCCACTAAATCCAGTCGTATGTCATGAATAGCACGTGCAATATTGATTTGTAAAGCTTGAAGAGAGTCTGGTTTATTGCTAAAGACCAATGACTTCATACAACCCCACAGGAAATAGTCTAATGGTGTTAAATCATAACTTCTTGGAGGCCATTCAATGTCACAATTTCTTGAAATAATCGAATCTACAAAATTTTCTCGCAATAATTTTGTTGTTGCACGTGCTGTGTGGCAAGTAGCCCTGACTTTTTGAATCCAGATGTTGTCAAGATCAACTTTTTCTAATTTCGGCCATAACAAGTTGGTTATCATCGATCTATACCGCTCTCCATTGACAGTAACGGTGTTACCAGCTTCATTTCGAAAGAAGTACGGACATATGATTCCACCAGACCAAAAACCACACCAAACTGTCAATTTAGGTGAATATAATGGTGGCCGTCGGTGGTGCAATGGTTAGTGTGCGCGGCTCTTGTACATGAGATCCTGGGTTCGAACCCGGCTCTGACCACCTTCAAATTTTCTTTCGGCGGCGGTCACCTCGCATAGTGACGGCGACACTATCGAGTATCTAGCCATGAAAAAGCTTCTCAAATTACCGTTCGGAATCGGTGTAAAACTGTAGGTCCCAATCAGTGAGTGAAAACTGGAAAGCGCACAGCTCAGTGATTGTGAGAAGTTCTCCCCAGTCCCTTCATGGGATGTAATAGGAAACCATTTATTTTTATTTTTATAATGGTTGTTCATGAATAATTTATTGATTTTTTTATTCGCACCAGAATCTACAGTTTTGTTTATTTACCGCACCACCGAGATGACAGTAAGTATCATCGGAGAAGATGATTTTCTTAAAAAAATCGTTATCGTTTTCACGTTGTTCCAAGACAAAATCAGCAACTTCATGACGTTTACGGCAGTCCAAAGGCTTCAGTTCGTGAGTGATAACAATTTTATACGGATGCAAGCCCAAATCCTTTCCCAAAATCCGCCCTGTCGTAGTTTAAGACAGTCCCAATTGTTGACAACGCCTTCGAATCGATAAATTGCGGTCTTCAGAAACACTTGCCTGAACGGCAGTAATATTGCCATTACTTCGAGAGGTTCTTTGTCGTATTGGCACTTGAACATTATGTAAAGAAAATGTACGCTAATAGCGAGCAAAGGTGGACGATTATTACGACGATAAAATGGCAAAAGCGCACGAAAAGTTGCAATTGGAGAACGATTATTTGATAATTTGTAAACGTTTCCTTGCGTATATCTCTCCATGATGAAACGGTAAACATTACTGAATACAATGGAAAAAAAATTACAAACCATGACATACTACAAATGGCCGTAACGCCACTTATAAATCATATCACTAAATTGGAAAACCCTTTATTAGATCCTAGAAAATGGTCAACGAAGTTAATCGAAATATTGGAAACTAAATAAATTGTGATAGAAGGAAAATTATACAACTTCGTTTTCTTTTTACATTCCTATGACCTCAAACCGATACTAAAATTGAAAATCATAAGGTAATATCATTATTATTAACAATAAAATTCGGTTCATGATGATTTACATATAGCTTTTGTTCAATGTGAGAATACAACCAATCGGAACAATTCCAAACACGATCCATCGCATACAACTTGGACTTTCAGTCAGGAACATTCGATTTACATTCGGTAGGATTTCGTGCACATATGTACATGCACATAATTAATAATTGCATCGTATATTTTTCACATAAAACATATTTCTTATAAATTTGTTCGTCTTTAATTTCAGAAAAGTTTCAAAAAATGGAATTGGAAAAAAAGAAAACACGTCCCACAAAACGTACATTTACCGGACCCATGATACGCTATCACTCAATGACCATGCCAGTGGTGCGTAAACAAACTCGGGGTTCTTCTGCGCCACATGATCCTAACGATCCCAAGTCAAAATGTGAACGTACCTTTATATCACTTGAAAATGATTTAGATGAAAAGGTCTTTCAAAATATATTCAAACCTAAGAGAATACAACGCAATAGTGGATATTTATGTCCCATAACAAAGTGTGTTTTTGCAAATTTAAATTCTTGAATGATTTAACTGATTCTCATCTTTTTTTCTTACAGATTACCCGCTCGTTACTTTGATCCAGTTACCCAACAACCTTATTATAGTATTCAGGCCTTTAAAATATTGCGTGAGGCTTACTATATGCAATTGGATGAAAGGGGTAACATCGATAATGTCGAAATGCAGAAATGGCTGCAGTGGCGAAAGACTGTTAAAGAGAATCGCCTTAAGGCTATAGCTAATAAAATTAACCAGTAGTTGTTATAAGTTACGTTTTAATTAAGAAGACTTATTAACACTCTAGTAAGTTTAATTTTTTATAATATTTTATTATGGATTCTCTTAATTTTACTAATTTCCTTTTATTGGATATAACATTTAACATTTATATAAACTATATAAAATTTACCAAAAGATAATAATTACATTGGCATTAATTTGACACATTTTTTTTCATTCGTTCATTCTATCATCTAAACTTATACATGTATTAAATTTATTTTGTTAACATGTATAAACAATTTTAACATACTAGAAGAAATTGTTTGTTTTTGTAAAAAAGTACAGAGTATAAAGTTTAAGATTAAAGATGTTTTTATTTTAAATATCTTTCGATAATATTTGGTGGTTGACTTTGTAAATCGTTGGCAAATCAATCAAGTGAATGTACACATTCATAAGTGACTTGATAGAGAAAGGATCGTGTGGGATATCAATGTAATGCAAATCTTAATAAAATATGCACGAAGAACAAAAATTTAGGCAGCTAATTTGTATACAATTGCATTCAAATTTGTTCTTTGTTTTCGCAGGAAATCAAAAACACTACAATAAGATTAAAATTCCCAGCAAAAAGTTGTATTTCTTCCATAGAAAAAAAAGGCGTATAACCAATTAGTAGGGAGAAAGCTGAATTGTAAAAGCGGGCGTGGTAAAGCACTCACTCAACTTTATCTTCATTGAATCTTAAATACAAATAAATCAGTTTTCCCATTACATTCCATGAAGGGATAAGAGAAAGCTTTTCACAATCAGTTAGCTGTGAGTTTTCTAGTATTAGACCCACTGATTGTGACCTACAGTTTTACTTATTCAATGTTTTTTGAAACGCTTCTTCATGGCAGAATCTTGATGTTTCATACTATACGTTTGAAGACTATCCCTCTTTCCTGATGTATAAACTGTTAGATCTTTCCAAGCACATGGCTATCAAAAATATTGTATTACTAACATCAGGTGTATTGGAAATATTCCACAGCTAAATTCCTTTCCTTTGAAAGACATACAATATTTCTGTGCTGTAAGGGAAAAAAGATTTATGTGCATTTCCAATTTTTTTAGGTGACCATCTTTAAGAGGAATTTTTCATGTGAAGTTCTAACATTTAATCAGTGAAATCAAAAAATCTCTGGTACACACGTTCCTGAAATATCTGTCGAGATATACGTGACAGAACCACCCTGTATAAAAACTGCATCTGGCGGTAATTGTGACTACAGTGGTCTTTGTAGTGTCTTTAGTGATTTTTTTCCTAAAAGCTCTTAAGTCGTTTTTCCTTTGCACAGATTGCACAGATTTCATATAGGCAAAACATGGGTTTAGTCCTACGTCGTTCGATAAATCATAAATCAGCTGTATCTAAGAGTGTTTACATTGATGTCCCACACAGTTTGTACGTCACATCTCTATCTATATTTAGATACTTTGTAAAAAGTGCTAGAACTCAGTGTATAATATAGTATTTTAGTATATTGTTAAGACAGTTATATCTTTTATAGCTAAAAATTTTTGCAATTATTTTTGCAGACTATCGCCATCATTTTCCATCTATTTGAATGACAATTACCATACAAAACTTTGCAGCCAATGTTCATTTTCCAATAACTGCAATCAATTCTTGTTTCTCAATAATGATTCTCAAAAGAATCGCATCACTCTGGTAAGTCCTGCAGGTTATTACTTTTTTCTTACTTGATTTAACTGTCATCAAAGGGTGATTGTTATATAAGCGTATCCTCGTCTTGCCCCTCGTAAACCATTAAAAGTGAATGCTGCGAAGGCGAACGTCCCAATGTCATGCCACCCAATGAACCATCGGGCGATAGTAATCCAGTTTGTAGGCTGTTTGTATCACGATAGCCAGAAGTGGAGGATGTTTGTGAAACAGAATCCCAAGAAATTTCGCCGATTGGTTTGGGATGTTCCTCTTGAGATAAGGCGGTTACCTGAGAATAAAAAAGAGAATTATTAAAGCTGAAAAAACAAACAGATTCCCCCATAACACTATCTTAATAAATCATGTGATTACTTATACATCTTAACATAACTAATGTCCCGGTGAGGTTAAAAATCGGCACACTTCGATCTAATTTAAAATCAGTCTAATTTATAATTCGATTCGATTAATTTATATAATAATAATAGCGCTTGTCTGACGAATAGAAGCAATTAAACTAAACAATTATTTTGAATCAATTCCACTCTTTTATCACACGACTCGTTGAGATAGTTAAAGTGCGATTTTTCACTACTACTCACAATACTTGGTGGTTCCATGGGCGTTAGGCGACTACGTTTTAAACGAAATGTTTTCCTACTTGCCGCCTTTGTTCGTTGTAATCTAGAGCGCGTATGATCCCCTGAACTATCCTCGGCTGGACTTTCTGGTGACAGGGGCGTAGTAGATGTTTCTCCCGACGAATGTCTAAATTCTACTGATGAGACAAATCTCAATTTTGGTGGTTGTGCCTTAAACGGAGCTTGCTGTAAACTTTGCGAATGAGAAAGTTGGGTGATGCCAGATGGCAAAGCAGTGGCTATGGTAGCGGAACTTGTGCCTTGGCTGGAGCCCACTCCAGAACCAGATGCTGCGACGCCAGCTCCTATAAGGGTGGGAGCTGATCCTATGGCCGCCTGATCGCCACTGTGACTTTCACTCGTTGTATGATGATCTTTGCCCGTTGAGCTGCTGGAAAGTGATTCCCGGGGAGGATGTAGCGTCTGTTGGGATAAGGTATCGCTGGGTGTACATATGCCACCCGAACCACTGCGTGAATCTATGGGCACTGCCGAAATATGCGAATGGGTAGCGTGTCCTGTAGTGGTACCAGTGAAAATTGAAATTAAAGAAGGTCGTTGTTGGGATTTATTATGAGCATCAGTACCGCTTGTGGCTGCTGGGGTATCACTCTTCTTAAGATCAGAACTCTCACGGTCTATGCGAAATTCAAAATAAATTAAATCATTTTCTTAGTTTTAAGATGATGGAAAAAAAAAATGCTGTTATAAATTTAAATATCTAGTTCTTTAAAAACTAGAGGCAATTAAGAGTCAGTTTGAAAAGTGTCTGAAAACACATATAACATATCTGTATCCACAAGGAATAACAGCTAAAATCGAGTTAGGACAAAGTTGACTTTGTTGTGTTTACTTCTCTCAAGTTAATTGTTTCTTCATCATAAATTGAATTTCAAATTTAAATATTATAATATTGCTAACATAGAACTAATAAATATTAGTTTAATCAAAATTCCCTGATTTTAGTCAACGATTTAAAATTTTTAAAATCTTCCGTTGAACACTGACCGAAATCGAGTTTAGTTGTTATTCCTTGTGGGCACAGATATAGTATCCTCGAAACCAGTTCTCATACTGAAATATAACCGAGAATATTTTAATTTAGTAAATGTTCTATAATTCACTTTAGAAATCATATGCTTCTGGCTATTTCCTCTAAAAGCCCAATGTGGGGTTTCATCACCTTTGTAGTAACTCAAATACTCACCATAGCGTTTTTCTTCCAATTCGTCTCTAAGATCTTTTAATTCTCTGGCTAATTCCAAGAGCAAGGCACCCTTCGACTTGATACCACCTTGTGGAGGAGTGCCTCTTAAGCGCTCTCGGATTATAAACTGCATATGGCGTTCATGATCTCCGATGGGTGGCTGGGAAATCTACAAATCCAATGCGATTGTCACCTATATTGTGAACTTAATGAACTACCTAAATCCTCTACTTACCTTGTGCAATATAAAAGGCAATAATACTATGTACAACGGTGTCCTATGGGTAACTACAAACTCCAAGAAACTCCATAAATCCGGTGCTGCCTCATTCCTTCTACCCAAATCTCGCATTACTCGTACAATTCGTGGCCATTCGGCTGACAGGCGATTCTCAAAGCATATGCAAACAATTCTCAGAGCTAAAAATGCTGCCTGATATAAGGAACCCGCAATCCTTGCTGGCCTTTTAGCGTCTCTGCTACCGGTAAATGTTAGGGAGCCAGTTCTCAAATCCCCACCAACACGATTTATTTGTGAGACCGCCTGTCCCGTTCGTCCAGCCGGTGGGCTCATGGCATTTAGAACAGCCGTTAGCAGATAACTGACATCGGTCATTTTCAATTCTCCCACATCCGATACCCCTCGACCCGAACAAACTTTCAAGCACAAAGGCATTATCAAATGCATTAGATATCCTTCGGCCTTCTCCTGGGTGGCGAACTCCGCACTACCACCACAAATCTGTACCAATGAGAAGCAATCTACAGGACTTACCACCTGCAATGCCACGAGACGCACTACCGTAGAGCAGAAGAAGGCCGGTGGATTCTGAGACATGAGAGCTGCTCCTGCGCTTGACACGCCTTCTGGGGCTGAGGAACCCGGTTCGTTTACTATCAAATTTTGGACGGTACTTATCAAAGTTTTCATTTGTTGCCAATGTAGCACGTAAGGGTGCCTTACAACTGTTTCATGAATACCCTTTAGCAAACCAGCTGCTGCTTCCCAATCTGTATTACGTCGAATTGAGGGTTTCTTGGAGATTTTTAAGAAAACTTTATCGATTCTCCTCAAGATTGTGACCAAAGCGTTGCGCAAAGTATCATTTGACCATTCAGCTCTTGGTAAAACGGCCTGCATATATCTCTGCAAACCCCTGCAAGCCATCGATTCCGGATCGTAAGGCGATACTTTCAAAAGAGAATGTGCAATATCCGCCAATCGTATGTGGCACTTGGCATCCAGTACTTCAGTAGGTTTATTATCATCTTTGGGAAGTTTTTTCGACAATTCCTGCAGGCGTGTGGTTGACTTACTCAGAAAGTCACCCACTACGGACAGTAGAACATCTCTTGGCCGGCGATACTCGGTTCTTATCATTTCGGAATCTTCACCCGAATCGATTAAGTTCTTCGTACGTGGATCATTGATATATTTCGAATGTGATTCTTCTTCGAAATCAAGACCTGGTGAGCATGGTGGTCCTCTACTGCAATTACGCTGCGAAGATCCCTTATGTTCCGGGCTATTGCGGTAGGGACCATTGTAACTTTTGGCTAGACCTTCACAGTTATGGACCATGGTACGTATAGCAACAGCTAGTTGGAGTATTATATCGCGTTCAGATTTTCCTTGAAGTGGAATGTAACTGGGAGATTGGATTTGTTGGAGATAGCAGGGCAAGATGGCCTCTAGGATTATCTGAAGAATATAATTGATTTACAGAATAGTTTCGTATATTAAAATATTTCCAATACTGACCAACATTTGATAACCTCTTGTGCTTTCCGCCGAATAGGAGACCACCATAACACACAATGTTATACAATCTAGAACAGTGACATCTCCGTCTTCGTCGTGATAACAAAAATCGATAGCTTTCAAGGGTTTTGGCTCTTTAACCAATTCAGCAATATTCAACGGATCCGGAGAGGGGTCTTCCAAGCTTAGTAACAAATTAAACAGACAACTAGACTGGACCTGAAATTCATAAAATTCATTTCCTTAATTCCTGTAGTTTTTACGTATAAAGTGATTAGTCCACCTTATGAGCATCTCCATAAGTACCATCTTCATCTGTATCCAAAATTGCCGATACCGAACCAAACATTTGTAAAATGAAAGGTTTACGATTCAGCAGATAGAACTGCTTCACGGCATATTCAATGGTGGTGGTTATCAGTTTATTCGTCTGATGCAGGGAATATATTTGCAGGAGAGTTGGCATGATCATAAAGTAACCATTGGTCGAAAAGATATTCTTGAAATTGAATGCCGCATTGATATAAGTTGCCATAACGTAACGCATGATACACGAATCCTCGGCATGCAGGAACGCAGCTCCCGACAAAACATTTAAGAACAGCTGAATGTCAGCTGAGTAGGCGAAATTTCCTGCCATAGCTTCAAACATGCGGGCAATCAAACGGACCCACATGAACTTATGTAATACATCTAGACCCAGTAGGACTTTGCCATATTCACCTCCTTGATGTAAATCCAAATCAACCTCCAAAGCTTTACGAGGAAAAGAGGGCAATTTCATAAGTTCCTCGTGCAGGAACACCACACGCTGGACGACCATATCGACATTTTTCAAAATAGCCCAAGTTAAGTGGACTTTGCCAATTTCTACAAATTTTTTGGTTAGCTCTTGTTTTTGCAGGGCTAAAAATGATTCATCGGGTTTGAGAAGAACCAATCGCACTTCCGGATATTGTGATCGTTTAAAAAAGTACAGGTCACGGATATACCAATTGGGATTTAAAATTTTGTCTAAAATTAAGTTTCAAATGGGAAAGAAATGGTTAATTTTTGAAAATCATTTCATAACTATTCATAAGTATTTCAGAGATAAAACCCTGTCTCGAGAAACAACGATCCAGCTAAATAAGAGATTCTCATACAACATGTCTTGTTTATAGCGCAGAATCCTGATCCATATTGCGAATGGACAAAACAGCGCTAGGAGTCTTCGAGAGAAAAATGATCTGGATAATATATGGACCTATAATAGACAATACCGAGTATTGACACCACAAGATGTATGAACTGTATCCCGACTAAGCGAGTCAAAATAACTCGATTACGTTGGCTAGTTAACGCCACTAGAATAGGTACGGATGAACCGGATTGAAAGTTATTTAATGACATACTTGAAGGAAACCGGAAAATATGACGAACGAGTTCCCCCTGGGTGGTTGAATCCTTGCGGAAGCTTGTAAGACCTAACCCCCTGGTTTTAAAGCAGACAACGAAAATTATGTGATGACTACGATAATCGTTCGCTACACGAGCAACGAATAGGTTATTTATATTCAAGCGGTTTGCTCATGATAACTAACAATATAAAAATTGTTTAATGCTCACACAAAAAGAGCGAACGTTTGCTTTATATCGGTTAATGCTTACAAAAAGAGTATGTGTGGAAATTTAGAGAGTTATTTATGTTACAATTGTTTCATCATCTGACGTTCCATTTCACTCATCGTTGTGAGATCGGCGCGATAGAAAGATATTTGACGTAAATTGACTTAAACCAGGTGGAGCTACAAGAATTGTTGACTTAAATTTGTGTTGGTTGAGCACTGTGAAATTTAAACGTATTTTGGACTTTCTTTGTTGACTTTTGTTGGTAGCATACATTTGTGTTGTATTTAACACAACAATTTTATATAAGAAACACAAAACTCCATTGTCGATTGTTTTAAACTAATGACTCCAACTGGTATTACTTTTCAACACGCAACGTTCATATGCACCCTTGCCTAACTGCATAAATTTACTGAGAGAAGTAGTTATACTCTACGTATAGAATAGTGACCGGCAAACCCTATGCACCGTGCATTTTTGTGCTTCGTGTTTTCACATCGACATACACTCACGTATTGAACGAAGGCAACCGAAATCATTAAGGCCCAATTGTTTACTGGTTACTTAAATTGGTAATCAGTTGATTTGATTTGCGTTTGATCTGACTTTAAATACGAACATAGTTTTTCAGTGCTTTGACAAATAATCTTACTACCATGTGGCAACAGTTGGCAAATGCTACGAAAAATAACCGGTATTCATACATTTATCGGCTAATCGTTACAATGCATCAACTGACGCCATTTGCAAAAGAAAAGTGAAGTGATAAAATACAAAATATTTAATGAAATTGGAGAATATTTGAGCAGAAATAAAGTTTTAACTGCACTACGAGATAAATGATACGTTTTTATTGTTATTTCAACTAGGATGGTGATTATAATTGTTCACATTAACAATTAAAGAAGCTTTGTGTTTGTTCTTCTTGTTGTTTTCGGTCAAAATCATATGGTCACTTGATAATAGTTTAAATGTCCAACTTTGGCTGCTTAAACAGCAATCAACTATTAACCTAAAAAATGAATTCAGAGTTTAAATTATTTGTGATCGTTGATCAAAGATGATTTTCAACTCAAAAATTAGGCCTTAGTGTCACTTGATCATTCGAACAAGTAGGTTGATTGCCGCTTGCTTTGCACTGAGAGAAATATTCCATGAAGAATGGAAATAAATTACATATAATGTAATTTAACTTTTACACAATATTATATTATCAACTTGAACTCGATGCAATGGCCTACTACCTCGTCGTCATCAAGAGACGGATAGCGGCTCTTATCTATTTCTCTATGCATAACCACAGAATCAAGGTTGTATGAGTTTGCGCGTCACTGGTATAGAATTACCCAGCAGCGAATAGAGGTGGGGTGCATGCCTCCCAGTAGGAAGTCAGAGGCCCCACCCAACGAATGCAATGTCTTTTCATATGAACATAGTGCGCCACAGGAAGTCGAGGCATTTACATTTCACTTCTCTTGACAAGGCCTGTAGTGAAAAGGCCTCGAAGAAGTCCTTTACTTTCAGGCCTTCTGGTAAGTCTGCTATTGGAAGGTTTTCTAAGAGGACTGCAAAGAAAGGACTGCTAGGAGGCCTGTAAGAGAGCATTTTTAGAAAGATTAAGGACAAAATAAAAAACGTGCGAATTATTTCCATATTTATAATATTCAGACATTTTTATGTCTCCTACCTAAAATATAAACACTTTCTTTGACCATTATAAAGTTTTTTTGAAATCTGCAGCCTCAGGATTCGAACACACATCCTCAGCACTTGCAGCCGGGTGGGTGTGTTACCTACTCGGCTATCGCATGTTGTGATTTTATTACGACGAATTGCGAACATGTAGACATACGAGTTATCACGAACAACAGCATCCCCTTTGCATTGCCTTAGCAGGCCTGCCCACAGCACTGCATATGGATAGTGTGCAGTGCAGCGAAATGCCGGCAACGTCAAGAATCCCTCTAGAACATTCTTCCGAAGCATCACTAGTTCTCATGGCCACGGAACTTTTTAAATCGATTTGCTCACTGAACTTTTTAAAGCGATTTGCTCCAACCGTCTTTAGAAATGGACTACATAAAACCCACCTCGACATTTGAACTATATTTATCCAATCACATTCCAGATAGTCTAACATGCAAGGGACATACGAGGAAGTACAAAGTATTCAGACTTCTACACTGACGACTCCACTCTAGATGTTCAGGTAGATTTTATAGTATTTTCTAGAGATCTGATCTGTACCTAGCACAAACAATACTCGACCATTGTTTTGTTATTCAGGCAGAAGTCACGGCAATCGAAGATGTACTCTGACTGGAACGAAACGTCGTAAAACGTATCACAGTCAGGCTGATCCAAAATGTATGCGATCTGTATTCCAGACTTGAAAAATTGTTCGCAAGTGCCGCTCATCTTTACATGGACAGGGACGTGACGCAAAACTATAGATTTTGCAGAAACTAGGGTCAGCCTTAATCACTACGTCTGGATGACGTATGTTAGATTACGTTTAGGACACGTGACAATATGCGGCAGTTTACAACTGCCTTATCGTCACTACACTCGGAGGTCGGTAGACACATTGTGATTGCCCATATATATGTGAAGAAAAGAGAGAGAAGGCGACGACTAATAGTGACTACTAGTGAAAATTAGACGTAGGACAGACAGATTTCCTGCAGACAAGCCAAACGACTTCGTGGGATCAGTAATATGATGAATTGTAAAATATATTGTTATACAATAAAGAATAGTAGTTTGAAAAAAAAACACACTCAGTTATGCTCCCAGTATATATGTATATATATCCCCTGATAAGCCCTTATCAATACATACAATACCATCCAAGATGAGGATCCACATATGCAGGTCAAGGTTTACCACTCCGATTACCAGTGGGGTAGAAAGAACCAATAGAAAAATCATCAGAATTCATGTCAGACCCCGTGAAATTCCAACAAATCCTCAATGGCTACATCGCGCAAAGAGGCCTGAAGCCGTCCAAAGCAACGGCAACGCCTACGCTGTAGGGCTGGGAATTGACTTAGAAGGTGCTCAATGGTCTCCACCTTTCCTTCATTACCACAAGCACGGCAGTATTCAACCCCGTTCACAATCCAGTTGCGATTGAAGCCCTCCAGCAACACAGTGACCCGTGATAAACCCCAATGAAAAGCTCCAACTTAGTCCTCCCTGAGTCCACTGCCGGCCATATGTTTTGAAATCTCTTGCAATCCACTATGGCCAGCCAGGCAGCGTTGATCTCGTTCAGCGACCAGCGATCGATCAAGCCATACAAGTAACAGATCAGTGGATTTGTATAGGAAATCAGTCTCAAATCAGCAGAAGTGAATCCTGCTCTAGCAAGACAGCCTGTTTCAACATTCCCTGTGACATCACTATGTCCCGAAACCAAGCAGAGGCTTAGCTTGCAGGGCACTACACTGTTCAAGTTCCGCTTGCAATCCCTAACCAATTTGGATTTACATATGTGTGACCTGGGCGCACTGAGGGCTGGTTTACTATCAACGTAGATGACGAATTCACCCGAAGGATACAAGCACGAGCTCATTATCTCAGTCGCAGCTCGCAAAATCGCAACGATTTCCTCTTGGAACACATCGCAATCTCATTGAAAGCCCGAGTTGAAGGTCCTCCCTGAAGATCCCCGCTACTGTGCCAGATTTCATTTTGGAGCCATCTGTAAAGATCAGATGACCAGAGAGTAGAGTGAGGAAGGTATAACTCCCACCCAGTCACTTCTATTATGATCTCCGGGCATTGACGAAAGTCTACAGTCAGCAGCTGTGCCCGATTCCATTTTGGAGCCATCTGTAAAGATCAGATGACCATAGAGTGAAGAAGGTATAACTCCCACCCAGTCACTTCTATTATGATCTCCGGGCATTGCCCAAAAATCTACAGTCGGCAGCATGTAGTCAGTGGCTTGACTCAAATACGTAGGTACGCCATCTTCTACAAGCAAGATTTTTCTAAGAACAGAAGCTCACATGTAGACGATGGTCTGGTGGTACTTAATCCAGGATCGCCAAACAGGTTTGGCCCAATTATGATCTAAATCGTTCGAAATACTCGATACTAACTCGTAGAGAGATTATTTATATAGTGTGTGTTTTTTTTAGCTGCAGGAGAACTACGAGGGCGGATCAATAAGTGCGTGACTTTTTTTGAATTTTTCTCGTAGTTATATGAAATGCAACACTGCTCCCAGCAAGTACCACTCGTTAATAGGCTACTGTCAAATTTTGAGCAAGTTCTGTCATTTACTTTGCATTTAACAGCTGCTCAAAACATACAACTTCGTGGATTTTTTTAAAAATGGGAAAAAGTGAATTTCGAGTGCTCATTAAACATTATTTTTTGCAAAAAAAAGCTGTCAATCAAACCAAGGCAAAGCTTGATAAATACTATGGGGACTCAGCACCATCGATTTCAATGGTAAAAAAAATTAGTTTACTGACTTTCGTTGTGATCGCACAAGTACAAATGACACTGACCGTTCTGGACTGCCAATTGAGGATAATACATACGAAAATGTCGAAAAAATCCACGATATGGTGTTGGCCGATCGAAGAATAAAAGTGCGTGAGATTGTTGATGCCATAGGCATTTCATATGGCAGTGTGGTTTCGATTTTAAATGATCAGTTGGGTTTAATAAATCTGTCTGCAAGATGGGTGCCGCGTTTGCTCTCACGTGACCATAATCGTGAGGATGCACACGTGTGTAGTCTCAATGGCAAAATTCCATGAATTGGGCTACGAATTGGTACCTCATGCGCTATATTCTCCGGATTTAGCCCCCAGTGACCTCTTCCTATTTCCAAACCTAAAGAAATGGCTCGGTGGAAAAAGATTTAGCTCCAACCATGAAATTATTGATCAAATGCCTATTTTCTGGATCTCGAACAATTTTATTTTTTGGAAGGGATACAAAATTTGGAGAAACGTTGGACTAAGTGTATTGAGCTAAAAGGAAATTATGTTGAAAAATATTTTTTTTTGCAAAAAAAAACTGTGTTTCATTCAAAAAGCCACGGACTTGTTGGTCCGCCCTCGTATCTATATCGTTAACTATGGTTTCAGAGCTGAAAATTACATGTCTATTCAGTAAGGTTTGGCAAGTCAACATGAATCGTTTACTTTAAAAAAATTAATCTGTTCGCAAAGTTCATAGAGCACTTCGTCCATTTTACGGTCAACATAATCGGCCTAGTGATCAGCAATTCGTTCAGTTATTGATCGTTTTCGTTTCATTTGAAGCGAAGACAATCCTCAAGCTGCTAACGAATCACCATTACATCATTAAAATTGACTGTTTGGTGCGGTTTACACGCTGGCGGCATCATCGGTCCTTAATTCTTTCGAAATGAGCAAGGAGCTGCCGTTACGGTGAATGGCGATCGCTATCGAGCCATGTTGGCTGAATTTTTGTTTCCAAAATCAGTTAAACATCAACGACGTTTGGTTCCAACAAGCCGGCGAAACTTGTCATACAGCGCGCTTAACAATTGATTTATTGCAAAATCAATTTGGTGACAACTTTATTTCCAGAAGTGGTCCTGTTCACTGGCCCCCTCGTTCGTACGATTTAACTCCTCTGGATTACTTTTTATGGGGCTATGTTAAGGCATTGGTTTATGCCGACAAACCAGCAACTCTTGAAGCATTGGTAGTCAAAAATTGGATTGATCGAATTGACTATGTAACTCGTAGCCGCAACGGACATATGCCGGAAATCATATTTTAAAAACAAATATCATGAAATTATTTACCGGATTATTATAATAAAAAAAATTTGATTCCAACAATATTTTTGTCTTGTATTTTATCATTTTAAGTTGTCATGCAGCTAAAAAAAACACCCGATATGTTAACAGTTGTGATCACTGGACGGTCACATGTCTGGACTATGGATCGTAGCTCTGTGGACATGACAATACGAACGAATGCATCGAAAATATTCTATGCTTCAGTCCAAGCCTTTGTATACGTTGAAGAACTATTGTGTCATCTTACTTCTGCATCTAAAAGATATTTAAGACGTTAAGCTGAGAGATCTTAGGAGCTTTTTACGAAGCAAAAATAGGTTCATAGGGACATATCATATCTATGTCAGCCACATACATTTGACCTGGATGGGCAACATTGCTTTAAACAACACTTGACGACAGCTGGCCAATTTCCATGTTCAAAGGTGAGGGCGGAACATGGCGTCACAATGACCCTCAATGAACTATGTGAATGACATGGACATATAAATATCGTGTATATGTTTTGTGATATATTTTTAGATTTTTTTTTATCGGAATTAACTTCTGACAACCGGATGGAAGATTGGGGAACTGAAAATTCTCTCCAAGCAACATGAACGAACACTTTCTGAAAACTCTCTCCAAGCAACATGAACGAACACTTTTCGTGAAGACAACATAATGATATCTAAGAAGTTTATGTACCTCGGGGAATGTCCTAGGTCGAAACTCGTATATGGCATCTTATGCTAATTGAAAGTTACAGTTTAGTAAAATATAGTGTAGTATGGGTTATAGTTATTTACCAGTTTTTTCCGAGGATCACGAATATGTTAAAAGTACTAGCTTCAAAGATATCCTAAGCTCAGACTGTTTGATTTTGAAGTTTTATCTGAACCCTATTTCGAATCCTATAGTTTGCCAACTATCCGATAAAAATCCTCGTAATCCTACCGTGAATACAATTCTAAACTTACTACTTTTATAATCCACCAAACAATAGTTATTTATATTCTTCTCATCGACGGGATAATAGTCCAATGCTTCTTTTAACAACTGACAGAAGAGAGTGTCTTCCTGCACCGGAAACTGGGAGGGAATATTGCAGTCATCATCCGTTGGGCCATGAACAACAATCTTCTTAGCAGCCGGTACATTGGCGGTCAAGAGGATTGATGCATCACATTGCTCCTTGCGAAGAATTTGTTTTAAGTCCTTAAACATAATGCCATGGACACTATGGACGACCATCCACAAAACGGACAAAGCTGAGCCCACAAGCTGCAATTTAAGGAACGAACACCAACACATGATGTAATACTATATTGTAGATACGAATCATAACTCACCTCCTGTTTGAGTTCATTCGATGAACGAACATAGAACATTATATAGCCAATGATGGAATTATACAACGCAAATGCCGCCTGCTGTGGTAGGCGTGGCACAAAACGTATCAAATGTCGTAATAATTTGAACATTTGATCCTGACGATCACGTGTTAGACGTTCGAAGACGTAGCGTAAAAATAGCGCCGACTCTTCGACCAAGCAAACCCAGATGACTTGATAGGCCACCTCATAGACAGCGTTGCCATCTGTACCAATGGCAGCATCATCTAAGCAACCGACAATTTGCATAACCGAAGAGCATAACACGGAGGGGAACAGCGAATGTGAATGATGCAAATGCGAGGACATACGAGTGCCATCGATCTCCTCTTCACCCTCATGATCTTCATGTTCCATGCCCGGTTCGTGGGAGGCTTGCTGGCTCACGGGTATAGTTGTGATAAGGAAACTATGACGCTCAGCCCTTTGCTTGTCCCTTTGTTGACGCAGTGCGTTACGTATAGCCTCCGTCTGTTGCATTTTTCGACTTTTGGTAGCGGTAACTAGAAAATATTTAAATATTATAACCAGATTGCAAAAGAATATGAGTTATGCTTCCTTTACCTTTGTAACCCACATGACGATCTTGATTAAGTGTAACATCCATGTCTTTGGTCTGTTGAACAGGCATCCAAGGTGGATCGACCACTGGCAGGCTTTCTATGCCAATTTTCGGAGACGGTAAAGTGAACTCTATGCCACCTGGTGGCACTTTAAAGGTAACATCATGAGCATTTTCCTCCATGCGAGGCCATACGGCGAAACGATTTTTCCACAAAACCAAATATCTAAGAAGTTTAAAATTTTAAAATGACCTGCAAATTTAAGAAAGTTCCCTGCTCACCTTTGTATAGCTCCGATACGTATATCAGGGTCTTTATTCTTCAGTGACCTTTGCATTATATCAAATGCATGGTTTTGTGCCTTTACCGAACCCATTAGAAATACCGCAGCACTAGAAGTCGCTGTATCCTGATTGGTTTCCAATAGAAGCTCCCACGCTGCTGGCATTGCCTCTATGACCATTTCTTCGGTTAAGACTACAGCTCCTTTGAGCATTGTAGCAAAAGGGAAATGGAAAAGGCTTCGTATGTGGAATCGTATGAATTTCAAGATGGCAGGTTCTTCTTGCTCCTTTTTCTCTTTCTTCTGACGGAATGCTTTAGCCAACTTTTCGGCTATTTCCAAGTCGGGATCATCACTTATGCGATCCTTGCGTGATAAACTATCCTTGCGCTTAGATGGTGAGGTTTGTGTGGAACTTTGTTCGGATACTTTACGTGCCGAGCGAGGTCGTTGTTGATGCACTTTGGCAGATGATATAACAGTTGGCTCCAAATTCGGATGATCGGAGTCGAAAGTGAAGCCAAACTCTTCTCCGTAGACCTAAAAGGAACAAAAAATAAAACTGTTGTGAGTTACATTTAAAGGAAGATCTATCATATTGTGTATTATATGTGTGGCGATCTATATAAATATGCATTAGTTTGGAACTTGTATTTCTCTATGATATAACTAATTTGATAGCATTGGGAGAAATATACATATTTCTTCACATTGAAATTAACAGTGTAAAATAACAATGAAATGCCCAATGTTCGCGTATTGTATTAAAGAATATTCAGTTTAAATTAAATTTAAACTATAGGGTATTTGCTGAGAGCTTTAAACATCAAAAAAGGATTTTTTTGATCGGATTCTTGAAGAATTTTTTAAAGTAAGAAATTGCACTTTTTTAAGGCCCGAGAAGGACCTCAACGGAAATAAATATCTATGACTATAATGAAGGTGCTGTAAGTAAATTAGTTAAACCACAGTCAATACAGGAAATGTACGCGCAGAACACAGAAGAACATATAAGAGGAGTATGGATTTATGTAGGAAGGACAACTGCTACACGAAAACTGATTACAAGCGCAGTAGGTGATGACATATATAATAAGCTGCCGTAGAATATTTAAATACCATCTTTGCTATGGAAATATGGAGTATCGGCCAAGAACTGAAACTTATGTTTTATCTTCTCTCCAAAAGTGTCAACTGCAGATGTTATATGCTGATGAGGGCGATAACCCCATGCTTCTAGTATTGGCATATCTACTATCTGATGCATCGACCCCTACCACCTACATACGTAGGAACTACAAGGTCTGGTCACAGAGGCGAAAAACACAGGTAACCGTGGAGTAGTATAAACTGCAATAAGAGGGTGCACGCTCTGATTGAATGAATAAACTCATACATATAACTTCGTGACACTAAATATTGGCAACGGTGCTACATTTGTTACGAAATTCGATAGAGTTTAGATACATCACGTTTTTTCTCTGAAAACCTTATATATGAAATGCACGAATGTCACGTTTCAAATGTTTCAATGTACTTATATATCATGGTTGAATTATCACGACCACCATCGAAACCTACTATATCAGAAACTGGACCAAGAACTACTGGCCGAAGTTCGAGACTAAACTGAGAGCATTGCTGGAAGCTCTCATTGGGCAGTTTCAAGGAGCAGGTGCAATCGACAGGGAGTAAAAAAAAAATTACAGCAGACAGTTGTCCGAGGCCTTCGGCCACGGACTGTCCCTGCAGCCTGTGTCAGAGACACGGCCATTAAGTTTTAACGTAGAATACGCCATCCGATAAGACGGAAAACATATATAACAATAAATTCATTTGCTTATATTATTTATCATTTATTGTTATATATGTTTTCTGTCTTATCGGATGGCGTATTCTACGTTAAACTTAATGGCCGTGTCTCTGACACAGCCTGCAGGGACAGTCCGTGGCCGAAGGCCTCGGACAACTGTCTGCTGTAATTTTTATATTTACCAACGGCATTTGATTCAAGTCCGTTTAAAAAAAAAAATATTATGTTCAATTTTTTTAAACTTAATTTAATTTATGTACATATTTTAATTAATATTTTTATTGAAATAAGTTCTGCGAATGTTGAGAGGGCCGCCCTAATATTAAAAAAGGTTTACCTTATCGAGTCTTCGCATTAGCATTCGAGCGTTGTGTGAAAGCTTTACGCTTTACAATTCAAAATTAATGTTACAACAGCTTTATTGAAGCTTTCGCAAAAAAAGCTTTATTACGTTAGCTTACTGTTTGTTTCACTTTTTACTAGATACATGTTCCTAAGCAATGTTGAGCAACCAAAAACACTCAACCAAACACCACACATATGTTTGAGTGTATGTGTTTAAACAATTTTCATTTGAGAAATTAAAATACTAGAAATATATCAACCAATATGAAATGTATATCAAACGAAAGATAACATCTTCATTTACCTACAAAAAAAATTTTAAAAAAATTCATCTAGCCGTTTCCTCAAATTCAATGAAATAAAGATTACAACAATAAAAACCTGACATGACTCCTCATACCGTAAGGTAAGACGTATTCTACGTCAAAAACTAATGGAAACACTGGTGAATACCTTAGAGAAGTGCGGTCTAACCCGAGAGAGAAAATCTATCATTGAAAAGCTCTATATGACGGCCAACACAAAATATGGGTAAAACTGTCCATAGGCTCTAAAATTAATAGCGACGGAAGGGACACTATATATCATTACCACAAGGTATTACGGAACGGAATTATCGGAAACTATTTAGTTGACAGATTAGCACCTTTAACGGTCTCTAAAATTAATGAATTTCTGTCCAAAACTCATTTACTGGTTGATGCAAAAGGCAACATAACGGAATGCAAAATCTACAATACTAATGGAAAACTATCTTTCTGGCTGGAGAAGCAGGGCACACGGTGGAACAGCAGTAACAGTTACTTATTACCATAAATTCAAGCCAGGTAATCCCAAACGATATGGTAAGGAGTACGCTCAAGAGTTTCGCTCCTCTGCCGCATGTCTAACGTACACATATATTCCAAGGCGCTAGCACGAGTCTAGATTAGCCTTTCTTCCCATACAGGAGAAAGCAAGTAATGATTGGTCTCCGACTAGGAGCGCCAGAGTCCGAGGTCGTACAATTAAAGCATATGAATCTATTCCTACACGCTGAAGAAAAACGGCCTCTGTAACATATTCTCCCAAACATATTCTGCGGGAACCATGTATATTAGGGCGGGTCGATTTGTAGGGAAGCAACAAAATCGCTCAAGTGACAAGGAAAATTTTATCATAGGGACCAAAATAAGAAACTTTGCCTGAGGAACCATACCTCTAAAACGAATTCTGATGTCCCGACTTTTGAAAAATCGGAAATTTGTCAGAAATTTTGAAAAATCCCACTTTGACCCATTTAAAGTGCCCCAATCGAGTCCAAATGTATGAAAAAATACGTAAAATTTTAGATACAAAAAAGTTTTAATACAATTTTTAATAAAAAGAAGCAACACATTTTTGGAAATTGGAAAAATATCTAAAATTTTACGGATTTTATTAAGTTTTTTCCTTCTCCTGTCAAGTAACAAAAAATCGAGTTAGGCCCTTTTTATATTGTATGTATGTAAATGAAAAAATGAATTTAACTTAGTAACAGAAAAGAAAAAAAAATATATGGTTTGATATTGTTTGAAGTCTTTTTTGCTTTCAAGTCTGGGCAATTTCGCACGGCTCTCTAATGTCACCTGAAGATGATCGTCGATGACGGTCGAAATATTGAAATACAAAAAAATATGATGAAGAATATAAATTGGAAAACATTTTTATTTTTTTATTTATGTGGTCCTTGAATCGGAAAAATTAGAAATACAATTAAATAAGTTTAATGTGCATTTGAATTAACTTGCCAATTCTAAATTAAACAGGCATTGCAATTGAGAATATGATTTACATTTGAATTAAAAATAAATCGTTATTGTAATATTTTATTATTGAAACACCAATAAGAATATTCAGTTCAATTCAATACAAACTAATTCAATTCAGTGCAATTCAATTAAGAATATAAAAATAATTGAACTGAATTACTCTAGATTAGACTTAGTCAGATTAGATTGTATTGAATTGAATTGACTTGGACTAAATTGAGGGATTGAATTGAATTGAATTGAATTGAATTGAATTAAATTGAATTGAATTGAATTGCATTGAATTGAATTGAATGGAATATAATTGAACTGAATTAAATTGAACTGAATTAAATTGAACAGAACTGAATTGAATTGAACTGAATTGAATTGAACTGAAGGGAATTGAATTGAAGTAACTGATGTGTTTTTAACGAAAAATTTAAAAATATTAAAATCTGACAAATGCTGTTAAATTTTCAGAATAATAATGGCTCTTTTAACGGGCAAACGAAACAAGTCAAGAATATTTAATTTTGTGTTTTTTTCTTATTAATTTTTGTAAAAAAATTGAAACATATGCGTAACGAAAAATCCGCAAAATAAACGTAATTAAAACCGAAAATTAACCGGTTTCACCGATTTTTTTTCATTCTGTGAAACCGAAACCCGGTTTTCCGAAAAAGTGATTTTTCGAATAATCCGAAGACCGGTTATTTGAAAATTACGGGTTTGAACACTCTAGTATTTACTCTATGAAACTAACGGGTCTTATGGTACGAAACTTTTCCCATACACACAAAAAAATTTAGTGGTAATATTGCCTATAAACAATGTACAATATCAGCCATTGGCGTGGGTAACATAGAGTTTGCTTTGTTTTGTGTATAAGTTTACAAATTTTCATGGGTAATTTTTATGTTCGAAAAATTGGCTATAATTATTGTTGATTTATCTTCCACAGACTGTCAATTCAGCTATTTCTAAAAACAAACTTACCCATAAATATCGGTTGAAATAGCAGTTACTATTTTGCAATATTAACCCTTTCCGAAAGTTAATACACCTATACTGCTGATTTATCCTTCACATAGTTTCCCTTAAAAATAAAAACTCTCTTTTTATGTGGTTAATGTATTTATTTACTTATATATATTTTTAAATATGTGTATGAAACAAGCGTGCTAATATAAACGAGTTAATAATACGATTTCTGAATGATGATGAACAGTACGGATATTTGCACTATTTATATGCAATAGTTATGTAAATCTTGTTTAAAAATGGTTGCGTTCTAAATTTCTTAACAAATTTCTCGTTCAGAAGCGTCGGCGTTCTCTTCTACAATTTCCAATACACAATTGGTGGTGGGTGGGGAAAGTCCAAATCACTGGCCACTGTTGATACCGGTGTATTACTGCTGGTCACCACGGCAGATTGTCACACCGATTGAGGTTAGAATCCATTGAAGCTAAAACTGTGGTATTGGCATTTCAGAGTGTTGTGGCTAAGGAAGCTGCATATAGACGCTGTTGTTGTTACACTCATGCCCGGCACTGATGCCGATAATCCTGCTGCTGTGGCTGCTGATGATGATACTGCTGATGATACTGTTACGCCTACATCCGCCGATGCTGTAGCTGAAATTATGGAATTGGCCATCTTCCTGTAATATTTCTCCAATTTGTTCGCCATAGGTGGATTGTTGGAGTTGTTTGGGTTTTGAGGTGTGTGGGTTCAGAGACATAAATCATTCTTGGCCCACATCATTGGCAAATTGGGTTTTCATTATACCATGTTGTTATGAAAAATCTAAACAAAACAAAATCTAAAACAAAATCAATTAGAAAAATTATGAAAAATCTTTGAAAACTCTTATTTTTGTACTTACCATTCCCAAAGTTAAATGTTTGTGACAACTTAATTGACAAACATAAATATAAAAATTTTCGAATATTTATATATTGTATCATTTACCAAATAAATAGGCAAAGTGGGAGTGTATAAAACAACTACTGACATGGGTGATACATGATATTTTTTTATATTTCATACAAAAGAAAATACCTATGCCAGCAAAGGTGATATCACAACTATTATTTTTTTGTGTGTATGTATGATGGCTATCAACACTTTTTCGTTATAATAATATTTTTAATACAATTTCTTCTTTATAATTTCTTTCTACGTTTGCTGCTCACCTTCACGATTTTACTGCACATTTGTTGTTTTTATTTGAATTAATTTCTAAGCTTGTTGCTCACCTTCACGCATTTACTGCATAGTTGTAGTTTTTATTTGGAAACAATCAAAAATTAAAACTGTATAGTTTCCTAATCGTGCACAAGCGAATGCCTGAATATTGTTGCCATTTTACTTTCACATAACAAAAATTATTATCTTCATTTCGTTAAGACGTTGTGTGTATTTTTCTCTTCACTTTATAAACTAACCTCGTAGTCGTTACATTCCACTTTATTTGAATTTCAGTGATAAGAAAAACAATGTGTGGTTATTTAGCAATTATTGGTCGTTTTTTGTTTAATTATAGTACTCTAACTCCCACAAGATTGTGTGTTCTTAATTATGTGAATCCCTAAGTGTTGTTTTTTCATTCCTATTTATATTTTTGCGAACCTTCATTAGTCAAAATTGTATTTGATATTAAAAAAAATCTTTTTGCCTCCTATGAGAATTGAACTCACGACCCCTGGTTTACGAGACCAGTGCTCTACCACTGAGCTAAAGAGGCCGAACGTCAAGCTGCCGCTTAGAAGTTAAGTAGCAGTCAGTCAGTCGCTAGAGCACAACAAAGTTGTAGTTAAATAAAATAAATATTTTTTCGCAGATCGCTCACTATATGATACCTAACCAAATGATTCATCACAGCTTATTGTTAGCTATCATGTGTCTATGAATGAGTGAGTGACGGACTGCGTGACTGAGAGCGGGTGTGTGTTTTATGGCTATCTACATATGTGTTAACCTAGGTCAGTAAGTAAGTAGCCTTTGCTGAGTGTGTTTTTTTGGTTGCTTATCTAACGCTCGATTAGTATGGCCATACATTGTACCCTACAGATTCAGCACTTACCTTGCGTGTGGCTTTCATTAGCCGTGTACACGATCGCATATGACGCTTGTAACAATACGGATGACAGTAGCCCTTGTGGGTACAATAGAAATTGTAGCTACCAATCAAATCGATGACAGCCTTTAGCCAAGGCATATTCTTGGCAGTTTCGTCGGTTTCATTTGAGTCGGTGGGTGACTCAGGTTGCTGGTCGTCACTGAGTATACCCGGTGAACCGTGTTCATCTTCACCACCACTCGCAATGCCCTGTTCCGAGGTATCACTGCGATCTGATAGAGAGGAAACTTTACGTTTGGCTTGTATGGAATCTACACGTTTGACTGGAATTTAAAATAAAAAAACAGAAGATAATTAAGCATCTGAAATACTTTGAGATTATATTCTAAATTACAATCAGTTTCCATTTCTTTGCCATCCTTGGTGTTGCGTCTCAGTTTCAAAGATCGGCGCTTAAACGAACCTCCAGTAGTTGTGGCAGTACCACGTCTCAAAAGGAAGGGTCTAACAGCAGAGGCAGTAGGGCGGCGAGCTGAAAGTAGGTATTGTATAATTGAAGAGGAAATAGCTTGATTAAATTATTAAATTTTTCCTTCTTCATTTTGAAAATAAATTCCTTTAAAAGTAGCGACATTTTCCACTTACCCTCTTCGCCCTCCTTTGTCAGGGTTGTATTACTGCTGTTCTCCGATTCATTATCCGGCTCATGTAAAACAAACGATATTTTCCTTTCCGTTTGACCACCTCCAGTTACATCATTGCCGGCTGCTATCGATTGTAGACTCTGGGCCGATGTTTGTGATTGGCCCATTGAGCTTAAGGCCATCGACCAACGTCTATTGGCTTCTCTGTAGACTTTTTCCCAGGGGGCCGGTTTCTCTTTGTGCAACAGCTTAGAAGCTTTAGGCAAGGTAACATAAATATCCCTTAGAAAGGCTGTTATTTCGAAGAGTAAAACACATGCAATTAATTTCAAAGCATGTGGGCAATCGTTTCCATGGGGATTAACGGAGGCCTCATCGAGGAAATCCTCCTCTTCATCTTGTTGTAAAAATTCTCGCTGTTTCTCAGGATCCGCAAGGCTGGCATTGACATTTTCATATTGAAGGCGTTCAGTGAAAAGGATTTCCTCCAAACGAGCTCCCAACATTTCAGCCCACTGCAAAGAAGAAAATATTTGAAATATTTTCATACATTGACTAAATCTAATAAAATCTAACTGAAAATTCAAATTCCAAAAATGGTTTACATGATTTTGTTGTAATTTTGATAATGTGTGGCCATTTTGAAATCGGGAACTCAACATTTATTTAATCGTTTGTATTTATATCATACCTGATGAAACATTTTCCCTGCTGCCCTCTGTAGTATATGCGTCCGTCTCGAACTTGTAGTACCCATTTGCTGCTTAAGTTGACTGGCCGTTATGTTGGCTCCCGAGGGTCTATAACCCGATACATTTTGTTTCATCCATGACGGCCATTGCCCTTTATTGCACAGGTGAACAAAATGTGCGCACTCCAAAAGGAATGTTGCTCTTGTAACTAAAGGAGCTTGAGGCTAAAAAATAATGAATATAAATTAAAAATCTTTAAATCTTGTACACCTTTTCTAAAACTCACCAAATCTAATACCGCAGCTACCAGTTGAGGGTCTGGAAAAGAACCAGGAGCGCAGGTTTCCAAGAGAAATGACAAACGCAGCATGCCAACTCTAACTGGTTCCAAAGGTATCAACTTTCTCTCCTTCAACACCACCACTTCTGACTCTCGAGGACCATCACACATATCCGAAGAACTACGACGACTATAGTCTGCGGTTTCCTCTAAGCCACCTTGTTTCTTTTTACCCTTTACAATGCCACCAAAACGATTGAGTCGTCTCTCGACTCTACGTTTGGCCCTTTGTATGGAACGTCCAATGCCATCGCTGGAACGGCCACGTTGTACTTTCAACGATGGATGTCTGACGAATGTCGTTGACATCTCTGGATTTAATGAGCCGATTTCCAGATCAATGGACGATGCCTCTTTTGGCGTGCCCTTAAACCAACGCACCAAACCGCTCAATCGGCCCAATGAGTTGCGTTCAGAACTTGAGGTGGAATCGGAGAGCAATTGTCGCTCACTATGTCGTGGTGTTAGGGTGGGTCTAATGCCAGTGGTACGTCTGCGGAAATTACTCAATGGCGATTGACTCGATTTGTAGTGCTCTTCACATGGTTCAGTTTCCAGTAGACTCTGTGAAGGATGAATAGCAGTTAGAGTAAATTGGTTGAAGGTTGATAGTCCTACCACTGCACAGGCCGATGAGGTGCTACGTTTTTTGAGCAAAAGTCGCCTTTGAGAGCGATTGTCATCATTTTGTACACTTTGAGCCACCTCAGCTTGAGGTATGTGCCTATTAAGCAAAAGAAGAAGGAGGGAGAAAATTAGCCGAAATCAAATAATAAGTTGGAATAAGTAATTTTGTTTATATCTGTCTAGTTCACTTGCTGATTCCGGGTATCCAAGATTTCTAAGACATAAATAAAAACCGATCCATAAAACTACCATATTCTGCATATAAATGCGGTTCGAATTACACTGTAACACAAATGAAAGGAATTTGTTTCGGGCCTCAACCAAACCATAAAATTGTGAAAGTACTACCACGTGGTATCACAAAACCCCGCTCGGTTTTGTCCCTATACGTAACAATTTTTTTTTTACAGGCCGAAGAAAATTTTGGAGGTGGGTTAGGCCGGCGGTGGTGCAATGGTTAGTGTGCGCGGCTCTTGTACATGAGATCCTGGGTTCGAACCCGGCTCTGACCACTTTCAAAAAAAATTTCTTTCGGCGGCGGTCACCTCGCATAGTGACGGCGACACTATCGAGTATCTAGCCATGAAAAAGCTTCTCAAATTACCGTTCGGAATCGGTGTAAAACTGTAGGTCCCAATCAGTGAGTGAAAACTGGAAAGCGCACAGCTCAGTGATTGCGAGAAGTTCTCCCCAGTCCCTTCATGGGATGTAATGGGAAACCATTTATTTTTTTTAGGGCCTAATTCAGATTTTACTTCAATAAATCCTAAACAGCTTGAAATATTGCATTACAACCTTTGACAATATTGTAGCTATTATCCTATTTCACAATGCAGTCTAATATATTTCTAAGGAAAAGTACACTGGTAATCGATTATTTCACGAAACGTCATATTTTATATGTTTTGACGTTTCTTGCCTAAAGGTAAATAAATTGTGGTAGCCGTCTTGAAAAAAATTGTAGCTTATACATTTCTTAATAAATTTTCTAAATACACTAATCAACAAATCTGATCCAAATAAAAATTTAAGGAAATTTTTACCACGGTATTTTGGCAAACTATTTTTATTGCTTATTTTCCATTTTAAAGAGTCGTTTAGGTCCTTTTAACACGCTATCACTAAGAAATGATAACAGACTTAAAAATGGGGAAATATGCCAGGTGAAAATCTGTCATTACATCCAGACAACAAACAACGGTTTGGTGTGGCTTATGGGCTGGTGGATTCATTGGTGCATATTTCTGCACAAATGAGGCAGAGCGTATCGTAACATGATAACAGACTTTTTATCTCCTGAAATAAAATCATAGTAAGGAGAGCACTCTTTTTCCGCTTGCTTGTCAACGAATAAATCGCGTTCGAGCACAGTTTTCAAGTCGATCACGATTTTACTTCACTTCCACCGCGATTTTAAAAAGTAAAACTTGCGAGCGAGTTTAATATTTAGAAATTGGAAAATATAAAGGGTTATCCATTTCGTGGTTTCAAAAGTATAGGGCTGGAATTCGACATCTGTCAAACTAAGTTGTTGAACCAATTTTTTTTCTTTTCAGTTGAAAGTCTGACATTGACGAAAATGGATCGCTTAACTATCACACAACGCATACAAATTATTAAAACCTACTACAAAAATGGTGATTCTGGCACAGCCACATATCGTGCTTTAAGAGGAGATTATGGTTTATATAATCGTCCAACTACGCAAGCAATTGGCAACATTGTGAAGGAATTTGAAGAGCGATTACAGATATTGTAAGGTCTGTGCATCATCGTTTTGCTCGTTCCGCTGAAAATATCGCTGCTGTAAGTGAAAGTGTTGCCGAAGATCCGAATGTGTCGATTCCTCGTCGTTCTTATGAATTAGGAATGTCTTACTGCAGCTGACCATTCGCAACGTCGTATATACGTGGAATCGGTGCTTGAACAACAGGCGGTAGACGGCGATTTTTCGAACAATATTTTCTTCTGCGATGAAGCACATTTCTCACTCAGTGGGTATGTTAATAAACAAAATTGTCGTATTTGGGGTTCTGAGAATCCTCAAGTAATTGAAGTAATACATCCAGAAAAGGTCACTGTTTGGTGCGCTCTTTGGTCCGAAGGTGTGATTGGACCTTACTTCTTCGAAAACGACGATGGAACCACTGTCACCGTCAATTCGGAGCGTTATGGTCATATGATAACCGACTTTTTTTTGTTTGCTATTGAAGAATACGACTTGTAGAATTTGTGGTTTCAACAAGATGGTGCCACATGCCGCATAACTCGAGCGAATATGGCTTTATTGCAAGAGACATTTCCTGGCCGCGTAATTTCTCGTCGTGGCGATATCAACTGGCCACCAAGATCATGCGATTTGACACCATTAGACTTTTTTTGTGGGGCTACACGTAAGACCGTGTTTGTGCAGATAAACCTTTAACTCTTGAGCACTTAAGAACCAACATTCGTCAAGTTATGGCTGAGATACCGCCCAATATGTGTCAAAAAGTGGTCGAAAATTACCTCAAAAGATTCAATGCTTGCAACACTTCGCGTGGTGGTCATTTAAATGATGTAGTGTTTCAAACTTTATAATAAAAAAGAAATATAATGAAAAAAAATATTTTATATGCCTTTTATTTACGTTTACATTTGAAACCGCAAAATGGATAACCCTTTAACTATAATTTTAATAGGTAGAAATCGTGCGCGAGTATAAAAATTACTGAGCGCAACATACGACTCGCTCGCTCTTTACCTACCAGCTGTGTCAGTTTGTGTATATAATTTCTGATTGCTTTGCTACGAATGGATTTTGATTTTATTTCCGATTTTGTATGTTTTTATATTGAGGAAATTGGAAAACAAGATCAACATTATTTTGCATGATAATGATGATAAAAAATGTGATAATAAGTTTCTATGATGTGTTCGGGCATCTTACACTGTGGAACACAAAAAAACAAAGTTGTGACAACGGATTCTGTGGAGGAAGTAAAAAAATATTGTCTTATAGCCAAATTTATACTAATCTTTTATTTATAAATATTATATCTACAGTTTTCTTACAGTTCGGTGACTTATAGTCAAATTTTACATTGAATATTTTTTCTATACACATTAACCCCCTAAAATGCAGTTTTGTGAGACATTTTAGCGCCAACTCGGAATAAGTACGAATTAACCCTTAAATGTAAAGGGTCCGCCAAATAACTTTTTTTTTTTGAAAATGCTATAAAAAAAAACTACTGAATATTTTCTCAAATTTCTTTTTTTATTTGAAAGTACAATCCTTCCGGTTAATAATGCAAAATAATTTCATTCAAATGGCTGCCTCGGCTGGCCATGCAGTAGCCTACACGATCGGTCCAATTTTTAAGCACATTATCGATTGTGTGCAGCTGTATTTCACCAATGGCGTCACGAATATTGTTCTTTAAAGCGTCAATTGTCTCTGGCTTGTCGGCGTAACACTTATCTTTGAGGGCACCCCACAAATAATAGTCCAACGGTGTCAAATCGCAGCTCCGAGGTGGCCAAACGACATCAGCTCTGCGGCTGATAATGCGATCTTCAAAAACGGGGCGCAATTTCTACAACATTCTGCAACATTACCATGATTTTCAAAGTAATGTCGCAATATTTGCCAGCGTTGTTCAAGAGTATACACAACCATATTCGTTCAGCGGAAGGATAAAACTAATTATCTGTCAAATCAGACATGAGCTAAGTGTTACCATTCACGAAATAAGCACTAGTTGAAAAAAAAACGTTAGATGGCGGACCCGTTATTTAACATACGGAAAGTATTCCAGAGACGAATTGCGTAGATGTAGTACTGCCAGTCAGAATCAAGTGTTCGATGCCTGAGAGGGATTAATATGTATTTTCCCTCTGTTTGATCTTCCTAATCTAATGTGGTCAAAAAGATATGGTGGAGATTTGAGGTACAATATTTGCTGTAGAGATACGCCGTATAGTAGAGCACTGAAGATGGATATATGGTCATATTTTCTGATGCCATAGACGTATCTACATATATTATTAAAAATAATATTAAGTCTTCTCCTACGTGCCGAGTCGCAACAAGAAAACAATTCACATCCATAGAGCAACGAGGGCATGAGTAAAGATTTCGCAAGTAATAGTCTAATTCGTTGGGGCGTGAAAGAATGTGTTGACCACAGAGCCCTCAATTTGTTGTATTTCGTTATTAAATATAATGCCCAGATTTTTCACACTTTGAACAACTTGAATTTTCTGACCGTTAAGCATGATATTTATATCGAAATTGTATTTCATAGACCTGCCATGAGCAACAAGACATTTTGACTTTAGAGGATTACGGTAAAGTCCGTTCGCTGATGCCCAAGCTTGGATATTATGTCGATCATCGTTTACCATTCGCATTGCGTCATCTAAAGAATCTAACTTTATTCCCAGGCAAGTCTGCACATCGTCCGCATACAAGTGTATTCTGCAGTATCTCAGCTGTTGCGGGAGATCATTTGCATAACATGAGCACAGTAATGATCCTAGAATTGACCCTTGGAGTACTCCTCTGGATATTGGCAGTGGATCTGAAATTTGATTTTTCGCATATACTGACTGACTCCGATTTTGTAAATATGAACGTAGAAGCTGGATAGCAGTGTCTGAGTAATTAAACATATGTTTGAGCTTTGAATTTAAAATACCATGATCGACTGTATCGAAAGCCTTGGAGTGGTCGAGCAGTACTAATATTGTGACTCTTTCCTCGTCAACATTTTTCCGTAAGTTTTCAGCAACATCAATTAATGACGTGATACAACTATGTTTGGGCCTAAACCCGGATTGATATTCCGGTAAGAAGTTATTTTCACCTACATGAGAAAACATCTGAATGTACATACATTTTTCCAATACTTTAGATAAATAAGGCAATATCGCGATTGGTCGATATTCGATTCTAGATTAGGGAGCGGTATAATTTTCGGATGTAGCCATCTCTTTGGAAAACAGCTAGACATAAGTATTGAGTTAAATATGTGTGTGATAAATGGTAATAATTGGGATAGAATTAATTTTATAAATTTCGGATCAATATTATCGCAAACTACTGCATTAGACTTTACAGCCAAACAGCTCGAATAAACATCGCATTGATCAACACGCGTGAATCATAAAATAATACTTAAGAGTTTCCATTACTCTCTTCGATGCCTCTTCATGACGACGAGGTAGTAGGCCATATCATAGAGTTTTATTTGCTGCTGTATTTTACCAATTTTACACTTTCGTTGGACATGAAACGGAGAGAAATCAAAGGGAATACGTATTTTCGTTCAATGCAAACAACATAAAACATAATTTAGCTGTCATTAGTATCAATAAACAATATTTAAAATTAGTTCCTTTCTTCTTTGCTCTCTCATTCTCCATCATCGGCCTAGTACCTTTTCGATCAGCTGTGTCATAGAATCCCCCTGCGAGAATTCAAAGGTATTAGAACTTTGTTCCGTGGTAAAAAATTGTCTTTCATAAAAACAGTAGTCGGGTAGTCATGCCGTCCAGTACCTTTACAATGTCCAATATCTTTTATACTTTGCCACGTATCTTTTGCATCAAAAGAGCGACTGAAACGATTGGAGAAGTACTCGAATTTTGCTCTTCTAATTTCCGTATTAACCTCCATGCGTGCTCGCTTGAAGTCTTCTCTAAACGCTTCGGTTTTAAATGTTTTCCAGCTAGAGAAGGCAAAGTTCCTTTTATCTAGTAAATATTTTATTGTCGTGTTAAACCATGGTCTTGATTTCACACGTTTTCTCATAGTTTTCAGAGGTACGCACAAATCATAAAGTTGAAGTAAATTATCCTCAAGAAATTTTTACTGGTCATCCGGTGAAGACATGTAGAACACTCTATCCCATTCTGTATAATCAAACTTCTCTTGAAGAATGCTATAATTAATATTGTTAAAGTCTCTAAAAGAATATGTACTACAATCTGAATCAACAAAAAAGTTATATGATAGAAATATCAAGTCGTGCTTCGAAAAGCACGACGCTGAAAGCTTGTCGTGAAGTTGAACTTTGGCCATATCACTTACAAAGAAAACGTTGAGCAGAGTATTACACGTCGGAGTAAAACATTAGTCGGCGAGAGGCCAACAACTGACATATTATCGTTTAATGTTGACTCAGATAATAAATTGGAAATTTCACCCTCCCTTAAAAAATTCAGACGTAAACTTTCAAAACGCCGATACACGTATGTTTTTTACCCCCTCTACCAAAATCCATTGTCAGAACCTTCTTATATTCGAAAAAGTTTCAGCATTTCGAGAGTAAAACATCGCGAGTAATTTATTTCCTCCACTAAAATATCAACGTCATCAAAGTTAGGATTATGACCCGTCGTGGCACAGTGGGCTGCTAATGCTGGTTTATATTCCATAGGTTTATAGGTGGCCCATATATCTGATTTGTGGGAAGATAGTCAGTCGTGTCTTCAATTCCGTCATCGTGGTGCCAACGTATTCCTTTTTGGATTACGTCAGTCTTGCCCCCATTGCTTTTATTGCGATACACATACAATATTAGACTTATACTTTTTCGTCATTTGAGACTTTATACGGCTAAATAACCTGCTCAGGGTATGGTGTGATTTTAACGCCAGCTCATATCACCCTTTGTCGTAGATATCGCATTGCTTTGGTCTCTCGGAATAGTCAGGTATATAGGTCAGAGATTTGTAAATTTTCGGCGGGTTTTCGTCTTGTCCTCTTTGTGTAAATTGTCCTGTATGCCTACTGGCTTTTATAGTTCTGGTCGGGAAATCATTTTTACGAACAATTTCCTTTATTCTCCTTTTATTGTCCACATGAAACTCCTTGTTGCTGATATTTAGAACTCTATTTATAACTGATATTTAGAACTCTATGTCGCCGTGTTGCTAATAATTCTTCCTGGGTGCTTAGTGTTGAAGTTAATTAATCTGCCGGAAGCTGTAGTCTTCTGGTACCAATCAAGTTTGAGCAGGTTGCCTTTCCGAATTACTGCCGACTTCAGGTATGGTAATCTGTTGGCCTTCGTGAATTTTATTTATCCCTTGTATGTTTTAAGAGCTTTAAGTGTATTATCCACTTCATTCCTCTTGACAACAACAAATAAGTAGTCCACATACTTTGTCAATATTTTGGGTTACACTTACAACCTCGTCAAAGTTTCGTCAAGTATCAAGTATCCGCTATCACTGGTGATGCTGGTGATCCCATAGGTATATCTTTTCTTTGTCATAAAATTTGTTCTCGTATTTGGAATATCTCGTCTTTTTATGCAAAATTTCATTGAATAATGGCCAGTTTCACAGTTGAAAATTCTCCATTTAAATGTACTTTAAATGCCCGATGCTTGTCATTAAAATGTCATTTAATATGAAAATTTTCGGTGAACTTTTAAATTGAGCCTTTAAATGACGAGTGTGAAACTCGCCCTAAGTCTTGTGGTATTTGTGTGAATTTTTTCAGTATACTACTCCATTTCTTCTCTATCGTCTTAATGGCCAAATGTATCGGTATACTTGGATACAGGGACACCACGTCCAATGATACCAATATTTCGTCATCATCTATACCGATAATTTAAAGTCAATTGCATCTTTAACATTATATCTGGAGTCCTTCGTCAAATTATTAAGTATACTGATGATATATTTACAAAGTCCATGTATTATAATTTTTTTTTGTGATTTATAATAGATGTAATTATTAACAATTGTATTGTGTTGAATATGTGATTAATGTTATATCTAAATAAATATGTTTAATAAATCTTGAGAAACTGTCAATGCCGCACAGATACACAGATAAAATAAAAGGTCAACAATCAACATTGTTGGCATCACTTCTATATAGGACTCATTAGTTATATGGGTCGAGTAGACTACAAACACAAAATTTCAGGAAAATCGATTCACCCTATACCCTCCTGCAATGAAAAATTTTCAACACTATAAAAATGGTTACATTTTCAAAACTATAAAAATGGTGAAATATAGAATACTAGTATAACATGTAGATTTGCGTTTTCATAATTTTTATTTAGAAAAGCCATAGAATAATACATACCATAGAAGCTTTTATTCGCTCAATAAATTAAACGTCATAGGTACGATGGAAAGTAAACATTGGATGGTGGAAAATATGGGTTCAATAATACCAGATAGTGGCAATAGTATACAGCGATCAACAAAGGAACAGCAACCGAATTTCGTGTTTTTGTGACAAACTAGTTGTGTTAAATACAATACAAATGTATACCAACGATAACAGTCAACAAAAAAGTGCAAAATATATTAAAATTTTTCAGTTCTGCACCAAAACGACAGGAAAAAGTTAAGTGAACATATTTTGTAACTCCATTTCCACAAACCTACGATGAAGAGTGTGAAATGAAACGTCAGATGAGAGAATAAGTTTATCTACGTATGTATTATTCTCTGAGAAAAGCATTTAATAATCAAAAAGTGCAATATATTTGGAATTTTTAAGAAAAAATCTTACTTTTTTTCTGTTTTTGCCCCATAAAACGGCAGAAACCGAATTTTGAGAACTTACAGAAACTAGTTATAAAAAAGAGGTAATTTGCCGCCGTAATTTGTTTATTTTAAATCTTTTGTTTTAGTAAAATTTTAAATTCTTTGGAACATTTCTCCACATAATTTATCATAACTCGAAAACAACTTGTCTGATTTCGTTGAAATAAATTCAAGAAAACGGTAATTTGGCATTACCTATAGCTAGCAATATGTCAAAAATCCAATTTTTCCAATTTAAAAATATATGTACCAAATTATATGTACTGATTTGGGGATACATTCGGCTATCTGAAATGCTCATTAGGGTGGCCCTCAATTACATGATTTGTGAATTATAGGGTGTTCTTGTTGTCATTGATTTTTCAACTGATTACGAATTTTTTCCTGTAATTTTATTAATATCCGAAAAACTGGAATTTTTTAATTTTTTACAATAAACTGGGTTAGTAGCCTTTCATTTAAGATGAATATTTCATTCGTACACTGAGAGAAAAAAAATTATTATAATAATAAGTGGTAAAGGTAGATTTACGACTTTTTCCTTTAAAATGGCACAAAAACGGCTAAAGATTTTTGGCCAACATTTTCTATTTCTCGTTTAGAACCTTAAAATCTTAAATTCTACCAAGGCGCTTCGCAGTACAATGTTTCGTTTGGAAAAAAAATTGAAAAAACTTCAAGAAAAATGGAAAAAATCCAAAATTTTTAGCTTTTTTACCTTCCTCAACTCATAACGTCCAAACTAAGCTTTGTGACGTGAAGCGCCTTGGTGGAATTTTAGATTTTAAGGTTCTAAGCGAGAAATAGAAAATTTTGGCCAAAAATCTTTAGCCGTTTTTGTGCCATTTTAAATGAAAAAGTCGTAAATCTACCTTTACCACTTATTATTATAATAATTTTTTTTCTCTCAGTGTACGAATGAAATATTCATCTTAAATGAAAGGCTACTAACCCAGTTTATTGTAAAAAATTAAAAAATTCCAGTTTTTTTTTTTTAACTTAATTTTTTAATTTTTAAGCCCACGAAAATGGTTAAACTGTGTTATATTTTTAAATACAACTAATTTTTAAAAAAAGACTCGTGGAATAAATATTGTTTCTGAGTCCCCAAAGATTCATATTCAACAATAAAAAAGTTCTTTTTCGCAAAAAATCGTTTTTGACATATTGCTACCTATAGCTTACGCCTACAATATTTTTTAATCTGGCCATTAATTTCGGAGTTATAAAAGTTGTAAAAAAAAATTATTTTCGTTAAAATATTTTCGCTTGATTTTTTCCTTCTAAAGACATGAATAAATGAAACTATTTTTGGGAACAATTTACAATGTTGTAAAATAGCGATAAACAAATTGGTCTTGGAGTTTATGTAGTTTCCGAAGCACTACATGGTATATTTTTATATGTTTTTTACGTCTAACTGCGTCTTGACTTGCACATCACTACAGAAATAAAATATAGTCCTTCAAAAAGGTTTTTGAGTTGATATCGCTTCCACATGATGACAGGCGTTGCTCATCTCCCGGTCTCAAATAAAGCGCAAACGTTAAATCTCCTCCAAAGTAAAGGCCAGCATCTTATAGTTGGTCGCCGTCAGTGGTGTAATGGCTATTGTGTGCGGCTTTTCTGTTGAGATCCCTGCTCGATCCCTGCTGTAACCACCTTATATTTCCTTCTACGACGTCCTCCTCTCTTAGTTATGGCGACACTATCGAGTACTTAGCCATGAAAAAGCTTATCAAAATACCGTTCGGAACCGGTGTAAAAATCAGTCAGTGAGTGCAAAATTAGAAAGCGCACAGCTCACTGGTTGTGAGAAGCTCTGTACAATCCTTTCATGGGATGTATAAGAAAAAATAAAAAATAAATAAAATAAGAAACGTTGATGCAAAACACTGTCATAAAACAGCTAAAGGGTTTTTCAATAAGGACTTGATAACTTTTTTTTTAAATAAAACGCAAACCATTTGAGATATTTCCGAAACTTTATGATCGACTTGAAATACAACCAAAACATTTATGAATGGAACTCGACTTCGTTCATATGGCCACCGCGGGCACGTCGGCAGCAGTCGATTCGTTGGACCCAATTTCTCGGTCACACATTTCGGCCGTAACGGCCACTATTTCTCGTTCAATGTAGGCTCTGAGTTCTTCCAACGTCGTCGGCTTGTTGGCATAGACCAATGATTTGACGTAGCCCCAAAGAAAAAGTCTAGAGGCGTTAAATCGCACGAACAAGGCACGAACAATTGACTGGTCCATTTCTTGAGGTAACTCGCTCACCAAACGTACTGTGCAATAAATCGATTGTAACGTGTGCTGTGTGGCACCGTCCTGTTGAAACCAGATGTCGTCCAAGTCCATGTTTTCCAATTCGGGGTAAAAATAATCGGTAATCATGGCGCGATAACGATCGCCATTCACAGCAACGTGGCGATCGTTATTGTCGACGAAACAATATGGCCCAATGACGCCGCGGGCATGCAAACCGCACCAAACAGTTATTTTTGTGGATGAAGTGGTGATTCATGAAGCACATGTGGATTTTCACCAAACCATAATGCATATTTTGCTTATTGGCGAACCCATTGAGCCAAAAATGAGCCCAATCGGCAGAGCCCAATCGGAGAACGTACGTTGCGTTAAATAGTCCATCGTCTTCAATTCTTGAGTCAGCTTGATCTTGTGGGTGTAAACCAAGATCTTTACGCAGAAGTCGCTATAAAGTGGTCTTGGCGATGCCCAGTTCTTGAGAACGCCGCGGAATCGACTGATTTGGATCGTTTGCTACCGACGCCTGAACGGCAGCGATATTTCAATCACACAATGAATATGTAGACTCAAATTTTTGCACTAAACTTGTTATTCCTTGTCTACTAGGGCGAGAATATCGACCGAAAATTGGAGTTAACGCTCTTGAAGTTGCGGTCACCGACTCTGAATTTCGGTAGTACATTTTTATAATTTGCATACGTTGTTCGTTCGTGTACTTTACCATGATGAAAAGGTCGAGTTTACTGAAAAAGGGAAAGTAACAGTTAGATGATCAGTGAAATAGTGCGTTCATAAATTAAATTCAAAGTTGTTACGTACTTATTGGAAAACCCATTATATTCCTGTTTAAAAAATTTAGTATTCCCATCGTACACATTGTTTTGAGTTGTACCAAACTGCCAAATAATTTGAAAACTTTTTGAGGTTTTCTTTTAAAAATCAAAATCAAATAATTTGAAGTACCACGATATAGAGTTTTTTTCATTTGCTTCACAATGCTAAATAGCTCCGACACAAACCAATTATGTTAGTCGAGCTCTGTTATTTTGTTAACAGAACTATGTTACACACCTACATTGGGGGAAGTTATACAGTGTGGAGCACGGTAATTTGCTTATTTGGGAATGAAATAAAAAAATTATGAACCTTAGAAAAATTTATTTTATATTTGAATTATATTAAACAGTAAGGGGATTTTTAAATTACATGGTTTTCAATAGTATATCTGGCAAATGTCGACCTTCGCTATCCACACAGTGCTGCATACGTTTTCTGAAGTTTTCATGATCTTCCAAGGTGTTTGGACGGTTGATATACACCTTCGACTTCAGGTAACCCCAAAGGAAAAAATTGCATGGGGCTAAGTCTGGTGAGCGTGCCGGACAGTTCACATCACGCCTCAAAGAGATAAGCCGTCCAAGAAATATTTGCCTCAAACAATTCATGGTAACCCTCGCTGTGTGTGCAGTGGCACCATCCTGTTGGAACCATGTATCCTCTAATTGCATTGCCTCAAGAGCCGGCTGAAAAAATCCTGTATCATAGTCAAGTGCCGGTCGGAGTTCACAGTTACGGCAAGACGGTTATCCTGGAAAAAGTAATCCTTCTCTCAGGTCCCCTTTGTACACATGACACATTCCCTGCTGTTCTCAATGAAGTTACCCAATTTACAATTGATTGCTGTCCAGGATACTTCCGCGTGGGGGAACAGCGAATCGTAAACGAAAAGTACGCTGCACTGCAATGATGGAGTGCGCATTTGCAAAATACGCTTCAACACAAAATGACCTCTCCTCACGTGTCCAATGCATGATGGCAACTGAAAAGCAGACGAATACAAATCTCCCGTCAGCCACTATACGCCACGCACACTCTCCATTCTCTTCGATCAACAGTGCCGCAACAGCCTGCAGTGCAGAAAAGCAAATTACCGCGCTCCACCCTGTATAAATTACCGGTTTTCTCGAGATCTAACATATTTTTAACCAAAAGTAATAGATTGTATTGCAAAGATTCAGTAAATAATATGTCAACACTTAAAATTTAGCTGTTCTATGCCAAATCGTAATAATATGAAATTTTTTTAATGAAATTCTTGGAAAGATTTGGGACTATTCCGGTTCATCAGAAAAAGTTTAGCGATTGGCACTAGTATCATATTTGACATCTGTTTTAATTTTTTAATAACCTCGCATCCAAAAGTATCTTTAGAACTTAAAATTCGACCAAGAACTTTGAATTGGATGTAGCGATCCAATTTTGGTAATTTATCCAAAAACATGTAGTTACTCGTATTAGACATGTGCATTCACACATACACACCTTCACGGATGCTTTGTCGACAGTACCCCGAAGTAGTTGGCTGTCGCAACTTCGCTACAGTAAATGACTTGAAAACAAAGCAAATGTCTTTTGCAAGACGTCTTGTGCAAATGTCTATTAGTTATCGATATATCACACTGTAACGTTTTGTATCGGACATATTCTGCTCAAGATATGCAAGTGAACTTTAATGTTTTGTAAAAATATCTTACCTTATCACCCTTGTTGTTTGCGATGCTGGCCCCTTCTTATGCGGCCTGGGTGTTACTGCTAGTATACCGCTAAGAGCCACCAATCGAAATGGTCCACCGTGGGCACCCTTCACGTACGTGATTAGCTGACGTATATCGCCATATAGACCAACATTTTCCACCGACTTCAATTCCTTGGATGCGCCCACGAAACGTGATACCAACGGTTTGAATACAGCTGCAATAACTTGAGCTTCAGGTCCGCCACTAAGACCTCCACTGAAATTGGTTGAATAGCCACCTTGACCGCCTGATGAGGATACACCATTGCCAAGATCGGTGTTAGGATTTTTAAAGGCACTCGTGCGTTTATGTGCTATTTATGTGTGTTTTGTTTTGTTTTTGTTTTGATATTTTGATTTCATTTTTTACAGATAGATTTATCGATACAGATAGATATAGACACAGCCGTGTGAGAGAGAGAGAGAAAGAAAGAAAGACAGACAGAGTGTGTGTAGGTGTAGGGTGATTTTTTTTCGAAACAAACAGATGCGTTAACGGACGGTGTGCATAGATCAGGACAAGGGATTAAAAACAAGCCAAATAATAAAAAATATAAGCTAATATTAAACAAACAAAATAATATTTCAATTACAATCAACAAACAACATGCATATTTCTCTCACTGTTGCATAAAATATATGTAGTCTTTACATAAAGTTTGAATTCCTCAATTGCTGTGCTACTCTTTCTGATTAAATTGGGGTTTCTTAGCAAATTAAATCGTTAGTTTTACCAACTACAGTCCTGCTCTAGAGTTTACTAGATAGGTTATACTCAGTTTGGAATAAAAATCTATAGGCTTCGTATGCATTTCGAATCGGTTCATCGTTAGTTAATTTTACTCGCATATCCTAGACACGCAATCACTCTCTGCTATTTTGATTCATTTAACCTTGACAACATCAGGATATATTTTATTTTTCTTGAAGTCTCCAGATGTGTTTTATCTGCTTTTGACATGACCCATGTTTATGTGTCATATAGTAAGACATAGTACGGGAGCTTGATATAGCTGGATTCTGTTACTCAAGAGAGGGAAACCCACCGAGTAACACTATAAGAGTGTGCATTAGCTGCTTTTTGTACTAACGAGTTCCGTGGAAGACTTGGGAAACACATAGAGTATAGCGTATTAAAAGAAAATGTGTTTTGTTCACTTTTGTTTTGTATTGCATCTAATTTGTTATTATATTTTTTGTTAATTTGATCACGTTTTGCCACTTTTTTAATACAATATTTCACAAAACTACCCGAAATTAAGAACGCGCACACGAACGAAAAAATCAAAACAAAAGTGAAAACATTTTTGCTGAATTCCAGTCAGCTATCACCATTTCTTCTTTGAACGCATATTCTCTATCTGTTCTCCAAGTACTAAAATGATCAGCTGTCTCATCGGTACCCCCTAGGGAAACCAACAGTGACGAAGTAACATCTAAGTGGTCGCAAGCACAATAACGTAATGGTTTTTGGTATTGGCGTAGACGAGGTGAATAAATGCATCCCCTATCGCGAAGTTATTTCTTTCGACGATGGTCACCTAGCTTAGTGACGGAAACTATTGGGTAACAAGCCATGGAAAGGCTTCTAACACCCGCTCGGAATAGATATAAAACTGTAGGCCCCAATCAGTAAGTTTAAAAATGGAAGTCCTGCTGGCAACTGATTGTGAGAAGCACTCCCATCTCCACTGTTCCATCATGGGATGTCATAAGTATTGCATCTAACGAGTGAAATCTCTATTCGAGATTGTGGACGAAAAGATTTGCCTCTATGCTAATTACCACATTAAGATGTTGAAGAGATCACACGATAGGGTGTCGCCTTGTCTGAGGCCTCGCTTGGCATCTAAAGATTCAGTAAGATTTTTAAGAATCAGCACCAATACTTTGGTGTTAATCAGTGTCATTCTGCAAGGCGTATTTGTTTCACAGGGATATCAAGCATAGCCATAACTTCGTATCGGCCTATTGAAGGCAGATTTATAATCACAAAAAGGTGGTAGGTGCCGATTTGATTCTCCTGGGGTTTTCCAGTATTTGGCATAATGTAAATAGTTGGGCAGTTGTATATTTTCCAGGTCTAAAGCCAAATCAGGTTTGCAACAGTTGGGTTTAGTCGCTCACACCTGACGCTCGAAAGGATCTTGTATGCAATGGATAAAGGGCTAAATTCATTATAGTCGTCACATATCCTTGGATCGCTTTTCATAAAAACAGACTCCGACCGTCAGGCATGCTTTTATCTAACCATTTCCTCATATAAACCTGACGCATGCGTCTTACCGGTTTAACGCCACCGGCCATAAATAGCTCCGGCGGTAGTACATCGACATCCGCCGCTTTCTTAGTTTTAAGTCGGGAGATTGTTGTTCTGACCTGTGATTGAACGATACACAAAAATGTGCACAAAGTATAATAAACTCTCTTCATTGGAGTATTCAACCGGAAAATGCTGCACACACTTCGATGGAGTGTGCACGCATGTAAACTCTTTGTGTCCAGTGTCCGCAAGTGATGTTCTATTCTAACCCTATTCTAACCCTCGCTGTATTTATTTTTTAACGCGATCTCAATTTATGTGTTGTAGCTGAGAGAATGCTGCACAGTTCGTGAGTGTGTTCGATGAAAACTCGAATCAGAGTAGTTTTATTTTATTTCTCCGTTAATAGTGTATTTTAGTTTACCTAAGTCTCATGATAAGTGTTTGTCGCGACACTTCTTGGGTATTCAACATGTGTTGAGTCGAGAGTTTGGCAGACTCTCCGATCGCTGGTTCTGACCTCTTCTCGGTCAGGTGGAAGATAACTGTCACCGTTATCTTCAATTTGCGCCATTTTTATAGCATTCGTTGGGGGAATGTTCTCTCCATATCCTCAACACACTCTGCACGTGTTCCATTCTCGTCCTTACTTGGGGGAGGCCTGTACTATGACCATAGGTTTGATTTTTAATTCTGCAATAAAACTTTCGGGATTCATTATTCCCCTGCACTTTTCGTTCTTTCACTGTCGCGCAATTTTCACTGCTGTTGTTTCTGTCGACAAATTTAGTTGTCTCTTCTCTCTCCTTGTCTTATACCGCTCCGTCGTAGTTTGCAGATTTGCAGCGTCTTTTTTTCAGTTGCCATGCGGGTTTTTTTTGCAGCAGTTTCTACACTGCGCTTTATGATTATCGGGAGGGATAGTGTTCTGGGCTATTACATGAGTCAGCTTATGTGCATCGGCTGTGTGTACCTCTGGTAAATGCAGTTTTCCGTACCACATCCTTTTCTGCTATTGGTTTCGTGCGTTTTTCGCTCTGCTTAATTTTGTGCGTACCGCAGCTCCTGGTGAGAATACGAGTCGATATTAGTGTGCCTTCCATTAATTACCAAGTGATCAATCTGGTTATTTTATTTTGATCAGGATATCCCCAAGAACCCCTAGGTTGAAAATGTGTGATATGGACATCTATATTTGTTTTTACCGCGGCGAAGTCTGTCCCTCTCATGCCGTAGTCGGAAGAGTTGGCAAGAAGACTGAATTTATTGACGGTTAGTAGTAATACGCGTTCGCTGTCTATTTTGGCAATAAAATCAGCTATAATAATATTACCGTCATGATCAGGGCGTAGGTTTCTTCTAGGCACTCATATAATATATCTTGAGCCTCTTCGTCTTTATCTTCCGTTGGGACATGTATACAAATTGAAGAAAACGAGGACTTCCGCCAGTTGTATAGTGTTACCGAGTCTTGTGGTTGTCACCATAAATTTTGGTCCTGAATGGTTTATTGAAGCTTGAAGATTATTTGAGAAGTGTGGCATCAACTCGCTCTGATAATGATTTGTTTTGGATTTACTTTTTTTTAATTCTTGCAATATCCATCATTCTCTGTTTGTGACAGCTAATTCCATTATCCCCAACTTGTGACCCGTCAAGTAACTATCAGTTCAACGTCACGAAGTTCTCAATTCATTGCCGAATACTTATTCAGATATTCAAAACTTTTGCTTTATTCTATAATATTATTATTATAGAAGTGATATTATTTCCACTTGAATAAATACTCTGTATTTGGTGCGGAATGTTTTTTTGCGTATCAGACAAAGACGATCTAGAAATAGACGACCAGAAGATGTGCCCAATTTGGCAACCCTGGTAAAAAAGAACCAAAAAGTGCTAGAAATTCACTCAAAGGCATTTCTCTCACGCGTCATATCTTGATTATTTCATACTTTTTGCATAATTTATGTAATTGAACTTTAACATGGTTGAATATCAGATACAATTTCGAATTTGTAAGAGTTTGTTATGAGGTGTAGTCAGGATGGTGTAATACGAGGGCGGTCCCAAAGCTAGCCGACCGAACAAAGAAGACTCAAAAAAGTTGGGATTTTTTTTTGTATTTTTCAATATAATCTTCTTTTACCTCGATACACTTTTTCCAGCGATATTCAATAGCTCGATACCCAGTTTATAGTAAGAACTCCTTAAAATAAACATCAACCGCAGACTCCATCTCTTCATTGTTGGCAAATCTTTTACCACCGAGCCTTTTTTCAAGTTTGGAAATAGAAATCAGTCCGAGGAAGCTAAATCAGGCAAAGAAGGTGCGTGATGAATCAATTCGAACTTTAATTAATTAATTTTGGCCATCGCAATAGTGGATGTGTGAACTGGAGCATTGTCTTGACGAAACATCACTTTCTTTTTCGCAAATGTGGTCTCTTGTACACAATTTCATCACTTAAACGCTGCAATAAATTAGCATAATGTTCGCCGTTGATGGTTTTTCCTTTCTGAAGATAATCAATAAAAATTATCCCATGCGCATCCCATGCGCAAAACAGATGCCGTGACCGTGCCTGCAGATGGAACTGTCTTCGCCTTCTTTGGACACGATTCTCCCATTCCAGTCCACTGTTTTGACTGTTCCTTTGTCTCAGATGTGAAGTGGTGAACCCATGTCTCATCCATGATTATAATTCGACACAAAAATTCGGCTTTATTGCGGTGAAACATCGCCAAACACTCTACTGAAACATTTTCACGACGCTGTTTTTGCTCTATTGAAAGCAAGCGCGGCACCCATCTTGCGCACAGCTTTCTCATCTTCAATATACGATGTATAGTACTTTTTTAAATGCCTATCATTTCAGCTAGCTCACGCACCTTCAGCCGACAATCATCCAATACCATTTTGTGGATTTTCTTAACCGTGTCAGGCGTGGACACCACAATTGGTCGACCACTACTGTGTTGATATTGGCAGCTCGTACGGTCTCGTTTAAGCTCTGCTACCCAATATTTTACAGTCGTAAACGATGGAGCAGACTTCCCCAGAGTAGAATCTAGATCGGCTTTAATATTGCTTGGACTGAGACCTTCCAAATGGAAATATTGAATTATATAACGGTGATAAATTTTTTCCATGTTTACAAATTCATTAAGATCGTTTACTTTTGATGGCTCAAATAAAAATAGGAAAGGTTGCCACTTTTCACCAAAATATTTTTTTCAAACTACTGACACCATTTATACGTCATGTCGGCTAGTTTTAGGACCGTCCTCGTAATTTCAATATTTAAAGATTGTAGTATTTTAGTAAATCATCCAAACGGATTTGGTTGTATTTTTAGAGGGTAGAGCCGCCATGACATAACTCATTTGAATATAAAAAAAATTGGGTTACTTTTTGTGAAAATCTTGTATTTTTCATACTGGTGGTTAACATTCGAATACGGAATTTTAAGACCTATGAGGCGACATAAATCAAAAATATGTATTTCACTTACACCCAATTTCAACAAACAAAGTTAGAGCTAACTGACAGTTAACAATTTTAAATTCCATACAAACTGACAGCTCAAACTGTTCGTTAGCTCTAACTGAAAGATAACTGGACGTGGTGAAATAATCGCCCGTTAATCATATAAAGCGATCGGAAGATTGTTTTCGATTAGCTGACTCACTAATAAGGAACGTATGTTTTACACCAGTTCTCGAAAAGATATTTTCATAGCTTGCAAAAGAACCGAGACATAGAACCGATAACATTCCATGAAAAATGGTTGCGGAACACTGCTACATAATTATTCCAAGGATTGAGTCGGGGACGAATTATTTCGTAGTCCATATCGAACAAAGAATCCACAGCTGTACCTACTGCTAGGACGGACTGGGACCTTTTAGATAGGACATAAATATTAAACTGCACTCTGGCTGAACAATGATGGTGAACACACAAATATTAAGATATTTGCTGATATTCAAGCTGTGATAAATACGATATCGTCCCAATGCTTAAACGTCACTAACGATATTCGAGTGCAAGGAGACATCGGGTTTAGATGTCGGGAAACAAGAGGGGAGATGAGCTGGTAACCGTGCGCTCCAACTAGCGGACTATAAATATGGAAAAAGCGAAGCCTTTCAAATCAATAAAACCCAGCTTAAACAATGAGCAAGAATAATCCACATCAAATGGGATCAGAATGGGAAATATCCTGTGGGGGCGACATGGATGGAAACAAGAGGGTTTATGAAGCTGGGCGGACCCTAGTTTAATCGATTCATGGGTGTTTTAACAAAACACTCCACCCTGAAGGCACAAGACGACGATACAAGCGAATGAAGGACATCCAGACGATGGAACACTTTCTCTGTCATTGTCCTGCTTTCGCGAGATTAAGACTCGCAACAGCTCCCATATGATATAATACACAGTTTGAAATATTTCAGAGGAACGGATTTTAGAACACTGATGAAATTTGAGATGAAAATGCGTTTACGCTAGATAGGTCAGTAGATTGGATCAGAATGAATCAGCGCGAAAGGTTATCGAAGACGTACTCCAAGGACGTTGGAAAATGGATAGACCAAGACTTGGTGGTACCAACTGGAGCAGAAAAGCTGAAGATCCAGACGGTATAAGAAACATGTTATCCTCATATTGTAAGGCCCTTGGCCCCTTTGTTGAGGTTGTTTGAGGCCACCTACGTAAGTAAGTAAGATGAAATTTGTGCACAGTGCGAACATCCTATGACAAACAAAAGGTCCTTCTGGGATTATGAAGGGCCCGCAGCAGGTCTATCTACTGGTTTACATGTATATCTTTGAGGACTCCTTGGGATATCTAGAAGAATAAAATGGGGTAGACGAAATCGAGTGTTGTATCGTTAGACTTCCTGCGGAACACACGCTTTCCAGGCAGCTTGTCCAAAGACATGGTCAACTCATCGACCGACCACTTCATCTAATGACTAACGAAATATTGCACGGGACAAGAGGAAGTTTTAAATCCTACACATCATATGGCTCTGATGGTACGATATACCACCAATGGAGTTACAAAGTGGCTAATATATTTTGGCATCCTAGATCTTGTACTTGTATGAAAGTTGCATTAAGATGTTCTATAGTGGGAATCCAAGTCGATATTCATTCAGAAAACATGGAAAATATCCCATGTGTATGCAGATGACTTAAACCAATCAATCTCTCAAAATTTCATCAGAAGGCATTGCAAAGAATGGTTGACACATATCTGTGTACAACCATAGGCACATCATAGCTTTCCACGTGCCAACCAGCACGTAGAGAGTAAGGGCAAATATGGAGAAACCGCACTACACGCTCTGGTAAGCTTCAGATAAATCTATATATCTCAGGGAGTACACTCTTGTCGAATTTATCGATATACATAGAATCAGTTTTTAATAACGTTATTTACAAAATCTACTCTATCGACAATATCAGATGGCCAGGGGATCATTAATTTGATTTAAAGACTACTTACGCGTGGGCACATAATTTCGTCCTTGTGTCATTTTACCTTAAGTAGAAATGTGTATAGGTGAAATCCCTTAAGCGGGACTATTATATACAGATATCTGAAATTAACTACCCGCTAGTATTTTACTAAAGCTAGAGGGATCAGTTTGCAAAATCATAGCAGAAGTTGACGTCCCGGCAATTGCAGTACAGGGGAAATACTCTTCCACATGCAGAGATGTGCTCCGGGGCTTTATGAAGGGGCTCTCTTGGTCGACCGCAACGAATGGGTAGGGAGTAATTCCAGAGAAACTCGAGCTTGTACTCTGCGAGGAAGCAGAAGGTTCCGTATATTGGGCCATTGTGTCTATGTCGTATGGAAATTTGCTTCAAAGATAATACAAAATACTTAGGTCTGATTCTCGACAGAAAACTCAGTTTCAAACATTACACTATGGATAGAATCAGCATTGACGTTTGGTGGCCGGTGCTGGAAAACTTCACTTTCCTATGTCTGTTAACAAAGCTCGAAAGAATGTCAATGGTGTGTATAACGGGTAATCTAGTGAGGGTTTTGGTGTTATCCTTCATTTGTTACCGTTAGAAACGCTCGGCAGACAAATGGCGGCAACGTTAGCAATCCGCCTAGGACTTCCTTCACTTTGGATCAACAGTCCCTATGACCACAATACTATTTTAAGGAATCTACGGCAATCCACGTTTGAATTGAATTATATGACACCAACGTCTACCTTTGAAAGGAACTTCTCCACTTATATCCCAGACAGACAGGACTGGAAGGGACGCATACCAAGTAATATAAGATATTAATCAATGTGGCTTCAAGCTAACTGGCAGTAAGTTTTGGAGTATTTTCTACCAGACCATTGTAGTATTTTTCCGCTGGGGGTATTATCACCATCTACTCTGATAGTCAGGCTGCAATCAAATCTCTGAACTCCTGACTTCCCATAAGGTCGACGCATCTTTAAATGAGATGTTAGGTTTTTATATCTGATTTGATGTACTGGTGCCGCGGCACAGGAACATTCTTTCTAGTTCCACCGGATATGGAGCATATTGATATGCCCTATTCTATGTTCAAGACCGAAGCTCTCCGATATGCGAATAATGCACGCAAATGGATGGCCAAATTACAGGATTACCAGACTGATATGGCAAAGTTATGACCTGAATCGGTCGAAAAAATTAATATCCACTCCTAGACAGGATAACTCTACGCTAGTAGCTGTGATTACTGGACACTGTTTCCTAGGCAGACATGAATCTAGACTTGGTACCTCAACTCATGAGTACTGCAAAACCTGCGTGAATGATGAGTAGGAGGAATGCGTCGAACATCTTCTATGCCCCTGCTCCGTCTTCTGTGTGATTAGGAGACAATATTTAGCACCTTGCTTAATTTCGTAGCCAGAAGACATGCAGGGGCCTAAGCAGAATGGTCTTATAATCTTTTTGGGGAGAACAAATTGGTTCGTCAGCTACTTATATTCCTTGGAGCACTGGGATGGAGTATCATATGGCTTGAACTCCTAACTACACTACATCAGTATACAGGTTCAACGATTGGGACGGAACATAACATCCTGTAGTACCACAACTAAGTGTGACAGCTACTTCTTCTTAACCGCACTCAGGAATGGGTCATGAGTAGAGTATTCAAAAACCGAAACAGAAAACCGGTCCACTGATTTTTTTTTGTCATCCATCGACCGCCGGTTTTTTGAATTTTGTCGCTTTCGAACAACCGACATTAAAAACCCTGTTCCACCGGGTTTCTTTTTTATATGTATTACGCCCAAATTCTGGTAGAAAAAAACTGACATAAAAAAATTGTATCAAAATTGTCATAAGCCTAGTGACTTTCGACGAGAATTTGGTGGAACTGAAACACTCTTTAGTATTTCTCTATGGGCTAAACCTTCAAAAAATAAAATAAATATTTTCCCACTACATCCAGTTGGCAGGAAATAGAAAGTCGTGCTCTTTCTATTTTTATACTCACTGGTTGGGACTTACAGTTTTACACCGGTTCCGAATTTTTTTTTAGTTGTGATTTGCACTTTTTTCCACAAAAAATTTAATTATACAGACAATTGTAAAAAAATTTTGGATGTTCGAATTTTTTCTATTCAAAATTAAAATTTATATTCAAGAAAGAATTTGAAAGAGAACACAAATTATCAAATATTTGTTTTGAAATATTTTTATATAAAGCTTAACAAAACAAATTGCTTATCTTTAAAAGAAAAAGTTTATGACCATTATGTATTGTTTGAGATTTTTTTTTTATTTTTTATTTTTGAAATATTTTTTTAAATTTAAACCCCCAAATCGTAAAGGTTAGTTACAAAAATCGAAACCGGTGTAAACCGGGGGTTTCCTTTAAATAAACCAGTCGAACCCTGTTTTAAAAAATTTCATTTTTCGAAACAGCCATAAACCCGGTTTCTTCGATTGAGCAGTTTTTTGAATACTCTCATAAGACGAATCATCAATGTAAGGATCGAGTCGAATTTGAAAATTAAAATTTTCTAAAAATTTTGTTAAGGTGATTTGCAACTGTCTGTCCCATAGAGTAATGACGTATATAGACGGTAACTCTCTCAGCAAATTGATGACATTTGGTGTGTTGCAGATGGTTGGTTGGATGTTGGAAAGTATTGCTTTAATAAAACTAGGTAGAAACAACGGCTCAAACCATCCAACAATAAATCAGCAACGGCATTTCGTTTTCTGCATTAAAATTTTTGTCTAAATACACCACAAATATATAATAACAATAAAATGTATCAACAAAAGTCCAAAATACTTTTAAATTTCACACTTTTTCAAGTTGGAGATCAGGCTAAGAGATCATGTTTTCTCCGGTTAGTGAAAAAAATGTAAATGCCGCGGGTGGGATTCGAACTCACATTCGCTGGATAATCGTTTCGATGTTTGTGAACCATCATCTTCTGCAGCGTCTAACCCGTTAAGCCACTGCGGTGTGTATTCACATTTTTTCATCAAAACGACATGAACAATTTAAGTCAACTATTTTTGGAATTCCACCGGGTGTAAGTCAATTTACGTCAAATAATTCTATCGCACCGACCGTACCACGAATAGTGCGAAATGAAATGTCAGATGAGAGCAATGGCAGCTCTATACATCATTACTCTATGGTCTGTCCCGTTACTGCTGGTATAGTTCAGTAGGTGTCAGTAGTAACGTAGGTTATGTTTATGTGGTTACGATTAACACGAAAGAAGAAAAATGTTGGAAACTTCGCTAACTACAGACCATGCTGAAAAATACTGGATTAAGGCTCGTTCACAATGATAGCAACAAATTCAACAGGCGTTCACAATGCAAGCAACAAATTTGTTCGAATAAGTTCGAAAAAACAGCTGACTGGCAACATTGTCTACATTATACAGCAGTATACATATTTGGGGATTGAAAACCATGGAGAATTGCAATACAAACGAAAAAGCAAACAGTAAAAAATAGAAAAATTAAATGAGAGACACGGACCTCAGATTTGTACCACTACCCGGAGCAAAAAGTATTAAGTGTTTTTCTTGAGAAAACTTTTCAAATTTTTCTATAGAAGACTTTTAAAATTTTTCTATAGAAAAGTTGTCAAATTTTTCTATAGAAATGTTTTAAAATTTTTCTTCAGAAAAGTTTTAAAATTTTTCTATAGAAATGTTTTAAAATTTTTCTATAGAAATGTTCTCAAATTTTTCTATAGAAAAGTTTCAAAATTTTTCTATAGAAATATTTTAAAATTTTTCTATAGAAATATTTTAAAATTTTTCTTTAGAAATGTTTTCAAATTTTTCAATAGAAATGTTTTAAAATTTTTCTTTACAAAAGTTTTAAAATTGTTTTAAAACTGTTTTCAAATTTTTTTATAGAAGTCTTCTCAAATTTTTCTATACAAATATTCTCAAATTTTTCTATAGAAAAGTTTTAACATTTTTCTATAGAAAAGTTTTAAAATTTTTCTATAGAAAAGTTTTAAAATTTTTCTATAGAAATATTTTCAAATTTTTCTTTAGAAATGTTTTCAAATTTTTCTATAGAAATGTTTAGAAACTTATGTTCCATAATATGTCATGGCCTTGGACGGTTTCGATGAACCTGAAAATGTCAGCTTTTTTTTAACATTTTTCTTTTGTTTATTAATAAAGTTGGCGCGAACTACACTTACTAGAAACAACTACACATTTCACATTTGCATCAGCTGATTTGTTCGAAAGCCAGCGACAGTGTTGTATTCTTGGTAATAAAAAATTATAATTATATGTGAAATTATTGTTATTGGCAGATTCTACAGATAGTATTATTTATTAAAATGTTTGTGTTGATACAAAATGTTTACTTTTTCATTCATACTTTCAAGTTTTAAATCAAAATTCGAAGTAGAGCGGCCCTAGCGGTCAGTAGAATAAACTGATTCGAACAAATTCCAATTTGAAGTAGAAGTAGAACCTACTTCTATGACAAATTTGAATTCCAATTTCACGAAAAACATGAGAGGGCATTATATGCAATACTGTGAGTGGGAACGAGAAGGCTTGAATTACAAATTCGTTGCTGCCATTGTGAACGCTACTTTATAGTGAAAGGTTATAGAAAAGTTCTACCCTTTGTATAAAAAGACGACGGATGACGGAGTTTAAACTAAAACCACGTTCTGTACACACCGTCGACGTACGATAGTAATATCAGAGTTACTATTCAACGTTGTTGCGAATACCGAATAATTGTGGAATGTTGACTTAATTATAACGGGTGAATAATGGGACATAAATTGTCATATTTGTAGTTTAATATGTACCTCGTTCTTTTGGCAATAATTAAACAACGCTTAAGTTATAATTAGTACGAGTATCAATTCAAACAGAGTTTCAAAAAGGTACTGTACTTTGGAGGTACTATATAGGACGAGCTCAGGAAATAACACCCCAATTGCAAAATGAAAATGGGCCCCAAATTTGGGGGTTCTTTTCATTATGAAGGTAGGTCTCAAATTTCAAAATGAAATGATGAAGGGTCCCAAAAAATTGTGAAGCACGACCCCGAATATTTTAGCGGGTTCTTTTGGTTTTAAACCGTTAAAAATTAGGCCCCAATAAGCGCAAGAGGACCCCAAAATAATTATTTATTGTATACTGATAAAATTCGGGGCCAGATTTCATTGACTTTTTGGGGTGTAGTTTCTTGAAATGTAATTTTAAAGAATTGAAATTGCACCCCTGGAAAATCGGCCCCAATAGAAAAAATTGGTTTTGTTTTATCCGTCGATTTGATTAATTTCGGAATGAATATATATAATAATACACATAAACATATTCCATGAAACATTAAACAAAATAAGATAGAATAGAATATTTATTTCAAATATTTGTCCCCTTTTTTTTACGTATTTTTTTGTAAAAATTTTTTCATTTCTTTCCAAAACAGTAAAATATAGTTTATTTGTATTTTTGTTGATCGTGTGTTGAAGCGCCGTAGGCAAAAAAAATGTTTCCTAAAAAATCGCGCAATTTTTTTTTCGAAAATTTTTTGTTCATTTCTTTCTAAAACAGCAAAATATAGTTTATTTAAATTGTTGTTAATCGTGTGTTGAAGCGCAATTTTTTTTTTGGAAATTTTTTTTGTCATTTCTTTCTAAAACAGTAAAATATAGTTTATTAAAATTTTTGTTGATCATGTGTTGAAGCGGCCCCAGGTCCCAGGTATTCAAATTTTCCCAAAAAAATCGCGCCATTTTTTTTGGAAATTTTTTTTCATTTCTTTCTAAAACAGCAAAATATAGTTTATTAAAATGTACTTTTATTTACGTTTTAGTAATATTTGGGGCCTAATTTCATTTGTTATTATGGGGTGTTTTTTCATTAAGTTTTATAGTAGCCGTACGAAATAGCACCCCGAGAAATTACACCAAAATTATTTAGTTATGAAATAACACCCCAAAACATGAAGACGGACCCCAAGTAAAATGAAACTGTTCTCCAAAAAATAATTGGGGTCCACTTTCATTGGGGCCAACATTGACAATGAAAAACCACCCCAAGTGTAAGCGAAAATGGACCCCAAATGTACGAAATAACACCCCAAAATTTCGTGTTGTTGTAACCTGTGTAAAGGTTTGAGGCCCATTTTCATTCTGCTATTGGGGTGTTATTTCCTGGGGCCCGCCTTCATTCCGCCCTATACTTTAGTTTCAAATAAAAATATTCCTGCATGTGTTGTAAAAAAAAATTATACCCAAATTTCATCTGATTTCACACCAATTTATAATGGCGGTCCCAAATCTAGCCAACATGACGTATAGGTGGTGCCAGTAGTATGAAAAAAAAACATTTTGGGGAAAGTGACAACCTTATAAACCATAAGTTTTAAGTTTCAAGGCGCCACGTTGTTTAGTATTTTTAAGAATACTAGAAAATGATCCCAGTGAATTTGTAAACATGGAAAAATTGGTTACCGTTCTATAATTCAATATTACCATTTGAATGGTCTCAGTCCAAGCAATATTAAAGCCGAGCTAGATTCTACTCTGGGGGAGTTTGCTCCTTCGTTTACGACTGTAAAATAAACGAGGCCGTACGAGCTGCTAAAACGAACACCAGACACGGTTAAGAAAATTCCAACATGGTATTGGATGATTATCGGCTGAAGGTGCGCGAGCTAGCTGAAATGATAGGCTTTTCAAAAAGTGCTATACGTCGTATATTGACCGAAGATTTGAAGATGTAAAAGCTGTGCGCAAGATGGATGCCGCGCTTGCTTTCAATAGAGCAAAAACATCGTCGTGAAGATGTTTCAGTAGAGTGTTTGGTGATGTTTCAGCGCAATAAAGCCGAATTTTTGCATCGATTTATAACCATGGATGAGACATGGGTTCACCACTTCACACCTGAGACAAAGGAACAGTCAAAGCAGTGGACTGGAATGAGAGAATCGAGTCCAAAGAAGGCGAAGACGGTTCCACCTAAAGGCAAGGTCATGGCGTCTGTTTTTTGGGATACGCAGGGGATAACGTTTATTGATTATCTTCAGAAAGGAAACACCCTCAACGGTGAAGATTACGCTAATTTATTGCAGCGTTTAAGTGATGAATTTGTGGAGAAAAGGCCGCATTTGGCGAAAAACAAAGTTGTTTCGTCAAGACAATGCTCCAGTTCACACATCCAATATTGCGATGTCCGAAATTAATGAATTAAAATTCGAATTGCTTCATCACGCACCTTATTCGCCAGATTTAGCTCCCTCGGACTATTTTCTATTTCCAAACTCGGAAAAAGGCTCGGTGGCTAAAAATTTCAATGAAGAGGTGGAGTCTGCGGTTAATGTATATTTTAAGGAGTTTGACAGTTCTTACTATAATCGCTGAATATCGCTGAAAAAAGTGTATCGAGCTAAAAGGAGATTATGTTGAAAAATAAAGAAATTTTGCCCCATCTTTTTTGTGTCTTCTTTGTTAGGTCGGCTAGTTTTGTGACAGCCCTCGTACATTATTTTTCGAACTTGATGCTAATTTAAATACAATGATAACATTTAAGGTAAATAGATTTGAGAAAAGGCTTTAAATTATTTAATTTTGCCTAACATTCATAAAACATGCTTAATGAATGTTTAAAATAGTCAAAAAATATAGTATTTCATGAAAAGGGATTTGAAAATAATTACAGGTTATATACAAATCTAGGCTAGTGTTATTTAAACCATCTACTTATATTATTTTTTCAGATTGCGCTACTATTCACATACAAATCTCTCTAATTATAGTTTTTCTTTATAGAAAAACTTACTTAGCGGGGATAGAAGTGAACTGGGATCCACACAGAATGCACAAAAGGCATGAAAGAAATCCACCAATTCTTGTAGGGGTGCGGTTTTTACCATTTCCTGTAGATAGCGTTTGGTTCGTTGACTGGCGTGGCGCAAAAGTCGCGTGAGAATCTTCTGACATTGACTGCGTAGGAAATCGGCTGGTGGACCACGGACACCTGGAAGAAGAGAGCCAATGATTATCTGTTATTATACATCGTCTCAGAATTTTAGTTTGGATACGAAATTTAACATAAGACATAGATTTTTCAAATTTTAATACCTAAAATTGTGTAGGGATGTGCAATTAATCGATTAATTCAAATATTGATTAATCGATATCGTGTTCAATCAGTTAGCCGAATTATCAAACATTCTGATTAATCAAAATTGTAATTAGTCAATTCATGTGAATATTGTTTAACCATATTTGAATAATTTTATTCCTCATTCTCAAATTCGTGTTGGTAAATATTTAAAAATTTTGAGTACAGAAGGTTGCTGGAAAAATTTTAAACTGAAAAACATGAATTGCTCAATTATTAAAATTTTTGATTAATCAATTTTTAGATTATTCAATTAATCAATTATGAATACTGATTAATCCCAATGAAATATGAATAATCAAAATGCATGATTAATAAACAATTCGAATATTCAGGGAGTTATACAAATTTTTGATTAATCAATTTTTAGATTATTCAATTAATCAATTATGAATACTGATTAATCCAAATGGAGATTAATCAAAAAGTTGCAAATATGTGTAATCAAAATGCATGATTAATAAACTATTCGATTATTCAGGGAGTTATACAAATTGTTGATTAATCAATTTTTAGATTATTCAATTAATCAATTATGAATACTGATTAATCCAAATGAAGATTAATCAAAAAGTTGAAAATATGTGTAATCAAAATGCATGATTAATAAACTATTCGAGTATTCAGGAAGTCGATTAATCAGGTTGTCTGATTAATCATTTAATATGATTAATCAAAATGCATGCTTAATCAACTATTCCATAATTCAGGTAGTCGATTAATCAGGTTGTCTGATTAATCTATTAATCGCACATCCCTAAAATTAACAAATTCTCCAAAATGTGGAGTTGACGAGATGTTACTCGAAGAAACTGAAAATTTTTGTTTTCGCAACACCGGTCGATACCTCATTATAGTTGTAAATTCGATTTTTATAGTCGAATTTTATTATCAGTTTTTTGTTCTTTAGTGCAATATAAATCCATAATTATTGCCAAATATCTGTTGACCAAGAAAATATCTTATAAATATTTCAAACTTACCATCATTGCATCCATGCGGGCATCCCAACACCTGCAGTGCCCTCTTTATAATACCCATGGAGATTTCATGCGCATGCTCGCCCAGCTTTAACACACCCATTTCCAACAGTAGTTCACAGATATTAAGACCAGCCTCCAAGACTCGCAATGAAACCACAGTCAAATCTCTCTTGAACACATTCAAAACTGCCAATAGGACTATTTCATAATCAATCCCGCCATCTCGCGTTATATAGAAGGATGAGCCTGGGGCCTCCGATTCATCTACCCCAGTATAATCGATATGAGAATCAGTATGTGATCGTAACATATGGCCTCGGAAACGGGAGCCAATACTGCAGCTACCTGTTATGCCGGCCATACTGCCATTATTCATGCCATTGCCAGGCAGACCACCAATGCTGCCACCATTACTCATGGCATCCAGTTGAGAATCAATGGAACCCTTTATAAGGAGCAAAGAGAAGAAAAAACCAAAATTAATATTTACATACGAATGGAGTAGCCCATATATGACAACCAAATCAATGAAATAAACTTGAATCAGGGATTTGTAAAAACAATGTCAGTTACAAAACAGAAGCAGCTCCGACTCTTGTTCATGTTTACAACTGTAATTTCTTCTGCATAAAAACTTATTCTCCGATTATATCCCATGAAGATTTAGTGAGAGATTCTCAAGTTCGCTAAGCAGTAAGATTTTTATTTTTAAAGCCACTGTTCTACCGGCTTTACTTAGAATTTCTGAAAGACTTGTAGTGGTAGACCTATGACATACAAGTAGTAACATACTAGCTTACATCAGTCACATGGTACTTAAAGCTCCCGACTCATTTCTTAAACGAGCCGCAGTGAGCAGTGGTGTGTTTGAGTTGATGGACGAGAGTTTCTCACTATACAAATTCTGATACATCATTGCGTTGTACATTATAAGTCATATTTGTCAATTTAAACCACGGTTCCTATTAGCTTGAGAGAACGGAGCTCTTGATTCATGAGCCGGCTCGCGAGCTGTGAGCCAAACTGTTTGACTTTGCCTACAGGCTCGCGGACCGCGACCGAACCAATGTGAACTCTGGTCTAAACTCATGATCAGTCAGTAAATAAGTTATCAGTAAATAAGTTATCGCGGTACGCGAGCGAACCAATGTGAACTCTGGGTTAAACTCATGATCAGTCAGTAAATAAGTTATCGCGGTACGCGAGCCAACCAGTGTGAACTCGGTTAAACTCATGATCAGTCAGTAAATAAGTTATCACTGATGTTACTCTGACACCCCGTTATCTATCATCCTGCAACTCTAATGCCTTCCTAATTTTATTGTTCACATTTGCATTTCAACTAAAAATAAATAAATAAATGGTTTCCCGTTACATCTCACGAGGGGATTAGGGAGAGCTTCCCACAATCAGCGAGCTGTGCGCGTTCTAGTTTTACACTCACTGATTGGGACCTACAGTTTTACATCGGTTCTGAACGGTATTTTAACCGGTTAACCGACGTCAAATAATCGGTTTCCAGTTTGTTCGAAAATTACGTTTTTTAAAAAACCGGTACATGGTTAATAGCAAAAAAAAGGTTAACCGGTTTCCCTGGTTTTTCCGTTTCGGTTTTGGACACTCTAGTTGTGTATCACTAATGATTTTGTGGGAGCTCAAAATAACTACGTTAGTTGAAATGGTGCGTCGGTGGTGCAATGGTAGTGTGCGCGGCTCTTGTGCATGAGGACTTGGGTTCGATCCCTACTCTGACCACCTAAAATTTCTTTCGACGGCGGTCACCTCGCCTAGTGATGGCGACACTATCGAGTATTTAGCCATGAAAAATCTTCTCAAAATACCGTTCGGAACCGGTGTAAAACTGTAGGTCCCAATCACTGAGTATAAAACTGGAACGCGCACAACTCACTGGTTGTGAGAAGCTCTCCCTAAACCCTTCGTGGGATGTAACTGGAAACCATTTATTTATTTATTTAATCTCCAACGAATGTCAGTAAACCACTTTTTTACCCTTGAAATCGATAGTGCAGAGTCCCCATAGTATTTATCAAGCTTTTCCTTGGTTTGATTGACGTTTTTTTTTTCGCAAAAAATAATGTTTAATGAGAACTCGAAATTCACTTTTTTCCATGTTTAAAAAAATTCACATTCTTCGAACAGCTGTTAAACGCAAAGTTAATGACGGAACTTGCTCAAAATTTGACACTAGTCTATTAACAGATGGTACTGATGGGAGGAGTCTTGCATGACATATAACTACGAGGGAAGTTTGAAAAGTCACGGACTTATTGATCCCCCCTCGTATATGAAATGGTCGTTAAACAAATGTATTGTAAGTTCTACATGTGTAATTTAATTTAAAGCAAAAAACCGGAAAAAACAGTTCCACCGGTTTTTGCCAAAATAACAAACCGAAAACTGGTTTCCTGAAAAATTTATTTTTCAAACAAACCGAAAGCCGGTATTTTGAAAAATAGATTTTTCGAACAAACCGAAAACCGGTTTCTAAAAAATGGCGGGTTTTTGGACACTGTACACAACGCAGCAAGAAAATTGAATGCCAATCACCAGAATTTCCACCAGAACGGTAAGAGGTAGTGCAAATTTGGTTGCTGCACCGTCAATTTTTACATTGTGTTGGCCTTGGACGGCAGTAGTACTACTTTGAACACTTTTAAGTAGAATAAATGCTGTTCCTTAGCGCGACGTTTCATCTCGAAAATTAGCACGATGGTAGCATATCCGACTAGAAAACGGTAGCTGGTAAAAGTGCTAGGTTCGAACCCCACCAAAGACAATTATTTTTTTTTTGTATTCTTTGGTGTTATTTTTTTTGGCGTTTTCCAATGTTTCCTTTAAATTTGTAGCTATTTTTTTTTTATAAAAATTGGCAAATGTGGCAAGTACAGTAGTTGCCAAAATGTGGGGAATTAAATTGTATGCGCCTGAAAGCATACCATACAAATTGCGTGGTGTGTGTAGCGAGGGTTTAATAATTATTAATTTTTCTTTAACAATTTTTCCCCGACCCAGGATTGGAACTCCTTGATTGTCAGCCACGCGTCTCTCTGTCAAACCATTGAAGACATTGCGCTTGGACGAAAAATAAAACCATTAGTGACAAAAAATATTCTTGTCCGACAAACACCATAATATTTGCAAAATGCAATTTTGGATTGCTGTATGCCGATGATCCACACATAATACTTAATAAATAATATCATAATATCAATAAATTTTTTCCTCTTTTTCTGCGACTAAATAAACCACAAATAAAATATTGGTTCACCAATATAAGGACTCGATCGATTTTCATCACATGCCGGAATGATTAATATTTTTGTGACCCAAATGTGACTTTGTTTGTTGAAATTTACTTAAACCAAAAACGTGACAGACAACAGCGAAAATTGGACCTTCCGACAGCGTAGTCGGGGCCAACATTTGAATGAAATTATCTTTAAAAAGTAAATGTCAGTCATTGTTTTTTCGGATCGTAATAAAGATTCAGACATCCAATTTTATTTTAAGTGTTTTATTTTAAATTAAAATAAGGTGTAAATGTATCACCCGGCCTAAATTCCATGCTATATGCAATGGAGCCACTGAGCCGACTTTCGTCACCAGCTCCGGGCAAGAGGTACTAGATATCATAAAGGGTGTCTCAGTAAGAATGCACATTTTAATTTTAAAACAAAAACCAGTTGACATCTCACCGATGACGCGTTGGATCTCGGATTTGAGCTAAGGAATTGTTTCTGGTTTATTCGCTTAACCCCGAGATTTCACAAAACCCCAAAGAAAGAAATCGCACGGCTTTAAATCGCATGATCTTGGTGACCAGTTGACATCAGTATTTCTTGATATAATTTGTTCTGGAAATCGTTGCTGCAATAAATCGACTGTTTCATCCGGCAGGTGGCGCCGTCTTGCTGAAACCACATGACGTCCAGATCCATGCCGTCCAGTTGAGGCCACAAGGACTCCGTTATCATGTTCCTGTAACAAATGCCGTTCACAGTCACTGCAATTTCGGCCTCATCTTCAAAAAAGTAAGACCCAGTCTGACCGCCTGACCAAAATCCGCACCAGACAGTTGCTCGTTGTGGCTGCGTTTGTTTCTCATGGATTGTATGAAGATTTTCTGAGCTCCAAATTCGACAATTTTGTCGAAGCCATTCAGATGGAAATTTATTCACGAAGTCATTCAGATGGAAGTGCGCTTCATCGCAGAAGATGATTTTTTTTTTAAAGTTGACATTGATTTCACTTTGCTTCATTACCCATTGTACGAACTGCCGCCGCTTTCCATGGTCTGCTGGTTTGAGCTCCTGAGTAAGCTGAATTTTGTACACATGAAGGTGGAGGTCTTTTGTCAATATTCGCTGCGTAGTGCTTCGTGAAATTTGAAGTTGTTGACAGCGATGCCGAATTGATGTTTTCGGGGTTTCGGCGACACTGTTGTTTACAACAGCAATGTTTTCAAGAGACCGACCGGTTCGATGACGCACATGATTCTTACTGTCCATAATCGATGATGTTTCTTCAAATTTAATGACCACTTTTCGAATGGTTGACACATTAAGTGCACTTTCTCGACTGAAAATTCTTCGCAGTTTGCGAGAGGTCTCAGCATAACTTACCAAATTTTTGAAATAAGTTTTCACAATTATAACGCGTTGTTCTTTCGTAAAGCGCTTAATTTTTTATAATCGGGATAAACATACTATGTGACAACTGCTAAATTCAGAGTTGCCACTTGCACAAAAAAATCGACACTAAATTTAAAAAGTGCAATCTTACTGAGACACTCTTTATTGTATGTGGTGATCAGGGAAAGGTATGCCCGTGTTCTGATCATAAATGCAACGAATTCCAGTTGGATTGGAACGTGACCACTCTTGGGGTGATGGGTGATCAGGGAATGGTATGCCTGTTTTCTGATCATAAATACAACGAATTCCCGTTGAATTGGAGCGTGACCACTCTTGAAGTAGTTCGTCGTAATAAGATTAGAAGGACTGACTGCTCCCTCTATACAAATACTGCCAATACATACTTGGGATCCTGAGTTGTCAGTATAGTTTTATATGAGAGTTAGAGTTTCTATGGGTGAGTTAAGCACCTGTGAGCAAATGCGGAAAGGGTTTTTTTGTTACAATATTGTGCAGACAGAACCTTTACCATACCTTGTAGTTTAGAAATTTGCCACGCCCCATTTAAGCTTGATCCTTGTATACCTCATTTAACCTTCTATTAAACCCCTGGAATATTCAATAACATTCAATAAACTGGCTTACCTGTCTCTTCATATAATCCGGCGATGGTGTGGGTGTATGCTCCGTCACAGTGATTATGGGATTCCGTGGATAGAATGTGGTTCGTTGGCCCGATGACTGCGATGATCTCATTGCTTTTGGAGGTTCAACGTATCTGTAAAATCTTCAATATTTTAATATTCCATCGATGGGAATATAAAATTTGAAATTAGTAACGAAAAATGATATGATTGTGCACGATGAGTTATAGTAAATTGATAAAACTGAAAGCGTTTTCAAAACTCAGTGATTTACGAAACAAAGCTGATGTTTTAAGGGAAAGGAGGGGAAGGGAGGGGAAGGAGGGAGGGAGGCTTGAGGGTATAAAACGTGTTAAGCTTATTTTGGCAGGTGGGCTGGTCTACAGGTTAGTAGGTGTTTGAAAGTGCAAAAAATATGACAAGCGAAGAAACAACGTTGAAAAAAACTTTGAACAACATTCGAACTTAATTTGAAATAACTTATTGTTGGTGTGTAAATGAGTTATAGGCTTTAATTTCAAAGTGAAATCTGTTTATGAGAACCAATTGGAATTATTGGAATTAATTTTGTAATTTGTTTAATAAACAGTTTCCACCTTAGTGAGTGACCATTGTTATTATCTTACAATGGGAGTGGTGCATATCTCCCGTGTAGGGTGTTTAAGTAGTTAAGGTGTCCGTGTGGGTATTAATAACTTAGTTGATTAATTTTGTTTGTTTGTTTAGACGACAAGAACTCACCCGCTATCGAGAAGACAGCTGGTTTTTTGTTTGTTAAAAGGTTTTAGAGATATAGTAAAAGAATGGTTAAAAAATGTTATAGCTCAGATTTAGCTCAGTAAGTCTAGATAAAGTATTTCGGTAAAGCGGTGCAGTTTATATAGTGTGTGTTTGTGAAAGAGAGACGTGACAATGATAGAGAGAAATATAGAGAGAGAGGGAGAGAGGAAAAATCTAGTATACTTGTTAATAAATCCCAGGATGCCTTTATTCAGGTGAATGTAGTGGAACAACTGATTTAATTTATTTCATGTCGTTCTGGTCCCAAACTGTCAAATTCAAATTTATTCTTATACATTTTTGTTTAGTTTTATAGTTGGTTACTGTTTTGAATTTGACAGCTTCTCACAACCAGTGAGCTCTGCGCTTTCTAATTTTTCACTCACTGATTGGGACCTACCGTTTTACACCGGTCCGAACGGCATTTTAAGAAGTTTTTTCATGGCTAAGTACTCGATAGTGTTGCCATCACTAAGCAAGGTGGCCGTCAACGAAGGAAATGTAAGGTGGTCAGAGCAGGGATGGAACCCACGTTCTCATGCACGAGGGCCGCGCACACTAGCCATTGCACCACCGACGGCCACAATCGTTCGTGTTAGTGCAGATTTATTACCTACTTTATTTATAAACTCGAGTGTAGAGTTGTAGTGGTCAAGGGATTGCCGCCGTATTCCTAACGAAATGTAAACCCTGGATAAATAAAAAATACTTGTTGGCCGAGAGTTGATTCATAACAGTTTTCTATCTAGATCTAAAGGGTGTCTCAGTAAGATTACACGTTTTAAAATTAGTGTAATTTTTTGTCCAAGTGGGAACTCTGAAATTTGGCAGCTGTCACATATGTTTATTCCGATCAACAATTCGAAGGGTGGTCAACCATTTTGAAAAAACTTGAAAGCATTGCTGCTGTAAACGAGAGTGTCGCCGAAAACCTGAAAACAACAATTCGGCATCGTTCCCAAAAACTTCAAATTTCACGAAGCACTACCTGTCGTACCTGTCGTCTCTTGAAAGCATTGCTGCTGTAAACGAGAATGTCCCCGAAACCCCGAAAACATCAATTCGGCATCGTTCTCAACAACTTCAAATTTTACGAAGCACTACGCAGCGAATTTTGACAAAAGACCTCCACCCTCATGCGAACAATGCTCAAACCAGCAGAACATGGAAAGTGGCGGCAATTCGTTCAATGGATAATGGAGCAAAGTGAAGTCAATGCCAATTTTTCAAAAAAATTTATCTTCTCCGATGAAGCACATTTCTATCTGAATGACTTCCTCTATTTTGTCGAATTTGGGGCGCAGAAAATCTTCATGCAATCCATGAGATACAAATGCACCCATAACGAGCAACTGTCTGGTACGGATTTTGATCAGGCGGGGTGAAGATGAGGCCGAAATTGCAGTGTCTGTGAACGGCATTCATTACAGGAACATGATAACGGAGTTCTTGTGGCCTCAACTGGACGGCATTGATCTGGACGACATGTGGTTTCAGCAAGACGGCGGACACCACACCGCACATAAAACAATCGATTTATTGCAGCAACGATTTCAACAACAAATTATCTCAATAAATACTGACGCCAACTGGCCACCACGATCATGCGATTAAACGCCGTGCAATTTCTTTCTTTGGGGTTTTGTGAAATTTCGGGTTTATGCGAATAAACCAGAAACAATTCCAGCCACATTTCTGTGAAAAAGTCATGGAAAATTTCATGAAAAGAGTAATGGCCTGTCATCAGAGCCTTGGAGGACATTTGACGGATATTTTATTCCATACTTAATCGGAACATGTCTCCTTTACAATCCAATAAAAAATCACAACTATCTCGAAAAAATGGTGTTTTTATTTTAAAATTAAAACGTGCATTCTTACTGAGACACCATTTAATATGAGCATGTCGGTTTTCAACCCTGATAGTCATGATTGTTGTTCGTAAAATAGTAGGTGTTCGTCAAATGTCAGCATGTATTCGTTCGCTTCGTAGCCACTCTTTAGACACAGAATAGTTGAAGTATTATGAATTACACATCTTTAGTCAGATTCTAGTTGTTGGTTTACTTTTCGTTATGAATATGTAGGCTAGTCTCCAGGCTTAATCGTGGCATCAGGGGAAAATAATGTATTACACAGTGCAACACGAACAAATATAACCATATACGGACATCATTACGTGATAAAAGACCAAAAAAAAAAGATCCGTGTCTCCCAGTGTAGCCCAAAGTCATTCACTTTTTTTTATGGGCCCCCAAAGTTTTGGGGCCTTGGTGTTATTCTTGCAAAAAAGTGATCATTTTGTCAGGCTCATACCTTGGAAAATTGTAGCTCTTGTCATAAAGAAAAAATTTTTTTTGAACATATAAAATAAAAAAAAACTTCATCTTCAAGGTCATAACCTCAAAAAACTTAAAAAAATTCGATTTTTTTACCTTTTTCCCCCTGTTCAGGTCCATAGGTAGCAAAGCGTTCTAAATTCAAGGAAACAATCAACTACAAGAATGTACCTAAAATCTCAATGAACAACTTTCTAGAACATATGAACTTCCTAGGAACGATTCTTAACACCGTTTAGGTAGCGCTTAAGTAGCGTTTAGGTAGCCGCAAAAGTGAAAAATTTCCCGTCAATTTTTTAATTTCACTGTCTGTAATTTTTTAAGTCATGGAAATATAACCATATACGGACACCACTACGTGATAAAAGACCAAAAAAAAAAGACCAGTGTCTCCCAGTTTTGCCCAAAGTCATCGACTTTTTTTATGTGTCATTCTTGCAAAAAAGTGATAATTTGCAAGCTGATACTTGCAAATCGTTCGGAATTTTTATTTACTCTCTGAGGGAAAGTTCTAGCTCTTGTCATAAAGAACAAAAATTAAGAACATATAAAATCAAAAAAACTTCATCTTCAAGTTCAAAATCGGAAAAAAACTTAAAAAATTTTTTTATTTTATTACCTTTACCTTTATTACCTTTTTTCCCCTGTTCAGGTCCATAGGTAGCAAACCGTTCAAAATTCAAGGAAACAATCAATCAAAATCAAAATATACCTAAGATCTCAACAAACAACTTTCTAGAACATATGAACTTCCTAGGAATGATTCTTAACACCGTTTAGGTAGCGGTTAGGTAGCTTTAAGGTAACCGCAAAAGTAATTAATTTCCAGAAAATTTTTTAATTTCATTTGTTTTTTCTTTACTTCAACATTGAGATACTATCAATAAAATTGATATTACCTCTGCAAGCAATGCGTCGAGTTTTTGTGGTTTGGTGAAACCGTTCTCCCTGCTCATCGGATTCGCTAGGGAGTTGTTTGATAAAATCGTCAAAATGAAAATGAAGAAAATGTACCTGAGCTTACTGCTTTGCCTGTGCTGCTGCAGTCGGTGAGATAGTATAGTATCTCAATGTTGAAGTAAACGGTGTTAAGAATCATTCATTAGAATCAAAATCAGTTCTTTATGACAAGAGCTACAACAATCCCTCAGAGATTAAATGAAAATTCCGAACGGTTGCCAAGATATGAGCCTGACAAAATGATCAATTTTTTGAAAAAATTACACCGAGGCCCCAAATCTTTGGATGCCCATAAAAAAGTCCTTGACTTTGGGCAAAACTTGGGGACACAGGTCTTTCTTTTTTGTCTTATATCATGTAGTGGTGTCCGTATATGGTTATATTTCCATGAGTTAAAAAATTACACACAGTGTTATTAATATCCATGACCTGACAAAGGAGAAATATCAGGAGACCAAACTTGAAACTATACAGGGTTCTTTGTTCCGATAATTAAAAAATATAGGAAAACTGGTCACCAATTTACAATGATATTATTTCACTAGTTTTGAGAAGCTATCCCCAACTCCTTCATGGAATGTAATGGGAAACGGGGTTTTGTTTTGTTTGCAACATATTGCAGGAACCATGAATATATTTTGACCATTGTTTTCATGAACTGAAGATCTACTGCATATTTTTTTCTATGTTGTCTGGCAAGCGAACCACATACTTGTGTATAACTTTTGATCTGGCTGATGAATTTTAAAAAATATTTCCAAAAAAAATCTATCAACATGATAGTGATGTGAACAACTTCGATTACATTCTTATTTGGTATCAGGAAGGGTAGTAAACCGACAATAAACGTCAACGATAGCTGATGTTCATGCTCATGAATGACAAGTCTGTGGTTCGCTTCACGGTTTGGTTTCCGACAGATTTCAGCAAACAAAGCTACACTTGGATCACAAAATCATAATTTGTAACCAATTAATCTTTGTGTCTTCAATCTGTAATATGAAATAGCAAGCACGATGTGTTTGGACACAAGTATACTATATTTGCGACAAGCTACAAACACGTCATATTTGCATCCAAACAACAACAAAGTCAGATTTTTGACAGCGTGTAGGTTAGGCTGGAGTGACAGCGTGCATGTCAGTCGCACTTAGACCTTTGAATCCATTGTAATACCATAGGGACAAAAGGAAATAGATGAGATTTTCCTTTTTGATGGTTACAAAAAGCACAAGAGTTGCCGGATATTTGCATTAGTCAGATTTGCTATATACCCAAAAAAATGTGAGCTCAGTGTAGCCCGCCGACTTCTGGAAAGAGCAGGTCACAAACACAGAATGTGTTCTTTTGACTCCACATCCTCTTCGTCACCACAGCTTCTGCAGAAGTCATTACACAAGACTTTCAGTTTCTCTTAGAGCGGCCAATGAGTCAGTGACCTGTCACGACAGGCGCAATAAGTCAGACGTCCGGTCCGGGCCCACATCAGCTTGAAATGTACACAGTTCCCTACTAATGGCCACTTACCGCAAGTTTTCATAATGTCACAGTTTCTCAAGAAGAGCTTGCAAGTTGCTAGCGGCAGACCCACATGTTCACCTTGAGCATGTATGGTAGTCCCCAGTCTTGTAAGTATATATGCTTTGCAGTTGCCTGGTATATCCCTGTGAACCGGTACCCAAATAAGTTGTTCAGTCATCTTATTAAGAGATCTGAGACAGTCGAGAGATACTTCTCGACTTCAGGAAGACAATTTCCCGAAACTGAACGACAGCTTGAGTATCAGAAAAAATATTGATTCCGAATTTAGTCAGTACATTACATCTCTGTCATTACGATACGTCTCTAACAGATAAGATTTCTGCCTGCTAGACACTACAGTTATCAGGCAATCTTTTCGCAATGGATAAGCCTAGGTCCTTAGAAAGGACAACAAAGCCTACTTTATCGTCAAGTTTTAAACCATCTGTATAAAAGTTCAAGAATCTCGTATATCCATTGATGCGACTGTTACATTCTGATCTATCGGTTATAAGACTGTGGTACTTCTTCTCAAAGAGTGGTTCGGCTAAAGTGTAGTTAACAATACGTGGAAAGTTAGGTATTGTATTGCCAATGACGCTGTACCCGAAGTCATTTTCTGATAACAGCGACATAAGTCTAATAGCAGTAGCCGTGGCATGCTGCCTAGCTACAATGTCTAGTGGCATTAAATGTAGTATGCCATTTAGTGAGTCAGTCAGTGTCGTTCTCAAAGCAACAGTGATATAAATACCAGCCATTCGCTGAACTTTATTCAGTAATGCGCAATAGGTAAATTTCCTCATAGCCGTCCACCAGACGGAAGCGCCATATATCATTATCGGTCTAACTACTGCCGTAAGTAACCAATGAACTACACGTGGGTTCGGATTCCCACGTATTCCTATTGCCATTTTACAGGTATATAGCGCTATCACACATTTTTTTGTCTCTTTCCAGAATTTTGGGTTTTGAAGTTTAACTTCCTTTCGAGTATAAACCTAAATATTTTGCACTTTCAGAGAAGGGCAATTCAATACCTCCAGGAGGACAGCTACAACAGTTGGTTCCTTATAGACGAGTTCCGTCTTGGATGGGTTAACCCAACGACCATTATCCGAAGTCCATCTAGAGGTGGTATGAAGGGCTTGCTGTAGGATGTCCCTAAAAGTGCCTGGAAAATTCCCCCTAACCCCTAAATCATCATGTCATCTTCGTAGACAATATCCTTCGCACTCATCATCTCCAGAGACAGCAGAATGCCGTTTATTTCATAGTAGATACGACAAAACGCCTTCCCCCCCTGAAAGAGGGCTATATTTTGCTAATGGGGTCTTTCTCCGAGGTTTTTTTTCTCTAGACGTGCACAGCAGGTGCTTGAGAAGAACCCGTATTGTGCACTACTGACTATGATTCGGTTATTGGCGATGATGTGCATGATGACCCTTGGTGGTGCAATTAGTAGTGAGCGCGCTTTTTGTACATGAGATCCTGGGTTCGATCCCTGCTCTTCCACCTTAAAAATTTCTTTCGGCGGCGGTCACCTCGCATAGTGACGGCGACACTATCGAGTATTTAGCCATGACAAAGCTTCTCAAAATACCGTTCGGAATCGTTGTAAAAACTGTAGGTCCCAATCAGTGAGTGAAAAATTAGGAAGCGCACAGCTCACTGGTTGTGTGAAGCTCTCACCAATCCATTCATGGAATGTTATGGGAAACGGGTTTTTGGTTTGTGCATCACAGGTGCTCTGTGCACCACTCCCACTGAATGTAATGTTATATTTATTTGTGCTCGGTGGACATTATACATTCATCAGTTAAGGCAACTACCACAACGGAACTTGGTCGGAGTTTGTTATGGAGCAGTGCTTAAAAGTGTTCCCGTGTTCCCTTAAAACATTCCCGTATTTGTCGACTACTCGAAAGCGGAACCACTTTGGATCAGAAATGTAATATTATCATACCGGAAAGGAGTCCAGGAATGAAGGATTTCCTGATATAGAGGGATATGCGCATTTATACACGGAGGGATCGAAAGGTAATGATCAGGCACCGTATGACGTCAACTAGATTTGTCTATTTACCGAAGAGTACCAGATAATTGTAATGTGAATCAGGTAAGCGATTTCGGAGTGACCTGCTGGCTGAGGGATACTAGTCCAGCAGTTATTGGGGTCAATTTATTCTCTGACAGTGAGGCGTTAATCAATAATCAGTATTCATGAACTTAACGTGTCGACAGGATTGAGGCAGATCTCTTATCGAGATGGGCCAGAAGTTAGATACCCACATATTTAGGCAACCAGGGTATAGTGACATTTCGGTGAACTGCAGTGCGGATGAGCTGACGAGACAAGGGATTATCCTGGACGTTGCACAGCAATTGGAACGCGCTGGCGTCCCCCTGGCCACTTGTTAGCATGTGGTGATGTAGGAGAAGTGGACGAGGAGCATAGATAAGACATATGTGACCGATAGTGGATAGGAGGAGATCCATGAACTTTCTGTATCAATGACCAATGATTTTTTCAGTTTTAATGGGGCGCTTTCTGACATGGGGCAAGACTAAATATCAGGGCAAACTTCCGTAGATGCTCTAACTTTCTAGACGATACAGAATCTACTGAACAATTTCTCTGCACGTAACCAGCACTTTCCGGCAGCAGGATTTGTGCTATAGGATCGTACTTATTTAGGAAATGGGGAATTATCTGAGCTTAATATCCTTAGCTGTGATATCATTATGGATTAAATACTCTAAGTGAGTAGTTGATCGATTTCCACCAACATCTAACCCATCATATCTTCGCCTTCCTGTCTGTATATTTGTTTTTAGTCAGCGGTTTAGACCAACATGGAATGTGTAAAGTGACTAAACAAACGATAGGGGACAAACTTGCATTCAAATCTTACGATGTCGTTACAAATTGTGGGACAAACACAAAATCTTTCCAAGCAATAAAGGTAGAACTTCGACAAGCACGACAGTAAAAATAGTTTTGGGCAGACATAACTGGATTAAGAATAGAGTGTGATTAATAGCGGTGGGAAAGCTCGAAATATTCGATTCGCGGTAATATAACTGAACAACACCACTGTGAACGCACATCTACCACGAATTTAATGAACAGATACAATCGAATGCAGTGCATTAGAGTGAAGACTTCGACACGATGGAACATTTTCTGATCCGTTTTTACGGGATTAAAACTCCATCTCAGGGGAATGGTTTAGCGAACAGTGTATAATTGTCCATGAGAATACGATACAAAAGGTGCATAGAATGCCGCTCCACTAGGGTGTCGCAAAAAAATTTTCTTTTTCGCTTTTCATGGTTGTTCAAGCTTAATTGGAAAGCTTATAGGGTAAAGTATTTTTGAGATTTTTTCCAGATTTTTCGGAAGAGCTTTAGGGGTCGTGCAAGTCGAATTTACCCCAAAAATCGTGCATTCCGGACGTTTTTTGAATTTTTAAGAAAAATGTCCAAACTTTTATTGTATATGCATGTTTTGTAAATGATTTTCCTCAATAAGGTAATATGTATTACATTTTTCCGCAAATTTTGGAGAAATTTTGTAAATAACACTGTATAACTTTTAAAATTTCTGTGAGCATTTAAAAAACTAATGATGCATTTTGAAAGACAGATAAATTCCAAACAATATTGTAGAAAACAATTTTGAATTTGACGTTACTGTTCGAGATTTATACCATTTTAAAACTTTTTACCCTTTGTATGAACCTAAAAATATTAGAAACTGTTTGTCATTTTTGCATCGAATTTGTTTTAAATTTCTGTGGAAATTTAAAACACTACCGATGCACTTCAAAAGACAGATAATTGCCAAACAATTTGTATAAAAAATTTTCAATTTGCAGTTACTGTTCCAGAGTTATGCCATTTTAAAACTCTTTACCTATTGTATGAAACTAATAATACTATAAACTGTTTGCCAGTTTTGCATCGGATTTGCTTTACACTTTGTATTCACGAAAAAATCTACATGCGCTAAGTAGCGATAAAGAGTTACACGCAGAAAAAAAGCAAATCCGATGAAAAATTACAAACAGTTTATAATATTATTAGATTCATACAATAGGTGGTAAAGAGTTTTAAAGTGGCATAACTCTGGAACAGTAATTGCAAATTCAAAATTTTATTTTACAAAATTGCTAGGAATTTATCCATCTTTTATAGTGCATCATTAGTATTTTAAATTTTTATAGAAATTTAAAGCAAATCCGATGCAAAAATGGCAAACAGTTAATAATATTATTAGTTTCATACAGGCTTAAAAATTCTGGAACCGGAACCGCAAATTCAAAATTTTTTTTACATAATTGCTTGGAATTTATACGTCTTTTAAAGTCCATCATTAGGTTTTTAAATTTTCATAGAAATTTTAAAAGATATAAAGCGTTATTTACCAAATCCAAAATTTACGAAAAAATTTAATACATTGTACTTTCTTGAGCAAAATCATTGCCAAAACTTGTGGTTTATGCATATACATACAATAAAAGTTTCGACGTTTTTCTTCAAAAATATTGATTTACAAACTAAGAAAATCGTGTTCATCACCAAGTTTTAAGTAAAATTCAAAAAAACGTCCGGAATACCCGATTTTTGGGTGAAGTTCGACTTTCTGGGCTACCTTGAAACCTCTTCCGAAAAATCTGAAAAAAATCTCAAAAATTGTTTACCCTATACGTTTTCAAATAGAGCTGGAGCAAAAAATAATTTTATTGATGGGACACCCTACGCTCCACTGGCTTAGGTGTATGGCCAGAAGGGTCAGACTAACCTACAAACTATATAAGTTTAATCGTATTTTTTTTTAAATCTAAATCTCGGCAACACTAACAACTATTCGTGATTTAAGTCCGAAGACTAATTATAATAGAGGTAAAGTAAAGCTTAGTGTCCCGTGTTCCAATGTTTTGGATCTAAATTGTTTATAAGCGTAGCAGTGTTTCATGTGTTCTTGGTAACATTAAAGAAAAAATAATATCCTTAAATTTTGTATAATTCTCAATAGCAAACTTACCTTAAACTAGGCATAGATTTGCCTTTGATCAGATTACTGGCTGGCTCTCGGGTTATCATCGAAGCGGAACGCGATAGTTTCTTTTCACCCGTATCCAAACTACGATGGTATTCCTGGTGGTCACAAATACGAAACAGATGAAATTAGTTTAGTATCATTAAGACGAAACAATTGGCAAATAACACTAATAAAAAACACCGAACAAGAAACATATGCAACGATTACAGGTTAAATGGTGGAGTTTTAACAAGATTTCAATACATGTAGGTATGTATGGATGTATGTATGTTTGCATGTTTGCTTGTATTATGTGAAGGCAAGTAGCTGATTTGCTTTTAAATGTATTTGCAAATGGTTGATCGATTATACTTCTCATTTGTGTTGGATATTAAAATGAATTAATAGCTAAGATATTATTTGCTAGGCATGAACTACTTGTATGTAGTGTTGATATGATTATATAGACATTTAGGAATTTCTTTAGGGATTTTCATTTAATGTGTGAAACTTTTAAAACATTTATAGAAACATTTTCAGGAAGTGCTCCGGATTGTTTTGTTTTTGGAGGGGGCAAACGCAATTTATGTGTGAAATAATCTTACTGCATGTTGCAGTGGTCTCTTGCCATTAGCTGAACTTGTTTCAAGGCCTACTTTTTCCAAATTCTTTTCCGATTTCGAAAACATTTTCGTCTCCACAAATGCTCTCAGATCTGACATTTTAACACGTTTCTTTTTTTCACTGCCACGCCTTTCTGCTGTCGGAGACGCTTCTTCTAGTAGGGAAAGAAAGAACAAGGATCAGTTATAATTAAGATATATAGTTTGAAACTTTAGAATTATAATGTCTTACCTGCTAAACATGCTGTTATAGAAGGATCTGGTATTTCTATATAATCTTTGGTGACTGAACTACCAGGACTATCCCGATTGTTGCTATTGGGTCCCTGATATAACGAAATTTCGATTTGTGGTATTGGCAATGAGTTCGAACGTTTGCGAGGTTGATTTATAGATATAGCCGCTTCTTCGCCAATGTCGCTTAATCTGCAAAGAAAATGGTATGAGATAATGGGTGTTCGGGTATTGCATCGTAAGAACAACTAGGAAATCGACTTTGGAGATAATTTGCTATGTAAGAACCTTCCTTTTATTCTGGTCTTTTATTTTTTATATGGAAATTACAAAGGATCCAGTGCTACAACGTGATAAAGTGCAGAATATTTCGTATCCTTGTCCTTGCCTAGATTTCCTAAGAACTAATCCGATTTTTGTTTCATATCACATTAAACCAACCTGTGCCCAACGAGCGGCTACGAGGCGAACAATTACATACAGAATTTACAAATTCAACTCGTTTTTTTAACAACAATTATGACTATCATGAATTCATTTGGCAAAAACAGACATGTTCATGTTATAGCTAGACGGTACATACACAGAACTAATTGTTGAGGAGAGACTGTAGCAAGCGCAAATTCGGTTATTGACACCGTCTTGCAGTTGCCACCACTTAATTCGATTTTAGCCCCCCACAACTGAAGCAACCTCTAATAGGTTGTGACAACCTCTAATGCGGATGTGGCAACCTCTAATTCGGATGTGATGTTATCTAATGTGGTTGTGACAGCTTCTAAATTCCTTTACGGTAAATTCGGTAATTTTTTTCTGCAGGTACAGATAGAAAACTATTATGAAACAACTCTTGTCTAACGAGAGACCAACCTTAAAAAACATTCTAGTTAGACACTCGTTGTATGGAGTGTACATCCAGCGATTTAGTTTTCATTATGAATGCCGGGTGGTGCAATGGTAGTGTGCGCGGCTCTTGTGCAGGAGAACGTGGGTCGATCCCTACTCTAATCACCTTAAATTTCTCTCGACGGCGGTCACCTCGCTTAGTGACGACCACACTATCGAGTATTTAGCCATGAAAAAGCTTCTCAAAATACCGTGTGGGACCGGTGCAAAACTGTAGGTCCCAATCAATGAGTGTAAAACTAGAACGCGCATAGCTCACAGATTTGTGACAAGCTTTCCATAATCTCTTCATGGGATGTAACGGGATACCATTATTATTATTATTTATGAATTCCGGGTTAAGATTTTTTTCTTACTAACTTTTTCCTCACCTATTATACATATACTGCAGACTCCAAAAAATACCCTCTTCCTGCCAGTGGGATATGAACAAGCAACGCATTACTGCCACATCTAGAAACGTGGCCGCCGAAACATCTGCCTTAACGCTTTCCGACTTGTCCGAGTCTGTTTCCCTTTCCACCGATGCACTACGTTTCTCCTTCATTGATGCACCACGCATCAATTCCTGCTGGTCAAATTCAAACTTTGTCGAGGGTTTATCTTTATCCCTAGAATGGATCGATTGCCGGCTGCCGCGCCTACTTTGGGGCTGCTGTTGGGTCAAGAGACTAGCATCAGCCTATATATGTGGTTGATAGGTTTTGGGGAGAGGGAAGACACATGAATTTAGAATGTTTAGAGTGTTTGTGTGGCTGGGGGGGGTGGGAGGTGTTTAGAAAAAAGCATTTAACAATTACAGTAAAAAATGAATTGTCCATTAAATGGGAAGCAGAAGGTAAACGAAAAATAACAACACGTTCATCTTCAACACTGGATGCTTCTTCGGGTATAGTTTCGGGGAAAAATTCCTTGGGCGATGACACCCAAGAGCTCTAAAACATTTACGTAAGGAATTGAAAAGAAAACAAAAAGAAAAAACGAAAAAAATAACAACATTCATATATAAAGAGACACACAAAAAAGTTTCAAAACAGCAGTAGAACGTTGAAGCGGAGCTACACAACGTACCTCCTCATCCTGACGTGTAGTGGTAGGGTCCGAGCCACCACTTTGGGGAGAGTCCGCCTTGGGTGACATGGCATCAACGCTAAGTGACTGTTTGCCTGCAATAGGAATTTGTGAAATATGACTAGGCTTTCAAGGTGTTTTAGGGACAGTTTATTACTTACGTCCTGGAAACACATCCGTTGATCCTTTGGGCGTGGGAGCACAGAGCAAATTTCTGGCTTTCGGTTTCACAGGGGCTGAGAAACAGGGAGCACCCGGTACACGATTATCCCACATACCCTGCCAAAGTTTAATGCCATTTTCAAGTCGGCAATTTTGGAAGTCGGATTCTTTCAAATGATGTATGATGGGAGCAAATAAGTAGACAAACAACTGGAAAAGATAAAAAAAATGTGTTAAATTCAAACTGGAAAGAATTTATCTGCCTGTGTAGTTCCCTTAATTAAAATTACAGTTAACCACCGACTATCATCTGACTAACAATTTCTTATTCAAAACACCTTCAACTAAACTATGTCCTACGAGTGACTAAGTAGTCAATGAATACTTTAAAATTTTAGACGAACAGCTGTCGTTTTACTAACAGCATTCATGACTGTCAACCCAATACAACGGCTAAAACAGGCATGTTCATGCTATTGTTAGACAGTTGATAAAAAACTGTTATAAATCAACTCTTGACTAATAAGTCACTAAGCTTAAAACACATTCTATTTAGACTCTCGCAGTATGTAAAGTAAATACAATGAAAAAACTTTCATTTTCAATACGCGGATAAATACGTATGGGGCCGGTGGGAAAACACACTTGTTGTTTCCCAATGTGCACAAAAACGGATGCGGATCCGTTACGGACCCGTTCCGGATCCGTAATAGACTTAAAAAAGGAATCAGTGCAATCACGAATTTACGGATCCGCAAAAAATTTAAAAAAGGAATCAGTGTAATCGCGAATTTACGGATCCGTTGCGGACCCGTTTCGGATCCGTAAAAAATTTAAAAAAAGAATCAGTGTAATCACGAATTTACGGATCCGTTGCGGACCCGTTTCGGATCCGTAAAATTTTAAAAAAGGAATCAGTGTAATCGCGAATTTACGGAACCGTTGCGGACCCGTTTCGGATCCGTAAAAAATTTAACAAAGGAATCAGTGTAATCGCAAATTTACGGATCCGTAAAAATTTTAAAGCGGAATCAGTGTAATCGTGAATTTTCGGATCCGTAAAAAAGTTAGAAAAGGAATCAGTGTAACCGCGAATTGAGTAATCCAATTCAATCCCGATTTGTCTCCTTAAAAAAGTAAGAAAAGGTCTCAGTGTAATCCCTAATTGAGTTTTTTTTAAGAAAGGTCCTTATGTGGGAGCCAGAAAAATCAGTTTTTAATAATTTTTTTCGTAAATTACAACTCGGGCTAGACGCTGCTGAAGATGATGCTTCACAAACATCGAAACGATCGTCCAGCGAATGTGATTTCGAATCCCACCCGCGGCATTTACATTTTTTTCAGTAACCGGAGAAAACATGATCTCTTACAGCCTAAAGGAAATTACAACTTTAAACACAACGAGGATCTAAAAACAACTAAATTTGAAATCTATTTTTTTTAGAATAGCAGAAAAGCATTGAAAGTCAATTTCATTTCATGTCATTTATTATACAAAATTCTAATTATACAAAATTGCAAATTTATTATACAAAATTGTAATTGTAAACTGATCTGTTGCGGATTCCGCTACGGATACGTTTTATTAAAATACACGGGTCCGCAACGGATCCTAATATGATGTCCGTAACGGATCCGAAAACGGACATAAAATCCGTTTTTGAATCCGTTTTTTTGAGAGGAATTTCTCCCGCTTGCGGATCCGAAACTGATCCGTAACGGATTCCGCTACGGATACGTTTTATTTAAATACACGAGTCCGCAAAGGATCCTAATATGATGTCCGGACATAAAATCCGTTTTTGGATCCGTTTTTTTGGGAGGAATTTCTCCCGCTTGCGGATCCGTAACTGATTCCGTTATGGATAGAAAGTAAGAAGAAGTGGATCCGTTACGGATCCGAAGCGGATCCGTTTGGCACACTGGATTGTTGTTAATTTTTTTTATATCTGCATACATCTGCTTGTATCTGTTTCGCTCTCTTTGGATTGAGTGCGTATGGAATATTGCTCTTTTAGATATCAATGGAATAGGTATGAGAGAGTGAAAGTACCGAGTATCAATAATACTTGTATTATTACATACATAACAAACAGATATATCGGCATTCTTGTTATCTGTGCTTGGAATATGAGGAGAGCGTGTGTTTACTTACCTCAGACATTTTTGTTTTCTTTTTTTTTAAACTTGCCACAGATAAAACTTACACCATCACTTTTTGTAAAAAGAATGGAAAAAGTAAGAGAACAGCATCAACGCAAAGCGTACGATCTGGAATATCCATATTAAATGGATATATCCATTTAAAAAAGAGGTATAACAGTTACTTCACTGAGTGAACAGATAAAGTGAAAAAAAAGCTTCCACTACAATGAGAGCTAGAGAAAGAGATGATACGCTCTCTACTCAATCCAAAACGCATGAGCACATGTTGTGTTCTACTCTTTGTTGTATTTGTACCGATACTATCAGGTTCTTACTTGTTTTATATGTTTGTACAAGTAAAATGAATCGAACGCTGCAGGCCTTTACTTTGCACTATCGTTTTCAATGGTTAAAAAGTTGTCGTTGTCGTACCAGCATAAGTGATGCCGAATTTTCCAGTTGCTATAAAAGAGGTCGTGCACCATAAATCGTCGATAAAATCTATGGCATGAAATTGGACGATCATAGAATGAAAGTCCGTGAGGTGCCTAAGGCTGTAAGCAACTCAACTGAGTGGGTACATCACATTTTTAATGAAGATTTGGCCATGAAAAAGCTAATCGCACGATGGGTGCCGCGATTACTCACATTCGATCATAAGCGCAACCAAGTCCCCACTTCAAAGGAGTGTTTGGCGATGTTCAGTCACAATCCGAAGGAGTTTTTACGTCGTTTTGTAACCGTGGAAGAAACATGGATCCTTCATAACACTCCAGAGAGCAAGGAACGTGTACCAAAAAAACGCCTGTTAGTAGACTAAACCACTCAGACTAAACTGAGTGGGTACATCACATTTACATGAATATTTGGACATGAAAAAGCTAATCGCACGATGGGTGCCGCGATTACATTCGATCATAAGCGCAACCAAGTCCCCACTTCAAAGGAGTGTTTGGCGATATTCAGTCACAATCCGAAGGAGTTTTTGCCCCGTTTTGTAACCGTGGAAGAAACATGGATCCTTCACAACACTCCAGAGAGCAAGGAACGTGTACCAAAAAAGGCCAACTAGGTCATGGCGACAGTTTTTGGGATGCATGCGGTATCATTCACATCGATTATCTTGAAAAGGGTAAAGCGATCTCCGGTAAATATTGCACTTGATGTTAATTTGAAGCAAAAACGACCGCATTTGGCGAAGACAAAAGTCCTCTTTCACCATGACAACGCATCGACGCACAGGTGTGTAGTCGCCATGGCAAAAATCAGTAAATTGAGCTACGAATTGCTGCTACCTCATCCAATGTAAGTAAAGGGCGTCTCAGTAAGAATGCACTTTTTAATTTTAAAATAAAAATACGTATTTTATGAGTTATTTTTTATTGGATTGTAAAGAAGACATATGTGGCCGTCGGTGGTCCAATGATAGTGTGCGCGCCTCTTGTACATGAGATCCTGGGTTCGATCCCTGCTCAGACCACCTTAAAATTTCTTTCGGCGGCGGTCACCTCGCATAGTGACGGCGACACTATCGAGTATTTAGCCATGAAAAAGCTTCTCAAAAAACCGTTCGGAATCGGTGTAAAACTATAGGTCCCAATCAGTGAGTGTAAACTGGAAAGCGCACAGCTCAGTGATTGTGGGAAGCTCTCCCCTGTCCCTTCATGGGATGTAATGGGAAACCATTTATTTATTTATTTAAATGTGGAATAAAATATTCGTCAATGGCCCCACGGCTCTGATGAAAGGCCATTACTCATTTCATGAAATTTTCCATCACTTTTTCACAGAGATCTGGTTGTACCTCGCCAATGTAGCGTTCGATCTTGGATTTGAGCTCAGGAATTATTTCTGGTTTATTTGCCTAAACCCGAGATTTCACAACACCCTTCTGTAAATTGCATTATCTTGGTAGCCCATTGCCATCAGAAGTTCTTGATACAATTTGTTCTGAAAATCGTTGCTGCAATAAATCGAGTGTTTCATGGGCGGTGTGGCAGGTGGCGCCATCTTGCTGAAACCATATGACTTCGAGATCCATGCCGTCCAGTTGAGACAGCAATAACTCCGCTATCATGTTCCTGTAACGAATTCCATTCACAGTCACGGCAATTTCGGTCACATCTTCAAAAGGGTAAGGTCCCATCACGCCCGCCACCTGACTAAATTCCGCACCAGACAGTTAATCGTTGTGGGTTCATTTGTTTCTCATGGATTACATGAGGATTTTCTGAACTGCAAAATCGACAATTTTGTGAATTCACGAAGCCATTCCGATGGAAATGCGATTGATTTCACTTTGCTCCATTACCCATTGAACGTATTACTGGCGCCTTCCATGGTCCGCTGGTTTGAGCTCCTGTGTAAGCTGAATTTTGTACGCATGAAGGCGGAGGTCGTTTGTCAAAATTCGCTGCGTAATTATGAAATTTGAAGTTGTTAGGAACGAACCGAATTGTTTTCGTTTACAGCAGCAATGTTTGCAAGAGACCGACCAGTACGTTTACGTACAGGAGTCTTACTGTCCATAGCCAACCGTTTCTTCAAATTATTTGACCACTCTTCGAATGTTTGACACATTAGGTGCACTTTCTCGACTGAAAATTCTTCGAAGCTTGCGAGCGGTCTCAGCATAACTTTCCAAATTTTTGTAATAAGTTTCTTTCGTAAAACGCTCCATTTTTAATAATCGGAGTAGACATAAGTATGTGACAGCTCCTAACTTTAAGAGTTGCCACTTGCATAAAACAAAATGACACTGAATTTAAAAAGTGCAAGTGCAAATAACAAAACAAACTAGTATTAGTGCAAATTTTTGTAATAAGTTTTCACAAATGTAACGCTTTGTTCTTTCGTAAAACGCTCCATTTTTAATAATCGGAGTAGACATATGTATGTGACAGCTCCTAACTTTAAGAGTTGTCACTTGCATAAAACAAAATCACACTGAATTTAAAAAGTGCAAGCGTATTGACACACCCTTTATATTCTTCGAATTTAGCCCCAGTGACTATTTTCTATTTCCAAACCTGCAGAAATGGCTCGGCGGTAAGAGATTTGGCTTGAATGAAGAGGTCGCCAGTCGAACAAACTCCTATTTTAAGGATCTTGGGAAAACCTATTATTGGAAGGGAATATAAAATGTTGGAAAAACGGTGGACAATAAAACGGGAAATAAAACGATTTTTTGCCGAGAAGAATATCGTTAATTCAAAAAGCCGCAGAGTTGCCAAACTGCTCACGTAAATATTTGCAGCTATTCAATACTAAAGAGTGGCTTAAAAATCATTAAACTTACCGTTATTGTTGGCACTGAGAACAAATATTGATCCATTGACTTCCCCTTGTGCTCGGCATCGATCACAAGTCCATCTCGTCCTTCATCGCCGGCACATTCATCGGCTGCATACAATAGAATCCATTGCATTGCGTACAATAAAGTTGTCTCGATCTGGCCAATCGCCTGCATATCTTTGACACGATTGTGTAGTAAGGCGGCCACACAATGCATAACATGTGGCAACGCTGCCTGCAGCAAGCGCCATCTGGGTATAGCAGCCAGACCATCGGTCAAGGAGGGCGAGAGACCAAATTGTGTATTTAAAACCACAACTTTTTCAAAGGACTGTGATGAAAAAGATTCTTACATTATACAAAGCTCTTTCTGGTATTTATAATATCATATAACAATACCTTGCATGCTCCTTTTGATTCCTGGATATACCATAAATTTCGAATTTTTAAAGAGAATTATGTTTGAAAGAGTGACACAATTAGTTGGAAATTATATTTTAAATTAAGTTATTTTGTTAGTTTGTATGAAGGGGAACTTTATTACTACAGAACATAAATATTTAAGAAAACATTAAACATCAAACATAAAAATATTGAAATTTTGTTCACATAACAACAAAGATGAATTTAAACAAAAATATGTACAAAATTTTGAATTTAAAATAAATTACCCTTAGAAAATCGTATGAATCGCTAGCTCTTCCCAAGTCTGACAAACAACTTAAGATGCAAAGCCAACGTCAAGCTTGATACCTAATGGGTTAATTTTCATGGAAAGACATGTACGATTAAGAGGATGAAAAATTGTGCCAGTGTCACAGGAAGCAGACAATTTTCTACTTTAATAAATGCCAACAGCTTCGGTTTTCCTTCGAGTCCCATTAAAATGTTTAAGGTAAATCGTTTGCTGTTATAGACCCGTATTTGTATTGCATACAATACATTTAATAGGTTCATTATTTTATTATACACATATTGTGTAGCTGAAGGGTTTCTCGCCATTGGAACAGGGACCCAAGTGCATTCAACACAAAAAATTGTGCCCAAATCAAAGAATGTTTTGAATGGCATATCAAGACATTCACTTCAAAAGCGAATGCGTCAAATACTACCTTCACTGATAACAAAACAAACTAGTATTTATGCGATCATTCCATTTATAAACAAAATGCAAAATAAATGAGAACCAAAACATCCAACAGTCATACACAATTTGAAGCAAAACAAAAGTACTACTTTTCAGAGAAACCTGAAATGAGTTCTCACTGTCGTTTCAAATTTAAAAAAACTCTGCTTCTGTGACTAGAGTGGTTGCGTACATACATATTAACCAACTTTCAATCATCGTTATTCGAATGATGAAAAATAGACTCAAATAGATGTTAGTTAATTCAAAAAAATAATTAATATATGGGTGAAAATAAAAAATGTTTCACTTTTTGATTCTCAAACTCGGCAATTTCAAATATGGTTTTTTAAGTTATTTTTCGATCAGAATCGAGAGATGGGACCAGAATAAGTATAAATTATAAATATTGCAACTACAAGTTTCGTTAAAAAAATTTTAAGTTAATTTTAATCAATTGTATAGGGACAGAGTTTACATGAATATTATCAACCATTTTATAAACATATATAAATATCATTTTACGCAACCCTAGAACCGAGTTTTCCTTTTATATTGAATATACCTGTAATAACCCAGGAATTTCCCACCAATAAGCTCACTCGAAAGTATTACTTTAATTCAATGATTTATTTATTTTAGTTTATTATTTTGCACCGACAATTGTTGCACACTGGTTGACAGTTCTTACTAAACTAAACTCTCATTCTCATGAACGCCGATGTCTCTTTGTTGGCATGGTTGTGTATGTGTGTGTGCGTCTCTAGGCACCGGCTGCCACAATACCGAATCATAGGGACGGAGTTTACAAACTGTCACATTTTTATATGTAATTAGCAAACGATTTGCCCAAAAATAATAAAAAAAAAATAGGGAAATTTTAGAGAATTCTATTACACATTTGTTTAAAAAAAGAGCAATTTCGTATCGTCAATTTGTGTCGCTAGGAAAACGCGGACGGAGTTTACATTTTTTTTAACCTCAACTGATATTTCATATTTAAACGAGCACAGTTCTTTGAGAGTGTTCAAAATTGACTTTCTAAAGTTTGTGAATAATTATGTGGTATTTTAGCATTTACCTAGTATAGTTGAACAGGATCGACGAAGCTTTTTTATTTCAAACTTGAAGCAAACTTTATGAGCACAATATTTAGTCTAAATCAAGGGACAATGGTAAATTTCTTTTTATCGTTGTTAAACGTTTCTCAATTGTTTCAATTTTCCGGGAATGTGAAGATTTTGAGTTACTTTATGGGATAGGGTTGTTGGTTTGTTTGAAAATAACGTAATATTAATGGAAAAACTTAGTGAAAAACCATGCCTATACCGGGTGACAGCGGACGGAGTTTACATTTTACATGTTTAAAAGCAATTTACTTTCAAAAATGGTCACCGTTGGGTTTGCGAATGTATGGAAATGCTTGATAATTTATATGAAACAGAAAATAAAATATCATATTATAGATTTTTCATTTACGTATAAAATTATATAGCTGTGACCGTTGAGTGCAACATTGTTTATTTTCACCCATATGAAAATTATATGTTTTTTTGTTTAATTATTAAAAGCTTGTAAGAACTTTAAACACAAATTGAGTATAAACTGCATAGAGTAATGTCATATAGAGCAGCCATCTTTCTCATCTGACGTTTCGTTTCACACTCTTCGCGGTGCGGTCGGTGCGATAGAGAGTTATTTGACCAGGTGGAATTACAAAAATTCTTGAGTTCAATTTTTCATAGTCGTTTTGATGAAAAAATGTGAATATTAAATGTATTTTGGAATTTGTTGTTACATTTTATTGTTAGTATATATTTGTGGTGTATTTAAACAAAAATGTAAACGCACAAAACGAAATGTCATTGCTGTTTTCATGTTGGTTGGGTTGAGCCATTGCCTCTATCAGGTATTATTAAAGCAATACTTTCCAACATGCAACGTCTATATGCAACACACAAAACTTCGTAAATTTACTGAGTTAAATCGCTTCTCTATACTTCATTTCTCTATGAGTCCTACTTTATACAGTGCAATAAAATAAGACCTTTAGTATAAATTCCTATCATTACAGATTTTCGACAGACATAAGTACTAGAATATAATTTTTAATTAATCGCTGTCTGTGACAACTGCAGAAGGAGCTCAACCAAGTCGATAATAAGTCTGGACAACGCAAAGCATCCGAAACCACTAAATGATGAATTCCAGCAATGCCCAGCAATAACTATACTGAAGAATTCATTCGTGGTTATCCTTTCCCGAGCACTGTTGTATTCAGGGAATATTTGTATGAAATGGTCACGGATAGAAGTAGTTTTAGGAACCAATCAGAAAAAACTAGACTTTTTACGCGCCATTCTAGAAGACATTAATGTCATTTTCAAGAACATTTTCTAAAAGTTTCGCAAAGTTCATTGAAGGTGTAGTCTTCTGTTTTAGAATCAGTTAGAATCAGTTAGTTTAGAACCAATTCCAATAATTTCCCTAGGTGACCAATAGTAATCTTTACTGGAATATGAAACGAATCAGACGGAGGAATAAGTTCATTGGGAATGTGTTCTTCCAGCAAACGTCATTGGGGAATCATAACACGCTGCAACATTTTTCTAGGTGGGCTATAGGAGTCTATAACAGAATATGGGACGAATCAGGCGGAAACAGAACCGCGAAGATTCTTTGCGGCGGCTCGGTAAGGAACAATATCAGTGGATTAATGAAGCTGAAGTCAAATCTAATTGATTCATGGAGGATCAAACGGGACTCTTGTTATATATCCTAATATCACATATTCATCATATTGGACGAAACGAATGCAAACGAATACAGGAAATATTAGGCGTGTTTTGGTTACACCGCTTGCTTATATATTCGCTTGTTTTGTATGAAGCATTTAGCGAGAACTAAGCGACGAGATTCATTTTCGCTAAGTATAAAACAAAAAAATTTTGACATCTTTAACCGTTTTTAACCATTTTTCATATTTTTGAATAAAATGACTTCTCGCTAAAAAGCCATTTTCTTTGCAACTTAGCAAGCGATAATCGCTTGCTTGTAACCAAAACACGACTATTATCTGTCATTAGTTCGATTCCAATACTTTTCCGGCCATACAATACATACTTTGGAGCAACTGAGGTCAAAGTATTTGTGAACATTGGGGAATTTTGTACTTCAACAAATAGGAACTTTAGTGACTACGCACACGGCTCAGTATATCGACGAATTGACCTAAGTGTACTTATTCTAAAATGGATCATGGGGTGAAGAATCAGTGAACAGAATGGTAGCTGTTCTTGACATGAATGACGCGTTCATTAATGTAATATCTGGAGCATTTGCAATGGCGCAATCGACCCTGGAAATGTATGACAATCTTAGCGGTGTAATCAACAAAATGCCGCCAAGAGATGTGCCACTTACGATGTAGGTACCTCCATCTCTGCTTGTTATTTCAACAGAATCACAACTCCAGGAGGTGACTTAGCTGTTACAACTTCAGCTAAATGAAATATTGGTCCCTCTAGAGTACTCCATTGCATACCTACCGATGGTTTAGGGTTATCCTTCACCTGTTACCAGTAGATCTGGAAGGCAAATTTTAGAAACGTCAGCAATCCGCATAGGATAATCTTCGATTATCGACATTTTCCACCGATTTAACAGTTCTATGGACATATGGCATAATGCTCTGTGGCAAACCATGTTAGAAGAGGATGACATGACACTGACTTCTAAATTTATCATTTATCACATCAAAGGCAGACAGGATTGGAAGGACCCATAAGAAGTAGTAAAAGGTATTTTGGTATTAATGACCCCAAAATAGATGCCAAAGTAGGATTTGGAGTTTTATTTAAAGAGGTTGCCGCAAAGGCTTCTAGATCATTGTAGTTTTATAGCAGAAGTCATGGCAATCGGGGAAGTTTCACTCTGGCTGGGAGGAAAACTCATCAACACCAGGAGTATCTACTATGACAGTCAGGTTGCATTAATGTATCTGTAACGTATCTGTAACTAAGATGACCAAGCGGTTTGATATCCACCTTTTATGGGTATAGGGACACAGAAACAGTTTAGGGAACGATTGAGCGGATGGGCTGGTAAGTTTAGGAACTAATTTATATGTTCCACTGCGTATGCAGCACGTCAACGTGTCTATTTCTACATGCAAGCTAATACTAAAAAATATAAACTCTCACACATGCGAATGATAGATTTGCTGTAGGCACTAAATGTGATCACTGGGCACTGTTTTATAGAGAGTCACGTATTTAGACTTGGAATCTCAGCTCATTATAACTGCAGGGGCTGCGTAGATGAATAGTAGAACGAGAGAGTCGAACATCGGCTATGCTCCTGCCCCGCCTTTTGCGTGGGTATTGGACAATATTTAGGCTCTTATTTATTTTCGGAGCTAGCGCACATTCAGGGAGTTAAGCCGAATGACCTTAGAATCTTTTTGTGGATTTCAAATTGGTTCGTTAGGCACTAATAACTCTCTTTTCAAGCCTAATTTTAAAATAGCATATGGCTTGAACGCCCCTTAACCGCACCAGATTAATTCATAGGTTCAACTGTGGGGATGGAAGATATAGTCACGTGGTATCACAATGCTACACGCTGAAAAATCTGTCCTTTGTTGTTGTTTGGATGCAAATGTAACGTGTTTGTAGTTTGTCGCAAATATAGTATACTTGTGTCCAAACACATTGTGTTTGCTATTCAATATTACATATAATAGGCTGTAATATATGTTTTTGTGATTCAAATGTGACTTTTATTACGAAAGTTACTGAAAACAAGAACGTGACGGACAACAAAGAAACAAAATTTATGAAAACAATGCTTGCAAACATGTACATGGTTCCTGCAATATGTGTCTGGGGCCATTTTTTTCAGCGTGTACTCTGATTAAGTGTGTTACCCTTTCTAACTAAACTAGGATTGTTGCTTACACGGGCGACGTTTAAAGAGTGGAGAAAAATCATGTATCCGAGTATTCTACGGCTATACTCACAATATCTCGTTAGATTTAACTAGCAGTTATAATTTTTAAATTCAATACAAACTGACTGCTAGAACTTTTAGTTAGCTTTAACTTTATGATAACTGGAGATGGAGATAAAGGGGATAACAGAAATTGTAAACGACATTCTAAGGGATATAGGGATGTATGAATCAAAATGTCCACCGGAAAACCTATAATTTTCAACTTTATGCTTGTGTATAGTGTGACAAGAATCTGGGAGTTATTTTGGACAGCGAGCTTGTTAATCAAATCAATATAGTTGAAACGATGAACGTGCCAACGGCATAGTCTGAATGTGGGTACTTTACTCGCATTGGGTTATCGTCTGGTGGCAAGTGCTTGAGGATCCCATCTTTTATTAACTACTGAACTTCTTCTGAGAATAGCGGTGCTGTGTGTTATGCTCACTATTACGGATACCTGGATGCAATGTAACATGCCCTGTCTGTGGATATTTTAAAGGATATTTCTTTTGCGTCAAAATTCATGCTATGCCAATGCTGGTATAATGTCGTACATGGGACGGTGTTGGATAATACATTGAACATTGATGGACATATATGTCGACATATCACGCTGGAATGGCAGGGTCCCTGCACTGAAAGAAAAATCTTCATCAAATTTATGAATTCGTTCCTCAATTTGATGAAACAATTCCTCAATTTCCAACCTACGACACATTTCATTGAATTGATGAAGAACATTTCCTCAATCTTCCATCAATAGATTACGTTGATTCAACAACAATGCTACATCAAGCTGATGTAAAGCTGAAAAGGTTGAAGAAACGCACAATCTTCAAATTGAAGAACTTTTTCATGGAATTGTTGAAATTTGGCATCAATTCAATGAAGAACAATTGATGGACATTTGTTATCGATTTGATGTAAAGATTTCATTTCAGTGTGGTGCGGAGATGTGGAGTTATGTCGACATATCACGCTGGAATGACGGGGTCCCTGCACTGAATTCGTTCCACAATTTGATGAAACAATTCCTCAATTTCCAACCCACGACACATTTCATTGAATTGATGAAGAACATTTCATCAATCTTCCATCAATAGATTACGTTGATTCAACAACAATGCTACATCAAGCTGATGTAAAGCTGAAAAAGTTGAAGAAACGCACAATCTTCAAATTTGAGAAATATTTCATGGAATTGATGAAAATTGGCATCAATTCATTGAAGAACAATTGATGAACATTTGCCATCGATTTGATGTAAAGATTTTCTTTCAGTGTGGTGTGGAGAAATATGTACATTTTTTTTTTAGTAATCGTAACTGAATACTAAGCCTGTTTATGGGATATATTCTAGGTAATTAGGAGCTAGTTAACTGTTTATCAAGCTGCAAATTTGTCGATTAAGGAAATGACCTGTTGCATGAAGGATAAGAGTCCTACAGAGACTCTGCTCAATGCCTACCTTGGCAGCTAGGCGGCTATTAAATCGGTGGAATCAGTCTTTCTGAACTGAATGTAAGTCAGGCTTTCTTAACTCAATTAGTTTTTCTAGTCCCATGACTGGCGCAGATCTCTTAACAGTACAAGTCTCATCACATATTCGTACCAGGGCAGATGCGCATTTCGAAGAACTACAAAACGTATTAGCTTGCAAGACTATCAGCCCAATTCTCAATAGCAATTCCCGTGGAGTTTTTTCCCTATTCCCTGTTCCCCTATTCTAAATAAAATTCCCTGGGAGTTTTTTCCCTATTTCCTTTTCCCTTATTCTAAACGAACTTCGAAAAAGGGAAAATTTTCCCCGGGAAAAAAGTAGGTATTCTAAATGTGAATAAAATGGAGAATATGAAAACAACTTTTGGGAGTAATTCCGCCAACAAATTGCTAGGGAGTGACCTGTTGCATGAAGGATAAGATAAGTATTTAATAAGTATTTAATATTCCCTTTTCCCTTATTCTAAACGAACTTCGAAAAAGGGAAAATTTTCCCCGGGAAAAAAGTAGGTATTCTAAATGTCAACAAAATGGAGAATGTGAAAACAAGTTTTGGGAGTAATTCCGCCAACATATTACTAGGGAGTGCTGCGCAAAAATTTAAGTGTTTAATATTTTCTATAAAAAATTAAATAATTACTTTTATTTTCATCAATATTATGGCATTATTCTTCGGAATAAATTTAGTTTAGCACCAACTCTCAGATCTACACCAAAATGTCACCACCGGGAAAAGCGTCTGCACTGAGTTCAAAAGATTTAAAAGAGGTCATCTAAGTTAGTAGAAATGAGTATCATTACAAAGGTCTTTCTAAATTCTATAAATCTGTGTATGCACATATTTATTTTTACTAATCCATTGGGGGTTAATTAAAAAAACAATATTTGTTAACCTCCCTTTTTTAATAAAAATTTATTATTTGAAAAAATTTTTAGTTTTTTTTGGTAGACTCCGATAATAGACAAGACTTTTGCCATTTTTAATGTATAATTCTCACCAATAATCCTTCAAAGACCGGAGACATTTATGTTCAAAGTTTTGAATACATTTGCCACTTTTTTCACCAAAATTAAAAAATTATTTATAAAAAATCGCGCGATTTAACACAAAAATACTATGCCAAAGCCACGAAGCGGGTGTTGGACTCGCACCAGGCGAGAAAATCCCTAAGCCACGCAGAAAGCTTTATATCACAAAAATACTATGAACTTTAATTTGAATTTGAATATCTCCGGTCTTTGAAGGGTTATAGGTGAATATTATACCCTAAAAAAAGTTAAGGTCTTGTCTATTATCGGATCCTACCAAAAAAGAAATATAATAGGGCATTTTTTGGAAAAAAAAATTTATATCAAAAAAGTGAGGTTAAAAAATGTTTGTTTTTTTAATTTGCTCCCCAATTGGTTAATATAAATAAAAATGTTTATACACAGATTTATAGGGTTTAAAAAGGCCTTTGTAATGGTACTGATTCCAACTAGATCGGATAATAAATGGCTTATGCCCGATTATATATTCAAGCTTTGGAGGTCTACATTTCGGAAACATTGCCCTTTTTTAATCTCTTTTCCGTAACGTCGAAATGAAAATAAATTTTTGAAAATCGTTAAATTTATATTTCACCTTAGCTCAGGCAGGGGGGTACAAATTCCCTGTGTACCTTAAGTCGATGTGTGGCAAAATCAGTAAACTCGCGCGATTGTTTTAAAATTATTTTTGATATTTTAATGAAAACAAGTCCTCATATTATGTTGAAAGTTTGATAGCAAAACTTTAACTTTTTATATCGCCGGTCTTTCAAGGGTTACTGAGCCGTATTACACCTTGAAAGAATGCCTGAAATCTTCTCTATTTCCGGTGTGTAGAAAAAATGTAGCAACACTACGGTCTATTTTTGAAAAATAATGATTTTAAAGAAAAAAGTGAGGTTGTAAAATCATTTTTTTTAAACTATTCCACAATGGGTTAATAAAAAGTAAAACATTTTTAACCGTATTTGTAGAGTTTAAAAAAACCTTTCTAATGACATAAATTTCAACAAGGTCGGAAAAGTAGTTTCAGAGATATAGCCGACTATACACTGAAGCTTTGCAAGCCTATATCTCAAAAAGATGGGTCGATCGTACAAAAAAAATATATATTTCAGCTCAGCTTAAAAATCTATATTGATGATAAAATTTTGATTTCATTCCAAGAAATGCCCCTGAACTAGAGTTAAACCAAGTAAATATGTATGTTCCCTTATGTACTTAAAAAATGATTGCGCCAGCTCCAGTGAATTCGTCGCATCGCGTAACTATCTCCTTGCAAACGTTTGTTGTTGCTTCTCCTGCTCCCGGTCGTTCTTTTGCTGCCATTTTAAAGGCTATGGTGTGTGTACATTTCACTTATTTTGATTATTAATTATGTTTTATTTGCTTAAAATGATTTGCATTTAACAACCAAAAGCAAACGTCATAAAGCAAAACAGCTGACTTCGAAAATTCGAAATTCTCTCTCCCTTATTATTCTATTCCCCGTCTGTTTAGAATAGGAGGATTTTATTCCCGGGAAAAATTAATTCCCAGGGAATTATCTCCCGGGGAGTATTCAAAATCGGGCTGTATGACTATGACGGGACATTGTCTCATTGTTAGACATTCTGTGAATCTAAAGATCAGTATGACTTGTAGAAAATGGAAAAGTTATCACAACATCTTTCTACTAGACAGGAGGAGCATATCTGAAAGTAGTAAAATCCCTATTATTTAGAAAGTTATGAGATTTATCTCTTCTAGTCATTGACACTATTTACAGTTTCTTGGCTACCGGAAGAATACAAAGTCTTAGAGAATCGTACATCGACTGTCACTACCATCTTGCCTAACCTAGGCTGCGATAGAGTATAATGATGTAATCGACGATGATTTTAATTCTTACACGCTGAAAAATTTGTCTTTTTTGTTATTTGGGTGCAAAAATGTAACGTGTTTGTAGCTTATCGCAAATATAGTGTACTTGTGTGCAAACACATTGTGTTTGCTATTCAATACAACATGTTTGTGACCCAATGATTCATAGGTTATAGTATATGCATGTGTGTCCCAAATGTGGCTTTGCTTGGTGAAAACAACTGCTGAAAACATAAAAGTGACAGACAATAAAGCAACCAAAAGCAGCAAATCTTCTATTCAAGAAAACAGTGCTTGCAAACATGGACATGGTTCGTGCAATATGTTACTGGGGCCGTTATTTTTCAGCATGTACTTTTTGCAAATTACTACTACTGTAATTACCACTTCGACGTTACTTTTTCTTAAAGCAAATAAAAGCCAGGTTTCCCTCTTTCTGGAAATCTGAAAAACTTCCAGAACACAATTAAAACATCATCCATCCCTATTAATTTCTGAAAACCGAAAACATATTCAAAATAATTCGAATGTAAAACTAAGCTACAAATAAAAACAATTTGAAATAATTGGTAACTCTGTTGGTGGAATTGGGTGAAGTGGATACATGTATTTGTGTCATATAATCTAAGAACTCATTCATATGGGTTAACTAAAGTAAAGTCTGTATTTTTTTTACCGCATTGATTGGTAACTTACATGGTGTCCAGGTGCATGTTGACAAAACTACATCAAATTTTATGACAGACACAAGAAAGTTAAAATTTGTTGTCATTGTTGTTGTGATTGTAGTTAATATTGGCGGATGTGTTAGTGTATTCGTGTAGATCAATTCAAAGTTTTGTTAGACATAACATTTATCAGTCAGTTTATTATATTAAGTTTATTGTTGTTGTTAAAGCCAAAAGAAAAAGTAGGAAAAAAGACAGAGTAAATGCAGACAAAACAGAGTAGACATTGAATACAAGTGTTGCGTTATGTTGTTGAAGAAAATACGAATACATTAATACCATGAAGACAATTTTATATAATATATATTTTTTTTTTTATAACTTTATTATTGTAATAAATTTGCAGCATACTTCTAGGTATAATATATTGCTAGGGAAGATGCAGTAGAGAGCTGCAGGAATAATTTGCCACTCCGCGTACTTATGAATTATAGGGTACAACACACAACAAATAATGAGAGCGGAGTATTTTCAAGCTCAAGACCTGGATGTTGCCGATTTTATTATTTATTGTTTATTATATCGATATTTCGCCTTTATCTACATATTTTACAAAATGTACTTATAAACGTACAAGTACATATCGTCACCTAAAATGCAAAAGTACAAGTCCGCTTTTGGTTTATGTAAAGGCAGATGAGTGGACTGTGTGAGTTGGAACTTGTTAGGGTTTTATGTATGTACATTAGACCAACCCGATTTTACCTTGTTGTCGAATTTGGACTTGGGACCAAATTTTTTTGAGTCTATAAAAACACACAAGAATTTTGATATATATAAGTTTTTATTCGGCGAAGGGCTACTATCCGCGCAAACGCGATTTGTGATTTTTCATAAAAAATTACTTTTTCCAAAAATTCAAGTAATATGGGATTTGCATTTTTACGATAACTCAGAAAGGTTTTACTTGATTTGAAGTTTGTTGCATTCGTTGGAAAGATAATTAAATTTTCTAGATCTTTCCTAAAGAAACATTGGTGTTATTTTTAACCAGTTTTTCTACACAGTTCAACAAAGTGAGATTTTTAAATTTTAGGTTTCAAAATATATCGTTTTTGGGCTCTTATTATCCTGTTCTGTGCAATAACTAGCCAATATTTTTTAGCTGTGTAAACTCAAAATGGTATGTAATTTAAAAGGTAACAGTTTGATATGCGTAACAGCTATATTTAGTTTATTAAACAATAGAATAGGGGGTTTCAAAAAGTGCAGTCATTTTTTATTAATATTTTTGTTTTAAATTTATTTTTTTACACTTTGCCCGATATTTGATTGTATAAAATATATTTATCTCTAACTTCCTTAGCAAGCGTTGCTTTTAAAAAATTTTACTTTTAAAAAAGGCAAACATTTTGTTCGCAAAATAAAATGTTGTTAGAATTTTCGTGGTTCAGTCGTAGAATTTTTGCGATTAAATAACTAACAAGTAAGTTAGCCTGTCGTGGATTGTAGGTAAGTGTTTGTCAAGAATTGTGGAAAACAATATTGCCTATTGTCTCACACATGAAATCTATAAGAGCCAAAGTCATTTAGCAATGTTTCTCCTATGATTCTTAATTATTTTTCATTCAACTTCTTTAATAAATTGTTAGTGCTTTATTTTAGATCCAAATACTTATTTCAGCAGACGAAAAATACCTTCAGGAAGAGAGGTAATCGCCAGACTTTTAAGTCTTACAAAAAAGGCAAAATGACGTTGCACGAACAAGCTTTGATTATTGCAGATGAGGTTCTTGAAATATGGCGAACAATACGAAAGGAGGACAATTTACATGATCGAAAATATATTGAAAAAACATAAATACTTTACACGCAACGTACTTCAAGTTGAAGCGCAGCATAAATCGGAATACTTCCACTGAGGAGAAAAAGAGGCGTCAATTTCAGCAAAAAATAGATAGCGAGTTTGTCATAACAAAAAAACAGCTTTCATCAAGCGGAACTTTTGAAACCCCATTACTTGAGCCATCATTTGAAGACAATGATCAGATGCAGGAGTGCGCATCGGAAAATGAAGATTCGGACTATGAGCCTCCCCAAAGAAAACCAAAAAAAATACGCCGTAAATTAACTCAAAAGTTACATTGGCAGCACAAGCCGCATTAAATGATGTAAAATTAATCGAACAGCTTAAACAATATCGCCAAATAAATAGTTTATTAGCAGAAGCTGCGCTGAAGATCATGTCACGACATATGTGGTACTTAAGCGACATTACTTTGGGACTTTCTTTTTTGATCCAAGACACTCTGAAGAGAGTTTGGCTAAAATGGCGGCATCTTTAGACAGAACGGGAGATCAACAAAATTTGTTTCGTAAAGTTCTTAATAACGAGCTTGACGTAACCAATATGGTGTCACAAAACACTTGCAAATTTTTTGAAATCGTAGGAGTTGACTACGACTTTATAAGGAGTCCCCCATCCTGTTGGCATGAAAATGACGATTACATAAAAATAAAAGAAATAGCGAATAACTTAACAGTGGTAAATGACCCAGCGGAACGTGCAATCGGTCTTTTAAAAACAGTAAATAACACATTAACAATGGATTCAACCCAACAAAACAACCTGATTCAAGTAATCGAAAAGTTTAACCAAAATCATCCAAACGGCAATAAAGGCACAATCTTAAAAAATCTCCAACAGTAAATCATATTGAAAAAAAAATACAAAAAAAATTATGACTGTACTTTTTGAAACCCCCTATTCTATTGTTTAATAAACTAAATATAGCTGTTACGCATATCAAACTGTTACCTTTTAAATTACCTACCATTTTGAGTTTACACAGCTAAAAAATATTGGCTAGTTATTGCACAGAACAGGATAATAAGAGCCCAAAAACGATATATTTTGAAACCTAAAATTTAAAAATCTCACTTTGTTGAACTGTGTAGAAAAACTGGTTAAAAATAACACCAATGTTTCTTTAGGAAAGATCTAGGAAATTTAATTATCTTTCCAACGAATGCAACAAACTTCAAATCAAGTAAAACCTTTCTGAGTTATCGTAAAAATGCAAATCCCATATTACTTGAATTTTTGGAAAAAGTAATTTTTTATGAAAAATCACAAATCGCGTTTGCGCGGATAGTAGCCCTTCGCCGAATAAAAACTTATATATATCAAAATTCTTGTGTGTTTTTATAGACTCAAAAAAATTTGGTCCCAAGTCCAAATTCGACAACAAGGTAAAATCGGGTTGGTCTAATGTACATATACGAATTCTCCACAGAGATATCGTATATGATGATGCGAGGGAATGGAAGAATAATGAGATATCAGGGCATTAGAGACAGCGTGAGGATTTCGAGAAAGGGTTTCAAAGAATGGATATTACCTGCTTCCAACTTAAGATTTGCTAATAGGTATGGAGAAGAAAACGAGGAGTTGTAAAAGTTATAATACTTATATTTCCTTCCTTTATGGGAAGTTGCAAATTCAAGTTGTTAACTTCAGTTATTTGTGTTTAGTGAAAATATACATGTAAAAAGAGCAAAAAAAATGTAAGAACTGTTGATGCGTATGGCGAGAGAGCGACTGATACAACTTGCCCTTCGCGAACTTAGCCATACATCTGCTTACGCATATTTAGCTTATAACGAACAATTCAGCGTACTTAACGATAGCTTATGGCGTACTTACACACTAGCATACAATATTGACAGTTGGTGCTTAATAATAAGTCTGAACGTTTTACGCTTAGACACTAAGCTTGGATCTACAATTTGGATAATAAGTTTTAAGTAGTTTTAAGTAGTTACGGCCTTTTGCATTTCAGGTGACGATATGCATGTGCGAACGTTAACAACCCAATGTGTCATATGAATCCATTACGAATTCGAGACGGATTCGTTTCTTCGGACATTTTGTCCGAAACGGACATCCGTTACGGGCTCTTAACGAATTCGTTTACGTATGAAATTCCTCTCGAAAACGCGAATCGTTTTTTGCACTTTTTCGGATCCGTCTCGTTTTCGTTTTTTTTTTCGTTTCGTTTTATGTACTTTAAATAAAATGGATTCGAAACGGATCCGCTTTTATAAATTTTTGCGGATTCGCAACGGATTCGTTCTGATATTTAAAATTATAATAGGTATGAATTATATTTTCTACCTCGAATCCACTGAAGTTTTTCACTTACATTAATATTAATTTTCACAAATGAAAAAATTTGTTGTCAGCTAAATCAAAATACCATTCGGAACCGGTGTAAAACTTTAGGTCCCAATCAGTGAGCATAAACACTAGAAAGCGCACATCTCACTGATTGTGAGAAGCTCTCCTCAATTCTTTCATGGGATATTATGGGACACCATTTTTTTGTTTTTTAATAGTAGCTCCTGAGCCTCTTCGGTTTGATCTTCGCCCCAAATTCGGTAATGTTGCTGATTGACGTAGCCATTAAACCACACAGTTTTATTTAGCGTTTGAACAATACCCCAAACTGTGAACAAAAATTAAAAATATGCTCTGTTCGTCAGAGTGTTCGAGCAGCAAATGCTGCACGCTGTCTGTGTCCGAAAACGGGGCACAGTAAGGCCGATTGGAAAATTCGCGGTAATAATATCACAACTTTTAAAGTATTGTTCTGATAATTTTGGAATGTATAAACATTTGTAGAGGAGAAGGATTCAGGCTTCCAAAAACAAAATAATTTGTGAAGTGTATTCATTTCAGTGTATTCTTTATTGAAATGCTCCCAATATAGTGGTGTTTTCAATATTCATTTCTCTCAAATGACAGAGTTATTAACAAAAAACCAAAAATAACCCAACAAAAAAAGGGTATACCAATCACCAGAATTTCCACCAGAACTACGCGGTAAGAGGTAGTGCAAATTTGGGTGCTGCACCGCCGCTTTTTACATAGTGTTGTCCTTGGAGGGTAGTACTCCCAATTTGGATGCTTTAAGTAGAATAAATTCTGTTCCTTAGCGCTACGATTCAGCACAAAAACTAGCACAATGGTAGCATGTCCGACTAGAAAACGTCAGCTGGTGAAGGTCCTGGGTTCAAATCTCACCAAATCAAACATTTTTTTTTAAGCGATTTGCAATGTGTCGATTGAATTTGTAGTTATTTAAAAAAAAATTTTGCCCAATGTGGCAAGTACAACGAACGAACATTTGTTACCAAAATTTCCGGAATCAAATTGTATTCGCCTGAAAGTACACCACACAAATTACGGGGTTGTCTAGCGAAGGTTTAAATCATGATGGCCACACTAACACTAAGAAAGTACATTTGTGTGTGTGCAATAATAGGCAACTGCGCTGCACAGCAACTGAGTTCATTTGAGTAAACACGTTGTTTTGTTGTTGCTACAATCAAATGAGCATGAACGTGTGGGAGCAGAGCATCAGCAGCATTTTTCGTTTCATACCACATGTGGTATGTTTTTCAATTTTTGGCCATCACTGGTTTAAATAATTAATTATTAATTTTTTTGTAACAATTATTCCCCGACCGGAACAGGGATTCGAACTCAAGCGCTTTGATTGCCAGCCGCGCATCTCACCATCGAGCTATCGAAGACATTGAACTTGGGCGAAAAATAACAGCCTAAGTGGCAGATAATCTTTTTCTTCAGACAAACACCCTAATATCTGTAATGCAATTTCGGATTCCTGTATGCTGAAAATTCACACATAGTACTTCGGTGGTAGTACTGAAAGGGGTAGAGCCGTAGGAACTACTCCATTATATTTTTGCTGGGAAGTCAATGAAAAAATTTACAATTTTAAACTTTGATAGATAATATTTTAATAACGATAAAAGATATTCTGCAACACAGCACTTTTTTATTTGTAGATAGTAGATTCTCAAAAGTAAAAAATCTATGAAATCGACCTATAAGCGTACCAGGCTTTGAAAGTATCAACAGTACCAAAGTGGGCAACTTTGACACCCTATAGCTCCAACTGTGTTAATACAGGGCGCTTCTAAATGCAATATTCTGAAAGCCTGACTCCTCTACAAATGTCTAGTACATTCCAAAATGATCAGTACAATACTTTAAAAGTTGTGATATTATTACCGTGTATTTTCTAATCCAATCCAAATCAAAAATTGTTATAGAATCGTGTCTTAATGATGCCGACGTAATTAAACATATTACCATTGTTTTGATTTCTTCGTGACAAACTGACAATGCAAAAACGGATGGCGTAAATTATGTATGCAAGTATGGGAGAACAGGATGTTGAATATGAACATAGTGCGACGGAGCCTACTGGGTTGATTTACGTGGCAGTTTGCCAATACACAAACATATGGTTAATTGGAGACCCCAATTATAAATATGGTAACATCAAAATTGCAAATTTATTATTTTTAAAGGGAGAACAATCAAATATGCACAAGTATTACAATATTTTATGGGAATTACATATTTATATATATAAGTATAATACCAATAATACTAATGTAAGAGGAACCATTTCCCAAACATATAAATGGTAGTTTGTAAATATATTATAATTATGCTTATACATTTTCAAAAATGTATGTTTTCCATATGGACGAGGGTGGTCCCAAAACTAGCCAACCTGACTGACAAAAAAAAATATTTTGGTGAAAGGTGGCAACCTTATAAAACATATATTTTGATTTTGAAGGCGCCAAGTTGTTTAGTATTTTTATTTGAGCCATCAAAAGTAAACGATCTCAGTGAATTTGTAAACATGGAACAAATTTGTCACCGTTATGTAACTCCATATTTCCATTTAAAAGAACCTAGTCCATGCAATATTAAAGCCGAACTAGATTCTACTTTGGGGGAGTCTGCTCCTTCGTTTACGAATGTAAAATATTGGGTAGCAGAGTTTAAACGAGGCCGTACGAGATGCCAAGACGAACACCGTAGTGGTCAACCAATTGAAGTGTCCACGCCAGACACGGTTAAAAAACGGTATTGGATGATTGTCGGCTAAAGGTGCGTGATAGCTGAAATAATAGACACTTCAAAAAGTTCTATACATCGTATTTTTATCGAAGATTTGAAGATGAAAAAGCAAGATGGGTGCCGCGCTTTTTTTTTGTATCAAACCAACACTCAGGGATGCCCCCTATAAATGCAGTGCATTGTGTTGACGAATGAAAATTAAGGTAGTGGAGGGTGGAAAGAGGGAGTAGAGTCTGCTGACACTTGCCTTGAATCTTTGTGTGTCACAATTGGTGGAAAATACACTATTCCACATACGGACTGTACGGCTGAAGAACGAATTTTCTCTATAGTGAGTAGTGCGGTCAACCGTCCACTCGATAAAAAACGGATGAGAGTTCCTGGAAAGCCGCGTACTTCGGCTAAATATCCTCACGTCTGGCATAAATTAACGGATGTCCGAGGAACACATACCGTGGAAATATCGATAGAACAGCGACACGCAACCCACATTTCGACGATGCTCAAGGGAGGCAAGAGAGTTGGATGCCCTACTGTCCCCTATCAACACCGTCGCTCTCCTCTGAACACAGTAGAGAAGCTCCAAAGATGTCCTAGGAGCACCTGCCAATATATGGGAGTTACATTCCATCTTTGGCCTGATGTAGGTGGTGTAGATATTGAGAAGATCAGATGGAGTGAAGTATTTCTTGCACCGCTTTAAAAAGCCTAGACACTTGAATGCATATTTCGACACTTCAAATACATGTTTTGCCCAACGGACATCACATTGTATTTTCATGCCCAGAACATCAAGAGCTTCTGATTCATCAATATCCACACCGTCCACAGGCAATGACGACACACCTGGGTCAGCAATCCGCTTATGCGACAACAAACAGATCCCGGCCGAGTGTTTCATTCATCGCCCGGCATGTGTCTTCAATCTCTTGAAGACTTGGCCTGCGGTCGAATGAATAAGAATGCCAGAGATTACTGTCATCCGCAAAAGAGTAGATTGGATTCACAGTCTGACCTAGGATATCGTCAATGAAAATAAGAAAAAGAGAAGGTGAAAGAACAAAGCCCTATGGTACACCTGCAGTTAATTTATGCTCGTCGGATGAAACCCCATCTACAACAACTCGTATAGTGCGATCTCTGAGAAAACTCGATAAAAAACGAGTGAAGTTATCAACGACACCAAAAGTAGCGAGCTTTAACAAGAGTGCATCCTGCCATACTCTCTCAAAGGCCTTGGAAATATCAAGAGCCACTACCTTACTCTCACCAAGACGGTGGATGGATCGACTCCACTGTTCCGAAAGTAACGCCTTCAGGTCTCCAGTAGATCTCATTCTACGGAAGCCATACTGTCGATCATTAAGGTCATTGAACTCAAGATATTTCACAAGATGGTGGTTAACCATGCTCTCCATAACCTTCGAGAGGGCAGAACAAATTGTAATTGGCAGGTAATTTGCAGGGTTATTTGCATCACCTTTTTAGGGATTGGCTGGATATTAGGAACCGTGCAACGCGCCGGGAAGACTCCCACACGGTATGTAAGGTTGAAAAGGTTGCGCAGTGGACGTGCCAGCGTTAAAGAGCACCTACTCAAGACCAGTGCTGATATGCGATCCGGACCCGGGGATTTATTTACGACGAGATTCACAAGTGTTTTTTTTAACTGCTCGCGTTCGAAACCATATCTTGGGCATGGAACAAGATACGTAATTGATCTCGGGGAGTGGTTGATTGCTATCCGGGCAAGGAAGAGTTCCTTGTAAAAATTTCAGCCAGGAGTTTAGCTTTATCAACCGGTTCAGTGAATGTTATGTCATCCTTAAGAAGAGTTGGGATAGAGAAAGAACTATCCTTTATTCTTCTTGCAAATGACCAAAAGCTCTTACTACCTCTAGGAAAGAAACGACGTTAGCACGAATACGCTGTTCGTGAAGAAACTTTTCGCATCGAAGTACTTTGGCACACTTGGATCTTGCCTGTTTGCGTAGCAGTTCAGTATTAACGTTTTTTTTTTCCATAGAGCAAAACAGCGTCATCAAGATGTTTCAGTAGAGAGATATGGGTCCACCACATCACACCTGATACAAAGGAACAGTCAAAGCCATGGACTGGAATGAGAGAATCGTGTCCAAAGAAGGCGAAGACTGTTGCATTTGCAGGCAAGGTCATGACGTCTGTTTTTTGGGATGCGCATGGCATAATTTTTATTGATTATCTCCAGAAAGGACTGCACCATTTAGTGATGAACTTGTGGGGAAAAGGCCGCATTTGGCGATAAAGAAATATTGTTTCATCATAACAGTGCTCCAGTTCACATATCCACTATTGCTATGGTCAAAATTAATGAATTAATGTTGGAATTTCTACATCACGCACCTTATTCGCCAGATTCCTTGGACTAATTTCTATTTCCAAACTTGAAAAATGGCTCGCTGGTAAAAGATTTGCCAGCAATGAAGAGGTGGAGTCTGTGGTTGATGGCTGTTTTAAGGAGTTTGACAGTGCTTACTATAAACAGGGTATGGAAGCTAATGAATATCGCTGGAAAATGTTTATCGAGCTTAAAGGAGATTATGTTGAAAAATAAAGAAAAATTTTTCCAACTTTTTTGTGTGTTTTGTTAGGTCGGCTAGTTTTGTGACCACGCCCTCTTATAAGCAAATAACTAAAAGGAAGGGTATACTTCATCAGGTATGAGCTTGAACAATAAAATTAAAAACGAAGGGTCTACATTTTAACAAATTCAATCAAAAATTCCAAATCTGGAATTTCTAGAATTGCTAAAATCAAACTTGATTGGTATATTTGTATAGGAATCAGATCCATTGTGAATCCAACTAATGAAGTTCTCAAAAGTCCAAAATTTTTTAAGCCGATAAAGACTGTAGCGTCCTGGCTTGGACTGTTCACTTGTATATAAGTTGTAATAAAGCAAGAGAACCGATATAACCCATTTTCAATGACTAGAGTCTGTATTTGGTTCAACCAAAGTTTATGTGTAAACCCTAATCAAAATGTAGTTAATACTGTGGTTATGGTCACGGTCACATGGTCGACAGGACAGCATAATTGTGCAATAGCAAAAATTGTGCATCGAATTTATATGCATTCAATTTATTTACTACTCATTTGAGTGGCTTGAATATCTCTTTCGTAGCGACACTTACATTTATATAATTAATTTTGGGTGTATTCTTGCAGCCCTCTAGTAAATAACATATTAAAAAAACTGTGTTTTAAATTACAAACAAATTTAAGATTTAAAACAAAACTTTAAAGTTTTTCTTCAATATTATTTTGTTTTATTCGCCCTTATTACGGTTGTTGTCGTCGACGTCGTTCTCATTTTTATGTCAACATCACTTCGTGTCAACATCGTCGTCACATCAACGTTAATTTGGTAATTTGGTAATTTATCGATAACTTATTAAAAATATAAAGAAGAAGGAAGAAGAAGAAGAACATTTTACATTTGTATTTCTATTATTTTATACACGGCCGATTTCACCATATCCAGTTATCCTAAAGTTAGAGCAACGAACAGTTTTAGCTGTCAGATTGTATGGAATTTATAATTTTTAACTGTCAGTTAGCTTTAACTTTGTTTGGTGAAATTGGGCGTTAATTTGGTAAAAGTTTTTCAAGTTCCTAAAAAGTGTTCAATTTTCGTAACCATATAAACTCCGATTTGGAAGTTATTGGATGTACAGGGTTTTTCAATAAAAGCGCTACAAAAGTTTTTTTAAATAAAACAAAACCGGTTTTAGATACCAATGAAATTCTGTATTCCTGTGAAAGAACGTTCGATGCCATTATGTATGGAACTCGATTTCTTTTGCATGGCCACCACGGGCACGCTTGCAGAAGTCCAGAGTCCAGATTTTCGACGGTTTTCAAGCATAAATCGGCCGATACTGCTGCAATTTCACGTTCGACATTCGTACGAAGTTGTTGGCATAGACCATAGACTTGACGTAGCCGGCCAATCGACTGGGCCATTTCGTGAGATAACACGTTCATCAAACTTGGCTTCCAATAAATTGTTTGTGGCATTCGCTGTGTGGCTTGTGGCGCCGTCCTGTTGGAACCACATGTCCTCCAAGTCCATATTATCCAATTGGGGCCAAAAATATTCGGTTATCATTGAACGCTAGCGATTCGCATTCACAGTAATGTGCCGGTCTTGATCATCAGGGAAGGAGTACGGCCCAATGACGCCGCCCGTCCATAAACCGCACCAAACCGTAATTTGTTTCGGGATGCAATGATGACTCATGGATTACGTGTCGATTGCTGTCTGACCAATAACGCACATTTTGCTTATTGACGAAGCCATTCAGCCAGAAATGAGCCTCATCATAAATTGGACGTAGCGCTCTTAAAGTTGAGGCCACTGACTCCAAATTTCGGTAGTAAATTTTAATAATTTCGACTCGTTGTTCGCTCGTATATCTTTCCATGATGATATGGCAAACCCACCGATGAGAAATGTCAAAAGAGGGGGAAAAAATATGGCATCGTTTGCTGTCCCTATCGATTTACGGCTCTGTTGAAAAACCCTTTAGATGCTCTATATCACCAACACCGGAATTCTGTAAATTTTTAACGATAAAAATTGGTTGTTAAATTGTCGAAATCCAAAAATTTCAAGATAAAAATTTCGAATTTTGCCAATTTAACTACCGATTTTTATCGTTACAAGTTACAGAATTTCGGCGCAGGTAAGGTGGATGGACGCGGTGAATTGAGACGAGCTCTCCATGGAGGCACATGCAGCCTGCATGTATTGGAGACAAGGATGAAATGGAGACCAAGCAATTATCTCATCAAATACACCATGGACCAATCATTCGGCTATCTTAAAGTATTTGAACTGTACGTTTCGTTAGCGGCTGGTTGTTTGCAAGATATCAGACTAAAATGAAAATACATCAATTGCACGACTGAAAGCGCGCAGTGCAGGCGTATATGTCACAACAAAAAAAAACAACCGCTGCCTAGGCAATGCATCTACTGGTGGACACTTGACACTGAAGACGCCGAAGCCTGTAGTTCTTAGTGAACTCTGAAGGAACATAATTCCATCAGCTAAATTTGATTCACGGCAGTAGCCGTGTTAACAGCTCAGAAAATAATTACCATGACAGGGACGTTGGAGGTAGCTATAAGTATAACCGATGTCTATCGATTACCCAATATTTCGTTATTTTTCATTAACATGTTTTATAAGTTTTTATAAATAGTACTAAAATGAAACCATTGATACGTATAAAGCAGATCTTGTTCTGGAACACTCCTGCATACCCTACTTGGAGGTTTCCGTCCGCCATTAAAAATTGCGAACTAAAAATTGTAATTTTTAATTTTGTCATAATTCAAAAATAAAATTAAAAATTTCTTTAATTAAAAAAAGTGAGAAGGCAACCTGAGTGGTAATGCGATCAATGATACGTCTCAGGATTATTATTGTCACTGAAGCTCTTCGAAGTAGTGGACATATTCTTCAGTCCTTTGAAGGCGGATGAGCCAACACCCCTGGCCAACGGGCGGATCAATATGTAAGAAACCAAAATCCAGTTTCGACGCACTGCATTCTGGTCAGCGTCTGATCCATAATGGGCGGCAGAAACATAATCATCCTAGGAGTAGGTAAAATGCAAACCACGGTGGGCTGGGTTTGCCCAGAACAAAGAAACCCCGTAACTGTTGACGACCCTCGCAAACATTATAACGACCACGATTTAAGGATATGTACCTGGAATGTACGAACACTATACAGGACGGGTGCCACTTTCCAACTGGCGGATGTCCTCCAAAAATATAAAGCTGAAATCACAGCTATCCAGGAAATGCGATAGACAGGATATGGTTGCTCCAGAAAGAAAGTTGCGATATTTACTACTGCTGCCATGAGAGAAACCAAGAATACGGGTGCGGATTTATAGTTGGCAAGAGACTGCGACACCTAGTTTCAAGGTTCAACACAGGAAGTGAACGCATAGTCACAATTCACATCAAAGCGAAATATTTAAAAACCTTATTAATTTGTGTGCACGCGCCGACAGAGGTCAAATAAAAATTTTATGAGCGTCTGGAGGAAGTATACGAACGCTGCCCTGACCACGACATTAAGATTATTGTAGGCGATTTTAGTGCCAAATTGAGAAATGAAAGTTGAAAATGAAAGACCAACCATCGGTAATCACAGTCTCCATGATACTACTTCCGATAATGGAATAAGACTGATAGACTTCGGCGCTGCAAAGAAAATGGTAGTTAGTAGCATACGATTCCAGCATAAGGACATACAAACGGCGACTTGATTGTCTCCTGATCAGAGAACGGATAACCAAATTGATCCCTTGGTAATAGATGGCTGACGCCCTTATAGTGTAATGGATGTACGTGCGATTCGAGGTGTCAATATCGACTCGGATCATTACCTGGTGACTGCGAAAGTTCGCACAAGACAGTGCAGGAAAAAAGCGTACGAAGCCGACATATTGACAAGCTGCAAAGACCGAAGATACCAAAGGCCTATCAACAAAAGCTCACTCCACTGCTAGACAAGAATACTCCCCCTCCCGAGAACCCAGAAGCGCAGAGGAAGGACATCTCCCATTCTTTGGAAACGGCGGCAAGGTCGGAACTTGACTATCAACAACAGCAGAAGGATAAGCCATGATACGGCAATGAGTGCCGCATTGCAACTGATGAAAAAGACGCTGCACGTATGGTAACGAAACAGTCAGTTACAACGAGTACTGTGAATGAGCGGTACAAGAGGCTGAGAAGGGAGGGAAACTAACTATTTAGCCGAAAAAAAGGCAGTGCGAGCAGAGAGAGAGAGAGACTGAAAAGACCGAAATGTGCAAGCTGAATAATGAATCCCGAAAATTTTTCCAGAGGGTAAGAAGATCGTATAATGGACCAAATAAGGGGAATCTGGTGGTCGATAAGCAATGTGTACTCTTAGAATATGGAGAGACCACTTTTCCACACTACTCCGCTCAGCTTCTTCCACTGCAGATCAGGAGGTAATGATTGTGGAAGACAGTGTAGATTGTATCCCCCCAGCCAAGGCGAGATTAGAACGGCAATCTCCCCGCTTAAAAATAATAAAGCCGCTGGTGTGGATGGGCTACCCGCTGAGCTTTTTAAGGCCGGTAGCGATGGACTGCTAGCCCATATGCATCAACTTATATGCAGTATATGGTTGGGGGAATCTATGCCTGATGATTGGAGTCTTAGTGTATTATGTTCTGTATTCGAAAAGGGTGATCCCTGTGTCTGTTCCAACTATCGCGGTATCAGTCTTTTATCCATCACGTATAAGATCTTGTCGAGCGTATTATGTGAAAGACTAAAGCCAATTGTTGAAAATCTGATTGGACCTTATCAGTGTGGTTTTCGACCGGGCAAGTCCACGACTGACCAAATATTCACGCAACGCCAAATCCTGGAAAAGACTCACGAAAAGCAAATCGACACATACCATCTTTTAGTCGATTACAAAGCTGCTTTCGATAGCCCCATACGGGGAAAACAGTGTGAATCTATGTCTGAACTTGGGATTCCGGCAAAACAGATCCTCTGTAGAATGACGCTGACCAACACCAAATCAGCAGTAAAGGTGGGGAAAGACCTCACCGAACCATTCTGTACCAAGCGCGGACTGAGACAAGGCCACACACTTTCGTGCAATCTCTTCAACAGCTTAATGGTGATAATAATATGAAACGCTGCAGTAATTATGAACAAGACAATCAACACGAAAAGCCATATGTTGCTGGCGTATGCTTATGACACAGATAACATCGGGCGAAATTTGCGAGAGGTTACTGCAGTATTTTCAAGAATCGAAAAAGAATCAGCAAAGGTGGGTCTTGCTGTTAGTAAGGGCAAGACACAATTGATGGTGTCAACGACTAGACAAACCTCTCGAATTGGTCCGCACTTGAACGTTGACAACCGATTTAACTTTGAAGTGGTAGATGAATTTATCTACCTTGGATCCGCCGTTGACAAGGACAACAACGTCGGCCTGGAGATAAATAGGATAATTGTGCTTGCAAATAGATGCCAATTTGGGGCTCAGCAAGCAGTTTAAAAACAAAGCCCTCTCTCGAGGGACAAAGGTCCAGCTATACCAGACTCTCATTTTACCTGTTCTGGCATATGGCTCCGAAACTTGGGTCATATCGCAAGCGGATGAAAAACACCTGGGAGTATTCGAGAGGAAAATTATCCGTAAAATATATGGTCCTGTTAGAGATAGCGGCGAGTACCGACGTCGCTGGAACCACGAGCTATATCATTTATATTCTGACGTGGACATTTCTAGGCGAATCAAATTATGTCAGTTGCGGTGGCTAGGCCATGTTATCAGAATGGATGCAGATGAGCCAGCGCGAAAGGTTTTCGATAACGATCCCGATGGAAGCAGAAAGAGATAACGACCAAGACTCCGATGGAAAGACCAGGCCGAAGAATCCCTCCGTATCCTTGGGGTGAAAAGGCGAAGGATAGAACCAGTTGGGGAAATATCTTAAAATTTTTCTTTATTTGTTTGTTTAATTAATATGTGTAAGACATCTGACCTCATGAGGTTGTATAATAGTCAATAAAAGTAAAGTAAATTAAAAAAAAATTTCAAATTTTCTTTAATAAAAAAAAAAAATTTAAATTTTCTTTAATAAAAAAAAAAAATTTTACACAGTTATCAAAAACTGTGTCGACAGAAATAGAGTCGTTTCAATTCAATGTCGACGTCAATTCTAGTTACAAAATACAAAATATGTGTCGACAGTCGTCACTAGTGATCGATGACGACTACACAAATACCGATTTTCAACTGTCATCACAAGACGACGCCGTTTTATGTCATCGACGACAACCGTAATAAGGGTGATTAAAAGTAAACATTTATGATATCACAGATTTATTATTTTAATTTAGTTTTAATATGTAAAATTGTCTTCATGCAATAAATAGTTCTTACATTAAATAAATATTTCTTACATTAAATTTTGACATGGATTTTTCCCTAATACCGAATAACATTAATAGCTTTATTTACAGCAAAATTTGAATGTAGTTTCCAAATCCAATATTTACACAATTATGTATATTTCACTTTTTTTTTGTACAACATTTCTCATATATACTTTGCACTTTTTTTAATACAGTTTTTGTTGCAATCACGTTCACGTTCACTTTCCAATATATCTAACGTGACAAGTACAAAGAGTCGAAGTCAATTTACTGAATTTTCTATAAAAAAAACAACACTAAACATCACTGTTTTCACTCGCTATACTCCTTCGTAATATACAATTTATTACACGTCTTTTTAGTTTAGTTGGTGCTCAATATTTAGTTATTTGTATTTGTAAGGTTGTATAAGTATTATGAATTTCTCATACATTAACTAAAAAGTTATTTAATTTGCAACAAAAAAATAGCTCAGTTAAAAAAAATATGCTTACAAAAAATGCAACAGTGTGTGGTACAGATTAATAACTCGAAAGTACTGGCAGCATTGCCAGATAGCAAAGAAAATGAAAAAAACCTATACAACGGGTTTTTCAATAAGAGCGCTACAAAAGTTTTTTAAATAAAGCAAAACCGGTTTTAGGTACCAATGAAATTCTTTATTCCTGTGAAAGTACGTTCGTTGCCATTATGTATGGAACTCGATTTCTTTTGCATGGCCACCACGGGCACGCTTTCAGAAGTCCAGACGCTGAACCCAATTTTCGACGGTTTTCAAGCATAAATATTCGTACGAAGTTCATCAATCGTCGCTGGCTTGTTGGCATAGACCATAGACTTGACGTAGCCCCACAGGAAATTATCTAACGGCGTCAAATCGCACGACCGAGGCGGCCAATCGACTGGGCCATTTCGTGAGATAACACGTTCACCAAACTTGGTTTCCAATAAATTGTTTGTGGCATTCGCTGTGTGGCTTGTGGCGCCGTCCTATTGGAACCACATGTCCTCCAAGTCCATATTATCCAATTGGGGCCAAAAATATTCGGTTATCATTGAACGGTAGCGATTCGCATTCACAGTAATGTGCCGGTCTTGATCATCACGGAAGAAGTACGGCCCAATGACGCCGTCGGCCCATAAACCGCACCAAACCGTAATTTTTTCGGGATGCAATGATGACTCATGGATTACGTGTGGATTGCTGTCTGACCAATAACGCATATTTTGCTTATTGACGAAGCCATTCAGCCAGAAATGAGCCTCATCGCTGAAGATGATTCTCTGATGAAAATCCGAATCATTTTCAAGTTGTTGCTCAGCCCAATTCACGAACATACGACGCTTATGGTGGTCAAGCGGCTTCAGTTCTTGCGTCAATTTGATCTTGTAAGGATGTAGGCCAAGATCTGTTCGCAAAATTCGCCACAACGACGTCACAGAGATGCCCAACGCTTGAGAACGACGTGTGAGAGACACATTTGCGCTTTCTTGAACTGAAGCCTCAGCGGCAGCAATATTCTCGACACTACGGGCACTTCTTTGTCTCACTGGCACGGGAACATTTTGTACTGTGCCTGTGGATTCAAATTTTTCCACTAGACGCTCAATTGTTGATCTGGTGGGACGATTATGACGACCATAAATTGGACGTAGCGCTCTGAAATTTGAGGCCACTGACTCCAAATTTCGGTAGTAAATTTTAATAATTTCGACTCGTTGTTGGCTCGTATATCTTTCCATGATGAAATGGCAAACCTTACTGAAGAGAAATGTCAAAAGAGCGGGAAAAAATATGGTGTCGTTTGCTGTCCCTATCGATTTACTTTTGTAGCGTCTCTGTTGAAAAACCCTTTATTAACATGTTAAAAAGTACATAATTATTTTGCAATAATAAGCTGACTTATATTGTTGGGGAAACAGAATGACTTATACTCATAGTACTCATCACGTTGGATGTATCCATGTGGTACAAATTTTGTAAATACTGTAAGTGTGGTGAATACTTACCATACAACTCGCTTCATGTAGTTTTCCCAGTTTGGGCCTTATGAAGGGGGCAATCTGTTGCCATAAAAATGTTTGCACCGATACAGGTAATCCAAGATCCTGCAGACCATCATCCTGATCAATATCGAATTCATCATTGTTATTCGAATGATTGTTGTTATTCGTTGTCGTTGTAACCATTTTGTTAGCTAATTTATCGTTTGGATTTCTCGTGGCGAATTTGTTTTAAGGAAACAGTTGTATAGCTGTTTTTTTCTTACATGGTTTCAGAGAAATATCTAGAAAATAAATATTGGTTTGATCATTGCCCTTGTCATAATCGTGTATTTTTTTCCAATGGATGAGTGCCTAAATATGGTTTATAATTCAATTGATATTAAACAACTACAATTTTAAAAATTACTAATCTTAATCCAAGGATATCCTATTACAATGCAGGTAGCCTTTTTGTACGTAAGGCACATGGTTTCAGCAGCCTTTACTCCATAATGGAGAAGTTCCAACGGCACTACCCCTTTCAGTACTACCAACGAAGTACTAAGTGCAGATTTTCGGCGTAAATTACATTACAGATATTATGGTGTTTGTCGGAAGAAAAAGATTATCTGCCACTAATGCTGTTATTGTTCGTCCAAGTTCAATGTCTTCGATAGCTCGATGGTGAGATGCGCGGTTGGCAATCAAACCGCTTGAGTTCGAATCCCGGTCCTCGGTCGGGGAAAAATTGTTACAGAAAAATTAATAATTATTTATTTAAACCCTCGCTACACAACCCCGTAATTTGTATGGTATACTTTCAGGCGAATACAATTTGGTTCGGACAATTTTGGCAACAAATGATCGTTCGTTGTACTTGCCACATTGGGAAAATTTTTTAATTAATAACTACAAATTTAATCGACACATTGCAAATCGCTTTAAAAAAAACAAAGTTGGATTTGGTGAGACTTGAATCAGGATCTTCACCTGCTGCCGTTTTCTAGTCAGACATGCTACCATCGTGCTAATTTTTGTGCTGAATTGTAGCGCTAAGAAACAGAATTTATTCTACTTAAAAGTATCCAAATTGCGAGTACTACCCTCCAAGGACAACACTATGTAAAAATCGGCGGTGCAGCACCCAAATTTGCACTACCTCTTACCGCGTAGTTGTGGTGGAAATTCTGGTGATTGGTATTCACTTTTTTTGCTGGGTCTAGTTTCGGCCAATCAACTTCTACCACTTTAAGGTGGCTGTCCCCACACGCTAACTTCGCCTTACAACAGAAACTGTAGACATGTTCCTAATGATGTTATCGCTGATGTTGTTGTTTTTGTTTACGGCCGATCCGAGGTATATAAATTCGTCCACCACCTTGAAATTATAACTGTTATATTAACGTTCACGCTTTAGTCTAATCGCGTGGAGGCCGTGCTTGTTGAAACCATTAATTTTGTCTTGTCCTCATTTACTTTCAGGCCCACTTTTGCTGACTCCTCCATTCTCGAAAAAACCGCAGTAACTTCTCTAATTGTGCGCCCAATTATATCAGCATGAGACTTTTGCTGCTGATGGTTTTATTCATGTTGACTGCAGCTTTTCTCATAATGATCTCCATTAAGATGATAAAGAGATCGCACATAGGGTCCTTGCCTGAGGCCTCGCTTGGTTTTGAAAGGTTCGGTAAGATCCTGAACAACTTTCACTGCGGATTTGGTGTTCGTGAAGGTCATCCTGCAAAGGCGTATGAGTTTTGCAGGAATACCAAGCTCAGACATTGCTTCATAGAGTTTCTCCCGTATCGGGCTATAGAAGGCCGCTTTCTAATCGACAAATAGGTGATAGCTGTCGGTTTGTTTTTCGTGGGTCTTCTGCATAATTGGGCGTAGCGTGAAAATCTGGTCGGTTGTCGATTTTCCAGGCCTAAAGCCTGCAGTCCAATCAGGTCAGCGATAATTGGTTTTAGTCTTTCGCACATTATGCTTGATGGAACCTTTTATGCTATGGATAAAAGGCTTATTCCACGGTAGTTGGTACAGGGACTGGGGTCACCTTTTTTAAAAATGGAACATAGTATACTGAGACTCTAATCGCCGGGCATGCATTCATCTATCCAAATTTTGCTAATGAGCTGATGCATGCACCTTATCAGCTCAACGTCGCCAGCCTTAAACAGCTCCGCCGGTAATCTATCGGCTCCTGCGGCTTTGTTGTTCTTAAGCCGGGCAATAGCTGTTCTGACCCCGTCTTGGTTAGGAGAGGGGCAATCGACGTCGTTGTGATCGATATTCCCATCGGCATTGGATATCTCAGATACCTGTAGCGTTCCCAACATGCTCTGCACATCTACGATGAGATTTCCGTTCCGTTGCGAGAGCTTCCTTGAGTAGGCTGTGGCTACCTCTGGTAATTGCAACTTTCCGACGTCCAGGTTGCTCTGCGTCTGGCTCTACTTAATCTTGTGCGAACCGTTGCTGCTACCAGGTAGTGATCCTCTGATCACTCGTACTTTCATTACACTGGATGAGTGCCTTCCATCAATTACCACGTGATCAACTTGGTTCTTCGGTCTTTGATCAGGAGATACCCAAGTAGCCTTGTGGATGTCTTTATGTTGGAATCTTGTACCACTAATGGACCATGTTTTTTGCCGCGGCAAAGTCAATCAGTCTCATACAGTTGTCGAAACTGTCAGCATATAGACTGACTGTTGGACTGAAATAGTTGGATGAAACATATTCTCCCTGCCTACTTTAGATGTAAAATCTTCTAGTACAATCTTAATGTCATGGCCAGGGCAGTGGTCATACATTTCCTCTAGGCGCTCCTAGAATATGTCTTTGGCATCATCATCTTTCTATTCTGTTGGGGCATGCACAGACATTAGGGAAATATAAAAATATTTCGCTTTTATGCAGATTGTGGTTATTCGTTCACTCACAGGATTGAACCTAGAGACTAGATGTCGCAGTTTTTTGCCAACTACAAATCCGCAACCAAATTCATGTTTTTTCTCAGGGCAACTATAGTATATATCGCACTTTTCTTGTGCAGCCATGCCCTGTCCATCGCATTTCCTGGATAGCGGTAATGTCAGCCTTATAACTTTCGAGGACATCTGCCAAATGGATACTTGCACCGGATCTATATAGAGTTCTTACATTCCAAGTGCATATCCGTAAATCGTGGTCCTTATAACGTTTGCGGGGGTTCGTCAAAAAATAGGGGATGTTTATGTCTTCTTTTTCATTGTAGTATATTCACTGTTATTATGAATGGTGGCGGGAGGCAAACCCAGTCCACCGGGTTTTTGAATTTTACCTACTGCGAGGATATTTGATTGCAGCCGCCCATTATGGACCAGATGCTGACCAGGATGCAATATGTCAAACCTGGATTTTCTTTTTTTGGTTTCTATCCGCCGTTGGCCCATATTCTGGGCTCATCCGACTTCTAAGGACCTGATACTTATCTGGGATCGCATCACTCTAGCTAGCTAACGGAGGTTTCCGAGAAAGCCATTGCCCAGGATATTCTGCGTGGAAGTAGTGAGCTGCTTGGACTGCCCAATGAAGGAATCATTTCTGGCCACTCCCAAGTGAAGCGCTATCAGAAACTTCCTACCTTCAGGGACAGTCCCATGAAGAAGAATCTACTGCACATCTTATTTGCACGTGTCCATCACTAGCCGCCAAGAGAATCACTTTTATGGAATCCGACCTATTTAGAGACCTGGGAAAATTATTTCAGATAGATGTAGACAAGATCTTAAGCTTCATGGAGCAAACTTATGGTAATGGACCCAGAAATGTCGATCCGGCGCCGATCAGTTGAATTAGGCATCGCCAGAGAGTCAACCCGGACTTGTGCCTACATCGATATAAGGTTATGCTGATGCAAGTATAGAACTGGCATAGCTGTGAGTTAGCAAATTGGCCGAAGATCCAGATTTTAGACAACAAATCGTCTTTTCGGACGAGGCCAATTTTTGGCTCAGCGATTATGTCAACAAGCAATATTGTAACGAACACAATCTACAAATGCTCGACCAAGCATTACCGCTTTCGTAGTGATGAAGGAGACATCGTTCCCGTCAATGGCCCTCGGTATTGAGCGATGTCAATCGACTTTCTGTGGCCAGAGTTCGGCAAAATCGAGATATCCGAGCTGTGGTCCCAACAAGATGGCTCTACATGCCATACCAACAGATCTGCCGTTATTAGAGCGAACACAATCCATAATTGTTCGACCAAGCATCACCGCATCCACAAAGATTGACTGCTTGGTTCGGTTTATGGCATGGCAGTATCATCGGACCATATTTAAGGAGATACCGTTACCGTCAACTGTACTCGGTATGTTAACCGACTCTCTGTGGCCAGATTTCGACATCATCGACATATCCGATCTCTGATCCCAACAAGACGGCGCTACATGCCATACAAGCGATGTACGCTCGAAGTTGTGAAGGAAAAATTTGGCGACTGAGTCATCTCACGGTGAGCGCTCATCAATTGGCCATCGCGATCATGCGATTTGACACCCTTTGATTATTTTCTATGCGTTTACGTCTAGTACTTTGTCTATGCTAACAAGCCAACGACGAGCTTCGAGACGTTCGAGACGCTATTGCCGGAATAACACATATCGAACTGAGCCATCAAAAATTGAACCAACGGCTTGGATGAAGCACGGTAACGAAAGTCTGTTACGGACTCATAACGAATTCATTTTCGTATGAAATTCCTCCCGAAACCGCGAATCGTTTTTTGTACTTTTTCGGATCCGTCTCGAACTCGTAACGAACTTCATATTCGAATTCGTTTCAGATTAATTTTTTTGAAATAAAATGAATTCGCGACCGACCCAACTAATCGCAATTTCAATGATTCGTTTTTTATGTTTTTACGGACCCGTAAAGGGTTCGAGACGGATCCGCCAAATCACTATTCTACTGATTCGAGCTGGAATGCTATATTGCCTTCCTCAAGGAACATCCAGAGATACTAAGCGGAAAGAATGCACCTGCGCTGCCGCGCCAAATAGAAGAAGAAATTTACTTTAGCGCCAACTCTCTGATCTACATCAAAATTTCACCACCGACGAAAGCTTCTGCACTGAGTTCAAAAAGTTGGTTTTCCCCCCGGGGTCGGTCCAACTTCTTGAGATATAGGTCTTTAAAGCTTGGGTATGTAATCGTTCGTATCTCCGGTATTTATAATCCGATCTGGTTGAAATGGGAATCATTACAAAAGTTCTTTCTAAGCTCTATAAATCAGTGCATAAACATATTTATTTTTATTAACCCATTGGGGAGCTAATTAAAAAAAGTTTTTTAACCTCACTTTTCTGCTAAAAATTATTATTTTTTTCAACAAAATTACCCATTATACTTATTTTTTGGCAGGTCCGATAAAAGACAAGACCTTAGGCTCTTTTAAAGGTACATACATATATTACTCACCAATCTCCCTTCAAAGACCGGAGATATTTACGTTAAAATTTTGTAATACATTTCACGCTTTTTCAATCTTTGTAACACAAAAGCAAATTCTTTCTTCTTTCTGCTGCATTTCCATAGCACAAAGTAACAAAAGTCCTTCCTCCATTTAATTATGCCCCCTTGTCGTTTTGGTACAAAATATATTATTAATTTTTCCCGTATACAGTTTTATTTTTTTCTTTCAGAATTTATAAAATGTTTTGTATCAACTTTCCGGCAAATAAAACAGCTGTTACGCGCTGTTGCCTCCTCTTTGGTAGGTAACAGTTTTTGTTACTTTTGTCACCAAAAAAATGTGTCAGAATACCGATTTGTGACAATTGTCACTTAGCTGTCAAATAGTAACCGTGGTGACTTTTGTAACCCTGCCAGAATAGGCCTGTAAATAATATAATAAGTAGTATTCGTATGTTCTAATTTGTGATGCATATGCAACATATCGTTCATGAGAAGAGGTTGAGGTTTATGAATCATGTTCGCACAGGTAAAGTGACTGTCTCAATAATGTGACGTTTCTTTCATTCTTAAAGTCATCGATTGTTCGATCCGCCTTCGGACGTTGTTCTGTCTGGGCTTCTTAAGGAGTCGTGGTATTATTTTTATACTAGGTCATGTGGAGCGGAAAACCTTACTGATTTCAATTGAGTCTAACGTCCCTATTAAATCGTTCAATTGTAACGATCGTCCCTACATCAGACTTTCGGTATAAAGGTTAGTTTGTCCATCAATAAAAACAATATAATGGTTTAATCAAAATCAATTGTTAATGCTCTACATCGGAACAAGAGGAGTTGCTAATCATACAGCTGAAGAGGGCTAAGGTGGCCAGTTAGTACTCTGTCCAATGATTCTTTAGCGAAATTGTAAAAGGGGAGGAAGAAGGAATTATATTGGAAATCAAAATATTACAACAGCTTCCACAACGGAACAAGCGGTAAAGAGGATTCGCCCATATGATGAGCATCTACAGGCCAGGTGGCCAGTTGGAACTCTGCCCAAAAGTTATTTAGAGAGACAGTAAAAGAAGAGGAAGACTTAATTATTCCTAAGGATAAATATAAATATGTTGTAGGCGCATTACCCTCAATACATGGTCAGAGCCGAAAACAAATGTTGGAACCATCTCCACGATGTAGCAACCCAGGCTGGTTCCAAGGCGGGCAAAATTAGTGGGGTTTTGGGCATTAAAGATCTTGAAAAAAGTGGGTGAGATGTGGCTAGGCACTAGATGTGCCAATTCAAGCAAAGGCCATACGCTTTGGTCACGGCCAACCCACCCGATGTGGAGACAAATGAAAAGTCAGAAACTTGTGCGAAAGTTAAAGGGAGATGGTGTCCGTAGACACGTAATGTGCATATTTAATAACGATTCGCTGCCACCTCTAAACCAATCCGGTGGGGTGGTCACGTTTATTTTTGGTCAGATATCACTGAAGATTTATAACGGATCGGGAACATAAGGACGTTGATACCATGTCGACTGCGAAAGAGGAACTACCACAATATGGCGATGAAGGCGCGCGGAAACGGGATCAGGACCGCGAGGTTATATCTAACGTGTCGACTGTGAGCGGAAATCTATGAAGGCATGGAACTTTGCTGAAGACCATTGCAGCTCTGGATTATCCGCCAACAATCTGGCTAAGCATATAGATGCGCTTCAACACATTTCTGATAATGCTACAGGTGAAAATTCATTTTTGGTGTTTGATGACAAACAGGGTGTGACAGGGAAAGGACGAGGCAGATGTTATCGTAATCCAAGAGTCCTGGGCTACTAACAGCAGTGCTTGTAGATTGATGCGAACAAGTACAAGACAATAGCTATATCCGGCGTAAGCACTCCCAGAGACTATCTGAATATGTTCATATTAACGGCAGATAGCGACTGGAACAACGTTGCGGTCGGCCTGTAACTGAACAGATATAATATTTGGTTGGTCGCATAATACACATCTTATAAAGAGAAAGGACCACAAACATCTATCCCGGGGGTGAGAGACCAGTACCCTTAAGATGCCTCATTGAGGAGGGACCATGAGTAGATACTTTGGAGATTGTGGGAGCGGACGCACACTATTCAATATGGAGTAGCATTGACGCCAACGACATTGGGGAAACACTCATTGGCAATATATAAGTATGCACTCGGACTGAGAAACTCGTGGACGTTGTTATATACACCGATAGAGATACATCCGAGGCGTCGTCTAAGGAAAATACGAGGGCAGATCAATAAATCCGTGACTTTTCGAACTTCCCTCGTAGTTATATGAAATACAACACTTCTCCCATCAAGTACCACCAGTTAATAGACTACTGTCAAATTTTGAGTAAATCCCGTCATTTACTTTGCGTTTAACAGCTGTTCAAAACATACAACCTCGTGAATTTTTTTAAAAATGGAAAAAATGAGTTATTTTTTCATTATTTTTTGCGAAAAAAACCGTCAATCAAACCAAGAAAAGGGTTAATATATACTATGGGGACTCTGCATCATTGATTTCAATGGTAAAAAATTGGTTTTCTGATTTTCGTTGTGGCCGCACAAGTACAAATGACGCTGAAGGTTCTGGACGGCCAATTGAGGTCAATACTCCCGAAATCCACGGTATGGTGTTGGCCGATCGAAGAGTAAACGTGCGTGAGATTGTTGATGCCATAGGCATTTCATATGGCAGTGTGGTTTCGATTTTAAATGATCAGTTGGGTTTAATAAAGCTGTCTGCAACATGGGTGCCGCGTTTGCTCTCAATTGACCATAAATGTAATCGTGTGACAACTTCAAAGGATTGTTTGTAGTTGTTTAATTGGGCGATGAATTGGTACCTCATCCGCCATATTCTCCGAATTTAGTCCCCAGTGACTATTTGCTATTTCCAAACCTAAAGAAATGGCTCGGTAGAACGAGATTTTGCTCCAACGATGAAATTATTGATAAAACAAATGCCTATTTTATGGACCTCGAAAAATCCTATTTTTTGGAAGGGATACAAAAATTGGAGAAACGTTGGACTAAGTGTATTAAAAGACATTATGTTGAAATTATGTTATGTTGTTTCATTCAAAATGTCACGGACTTATTGATCCCTATCCCTAGTATTGGCGTCAGGCACCATAACGATAGGGTACCTGAAGGATTTTTCTTGGCAGTGGACAATATATAGTGGAGATTCATTCAATTTTCTTATGGACACCCATTTCCCTATATACCTATAAGTGAACATACTCATCATAGATCAGGAGTTGCTATACAAATTGTAACTTAATCCAGAATCAAATGGGTTATCGGTAGCTTCAAGCCCTTTAAGTCCCCCGGTCCCAACATGGTGTCACCAACGAAACTTAAGGCCATGGGCGATCTATTGACCCCTTGACTGATAAAGTTATATATCGCGAATTTAGGCTTTACATGCATTCAATAAGGGTGAATGAATATAAAAGTGGCATTTATTTTCAAGCTGGGAAACACCTCTCACACGCGCCTAAAGCTTTAGGCCTAAAGTCTATCAAGTTTCCTACTTTCAGTTTGTAATATGGTGTGCAGCATGCGTACTGACAAAACACATCTACAGAGACAGCGCTGCATGAACTAGTACGACACTTAGAGAATCTTTGGCTATTCTTGATATTGAAGGTGCATTAAACAATACTATGCCTAGTTCGATAGAATTGGGCCTTTGACCCTTAACGTTGGCGTGGATCTTATGGGGCTTCTCTTTTCTCGAAGACTACCTAATCATTGTAGAGTGTATCAGATAGAAATTTTGGCTATTTGGGAAGTGACTGGTTGGCTGAGGGGTAATTGTCAAGCAGTATTAGGTAGCAATAATGCCTTCTCTGACAAGCTAGTTTCATCTACTGCAAATCTGCACAGGGCTGCCGCAAATATTTTAACTACATGGCTCAAAATTCCGATATTCACCTTATGTAGGTGCCATGGTACAGGGACATTCCGACGAAGTCAGAGAGGATAAGCTGGCAAGGTTCAGGACTACTTTACATATTTTACAGGAACTGAAGCGTGTTGGCATACCCAAAAGCTTCTAACGGGTCCGCCATCTAACGTTTTTTTTTTCAACTAGTGCTTATTTCGTGAATGGTAACACTTAGCTCATGTCTGATTTGACAGATAATTAGTTTTATCCTTCCGCTGAACGAATATGGTTGTGTATACGCTTGAACAACGCTGGGAAATATTGCGATATTACTTTGAAAATCATGGTAATGCTGCAGAATGTGTGCGAAAATTGCGTACGGATATTGGAAGAAGAGAAGCACCGTCAGCTCCGTATTTTCGGTATCTTGTGAAAAAAGTGAAAGAAACCTCGGAGCTGCGATTTGACACCGTTGGACTATTATTTGTGGGGTGCCCTCAAAGATAAGTGTTACGCCGACAAGCCAGAGACAATTGACGCTTTAAAGGACAATATTCGTGAAGCCATTGGTGAAATACAGCTGCACACAATCGATAATGTGCTTAAAAATTAGACCGATCGTGTAGGCTACTGCATGGCCAGCCGAGGCAGCCATTTGAATGAAATTATTTTCCATTATTAACCGGAAGGATTGTACTTTCAAATAAAAAAAGAAATTTTCTCAAAGTAGTTTAGTTTTTTTTTATAGCATTTTCAAAAAAAAAAGTTATTTGGCGGACCCATTATATGATAACGCAGGAATTGTGGACGAGAGGCACAGATTATGCATGGACAAGGAAATTTTGATAGGAGGAAATCTATGAATCGTCTGTGTTTACCTTGGACCAAGGTTTCAATACGTGTGTCAGTCTTGACTGGAAACTTCTCTCTGATTGGAAGACTCTTGAGCGAGATGGCAAATTACTTTTGCAGAAGTTGTTACGGTATGGATGAATGTACTGAGCATCTTCTTGCTACTGGATCCGTCTTCTTTAGGAACGGAAGAGAATTGACTGATTTAGCCGTTGATCGGATTTTAAGCTTCGTAAGGCTGTGGTATCTTAATGGGCTTAAAACTACAAGTGGGTCATTTATTGACTTCCACCAACACTTAACCTAATCTGTGGACTTAGATGTTACCAAAAGCTCTGCATGAGCGAAGCCTATGAGAAATGATATCTCTGTAGTAGAGTGCGAAATTAGAGTGCGAATTGCAGAAGGTTTGGTCCAAGTTTTCAAGAGCAAGATTGGTATAGATGTAAACCACTAATGTGGCGACATTGTAATACGTATTGTAATACGTAAGATAAACACCTTAATGTTCATCTGATGATTTGTTTAACGTGCATCAGAAGACTCAGCTTAAGGAAATGCAACAGCACTTATAGGGTCTTCAAAGGAATCTAGGAAATCCTTAAAGGAACTAAAGTGGGTCTTCTAAAAACTCAATATCTACAAACATATTGCTTGACTTTTTTAAGGAGTCAGCAAAGGTAAATTTGACAGTAATTGAGGATAAAACAATAATAAGGATTTCAACGAGCAGATTTGACAGTAATTGAGGATAATAAAAAGTTAAGGATTTTAACGAGCAGAGCCCTCCACTCGTTTGAAACAGAGCTTGAACATAGATCTTTGTGGTAGTGAAAGAATCCAGCTTTATCATACTCACATACAGCCTGTTTTGTTTTATGACGGAAATAGAACTGGGAGTATTCGAGAGAAAAATGCTCCGGAAGCCATAAAAAAAAGGTTTCTTCCCATTACATGCCATGAAAGGATTGGGGAGAGCTTCTCGCAACCAGTGAGCTGTGCTCTTTCTAGATTTACACCAACTGATTGGGAATTACAATTTTACACCGGTTCCAGTTTTACCCCGGTTTCATGCCTACGTACTCGATAGTGTCGCCATCACTAAGCGAGGTGACCATTGTCGAAAGAAATGTAAGGTGGTCTGAGCAGGTATCGAACCCACGTTCTCATCTATTTGAGAGCGCACACTAACCATTGCACCACCGACGGCTATACCCTATATCGGACCAGATTCACTAGGTTTCGTCACTGATGCCAATTAGGACCTAGTGTTTGAATTTCACAACATTTTGAATTGAGGGTTCCGAATGTATAAGTAGTACATTTCAATTGTGTAGGAAACCCATTTATCCAGGTTTACATTTGAAATATTAAATGCTGGCATTGATTTGATATCGTGGGTGACACAATTGCGGGTTTAATAAATTACATTTTCTTCCAACTTGCGACTGTCGGCGGTGCAATACTTAGTATGACCGACTCTTGTTGTATATAAGATCGTGTGTTCGGCCCCTGCTCTATCCATCTAACATTTCTTTCGACTACGGGTCGCGACGATCATTTCGGTTATTGACGGCGACACTATTGCCACAAAACTTCTCAAAAAACCGTTCGGAACTGGTGTAAAACTGTAGAACACAATAAGTGAGTGTAAAACTACAATACGCAAAGGTCATTGAAACTCTCCCCTGGACCTTCTTAGAATGTAGTGGGAAAATATACTTATGAGGAATAAATAGAAAAAAAGTCACAAGGGAAAATATTTATATATTGTATAAACTTCATCCTTGACCCAAATAAGACATTAATACCAAATATGCCGTCGTTTAACTACACGCAAGTCCAACTCTGTATCTATCCACGTGTTTCATAGTTCCCAAATTATTTACTAAGTTCAAGAACTCAACTAATTTGCGTGTTTCCTTAAACTGTGACGCTTACCCTTTATTTGCTTGACAAATTGTGGCAATAAATATAATTTTAAGCTGCTGTATCCGTTGGAAAGGGATATTCGTAATTTCCATGTTAATAGGCCATTAAAACGGAACTGATTTATTTTAACTTAAACTAAAGTGTCTAACGAAATATAGCTAACACGCACTCCTTTCAAAAGCCTTCCGCAACCACAAACTCGTTCCACTATTCATGACCTCCACCTTTGTTAGCCAAGGTAATTGAAATGCTAATTGCAGATTCAACAAGTGTTGTTTGCGTGCGCATGGAAGGATAGTCTTAGTTACATGGAGGCAGAGAGCGTCTGCCATTCATGGGTAAATGAATGAAACATATGACTGACGATGATGGTGGGATGGTGGTTGGTAGTATGACAGTAACCGGTATTTAACATGTGGGTCAATCAGATGTTTTCAGATGGAAACAATAAAATATTTCCTATTCCTCTCTTTCCGTTTTTTCAGATTAGCTCTCTCGTTGCCCTCGTTAGGATGTCGCTATACTCAATTACTCGTAGCAGCATCATCATCCTCACCGTCAACTGTTGTAATGTTTGTAAACATTCCTTGTTTACATCCCCTTGAGATTCGTTGGCCCCAATAATAAACCAAACAAGTGTTTCTTACTGATTCGGGGTTTTGCTATCGATGCGTATGATAAACGCAGACTCCAAATCTTTCGTTACAGGTATAGAGACTTGAAAATTTTCACTGAATTTGTAGAGGTCGCCTCGGTTTTGTGAAAAATTTTCACCCACTTACATAATCACCAACAATTTCTATCATTCGATATGATTTTCATGTAATTTTATTGGATTATTGCACATAAATTTATGATTTTCACTGTATTCTAGGATTTCCTACACTATTGGTGTTAATTGGTTTAACCGTAACCGCACCCACGATTGTTATTTTCCACCTCAAATGCTTAACACAACATCATCGAAATTGCTAAGAAAAAGGGTTTGGCCATTTGAATTGTTTTTTGATATTTCCCGTTTAATTCCAGCTTTTTCCGTTTGTTTGTTTCAATTCAATTGTTTAGCGATTAAAGGGCGTTCATTTCGATTTGGTTTAATTATTTTTATTTGTGATTTTATGATAGTTTTCCGTTCGACTCTAAAGATAGACAAGTTAATAGACTTACAACAAAGTGTTTTAACGCTTTTCGTTTGCGAGGTGCTGCTAACACTTTTAAACGGTTAGAGTGTTCGGATGTAACTGAATGGCAAAAACTGTATCTGCCAGGAGTAAAACGACAAATGACGAGTATCATTTTGTTCAATACACACACTCGCACACACATATTTACACGTAGATACAGGGCACATCCATTAATTCACTGGTGCGTATGGGGGATGTCCTCACTGATAGTGTCGAGGAAAGGGAGAGTACAGGGTGATACAGGGCACATCCATTAATTCACTGGTGCGTATGGGGGATGTCCTCACTGATAGTGTCGAGGAAAGGGAGAGTACAGGGTGTGAAGTTCGTATGCAACATAAAGAAAAGAAAACTTAACTAAGATGTCCATGTGCATTTTGCCTACTGGAGTCACATCTGAGACAACGGAATATGCTGGTACAAAGTTGAACTTCCCGAAAAACTTGAATGATACCGCATTGAGAAGAGTGGTCGAACCACTTACCGATGCAAGATGTTGCCACAGACATTTTTACGGGACCCTGAGGTCTTTTTACCTTCACTTGGACCTGGGGCCTTCTTAACAACGGAATATGCTGGCCCAAAGTTGAACTTCCCGAAAAACTTCCCAACAATGATACCGCATGGAGAAGAGTGGAGGAACCATTCACCGATGCAATAGGTTGACACAGACATTTTTACGGATGGATCTACGGTGGGACCTAAGGTATTTTTAACTTCACTTGGACCTTAACTTCACTTGGTACTTCTAACACTATCACTCGGTCTCCCTTTTTTGGCAGTATCTTGGAAGCGGAAGTTGTTGCAATATCTTGTCGCCAGTTTCGCAATCACGCAATACAGTTTCGCAATCACGCAAATCGCCAAGCCGCTATAATAGCTCTATCCTCAGCGGTGAAAGACGAACCACTCACCGATGCAAGATGTTGATACAAACATTTCTACGGATAGATCTACGATGGGACCTGAGGCAGTCACCAAGCCGCTATAATAGCTCTATCCTCAGCGGTGAAGGACGAACCACTCACCGATGGAAGATGTTGATACAAACATTTTTACGGATGGATCTACGATGGGACCTGATGTCTTTTTAACTTCACTTGTACCTGGGGTATTCCTAACTTCACTTGGTACTTCTAACACTAACACTCGGTCTTCCTATTTTGGCAGTATCTTGGAAGCGGAAGTAGTTGCAATATATTGTCGTCAGTTTCGCAATCACGGGAAGAGTGTAAAAATTTTATTTGACAGCCAAGCCGCTATAAAAGCTCTATCATCAGCGTTGAATTGCTCGATGCCGGTAAGAGAATGCAGTAGTTTTCTAGACGAGATCGGCGCCACGACAAGACTTTCCCTACTGTGGATTCCGGGTCATACGGAAATAGTTGTAAACGAAGACGCGGATGAACTAGTGAGGTACGAGAATGCAGTAGTTTTCAAGACGAGGTCGGCGCCAGGACAAGGCTTTCCCTACTGTGGTTTCCGGGTTATGCGGAAACAGTGGTAAACGAAGTCGCGGATGAACTAGTCAGGAAATGTTCTACTGGAAATGCGGATAGACAATGCGTAGTTGAATGGCCGCTAAGACTGGCGTTTAACGTGATTGATCGGCACTTCCTCCACGGGATAAAAAAAGCTGGGGAGAACTCACAACTTGCCGGATATTACGACGTATTTGGCCTAGAGATGACGGTAAATGAACCAAGTTCCTGTTGACTCGATACCCAAAATGGCAGCTGTCATAAACGATCACTGGACAATTGGTACATATGCTGCTAAGATTGGAATAAAAAAAAATAAATAAAACGTTTAATAAGAGCAATTTTTTTCTTTACGTGTGGCCGTCGGTGGTGAAACGGTTAGTATGCGCTGTTGTGCGAAATAACGTTGGTTGGATCCGTGCTCTGACCACCTTACACTTCTTTCGATGACGACCACCTCACTTAGTAACAGCGACACTATCGAGTAATAAGCCATGAAATAGCTTCTCAAAAAACCGTTCGGCACCGGTGTCCCAATCAGTGAGTGAAAACTGGAAAGCGCACAGCTCAATGATTGTGAGAAGCTCTCACCCTTATCCCTTCATGTTTTGTAATGGGAAAATATTTATTTATTTTAATGGGGTGTAACCGGATACCCTCACTGGCATATTCTTTTTGCTATTTTCTTTCATGGTAACGTGGCTATTCAAAACGACATCACTGCTACTTGAGTGGCCTTCTATGGGAGGAACTCACAGTCAGTTTAAGACAACCCTACCTAACCGACCGATTGTTTGTAACAAATTCCTATAAAACTATTGCATTAGGTCACAACAAAAATAGTTTGTCACCAATGAATTTGCTTCACACCAACCTTGATCCTGAAAGTATGGACTGAAAAATATACTTTGACGTATATTCTATGAAGATCGAATAACGGGACTAATAATGGACTGCCCACCTGCAAGGACGAGAATGGGAATCTGGTGACTGATAAGCAGTGTGTGCTCAAAATGTGGAGAGACCACTTCTCAGCACTACTCCACTCAGATTCTTCCACCGAAGATCAGGAAGTAATGATAGTGGAAGATAGTGTAGGTTGTACCACTCTCCAAACCATGGTGAGATTAGAACGGCGATCTCCCGGCTTAAGAATAATAAAGCCGCTGGTGCGGATGGGCTACCCACTGAATTTTATAAGGCAGGTGGCGAAGGACTGCGAAGGGCCCACATCCATCAACTTATATGCAGTATATGGTTGGGGGAATCCATGCCTGATGATTGGAGTCTTAGTGTATTATGTCCTGTATTTAAAAAGGGTGATCCGTGTGTCTGTTCCAACTATCGCGGTATCAGTCTTTTATCCATCGCGTATAAGATCTTGTCGAGCGTATTATGTGAAAGACTAAAACCAATTATTGAAAACCTGATTGGACCTTATCTGTGTGGTTTTAGACCAGGCAAGTCCACGACTGACCAAATATTCACGCTACGCTAAATCCTGGAAAAGACCCACGAAAACCAAATCGATACATACCAGCTTTTTGTCGATTACAAAACTGCTTTCGGTTGCCCCATACGGGGAAAACTGTACGAAGCTATGCCTGATCTTGGTATTCCGGCAAAACTGATCCGCCTCTGTAGAATGACGCTGACCAACACCAAATCTGCAGTGAAAGTGGGAAAAGACCTCACTGAACCATTTTGTACCAAGCGAGGACTGGACAAGGCGACACACTTTCGTGCAATCTCTTCAACAGCTTAATGGAGATAATAATGAGAAAGGCTGCAGTAAATACGAACAAGACCATTAACACGAAAAGCCATATGTTGCTAACGTATGCTGACGACATAGATATCATTGGGCGAAATTTGCAAGAGGTTACTGCAGTATTTTCAAGAATCGAAAAATAATCAGCCAATGTGGGTCTTGCTGTTAATGAGGGCAAGACAAAAAGTGATGGTGTCAACGACTAGAGAAACCTCTCGACTTGGTCCGCACTTGAACGTTGACAACCGATTTAATTTTGAAGTGGTAGATGAATTTGCCTGCCTTGGATCCGCCGTGAAAAGAAATAGAAGAGAGATAATAGAATGGAGATAAATTGAAGAATTGTGCTTGAAAATAGATGCTATTTTGGGCTCAGAAAGCAGTTTAGAAACAAAGCCCTCTCTCGACGGACAAACGTCCAGCTATATCAGACTCGTTTTACCTGTCTTGACATCCGGTTTCGAAACTTGGGTCATATCACAAGCGGGTGAAAAACACCTGGGAGTATTCGAGAGAAAAGTCCTGTTAGAGAAAGCAGCGAGTACCGACATCACTGGAACCAAGAGCTATATAATTTATATTCTGACGTGGACATAGCTAGGCGAATCAAATTAGGCCAATTGCGTTTGATAGGCCATGTTATCAGAAGGGATGAAGATGAACCAGCGCGAAAGGTTTTCGATAACGTACCCGATGGAAGCAGAAAAGAGGACGACCAAGACTCCGATGGAAAGCCCAGGCCGAAGAATCCCTCCGTATCCTTGGTGTTACCAACTGGCGAGAAAAGGCGAAGGATAGAGCCAGTTGCAAGAATATGTTGAAATTTGTTTGTTTAATTAATATGTGTAAGACGTCTGACCTCATGAGGTTGTAAACTATTCAATAAAAGTAAAATAAGAATATTCTATTTATAATAGCAAACTACTTCCTACGAACTCTTAAGTTATCAATCATTTGTGCCCTTAAACTTGCCCCAGCGGAGAGACGTTACTGCACTGAAAGGCTTCGTCCCACAAGTGAAAATTTATGTCGCCTTGACGAAAATTTGCATTGAAACCCCATTTTACTATTTTAGCTCTTTGCACCCTGTATTTGAACCTCTGTTCTTTTATCAATGATAACAAATTGAAACATTTGTGCACTCGACGTGTTTGGTATTCCCCACAAACTGTGTTTGTGGCTCCGCATGTATGGTATGTACACACACATTCGCTCTTTGCAATACACACAAATTCTTGTACTCCCATTCCTTTAGAATGCGCTGGTATTTGACGAATACTTTATTTGCGCGAGGGTTGCAAACTGATAAGCTGACATTTTACAAATAATAGTGGATACGGAGCAACAGAGACGTCATTGACATTTGCCTTAACTAGGAGGGAAGTGTCATACCCACCATGGGGTTTAATTTGATATTAATTTCATAAGGACACGTACGGCTGAGTGCATTGCAGTGCAGGGAGGATAAGCATATATGAGTAATATATCAACGATTTTACGATGCATAATTATCATTTATGCCACAACTACTATTTGTTATTTTATCTTAAACCACAGGAAGTCGCTTATGTAGCAGTTTCAGAATTGGTGAGGTGACCGTAGACGAAAGTACATGCCACGTTCTCATAAATACTGTGCACGCTAACCATTGACTGGGCTGCAAATATTCCGACGTGCTTTTGACAAATTGTGTAAAGATCTGAATCCTGAACCTCATTAATTCGCCAATCCCGCTTCTAAATAAATTTTTCTTGAAATGTGGAGGGAATTACTAGTGCGTTCCCGCCTTGGTTGTGTGGTAGATAATCGGTTGCATCCTTTTATATCGGATTTATTTGGTGACAATTTCTTTTTGGCGTAGAATACGTCTTACCTTACGGTATAGGGAGTCATGTCAGATTGTTATTGTTGTAATCTTAATTTCATTGATAATGAGGAAACGGCGAGATAACTTTTTTTAAAAATTTTTTTGTAGGTAAATGAAGATGTTATCTTTCGTTTGATATACATTTCATATTGGTTGATATCTTCCTAATATTTAAATTTCTCAAATGAAAATTGTTTAAACACATACACTCAAACATATGTGTGGGGTGTTTGGTTGAGTGTTTGAGTTTGTAGCGTGAACACAAACTATGCTGCTGTTTCAGTGTGGACACAAACCTTCGGCTGTTGTTTTGATTGATGAAATATTGAAATTTCGTATATTTACTTATGTATTTAAGTGAAACAAAATGTTAAATGTGAATTTGAATTTAACATGGATATATAATTATAAAAAATATATTATATATATTATCAAAAGTAACTATCAAATAAATAAATTCATTTGCTTATGTTATTTATCATTTATTGTTATATATGTTTTCTGTCTTATCGGATGGCGTATTCTACGTTAAACTTAATGGCCGTGTCTCTGATACAGCCTGCAGGGACAGTCCGTGGCCGAAGGCCTCGGACAACTGTCTGCTGTTTTTTTTCAATTTGTATTTATTTATTTATTTATTAATTTCAATAACCAAGCCTTTAAGGCCAAATACGGTTACAAACTTCTACAAAAAAATTTCATCAATTGAAAAATAAATTATTTAAAACAAGTAACGAACCAACACTGAACGGTAAAGCTTCGTAACAGGGATGAAAATGTTCATCAGCCCACAAACTTTTGTCATCGAAAGTGACCTAACGTACAGTTTCATTCCCGCTACGAAAATGTGTTCATCAACTGCAAATTGTTCGTCACTATGATGAAAGTATGGTTATTGCTGCAATGAATTTGATTCATTATTGCATCGAATTTGTTTCGTTGCTGCAATGAATTTGTTTGATTGTTGCAATGAATAAGTATCGTTTTTGCAATCAATTTATTGCATTGCTGCAATAAATTTGTTTCATTGCTGCTACGAATTTGTTTCATTGCTGCTATGAATTTGTTTCGTTTGTGCTATGAATTTGTTTCATTGCTGCTATGATTTTTTTCATTGCTGCAATGAATTTTTGAAGTATGTTTGAAATTATTTACTGTCAATTGTACATAAATACACTGTTAGTATTACATTGCAGGTGTTTTGATAATTTTTTTTTGAATTTTTGTTTCGTGTTACCCATTCCATGTTGGAACACTGGTCTGGAGAAAGATTGTGGTAGTTAAGGGGTTGAGTGTTATTGTGGCCGTTGTATTCAGGTCCTGCAATTAAAAACAAATATGAGGAATTTATTATTAAGATTTCTATTTAATATATCGTTTCTATTTAATATATAATGGCCAAAGGAGTAACCATCCAAAAATAAAAACTGTTTTTTGATTGAATATAATACTCCGCGCTAAAATATATATGTGCAAAATAGTAGACTTCCAAGTTCCTAGGTAAACTGTGGAATGAACGCGTTTAAAACTTAAATACTTTGGATTTTATAATGGGTTTTGCTTCTCCTTCTCTCGCTTTAGATTTATTGTTTGTTTACAATATTTACTGTTGGCGAAGTGACAATACTCTGTTATCGACGGCAAAACACTGTTACCTACGGCAACTGGGAAAAGTTGCCATACGTAATACCAATTTTTATTTCATTGGCGTTGTCAGTTGACAGCGCAACTGAAGTTTGGTTGCCATCCATAATCGACCCATAAATGTCTCGACTTACGACTGGATATCGGACAATGGTTGATCATATGTTGGGTAGCCTAGATGGATGGATCGAACTTAACAAGATAAAACCTCGGCGAACGGATAAGGAAAGAGCGGATTGCGATGTCAGTGATGTCCGGCATTCTATGAGGTGATCCAATAAATTGTTACCGTACCCCGCGAAGTAATGCTGAAGGTAGATCCGTGAGGGATTTTTTTTCTTAGGGTATAGAGATATGCAGCCCAACTCTCAATAACAATTCCCCGGGAATTTTTTCCCTATTCCTTGTTCCCCTATTCTAAACGAACTTCGAAAATGGGAATATCTTCCCAGGAAAAAATTAGGTGTTATGATATATGTGATAACATTTGTAATGGATTATTCCCCCACAAAATTGTAAGGGAGCTCTGTGCAAAAATTTAAGTATTTAATCTTTTCTATAAAAAACTAAATAATTACTTTTATTTTCATCAATATTATGACATTATTCTTACGGAATAAATTTACTTTAGCACCAACTCTCAGATCTACACCAAAATGTCACGACCGGGAAAAGCGTCTGCACTGAGTTCAAAAGTTTTGAAAGAGGTCATCTAAATTAGTAGAAATGAGTGTCATTACAAAGGTCTTTCTAAATTCTATAAATCTGTGTATGCACATATTTATTTTTGTTAATCCATTGGGGGTTAATTATAAAATACAATACTTTTTAACCTTCCTTTTTTAATAAACATATATTATTTTCAAAAAATTGGTAGATTTTTTGTTAGACTCCGATAATAGACAAGACTTTTGCCTTTTTTAATGTCTAATTCTCACCAATAACCCTTCAAAGACCCGAGACATTTAAGTTCAAATTTTGAATACATTTGCCACTTTTTTCACCAAAATTAAAATATTATTTCTAAAAAATCGCGCGATTTAACACAAAAATACTATGCAAATGCCACGAAACGGGTGTTGAACTCGCACCAGACGAGAAAATCCCTAAGCCACGCAGAAAGCTTTATAACACTAAAATACTATGAACATTAATATATCCGGTCTGATAGCAGTAATGATAATGTGAATATTATAACAAAAAAAAGTTAAGGCATTTTTTTTGGAAAAAAAAATTTTTATAAAAAAGTGAGGTTAAAAAACAAATAATGCTTCTACACAGATTTATAGGGGTTAAAAAGGCCTTTGCAATGGTACCGATTCCAACTTGATCGAATAATAAATGGCTGATTTATGCCGGATTATATATTCAAGCTTTGGAGGTCTATATTTCAACCAGCGCCATTTTTTTTGTCTTTTTTTGCAACAACTCTATTTTAGGGGCAATTGAGCAATTTTTTTCATTTTTTAGAGGGTGTATAGAATTTATTTTTAATTAAAAAAAACAAAAAAATTTCCCGGAGGCCTATATTTCCCGAGTTATGGGCTTTCAAAGTTCAGTTACATATGTAACATGTTCAGTTCGAGTAAAATTTCCGTAACGTCGAAATGAAGAAATGAAAATAAATTTTTGAAAATCGTTAAATTTATATTTCACCTTGGTTCAGGCAGGGGGGTACAAATTCCCTCTGTACCTTAAGTCGATGTGTGGCAAAATCAGTAAAATCGCGCGATTGTTTTAAAATAATTTTTGATATTTTGATGAAAACAAGTCCTCATATTATGTTGGAAGTTTGATAACAAAACTTTAACTTTTTATATCCCCGGTCTTTCAAGGGCTATTGAGCTGTATTATACCTTGAAAGAAAGCATGAAATCTTCTCTATTACCGGTGTGTAGAAAAAATGTAGCAACACTACGGTCTATTTTTGAAAAATAATGATTTTAAAGAAAAAAGTAAGGTTATAAAATTATTCCACATTGGGTTAATAAAAAGTAAAATATTTTTAACCATATTTGTAGAGTTTAATACGACCTTTCTAATGACATAAATTTCAACAAGGTCGGAAAAGTAGTTTCAGAGATATAGCCGACTATACACTGAAGCTTTGCAAGGCTATATCTCAATTTTTTCGTACAAAAAAAATATATATTTCAGCTCAGCTTAAAAATCTAACTGGATGATAAAATTTTGATTTCATTCCAAGAAATGCCCCTGAACTAGAGTTAAACCAAGTAAATATGTACGTTCCCTTATTTACTTAAAAAATGATTGCGCCAGCTCCAGTGAATTCGTCGCATCGCGTAACTATCTCCTTGAAAACGTTTGTTGTTGCTTCTCCTGCTCCCGGTCGTTCTTCTGCTGCCATTCTAAAGGCAGTGATGTGCATTTTCACTTATTTTGATTATTAATTATGTTTTATTTGCTTAAAATGATTTGCATTTAACAACCAAAAGCAATCGTCATAAAGCAAAACAGCTGACTTCGAAAATTCGTAATTCTCTCTCCCTTATTATTCTATTCCCCGTCTGTTTAGAATAGGAGGATTTTATTCCCGGGAAAAATTAATTCCCAGGGAACTCATTTCCGTGGGAATATTTAGAATTGGGCTGATGATTTTTAGGTGTTAGGTGCCAGATATTGTGATTCGTGCATGTTGATAGACCGGCACGTTAGTATGTATAAAGATTCAATAAATCCTGTTCGCAAACGAAACAAAATAACCTTATCTCGAGCGAAGTTTCCGCGAAAGACAGATCATAGAGTGTGATAAGTTAAATCGATAATTGCAGTCCAAATGACCCTGAAACATCTATTTGGAATATCGGACTTAACAATATCCAATCTATATGTGTTAAAAGTAACAAGCATCTATAATGTAACCATACAATGCAATGTGCTAAAAATGGTGCTAAAAATCGGCTGATAGTTCTTCATTAGAATTACTGAATGAAACATATCCATTGTAATGATTTCATTTTATTTTTGTCGTGTAGCCTAAGTTTCAAAAAACTCAATTGTAAAAAAATATATAATTTGTATTGTTCTACGCCAAGGAAAGGACTCGATAATTTTTCGTTTTTATCTAATATCTAGTTCACAATAACACAGCGAAGCAATTCGTTGTCACAAATATATATTTACAGCCAACTAAAATTTGGCATTTCCTTCAGTCGTGACTACCAATAATTGTGGTCCGTGTCACCAAATGTTGTGCATATCAATTGATTTGTAATTCAGTTTTGGTTGCAAGTAGTGAAATATTCAATTGAAGCCACAGCAACAAGAAATAAATGTGCTCTATCAATCGAGTTTTAGTTCTAGCAATCAAATTATCCTGTAGTGGTGAATATCCTATTAGGTGGATCTACGAAAAATTGAAAAACTAATTCGGTTGTACCAAATAATATATCAACTAATTACTTGAAATTGATGGCTGTCACGACCATTTGGTGATGCTTTAACCCATTATGAATTTTATAGAAAACAAAGTAAAAAAATTAATTTTTTAATAAAAATTGTGTATTTTATATTTAAATATAAACAAAATTATTATTTTTTATAATTACGGTTCGAATTTCGTGCCCATTGTTAATCGAAAATATGAAAAAATTTCTATATCTCGAAAACGGAGCGTCCAATCGAAAAAATATCAAGTTTTTACGAATTTCTCACAAAGTGTTCCAACAATTCACATGAAATAATTTTTTTATTTTTCAAAAAATCGCCAAAATAAGAAAATCGGTAAAATAAAAAAATGGGTATATCACGGAATCGGTGCGTCCAATCGCAAAAATAATACATTTTTTACCTACTTAGGAGGCTGTAACCAATGGATATCTTTACTACGATTTCACAGTGCAACACGAAAAAAAATAACCATATACGGACACCACTACGTGATAAAAGACTAAAAAAAAAAAGACCCGTGTCTCCCAATTTTTCCCAAAGTCATGCACTTTTTTTTTATGGGCCGCCAAAGATTTGGGGCCTCGGTATCATTTTCGTAAAATGTGATCATTTTCTCAGGCTCATATCTTGCAAACCGTTCAGAATTTCGATTTACTCTCTGAGGCTCTCTTGTCATAAAGAACAAAAATTGCGAACATATAAAAATAAAAAAATTCGATTTTTTTTACCTTTTTTCCCGTCTTCAGGTCCATAGGTAGCAAACCGTTCAAAATTCAAGGAAACAATCAACTACAAAAATTTACCGAAGATCTCAGTAAACAAATTTCTAGAACATATAAACTTCCTAGAGATGATTCTTAACACTGTTTAGGTAGCACGCAAAAGTGAAAAATTTGCCGAAAATTTTTTAATTTCATTTTTTTTTACCTTTTTCTCCAGTTCAGGTCCATAGGTAGCAAAAAATGAAATATGCATGGCCAGAACCATGTGTTTGTCCAAGGGTTAACACCGTTTAGGTAGCGCTTAGGTATCACGCGATCATGCCCCGACAGCAGCAGCACAGGCAATGCAGTAAGCTCAGCACACGCAACAAGGGACGCAGCACACAATATAAAAGCGACACGACGCTCACATCGAGGCATTACACAGCGCGACGTCAACGAGAGCTGAGCGGTGAAAGTTATAAAGTGAAAGTGAAAGTAAAAAAAGTGAAAGTGCTACAGTATAATTCGCACACAACATTGGCAACTGACAATTTCAATATGCAGTGTGAAAATATTGATTTATTTTGCTACGTTTGCGGTCATCAAACCAGAAAAAAAACATCTACAAGATTTCAGAAGGAAAAGAATCTTTTAACTAGTGAATTCAAAAGAGCATATACATTGTTTTTCGACGAAGTGGACTTGATCGGTGAAAATTACACACCTAATACAGTGTGTCGCCAATGTTATAACAATCTCATGGCATGGTTGAGTGGAGGCAGAGGTACTATGAAGTATTGTAAGCCGGTAAACTGGATTAATCGCCCAGGCGATCATGATGCAACCAGTTGCTATGCATGCGTAAATTACACATGTCGTCTAAATCGACATTCTGAGAAGAACAAAATTTATAAAGCAACTGCAACAGCCACACTACCAGTGCTTGCACCTGAAAATTTTGTATCACCAAGGCCGCCAACTCCAGATCGTACTACAGAATTTACAGCAATGAGTACAGCAAGTGGTGTTACTTATGAAGATCCATTTGATACCGATTATGAGCCCCAACAGGGAAGAGATGGACCACAACTAATAACACAAATGGAAATGGATTTCATTGTGGCCATATTGCGATTATCGCAGCGACTTGCAATATTTTTGACAGCTTTTTTAAAGCAAAGAAAACTCACACATCTAATGTTAACTCTACGGCGTACCGCAAACGACAAGCTGAATTTCAGATGCTCTACACTCTAAATGATGACAATTCGTTCGCTTACTGCAACGATATAAAAGCTTTGGTGGTAAAAATGGGAATGAACTACATCGCTTGTGAGTGGAGATTATTTATTGATGGTTCTGTTTCAAGCTTGATAGCAGTGTTGTTGCATGTGTCGAACCGAAAACCTTCCATGCCGCTAGCAATGGGTATCAACATGAAAGAAAGCTATGAAACATTGAAAGATATAATGGAAAAAATCAAATATTACGAAAATAAATGGAAGATTTTCTGTGATTTGAAGGTCATCAACATTTTGCAAGGGATCATCGATAAGGGCGGCTTCCCAAAATTCTTTTGTTTTCTTTGTAATTGGGATTCACGCTCACCTCTGAATCAATTCCAATGTAACTCGTGGAGGCCAAGAGGAAGTGTGGATGAACAAATACAACAACATAGACTGAAGAATGCACATGGTTCTGGCCAGGCATATTTCATTTTTTGCTACCTATGGACCTGAACAGGAGAAAAAGGTAAAAAAAAATGAAATTAAAAAATTTTCGGCAAATTTTTCACTTTTGCGTGCTACCTAAACAGTGTTAAAAATCATCTCTAGGAAGTTTATATGTTCTAGAAATTTGTTTACTGAGATCTTAGGTAAATTTTTGTAGTTGATTGTTTCCTTGAATTTGAACGGTTTCCTGTGACGGTACGTTCGATGCCATTATGTATGGAACTCGATTTCTTTTGCATAGCCACCATGGGCACGCTTGCAGAAGTCCAGACGCTGAACCCAATTTTCGACGGTTTTAAAGTTGAGGCCACTGACTCCAAATTTCGGTAGTAAATTTTAATAATTTCGACTCGTTGTTGGCTCGTATATCTTTCCATGAAATGTCAAAAGAGCGGGAAAAAATTTGGCGTCGTTTGCTGTCCCTATCGATTTACTTTTGTAGCGTCTCTGTTGAAAAACCCTGTATGTTTAAGTTAATTTGTGTCATCTACAATAATAGTTCGTCAAGACGAGGGCCTAAAATTGTGAAGGCGTCAATCATAGACAAATTACTATACTGGACTCAACATTTCTCTCAGCAAATTTATGACATTTGGCCTGGTGTGATATGAAAGTTGGATGTCGAAAAGAATTGCTTCAATGATACGAGATAGAGGCAATGGTTCCAAACTACCAACAAAATAACAACAACGGCATTTCGTTTTGTGTGTTAAAATTATTGTGTTAAATACAACACAAATATAATAAATAACAATAATAGTCAATAAAAAAATGTAAAACACATTTAAATTTCACAGTTTTGCATCAAACCGACATGAAAAATTAAAGCCAGAAGTTATTGTAATTCCACCTGGTGTATGCCACTTTTCATCAAACATCTCTCTATCGCACCGATAGCATCACGAAGAGTGTGAAAGGAAACGTCAGATGAGTCAAATATTCTCTTTAGTAAGATTCGAAACTTTCGAAAACGGTATTAGACTGATTGACTTTGCCGAAGAACGAAGCCCGAAAATTCTACCAAAAAGTGAAAAACCGAACTAATGGGCATGGCTCAGGGCCCTCCTTCTGTAAAGACAAAGGACGGTAATCTCATCGCAGATGTGCAGAGTATATTGGGAACAGGGAGAGATCATTTCTCTGCGCTATTGGTACCTGAGATATCCAATGACGAGACAATCGATCTAAACCAAGACGAGGTCAGAACAGCTATTGCCCGGCTTAAGAACAATAAAGCCGCAGGAGCCGATGGATTGCCGCGGAGCTGTTTATGGCTGGCGGCGATGAGCAGATTAGGACATGCATCAACTCATTAGCAAAATTTGGTTAGATGAATGCATGACCGGCGATAGGAGTCTCAGTGTACTATGTCCCAAATTTAAAAAAGGTGACCCGAGTCTCTGTGCCAACTACCGTGGAATAAGCCTTTTATCCATAGCGTATAAGGTTCTATGAAGCATAAAGTGCGAAGGACTAAAACCTGATTGGACCATACCGGTATGGCTTTAGGCCTGGAAAATCGACGACCAACCAGATTTTTACGCTTCGCCAAATCCTGGTGAAAACCCACCAAAAACAAATCGACACCTATCATCTATTTGTCGATTATAAGGCGGCCTTCGATAGCCCGATACGGAGGAAACACTACGAAACACAATGTCTGAGCTTGGTATTCCAGCAAAACTCATACGCCTTTTGCAAGATGACCTTGACGAACACCAAATCCGCAGTGAAAGTTGGTAAGGATCTTACCGAACCTTTCGAAACTCAGCGAGGCCTCAGGCAAGGTAACACCCTATCGTGCGATCTTTTTAACATCTTAATAGAGATTATTCTGAGAAAAGCTGATGTCAACATGAATAAAACCATCAGCAGCAAAAGTCACATGCTGCTCGTGTATGCTGATGATATAGATATCATTGGACGCACAGTTAGAGAAGTTACTGCGGTGTTTCCGCGAATTGAGAAGGAGTCAGCAAAAGTGGGTCTGTCGGTAAATGAGGACAAGACAAAATTAATGGTTTCAACGAGCAGGGCCTCCACGCGATTAGACCAAAGCGTGAACGTTGATAATCGTTATAATTTCGAGGTGGTAGACGAATTTATATACCTCGCATCTGCCGTAAACAAAAACAACAACGTCAGCCTTGAAATCAAGCGGAGAATTGTGCTTGCGAATATATGTTATTCTGGGCTAAGCAAGCACTTTAGAAATAAAGCGCTCTTTCGAGTAACAAAAGTCCATCTATACCAGACTCTCATACAACCTGTCTTGCTTATGGTCTTATCGCAATCACAGGAAACATCTGTAGGAGTCTTCGAGAGAAAAATACTCCGAAAAATTTATGGCCCTATAGTGCACAACGGCGAGTATCGGCGACGCATGAACTATGAGCTGTATGAGCTATATCCCGACATTGACATAGTTAAGCGGATCAAAATAACGCGATTGCGCTGGCTAGGCCATGTCAGTAGAATGGAAGAAGACGAACCAGCACGAAGGGTTGTCGAAACCGAACTCGAAGGAAGATGAAAAATAGGAAGACCAATACTACGCTGGAGGGATTAGGTTGATGTATTCCTGCGTACACTTGGTATTGCCAACTGGAGAGACAAGGCAAGGCAATAAGTAAGTAAGTAAGTAAGATTTACTCTATGGCATCAATAGTGACGTCTGATTCAACACTTGTGTTTAAAAGTCTCACTTCACCTCAATTTATGATATTGTGTATTCTTCGATGGCTGATATCTATCTATACACTTTATTGGGTTTTCACAACTTTGTTTATCCTTTTCTGTTTAAAATAATAATTTTTCTGTAAAGTCCTCGTGTAACATTCAAATATGTGTAGTTTCTCTGTAACAGCAAAGTCTCTTGTGAAAAATCGAATACATAACTTTGTAACCAGTGTTTTTGCAACAGAAACTAAATTATGGTTACCGTGACTAATATTTGAACACGACCTCTAATGTTGTCCTTTTTATTAGTTGTATTTTCCATTTCAGATGAATGAGGTTTTTGAAATACTCAAATGGGTTAATACAACATAATTTCTGTAGTAGCAACTTGTATTTAGTAAGACCTATTTTTAATCTATCAATATGATCGGCAAATAATTCTGATGTATGACAATTTTGAATTCTAATCAAAATATAGACTTTAGCATGGAATTTTCAATGCCTGAATTGATTTCCAACTAATCTTTTAACTGTGTGATTCCCTAAAATTAAGCAACGATATAATTATTATTATTATCTATTTTTTACAGTTGCAGAAGCCAGCTTCCTTAATTACGAGGCAGAGTGAACACACCTGGGTAAGTTTGTTAAATATTAATTTCGAACAATTAATTTAGCTGTAACTTCTTGATCAACTTTACCCTATAAAACTTCAACAAAATTGATCTAATGTTAATCCCCCACCTAAAATAAATCTGATGTTACACCACTGACAGCGTGAAAGAATACAAACAAAGTGCTCGTTAATATATACGGAGTAGTAACCAGTGTATCGTTTACTGCCGGAAAATAGAGGGTGTATTTCCATTCCAGCAATTACGTTCAGTTGTGTTAAACTGTCATAAATGAAATCTAAAAAGTCGAGTCATAAAATAAAAGTGCTATCAATGAAATTTGAATACAATTAATTTCATATAACATTAATCAGCTGTGGTTGCTATAAAAGTATTAACTTTGATTCGATTAATAACACAGTTATTAACAATAAATCATCACTTAACTATGGGATTTATATATTTATACTGTAGGAATGCTGGACTATTCTATAAGCTCCGTGTTGACAAACAAATAATTTGAATGTTCCCTCTTTTTTTTATTTGTGAGTGAAATTCCTTTACTCAACTGCGCAATTCTGGGCCATTACTGGCAATCAAGAGATGAAGATGATGATGAAAAGAGCAAGAGCGAGAAGCTGTATACGATTCTCAATAAACAGCTGTTTCGTGTAAATAAAAAGCAATGGGGTGTTGAACGGATTGTAACATACAGATGCCACTTCGGAGGCTGCGTATTACTAAGGCATGAATTCAACAGGTTTTTAATCATTCATTGAGGAGGAACAGCTGTTTTTTTTTATTGATGGTGCCTATGTGAATGGGTTAAGTTCCAAGGCCGCGAGTCCTAGTAAAAACATATGTTTGTTTAGAGAGATACGCAGAGAGAAGTAATGTGTCAAAAGTTTGTCATAATTAGTTATACTTGGTGCCTCATTTATACGGCAGGGCGTTCAGTCGGTACCAATAGGTATCACTTTGTTTCTCTGAGAAAATTGATGAAGTGAAAGAGGCGACGATGGATGACGTCCCTATGGTCACATTCCTATTGTTACAATGTTCCAGATAAAGCGATGTCGGATAAATGCATTAGAGATAACTCAGGAGCGGTGGAACCTGTAATCTGCGACAAATATTGGTGGAACAAAAAAGTTTCATTGAGACGTGGCGAGTTTCATTGAGACATACATATAATCCAAAGAGGTCTGAAGTCGTCCTGGTTAATACAGTGGCAAAGTAAGATTAACCAGTTACAATGCTCCAAGAGACTCAAATTTGTGTTAATAAAGAGTTTTCCAATAAGCACTTCACAACTTTTTTTTTTAAATAAAACGCAAACCATTTGAGATATTTCCCAAAACTTTATGATCGACTTGAAATACAATCAAAACATTTATGAATGGAACTCGACTTCGTTCATATGGCCACCGCGGGCACTTCGGCAGCGGTCAGTTCGTCGGACCCAATTTTCGTTGACTCGGTCACACATTTTAGCCGTAACGGCCGCTATTTCACGTTCCATGTTGGCTCTGAGCTCCTCCAACGTTGTCGGCTTGTTGGCATAGACCAATGATTTGACGTAGCCCCAAAGAAAAAAATTTAGGGCGTTAAATCGCACGGACGAGGCGTCCAATTGATTGGTCCATTTATTGTGATAACACGCTAACCAAACTTACTCTTCAAAAAATCGATTGTAACGTGTGATGTTTGGCTTGTGGCTCTGCCCTGTTGAAACCACATGTCGTCCAAGTCCATGTTTTCCAATTCGGGCCAAAAACAATCGGTAATCATGGCGCGATAATGATCGCCATTCACAGTAACGTGACGATCGTTATTGTCGACGAAAAATATGGCCCAATGACGCCGCCGGCATGCAAACCGCACCAAACAGTGATTTTTTCTGGATGAAGTGGTGACTCATAAAGCACATGTGGATTTTCACCAAATCAATAACGCATATTTTGCTTTTTGACGAACATACTGAGCCAAAATGATCTTCGTCACTGAAGATAATATTCAGATGAAATTCATCATCTTGGCGCATCTTCTCCAGAGCCCAATCGGAGAACGTACGTAACGTCAAATGGTCCATCGCCTTCAATTCTTGAGTCAGCTTGATCTCGTATGGGCGTCAACCAAGTTCTTTACGCAAAATTCGCCGTAAAGTGGTCTTGGCGATGCCCAGTTCTTAAGAACGCCGCGGAATCGACTGATTTGGATCGTTTGCTACGGACACCTGAACGGCAGCGATAATTTCGTCACTTCGACCAACCCGTTATCTCGCTGGCACGGCAGCATCACACAATGAATATGTAGACTCAAATTTGCGAAGAACCATATTGATCAAGATGACAGGAGGAAAACCAACTATTTAGGTGGGGAAAATGGCAGTGGGAGCAGAGAGAGAGAGAGAGAGAGTGAAAAAGCCGAAATGTGCAGGATGAATGGTGAATCCCGAAAGTTTTTCCAGACGGTAAGAAGATTTAATAACGGGCCTAATAATGGGCTGCCCTCCTGCAAGGACGGGAATGGGAATCTGGTGACTGAGAAGCAGTGTGTGCTCAAAATGTGGAGAGACCCCTTTTCAGCACTACTCCACTCGGATTCTTCCACTGAAGATCAGGAGGTAATGATAGTGGAGGATAGTGTAGAATCAGCGAATGTGGGTCTTGCTGTTAATGAGTGCAAGACAAAATTGATGGTGTCAACGACTAGAGAAACCTCTCGACTTGGTCGGCACTTGAACGGTGACAACCGATTTAATTTTGAAGTGGTAGATGAATTTGTCTACCTTGGATCCGCCGTGAACAAGGACAACAACGTCAGCCTGGAGATAGATTGGAGAATTGTGCTTGCAAATAGATGCAATTTTGGGCTCAGCAACCAGTTTAGAAACAAAGCCCTCTCTCGATGGACAAAAGTCCAGCCATATCAGACTCTCATTTTATCTATCTTGACATATGGTTCCGAAACTTGGGTCATATCGCAAGCGGATGAAAAACATCTGTGAGTTTTCGAGAGAAAAATTCTCCCTAAAATATATGGTCCTGTTAGAGAAAACGGCGAGTACCGACGTCGCTGGAACGCAGAGCCATATAATCTATATTCTGACGTGGACATAGCTAGTCGAATCAAATTGGTACAATTGCGTTGGCTAGGCCATGTTATCAGAATGGATGGAGATGAACCAGCCCGAAAGGTTTTCGATAACGTACCCGTTGGAAGCAGGAAAAGAGGACGTACCAAGCAACGTACCCGATGGAAGCAGGAAAAGAGGACGACCAACACTGCGCTGGAAAGACCAGGCAGAAGAATCCCCCCTTATCCTTGGTGTTACCAACTGACGAGAAAAGGCGAAGGATAGAGCCAGTTGGAAGAATATGTTGAAATTTGTTTAATTAATATGTGTAAGACATCTGACCTCATGAGGTTGTAAAATAGTGAATAAAAGTAAAGGAAGTGAGTGTGGGGGCTTCTGGGCAACCCTCTAAAGTTGGTCACTTCGGCCACGCCAAATTTTTAATTGACTGCAAAGTACAATTATGAGCTGAGCGCAAAGATATTTTGCATGGTGAATTGTAAATACCACATGTGTGGGTGATATCAAATAGGTTAAGATATATTTAAGTTATAAGAAAAATATTTCATTTTTTTTGTCGAGGTAGGTTCCGTGTTTTTAATGGTGCGATGTCATTGTTAGCCCGATTTACAAATTATATATAAAGTATTGTTGGATTGGTTATTATAAAATTCTAAAATAACTAGTGGATAAATTGATGCTCAAATTATATTTCAAAACTTCAAAATATTACTTCAAAATTTCAAATATTTTTTTTTTCCAAAAAAGAGGTTGTCGCTTGTAAATTTTTTTATGTTTCAAAATGAAGAAGTAATGTAGAGGCGTGTAGTGCTGTCTTTGAGTCATTGTGGTCCACGGGCCTTCCCGGTAGGTGCTTTCCAAAATGGACAATTTGTCATTACAAAATTCTCAAACGGCAAAGCATCGATTAGAAAATGTATATCATATTTTATTAACCGCATATGTTGATTTCGTACCCAAAAAATATTTTCATGGCGACCATTTTACTAAAAAATCCAAAATTTTGGAAAATATATTCCCTGCTTTGGGAATGTGACTAGTTTGTTGGGCATAAATGCAAAAACCTACTAGCCATTAATTTAGGAGACATTTTTTACATATCTGCAAAATTTCTACATATCTAAAATTGTGTAGATTTGACGCAGTTTTCAATAAAATGTTTTTTCACAAAACCTGGTTCCCTATTTTTTGTCTGTTACATATTATTAAACCTCGTGTTCTACCCTTTCCAAAATGGTATAACTTTTGTATAAGAAGTGTATTTTTCTACTTCAAGTTATTAAAAACAAAGGGGTTGTACCCATTACTAATAGTTCTTAAAAAAAGTAAAATAAATTAAAAAAACAACAAAAACTGTTTTTCATTAAAATTAGTTAAAGTGCCTTTATTCAAGTGAACCAAAAAAAAATAGCACATTTTTGGACTTTTTTTATAAATTGCACAAAAAAGTTCTTTAGTTAAGAAACCACTATTATCATGATTTGTTAATATCTCAAGATGTCTAGCTTCCATTTCCATTTTAAAATTTTGCAATCGTTTACAAACTACAAAAGATACAGGCTGCTGAATATAGAATTTTTAGTGCCTTTAAATAAGTGAACCGGAGTGTACGTATGTATCGGGGTTTTCAATAAGAGCGCTACAAAAGTTTTTTAAATAAAACAAAACCAGTTTTAGATACCAATGAAATTCTTTATTCCTGTGAAAGTACGTTCGATGCCATTATGTATGGAACTCGATTTCTTTTGCATGGCCACCACGGGCGCGCTTGCAGAAGTCCAGACGCTAAACCCAATTTTCGACGGTTTTCAAGCATAAATCGGCCGATACTGCTGCAATTTCACGTTCGATATTCGTACGAAGTTCATCAATAGTCGCTGGCTTGTTGGCATAGACCATAGACTTGACGTAGCCCCACAGGAAATAATCTAACGGCGTCAATTCGCACGACCGAGGCGGCCAATCGACTGGGCCATTTCGTGAGATAACACGTTCACCAAACTTGGTTTCCAATAAATTGATTGTGGCATTCGCTGTGTGGCTTGTGGCGCCGTCCTGTTGGAACCACATGTCCTCCAAGTCCATATTATCCAATTGGGGCCAAAAATATTCGGTTATCATTGAACGGTAGCGATTCGCATTCACAGTAATGAGTTCCACCACCTATTTTCTCTATTTTTTTAATGACTGTTATTGCTTAGAATTGCCAGATTTAAGATTTCATTCGAGAAATCATGTGAACGTATTTTGGTTCCGAACTAAATTTCCTGCTTCATATGTCCTGTTTCATCTGTTCCTGCTTCATTCTCATCTTGATGTATCTGTTTGTCCTGCTTCATCTGTCCTTATTCATCTGTTCCTGCTTAATCTGTTTCGGTGTCGTCTGTTCTCGCTTCATCTGTTCCTGCTTCATCAGCTCCTACTTCATCTGTCTTGCTACATATGTTCCTGCTCCATCTGGTCCGGCTTTATCTGTTCCTGCTTCATCTGTTCTTGTGATACTGTTCTTGCTTCATCTGTTCTTGTTCCATCTAAATCATCAGTTTCTCCTTCATATGTCCTGCTGCATGTGTTCCTGCTTCATTGTCATCCTGCTGTATCTGTTCCTGCTTCATCTGTCCCTGCTTCATCTGTTTCTGTGACAGTGTTCTTGCTTTATCTGTTCCTGCTAATTCTGTTTCTGTATCATCTGTTCCCGCTTCATTTGTTCCTGCTTCAACAGTTCCTACTTCATCTGTCCTGCTCCATCTGTTCCTGCTCCATCTGTTCCTGCTTTATCTGTTCATGTGTCATCAGTTCTTGCTTCACCTGTTCCTGTTTCTCCTGCATCATATTCCTGCTTCATCAGTTCCTACTTCATCTGTCCTTCTTCATCTGTTCCTGCTTACTCTGTTTCCGTGTCATCTGTTCCTGCTTCCTGCTTCCTCAGTAATGCTACAACTGTTCCAGCTTCATCTGTTCCTGCTTTATCTGTTCCTGTGTCATATGTTTTTACTTCATTTGTTCCTTCTCCACATACTTCATCAGTTCCTACTCTTTCTATCCTGCTGCATCTGTTGCAACTTTATTTGTTACAGTTTTTTTTTTGCATTCCTATTCCATTCATATCATTCTTATCTTCATAGTAGTCTTTTTGTACTTATATAATAATTCTGTTAATATCGTCCATGTTCAATCTATTATCTCCTGCATGAATTTATTACTATTTGTTTTTTAATTTTGTTCCTGATTACTGTTTTAATTTAATTTATATACTTTAGTTTTGTATTTAGTTTGTAACTGAAGATATGTAAAATTATATTTTTCCAGCTGTTTTTAGATGAGTAAATAAATAAATAAATAAAATATGGCTGATTGAGTAAATTACCCCTATATAATATTAATTTCATTGGTAAGATTTTCATATTTTAGCTTATACGTTTTTGATACGAGAGCTTCAGATTACAAATTGTAGCTTTTAGAGCGGAAAGTTTACAATTTAGGAGGTAAATGCCACTACACATCTACCCAAATAGCCATGTTGGAATACATAGTAAAGGGTCCGCCAAATAATTTTTTTTTTGAAAATGCTATAAAAAAACTACTGAATATTTTCTCAAATTTCTTTTTTTATTTGAAAGCACAATCCTTCCGGTTAATAATGGAAAATAATTTCATTCAAATGGCTGCCTCGGCTGGCCATGCAGTAGCCTACACGATCGGTCCAATTTTTAAGCACATTATCGATTGTGTGCAGCTGTATTTCACCAATGGCTTCACGAATATTGTCCTTTAAAGCGTCAATTGTCTCTGGCTTGTCGGCGTAACACTTATCTTTGAGAGGACCCCACAAATAATAGTCCAACGGTGTCAAATCGCAGCTCCGAGGTGGCCAAATGACATCAGCTCTGCGGCTGATAATGCGATCTTCAAAAACAGGGCGCAAAACATTGAGTGTAGCTTCGGCTGTGTGGCTCGTAGCGCCGTTCTGTTGAAACCAAGTATTGCCAATATGCTCCTCTTCAATTTTTGTGAAGAAAAATTCGTTCAACATGGCCCGATAACGATCGCCATTGACTGTAAATCCGCACCAAACAGTGACTCGTTTTGGGTGCATCGGCTTTTCAACGTATGTGCCCCAAATGCGACTATTTTGCTTGTTTACATACCCGCCAAGATCAAAATGAGATTCATCTAAAAATATGATTTTTTTTGGCAAAATCAGCATCTTCTGTAAGTCGATCGCAGGCCCATTTTTCCCATATTTCCCAGCGTTGTTCAAGCGTATACACAACCATATTCGTTCAGCGGAAGGATAAAACTAATTATCTGTCAAATCGGACATGAGCCAAGTGTTACCATTCACGATATAAGCACTAGTTGAAAAAAAACGTTAGATGGCGGACCCGTTATATATTTCAACTACAAGCAAATGTTAAATTATAATGGACGATCGGAACTAAATTGCGAATGGCGCCATTATGATAACGGGCTATTTCCTGCATCCAATTGAATCGTGTGATCTCGACAATATTTAGTACCAACAATACGGCACTACTCTTCGGACAGATCAATCATTGGCCACTTAGATCACACCTCTAAACTTGTTCGTTTGGGGCTAAATAAAGTCCAAAGTCTACATGAATAAACCGGGTCCCGAGCACGTCGTTGAAAATTGAAGCCTTAGAATGACTCATGTTAGTCGAAAGAACAACATTTTAAATATTATAAATAAAATTTAATTTTTGTAGTTTATTGTTATTTTTGAAACGCGTACCTATAAATGAATCACCGTTTATAAAAAAAACAGAAAATATTTCTCATTTTATGTGCGATTTAAATAATGTTGGTGTCATATTCCGAAAAAATATGGCAACACTAACATTTTTATTAATGTATGATAAATTCATACTACAAGCCCACAAGGTCAGGAACATTTTTCTAATTGATAAATGGTTGGTTTTTGTTGTAATAATAGACAATTCAGTGAAGCACACTCACTGGCATTACTAGTTTCGAACTCCTTGACAAGTTCATCATCAGATGCCTAACTACTGTGTTTGAATTGATACCATCGGTAGATTATCAGTCATATATACCCAAACTAAATTATGAAATTTACATATGTGAATTAGTATCGATCAAAGATCCCTAAAAACCAACACACACTGAAATGTCCATAATTCTAACACATGAAAAGACAGTTTTTTTCCACCCTGTTCTTCTTTTCCTCTTGCATTCTCGCATTGTTGCAGTGCTTTGAGGTGAGTTTTAATCTACAATATCACGGAGTTGTATTTTTCTGTGATATAGCTTTTTGATGACCGGGCTAGTGTCAGTTACGTTTTTATGAATTTGCATTTTATGACCGATGTTGTTAGTTTTTAAATCGCTTTATCAATTCATCATAAATGTTAAGGCAAAAAGAATTACTACACGCTGAAAAATCTGTCTATTTTTTTTTGTTTGGATGCAAATATGAAGTGTTTGTAGCTTGTCGCAAATGTATTATATACATAAATGCCCTTTATTTATTTAAACAGAATACAAAAATATAAAGCAATATAACAAAAAAATATAGTATACTTGTGTCCAAACACATTATGTTTACTATTCAATATTACATGTTGGGGACGCAATGATTAATAGGTTGTTATATATGTTTGGTGGCTAGTTTTGTTGAAAGCTGCTGAAATCATTGGTTATATGATCCCTTGGCTGAGCTGATTCCAGATCCTCGTCGGTTTTCGAAGATGCTCGCTCTAGGTTTAGCTATTAAATACGATCAAATATGCCCATTGGACAATTATCTAACCAATAAGAGGTCGGACAAAGTTGTTACAGTCTATGTCGCAATTCTTAGAATTTATCATTGTGGTTTTAGACTGCCAGTCGGCGCATAGCTCAATGATTGTGAGCACCTCTAGACAATCTCTTCATGGGACGTTATGGGAAATCAAGTTTTAAATGACTGTAGTTTATAGATCTTTCCCACTGTTTTTGACTAAAGTCTACGAAGTTTCGCTTGAACTTGTTATGCATAATATGTCCTTATCAGTGTTTGAATTGCAAGGCTTGAAAATAGCAACAGAACAGAATTTTTTGATTTGCTGACTTTTTTAAGAACTTCCCTCGTAGTTATATAAAATGCAACACTGCTCCCATCAAGTACCACCTGTTAATAGCCCAGCAAAAAAAGTGTATACCAATCACCAGAATTTCCACCAGAAGTACGCGGTAAGAGGTAGTGCAAATTTGGGTGCTGCACCACCGCTTTTTACATAGTGTTGTCCTTGAAGGGTAGTATATTCTGTTCGACGATCAATAATTCAAACTCAAAAATTAGCACGATGGTATCATGTCCGACTAGAAAACGTCAGCTGGTGAAGGTTCTGGGTTCAAATCTCACCAAATCAAACTTTGTTTTTTTTAAGCGATTTGCAATGTGCCGATTAAATTTGTAGTTATTTTTAAAAAAATTGCCCAATGTGGCAAGTACAACGAACGAACATTTGTTGCCAAAATTTTCCGAATCAAATTGTATTCGCCTGAAAGTATACCATACAAATTACGGGGTTGTGTAGCGAGTGTTTAAATAAATAATTATTAATTTTTCTGTAACAATTTTTCCCCGACCGGGACCGGGATTCGAACTCAAGCGTTTTGATTGCCAGCCGCGCATCTCACCATCGAGCTATCGAAGACATTGAACTTGGACGAACAATATCAGCATTAGTGGCAGATAATCTTTTTCCTCCGACAAACACCATAATATCTGTAATGCAATTTATGCCGAAAATCCGCACATAGTACTTCGTTGGTAGTACTGAAGGGGGTAGAGCCGTTGGAACTACTCCATTATAAAGGGGTTTTCAACAGAGACGCTACATAAGTAAATCGATAGGGACAGCAAACGACGCCATATTTTTTCCCGCTCTTTTGACATTTCTCTTCAGTAAGGTTTGCCATTTCATCATGGAAAGATATACGAGCCAACAACGAGTCGATATTATTAAAATTTACTACCGAAATTTGGAGTCAGTGGCCTCAACTTTAAGAGCGCTACGTCCAATTTATGGTCGTCATAATCGTCCTACCAGATCAAGAATTGAGCGTCTAGTGGAAAAATTTGAATCCACAGGCACAGTACAAAATGTTCCCGTGCCAGTGAGACAAAGAAATGCCCGTAGTGTCGAGAATATTGCTGCCGCTGAGGCTTCAGTTCAAGAAAGCCCAAATGTGTCTCTCACACGTCGTTCTCAAGCGTTGGGCATCTCTGTGACGTCGTTGTGGCGAATTTTGCGAAAAGATCTTGGCCTACATCCTTACAAGATCAAATTGATGCAAGAACTGAAGCCGATTGACCACCATAAGCCTCGTATGTTCGTGAATTGGGCTGAGCAACAATTTGAAAATGATTCGGATTTTCATCGGAAAATCATCATCAGCGATGAGGCTCATTTCTGGCTTCGTCAATAAGCAAAATATGCGATATTGGTCAGACAGCAATCCACACGTAATCCATGAGTCATCATTGCATTCCGAAAAAATTACGGTTTGGTGCGGTTTATGGGCCGGCGGCGTCATTGGGCCGTAGTTCTTCCGTGAGGATCAAGACCGGCACATTACTGTGAATGCGAATCGCTACCGTTCAATGATAACCGAATATTTTTGACCCCAATTGGATAATATGGACTTGGAGGACATGTGGTTCCAACAGGACGGCGCCACAAGCCACACAGCGAATGCCACAATCAATTTATTGGAAACGAAGTTTGGTGAACGTGTTATCTCACGAAATGGCCCAGTCGATTGGCCGCCTCGGTTGTGCGATTTGACGCCGTTAGATTATTTCCTGTGGGGCTACGTCAAGTCTATGGTCTATGCCAACAAGCCAGCGACGATTGATGGACTTCCTACGAATATCGAACGTGACATTGCAGCAGTATCGGCCGATTTATGCTTGAAAACCGTCGAAAATTGGGTTCAGCGTCTGGACTTCTGCAAGCGCGCCCGTGGTGGCCATGCAAAAGAAATCGAGTTCCATACATAATGGCATCGAACGTACTTTCACAGGAATAAAGAATTTCATTGGTATCTAAAACCGGTTTTGTTTTATTTAAAAAAACTTTTGTAGCGCTCTTCTTGAAAACCCGTTATATTTGCTGGGAGACTACTGTCAAATTTTAAGCAAGTTCCGTCATTTACTTTGCGTTTAACAGCTGTTCAAAACATACAGCCTCGTGCATTTTTTTAAAAATGGAAAAAAGTGAATTTCGAATGCTCATTAAACATTCTTGTTTGCGAAAACAAAAACTATCAATCAAACCAAGGAAAAGCTCGATAAATACTATGGGAACTCTACACCATCGATTTCAATGGCAAAAAAGTGGTTTACTGACTTTACGCACACATACAAATGACGCTGAACGTTCTGGGCGGCCAATTCAGGTCAATACACCCGAAAATGTCGAAAAAATCCACGTTATATGATGTTGGCCCATCGAAGAGTAAAAGTGCGTGAGATTGTGGATTCCATAGGCATTTCATATGCCAGTGTGGTTTAGATTTTAAATGATCGGTTGGGTTTAAGAAAGCTGTCTACAAGATGGGCGCCGCGTTTTCTCTCAATTGACCATAAACGCATGGGTGCACATGGTTGAATTTTATACAACCTCGTTTCCCTGTATCATATTTAGATGAGTTTTTATTTAAGATTAGATAAAATTTTACATAGAAGGTGATTCGATAAAAAACCTCACGCACAAAATGATTTTAAACTTTTTATTTATCAGCATTTTGGGCAATTTTTTGAAGTCACTGTTAGCAGATATATAATTGAACACAAGCTTTAGAGCCACATATATTTAACATTACATAGGATCATCAAACACACAAGGAAGTTAAATATTCACGTTGTCATTGGAGAGGATGAATCTCAGTGGGAGGTTGTCCTTGTTGCGGCAGGAGTTGTATAATTCTTGCATAACTTTGATCCCACGCTCACGGCACTGGTTGCTTCGGGCAATGTTGATTGGAGATTCATCTGTTTTCCAGTGGGTCTTCAGGCATTCGGGTTGGGTAGTCATTCAGAGCTACAGATACATAGTGCTTCAAAATCTTCAGCGCGGAACAATTCACTACTGAACCAATGATCAGCCCATGAGTAAGAAATGAATGAACAGATTTTACGCAACCTGTTCCGGGTTTCAGGCATCAGAATACACGCAAGAAGAGCTGGAATGGCACGAGAGTTCCAGCGTGCATTGCAGATGTTTGGGATCTGCTTAAACTTTACAAAAGGGATTTCACTCCTCTCAGTGGAGTGACGGAAGACACGAGTGAGGTGGAAGAGAAACTTCATGTCGCCTCTCCAGCCGCCTGTTTCCTTAATCTCAGTTTTACCATTGCTGAAGGTTGCTTTCAATTGATCATAATTGCTCATCAAATCCTGCCCAAAGAAGTACTCGATATTTGGTGATTTAGTCGACCCATGGAGCTCATCGTCCATGACAACGCGAAGAACGCGATCCAGCACATGGTGCTGGCAACTGATGAACTTGGGTTTGGGGTGACCTTTCTCTTCGAACATTTGCTGCAGTCGAACTAGAACGCGAGTCTTTTTGCCGCTAGTCACGCTTGTTGTATCGGTAACAATCATCACAATTGATTCCCACAGGTTGAATTCATCTAACTCATTCTGGAGTCCTTTTGCGATTGTTTGAGCTTTCCCGTCTTTAAATTTGAGCGCAGTCAACTTAAATTCTTTAGATTCATTTTTGAGGACCACGGCCTGATATTCAAAGCTCTCAATGTGTTTGCCGTCAAAGTGCATGCTCCACTTCTCCAGATAAAGCGTGCTTACCAAGTACTTCTTCACCTGAGCAGCTTCCTTGTAGATGGCCTTGTGGATTCTTGACTGACATGGGGTTGGGATTTCAATGCCCTCAGCGGAAAGGTGGTGGCACACCATTGCTGCTCTGTGAAACGACAGCTTTGAGCTTGTAACAAGGTGTCTTGCAAAGTCTGTTGGGTTAAGCTTCCTTTTGCTTGTTTGATGCTGCATTGTCATCCTCCCAAGGACTATCTGTACTGTTGTCGAATGAGTCCGTGCTACTTTCGGAACAACCAGGTATCGCTGAGCTGGTAAGTATGGATACAGTCGCTTCCATTGCCCTCTTTCGCTTGGATGGATGGATGGTATTGGCACCACCAGGTTTGCCGACGGAATAACCAACGCGGCCTTTGCTCTAAATATCCAGTTTATAGAGGTTCTCCTCTTTGCACATCCATTCGCCTTTTACCTTGGTCATGTCAAACAGTTCCTTCAATGCATCAAAGTTTTGTTTTTCTCTGCAGCGCTCGTAGTCTTTCAGAAGTTTTGTTAGTTTTGCACAAATGTCTTGATCAGATATATGCGGGAAGTTCAATGTTATGCTCCATAGGGCTTCAAGATCTATAGCAATTAGACCGATCCTCTCTCTCCGTCCCTTGGCAGTGGACCCAAGAAATTTAAAGCGTCCAATGACGTGGTTTTTCCGGGGGATGCGACGCCGTTACTCAATGTTGCTTCAACAATTGCCACGTTGCCTCTTCTTGATGGCGCTTGAAACTGGACTAGGTTCTTTGTCCAGGTTTCCTTCTTTGTCCAGGCTCTTCTTGAATGACATGTTGTATTCTATTCAACAACTTAAATGGAAAAGGCCTTGCCGTTATTAAAGGCGTTAATTATTATTCACTATTCACTTTTAAAAAGTCTAAACTACTTGTACTCTTCGTGTTCGTCGCCACTTGTTGAATGACACAAATCGATCAATGAACACCTATTTATACTACGTATTTTTCAGTATTTTACTGACAGACACTTATGAATGGGCGTATCTTTTTTTACGGTGGCTATATACCTGATTCAGCACGTGTGCGTTGTAAATTTTTCAAAACTTTCAAAATAGTGACCGCTCATAAATGTGGTTTCTGTAAAAAAATCATCCCTAACAGGTAGCCAACGGAGAAACACACATCACTAAAAAAATTCACTTTCCTTTTACCCCCTTAAATTGAATGTAAACGAAGTAGCTATCATAAAAGAATCCGAAGAACAATTCAGCATAAATTTATGAGAGTTTATTAGTTTCCTACCACAGTCATAAAAATGACATAACCTTTTGTTTCTCACTAATTTGCTTTAATTCTGCGAATCATAAAAAAGTCGTCAACGTTTTTTCCAAAGAGATACATTCGATTCAAAATGAGATACCTACGTTCACTTAACTGTAAATAAAAACGAAAGATGTTCATCGATTTCTAGGATCAATGTCTCATTTTGTTCATAGGTTATGTGGCTTTTCGTGAAAGTTATAAGACTTGACACTTTTTTCCGTTTTGGATTTATCAGACCTGTCACAGAACTCTTGCGGAATGGTTTTAATTCCGTAGTTACCATTCTCTACGATTTAGTTTTACCTTCTCCTGATTCCGATTGATTTTGTTAATTCCTAAAACTAAAAAGAAGTCGCCACTTTCAATTACATATGGCATCTTTATATTTTGATATGGCAATATGAAGCGTATCAAAAGAAAATTGGAAAAAGAAAACAAAGTGTAAAACAAAATTGAGAAAAAACAACAGTTTTAGTTTTAGTAAATTGTTAATATTTGTGTTTTAAATTGACTCACTAAAATAAGTGCTCATGTTTATAAGAATTTTGTATGCACGGAAGCTGTACAAAATATGCCGGGAATATGTATAGTTGCTGTAATGGAGGCACAGGGTGATGAACATTCTACAGAAAAAATACGTAGCCGAGCTTTAAGGGATGCTTCGGATCCTTTCTCATACTCAAGTACAGTGTAAGTACAATGTAAAATACAGACAATTGTAAACTAAACCTTTACTTATATTTTAGTTTTATTAGCTATTACCGGCTGAACAAAGAGGCTTTTGTTATGATAATGGAAAAGCTAAGTCCACATCTTGAACCTTCAACAATACCACCAATAATACAGCTATCAACTACACTTAGATTTCTAGCTACTGGTGCATATCAATAATTGTAAATATTCTAGGAAAAGATGTTGATGTCGGTGTAGGAAGGAGTACTGTTTCAAAACTGATGTGGAGAGTACTAAATGCAACTGAAAACATAATTTGCCGGCTATGGATAAAGTTAGAAGAAACGGCAAATGAAAACCAGGATACTAAGATATTTTTTTTCAAAAATACCAAATACCAGGCATTATTGGATGCATTGACGGTACACACGTGAAACTGAACAAGCCATTAGAAGATGAGTCACTTTATTTAAACAGAAATGGAACGTTTAGTGTCAATGCAATGATTGTAAGAAATTTTTAAATTTTGTTTGAGTGTTTTATTAATGATGATATTGTATATTATAAAGATTTGTGATCATAAAATGAAAGTGCGCGCTGTAGATGCTTGCAGACCTGGATCTTGCCATGACTCTTTCATTTGGAACATGAGTGGTGCGAGGAACTACTATCTGAATAAATATTCTAATGGCGACCACAATTCCTGGTTGCTCGGTGATTCAGGGTACGGTTTGGAGCCGTTTCTAATTACACCCTACAAAGATGTAGCTTGTGGAACTATGGAGCACAAATTTAATAAAAAACACGCTTCTGCTCGTAATATTGTAGAGCGCACGATAGGCGTTTTAAAAAGCCGATTCCGATGCTTGCTAGGCACACTGTCATATACTCCAGAAAAATTTATTAAAATAATAAATGTTTGTTGTGCACTGCATAATATATGCAGACAATTTAACATAGACTGTGAAGAAGACCCAGCATCTAATGAAAATGATGATGACCAGATGATTGAAGACGATGTTGGGGAGGATTCCAACAGAAGCATGTTTAAAGTAGCGTTCACAATGGCAGCAACGAATTTGTAATTCAAGCCTTCTCTACTGGCCGCTAGGGGCGCTCTACTTCGAATTTTGTTTTAAAACTTGAAAGTATGAATGAAAATGTAAACATATTGTATCAAAGCAAACATTTTAATAAATAATATTATCTGTAGAATCTGCCAATAACAATAATTTCACATATAATTATAATTTTTTATTACCAAGAATACAACACTGTCGCTGGCTTTCGAACAAATCAGCTGATGTAAATGTGAAATGTGTAGTTGTTTGTATTAAGTGTAGTTCGCGCCAATTTTATTAATAAACAAAAGAAAAATGTTTAAAAAAAGCTGACATTACCAGGTTTATCGAAACCGTCCAAGGCCATGACATATTGTGGAACATAAGTTTCTAAACATTTCTATAGAAAAGTTTGAAAACATTTCTGAAGAAAAATTTGAAAATATTTCTATAGAAAAATTTGAGAACATTTCTATAGAAAAATTTCAAAAAAAGTCTACAGAATAATTTTACAACAATTCTATAGAAAAATTTTAAAAGATTTCTATAAAATTTTACAATTTTTCTAAAGAAAAATTTGAAAACATTTCTATAGAAAAATTTGACAACTTTTCTATAGAAAAATTTTAAAACTCTTCTATAGAAAAATGTGAAAAGTTGTCTAAAGAAAAACACTTAATACTTTTTGCTCCGGGTAGTGGTACAAATCTGAGGTCCGTGTCTCACATTTAATTTTTCTATTTTTTACTGTTTTCTTTTTCGTTTGTATTGCAATTCTCCATTGTTTTCAATCCCAAAATATGTATACTGCTGTATAATGTAAACAATGTTGCCAGTCAGCTGTTTTTTCGAAATTATTCGAACAAATTTGTTGCTTGCATTGTGAACGCCTGTTGAATTTGTTGCTATCATTGTGAACGAGCCTTAATGTTGCCAAAAGATTAAGGGATACTATTGCTGCCCAAATTCATCAAAGCAACATGTTTATATTTTTTTAATCATAAAATTTTATTTAATAAATTTAATTAAATCAAATTTTTTTATTTAACATAAACCACACAGTAAGACTAACGACGGTTTGTTTTTTGTCTTTCAAGCTCAAATTTTAAGGTTTCAATTTCAATTTGCTTTAACTTAGTACATTTTTTTCTTTTAATGCTTTTTGGGTTTCAATCTTGTTTAAGTGAACAGCTTTATAATGAGTTTCTAAAATATTGTCAAGCTTTTGAGTTTGCAACTTCATTTCGTCACGTTGCTCCTCCATCAAATGCACAATATTTTGTAACTTGACTGCTCGCTCGTCCATTACTTGAACAATTTTTTTTTAATGTTGATTTTCTTCAGCTAAAAGGTTGTCTGCCCAGGTTTGTTTTCCAACCATTTCAATCCTTGGTTGGTGGCCCGGAAGAATTAAGTTTTTCTGTGAGCTCTGCCCAAAGCGTTTCTGCGACAACTCGATCTCCCTTAACGTAGCCTCTGGCAATATCCTGGTGGCACTCCATGAACTCGATAAAAATCTTCTCTTGCACTGGATTTCTATGCTTTCCCCTTAAATACAAAAAGTTTTATTAAATTTTAAAGCAAAATTTTACAATACTTTAATTTTTTTAATATTTTCTTTTGCTTTATTTTCTTTGCCAGATTGCAAACTTGTTACCTTCCCAGCAAAAATAAAATGAAGTAGTTCTAGTAGATGTTATTATTTTTGTACATCTTCTGTAACACTATGTGCATATTTAATGCAATTTTGACGCTGATCAATAACAACTCCGAAAAATCTACATTTGCATCACATCCATTATGAGTATTATGATGCAAATTTATTAAAGAGCTAAAGGGATAGTGGGCAAGTACAAAGATGCATAAATATATTACTTGTATTTAATTTGTATTTACTTTCTTTCAAATTGATTGTCATTTCCTTTCTTTTTCACCTGTTGACAGAAGCTTTTGGAGTACTAATAAAAGGACAATTAATAAAATAATTAGTTAAACCCTAAAGTTGTTGCTTAAAGTCAGAACTCTTTAATAGCATATCACTTCTTTCCAAGTTTCAAATGACAAGAAATTTACAAATTGTTGAAATAATAGTTTTGGTTGCTCGTTTGCGGACGAAATATAGCATACAAATTTTAGCATAAACTGCACTTCCAAACAGTCAAACAAGAAGTAGTGCTGCATTGGACAACGCAATATTAAAAGAAGTACTTCTGCACCTAAATTAGCACTACATCTTACCAAGGAGTTGTGGTGCAAATTCTACTTCTTGGTATACTCTTTTTTTGCTGGGTTGTTACAATGTCTGTACGAAGAAAACAAGTGGTTTAACCGATTTTACAATGTGGTAGCACTCCCACAAAAAGTGTTGTCATTACAGAACAAAAAAAAGTGGTTTTATTTTATTTAAATTATTATTTATATAATTGTTTCATATATTTATTTTCCGAACAATAAAGTAATATAACTATGTTTTTGATGAAAAAAAAAATAGTTTCAACTACTTTTTTACATGCTAAGTGGCTCATAAAATCAATACCACATTCAAAACTGAAGGTGGTTTCATTCCGTTAAATTTTTTCGTTTTATGGAATCCAGAGAACCTAATTACGGAATTTGAAACCATTCCGAACGTAATGGGAGTCTGTGACAGGCCTGTATATGATTTAAAAAAAAGGAAAACAAAATTTTTTCAGAAAAATACTATTTCAAAGTGGTTTGTGCGTGACCTTTTTCAATATTTTTCTTTTTTTTTAGATTCCAATTTTATTTGCAATTTATCATTATATATGACAGTAGGCAATTTGTAGCTTTACATGAATAAATTAAACATAGTGTTTTAGCATGTGACGGATGAGCCATTGCTTATCCTCCTTTGAAGTTAAGGTAGCTATAAAACTACTACTCCATTTACATAATTTATCTTGAATCTGGTGGCAACAAGATTAGCATGTTGAAAACGTCGTAGGCGTCGTTGGGATGATGAGACGTTCAGCAGTTGTAGAGCTAATGGGTTACTGTGGCTTGATAACCTGTTCGCATAACGTTGATGAACTACATCGATTTCCTGGTGGACAGTATTTAAGTGAAGGTCCCTATGAAGAATTTTATTGGAGACATATGTTGGAGCATTAGTTATTAAACGCAAGAATTTTGATTGGAAGCGCTGTATAATATTAATATTTGTTTTCGATGCTGTACCTCAAATTTCAGATCCATAAGAACAGATAGGTATGAAAAAGGTTTTATATAGCAGTAATTTGTTGTCAAGCAATAGTTTAGAATTTCGTACTAAAAGCCAGTAATATGTGGTAAGTTTAAGGCCTAACTGTTTCCTTTTGGAGAGTATGTGCTTTTGCCATGTGAGTTTCCGGTCTAGATGAATACCGAGATATTTAGCAGTTTCTGCTTGAGGTAATTTAACGTTGCCGAGCGTTACTTGAGGGCAGGTTTTAGTTCTTAAAGTGAGGGTGACATGAGTTGACTTGTTAGCATTTGGCTTTACAGCCCTATTCTGGCAGTGTTACAAAAGTCACCACGGTTACTATTTGACAGCAATGTGACAATTGTCACAAATCGGTATTCTGACAAATTTTTTTGGTGACAAAAGTAACAAAAACTGTTACCTGCCAAAGAGGAGGTAACAGCGCGTGACAGCTGTTTTATTTGCCGGAAAGTTGATACAGAAACATGTTATAAATTCTGCAAGTAAACAATAAAACTGTATACGGGAAAAATTAATAATATATTTTGTACCAAAACGCCAAGAGGGCATAATTAAATGGAGGAAGGGCTTTTGTTACTTTGTGCTATGGAAATGGAGCATAAATAAGAAATAACTTACTTTTGTGTTAGAAAGATTTAAAAAGCGCGAAATGTATTATACAATTTGTAACGTAAATATCTCCGGTCTTTGAAGGGATATGGGTGACATATACCTCTAAAAAAAAGCTACGCGCTTGTCTATTATCGGAACTTGCCAAAATATAAGTATATAGGGCATTTTTTGAAAAAAAATTAAATTTTTAGCAGAAAAGTGAGGTTAAAAAACGTTTTATTAATTAGCTCCCCAATGGGTTAGTAAAAATAAATATGTTTATACACTGATTTATAGAGCTTAGAAAGACCTTTGTAATGATACCCATTTCTACCAGATCCGAACATAAATACCGGTGAAACGAACGACTATATACTCAAGATTTAAAGGCCTATATCTCAAGAAGTTGGACCGTCCGTGGAGTGAAAAACCATTTTTTGAACTCAGCGCAGAAGCCTTTGTCGGTGGTAAAATTTTGATGTAGATCAGAGAGTTGGCGCTAAAGTAAATTATTTCTTCTAATTGGCGCGGTTGCGTAGGTGTATTCTTTCCGCTTAGCATCTGTGTATGTTCCTCGAGGAAGGCAATATAGCATTCCAGCTGTGCCTTTGCGGTGCGCTCAAATTCCTAAAATAATATTGTATTAATTTTAAAACCATATGTTTTTGTTTTGTTGTCCATGCTTTCGACAACCTGTTATTGTGAGGTGAATTATTTGTTACGAGGTGAATTTTTCGTTGTCACCGTTTTGCCAGAATACCCGATGCAAACAATGGTGACAACTTTGTAACAAATTTGTGGTTACAATTTGATTGTTACCACATACACAGAATAGGGGTGTTAATCTCCAAGAGTGACACCAGTCATCTATTTTATTTAAGTGGCCTTGCAGATGTTGAGAAGCGAGTACATTATCCTGGTGTGTTGACAGCAAAACAGTATCGTCTGCAAATGTAGCAATCGTAGTGTTAACGTCAGTTGGGATATCAGCCGTGAAGAGGGTGTACAATACAATACACAACATAAGCGAGTTTGCTCATCGTTGAACTTCACGTAGAAGAATCTATTTTCCAGATAAGATTTCAGTATTAAAAACAATGGGTAAGGCAACGGCTTTTTGAGTTTGTACAATAGTCCCACATGCCAAACCTTGTCAAAAGCTTGGCTAATGTCAAGGAATACAGCTGGACAGTACTCTTTTTTTTCGAATGCTGTCCTTATGACCTTGATGGTTCTATGAGCCTGTTCAATCGTCGAGTGCCGCTCTCTAAAACCAAACTGGTGATCAGGTATAATACCGGAAGAAGGCTTATTGGACTATATGACCGGGGGGTTTTCCCGGTTTCAGTATCATTATGATCTCCGCTACTTTAAGCTGAGCAGGGAAGTAGCTCATGTGTATAATAGCTATGTCGGGTAACTCTTTTAAGACTTTTGTTGTGATCAGATCGAATCCTGGTGCTTTTTTTTCTGTTTGGTAGGTTTTTTATGATGGTTTGTATTTCCTTACAGGTTCTTTTTTTAATGGCAAGTCCATTTGACCAGGAGACAGAAGAAACTCCGTTATTTGTTCATCATTCCTACTAGGTAAAAATGGTTTGAAATCGTCTGATAGATGCGTGGCAAACAGATCAGCTTTGTCTTTATCTGTTTTGCACCAGTTTACATTAGAGCCCTTTATAGGTGGTATTCTGGTTGTTTCCCTGCTGAACTTTTTCGTCGCTTTCCAAAGGTTATATTTATTGTTATCTGTGGGAGAAAGTCTTGAGGTATATGTTTTAAACTCAAGATTGTCCTGACAGAGTAGTGCCTTTTTAAGTTTCTTTGTGGCTTTATTTAGGTTTGTTTTATCCCGCACAGCTCAGTGATTGTGAGAAGTTCTCCCCAGTCCCTTTATGGGATGTAATGGGAAACTATTTATTTTATTTTTATCCCTACGATGTCTCGATCTTTTTTTCTCATTTCTCTCGTATCAAGGCCATAATATCCCTTGTTAATAGGCAAAGGTTCATTCATTCGTGCAACATAAATAATTTTTGAGAAAAAAAATCAAAAAGTCATCACCCTAGTGCACACGTGTGCAGTCTCAATAGCAAAATTCCATGAATTGGGCTACGAAATGGTACCTCATCCGCCATATTCTCCGGATTTAGCTCCCAGTGACTATTTCCAAACCTAAAGAGATCCGTGGAAAGAGATTTAACTCCAACGATGAAATTATTGATCAAATAAATCCTGGAAAAATCCAATTTTTTGGAAGGGATACAAAAATTGGAGAAACTTTGGACTAAGTGAATTGAGCTAAAAGGAGATTATGTTGAAAAATAATATTTTTTTTTGCAAAAAAAAAAAAACTGTGTTTCATTCAAAATGTCATGGACTTATTGATCCGCCCTCGTTTTTTTGTATGTCTTTCCTTAAGTGGAAAGTCATTAATGGTCAGTATGGAGGGTGGGCTTTTGATCAGTGCAGCGTACAACAGCTTAAGCTACATTTCAATCATGAACGGCTAAATCTGTCCAATTTTTCATTTCATTTCCTTCTTTATTCAGTCTATGGATGACAGCAATCCTTACAGACTAGCTTCAAATTACCAAAATATTCATCTAGAAATTTTATAAATGATATTATCGGAAGAGAAAAATGTACGTATTTAAATGTATTTATGTAATTTTAACTCCCTTAATGACCTCAAAATTGGTTCATTCATTGTATAGTTCCTCCGGTGAAGTGGTACATTAAACATTTCATTACAATGCAAACATCGATTGGGTATATTGAAACCAATCAGCGAAAGTAGAGAGGGGCAGTCAATAATTCCACAAATGAGCTTATAGATAAATATAAGAGAAATCCTTTTCCTGCGATTAACTAGAGAATCCAGATGAATAAGTTTACACCTAGCTGCATACGAAGGCATATGTTCACTAAAACGAAGAGAATAAAGAGCAAATTTTAAAATTTTTTTTCTGAATTCTTTCAATTCTGTCATTATTAACTTTATAATAAGGATTCCACACAATAGCAGCATACTCAAGATTTGATCTAACAAACGTAGTAAATAGTAACTGACGTGTACTATGAATGAACTACATCAGTTTTCAACAAAACGGCGATATTTTTTGAATTGGAATTTTATAGCCGATTTTGATAGTTTTAGTTAATCAGTGAGTGTAAAATTAAAAAGCGTACAGCTTACTGGTTGTGAGAAGCTCTCCCCAATTCCTTCATGGGATGTGATGGGAAACCATTTATATATTTATATTTCATATTGTTCGATATATTATGTCAGAGAATGTAATCATTCGATCTTAAATGAAAAGTTAAATGAAAAGTGACGTTGGTTTTTCTATTTCGGGTGCGAAATAAATATAAAGGCAGCATGAAATATAAACCTTTTTCGAACAGTAGTAAATAGGAATTCAAACAGAAGCGAGTTTTCTTTGTTTGTTATTTTACTGTTTTAAAATTAACGTAGGTCAAATTAAAAAAAAAAATACAGCAGACAGTTGTCCGAGGCCTTCGGCCACGGACTGTCCCTGCAGGCTGTGTCAGAGACACGGCCATTAAGTTTAACGTAGAATACGCCATCCGATAAGACAGAAAACATATATAACAATAAATGATAAATAACATAAGCAAATGAATTTATTTATTTGATAGTTACTTTTGATAATATACATAAGCTTATGGTAGGAAAAATAGGATAAATATGTTTTTAAATTAAAAGAGTAAGGATAAATGATAAATAACAGACGCAAATCAATTTGATTTATATTTTTTATAATTATATATCCATGTTAAATTCAAATTCACATTTAACATTTTGTTTCACTTAAATACATAAGTAAATATACGAAATTTCAATATTTCATCAATCAAAACAACAGCCGAAGGTTTGTGTCCACACTGAAACAGCAGCATAGTTTGTGTTCACGCTACAAACTCAAACACTCAACCAAACACCACACATATGTTTGAGTGTATGTGTTTAAACAATTTTCATTTGAGAAATTTAAATATTATGAAATGTATATCAAACGAAAGATAACATCTTCATTTACCTACAAAAAAAATTTTAAAAAAAGTTATCTCGCCGTTTCCTCATAATCAATGAAATAAAGATTACAACAATAACAATCTGACATGACTCCCTATACCGTAAGGTAAGACGTATTCTACGCCAAAATAAATTGATTTATATTGAAGATTTTCATGAGGAAGAGCTTTCGAAGCGGGAAATTTCGAGGCGATTGAAAAGATCTAGCTGTGTCATTGACAATTTTATAGAATAGGGTGGTCCATATGGAAACACAATACGACCAGGAAGGATGTGACCGCTCCAAAAGAGAGATCAAAAGGGTTGCTGTTAAAGAAATCTGCAGCGATAAGGAAATTATTGCTGAATTGAGCTTGGGAGTAGGGTTGCGTCGCGTACAACAAACAATGAAACGCGACTTGAAACTGTCATATTGGAAAAAGTATACAAAACTTGGTCTCCTGCTAAGACACGAATTAGCCGGATTTAAATTCGATGAAAATACATATTTTTGAATGAGGATTGATATTTTCCGATTAAAATATATTCAATTGAATGGACCTGACAGCTTGGGCAAATATTGGTGTTCCGAAGAATTTTCCAACGTTATGCGTCCGTGGCGAAATTTTTGGCGGTGGCTCCCTTATGGTTTGGGCAGGTATGAATTATAGAGGAACCACTACTATATGTTTCGTTTCCACAAAAATGGACTCCGAGTATTATATTCGACTGTTGGATGTTAATTCTGGAGAGGAAATTTGTGTCCCAGAATTCATCTTCCAGCAAGGCAACACAACAATAAATCGGTGTAAGAAAACTCCAAAGTTTCTGGAGTTGAGAAATAATACCAACTCCCGACTGGCCTGCACTTAATCCTGATCTTAATCGAATCGAGAACCTCTGATACATTTTACCCATCCAAGTTTACCAACATGGGCACCAGTTTATGAATGTCAAGGATCAAAATGTATCAATTCAAGAAAAGCGGACGATAACTAATCCTAATCCAAAATAACTAATCCTTCGCTATTAAACTCAATACCAAAATGCTCAGAAGAAGTTATTAGCGATAATGGAGATCTTTCGGCTTACTAAAATTTTTAAAATATTGAAAAAAAAACTTTTGCCTTTATAAATATTTCGCACTAGTAATTCGTTTATTTTTGTGGATTCATCTGGAAAAAGTCTTAGTCAAAGTATTTTAATCTGAAAATTATTTAATTTTAAAAGGACTAATACAACTTGAAAATTCCTCTCAACAGTTGGAAAAAACAATATCTAGTACTTATCCAGAAAAATGTTTGTCAAAACACCATTCGGAACGTGTGTAAATTGTGAGTTTGTGTAAAAACTAGACAGTGGACAGCTCACTTATTGTGAGAAGCTCTCCCCAATCTTTTCATGGAAATATTATTTTATCTTGTCTACGTCATGACCTGACAATGGATAGGCTTATTATCTCCGGAAATATTACTCACATCCCAAAATATTGGAACTTAATACGTTCAGTTATCAATTATCAATTGTGTTAAATTACCATGTCCATAGGGAAGGGAGGAGGAAGTCTGTTACCCCACACTTCCACGTAATGTGTTTAAAAATCAAATCTATTTTTGGTTTAGACATATCTATAAACATTCACACGAGCTGTTTTTTTTTTTTGGTTGGCGAGAAAAATATCGTACATCGATCGGTCTGTTGAATTTCTCAATAGTCAGTCTAATTTTATGTCGAAAATCTATTTTGTTTTCCTATGTTCTCTCTGCTGCTGTTATTGTTGCTTCTATTTCACTTTTGTTTCTATCTGTGTCATAGTTTTCCTTTTTAAATATATATCAAAATATACAGGCCGTACGTCCATTCGTCTGTCTGAGAGAAATCACCTTTAGTAAACAACAATTTGGAGCAAAAAACGCAGCAGAGAACTACGAAAACATTAATGTTTGGATACCAACATCGAACTCACCTTTAGCGCTACTATGCATTCGAAATGATTTGTAGCTGTGAGATTCCCTCCCCGGTGAAAATGAAATTATGTAAGCGGCCAAAACCCCTCCAAAGTGAAAGAAGAATGATAAATATTTCGCTTTTTTGTATTCGTATTTTTATTTTAGATTTTTTGTGTTTCATTATAATCAGTGCATATGGTGGCTCTCCCACTCGTGAACATATTTTCGTAGATGATAATTTCATACAATGTGTTGGAATTTTTCACATTAACCCTCATTAATTGTTAGGAAAAATCGTTTGTGGCCGTCCGATTGGGCGAAATTTGTGTCTTCTAGTCGACAAAAGAGAACGGCGGTGTAGCGAAGTAGAGACATATTTTATGAATGCCCTGTAAAATATTACCACTCTGTTGTACTTATGGGGTTTTCAAGAATTGCAAGTATTCTAAGTGGTACTAGGGCGGATCAATAAGTTCGTGACTTTTTGAATGAATCACAGTTTTGTTTGCAAAAAAAAAAATATTTTTCAACATAATCTCCTTTTAGCTCAATGCAGATAGTCCAACGTTTCTCCAGCTTTTGTAACCCTTCCAAAACATAGGATTTTTGAGGGCCATAAAATAGGCATTTGTTTGATCAATAATTTCATCGTTGGAGCTAAATCTCTTTCCACCGAGCCATTTCTTTAGGTTTGGATATAGGAAATAGCCACTAGGGGCTAAGTCCGGAGAATATGGCGGATGAGGTACCAATTCGTAGGCCAATTCATGGAATTTTGTCATTGAGACTATACACGAGTGCACCCGTGTATTATCCTGATGAAAAACTTGTTTCTTGCCATGTGGGGTCATTTTTTTTAAATCCTCGTTAAATCGGTCCAATAAGTTGGCTTTATATTCGCCGTTTGTTGTTTTTCCCTTTTGAAGGTAATCGATGTGGATTATCCCACGTGCATCCCAAAGAAATGTTGCCATCTCCTTGGCCTTCTTCGGAGCCGGTTCACCCGAAGAAACCCATTGTTTAGACTGCTGCTTGGTCTCCGGAGTGTTGTATTGGATCCATGTTTCATCCACAGGTACAAAACGCCGCAAAAACTCCTTCGAATTGCGTTTAAACAACTCCGAACAATCTCTTGAAGTTGTCACACGATTACGTTTATGGTCAATTGAGAGCAAACGCGGCACCCATCTTGCAGACAGCTTTCTTAAACCCAATTGATCATTTAAAATCGAAACCACACTGCCATATGAAATGCCATTGGCATCAACAATCACACGCACTTTGACTCTTCGATCTTCCAACACTATATCGTGGATTTTTTCAACATTTTCGGGTGTATTGACCTCAATTGGCCGTCCAGAACGTTCAGCGTGAACGTGCGACTACAACGAAAATCAGTAAACCAATTTTTTACCATTGAAATCGATGGTGCAGAGTCCCCACAGTATTTATCAAGCTTGCCCTTGGTTTGATTGACGGTTTTTTTTTCGCAAAAAATAATGTTTAATGAGCACTCGAAATTCACTTTTTCCATTAAAAAAAAAAATGCACGAGGTTGTATGTTTTGAACAGCTGTTAAACGCAAAGTAAATCACGGAATTTGCTCAAAATTTGACAGTAGTCTATTAACAGGTGGTACTTGATGGGGGCAGTGTTGCATTTTATATAACTACGGGGGAAGTTCGAAAAGTCATGGACTTATTGATCCGCCCTTTAAATAATGCAAAACTGTCGGTCCCATTTATTTGGGACCATTCATTTCCCATAAAATTTATTCAAACACACTAGCCAATTAAACACAATTACAAAAAACGCAGTTTTAATCACGAAACAAGACAATTTAACACTATTATTCTTTAAGCTTACAAAATAAAATCTTTCAATCAACAATAAACGAATTACAAATAACAGCAGTGTTGTATATCAAAGACTAGAGCCGTACGAAAAGTGACTCAGCCGCCACACATATTGCCTCCCAACGGCGCTGTAAAATTCAACTTTTTATAAAATACTTTATCACAACAATTTTTGTTCACAAAAATTGTTTATATTAAGGTTTGTTAAGAACATATCATGCGTATTTATATTAATTTAGAAATTTTAATTTCGATAATGCACTCAAAAATTAAACATTTTCAGCGCCGTAGATTTTGCGCCTTGCCAACTCCAACTTCTGTTGTAAACTCAAAAAATAAATTGTAAATATGATAAAAAATTTAATTGATTCAAGTAACTTTTAATTTAATTTTTTGAAAAAAATCAATTATATTTTTAATTGAAATTTACAGGCCAATATTTTTTTCTGTGTATGTAAAGTATAAGCCCAGCGATGAAAGTCATGAACTGGAACGCTTGAAATCTTGAACAAACAGGCTTTCTTTAAAATACGGAAGGCCTACCCTACACTTTACATCCTCCTTTCTTTTTAACATTGCGTGAGAATGAGAGGCAAGGCCTTCCTTGCCCATTGCCTAAAGAAGGCCTTAGAAGGCATGCAAAGAGGAAGGCATTTACTGTAATTTATTTTTGTTAAACAAAAATAAAATTAAAATAATTTATTTTATCGCAAACTCATTATCCACTTCTACATATTTATTTATAATCATAAATGTATCTATCTTAGAAAGTTCAACTTCAAATTGACAATTTTAAAAATAATCTGAAAAAAATTAAATAAAAAATATAATTTTAAATTTTTTATGAAATTTTCCAATTACTTAATTTACGGTTAAAAAGAAATGGAAAAGAAATTTCTCAAAATTGTAAAAACCTTCTTCTTCGTTATATTTGATGACAAAATGCATGCATTCCGCAGGTCTTGTTTTAGGAAGGCATTACAAAAGAACTATTCCGCATTCCTGTTTTGTGGAAGGCCTTGCGACTTCCACCGCTGGGAGGTAGGTACACACACACATTTTCATTCTGATACATCAAAACACAACGCAATATCATTATTCCCATCACAGAAATTTCAATAATTCGTTGTCCATATAATTGATTAGATCTTTTTTACTTATACGTATGACTCGTTTCTAACCAAAATAAACTGATTTATATGTACATGAGGACTAGTGAACTCAAAACCTAAGATCGGTTATGCGTTTTTGTATCCTCCTAAGCGTCTGCCTTTTTTTTTAAGAAATGGTTATTTAAAATTATATTTTTAGTTTTGCAAGAAACAATAATTTTTTTTAAGCATTTTATTTTTAAGAAAAAGCTATGTATATCATCAACCTTTTAATTAAACGATTAAATTTACACCCCTAAATTTGTATAATAATACAAAAGACAGCGTAAATAACCGGTTCTCTTGCTTTCTCTGCAGTGTAGATTTCTTCATACATATGAGATATAAGATTATGAAATTATTCATGAAATTAATTCTGTTATTAATAATTATATGAAAATTTTTGGTAAATTTTATAACACCTCTCAAATAGTTTTAATTTTGTGTGAAATGGAAACAGATATGTACATGTGTGCGTCCTCGAAAATGACAAACAATTGTGTCGAAATATAATTTTCAAATCAGTACTGGGTATTGAAAATACTGATCTTAAAGAAGTGACTCCTGTACCAACACTTTTTACAACTTAATAAAACAAATTGGATTAAATAATTGTTTAAATAATGCAATAATGGACGAAACTTTTTAGGTGACATGCACTCGACTGCCTTGGCTTTATTTATTTACATAAATATTTGCCGAATATTGCAAATACCCGAACAAATTAAGAACAATTCGATAAACCTTTAGAATTTCATAAATTTTAGAGTATAAAATTGGAGGGAAACTCACTCCTATAATTATGGTTGTCTCAAGTTGATAGAAATAAGGATGTTTCAGTAAGATTGCACTTTTTAAATATAGTGTAAATTTTTTTTGTGCAAGTGGCAACTCTGGAATCTGGTAGCTGTCACATACAGTGGTGGCAAAAATATATGCAACTAAGATTGGCTGCCTTTAACAGGGTCTATAAGTCTGTACAATTGTACCACAAAAAGGACAATGATATTTCAATAAATAATAAACGGCATTAAGTTTTTAAAAAAAAAAAATCAGAATCTACAGCTTCTGTTTACATTTCCATGTTATCGGCATTTTTATCGATAAATATTAGAATCGGTGTGAACAAAACATATGCAACTCTCCAATTTTGTTTTAAATAACGTCGTTTTTATAATTATTTTGATCGCTTTTCTTCGTATATCTTATTAGAAAGCCATTGTAAAGAGATTTGTAGGAATATTCAGTATTATTTTGTTATTTTTTTTTCCTATTGAAGCTAAAATAGAGATCGTCTTAAAATGCCGCGCGTTAAATTCGGATTTGAGCTCAGACGGAATATTGTGAATGCTTATTATTCTGGAATATCACAGAGAGACATTGCCGAGAAAAATAATGTTCATAAAAGTTCAATATCTCGCATTATTGCTACTTTAAAAAGCTTCAGAAATTTCTATTATACACCGAGGTGGTCGACCACGCAAGACAAGTGATCGGACGGACAAGTTGATCACCAGACACGTGAAATAAAACCCATTTATCTCTTCCTCCTAAATAACTAAAATATTCAAATATAAAATTCTGCTCGAACAATTCGTAGACGTCCTTTGCAGGCCTCTTTACTCGAACGAAGTCCTGCAAAGAAACCGTAACCGTATCAAGCGTAATCAGAAAAAGCGTTTGCAGTTTGCTTAAGACTATTTAAATTGGCTAGGAAGTAAATGGAGGCCTATCTTATTTAGTGGCGAATCAAAATTTAATATTATTGGCAGCGATGGCATGTGTTACGTACGACTAGTAGGAAGACGCATCGAAGCACTTTACTAGAAAAAGACGGTCAAGCTTGGAGGGGGAAGTGTAATGATGTGGGGCTGCTTTGGTTGGTCCACTGCATAAAATTGATGGCATTATGAACCGATTTGTGTAGAAAGACATTTTAGAAAGGGTAATGCTTCCGTATGCCGAGTACGATATGCCATTTTGATTGGTCTTCCAGCAAGACAACGACCCCTAACACTCATCGAAAGTGGTTAAATCGTGGTTTGGTGGAAATAGAGTTACGGTTATGGAAAGGCCACCACAATCACACAGACTTAAATCCCATCGAGAAATTCTAGGAAATCATAAACCAAAAAATTGAGTGGGCAAATTGTACAAGTTCTGATATTTTGTTTCGACGATTGACAGATGCGTGGAAACCAATCCCAACAAGCGTCATTGACATACTAATAATATCAGTGCCTCGAAAATGTCAGGCTGTGATGGACAACAACGAATTTGCTAGAATACAATTTGGAAAGTTATGCGAGATTATGCGAGAATTTTAAGTCAAGAAAGTGCACCTAATGTGTCAACCATTCAAACATTGGTCAACAAATTTGAAGAAACTGGGTCGGTTCTGGGCAGTAAGACTCTTGTGCGCCAACGTACCGGTCGGTCTCTTAAAAAGATTGCTGCTGTAAACAAGAGTGTCACCGAAAACCCGAAAACATCAATCAAAGAATTCCTTAGCTCAACTCCGACATCCAACTCGTCATCGGTGTGATTCAGCCACATAGCTGTGAAAAAGTCATGGGAAATTTCATGAAAAGAGTAATGGCCTGTCATCAGAGTCGTGGGGGCTATTTGACGGATATTTCATTCCATACTTAATCGGAACATGTCTTCTTTACAATCCAATAAAATAATCGCAACTATCTCAGAAACTACGTGTTTTTATTTTAAAATGAAAAAGCCAAAAAGAAAGTATTATAAACGTGAAACATAAAATAAAGCGAACCACAGACTTGGTATTCATGAGTAGCGATGGAATTTCCATGCAATGCATATTTTTCTCTATACTCTAAAAGTCATATACGCGAATTATCTTGCTGAATCACACAAGTTGTAGAAAAATCACATTGAATTGTTAGTGGATATTTTTGAATTTTTTATGGTGCATAGAGAAAGGGACCTAAGGGTAAAAAATCAATTTTCACTTTTGGCGTAGAATACGTCTTACCTTACGGTATAGGGAGTCATGTCAGATTGTTATTGTTGTAATCTTTATTTCATTGATTTTGAGGAAACGGCGAGATAACTTTTTTTAAAAATTTTTTTGTAGGTAAATGAAGATGTTATCTGAAATGTATATTCATATTGGTTGTTATCTTCCTAATATTTAAATTTCTCAAATGAAAATTGTTTAAACACATACACTCAAACATATGTGTGGTGTTTGGTTGAGTGTTTGAGTTTGTAGCGTGAACACAAACTATGCTGCTGTTTCAGTGTGGACACAAACCTTCGGCTGTTGTTTTGATTGATGAAATATTGAAATTTCGTATATTTACTTATGTATTTAAGTGAAACAAAATGTTAAATGTGAATTTGAATTTAACATGGATATATAATTATAAAAAATATAAATCAAATTGATTTGCGTCTGTTATTTATCATTTATCCTTACTCTTTTAATTTAAAAACATATTTATCCTATTTTTCCTACCATAAGCTTATGTATATTATCAAAAGTAACTATCAAATAAATAAATTCATTTGCTTATGTTATTTATCATTTATTGTTATATATGTTTTCTGTCTTATCGGATGGCGTATTCTACGTTAAACTTAATGGCCGTGTCTCTGACACAGCCTGCAGGGACAGTCCGTGGCCGAAGGCCTCGGACAACTGTCTGCTGTATTTTTTTTTTTGATGTGGACAACATCTGAGCATCGAATGAGACTGATCCCATGCCCCAAAACTGTTCCTTCCGAGAGATATGCGCGTTTTATGAAAGTGAAGTCGACGAAAGTGAGTTTATGTGAAAAATGTTCGTACTAACAGAGTGATATTCACGATTTAAAAGAATTATAAATGAGTATTTATTATAATTCACAATTAATAATTTCAGAAAATAAAGCTGGATTCGAAAAAACGCGAGCAAAATTGATATCAAACTCATGGAAACAGCGCGTTAGGTAGAAAACAGTAAAAACCAACTACACAAAACAAGAGGTAGGGTCGACCTACGCGCGTTTTCAAGGTTGACCAACACGCTCCTGACGTCATAAAATGTGTCGCTTTCAAATGAGACCAATACCACCAACACGCTCAGTGATGGTACACCAAAGATATACGTATTTAAATCTTTAGAATGGCTCTCCTGAACAAAACCGGTTTTTACCCTTAGGTCCCTTTCTATTTTGCGCGTCACATATGTTTGTTTAAATGCATATTTTTTTTTTTGGCATTTTCAGATATACTTTCAGATATACATAAATACTGTGACTTATATTTTGGGCTATAAAACAAAAACTAATGAACGTTTTTGGACCTAATTTTTTTTATATATTTTTTGATATGTATTGTACAGGTAAGGGAACAGTAAGGGAAATTTTAAATTACATACATGGTTTTATATGGCGGCGGCTAACGACGGCGGCGGCTATTCCTAATTATTAGAAAATTTACCCGGCTGCTGCTGTGCAGAGCAGAGTAACAAGCCGAGCGAATTTGAGCCGACGAGCCGCCGCCGCCAGTAATTTTTTTATACTCCGAGCTGCCGCCGATTTAATCGGCTACAATCGGCTTAAAATATGAGTCGATTAACTCGAAGCCGCCGATTTTTTCGTTACGTATACTTAAAAGCTTAAGTACTTTAATGTAACCAATAACGAATACCCGGTACCGAGGTACTTGTACTCATTATGATGATTTGTACAACACTTTGTGAAAATGGCACGGGAACGAACATAACCTGGCGTTTTATCAGAAATTGGTAACACAGAAATAATATGCGAAAGAACACGCAAAAATTTTTCCATGCTACTGCGCCGGCTCCGAATGCTGGAATCATTTTGGAACCTTCATCATTGGAGGCAGAACCATTTTAAAAGGTAATAGATTTTGTTTTCACTGCTTCGCAGAAAATATCCTTCTTAAAGCGTAAGTTTAAGTTAACTTTTTTGTTTTTCCTGTGAAACGTGTAAAACAAAGTAAATTTTGTTTCCGAGATTTGGTCGTTCCAATTTTCAAAATAAAATATATGTACATATGTACATATCTTCGCTGTTTATTATCGGATCGGCTTGTCAGTAAGAAGATTATGTAAACCCTTTTGAAACAACGTCCAATTTTTCCGATTTCATTAACCCACTGTGGGGCGGTTTCAAGTTTTGGTTCAAACTTTTTGGGAGAATACTTTTGTCAAAATATGAACCATGCTACAATATGTCTCATTAAACCTGGAAACCCATACTATCAAATTTATTTCAACAAATTCGAGCGATTTTTTTAAAATAATTTTTCAAAATGTGTGTTTTTCGTCGTTCCTCATGTTATTTACATTTTAAAACTCGTCCCACCGGCTGCGGTTTCCCTAATAGTTTTAGAACAAAAAAATATATCTTCATCATTCTGGTATTTAAATGGTTAAAGAGAGAATTAATACCGCAAATTAAAGCTTGAAATCTTACCTTCAGAATATATTATACTTAGTATGGACGTAAATACTGTTACTGTTATTTTGGGCTATAAAACAAAAACTAATGAACGTTTTTTGATCAATTTTTTTAATATATTTATTGATATGTATTGTGTACAGTTTCATTGGTCAATCATCAATAGCTGCACGCACCTCATCCATTGGCACGAACCAAAGCTGTCTTAAGAGAATCAATATTGGGGTTGTTGCAGTTATATATGTATAATGTTATGTTTTGTTATCATGATATGTTATTTTCATATTACATACATATATTGTAGCAACCTTAAATATATGACTCTTAAATATTTTCGGTCTGTACTTTTTTGACGTAGAATACGTCTTACCTTACGGTATGAGGAGTCATGTCACGTTTTTATTGTTGTAATCTTTATTTCATTGAATTTGAGGAAACGGCTAGATGAATTTTTTTAAAATTTTTTTTGTAGGTAAATGAAGATGTTATCTTTCGTTTGATATACATTTCATATTGGTTGATATATTTCTAGTACTTTAATTTCTCAAATGAAAATTGTTTAAACACATACACTCAAACATATGTGTGGTGTTTGGTTGAGTGTTTTTGGTTGCTCAACATTGCTTAGGAACATGTATCTAGTAAAAAGTGAAACGAACAGCAAGCTAATGTTGCTTGGCAACATGTATCTAGTAAAAAGTGAAACAAACAGTAAGCTAACGTAATAAAGCTTTTTTGCGAAAGCTTCAATAAAGCTGTTGTAACATTAATTTTGAATTGTAAAGCGTAAAGCTTTCACACAACGCTCGAATGCTAATGCGAAGACTCGATAAGGTAAACCTTTTTAATATTAGGGCGGCCCTCTCAACATTCGCAGAACTTATTTCAATAAAAATATTAATTAAAATACACAAATTAAATTAAGTTTAAAAAAATTGAACATAATATTTTTTTTTAAACGGACTTGAATCAAATGCCGTTGGTAAATATAAAAATTACAGCAAACAGTTGTCCGAGGCCTTCGGCCACGGAATGTCCCTGCAGGCTGTGTCAGAGACACGGCCATTAAGTGTAACGTAGAATACGCCATCCGATAAGACAGAAAACATATATAACAATAAATGATAAATAATATAAGCAAATGAATTTATTGTTATATATGTTTTCTGTCTTACTGTCTGCTGTATTGTTACTTCACTTCACTTCAATTAATTCGATTCCTACAAAAGGGGTTTGTTTTGTGGCAGATCATGTCCTCTAAAACGGTCCACAAATTGTAATCCAGAGGGTCCAGATCAAATCTTCAGAGTATATAAAAGCTTATAAGCTGGTGCTAAATCTTGTTCCACGGCTGGTTTTGGAACAGGGAATGGTTAAACGGCTTCACAACTGCTTCCAAAAGTTGTAGTCAACAAATATCCTGTACGCCGTTTTAAAGGTCCAAGTCCCAAGTCTTTTTTAATAACTCGGCTCATGGACTTTTCCGTGATTTTCATCTCACGGGCCATGATTTTCTGTTTCCGGAGAGCATTTCGTTGAATTCTTGCTTTGACGGCTTTGATGACTTGCTGTTTCCGAACGGTTCGAGGGCGGCACGACTGGGGGCGGTCTTTTATATCTCCAGTCGCCTCGAACAATTGTATGCACCTGTAGACGAACATGCGACTAATGCCGAGCGGGCGGAGCGTTTTGAAAATATCGTTTTTTTTTCTTTCCACACTTAAATAGTGCTATATCTGCGATACGGTTTTTCTTATCTGACCACTCCATGGTGAAAATTGACACAATTTCAAATTCCCGCAACTGACTAACGCTATAGACGTTAACTTTCAAAAAACATATGATAATAAAAGGGTGTGTTAAATTTTACTATTCTAATGGGTATGTTCAATTTAGTAACAACATTTATGTCCCTACTAAGTAAAACTGTACACCTCACATGGATTATATTTTGACATAATGAAAATTTTTCGTAAAAACTTAGGACTAAAAAACAGAAAAATTTAAACCTCTCCTCAGTGGGTTAACAGAGCGTTTACAACGGTACCAATTTCGACTCGATCCTTTAGATATAGACCTAAATACTTCAAATTGTATGTCCAATACTTGAAAGGTCATATCATGAAAACTATGCGTTTCCCGGAATTTTTAACTGTTTTCACTCACCATGAGCAAACCTACAACTCTAAAAAAACAAAAAATCGGACATATGTGGTTAAAGTGCAATCAAAATAAAATAAAAAGTTAAAAGAAAGCGCAAACATGAAATAACATTTGAAAAAAAAAATAAACGGCCTTATTCATAAAAAGTTAGGAGAGGTTTGAGAGACGGCTTATCATACAAAAAACGTCTGTCAAACCTCTCACAACTTTTTATGAATAAGGCGGTTAGTATGTATAAGTATATAAAGTACAGGGCATAGAGGAATTTAGGATAGAGTAATTCATTCTCTCAATATTTTTAACGTGATAGGTATAGTTGCAAGTGACCATTAGATGGTGGAAAGGATGGTTCACACAACGTCCAACAAAGCAACAACAGCCGCATTTCGTGTTTGTGTGGCAAAATAGTTGTGTTAAATACAATACAAATGTATACCAATGATAAAAATAAACAAAAAAGTGAAAAATACATTTAAATTTCACAGTTCTATACGAAATCGAAATAAAACAGTTAAGTGAACATTTATTGTACCTCTACCTACTGTAAGTTAATTTTCGTCGAATTTCTCTTATTTGCACAAACCTACGACGAAGGGTTTGAAATGAAACGTCAGATGAGAGAATAAATTACTCTATCCTAAATTCCTCTATGATGGCTGTAGCTTCGAACACGACGCTAAAGATTGCATGAAAAAGGGAATGAAGATCAAATTTAACTTTTAAATCAGTGTGTAATTATTTGTGCCTTTTTGCAATTGTGATTCTTTTGTTATTTAACAATTACAATTAACATCCGCACTATTCCACGACCAAAAAAATTGTTGACTGCAAGCCGAAAATTGAGCCGCCGCCGGTAAAACTTCACAACGGCCGCCGCCGACCGGCTAAAAATCTCAGAGCCGCCGCCGCCGACGATTTGGCCTCGGCTTGTTTCTCTGGTGCAGAGTTCAATTCTTAGGAAATTTGAACCGCTGTTGTTCTGGTTGCAACATGTTAGGGAATTGAACTGGATGTTGGTGTAGGTGTTGTAGTTTAGCTTCATAAGTTAATTCTTGGGAAATTAAGCTGACTCTTATTAGGAAATATTCTGATTGTGGTTGTGTGTAGTTTCTATAAGTAGTTTGTAGTTTTTTTATTGTTGTGGTTGCAACGTGTGTTGTAAATCAGGATAATGTCATTAATTGATCGATTATATAAACAATGTACACATAAAGTTATACGCCGCCGGACCACGCCGTCGCCGCTGCACCGTTTTCTACGTAAACACGCGGCGGCGCGGCAACAAACTGAAAACAAGGCGGCGGCGGCGTGGCTCTGTGCCGCAAAGGTCTAGCTGTGATGTAAGCTATATGTTGGTATATGGCTCGGGGAATCTATGCCTGACAATTGGAGTCTCAGTGTATTATGTCCTGTATTTAAAACGGTTGATTCGTGTGTCTGCTCCAACTATCGTGGTAACAGTCTTTTATCCATCGCGCATAAGATCTTGTCGAGCGTATTATGTGAAAGACTAAAACCAATTATTGTAAACCTGATTGGACCTTATCAGTATGGTTTTAGGCCAGGCAAGTCTACGACTGATCACATTTTCACGCTACGCCAAATCCTGGAAAAGACCCACGAGAAGCAAATCGATCCATACCACCTTTTGGTCGACTACAAAGCTGATTTCGATAGCCCCATACGGGGAAAACTGTACGATGCTATGTCTGAACTTGGAATTCCGGCAAAACTGGTCCGCCTCTGTAGAATGAAGCTGACCAACACCAAATCTGCAGTGAAAGTGGGAAAAGACCTCACTGAACCATTTTGTACCAAGCGAGGACTGGACAAGGCGACACACTTTCGTGCAATCTCTTCAACATCTTAATGGAGATAATAATGAGAAAAGTTGCAGTAAATACGAACAAGACCATTAACACGAAAAGCCATATGTTGCTGGAGTATGCTGACGACATAGACATAATTGGGCGAAATTTGCGAGAGGTTACTGCAGTATTTTTAAGGATTGAAATGGAGTCAGCGAAGGTGGGTCTTGCTGTTAATGAGGGCAAGACAAAATAGATGATGTTAACGACTAGATAAATCTGTCGACTTGGTCCGCACTTGAACGTTGACAACCGATTTAATTTTGAAGTGGTACATAAATTTGTCTACCTTGGATCCGCCGTGAACAAGGACAACAACGTTAGTCTGGAGATAGATAGGAGAATTGTGCTTTCAAATAGATGTTATTTTGGGCTCAGCAAGCAGTTTAGGAACAAAGTCCTCTCACGGCGGATAAAAGTCCAGCTATATCAGACTCTCATTTTACCTGTCTTGACATATTTCTCCGAAACTTGGGTCATATCGCATGCGGATGAAAAGCACCTGGGAGTATTCGAGAGAAAATTTCTCCGTAAAATATATGGTCCTGTTAGAGAAAACGGCGAGTACCGACGTCGCTGGAACCCAGAGCTATAGAATCTATATTCTGACGTGGACATAGCTAGGCGATTCAAATTAGGCCAATTGCGTTGGCTAGGCCATGTTATCAGAATGGATGAAGATGAGCCAGTGCGAAAGGTTTTCGATAACATACTCCGCTGGAAAGACCGGGCAGAATAATCCCTCCGTATTCTTGGTGTTACCAACTGGCGACAAATGGCGAAGGATACAGCCAGTTTGGAAGAATATGTTGAAATTTGTTTAATTTGTTTGTTTAATTAATATGTGTAAGACGTCTGACCTCATGAGGTTGTAAAATATTCAATAAAAGTAAAAGTATATATCGGTGTCGGGTGGCAAAACCAGCCAATTTAAAAGACATCAATTTAAATTTAAAACACATCAATTTATATTTGAAACACATCAACTAAAATTTAAAAGACTTCAAATTTTCAATTTTTTAACCGATTTGATTTTTAAATTTCAACTGATGTATTTTAAATTTCAATTGATGTTTTTTAAATTTCAATTGATTTTTTTCAAATTTCAATTGGAAATAGATGGAGTTTTTTGGGGGAAACTCCAGAAAACTAGATGTTAATGTGTAATTTTGTAACCTTACAATTTGGAACACCAATAGTTGTTGAATTTTTCTCAAAATTTTAAAATTTTATTGGGATACCAATCTCAAATTTCCAAAATCTTTAGGAAATTCCCTCGAAAATGTGGATATACAAGTGAATACAAATTAACACCCGCCTAAATCCCGGTATTCAGTTTTTATGAAATTTTCGTTGCCATGAGAAGTACGTGTATAAAAAATAATGAACATTTCATAAACAGAACATTTCGCTCACTTTCTCTGCGACAATTTCGTAGGCAAAATCAATAACAGGGTTGTTACGCCCAAGTTATTTCGTACGAAAACAATTGTTTGATAACACTGTGACACAAATTAAAGGAATTTGTTTCGGGCCTCAACCAAACCAAAATATTGTGAAAGTACTTGGACGTGGTATCACAATACCTCGCTCGATTTTGCCCCTATACGTAGCAATTTTTTTTACAGGCCGAAGAAAATTTTATGGTGGGACAGGGCCATAATTCATATTTTATTTCAATAATTCCAAAACAGCTTGAAATATTGGATTACAAACTTTGGCAATATTGTAGCTATTATCCTATTTCACAATTCCCTCTAATATATTTCTAAGGAGAAGTACACTGTTAATCGATTTTGTAAAAAAATACAAAAAGTCACGTTTTGTTCTTCATTGTATACGGAACTCGAATGTTGTTTTGGCTACTTGAAGAACAAAAACCCAAAAAACAACTATATTTTTGTATTATTCGACCATTTGAGATCATATATGACATTGTTGGACGTAGATGTGTTTGGCAATTTTGTCGAAAGCCTTAAGTTGTACAACTTTGGAGAACATTATTACATTCCTGTGTTAATCTTCTACAGTTGTTCGTATTTGCCTGGAGAAGGTTTTTACGAAAGAAAATTTTGGGAAAACCCTCCGGAAAAGTCGGAAAATTGGGAAAATCGAAAATTAATTTTTTGTATGGAAATTTGTGTGCAATTGTTCCGGAATGACTTTTCAAATGGAAAAATATAAAACTCTTAGTGAAAAACTCGGAAAATTCCGGAAAAACGTGAAAAATTTTAATTTTTTTCGACGAAATTTTGTATTTTATCGCATGATTTGAAGATTTTGGACTAGATAAATAACAGATGGCGCTGTGGTGAGATCAGGCCACAACCCCATAGATGGCGTAATACGTTGACTGAGGCTGAGTGCGAATTGACAGGTGCACTTTTCGCATGTCATCAAAGAAGAATTCGGAAAACAGCTGACTACAAAACAGCACTATTAAACAACATATAACAGAAATCTATGAAATTTAAAAAATTTTATCATCTTCTATTCTATTTTATCTATATGTATAAAAATGATGTAAAAAATTTATAGTAATTCATTATTACTCGGGAGTTTATCTGAAGGCGTTAAATTGTGGCGAGTCTAAGTTCGCCGGGTCCGCTAGATAAATAACAGATGGCGCTGTGGTGCGATCAGGCCACAACCCCATAGATGGCGTAATACGTTGACTGAGGCTGAGTGCGAATTGACAGGTGCACTTTTCGCATGTCATCAAAGAAGAATTCGGAAAACAGCTGACTACAAAACAGCACTATTAAACAACATATAACAGAAATCTATGAAATTTAAACAATTTTATCATCTTCTATTCTATGTTATCTATATGTATAAAAATGATGTAAAAAATTTATAGTAATTCATAGTACAGTAAATCGAAAATTGATTTTTTGTATGAAATTTTGTGTGCAGTTGTCCCGGAATGGGGTGTCGAATGGCAAAATAGAAAACTCTTAGTGGGAAACTCGGAAAATTCCGGAAAAAAGTGAAAATTTTTTCGACGAAATTTTGCATTTTATCGCATGATTAGATGATTTTGGACGATGTAAAGCTGGAAAGATCGTTGTCAAGCTTGGAAATTTCGGACAGTTATGATATTCATTGTGATAAAATACGTTTTTCGTGAATTTTGGGTGGATAAGTCAACGAGACAAATAACAGATGGCGCTGTGCTGCGTTCAATGCCACAACCCCGTAGATGGCGTTATACGTTGACTTATAACGCAATTTGACAGGTGCACTTTTCGCATTGTCATTTTCTATTAAACAAATTTGCTATTTTTCTTGCTGCAATTGATTCGAGTTTTGCGTTTTATTTCACTGATTTCGGATACTTATATATCGTGTATCACATCCGTAAACGGTACAAGCAGTACGATCAATTGAAGTTCAGTGCAACATTTATCAATTCCATCATATTTTCAGAAAATAAGTTTGCGTGGCTTTTGCGATGACAATCAATAAATCGCAAGGCCAATCGTTGGAAGTCTGTGGGATTAATCTCGAATTTCCCTGTTTTTCGCACGGTCAGCTGTCGTTGCCTGTTCGCGTGTTGGGAAACCGTCTTCGTTGTTTGTTTTTGCGCCGGAAAACAAATCAAAAAACATTGTTCATCATATCGCTCTCTACTGATTTCGATTCCACTCAAATAAATCGCATTGAAATTTGAACTATCTGTGTTTTATTATTACTCGGGAGTTTATCTGAAGGCGTTAAATTGTGGCGAGTCGAAGTTCGCCGGGTCCGCTAGTAGTATATAAATTATAAGCGACAATTTAAAAAAATTTAATATTTCTGAATTGGTACAATCATTTTGGAACCCAAAATGTAATTTTTGTTCTTTAGTGTGTTTGACAATACGTATTGTGAAGTATATTAAGCATTACAATTTTGTAGAAGCTATAAATTTGTAATTTTTTTGATATTGAATACATATAGGCAGCATTTCTGCACCAATTATGGTTAGTGTATTTAGAAAATTTATCAAGCTATATTTTTTTTGAATACAGCTACCGCAATTTATTTACCGTTAAACAAGTAATGTCAAAACATATAAAATATGTGCAATTTTTCATGATGTTTCGTGAAATAATCGATTAACAGTGTACTTCTCCTTAGAAATATTTTAGAGGGAATTGTGAAATAGGAAAATAGCTACAATATTGTCAAACGGTGTAATCCAATATTTCAAGCCGTTTAGGATTTATTGAAGTAAAATCTGAAATAGGGCCCTGATCCACACCCAAAAATTTTCTTCGTCCTGTAAAAAGAAAAATTTTTACGTGTAGGGGAAAAACCGAGCGGGGTTTTGTGATACCACGTCTAAGTACTTTCACAATTTGTTGGTTTGGTTCAGGCCCGAGACCCACTGTTGCACAGTATAATTTTTTGGGGCGGAATTTTGATATTTCGATGGTTTTAAAAACCAAAAGTAACACTACATGCGTTACAAATATAATGGAGTGCGTAGAGGAATTATTAATGAAATATTGGCAAGGTAAATCAAAGTACTTAGGTGGTAACTCTCCAAAATAAAATTTTGCGATTAGAGATAAATGACAACATTTCTTACGAAAATTTCGCAAGAACTGAATACTGGGCTTAATGTGAGTCATGTTTTCGCATTGTTCGATTGGTCTCAAATTTTCAGGATTTTGGTTTTAGATCTAGTGTCACAAATAGTTGGGCGAGCACTCGTTGAAATTGAAAAGATAACTGCCACCCTCATGTATATTCTCTTTTTAGCATATTATTTAGTACGTGAATGCGTTTGTGTGTGTATGGCCGAAATACCAGAGAGATGAGTACATTTTAATGTCGAACTATGGGTTCATGCATTAGAAATGCAAAAGAAACAGCATTACCAGACTGTATTAGAAGGGTGTGCGGGGAACATTTGAATGCTATTGCGTGCGATCTATATATAGTTGTTTGAATGTATGTATGTAAACAAACAAAAAAACAACAATCATGAAAAGTATTTTATAAAATCTTTTTGGCAACAACAACTGCCAAGAACTACAACAATTCAAACAAATAAAAACTATTAGGCAAAGGCACAAATGACAGGGTCATTTAAATGAATTAAAAATATTTTACAAAAAAATTCTATTGAAATCTGAAAATTTCAAATTTAATTGAATATGGCGGAAAAATTAGATTTTTTTAAAGGAACATCATCATTTCGTTTCGAACGCATGTGGCAAATGAAGAAATTGTTTGTATGTTCAAATGATATTCAACACTGTGAGAAACTATAACCGACGACATACTGGCTGTCCGTCCGGAGAAATTTTGTTTAACAAATGCCACAAATTATTGTTATTTTTCACAAGCGTTCGACGATGGCAACAACAATCTTCGATACAATCTTATGGGAAAAAGTGAAGAAATATTTTATTCTAAATAAAAATAGAAAAAATACAAGGCAAAAAATCAGTTTGGGGCCAACAGATAGAGAAGCAGCAAAGATTTTTTCTTCAACAGCAACTATTCATACCACAAGGTGGAGGTGGAATTGTGATGCCCGAAATGAATGTGTATATAATACAATGAATGTGTATATAAATGAATGTGTATATAATATATATATGTAAATGTAAATATGTATATATGTAAATGTATGTAGGTATATATGTACTCAAGTCCAAAGAAATGACTAGCCTAGCTAGCTGGCTGGCTAACTGGCTGCTAGTTCTATACACTGAACAACAGGCGGTCGCCGCTGAAAATGCTTTTGTTTTTGGTTGGCCTATGTGTTTTCCTTTAGCTCTTGACGTCTTAGAATAGAATGAAAGAAAACAAATCCAAATTTTCTCTATATGCTGAGTACCAACCAATTTTCATGCCACCACTGGGTATTTTCGGATACTCTGCCAGTGTATGAGTGAGTCAGCATTGAGACGGACCACAGTAAATCGCCGAGAACCCCTAATATGTTGCTGAGGTCGCCACCATTACCAATGCACAATTTCGTCATACTACGACCAGTTACTATATACTTTGTGCGTTTCGTCTGCCGATCTGCGAGTGTATGTGCTGTGGGCCGAGTGCTGAAGTATCCACCTTAGAATTACCTTTACGAATTGTTGTCGACAAAAAGTGTTCAGTCGAGACCGAGATCATTCGCGAGTTAGTTGATTTTTTCTCAATCCAACAGACAAAATGGTGAGTGTGTCTAGTGTTCTGCAAAATGAAGAAAATTCAAAAAAAAAATAGTTCATACAAAAAAAAACATAAAAAATATTAAGAATTCTAGAAAGTCAAAGAAAAGTGAATGAATGAATGGACTTGAATCAAAAAAAAACACTTAAAAAAGAAAAGAAATGACCTCAACATAAGTAAAAAAAAATGTCAACTTCTAATATCGTATTTTTCCTACTCCCTTCCGATTCCAGGCCGATGTACCAAAACGTGAACAAGAAAGTAAGTTAACTGCAACAAAAAAAGAAATATAGAAAAATCAATAGAAATTAACTACATACTACGCAACAATTCAATGGATTACGTTTTGAAAAATTCTTCGGACTACATAATCAATATGCGAGAATTCTAACCTCAAAATTTTGGAATACGGCACACATTGATTTAAAAGAAAATCAAATCAAATTCAAAAATAAACCATAACCAAAGTGGAAAGTGAAACTTTAAGGAAAAATATGAACAAAATTAAAAAATATAAATTAAAACAATTTAAGACAATACTGGTGAGATTTTTACTGAAATTATATAATTAGAGGAAACTCGAGAAAAATAAGCAATTCAATATTTAAAGTGTTTGAACACCTGATTTGAAAACCAATATTTCAAAAAATTCACAAAATATATAAAATTACAAAAAATAAGAAATTAAGGACGAGTTTTTTTCACTCCTTACTTAAAAGTTCACAGAAAATTTTCATATTAAATGATATTTAAATAACAAATATCGATAATTTGAAATCCATTTAAATGGAGAATTTTCAATTGTGAAACTGAGCATAAGTGTCTGTTCATCTAAGTCCAACGAAAGCTTGCGTTCGTATTCTAGTCGAAAGATATTTGATCTGGGTTCCTCAATCTTGTCTTGTCAAGACGAGCAAAAAAAGTTATTTTGAATATAAGCTATTTTGAAGACGAGCTATTTTGAATGTGCTGTTATTTGCGATCAAATATTAAGAAACCTTTTGAGTTAGAGTAACCCCATTCCAGTCGAATTCGAATGATTGGCTTTCGTCCGAGATCGAGTAACAGCAGTGAAAACTGGTTTCCTATACTTAAAGAAAATCTTTACATCAAATCCAAGAACAACATTGGATTGATACCAAATTTTATCAATTCAATGAAAAAGTTCTTCAATTTGAAGATTGTGCGTTTCTTCAACTTTTTCAGCTTTACATCAGCTTGATGTAGCATTGTCGTTGAATCAATGTAAATCATTGATGACACGTTCTTCATCAATTCAATGAAATGTGTCGTAGGTTGGAAACTGAGGAATTGTTTCATCAAATTGAGGAACGAATTCATACATTTTGGTGAAGCGTTTTCTTTCAGTGTAGAAAGAAGTCTGTGATTTTAATATAAAATATCTAATGGAAGTGGGTGTACATTTACAGACACTTCCGTCAATTCCTGTATTCCTGAAAACAATAGATATTTTCTGGAGTTCTTGCCCGGTGTAGAACATATAGGTCTGATCATGTAAGTCACTTTCACATTCATGCCAATTTTCGACACCATCTCTTGACTAATTTTATAACTTGACGAATGATTTTCGTTAAAATATTTATTATTTGTGTTTAGATTAACATAAATATTGACGAAAATATTACGACATAGACGTAGTTTACAATGCGATGTCTAAAATGGCAAGTGAAGTAAATGTGACTTGTGCGATAAGGCCTATAGTTTTCTGAATTGTAGTGATAAGGTCTTGTTATCGTACCCTTATCACCAAATATACTGCATTTCGCCTTAACGCCAATGCAGGCATATGTGTCAACAATCTAATGTGAATGTTTATAACCTCAAATTAGACACTCTACATTTTACCGTCTGACATTTCTATGGCCTCAAAACAATTCAGTACGTTTTGAATTCTAAGTTTCCTTCAAGATTTTTCTTATGATTTTGTATTGGATTTTCTTACAAATGTACAGAAAAGAAATCAAAATGCATAAAAGTTAAACAATTTTATAGCCGCTTAAACGAAAAATACAATAACTGATCTATTTTTAAAATTGCTCGGCAACATTCGAACAGTTTTATTAAACAATTTCAAAGTCCTACATTTATACACATACGCATCGAGAGTTTCTAAAACGCAAAAGGAGAGAGAAGATTTTTATGATAGTATAACAAACGTTTGACCGAATTGTCTCGAGAGCTCCAACAATAACATTAAGAATAACAACAACAACAAGACTAGCCAATGCCAAAGTGTCACGAATGCAAATATAGAACACTTACGATGGCCGCACGAACACATATCTCACAAAGATCGTAGAGAGAATATACATCACAGATCGATACTCAGGCGTGCAAGTTTTGTGGATTCGAAACGCATGTCTAATTTTGGCAATATACCCGACTCGCATACACACTCAGTTATGTATGCACACTGACTGAAATGTTATCGGGCCAAAACATTCAACTTCGGAATTTTGCCGATTATCTTGGGTGGATATACACACGCACACATGCATACACAGAGTGACTCAAATAAATTGTAGATATACATATAATATTTTACGATCTCTGTTTCTCTTGGGTGTCAGATTTCGCGTAGTTGTATATGTTATGATATAATACATATACACAAATATTTATATATAACAATATACACTTGCGTGGCTGTGTATATGCATTCCAATTCAGTACCCTAAAATATCTCATACACCCCTACACGGAAAGATTAATAAATTTCACTGTCATTATACAAGAATTTGAAAAAGAGCAGTTCATAATTATATTTTTTGAAAACTTTCCAACAATAAACGAAATTTTGTTTTCAACAAAATGTAAGCAGGACCCCCAAACCAATGCGGCTGCCGTGCGGAAATCGTGTCGCACCGGAATCACAATGTATTTTGTTGCTGTTTAAAAAAATATATTGCGATTTTGGTGCTACTAGATTTCCACACGGCAATCGCATTGGTTTGGAGCGTACTTTAAAAGGATTTTGAAGGCAAAATGTATTCATTTACACCATGGAAGAACATTTCAATAATTTGACGATGATATCTAGGTAATCTATACGTTTATAAAGAATACAAACTATTTAGGTCATTTTATTACAGTCGATTATATATCTAGTTGGTCAATACAACGACTACCCGATCTTTCAATTAGAAATTACATGAATCAATGACTTTGAACTCGCATTGAGTTGATTGGAAAGCAATAATATTATGATTTGCAAACACTAAAAAGACTGATTAATCAAAAGCATTCATGGCCATAACGTTAGTATTCATTGTAGCAATCAAATACTCGTACAAGAAACTTGAACATATAAAATAAACATGAACAAATTACTTTAAACTCAATGAAAGTTCATTCGAAAGTTCATTTTGTAGGACTTTTACAATTTCTAAAATACAACTTTTCCTTCCCTCCATATAACGAACTACCACAAGCAATTACTTACCACTTTATTGTATTTAGGTTTTTGTTTCCAAAAAAATACATGAACAAATGACATATGAACTTTATGAAAGTTCAGTGGATATAATTTGCATATTTTTTGGAGGACTTTTAGAATATCTAAACTAAACTAAATTTGAGACTGACATAAACTTGAATATATAAAATAAAAAGGAACAAATGACTTTGAACTCAATGAAAGTTCATTGGAAAGTTCATTTTGTAGGACTGTTAGAATTTCTAATATACAACTTGTCCTTCCCTCCTTGTAACGAACTACCACAATTAACTACTTACCACTTTATTGTATTTAGATTTCTTTCCAAAATATATACGAACAAATGACATTTGAACTCTATGAAAGTTCAGTGGCTTTAATTTGCATATTTTTTTGTAGGACTATGAAAATATCTAAACTGAACTAAATTTGAGACTGACATGAACTTGAACATGTAAAATAAACATGAACAAATTATTTTGAATTTAATGAAAGTTCATTGGAAAGTTCATTTTGTAGGACTTTTATAATTTCTAATATACGGATTTTCCCTCCCTCCTTGTAACGAAATACCACAACTAACTACTTACCACTTTATTGTATTTAGATTTTTTTCCAAAATACATATGAACAATTAACATTTGAACTGTATGAAAGTTCATTGGACATAATTGTCATATATTTGTTGCAGGACTTTTAGAATATACAAACGAAACTACACTTGAGACTGTCTAAACTTGAGCATATAAAATAATCACGAACAAATGACTTTGAATTCAATGAAAGTTCATTGGAAAGTTCATTTTGTAGGACTTTTACAATTTCTAAAATACAACTTTTCCTTGCCTCCTTCTAACGAAATACCACAACTAACTCCTACCACTTTATTGTATTTAGGGTTTTGTTTCCAAAATACACATGATTAAATGACTTATGAACTCTATGAATGTTCAGTGGATATAATTTGCATATTTTTTTGTAGGGCTTTTAGAATATCTAAGCTAAATTAAATTTGAGACTGACATGAACTTGAACATGGAAAATAAACATGAACAAATGCTTTTGAATTTAATGAAAGTTCATTTTGTGTTTAAGAATTTCTAATGTACAAATTTTCCTTCCCTTCTTGTAACGAACTACCACAGCTAACTACTTACCACTTTATTGTATTTAGATTTTTTTCCAAAATAAACATGAACACATGACTTTGAACTCAATGAAAGTTCATTGGACATAATTGTAATATATATTTTTATAGGACTTTTAGAATATATAAACGAAACTACATTTGAGACTGTCATAAACTTGAACACATAAATAATTATTAACAAATGACTTTGAACTCAATGAAAGTTCATTGGAAAGTTCATTTTGTAGGACTTTTAGAATTTCTAATATACAACTTGTCCTTCCCTCCTTGTAACGAACTACCACAACTAACTACTTACCACTTTATTGTATTTAGATTTTTTTCCAAAATAAACATGAACACATGACTTTGAACTCAATGAAAGTTCATTGGACATAATTGTAATATATATTTTTATAGGACTTTTAGAATATATAAACGAAACTACATTTGAGACTGTCATAAACTTGAACACATACAATAATTATGAACAAATGACTTTGAACGCAATGAAAGTTCATTTGAAAGTTCATTTTATAGGACTTTTACTACTACTACTTACCACTTTATTGTATTAAGATTTTCTTCCAAAATACTTATGAACAAATGACATTTGAACTCTGTGAAAGTTCAGTGGATATAATTTGCATATTATCTTGTAGGACATTTAGAATATCTAAACTAGACTAAATTTGAGACTGTCATAAACTTGAACATATAAAAAAATTCAAGTTTGGCTTTGAACTCAATGAAAACTTCATTGGAAAGTTCATTTTATAGGACTTTTAGAATTTCTAATGTACAACGTATCCTTGCCTCTTTCCTACGAAATACCACAACCAACTACTAAAATTAAACTATAAAACTCATTTAAAATAAACACCAACAAATGACTTTGAACTCAGTGAAAGTGCATTGGAAAGTTCATTTTGTAGGACTGTTAGAATTTCTAATATACAACTTGTCCTTCCCTCCTTGTAACGAACTACCACAATTAACTACTTACCACTTTATTGTATTTAGATTTCTTTCCAAAATATATACGAACAAATGACATTTGAACTCTATGAAAGTTCAGTGGCTTTAATTTGCATATTTTTTTGTAGGACTATGAAAATATCTAAACTGAACTAAATTTGAGACTGACATGAACTTGAACATGTAAAATAAACATGAACAAATTATTTTGAATTTAATGAAAGTTCATTGGAAAGTTCATTTTGTAGGACTTTTATAATTTCTAATATACGGATTTTCCCTCCCTCCTTGTAACGAAATACCACAACTAACTACTTACCACTTTATTGTATTTAGATTTTTTTCCAAAATACATATGAACAATTAACATTTGAACTGTATGAAAGTTCATTGGACATAATTGTCATATATTTGTTGCAGGACTTTTAGAATATACAAACGAAACTACACTTGAGACTGTCTAAACTTGAGCATATAAAATAATCACGAACAAATGACTTTGAATTCAATGAAAGTTCATTGGAAAGTTCATTTTGTAGGACTTTTACAATTTCTAAAATACAACTTTTCCTTGCCTCCTTCTAACGAAATACCACAACTAACTCCTACCACTTTATTGTATTTAGGGTTTTGTTTCCAAAATACACATGATTAAATGACTTATGAACTCTATGAATGTTCAGTGGATATAATTTGCATATTTTTTTGTAGGGCTTTTAGAATATCTAAGCTAAATTAAATTTGAGACTGACATGAACTTGAACATGGAAAATAAACATGAACAAATGCTTTTGAATTTAATGAAAGTTCATTTTGTGTTTAAGAATTTCTAATGTACAAATTTTCCTTCCCTTCTTGTAACGAACTACCACAGCTAACTACTTACCACTTTATTGTATTTAGATTTTTTTCCAAAATAAACATGAACACATGACTTTGAACTCAATGAAAGTTCATTGGACATAATTGTAATATATATTTTTATAGGACTTTTAGAATATATAAACGAAACTACATTTGAGACTGTCATAAACTTGAACACATAAATAATTATTAACAAATGACTTTGAACTCAATGAAAGTTCATTGGAAAGTTCATTTTGTAGGACTTTTAGAATTTCTAATATACAACTTGTCCTTCCCTCCTTGTAACGAACTACCACAACTAACTACTTACCACTTTATTGTATTTAGATTTTTTTCCAAAATAAACATGAACACATGACTTTGAACTCAATGAAAGTTCATTGGACATAATTGTAATATATATTTTTATAGGACTTTTAGAATATATAAACGAAACTACATTTGAGACTGTCATAAACTTGAACACATACAATAATTATGAACAAATGACTTTGAACGCAATGAAAGTTCATTTGAAAGTTCATTTTATAGGACTTTTACTACTACTACTTACCACTTTATTGTATTAAGATTTTCTTCCAAAATACTTATGAACAAATGACATTTGAACTCTGTGAAAGTTCAGTGGATATAATTTGCATATTATCTTGTAGGACATTTAGAATATCTAAACTAGACTAAATTTGAGACTGTCATAAACTTGAACATATAAAAAAATTCAAGTTTGGCTTTGAACTCAATGAAAACTTCATTGGAAAGTTCATTTTATAGGACTTTTAGAATTTCTAATGTACAACGTATCCTTGCCTCTTTCCTACGAAATACCACAACCAACTACTAAAATTAAACTATAAAACTCATTTAAAATAAACACCAACAAATGACTTTGAACTCAGTGAAAGTGCATTGGAAAGTTCATTTTGTAGGACTGTTAGAATTTCTAATATACAACTTGTCCTTCCCTCCTTGTAACGAACTACCACAATTAACTACTTACCACTTTATTGTATTTAGATTTCTTTCCAAAATATATACGAACAAATGACATTTGAACTCTATGAAAGTTCAGTGGCTTTAATTTGCATATTTTTTTGTAGGACTATGAAAATATCTAAACTGAACTAAATTTGAGACTGACATGAACTTGAACATGTAAAATAAACATGAACAAATTATTTTGAATTTAATGAAAGTTCATTGGAAAGTTCATTTTGTAGGACTTTTATAATTTCTAATATACGGATTTTCCCTCCCTCCTTGTAACGAAATACCACAACTAACTACTTACCACTTTATTGTATTTAGATTTTTTTCCAAAATACATATGAACAATTAACATTTGAACTGTATGAAAGTTCATTGGACATAATTGTCATATATTTGTTGCAGGACTTTTAGAATATACAAACGAAACTACACTTGAGACTGTCTAAACTTGAGCATATAAAATAATCACGAACAAATGACTTTGAATTCAATGAAAGTTCATTGGAAAGTTCATTTTGTAGGACTTTTACAATTTCTAAAATACAACTTTTCCTTGCCTCCTTCTAACGAAATACCACAACTAACTCCTACCACTTTATTGTATTTAGGGTTTTGTTTCCAAAATACACATGATTAAATGACTTATGAACTCTATGAATGTTCAGTGGATATAATTTGCATATTTTTTTGTAGGGCTTTTAGAATATCTAAGCTAAATTAAATTTGAGACTGACATGAACTTGAACATGGAAAATAAACATGAACAAATGCTTTTGAATTTAATGAAAGTTCATTTTGTGTTTAAGAATTTCTAATGTACAAATTTTCCTTCCCTTCTTGTAACGAACTACCACAGCTAACTACTTACCACTTTATTGTATTTAGATTTTTTTCCAAAATAAACATGAACACATGACTTTGAACTCAATGAAAGTTCATTGGACATAATTGTAATATATATTTTTATAGGACTTTTAGAATATATAAACGAAACTACATTTGAGACTGTCATAAACTTGAACACATAAATAATTATTAACAAATGACTTTGAACTCAATGAAAGTTCATTGGAAAGTTCATTTTGTAGGACTTTTAGAATTTCTAATATACAACTTGTCCTTCCCTCCTTGTAACGAACTACCACAACTAACTACTTACCACTTTATTGTATTTAGATTTTTTTCCAAAATAAACATGAACACATGACTTTGAACTCAATGAAAGTTCATTGGACATAATTGTAATATATATTTTTATAGGACTTTTAGAATATATAAACGAAACTACATTTGAGACTGTCATAAACTTGAACACATACAATAATTATGAACAAATGACTTTGAACGCAATGAAAGTTCATTTGAAAGTTCATTTTATAGGACTTTTACTACTACTACTTACCACTTTATTGTATTAAGATTTTCTTCCAAAATACTTATGAACAAATGACATTTGAACTCTGTGAAAGTTCAGTGGATATAATTTGCATATTATCTTGTAGGACATTTAGAATATCTAAACTAGACTAAATTTGAGACTGTCATAAACTTGAACATATAAAAAAATTCAAGTTTGGCTTTGAACTCAATGAAAACTTCATTGGAAAGTTCATTTTATAGGACTTTTAGAATTTCTAATGTACAACGTATCCTTGCCTCTTTCCTACGAAATACCACAACCAACTACTAAAATTAAACTATAAAACTCATTTAAAATAAACACCAACAAATGACTTTGAACTCAGTGAAAGTGCATTGGAAAGTTCATTTTGTAGGACTGTTAGAATTTCTAATATACAACTTGTCCTTCCCTCCTTGTAACGAACTACCACAATTAACTACTTACCACTTTATTGTATTTAGATTTCTTTCCAAAATATATACGAACAAATGACATTTGAACTCTATGAAAGTTCAGTGGCTTTAATTTGCATATTTTTTTGTAGGACTATGAAAATATCTAAACTGAACTAAATTTGAGACTGACATGAACTTGAACATGTAAAATAAACATGAACAAATTATTTTGAATTTAATGAAAGTTCATTGGAAAGTTCATTTTGTAGGACTTTTATAATTTCTAATATACGGATTTTCCCTCCCTCCTTGTAACGAAATACCACAACTAACTACTTACCACTTTATTGTATTTAGATTTTTTTCCAAAATACATATGAACAATTAACATTTGAACTGTATGAAAGTTCATTGGACATAATTGTCATATATTTGTTGCAGGACTTTTAGAATATACAAACGAAACTACACTTGAGACTGTCTAAACTTGAGCATATAAAATAATCACGAACAAATGACTTTGAATTCAATGAAAGTTCATTGGAAAGTTCATTTTGTAGGACTTTTACAATTTCTAAAATACAACTTTTCCTTGCCTCCTTCTAACGAAATACCACAACTAACTCCTACCACTTTATTGTATTTAGGGTTTTGTTTCCAAAATACACATGATTAAATGACTTATGAACTCTATGAATGTTCAGTGGATATAATTTGCATATTTTTTTGTAGGGCTTTTAGAATATCTAAGCTAAATTAAATTTGAGACTGACATGAACTTGAACATGGAAAATAAACATGAACAAATGCTTTTGAATTTAATGAAAGTTCATTTTGTGTTTAAGAATTTCTAATGTACAAATTTTCCTTCCCTTCTTGTAACGAACTACCACAGCTAACTACTTACCACTTTATTGTATTTAGATTTTTTTCCAAAATAAACATGAACACATGACTTTGAACTCAATGAAAGTTCATTGGACATAATTGTAATATATATTTTTATAGGACTTTTAGAATATATAAACGAAACTACATTTGAGACTGTCATAAACTTGAACACATAAATAATTATTAACAAATGACTTTGAACTCAATGAAAGTTCATTGGAAAGTTCATTTTGTAGGACTTTTAGAATTTCTAATATACAACTTGTCCTTCCCTCCTTGTAACGAACTACCACAACTAACTACTTACCACTTTATTGTATTTAGATTTTTTTTCCAAAATAAACATGAACACATGACTTTGAACTCAATGAAAGTTCATTGGACATAATTGTAATATATATTTTTATAGGACTTTTAGAATATATAAACGAAACTACATTTGAGACTGTCATAAACTTGAACACATACAATAATTATGAACAAATGACTTTGAACGCAATGAAAGTTCATTTGAAAGTTCATTTTATAGGACTTTTACTACTACTACTTACCACTTTATTGTATTAAGATTTTCTTCCAAAATACTTATGAACAAATGACATTTGAACTCTGTGAAAGTTCAGTGGATATAATTTGCATATTATCTTGTAGGACATTTAGAATATCTAAACTAGACTAAATTTGAGACTGTCATAAACTTGAACATATAAAAAAATTCAAGTTTGGCTTTGAACTCAATGAAAACTTCATTGGAAAGTTCATTTTATAGGACTTTTAGAATTTCTAATGTACAACGTATCCTTGCCTCTTTCCTACGAAATACCACAACCAACTACTAAAATTAAACTATAAAACTCATTTAAAATAAACACCAACAAATGACTTTGAACTCAGTGAAAGTGCATTGGAAAGTTCATTTTGTAGGACTGTTAGAATTTCTAATATACAACTTGTCCTTCCCTCCTTGTAACGAACTACCACAATTAACTACTTACCACTTTATTGTATTTAGATTTCTTTCCAAAATATATACGAACAAATGACATTTGAACTCTATGAAAGTTCAGTGGCTTTAATTTGCATATTTTTTTGTAGGACTATGAAAATATCTAAACTGAACTAAATTTGAGACTGACATGAACTTGAACATGTAAAATAAACATGAACAAATTATTTTGAATTTAATGAAAGTTCATTGGAAAGTTCATTTTGTAGGACTTTTATAATTTCTAATATACGGATTTTCCCTCCCTCCTTGTAACGAAATACCACAACTAACTACTTACCACTTTATTGTATTTAGATTTTTTTCCAAAATACATATGAACAATTAACATTTGAACTGTATGAAAGTTCATTGGACATAATTGTCATATATTTGTTGCAGGACTTTTAGAATATACAAACGAAACTACACTTGAGACTGTCTAAACTTGAGCATATAAAATAATCACGAACAAATGACTTTGAATTCAATGAAAGTTCATTGGAAAGTTCATTTTGTAGGACTTTTACAATTTCTAAAATACAACTTTTCCTTGCCTCCTTCTAACGAAATACCACAACTAACTCCTACCACTTTATTGTATTTAGGGTTTTGTTTCCAAAATACACATGATTAAATGACTTATGAACTCTATGAATGTTCAGTGGATATAATTTGCATATTTTTTTGTAGGGCTTTTAGAATATCTAAGCTAAATTAAATTTGAGACTGACATGAACTTGAACATGGAAAATAAACATGAACAAATGCTTTTGAATTTAATGAAAGTTCATTTTGTGTTTAAGAATTTCTAATGTACAAATTTTCCTTCCCTTCTTGTAACGAACTACCACAGCTAACTACTTACCACTTTATTGTATTTAGATTTTTTTCCAAAATAAACATGAACACATGACTTTGAACTCAATGAAAGTTCATTGGACATAATTGTAATATATATTTTTATAGGACTTTTAGAATATATAAACGAAACTACATTTGAGACTGTCATAAACTTGAACACATAAATAATTATTAACAAATGACTTTGAACTCAATGAAAGTTCATTGGAAAGTTCATTTTGTAGGACTTTTAGAATTTCTAATATACAACTTGTCCTTCCCTCCTTGTAACGAACTACCACAACTAACTACTTACCACTTTATTGTATTTAGATTTTTTTCCAAAATAAACATGAACACATGACTTTGAACTCAATGAAAGTTCATTGGACATAATTGTAATATATATTTTTATAGGACTTTTAGAATATATAAACGAAACTACATTTGAGACTGTCATAAACTTGAACACATACAATAATTATGAACAAATGACTTTGAACGCAATGAAAGTTCATTTGAAAGTTCATTTTATAGGACTTTTACTACTACTACTTACCACTTTATTGTATTAAGATTTTCTTCCAAAATACTTATGAACAAATGACATTTGAACTCTGTGAAAGTTCAGTGGATATAATTTGCATATTATCTTGTAGGACATTTAGAATATCTAAACTAGACTAAATTTGAGACTGTCATAAACTTGAACATATAAAAAAATTCAAGTTTGGCTTTGAACTCAATGAAAACTTCATTGGAAAGTTCATTTTATAGGACTTTTAGAATTTCTAATGTACAACGTATCCTTGCCTCTTTCCTACGAAATACCACAACCAACTACTAAAATTAAACTATAAAACTCATTTAAAATAAACACCAACAAATGACTTTGAACTCAGTGAAAGTGCATTGGAAAGTTCATTTTGTAGGACTGTTAGAATTTCTAATATACAACTTGTCCTTCCCTCCTTGTAACGAACTACCACAATTAACTACTTACCACTTTATTGTATTTAGATTTCTTTCCAAAATATATACGAACAAATGACATTTGAACTCTATGAAAGTTCAGTGGCTTTAATTTGCATATTTTTTTGTAGGACTATGAAAATATCTAAACTGAACTAAATTTGAGACTGACATGAACTTGAACATGTAAAATAAACATGAACAAATTATTTTGAATTTAATGAAAGTTCATTGGAAAGTTCATTTTGTAGGACTTTTATAATTTCTAATATACGGATTTTCCCTCCCTCCTTGTAACGAAATACCACAACTAACTACTTACCACTTTATTGTATTTAGATTTTTTTCCAAAATACATATGAACAATTAACATTTGAACTGTATGAAAGTTCATTGGACATAATTGTCATATATTTGTTGCAGGACTTTTAGAATATACAAACGAAACTACACTTGAGACTGTCTAAACTTGAGCATATAAAATAATCACGAACAAATGACTTTGAATTCAATGAAAGTTCATTGGAAAGTTCATTTTGTAGGACTTTTACAATTTCTAAAATACAACTTTTCCTTGCCTCCTTCTAACGAAATACCACAACTAACTCCTACCACTTTATTGTATTTAGGGTTTTGTTTCCAAAATACACATGATTAAATGACTTATGAACTCTATGAATGTTCAGTGGATATAATTTGCATATTTTTTTGTAGGGCTTTTAGAATATCTAAGCTAAATTAAATTTGAGACTGACATGAACTTGAACATGGAAAATAAACATGAACAAATGCTTTTGAATTTAATGAAAGTTCATTTTGTGTTTAAGAATTTCTAATGTACAAATTTTCCTTCCCTTCTTGTAACGAACTACCACAGCTAACTACTTACCACTTTATTGTATTTAGATTTTTTTCCAAAATAAACATGAACACATGACTTTGAACTCAATGAAAGTTCATTGGACATAATTGTAATATATATTTTTATAGGACTTTTAGAATATATAAACGAAACTACATTTGAGACTGTCATAAACTTGAACACATAAATAATTATTAACAAATGACTTTGAACTCAATGAAAGTTCATTGGAAAGTTCATTTTGTAGGACTTTTAGAATTTCTAATATACAACTTGTCCTTCCCTCCTTGTAACGAACTACCACAACTAACTACTTACCACTTTATTGTATTTAGATTTTTTTCCAAAATAAACATGAACACATGACTTTGAACTCAATGAAAGTTCATTGGACATAATTGTAATATATATTTTTATAGGACTTTTAGAATATATAAACGAAACTACATTTGAGACTGTCATAAACTTGAACACATACAATAATTATGAACAAATGACTTTGAACGCAATGAAAGTTCATTTGAAAGTTAATTTTATAGGACTTTTACTACTACTACTTACCACTTTATTGTATTAAGATTTTCTTCCAAAATACTTATGAACAAATAACATTTGAACTCTGTGAAAGTTCAGTGGATATAATTTGCATATTATCTTGTAGGACTTTTAGAATATCTAAACTAGACTAAATTTGAGACTGTCATAAACTTGCACATATAAAAAAATTCAAGTTTGGCTTTGAACTCAATGAAAGTTCATTGGAAAGTTCATTTTATAGGACTTTTAGAATTTCTAATGTACAACGTATCCTTGCCTCTTTCCTACGAAATACCACAACCAACTACTAAAATTAAACTATAAAACTCATTTAAAATAAACACCAACAAATGACTTTGAACTCAGTGAAAGTGCATTGGAAAGTTCATTTTGTAGGACTCTTAGAATTTCTAATATAAAACTTTTACTTCCCTCCTTATAACTAAATACCACAACCAAAACCTAATTACGAACTTATTGTAACTTGATGTTTTTTCCAAAATAGACATGAACAAATGACTTTAAACTCGATTAAAGTGCAATGGCATTAATGTTGTTAGGAAGCTTAGAATATAAAATATATACATATGTACTTTATGTGTATAGAATTTTACATTTATAATTTGGGGTTTTCCATTTTAGTGTATTTTGTGTTTTTCCAAAAATGAACCCCTACATTCACATGCAATTTTCGTTGCCATATAAAGTGCGTGTATAAAATATTAGGAATAGTTCGAGGATCGAAAATTTTGCTTACTTTTAATTAACGTAAATATTCATTGCACAAAAGAAATTGTCGGATATACGAAACTATTCATTACTGCAATGACCTTTTTACGTTACAGCAATGACTTTTTTACGTTGTAGTTGTAGTTGTTTTCTTACCAGAGTAACCTGGATGAAAAGAACCTGTCCAACCACTTTAAACTAATTTTGAGACAGCACTGTGAATTATGGCAGTCATTTTACATAAACATGAACAAATTACTTTGAACTCGATAAGAATTCATTTGAATAAAAATGAATTTTCCTTGTAGCAAACTTGGAATTTAGTGCTTAACAGACCACGACTTGTAAAGTTTAACTGAAATCCTAAATCGCCGAGTGTAATTCAAAACGTAATTTCTGAGAAAGAGTTGTAGTGTATCCTTGATTTATACTGTGTAACATGTAATAACAAATATCAAATTTTTTAACGACTTGTGCAGACATCGAATTCGTATTCGAAGTCATGGGCTCCGGTGCTGAAGGTATTGATGCCTTTGATCTAGGCGATGCCCTCCGCTCCCTCAACTTGAACCCCACTTTGGCTTTGATCGAAAAGATGGGTGGCACCAAGAAGCGCAAGGAGAAGTTCATCAAGTTCGATGAATTCCTCCCCATCTACTCTGATGTCAAGAAGGAGAAGGAGCAAGGTTGCTACGAAGATTTCATTGAATGTTTGAAATTGTACGACAAGCAAGAAGATGGTACCATGCTCTTGGCTGAATTGCAACATGCTCTCCTCTCTTTGGGTAAGTTGTCAAAACTTCAAACATTTCAAACAAAAAAATGTACTAAACGTATGAAAACTTATGATTTCATAAATGTAGGTGAAAACTTGGATGATGAACAAGTTGAAACTCTCTTCGCCGACTGTATGGATCCTGAGGATGATGAAGGCATGATCCCCTACTCCCGTAAGTTTTTTGCATTCCCATACAAGGAAATTTATGTCTTTCGTGAACATAAATATGTTATCGATCATATGTTAATGTATGTCTTCTTCCAATTTATATTTTTAATTACATGTGATATCTTATAAATATATATGTCTGTGTGTATTGTAATGTTACCTGAACGCACCTGTACCTGGCACACCTGGCACTCATTTAATGTGTGACACATCTGCGTAATTGTATGTGCACCTTTTGTTATCTTTATACACAATCAAAAATGTCAAAAATAAAAATGCACTGCACTCTCCACCACCTCAACCCTAATCCCATCTTACACATGATTGAATCGAAATCACGCACCTCCTTGTCTACACTCCTTGAAAACCACAGAATTCGTCCAAAGATTGATGAGTGATCCCGTTGTCTTCGACTAAATGGTAAGTATCTAATATTTGTTGTACATTTAGATAAAGGGTGTCCCAAAATTCACGCAAGATTGAATGTAATTGAATTGTTTCACGACATGTACACGCTGAAAAATATGTCTTTTGTTGTTGTTTGGATGTCAACATAACGTATTTGTAGCTTGTCGCAAATATACTATACTTGTGCCCAAACACATTATGTTTGTTATTCAATATAACATGTTTGAGACACACTGTTTAATAGGCTATAATATCTGTTTTTGAAATCCAAATGTGGTTTTTGTTTTGTTGAAAACCGCTAAAAACAAATACGAGACACACAACAAAGAACTTAAAAAACAGCAGATCTTCAATTCATGAAAAAAGTGCTTGCAAACATGAACATGTTTCTTGCAATATGTTGCTGGGTCCGATATTTTTCAGCGTGTATGACATGTGGCACCGTCTTGATGAAAACACATAACATCCAAACAATAAAACTAGGGCCCAATGATCGCATCTGTTCCGTATCGTAATCCAGATTAATCCAAACAATAAAACTAGGGCCGAATGATCGCATCCGTTCCGTATTGTAATCCAGATTACGAAACTCTTTTAAATTCTCAATTTGATGAAATCTTCAAACAATCTAGAACTGTAAAAAATGTTATTATTGACCTGATACATGTAACTATTTCTTCAACTCGGGTTGAACTTTTGATTTCATCGCGCTTTCAAAATACGGTTTACAATGCGAAACGGATGTCATCATTCGGCCCCTGGATTACCATGTCGCGACAGAGCACCATTAACTGTTATTGCCCGACTAGTCGCATTGAATTGAGAATATTGGTTCAATGATAGCCTCAGCCTAAAATCTATACGTTGTATTTTCCGAACCCCAAATGCGATAATTTTGATGGCTAACGAAAGCATCAAGATGGAAATGAGCTGAAGATGATTTTGTTCGCAATCCGTTCATTACACTGCTTTACAAATTTTAACTTTAGGAAAATACCAAGAACGCCACATGCCTAGATAAGTTAATTGGAACCTCCTGAACACTAAAAACGCTGTAATTTTTTTTAAAGTACCTTTTTTTAGATAACGGTACTTTTGTGTTTTTCGGTGTATGGTCCCACTCAAACCCTTGTGGAGACCAACCGAAAACTCCGATCGAGATAAATGGCATATCGTTGGAAAGGTAATTGAATGCCCTTTCCGTCGATATGCTGTAAATTTCTGATAAGAAATGGCTGAGTTATGGCACCTCAACGTTCAAAATTTGCCTTTTTACGTTCAAGTCGCTCGTCATTTTAATTGAAATATTTTGAATTAACACCGAATATAGTGTGTGAGCAATGAAAATGAAAATATTGTCGTTCCACAAAATCCTTAATAAAAACTTTATTTTTACGTTTAAAATGTTGGTAATTAAATAAACTATATGTTAAATAACGTAGAAAAAAAAACGAAATAAAAATTAAAAATTTTGAAAAAAGGCAAATTTTTAACTTTGAGGTGCCATAACTCAGCCATTTCTTATCGGAGAGAAATTTACAGCATATCGACGGAAAGGACATTCAGTTACCTTTCTAAGGATATGCCTATCTCGATTGGACTTTTCGGTTGGGTTCCACAAGGGTTTGAGTGGGACCATACACCGAAAAACACAAAAGTACCGTTATCTAAAAAACGGTACTTAGAAAAACAAAAATTACAGCGTTTTTAGTATTCAGGAGGTCCCAATTAACTTATCTAGGCATGTGGCGTTCTTGGTATTTTTTGGCTGTAAACCAGTGTTATTTTTAAAATATTTCTCAACAATGAAAACGCGTTGTTCTTTAATTTAATTTAGAGTTCCATTTTTAATAACCCTGAACTGTTAGCTGTTACGCTGTCTTTTTTACTGCAACAACTTTTTCTACTAAAAATTATTTTTAAAGAAAAAATTTATCTTGAACCGGATTATGATTGAAAAACTGAAACATATAAAGATCAATAAAATAAAAAGGACATCAGACGGAATACGCAGACGGTACACTGTAACGTCAATCTCATGGCAATCGTTGATTCTGTTTTAAAACAACAACATCCTATGCATTGGCTTTCAATGAAAGCCTGCACAGACAAGAAGTGGTGAATATTGATGATTTCGGTAGAGTATTGTTTTGGATGTTGTCGCACTAGTAGGTGTTGTTGAAACAATTCTCGTTAATTTTTGAATTGCTTATCCCTATAATATGTGATTATATACCTAAATACTTGTGGAGAAGGCAGTTGTTGAGATGCCTTGGTGGACATCGAAATAGCTATATTACCAACCATCCACCTAAATAATCAATTTCACTCCTTCTTTTATAAACTTTTTCTATTAAAAATTATTTTAAATGGAAAAAATGATCTTGAACCGGATTATGAATGAAAAACTGAAACATTTAAAGATCAATAAAATAAAAAGAACATCGGAAGCAACAACAAAACTTTACCGCACACAAGGGACGAAATTAAAATCTTGTGTGAATTTTGGGACACCCATTAGAATGAAATCAATTTCGAATGGCAGCGAAATAGACTCTGAGTGAAAGGTGAAATGTGTTAAGTCTATTTAATTAAGTGTATCCCAATGTTTGTGACAAAAATCATGAAGAACTTTTGTAGTACATATGTATATGTCCATTGTTTTTGTTTAAATTATGGGGAAAAATGGTAAATGTCGAGGGGAGAGTATGATATCCCCCTCGATCCGACAATGTTTTTCGATAATAGGCCGCAAAATAAGGCGAACAAATTAAATAAAATTTTTCGATAATTCGTTTAGTTATCGAGATATCGTGGGTTAAAGTTATAAAAAATTAATACCTTTTTACCAATTTACTCAAGCAGAGTGGTACAACTCCTCAAAATAAGCCCAAATTTTAAATAAAAGTTATCGATAACTTCTTTAGTTATCGGGATATCCGTAGCTGTAACGTTTTATATGTACTACTTTCCACAATTTTACTTGTATTTTTTTACCAATCCAATGAACAGAAAATTAAATATTATTTTTCTATTACAATGAACCAATGAGCAAAAAGACAAATTTATTTTTTAAATAATAATAAAAAGAAACAATAATCTGCAACTGCATAAACTTGACATATAATGCAAAGATAGATCCCTGTGGTTAATTTCGAAATTTTTCACTTTCAGAATTTCTTGCCAAATCACAAAGTTTACCAATCAGATATTAAATATCTCGATATCTACTACAGTTATCGATAAATTTTATTTAAATTTTCCGAATCATTTTTAAAGTTCTATAGAAAAAAATTATCTTTTTGACAAAACGGTGAAACAAAGTTATCGATTTTTTATCGATAACTTTTTTTTTAATTATTCGGCTTTCTTTCGAATGTTATAAAAATAAAATTTATCGAAATGAGGGCCACGGAAATCGTACTCTTGGCAATATCTCGATAACTACTACAGCTATCGATAAATATAATTTAAATTTTCCGAATAATTTTCAAAGTTCTACAGAAAAAGTTATCTTTTTGAGTAAAACGTTTAAAAAAAATTATCGATTTTGTATAACTAACCCTCAATATCTCGATAACTAAGCTAGTTATCGAAAGAGATTTAGAGGTTCTTAACAAAAATGCATTTCTACCAAAACTGATTTCTTTTGAATTTTGATTCAGGAAATTTTTTAATGAAAAAGCAGCTGGTTAACATAATTCACAAAATTTGGTTTATGCATTTAACATGAACAAATGTCTTTTAAACTCCATTTTAGAATTTAAATAGGATTAGAATTAGAATTGAAGTTTAAGCAAACTTCATCTTTATTTCATTTCGCACCTAGTCACTGATCCGCAACAGCTGTGATTCGAAATGATTCCCCTGAACATATGCAACGAAAACTCTAGATACAATGAGAATTCTTAAGTATGCAACTGCACCCACGCACGAACCCAGTTCGTTTTAATATCAAAGTAATCGGTTGCGAATTTAAAACTTAGACATCAAAATATTATCAGCATTTAGTTTAGATAATTGCAAATATTAGATATGTCTGTAGTCAGGGCTTTTGAGATGCTTGTAGAAGTGTCATGGAAGTTAAGAATAGTAGAAGGATCTTGAAAGAATTCAGCAATTATAACCTCGATTTGAGTCGGACTCTAGATGGTCTTAGCAATATTTTTTTTTTAAATCATGCCTTATCTCTCAATTAATTTATTTTGTATTAATAAAAAATTTTCTTTCTATTTTACAGCATTTCTTGCTAGAATGTGCGATAGACCCGACATGCTACCAGGTGGTGCCAAATAAACACCCTTGTTTTACGAACATCTTTAAAAACTGTTTAGCAACAAACCATTCTCCATAGATGTTATTCAATCAATAATCATCACACTCTCTCTCGTAATAATTAAATGTAAATTTAATTAAATTAATTAAAAGCAAAAACATAACAAAAAAAAAATTTCAAATCAAGACCATACAAAAATTTTTTAGGAAAAAAAAATGATTTGCCCCAACATCTGCAAGTCACAAAACATTTTATAAAACCAAAATAATAAAACAATTTTAAGAAAACAATACTTTATTATAATTTTAACTAAACTTATATGAAAAAAACCTCAAAAAAAAAGAAGAAAAATTTAAAAAATTATTCTGTTGTTCATTTTTTTTCTGAAGAGAAAAATTAAATTAAATTAAAATACTATTAATAAAAACTGATATAGTAAAAAAAAAAGAAAACATACAAGAGTCAAGAACCATAACAGTGTAGGCATAAAGGATATAACTATATACATATGTATAACTTTCGATCTATGTGTTTAAACGCTTCAATCCAAATATGACTTTCTATAGCAACAATACATAAAAATAATGCTCAGAATCTCTTGCAACTCTCACAGCACACACACACACACACACACACGCAGACTTGTTGTCCTTACCCCCCACCCTAACCATCTTCCTGTGCGCCACGCCCCCGCCCTTAAGAGAGTCCACGTACGCAAATTTCCAGTTCCCAAAAAATCCAGCCTGAACTAACTCAATTACATACAGGCCATTTTGTAGGGAAATTGTACAAAATTTTGAATACTAAATGGAATTTTCAAAAGCAATTCGGAAACTTTTTGCCGAAAGTGTAAAAAGTGTAAATGGGAATCCAAGTTTGGCTCCATTTCAGAACGGCTTAAATTCTATTAGTTCCCCCAAAATTTTGTCAGTTCAAGAAGGAAAAGTCCGGGCTGGATTTTTTTTTTCAAATGGTATAGCTTTTATTTGGACTTAAGTTAATAATTTTTTTTTAATTTAATAAACTTCTGAATAAAAGCAAGAATTGTATAATTCCATTATCAAAAGCAAATCACATCAGGTATGATTTATTTTGAAGATTTGTTGTTGTGGAGATTTGGTTTAGTTGCATCAAGGGCATCTAGGATAGAAATTATAACTGGGATTTGATGAATCGTTAAAATAAATTGCACCGCATTTAATTTGCATCAGGTTAATTAATCTTTTGATTTAAGGACAACATAAATTCGAGCGCCCACCACGCTATGTTGTGTATAGGAAATAGATTTGTACGTCAGTTGGCAATTGATCTGACTCCACATTTGACCAATTTTGAGATTTTATAGCTACGATTATTAGCTATCTATCTATCTTCTTCTTCTATATATGGGCATTTCCACAGAAAGTCCACCTTTTGTCACGTCACGTAACCCTCGTTAATTGCTTATAGACCAGTTAGTTAGATGGTTTTTTCATCTGTTGTTAAATATAGAACTTCTTACATTATGTATTCAGTAAAATAATAGAAAACAATCGAACTTAATGGTCCCAAAATATAAACAATTTACTCTGGTGACGTGATGCGACATAGGGTGGCACTTTCTGTGGAAATACCCATATATAAAATTGTTGTGTTACTGATTGACTGACTGATTCATCAGCAACCTGCCCAAATATATATTTTTTAGTTCTTTACGGACGTTTAAAAAATAGGCAACAATAGGGTAATGAAAACGAGCTACAAGAAGTCAGTTGTCAAAATTGACGTCGGAGTCAAAAGTGTTCATAAAGAAATATGTGGCCATTGATTAAACATGAACAACGATATGCATCTTGTTTTGATCAGAAGTAAAATGCCAACATAGCACAAAAAAAAACATTTCGGGGGGCCGAAGGTTGCACAGATCAAACAAAATGTTGTGTTCTGAAATTGTAATGCGACAATTTTTACCCTGCTTTTGGGGTAAATATGCGAGATAAGAAGGAATTTTTTTCAAATTCGTACTCTAAGGGATAAAAATGGGGCAAAAAGTGATAACAATTGTACTACACTAAAATCCAAACGACTAAAGACAGAATAACGAAACTTGGTGTGTAAATTGGTCTTAACACAGAAACGTGGGGAGGAAGTGACTTTTAAAAATTTTTACTTTTGTGGAGAAAAACGGCACAAAATTAGTGTTACGCTAAACTCCAAACGGCTAAAGGCAGAATCACGAAACTTGGTGTATACACTCCTCTTACCGCATACAAAGTGACTTAAGTGACTTAAACATTTTTACTTTTAGGGATGAAAAATAGGGCAAACCGGGATGAAAATGGTACCACTGTGAACACCAAACGGCTGAAGACCGAATCATGAATTTTGGGTTGCACATTCCTCGTATAATGCAGACATACGAAGATACGTGATTGTTGGAGATACAAATAGGGCAAAAATATAGTATTTTCGTCAAAACCAAACGGTTGTAAATGGAATTATGAATTTTGAGGGCTACATTTTAAAATAAATGGTACTTTTTAGATGCTTTTTTGGTACTTTTTTTGGTACCGTTTTGGGTACTTTTTTTGGTATCATTTTTAGTACCTTTTGCTTCTTTCTTTGCTATTTCTCTTATAGTGTGTAGTCTTCTGTTCCTTTTTTCGTACTTTTTGGTTATTTTTAGATACGTTTTGATACTTATTTAGTACTTTTTTGTTCCGTTTTTCAACAGCTATGTGATCACACTTGGCTTTTCTGGGTATGTTTCTCCGTTCATTTATGGTGCTATGAATAACAAAGTTTGTACTTTTTCACATTTTAGTACCTTTTTAGGTACTTTGTTTGTTGGTTTCATCACTTTTTGTTACAATTTTTCAGTTGTTGTCACTTTGTTGGTACTATTTTAGGTACTGTGTTTGTATTTTTTTGGGTACTTTTTTGGTACCATCTTTAGTAGCATTTGCAACCTTCTTTGCGATTTCTCTAGGATAGACAACCAAACAACCACTTGCAATAATAAGATATCTGATCAGATTGGCCAACCTTCGCCTAAAAACTCCAGATTTTGACCCAACGAGTAATGGCCTCTGCTGCAATAAGTAGTAGATAGGGGCCATTTTCACTGTCTTCATTATATATGTATATAAAAAACCAACCCGTAAAAAACATAGTTTTTGACTATAAATTCTTTATATATGAACACGCCCCCTTTGTCCAATCCCGCCCAAATTTGCAGCAGATCTTATAATATATACACCTAACCAACATACCCAATTTTGTTCAAATACCGTTAACAGGAGCAGAAATAATGGATTTTTAATTTGTGATTTGTATGGGAGGTACCACGCCCCTTTGTCCAATCCCGCCCATATTTAATTTTTTCGTCGCCATTAGTTTGCCTGCGAAGTTTCAGCTCGATTGGTTCACGGGAAAATGGTTAAAAATCAATCCAAAGTGTTTTCGGCATACATACATGCATACAGACAGGTGAAGTTAATATAACGAATTTAAAAAAGGTGATATCTTTCGTTAAATTTAATTTAAAGTTTTTTAAAGTATCATGTTGGAAAATCACGAAGGCATTTTTTTAAATTTAACACTTTTCTTTATGTTTTATTATTTAAAAGAAAACATTTTCCTATGTGTACAAAAGCTCGTATTTATTTTCTGATTTCACACACTGTGGCCTCCCGCCACCGTTTATAATGGCAGTGAAAATACAAGAACATAAACGACCCTATTTGTTGACGACCCCCGCAAACGTTATAAGGACCACGATTTACGGATATGCACCTGGAATGTGAGAACTCTATATAGATCCGGTGCAAGTATCCAATTGGCAGATGTCCTCGAAAGTTATAAGGCTGACATTACCGCTATCCAGGAAATGCGATGGACAGGACATGGCTGCACAAGAAAAAGAAACTGCGATATATACTACAGTTGCCATGAAAAAAAAACATGAATTTGGTTGCGGATTAGTAGTTGGCAAGGCTCTAGGTTCAATCCTGTGAGTGAACGAATAGCCACAATCCGCATAAAAGCGAAATATTTTTATATATCCCTAATTTGTGTGCATGCCCCGACAGAAGAGAAAGATGATGATGCCAAAGATATATTCTATGAGCTCCTAGAGGAAACGTATGACCGCTGTCCTGGCCATGACATTAAGATTGTACTAGGAGGTTTTAATGCTAAAGTAGGCAGGGAGAATGTGTTTAATCCAACTATTGGCAATTTCAGTCTACATGCGACAGTTCCGGAAACGGTATGAGACTGATTGATTGACGCGGCAAAAAACATGGTTATTAGTTGTACGAGATTCCAGTATAAAGACATCCACAAGGCTACTTGGGTATCCCCTGATCAAAGAACGAAGAACCAAATTGATCACGTGGTAATTGATGGAAGGCACTCATCCAGTGTAATGAACGTACGAGTGATCAGAGGAGCTAACATTGATTCTGATCACTACCTGGTAGCAGCAAAGGTTCGCACAAGATTAAGTAGAGCGAAAATCGTACGAAACCAGACGCAACTGGACATCGGAAAGCTGCAATTACCAGAGGTAGCCACAGCCTACTCAAGGAAGCTCTCGCAACTTTTGGCACAGAACCCAACCCCTCCCGATAACGATCCTGAAGCGCAGTGGAAACTCATCTCCGACTCTATAAAAACTGCCGCAGCAACCGTACTTAGTCGCATTGTAAATGATGAAAAAAACGCTGCACGCATGACAATGCTTCAGTCAATTGCAACGCGAGGTGCGACTGAGCAGTATAGGGAGAAAAGAAAGGCAGTAAACCGTTTCAATAGTCGTAAGAAACGGCAGTGGAGAAAGTGAAAAACGGAACTAATAGACATGGTTCAGGGCCCCCTTCTGGAAAGACAAGGAGGGAAATCTCATCGCAGATGTGCAGAGTATGTTGGGAATATGGAGAGATCATTTCTCTGCGCTGTTGGTACCTGAGATATCCAATGACGGGACAATCGATCTAAATTTGAACGACGACGTCGATTGCCCCCTCCTAACCAAGACGAGGTCAGAACAGCTATTGCCCGGCTTTAGAACAATGAAGCCGCAGGGGCCGATGGATTACCGGCGGAGCTGTTTAAGGCTGGCGTCGATGAGCTGATAAGGTGCATGCATCAGCTCATTAGCAAAATTTGGTTAGATGAATGCATGCCCGGCGACTGGAGTCTCAGTGTACTATGTCCCATATTTAAAAAAGGTGGCCCGAGTCCGTGGAATAAGCCTTTTATCCATAGCATATAAGGTTCTATCAAGCATAATGTGCGAAAGACCAAAACCGATTATCGCTGACCTGATTGGACCATACCAGTGTGGCTTTAGGCCTGGAAAATCGACAACCGACCAGTTTTTCACGCTACGCCAAATCCTGGAGAAGACCCACGAAAAACAAATTGACACCTATCATCTATTTGTCGATTATAAGGCGGCCTTCGATAGCCCGATACAGGAGAAACTCTACGAAGCAATGTTTGAGCTTGGCATTCCTGCAAAAGTCACGCCTTTGCAGGATGAACTTGACGAACACTAAATCCGCAGTGAAAGTTGGTAAGGATCTTACCGAACCTTTCGAAACAAATCGAGGCCTCAGAGGCCTCGTGCGATCTCTTTAACATCTTAATAGAGATTATTCTGAGAAAAGCTGCTGTCAACATGAATAAAACCATCAGCAGCAAAAGTCACATGCTGCTCGCGGATGCTGATGATTTAGATATCATTGGACGCACAGTTAGAGAAGTTTTCGAAGTTTTTTTGTTTTCGAGAATTGAGAAGGAGTCGGGAAAAGTGGGTCTGACGGTAAATGAGGACAAGACAAAATTAATGGTTTCAACGAGCAGGGCCTCCACGCGATTAGAACAAAGCGTGAACGTTGATAAACGTTGTAATTTCGAGGTGGTATACGAATTTAGATACCTCGGATCTGCTGTAAACAAAAACAACAACGTCAGCCTTGAAATAAAAAAAAATTCATTCACCACTCACATTTTTTTGTTTTTAAAAAATATACTCTTTAATTTGTACCCAATTGAAATTGAAAATTTTGCAATAAAGAAATAAAAACGATTTGTGGTGAAGGGTTTTTCACAAAATTGATTCAAATAAACTGTTTTCTTTAAACACACATCAGTGGCCACTTCGTGGTTATAGGTATTCAATTTGATTATGCCCCTATTGTACATATTGTAAAAAGAGTTTATTTTCAATCGAAAAGCTTATGAAAATCGCACAAAAAATATAAAAGTTATTAAACTTTTTAGGCGCAAAAACTAAACTGATCCAGGCCTTTTAATTATGACCATTGTTAATATAAAAATAATAATATTCCCACTTCTATATTTAGGGAAATGCAATTGAAAGCTTATTAAGTAAAGTCGGATAACTATTATAATATTCATGCAATTGTATAAAGCGTGGTCGTCGGTAGTGTAATGGGTAGCGTACGCGCCTCTTGTGCGACAGATCGTGGGTTCGATCCCTGCTCTGACCACATTACATTTCTTTCGACAACGGTCACCTCGCATAGTGATGCCAACACTATCGAGTAATTAGCCATGCAAAAGCATCTCATAAATATGTAAATAATCTGTTCGGAGCCGGTGTTAAACTGTAGGTTCCAATCAGTGACTCTCAATATAGAAAGCGTACAGCTTACCAATTGCTAGAAGCTCACCGCAATTCCTTCATGGAATGTAATGGGATTTTTTTAATTTTCTATGGTATCGGAACAAAGTTGAGTGTTTATATCAATCATATGCAATGAAGTCGATTTTCAGCTTTATTTCAGCATTTACCCTTAATGAAAGTATTTGTCAGATACTTATTTATGGCTTTTGTTACAACTCAAAAATTTTTATTAAAACCCTGACCAGCCTTACGAACAGGATTTTTTCAATTTCAAATGATGTAGTACTAAATATTAAAAACAATAAAAAGTGAAATTTGCGGGTAATAATCATTTTCTTTTTCTAATTTATTCAAGTGAATCAAAAAAATAATCACTTTGATCTGATCGAATAAGATAATATCTAAATCAATACTTTTGTAGGCAGGACGAAGTCTGCCGGGCCAGCTAGTATTTTATATCACTACTATATTTTAAACCATACTTACTTATCCGGTCACGAACAACCCCGAGGGGTCAGGGGCCTTACAAAACGAAGAAGATTTCGCCAACCAGTTCGATCCCCTGCCTTATCTCTCCTGTTGGCAATACCAAGTGTCCGCAGGGATTCGCCAACCCGATCCTTCCATCGGAGTCTTGGTCTTCCTATTTTTCGCCTTCCCTCGAGTTCGGTTTCGAAAACCTCTCGCGCTGGTTCGTCTTCATCCATTCTACTGGCATGGCCTAGCCAGCGCAATCGCGCTATCCTCATCCGCCTAACTATGTCAATGTCAGGATAAAGCTCATACAGCTCATGGTTCATGCGTCGCCGATACTCGCCGTTGTGCACTATATGGCCATAAATTTTCCGGAGTATTCCCCCCCGAAGACTCCTACAGATGTTCCGTCTGCTTGCGATAAGACCCAGGATTCTGCGCCATAAAACAAGACAGGTCGCATGAGAGTCCGGTACATTCCCCGCTTGATTTCAAGGGTTGTCGTTCCCATTTACGGCAGATCCGAGGTATATAAATCCGCCCACCACCTCGAAATTATAACGGTTATAATTATCAACGTTCACGCCTTGGCCCAACCGCGTGAAGGCCCTGCTCGTTGAAACCATTAATTTCACCCTGTCCTCATTTACCGTCCACAGAAAAAAATATTCCCGAATTAATTTCAATTACTGATTTGCTTGAACACAGAGATAAAAATCAATTATTTCATTATTTGACTCAATCATTTGAATACTTGGTTCAACAATTTTACATTTTATAAAGCGAAGAAGATCAATTAAAATTGCACTGGAATCAAGTACTTGTGTACTTGAAATTACAACATTCTTTATATGTTATTTGACGTTTTTTTGTCCGATTTTTAAGGCGAATTTTTGTTGTTGTCAGGGAGAACAAGTGGAAGATGCGCATCACCAAAAATCCGTTACAAACGGTGTTTTGTTATTGCAATCGGCACTCGTCAACACAATGGCAGCAACAACACATGTGCTACAAAATTATTGCGAAATCAAAACACATCTTTGAGAATTTACAAATAAATGTTCAAACGAAAAAAAGACATACCATAAGCAAAATCAAAAAATATTTAATATATATTCAAAAAATATGCGATGTTGGTTTTTGTTATTTTGGGTGTTAATGTTAATCATTAAAAATTACCGATTTCGATTGAAAGCGAACACCGACTTTTGATTACCAGAATACTCAAGTTGAGTACGCTAGTAATCAAAACATTATATAATTTCGATTAAACGCTCAGTCAACTTGATTACGCGCGTAATCAAAACATTATGTAATTTTGATTAAGCACTCACTCAACTTGATTACACGCGTAATTGAAATTTTCCATAAAAAATTGATTAAAGTCATGCTTAACTCAAGTACTAATTTAATCAACAATATTAAGAAATTTTGATTAAATCTGTGCTCAAATAAATATTTGCTTTAATTGAAAACTTTTCAATTACGATCTTACAATTCGAGTAATTGAATTTACAAAAATCATCATTGGCGGAAATCCAAGTATAAAAATAATTGAATTGACAAATATCGTAATTGATTTGAGCATTCGCTTTTTTCTGTGTCAGACCCACTTTTCCTGACTCCTTCTCAATTCTCGAAAACACCACAGCAACTTCTCTAACTGTGCGTCCAATGATATCTATATCATCAGCATACGCGAGCAGGCCTCGCTTAGTTTCGAAAGGTTCGGTAAGATCCTTACCAACTTTCACTGTGGATTTGGTGTTTGTCAGGGTCATCCTGCTAAGGCGTATTAGTTTTGCAGGAATACCAAGCTCACACATTGCCTTATAGAGTTTCCCCCGTATCGGGCTATCGAAGGCCGCCTTATAATTGACAAATAGATGATAGGTGTCGATTTGTTCTCCGTAGGTCTTCTCCAGGATTTGGCGTAGCGTGAAACTCTGGTCGGTTGTCGACCTTCCTGGCCCAAAGCCACACTGGTATGATCCAATCGGGTCAGCGATAATCGGTTTTAGTCTTTCGCACATTATGCCCGACAGAACCTTATACACTATGGATAAAAGGCTCATTCCACGGTAGTCGGCACAGAGACCCGGGTCACCTTCCCCAAATACGAGACATAGTACACTGAGACTCCAATCGCCGGGCATGCATTCATTTAACCAAATTTTGCTAATGAGCTGATGCATGCACCTTATCAGCTCATCGCCGCCGGCCTTAAACAGCTCCCCCGGTAATCGTCCTCAAGCCGAGCAATAGCTGTTCTGACCTCGTCTTGGTTAGGAGGGAGGCAATCGACATCGCTGCCCAAATTCAGATCGATTGTCTCGTCATTGGATATCTCAGATACCAATAGCGCAGAGAAATGATCTCTCCATATCCCCAACATACTCTGCACATCTGGGATGATATTTCCGTCCTTGTCTTTACAAAAGGGGGGCCCTGAACCATGTCTGTTAGTTACGTTTTTTACTTTTTGGTAGAATTTTCGGGCTTTGTTCTTCCTTCTGTATGACTAAATTTTCTCACTCTCGCGCTTTTAAACCACCTCATTTATTACCATCTCAATGACAGAGGAATCAATAAGTATCTGTAAGCCTCGCATTAGATTAGAGTTGTATAGTTCACGAACGAACTAGTTCCATGGAACGATTCACTCTTCTGAACTAGATGAACTAATTCACATTGTTCCGCTCTTTTATTTCAGTCGTTCACTTGTTTCGGCAGTTTTTTTTATTTCAGTTGTGCGGTTCTCCGCCATTTTCTAGTTCATGCTCTCTTTGTCTCACTTAATTTGCAAAGAGGTGACTATAGAGTAATTTTTTATATAGAGAAACTTTGACTCATCTGACATTTCTTTTCACACTCTTCGTGATGCGGTCGGTGTGATAGAGAGATGTTTGACGAAAAGCGACTTACACCAGGTGGAATTACAATAACTTCTGTCTTTAATTTTTCATGTCGTTTTGGTGAAAAACTGTAAAAATTTAAATGCGTTTTACACTTTTTTATTAACTGTTATTTTTTTGTGTTTAACACAATAATTTTACCACACAAAACGAAATAACGTTGTTGGTATTTTGTTGGTTGATTTGAACCATTGCCTCTATCTGGTATTATTGAATCAATTCTTTTCAACATCCACACACCAGGCCAAATGCCATAAATTTCCTGAGAGAAATGTTAAGTCTATATATAAGAACTAGTCTATGGAGGTGCCTAATGTTGCAATCTTTGTGGAAAAGATGTGTAACCGGCTTCTACACAACAACTACATCGCTAATCACCACTTCTGTTCCAAAATATTTCAGAAACGGAAGAACCCAAACTCGTAAGCCGATCTTTAATAGGCGATTTAGTATAAAGTAATATCACAGTATCCAAAACACTTTAGAAATCTGCAAAAATCATAACATTTTCGTAATTATTCGCTCCGATTGAACTAAAACTACAAGTTCAACCGAAATGAGCTCTTTAGGTCACAGCTCATACGAACTGTTATGGTGAAATGATACAATGAGCGAACTAAATGAATGAACTAGTTCATTCTGTTGAGCGAACTAGCGCTCACTTGAATGAACTAAAATTCCCTTCTCTACATTAGATACATATGATAATACACTGTTTGTTAGTTAGATCAATTGGGTCAATTAACAATGCAAGTTAACATTATCCCCATTATTAACACGGGAAGTATATTTCCCCATGAGTTTTGGCCCCTAGAATTGTTCAGATAGTAGATAGAGCTAATGCCCCCATAGGTGATTTGTAGGTTGGTCATCAATACCGTGGTAACCGGTATATCAATATCTATTGAGACTTGCCCCCCTAGGGACCCTCAAAATAGGTCAAAAAGTGGGGTCAATACAAGAGGATGCAACAACGGGTCGAAAAAGGAGTTCACATGGGTGAAATTGTAGTTATTTTCGCGCTCATACCTTACCGTTCAAAAAATGTAAGGCCGAGTTCAACCTGCCCACATGGACCGAATATTTGGTATGTGTGCATTCAAGCTGAAATGGATTAAACCGTACAAAAAAAATGTGTGCCCAATTTTTTGTGAGATAGATATTATTAGGGCATAGACCGCGAAAATTAGACAAAAAATATTGATTCGGCCGAAAATGAATGGTCCTCAAAGGGTTAAATGGACACCATCAGATATTCTATCCCAGTAAGATGTATATATATAAAATTGCTTGGTGATTGAATGACTGACTAAATAAATAAATGGTTTCCCATTACATCCCATGAAGGGACTGGGGAGAACTTCTCACAATCACTGAGCTGTGAGCTTTCCAGTTTTCACTCACTGATTGGGACCTACAGTTTTACACCGATTCCGAACGGTAATTTGAGAAGCTTTTTCATGGCTAGATACTCGATAGTGTCGCCGTCACTATGCGAGGTGACCGCCACCGAAATAAATTTTAAGCTGGTCAGAGCCGGGTTCGAATCCAGGATCTCATGTACAAGAGCCGCGCACACTACCATTGCACCACCGACGGCCACGTGGCCTGACTGCGTGACTGTAAATGGTATGATGAAATTTGAGGTGACTGTTCCCCTTGTGAAGTAGACGTCAGCTAAGAAAGGATTTTTGGAAATTCTAATTGGGGGCCGTTCAAATGGGCGTAATACTAAATCAGCGAAATTTACCAAACGCATCATCCTTGAAATATGAAATTTGGTGTGGATATTCCTTGTAGAAAATTAAAAATATTTGATTAAGGTTTTTTTTGGAGATTTTAATTATGGGCGGTAGAAATGGGCGTGGGAATAAATCAGAAATTACCATTTTGACCAAACGCGTCATCTTAGAATCATGGAATTTGGTGTAGTTGTATGTTCCCCTTCGAAAATTCAAACTAGTATCTATCTATACCACAGGAAAATACAACTTTGTGATATAGTAAAAACTCACCTCAAAGCACTGCAATAATGCGAGTATGCAAAAGGAAAACAAGAAGAACCACAGAAAAATTCAACTCTGTGATATGGTAAAAACTCACCTCAAACCACTGCATCAATGAGAGTATGCAAGAGGGAAAGAAGAACATGGTGGAAAAAATCCGTATGTTTTTGTTTTGAAATTATCGACTTTTCAGTATGTGTTAATACTTAGGGATCTTCGATCGATACTAATTCTCAGATTTAAATTGCATATTTAGTATGTAGACATATGAATATACGATTGATGATCAACCGATGGTATCAATTCAGGCACAGTAGTTAGGCATCTGATAATGAACTTGTCACTGAGTTCGGAACTAGTCATGGCAGTTAACTGAATTGTCTATTATTCCAAACAAAACCCAACCATATTGCAATTAGAAAAATATTCCTAACCTTATAAGCTTGTAATATGAATTTCTCATACATTAACTAAAAAAACTAGTAAATTCAGGATTTTTAGAAATATCAATTAGGGGCGGTAGAAACTAAATCTTAGAATTGTCGTTGTGACCAAATGCGTGAGTCTACAATCATGATATTTGGTGAGTATGTCCCCCTCCTGTGGCCGTCAGTGCTGCAATGGTAGTGTGCGCTGCTCTTGTGCATGAGAACGCGCGTTCGATCCCTGCTCTGACTACCTTAAATTTCTTTCGACGGCGGTCACCTCGCTTAGTGACGGCGACACTATCGAGTACTTAGCCATGAACAAGCTTCTCAAAATACCGTTCGGAATCGGTGTAAAATTGTAGGTCCCTATCAGTGAGTGTAACACAGCTCACTGGTTGTGGGATGCTCTCCCTAATCCTTACATAGGATGTAACGGGAAACCATTTATTTATTTATTTATCTTTCATGTTTTAACTCATATACATGTTTTAACATCTCTATGTTTGAATTCACGTGCTTCTTCCATGAGTTCGCCTAACTGAATATACCGTTTTCCAGAATTTCTCTTAAATGACATATCACTTTATGCACTGTACGGGTCACTAGTCTCCGTGTAAACCGCCTCGGACGACGTCGGTCTTGATTGGCCAATTGGTCAAATGCTTAGTGAGTAAATGCTTAGTGATACTCGATATTTTGCACGATATGCACGATGGGTTCACACACTTGTGAACATGTTTTGAGTGTTAAGCCCGATATTCAGTTTCTATGAAATCGTTGCCATAAAGAAGTACGTGTAAAAAAAAACCGAAAATTTCATAAACCGAACCACTTAATTTTCATTTGGTTGGTACTAGAGTGTCCAAAACTGAAACCGAAAAATATGTGAAACCGGTTAATCGGTTTTTTGGCTATTATTATTTCTTAAAAACCTTAATTTTCGGACAAACCGAAAACCGGTTATTTGACGTCGGTTAACCGGTCTTACCCGATTTGTATTAATACCCTTGAAAAATCAATAATGAATTATATGATTGTCGAATTTTACTGAAATTTTGGATTAAGAAATATGATGATATCTATTTTCAAATATAATTTTGTCATTTCCAACTAATTTTTTTATTCAAATTTCAAAATGATTATATGATGTGAAAAAGAATTTATTATTTTTTTTTTAAATTTCATAATGTAAATTATTTTATAACAAATGATTTGAACTTAATAAGATTTTCATTCATGAAACTTCTCTTTCAAATTTGGTATTTAGAATTTAAATCAGTATAAATTGAATTTGAATAAAACTTTTATATTCTATATTAAACTCGCATTCCAAATTGGAATATGACTCACGATTTAGTTTAAAATTATAAATTTAGTTTAAAATAAATTTAAATAGAGTTGTAACATTTGGAGTTTTAAACACAAATAAGTGTATGAAATGGTGGCTAAACGAATGTATTGAAAAGCTATATGTGCAATTTAATTTAAATTAAAAAACCGGTTCTACCGGTTTTTGGCAAAATTGTAAACCGAAAACCGGTTTCATCAAAAACCGAAAATCAGTTTAAAAAAAGCAAAATGAATTACAGGTTGAGTACACGCTGGAAAAACGGCCTCTGTAACATATTCTCCCAAACATTCTGCTGGAACCATGTATATGTTTCGAACACACTTCAAACATTTATATGTTTGCAAGTCTCAAACTCAGGTGTATTTAAATGCAAATATTAGCATGTTTACTGACAAATATTTATGCTTTTACGTGGAAACATATGCGTGCTTCATCCCAAATATCCATATACTTATGCGGAAGCATATGCATATTTTCTCCCAAACATAATAAAATTTAGAAAGAAATTTTTCTTTCCTTCTTTATTTATTATAATTAATTTTATCAATATATATATCCACATTTAATACAAAAAATTAAAAGATTTAAATGATTTGTATATTTACTTGCATTGTATGCATTATTTGTTTTGTTTTGAATCTGCTGCTCTGTTGTTTCTCCTTTCGTTGTTGTCTCTCACGATTTTGTTTCAGAAGGTTTCAACTATGCGTTGGTTATCACTATGCGTTGGTACACGAACAATATACTTATATACAAATCTAGTTCATGCAAGACAAGCGTGTATTAATTACTTGTGTTTTTTATTATACTTCACAAATGGTCCGCCATTCCGATTTTTTCGGTAAAGGCTCGGGCAGAAAAAGGTATTCACGTTGTTGCCCTCTCCAGTTAAATAAATAAATAAATCGTTTCCCGGTTACATCCCATGAAGGGATTAGGGAGAGCTTCTCACAGCCAGTGGAGCTGTGCGCGTTCCAGTTTTATACTCACTGATTGGGACCAACAATTTTACACCGATTCCGAACGGTATTTTGAGAAGCTTTTTCATGGTTAAATAATCGATAGTGTCGCCGTCACTAAGCGAGGTGACCGCCGTCGAAAGACATTTTAGGTGGTCAGAGTAGGGATCGAACCCACGTCCTCATTCACAAGAGCCGCGCACACTACCATTGCACAACCGACGGCCACGCCCTCTCCCGTTACTTCCACAAAATCGTTTCTCACTTTGGTAGCCCACAAAAATATATGCGAAATACATACACAAAAACCAAAGCAACATCACAAACCATTTAACCGTCCGAGCGTTTGTTTATTCTTTTTTCACTGGATACATGAAATTAAAACGCAATACATCACACACACTCAAGAACATTTATGAATCACTCACTGAGAGAATAATGCAAAAATACAGATACACACTACAAGGTATACACACTCGTTGCCCCTCTTTTATTCTCTTGCTCTCGAGAGAGAATAAACAGTGCAACAAACACGGCTGTAGTTGTATCACAGAAACACAGGCATATTTGGGTCGCAAACAAGAACAAGTATATTATATTTGCGACAAGCTGCAAATACATGTTATATTTGCATCCAAACAATAAAAAACGACAGACTTTTCAGCGTGTAGTTGTTTGGGACCGGAATTTTGACTATTTGGTCAATGATGTACGAAAAGGAATTATTATTGAAATATTTGCCAGGTAAATCAGAGATAGGTGGTAACTCTCCGCAACAAAAATTTCCCTTTGGAGATGAATGAAAAAATATCTTACAAAATTTTCGCAAGAACTGTATACGGGGCTTAAACTGGCGCTTTGGCGCTTCATAAGCCGATCTGAAAACGAAAAAAGGGTTATATGGTTACCAGACTCTGTATAAATGTGATTATTTTTCATCAATCCTTGTAACTTAAATGCATTCTGGAGTCGATTCTTCTCTTATTTTGTCATGTTATGAAGAAGTGAATATCTTGATTTCCGGGGTATTGAACAATTTAAGATTACACAGTGCAACACGAAAAAATACGCACAGTGGGATTTCTTCCTACAAGCCGCGGCAAAAATTAGAAGGAATCGAGCTAGGGCTTTGAAATTTCGCACACATCTCTCATATTGATAAATTAGAAAAAAACAAGTTTTTGTTCAAATCCGCCCACAACCACGCCTACCTCCCATATAACGTAAAATAAAAAATCTTTGTATTTTCCTCATTTTCATATCTATGTCATTAAAAATTACTGCCAGTGCTTGCATTTGAGTCCTCAATTATATTAAAAATTTAAGTGCCACGCCCAACGCCCATATACAAATTTTAATTTTTCAAAATTTTCGAAAACAGATATAATTCTGTGTAGTTTGTGATAGATGTAAATCAGCACTTACATCTATATAAATAACTAAAGCCTAATATGTTAGCTGAAAATTTGCAAACAAATTAGGGGGCCATAGTTTACCGTTTTTTTTTTAATTAACCAATCCAAATAAAAGTCAAATTTCTACTATAAAATTATCGAAATTTATTAATTTTTCAGCATTTCTCAGTGCATACTTTTAGGGATATGATATAAAACACAACCGCTGTAAAAAAAACTTTAACTAACGTTTCTATTATCGACAGCATTAAAACACATATGCCTACAAGTATACACCATTTTATATGGTGTTTTCATCCATTTTTGTAATGAAATTTCGTGGCACTTTTTTTTATAAAATTTATAACTTTGTTCAACAGCATAAAATATTATGGGAATTTTATTTATGGAATCAAAAGAATACACTCCCACCTTTCACATTTTAGCAACCAGACCACAACGATCGATAACGACCACCTTTTTTTAGTCCAAGAAAAACTAAAAGCACTAAGTTTTTTGAGTGTCATCATAAAAGCATGAATATATTTTAATCTGTTATTGTCATTCAATTATTTTTTCTTAAAACTTAATGTAGAAATACCATATTTTTCAAATATACATATTCCAAATCGATACGACAAAAAGAAGTTATGTTTCCAGCCCATTGAAATGCATGCAAATCTGAGGCAGGTTACTGCAGAGTTTCATTTTGTTGACTTTGCCGCCTTTTTTTTGTACTAAAACAAAATTTGTTGAAAAAAACTATCGATTTATTTCTCTTAATTAAACAATTCTCTACAAAACTGCATCATTACATTTTTGATATTTGACACGTGATACAAGACCAAAAACAAAGACATGTGTCTCCCAGTTTTGCCCAAAGTCATAGGCTTTTTTTATGGGCCCTGAGAAATCTTTGGGAGACACAGGTCTTTTTTTTGGTCTTTTATCACCGTATCACGTGTTAAGAATCATTCCTAGGAAGGTCATATATTCTAGAAAGTACATTTCTGTAGTTGATTGTTTCCTTGAATTTTTAACGGTTTGCTACTTATGGACCTGAACAGGGAAAAAAGGTAAAACAAATTACATTTGTTCAAGTTTTTTGTGATTTTGGCATTTTCAGGAATCTATAAAATATCAATCGTTATACAATACAAAAATAAAATAACACCCTAACACAAAAAAACCAAGCAATAAACACTAAGTACATATGAGTAACAATAGCACAGTGCAACACGAAAAAAAATAACCATATACGGACACCACTACGTGATAAAAGACTAAAAAAAAAAAAGACCCGTGTCTCCCAATTTTTCCCAAAGTCATGCACTTTTTTTTATGGGCCGCCAAAGATTTGGGGCCTCGGTATCATTTTCGTAAAATGTGATCATTTTCTCAGGCTCATATCTTGCAAACCGTTCAGAATTCAGAACATATAAAATCAAAAAACTGCACCTTCCAGATCAAAATCGCAAAAAACTTAAAAAAATTCGATTTTTTTTTACCTTTTTTCCCGTGTTCAGGTCCATAGGTAGCAAACCGTTCAAAATTCAAGGAAACAATCAACTACAAAAATTTACCTAAGATCTCAATAAACAAATTTCTTTCATCTCTTCCTAGAGATGATTCTTAACACTGTTTAGGTAGCACGCAAAAGTGAAAAATTTGCCGAAAATTTTTTAATTTAATTTTTTTTACCTTTTTCTCCTGTTCAGGTCCATAAGTAGCAAAAAATGAAATATGCCTGGCCAGAACCATGTGTTTGTCCAAGGGTTAACACCGTTTAGGTAGCGCTATGGTATCACGCGATCATGCACCGACAGCAGCAGCACAGGCAATGCAGTAAGCTCAGCACACGCAACAAGGGACGCAGCACACAATATAAAAGCGACACGACGCTCACATCGAGGCATTACACAGCGCGACGTCAACGAGAGCTCAGCGGTGAAAGTTTTAAGTGAAAGTGAAAGTTAAAAAAGTGAAAGTGAAAGAAATTTCAATACGCAGTGTGAAAATATTGATTTATTTTGCTACGTTTGCGGTCATCAAACCAGAAAAAAACATCTACAAGATTTCAGAAGGAACAGAATCTTTTAACTAGTGAATTCAAAAGAGCATATACATTGTTTTTCGACGAAGTGGACTTAACCGGTGAAAATTACACACCTAATACAGTGTGTCGCCAATGTTATAACAATCTCATGGCATGGTTGAGTGGAGGCAGAGGTACTATGAAGTATTGTAAGCCGGTAAACTGGATTAATCGCCCAGGTGATCATGATGCAACCAGTTGCTATGCATGCGTAAATTACACATGTCGTCTAAATCGACATTCTGAGAAGAACAAAATTTATAAAGCAACTGCAACAGCCACACTACCAGTGCTTGCACCTGAAAATTTTGTATCACCAAGGCCGCCAACTCCAGATCGTACTACAGAATTTGAGATCTTAGGTAAATTTTTGTAGTTGATTGTTTCCTTGAATTTTGAACGGTTTGCTACCTATGGACCTGAACACGGGAAAAAAGGTAAAAAAAAATCGAATTTTTTTAAGTTTTTTGCGATTTTGATCTGGAAGGTGAAATTTTTTCATATGTTCGCAATTTTTGTTCTTTATGACAAGAGCTACAACTTTGCCTCAGAGAGTAAATCGAAATTCTGAACGGTTTGCAAGATATGAGCCTGAGAAAATGATCACATTTTTACGAAAATGATACCGAGGCCCCAAATCTTTGGCGGCCCATAAAAAAAAAAGTGCATGACTTTGGGAAACACGGGTCTTTTTTTTAGTCTTTTATCACGTAGTGGTGTCCGTATATGGTTATTTTGCCATGACTTAAAAAATTACACACAGTGTATGTATACTCAAATTTGCGAAGAACCATATTGATCAAGATGAAGGGAGGAAAAACAACTATTTAGGCGGGGAAAATGGCAGTGAGAGCAGAGAGAGAGAGAGAGAGAGTGAAAAAGCCGAAATGTGCAGGATGAATGGTGAATCCCGAAAGTTTTTCCAGAGGGTAAGAAGATTTAATAACGGGCCTAATAATGGGCTGTCCTCCTGCAAGGACGGGAATGGGAATCTGGTGACTGAGAAGCAGTGTGTGCTCAAAATGTGGAGAAACCCCTTTTCAGCACTACTCCACTCCGATTCTTCCACTGAAGATCATGAGGTAATGATAGTGGAGGATAGTGTAGAATCAGCGAAGACGGGTCTTGCTGTTAATAAGGGCAAGACAAAATTGATGGTGTCAACGACTAGAGAAACCTCTTGACTTGGTCGGCACTTGAACGTTGACAACCGATTTAATATTGAAGTGATAGATGAATCTGTCTACCTTGGATAGGCTGTGAACAAGGACAACAACGTCAGCCTGGAGAGAGATTGGAGAATTGTGCTTGCAAATAGATGCAATTTCGGGCTCAGCAAGCAGTTTAGGAACAAAGCTCTCTCTCGATGGACAAAAGTACAGCTATATCAGACTCTCATTTTATCTATCTTGACATTTGGCTCCGAAACTTGGGTCATATCGCAAGCGGATGAAAAACATCTGTGAGTTTTCGAGAGAAAAATTCTCCCTAAAATATATGGTCCTGTTAGAGAAAACGGTGAGTACCGACGTCGCTGGAACGCAGAGCCATATAATCTATATTCTGACGTGGACATAGCTAGACGAAACAAATTGGGCCAATTGCGTTGGCTAGGCCATGTTATCAGAATGGATGGAGATGAACCAGCGCGAAAGGTTTTCGATAACGTACCCGTTGGAAGCAAGAAAAGAGGACGTACCAAGCAACGTACCCGATGGAAGCAGGAAAAGAGGACGACCAACACTGCGCTGGAAAGACCAGGCAGAAGAATCCCCCCTTATCCTTGGTGTTACCAACTGACGAGAAAAGGCGAAGGATAGAGCCAGTTGGAAGAATATGTTGAAATTTGTTTAATTAATATGTGTAAGACATCTGACCTCATGAGGTTGTAAAATAGTGAATAAAAGTAAAGGAAGTGAGTGTGGGGGCTCCTGGGCAACCCTCTAAAGTTGGTCACTTCGGCCACGCCAAATTTTTAATTGACTGCAAAGTACAATTATGAGCTGAGCGCAAAGATATTTTGCATGGTGAATTGTAAATACCTACAAAAAATATGCTTACATGTGTGGGTGATCTCAAATAGGTTAAGATATATTTAAGTTATAAGAAAAATATTTCATATTTTTTGTCGAGGTAGGTTCCGTGTTTTTAATGGTGCGATGTCATTGTTAGCCCGATTTACAAATTATATATAAAGTATTGTTGGATTGGTTATTATAAAATTCTAAAATAACTAGTGGATAAATTGATGCTCAAATTATATTTCAAAACTTCAAAATATTACTTCAAAATTTCAAATATTTTTTTTTTCCAAAAAAGAGGTTGTCGCTTGTAAATTTTTTTATGTTTCAAAATGAAGAAGTAATGTAGAGGCGTGTAGTGCTGTCTTTGAGTCATTGTGGTCCACGGGCCTTCCCGGTAGGTGCTTTCCAAAATGGACAATTTGTCATTACAAAATTCTCAAACGGCAAAGCATCGATTAGAAAATGTATATCATATTTTATTAACCGCATATGTTGATTTCGTACCCAAAAAATATTTTCATGGCGACCATTTTACTAAAAAATCCAAAATTTTGGAAAATATATTCCCTGCTTTGGGAATGTGACTAGTTTGTTGGGCATAAATGCAAAAACCTACTAGCCATTAATTTAGGAGACATTTTTTACATATCTGCAAAATTTCTACATATCTAAAATTGTGTAGATTTGACGCAGTTTTCAATAAAATGTTTTTTCACAAAACCTGGTTCCCTATTTTTTGTCTGTTACATATTATTAAACCTCGTGTTCTACCCTTTCCAAAATGGTATAACTTTTGTATAAGAAGTGTATTTTTCTACTTCAAGTTATTAAAAACAAAGGGGTTGTACCCATTACTAATAGTTCTTAAAAAAAGTAAAATAAATTAAAAAAACAACAAAAACTGTTTTTCATTAAAATTAGTTAAAGTGCCTTTATTCAAGTGAACCAAAAAAAAAATAGCACATTTTTGGACTTTTTTTATAAATTGCACAAAAAAGTTCTTTAGTTAAGAAACCACTATTATCATGATTTGTTAATATCTCAAGATGTCTAGCTTCCATTTCCATTTTAAAATTTTGCAATCGTTTACAAACTACAAAAGATACAGGCTGCTGAATATAGAATTTTTAGTGCCTTTAAATAAGTGAACCGGAGTGTACGTATGTATCGGGGTTTTCAATAAGAGCGCTACAAAAGTTTTTTAAATAAAACAAAACCGGTTTTAGATACCAATGAAATTCTTTATTCCTGTGAAAGTACGTTCGATGCCATTATGTATGGAACTCGATTTCTTTTGCATGGCCACCACGGGCGCGCTTGCAGAAGTCCAGACGCTAAACCCAATTTTCGACGGTTTTCAAGCATAAATCGGCCGATACTGCTGCAATTTCACGTTCGATATTCGTACGAAGTTCATCAATAGTCGCTGGCTTGTTGGCATAGACCATAGACTTGACGTAGCCCCACAGGAAATAATCTAACGGCGTCAATTCGCACGACCGAGGCGGCCAATCGACTGGGCCATTTCGTGAGATAACACGTTCACCAAACTTGGTTTCCAATAAATTGATTGTGGCATTCGCTGTGTGGCTTGTGGCGCCGTCCTGTTGGAACCACATGTCCTCCAAGTCCATATTATCCAATTGGGGCCAAAAATATTCGGTTATCATTGAACGGTAGCGATTCGCATTCACAGTAATGTGCCGGTCTTGATCATCACGGAAGAAGTACGGCCCAATGACGCCGCCGGCCCATAAACCGCACCAAACCGTAATTTTTTCGGGATGCAATGATGACTCATGGATTACGTGATAATTGCTGTCTGACCAATATCGCATATTTTGCTTATTGACGAAGCCATTCAGCCAGAAATGAGCCTCACCGCTGATGGTGATTCTCCGATGAAAATCCGAATCATTTTCAAGTTGTTGCCAATTCACGAACATACGACGCTTATGGTGGTCAAGCGGCTTCAGTTCTTGCGTCAATTTGATCTTGTAAGGATGTAGGCCAAGATCTTTTCGCAAAATTCGCCACAACGACGTCACAGAGATGCCCAACGCTTGAGAACGACGTGTGAGATACACATTTGGGCTTTCTTGAACTGAAGCCTCAGCGGCAGCAATATTCTCGACACTACGGGCACTTCTTTGTCTCACTGGCACGGGAACATTTTGTACTGTGCCTGTGGATTCAAATTTTTCCACTAGACGCTCAATTCTTGATCTGGTAGGACGATTATGACGACCATAAATTGGACGTAGCGCTCTTAAAGTTGAGGCCACTGTCTCCAAATTTCGGTAGTAAATTTTAATAATTTCGATTCGTTGTTGGCTCGTATATCTTTCCATGCTGAAATGGCAAACCTTACTGAAGAGACATGTCAAAAGAGCGGGAAAAAATATGGGGTCGTTTGCTGTCCCTATCGATTTACTTTTGTAGCGTCTCTGTTGAAAAACCCTTTATGAGGGATATATCAAAATCTATAGCGATCTGCCCAATTTTTGGACCAACTAGGTAGAGTGCAAAAAGATTATTAATAGATTACAACTCATTGATTTACCTACTTTAGAGCGTCGTAGGGCAATGTTGTCTGTATGTTTTATGGTTAAACTAATCAATGGAGAAATTAATTCAGCATATTTGGTCTCTTCACTGAACATTAATGTTCCTCTTAGAGCTTCTAGACAATATGTTCCATTTTATCTACCCGCGTGCAAACATAACTACGAATCCTTTAATCCAGTTTTTACTCTTTGCAATACTTTTAATGAGTTCCACCACCTATTTTCTCTATCGGATTCGATTGAAGTAATTAAACGAGCGATTATTTTTTTTATGACTCTTAATGCTTAGAATTGCCAGATTTAAGATTTCATTCGAGAAATCATGTGAACGTATTTTGGTTCCGAACTAAATTTCCTGCTTCATGTGTCCTGTTTCATCTGTTCCTGGTTCATTCTCATCTTGATGTATGTCTTTGTCCTGCTTCATCTGTCCTTATTCATCTGTTCCTGCTTAATCTGTTTCGGTGTCGTCTGTTCTCGGTTCATCTGTTCCTGCTTCATCAGCTCCTACTTCATCTGTCTTGCTACATATGTTCCTGCTCCATCTGTTCCGGCTTTATCTGTTCCTGCTTCATCTGTTCCTGTGACACTGTTCTTGCTTCATCTGTTCTTGTTCCATCTAAATCCTCCTTCATTAAATTTCTCCTTCATATGTCCTGCTGCATGTGTTCCTGTTTCATTGTCATCCTGCTGTATCTGTTCCTGCTTCATCTGTTCCTGTGACACTGTTCTTGCTTTATCTGTTCCTGCTTCACCCGTTTCATCAGATTCTACTTATTCTGTCCTTATTCATCTGTTCCTGCTCATTCTGTTTCTGTATCACCGGTCCCCTCTTCATTTGTTCCTGCTTCATCAGTTCCTACTTCATCTGTCCTGCTACATCTGTTCCTGCTCCATCTGTTCCTGCTTTATCTGTTCATGTGTCATCTGTTCTTGCTTCGCCTGTTCCTGTTTCTCTTGCATCATATTCCTGCTTCATCAGTTCCTACTTCATCTGTCCTTCATCTGTTCCTGCTTAATCTGTTTCCGTGTCATATGTTCCTCCTTTATCTGCTCCTGCCTCATCAATTCCTGCTTCCTCAGTCCCGCTACAACTGTTCCAGCTTCATCTGTTCCTGCTTTATCTGTTCCTGCGTCATATGTTTTTACTTCATTTGTTCCTTCTCCACATACTTCATCAGTTCCTACTCTTTCTATCCTGCTGCATCTGTTGCAACTTTATTTGTTACAGTTTTTTTTTTGCATTCCTATTCCATTCATATCATTCTTATCTTCATAGTAGTCTTTTTGTACTTATATAATAATTCTGTTAATATCGTCCATGTTCAATCTATTATCTCCTGCATGAATTTATTACTATTTGTTTTTTAATTTTGTTCCTGATTACTGTTTTAATTTAATTTATATACTTTAGTTTTGTATTTAGTTTTTAACTGAAGATATGTAAAATTATATTTTTCCAGCTGTTTTTAGCTGAGTAAATAAATAAAAAAATAAATAAAATATGGCTGGTTGAGTAAATTACCCCTATGTACTATTAATTTCATTGGTAAGATTTTCATATTTTAGCTTATACGTTTTTGATACGAGAGCTTCAGATTACAAAATGTAGCTTTTAGAGCCGAAAGTTTACAATTTAGGAGGTAAATGCCACTACCCATCTACCCAAATATCCATGTTGGAATACATAGTAAAGGGTCCGCCAAATAACTTTTTTTTTGAAAATGCTATAAAAAAAAACTACTGAATATTTTCTCAAATTTCTTTTTTTATTTGAAAGCACAATCCTTCCGGTTAATAATGGAAAATAATTTCATTCAAATGGCTGCCTCGGCTGGCCATGCAGTAGCCTACACGATCGGTCCAATTTTTAAGCACATTATCGATTGTGTGCAGCTGTATTTCACCAATGGCTTCACGAATATTGTCCTTTAAAGCGTCAATTGTCTCTGGCTTGTCGGCGTAACACTTATCTTTGAGGGCACCCCACAAATAATAGTCCAACGGTGTCAAATCGCAGCTCCGAGGTGGCCAAATGACATCAGCTCTGCGGCTGACAATGCGATCTTCAAAAACAGGGCGCAAAACATTGAGTGTAGCTTCGGCTGTGTGGCTCGTAGCGCCGTTCTGTTGAAACCAAGTGTTGCCAATATGCTCCTCGTCAATTTTTGTGAAGAAAAATTCGTTCAACATGGCCCGATAACGATCGCCATTGACTGTAAATTCGCACCAAACAGTGACTCGTTTTGGGTGCATCGGCTTTTCAACGTATGTGCCCCAAATGCGACTATTTTGCTTGTTTACATACCCGCCAAGATCAAAATGAGATTCATCTAAAAATGTGATTTTTTTTTGGCAAAATCAGCATCTTCTGTAAGTCGATCGCAGGCCCATTTTTCCCATATTTCCCAGCGTTGTTCAAGCGTATACACAACCATATTCGTTCAGCGGAAGGATAAAACTAATTATCTGTCAAATCGGACATGAGCCAAGTGTTACCATTCACGAAATAAGCACTAGTTGAAAAAAAACGTTAGATGGCGGACCCGTTATATATTTCAACTACAAGCAAATGTTAAATTATAATGGCCCGATCGGAACTAAATTGCGAATGGCGCCATTATGATAACGGGCTATTTCCTGCATCCAATTGAATCGTGTGATCTCGACAATATTTAGTACCAACAATACGGCACTACTCTTCGGACAGATCAATCATTGGCCACTTAGATCACACCTCTAAACTTGTTCGTTTGGGGCTAAATAAAGTCCAAAGTCTACATGAATAAACCGGGTCCCATTGAGGAATTGGAAGCCAATATTACTCGTGCCATTCGCCAAATTCCACTCAAAATGCTCGAGCACGTCGTTGAAAATTGAAGCCTTAGAATGACCCATGTTAGTCGAAAGAACAACATTTTAAATATTATAAATAAAATTTAATTTTTGTAGTTTATTGTTATTTTTGAAACGCGTACCTATAAATGAATCACCGTTTATAAAAAAAACAGAAAATATTTCTCATTTTATGTGCGATTTAAATAATGTTGGTGTCATATTCCGAAAAAATATGGCAACACTAACATTTTTATTAATGTATGATAAATTCATACTACAAGCCCACAAGGTCAGGAACATTTTTCTAATTGATAAATGGTTGGTTTTTGTTGTAATAATAGACAATTCAGTGAAGCACACTCACTGGCATTACTAGTTTCGAACTCCTTGACAAGTTCATCATCAGATGCCTAACTACTGTGTTTGAATTGATACCATCGGTAGATTATCAGTCATATATACCCAAACTAAATTATGAAATTTACATATGTGAATTAGTATCGATCAAAGATCCCTAAAAACCAACACACACTGAAATGTCCATAATTCTAACACATGAAGAGACAGTTTTTTTCCACAATGTTCTTCTTTTCCTCTTGCATTCTCGCATTGTTGCAGTGCTTTGAGGTGAGTTTTAATCTACAATATCACGGAGTTGTATTTTTCTGTGATATAGCTTTTTGATGACCGGGCTAGTGTCAGTTACGTTTTTATGAATTTGCATTTTATGACCGATGTTGTTAGTTTTTAAATCGCTTTATCAATTCATCATAAATGTTAAGGCAAAAAGAATTACTACACGCTGAAAAATCTGTCTATTTTTTTTTGTTTGGATGCAAATATGGAGTGTTTGTAGCTTGTCGCAAATGTATTATATACATAAATGCCCTTTATTTATTTAAACAGAATACAAAAATATAAAGCAATATAACAAAAAAATATAGTATACTTGTGTCCAAACACATTATGTTTACTATTCAATATTACATGTTGGGGACGCAATGATTAATAGGTTGTTATATATGTTTGGTGGCTAGTTTTGTTGAAAGCTGCTGAAATCATTGGTTATATGATCCCTTGGCTGAGCTGATTAGAGGTGGTTCCGAATATAAAAATGCTTTACTAAAAAAACATTGACCGTTTGGTTAAATCGCCCTATAGTATTTAGTCTTCGTTGCGATACTTGAAAAATTAAATGAAACTGATAAGTTTTTCAACAGTACACGTAGTTTTTTGTTCGTTGTACTGTTTTCTGTGTAACAAACCTGTAAATAACCCTTTTTCAAATATTAAAACTGGAATCCTGCACGTATATTTTATTTCAGTCTCACTATGATTCTGGTCTGTTTTTCATATGAAAATTGTCATTTATTTTTGGGGTAAATTTCATACGTTATTTTGGGAAATTTTTCATATTTTGACCCAAGTTTAAAAATTGGACAATTTTTCAAAAAAGTGTCTCATTTTTCGTTTGGACGATATTTCATGCAGGCTGATTGATTCAGCACTTCATTTGAAATTTCGCCCAAATTTATATGGGAAATTTTTGGCGCACTTTCATTTATCGTTTTTTTTTTGTAGATTTTTCGTAAACTCGCCTTAAAAGTTGGTTAAACACCGTCACCTTTCAAACTTACCGATAACTGAGCTTTTAAAATAACTAGTTAATGGCAACCCTGGTGTATAACAAGTATTATATATACCCAGCACACCCTAGCGGCCATAATTTGCATTTCGGCAATACACCAACAACTTTCACATCTCTTCGCTCCCTGTACTAAAACTAAAAGCTCTCCAGAGATATTCTATTAACGAGTAAAAAAAGGGAGCTTTCTATAACCGACCCCAACAGAAAAGAGAAGTGGTGAAGTGGCACGGCGCTGAGCTTGTGGTATTTCGGACGTTAATTAAGCAGACGGTGCTGCAAACAAAATTCAGTTGAATACGAGATAACAAACCTTAAAGATATTACGGTACAATTTTAACAACAACAAATAACCAAACTGCGTTTACTCAAAATAATACAAAAGGCAAAGAAAAAAAGTTATACACATAAATATATTTATTTATCGCGTAGAAGAAAAAATATCCAAAAGGTGCAAATTTGAAAGATACAATTTTAAAATTATATAAATAAATAAATTAACAGAAAAAAAACCAAATGTGATAAACCGGCTCAAAATAAAAGTGCATAAAGCAAAAATATAAATAAATAGAAAAGGAAATAATTAACAAATTGTTGATGTGAATTCTTTCATTAGAATTAGAATAGGCCAAAGAAAGAAAACTCATAACGACCGACGAGTTTTTTTTCTTTTGTGTCTTTTTTTTACATTGTCCTGCTTTTGCACGGCAGAAAAGACAGATGAAAAAAAAAGATAAGATAAGCATCAACAAATTGTAATTTTTTTCTTTTTTTTTTGAAAATGAAATGTAATTTGTTGTCTTTAACAATTTGTAATGCATTTAAGCTGAAAAAATTGTGCAAATTTCCATTCCATTCATTTACAACATCAAAATTATAAAATTAAATAGAAAAATATTTTAATAAAACAAAATTATAAAACAAAAAAAAATTCTTCACTTATACACAAAAGTTAACAAACAGCAGCAGTCAAAGTGTAAAGGATTCTCTGTACAACATACCGTTATACTCTCGCAACAACACCCCATTATTAAAAAGGTGCCGTTACATCTCATTGCTCTCTCATTCCTGCCGGTGAGCGTGAGAGAGATCTAATCTTTGTAACATAATTGTGTGTGTGTGTTTGTTGAAAACATCTGTGTGCTATCTGTCTGAGTACAATGGCGGATGTTATCGATAACAGCTCTGTTATAATGGATGCTGGTGTTCCTGTATCAGTTTCCCCAACAGCTCCATTACTGTTAATTAACGATGATTTACAGTCGGTAAAGAAGGAACAACAACAGCCACCCAGCCAGACGCATGATTTGTTGCAACAGCTACAGCAACATCAAGAACAAGAGCAGCAGCAGCAACATCAAGAGCCACAACAAGAACAACAGCTGTTGGAGCAGCAGCAGGAGCAACCACAGCCACAACAGCAGCAACAACAACAACAGCCGCTGCAGCAACAACCACAGCCGCTGCAGCAACAACCACAGCAGGAGCAACAACAACAACAGCCGCAGCAGCAACAACAGCCGCCACTGCAGCAACAACAACAGCCACTGCAGCAACAACAACAGCCTCTGCAGCAACAACAACAGCCGCTGCAGCAAGAACAATCTACACAACAAACGATTTTGGATACTCAACAAGCAGAGCCGCAGACACCACTACAACATAATCAACCGCAACAATTAGAATTGAAAGGTATGGATTAGTAGTGTTTATTGCGCTAAATGTCAAACGTAATCCTTTTCGAAAAGTCGCAAATTTCAATGACATTAGGTACAAGACATGTTCTTAATCTCGTTGAGATTCACAACGGTCTTTATATTTTTTATACTTTAATCCCATTGTGAAATTTAACATTAGCTTCAATGTTTCCTTTGGCTGCTTTTATTAATTTCATTGTTTGGAGTAAAAGAGAAAAAGGTTTGAAAGTGAATTTCGGCCAACACTACACTGAAAGAAAAGCACTTCATAGCATCAATGAATGGGTTACAGTAATGGGTTTACATTGATGCAATGAAAAGTTTCTTTGTTGCTATGAAATGTTACATTACTTCAATGAATCCCTTCATTGCTGCAATTTTTGAATTTGTGGACCGTCATTATTGCTAAGAAACCTTTTACATTGATGGAATGAAATATGTTTTTCATGTAAATATGGGAAACTATAGAGAAAATTGCAGACATTTTATCGACATTGTAAAGTAGAATCTATTAAATAGGCCATTCTTTACATTACACTCATTTTATTGCATTTTAAAATATTTTTTCTAAAAAAGCAATAATGAAACATCTTTCTTTAATATAATGTAGCATTTCATTAATTTTGAACGATTCATTAATTTGGTTAAAGGATAATATGTACATATGTAGGTCCGATTTGTATAAATGTATGTATTTATGTATTATTTATATATTTATGGACAGTAGCTGTGACACAATATATGAGTGCCAGTATGAGATAAGGAATAAATAAGAAAAAAATAAAAGGCTGAAATGCAGAATCCCGCGCCATTTAAAAAACGAAAATCGAGCAAAATAAGGGGATTTCAAAAACCCAAAATTTTTTTGTCGGCCGGACAATTCAGAACCATACGTAAAAGTGGGAACTAAATATGTCCTTGCCAAAAGCCTTCTTATATTTAAAGGCGTACAGTGTTGTATCATCCATACACTGAAAGAAAATCACTTCATAGCATCAATGAATGGGTTACATTAATGGGTTTACATTGATGCAATGGAACCCACAGGTCCCAAAATTTCCAAAAATCAAAAAATTCCGAAATCCCATATTTGAAACAGAGATATTCCTCTCCCAGGCCCCGTCCCAGAAAACCTAATAATCGTCGAAAAAATCGTGCCACAAAAAGACGGAGCTTTGGAGACCCATAACTCCTAAAATAAGGGTTCCCTCTAACTTTTCCATTTAACATTTTTTGCTTAGAATCGTGTGTTCTACCCCCCCAACATTTTTTCTGACCATTTTTGGACCCTACGGACCCCATATTTTGCTCGATTTTCGTTTTTTTTAAATGGCGCGGGGTGGATTTTTTCCAAATAATTTACATGATAGTGTGGCAAAAGTTAAAATTGCATTTAGTTATGGAAACTGTCTTATACCATCAATGAAACATATTCATACCATGAATGAAGCCGGTTCATACCATCATGAAACCTGTTCATACTATCAATGAAACCTATTCATACCAACTATGAAACTTGTTCATACCATCAATGAAACGTGTTATACCATCAATGAAATATGTTCATACAATCAATGAAACATATTCAGACCTTCAATGAAACATGTTCATACCATAAATGAAACCGGTTTATTACGTTAATGAAACATGCTCATAGCATTAATGAAACATGTTCATAGCATCATAACATCAATGACTATATTTCATTACATCAATGAAACGGTTTATAATATCAATGTAACAGTTTTCTTTAATACAATGATAATGTTCCATTCCGGTTAGTAAGTTTACATTAATTTCAGGTCTATGAAACATTTTTCGTTTAATGTAACATTGTTCATAGCATTAATGAAGCCCGACATTGGCTCAAAATCAATGACACTTTTCATTGATGCAATGTAAGAATCCATTAATGGTATGAAGGTTTTTCTTTCAGTGTAAGTTGAACTGAAGTTGTGTCAAGTGTATGATTCATATTCGAGACCCCGAGATCTGAAGAACTTTTTTTTGTTTGTAAAACATCGTGAAATAATGAGAACAAATTTAACAGTTGTCGAGATATCGGAAGGTTAGATTTAAAGTTGACTTCGGCAACTGCTACTACACCATTTCCAATTGAAATTTGAAAAGTATCAATTTAATTTTGAAAAATATCAATTTAGTTTTGAAAAATATCAATTGAAATTTGAAAATTATATTTGAAATTTTAAATACATCAATTGAAATTTAAAAATTCTATTTGAAATTTGAAATAGGTACATTAATTGAAATTTAAAAAACATTAATTGCAATTTGAAAGACATCAATTGAAATTTGTTCTGGAAATCGTTGCTGCAATAAATCCATTGCTTCATGCGCGGTGTGGCAGGTGGCGTCGTCTTACTGAAATCACATGTCGTCCAGATACATGCCGTCCAGCTGAGACCACAAGAATTCCGTCTTCATGTTAATGTAACGAATGCTATTCACAATCACTGCAATTTCGGCCTCATCTTCCAAAAAGTATGGCCCAATCACGCCGCCTGACCAAAATCCGCACCAAATCGTTGTGGGTGCATTTGTTTCTCATGGATTGTAAGAGGATTTTCTGAGCTCCAAATTCGACAATTTTGTGTGGTCAGGAAGCCATTCAGATGGAAATGCGTATCATCGGAGAAGATGACTTTTTTTTTTTGAAAAATTGACATTGACTTCCCTTTGCCGCATTATCCATTGAACGAATTGCCAGCGGTTTCCTTGGCTGCTGGTTTGAGCTCTTGAGTAAGCTGCATTTTGTACGCATGAATCTTTCGTCAAAATTCGCTGCGTAGTGCTTCGTGAAATTTGAAGTTGTTAAGAAAGACGCCGAATTGATGTTTTCGGGTTTTCGGTGACACTCTCGTTTACAGCAGCAATTTTTTCTTGAGACCGACCGGTACGTTGACGCACAGGAGTCTTACTATCCATAAACGACCCAGTTTCTTCAAAATATGTTGACCACTCTTCGAATGATTACATTAGGAGCACTTTCTCGACTCAAAATTCTTCGAAGTTTGCGAGCGGTCTCAGCATAACTTTTCAAATTTTTGTAATAAGTTTTCACAATTATAACGCGTTTTTCTTTCGTATAGCACTCCATTTTTAATAATCGGAATAAACAATTGTGACAGCTGCCAAATTTCAGAGTTGCCACTTGCACAAAAAAAATTACACCCTTTAAATATTGTTTAGATGTGATTTGGAATATTTTTAACGATACCCAGAATTTAACAATACATCGGCTTTGTTGGGAGATATGACCGCCATAAACATAACATTCACAGCATGAGAATCCAAGAAACCCATGACAAAACAATTTAGTCCGAAGGCGACCTAATTTTATCTAACACAAGCTGAAAAATCTATCGTTTTGTTTTTGTTTGGACACAAATATAGCGTGTTTGTAGCTTGACGCAAATATATTATACTTGTGCTCAAACACATTGTGTTTGCTATTCAATATAGCATGTTTGAGACACAATGATTAATAGGCTATAATATATGTTTTTGAGACCTAAATGTGACTTTGTTTGTCGAAAACCGTTAAAACCAAAAACGAGACAGACAGCAAAAAACAAAAAGGCAACAGATCTTCAAATCAGTAAAACAATGCTTGTAAACATGTACATGTTTCGTGCAATATGTTGCTGAGGCCGTTATTTTTCAACGTGCATTTATATTAACCTAAAAGTCTTGCTGCAAATTATTCGTGTCCAAAATTTAAACTTCTGTTGGAAATGCTAAACTGGGAGTCGGAGCCGTCCAAATTTGTACGACTCCAACTTTAACTCCAGGCAAATATTCCAGACTCTTTTTCCACAGCACTGGTCATAATAGGCACATTGAGAAAAAATGCAAGTCGTAGTAAAAAATTTCGCAGTAATCCCTGTACCCTAGCATCCACATAAGGTGAATGCCATATTCCTGGGTGATCTCGTTAAGAGATCTGTGACAGTTCTGGGCAGATGTTGAATTCAGGAATACTGATGCCAGGGGCTTGATAACCGCCTGACTGTCACAGAAGACCATTAACCCCCATGACTGCTAGACCATTATCTCTCAGCCTGTCGGTAACTTCTTCAATTGCCAACATTTCCGGCTGAGACACGCTACAATGATCAGGTAGTCTACGAGCCGGGGACAACCCTATTTCCCTATAATACTCCCCGTAGTCTAAATGATCATTAAATTTTGACCCATTCGTACAGAAATTCATATATTGTTATATGAATTTCTATATGTTATATGCATTTCTATATGGATGGAATCATGGGTCCTTCTATCCATGAACTCCTGGTGTTCCAGGAATCCATTTTCGGTATGAGAGTGTGGTATTTCCGATCGAATAGTGGTTGTCCCTCTTACGTGTAGTCGACAAATGTGAAAATGTTGGGAGTACCTTCCAGCACTATTCCATAACCCACTCCGACCATTCCCCATTCTGAGAGCTGCCTGATGGCAGACATGGAAGCAATCTAAAGAAAAAATAAATAAATAAATTGTTTCCCATTACATCCCATGAAGGAATTGGGGAGAGCTTCTCCCAACAAGTTAGCTGTGCGCTTTCTAGTTTTATACTCACTGATTAGGGCCCACAGTTGTACACCGGTTACGATCGGAATTTTTGAGATGCTTTTTCATGGCTAAATACTCGATATCTAGTGTCGCCGTCACTATGCGAGTTGACCGCCGCCGATAGAAATTTAAGTTGGTCAGAGCAGGGATCGAATCTAGGATATCATGTACAACCATCGCGCACACTAACCATTGCAACACCGACGGCCACCATGGAAGTAATCTGCCGACCTATAATGCCCACCGGAAACAAATATAACACTACACCCAGATCAACAGTAGGAGTTGTGCGCATAGCAACATGGTCCTTATTCTCTGAATCCTAGTCAGTAGTGCACAATAGGTGGGTTTCTCAAGCACCTGCCACTACATGATAACCCAATAGAGCATTATCGGTCTGACCATCGCGGTATAACTCCAGTGAACAATTCTCGGAAAAAATCCCCATTTACAACCGTAACCTACAGGTGTTTAGGGCTATCGTCGCCTTTTTCGCCCTTTCCGCTATGTTGAGTGTGAAACTAAGCTTGCTGTCCGAAATAACACCCAGGTATTTGGTGCATTCTCTAAACATAATTTTAGAACCATTCAACGTCATAGGTTCCACAATAGGCATTTTACACCTTCGGCTAAAAGAACCAACTGGGTAAAAAAGCTGATGAAAATTCTTATCAGCGATTAACTTCAAAAATATGCTTGTCATAGCGAATGATCCAAAAACACTCACCAGATGTTGTGTTGTCCTATCTTTAAAATGGAACGAAAATTTCATAATTTTTTTAAAATGCTTAGTAGACATTTTTTTCCCCATTACTCTTTGAAAATGATATCGGTCAAGTTCGTGCCGCCATTGGTGATTATCATTTAGACTCTTTTTGCTGCATTTGAATCGTTCTAGCGAGAACTTTGTGCAATATACCTTACACTTGACACTCGCGCAGGTTCTTATATCAGATCGGGATGAATTGCGGTCGTCGCAACATTCGTTGCAGATGTATCTTCATTCTTCTCCAAAGTACTAGCAAATTGTACTGTATTTTATTTTCCGAGTTCTTATATTTTTCTGTAATTTCGGTTTTTGGCTCCGCTCCATCTACGGCAATTTTAACAATTTGTTGTCAAATGAATTTGTGTCGCACTTCTTCTCAATGTTGGAATTTTTTAATTTGCATTACTTTATCCAATGCAAATGCAATAGAATTACCATTGTTCTCAATGGCAATTACAACAATTTTAATCTGCATTAATGCAAATGCAGGTTGTGTAATCGGATGCCAATTGTAATGAAATATGGGAATTCTTTTAATTGTTTTGAATTTGTTTGACTGCTGGAAATTCTGTTTTTAAAGTATTTTATATGGAGAGGTTTGTGGCTTCGATAGTACTTTCAAATTCATGAACCTGTACTGTATAAAATATTTGAAAACCAAAATTGCCAGATATGAAGGAAATGCTTTGAAAATAAGTACAATTACCCAATGGTATTTAAATTTATTTGAATTTGCCTTTGTGGAGGTAATTCAAATTAAACTACAAATTATAATGTCATATAATTAATTAGCCCCATGTATGACATTAACTCATAAACATATTTTCAAGTTACGGTTTTACTAACCTTGACTTTTCCAATTCTCCTAAGTAATTCAATACTCATATCAAACAAAACTCTCCACACAGAATAATTTTACGTACTTATGGCTTTGTCTCTACAAGCTTTTAAGGATATTTGAATATAACTTAGGGTGGGTGAAAGTTGTGAGATACATGGTCTTCATTCAACCCCCAGGTGCTTCCGGAAACACGCCCGAGGACTGATTGACTTGACTTTCTGGCATATGTTTAAGTGTCTAATTTCTGTTAATGTCAACAGTTTTCTGCTTTCTCTGCTTCTCCCTATCATCACGGTGTCGGTGAAATGATGATGATAATAACCATTGAAATGGAATATTAACAAATGTACAAGAATTCAACTTAATATGAAGTCCTGTTTCCATGTTTTTGTCTGATTCAGTCTCAGACATGTTTTTGCTGCTGACATAGCAATAATGTTGAACTTCTTGTAATCGTTCAATTTTCACAGTTGTTTGAACGAGGGAGGTTTGAAAAGGCTGAAATACAACAAATGTGTATTTTGTAATGTAGTCCCTTAAGCTTGCTGTACTACACCGATGTTTCTTTATACTTTTTTCTGTTTTGTAATAGTAGCGACATTTCTGCAGGACCTCAAATTGGTAAATGCGGGCGTCATTAAGTTTAAGCAGCTAAATATGTTTGGAAACACGAAATAGTTGCAGGCGGTAAAATTTGTTAATCAGTTCCAACTTTGGTTCAATAATTTTCTACTTCTTCTTCAGATGGTCAAATAGTCCGACTGTAAACGTTTTAGAGGCCAGAATGTGTACGTAATATTGTGTTTTCAATGTGTCATGGAGTAAGATATAGGGTGTCTTAGTAAGAATGCACTTTTGAATTTTAAAATAAAAGCACGTATATTTTGATATAGGTGTGACTTTTTTATTGGATTGTAAAGAAGACATGTTCCGATTATGTATGGAATAAAATCTCCGTCAAATAGCCCCCACGGTTTTCTTGACAGGCTATTACTATTTTCATGAAATTTTCCATGACTTTTTCACAGAGATGTGGCTGTATCTCGCAGGTGACGCGTTGGATCTCGGATTTAAGCTCAGGAATTGTTTCTGGTTTTTACGCATAAACCCGAAATATCACAAAATCCCAAAGAAAGAAATGGCACGGCTTTAAATCGTATGATCTTGGTAGACAGTTAACATCAGAATTTCTTGAGATAATTTGTTCTGGAAATCGTTGCTGCAATAAACCCAATGTTTCATACGCGGTGTGGCAGGTGGCGGAGTCTTGCTGAAACCACATGTCATCCAGATCCAAGTCGTCCAGTTGAGGCCACAAGAATTCCGTCATCATGTTCCTGTAACGAATGCCGTTCACAGTCGCTGCAATTTCGACCTCATTTTCAAATAAGTAAGGTCCAATCACGCCGCCTGACCAAAATCCGCACCAGACAGTTGCTCCTTTTGGGTGCAGTTGTTTCTCAAGGATGGCATGAGGATTTTCTGATCCCCAAATTCGACAATTTCACTTCACTTCGACTTCACTTTGCTCCATTCACCATTGAACGAATTGCCGGCGCCTTCCATGTTCTGCTAGTTTGAGCTCCTGATTAAGCTGAATTTTGTACGAATGAAGGTGGAGGTTTTTTTGTCAAAATTCGCTGCGTAACCTGTCGTGAAATTTAAACTTGTTGAGAACGATGCCGAATTGATGTTTTCGGGTTTTCGGTCACACTCTCGTTTACAGCAGCAACTTTTTCAAGAGACAGATCGGTGCGTTGATTCACAGGAGTCTTACTCTCCATAACCGACCCAGTATCTTCACATATTTTATCCACTCTTCGAATGGTTGACACATTAAGTTCATTTTCTCGACTGAAAATTCTTCGATGTTTGCGAGCTGTCTCAGCATAACTGGCCAAATTGTTGTAATAAGTTTTGTTTCGTTCTTTCGTAGAGCGCTCAACTGGCAAATTTCAGAGTTTCCACTTGCACACAAGGAAACATGACAATAAATTTAAAAAGTGGAATCTTACTGAGACACCCTTTATAAGAATTTCCATCAGCTGTTTCTTGCGGTCACTGAGGTAATGGATGGAGTTGGTCTTGCGGTCACTGAGGGAGTGGATGGAGTTGGAGTTGCAGTTAGAAGTTGGACATAAAACGAACAGAAATAAAAGAAAACGCGTATTTTCGTTTGATGAATCTAGCATCACACATAACTTAGCTGTCATTAGTACCAGTCAAACCATTGAGTAATACAACAAGAGTATGCAACAGCTGTTAAAGCTGTGACCGGATGTCACGTCACAAGATGGAATTTCATCGAGTTGGAGTTGCAGATGACAAAACTAGCGTCGAACATAATTGAAAAGTCATTGTCATAAATCAGGCTTAATTTAAAAGCCATTGGTATCAATCGTACACAATTTAAAAGACATTAGTATCAATCAAATATAATTTAAACCTTGTTTGCTTATCGCTTATTCCTTCATCCACTTTCTTTTGCATGATTTTCTAACTTCGTTTTCGATGAGCTGTTGCGTCGAAACACCCTGACTCCAACACACTTAGTTTGCTTCTCCCATCCATTCTATCCTTTATCAAATCTCAAACTTCTATTTGGATTAGCTGTAACATGAGTACCACCTGGTTGAATCAGGTTCTTATTCCCGAGAGCACTTGCGTGTTGGAGCTGTGTGTTTATCATGGCCATGGGTATTGGGCATTTGTAGCCTCAACGTCTTATTTCGAAAAGAGCATGAGCGCGGGCAATGGGTTGATTTCGAACGTCACAAACATAAGTATTCTGGATATATGTATTGGAAGGCACGACATTATTCCGTTGTCTGTATCGAACTTGATTCGAATAAAAGAGGGAATGTTCTTCGATGTTGTAAGAACGTTATGAGTCACCCTCGTCGTATATGTGCCTTTGGTGTAATACAGTCATACTCGTATACATATTTGTATTGTTGTTACAAAAAGAAGAGGGTGGATTGTTGCGTTTTAATAAGGAGCTGAAAAACTGCATGTCCTGAACGAGACATTGAATTCCATACATTTTAGGATATTCAGCAAATTTTTTCATAATATCCACAATATTACATTAGTATAATTTTTTTCTCTTATATTTATGTATATTGAACTGCTATGGGAAAACTCGTCACGTACACTGTGTCTAGTTAATAAGCTTTAATCATCTTTAATCAGTAACAACTACCACAGAACTGCGGAATACATTAGAAGAAATGTCCACACCCGACATAAGGTCCTAAATGCCCTTGTACAATTGTAGTGACTTGTAAAGCTATTCGTCACTCGGTCTTCAACTATGCCGCCCCAGTATGAACCTCATTCCTACGTTATAACCAATAGAATGTTCTACAGAGGATACAAAATAGTGCAACCGGATCGCAACCTAATGCACACAAATTACGAATGTGGATCACTTACATGAGGAAACCAAAATGCTTTCAGTGCAAAAGCATAATAGTGGTCTTCATGAAAGCTCGACAGAACCTCGTAAACTTGCACAGCAAACGTCAAAACAAACAAATTTCACATACAAAGCGACTTGCACAAAAGTGGAAAGTTTTCGAGTCAAATTTGCTGAGCAAACCTGGAAAAAGAAACGTGAAAACTTTTGACATTTCAATGTCAATATTTTTGTATTGAAAAATAGAGAGGGTTTTTGATTTATGTGAAGAAAATTAAATAATGGAATAGGTAAAGCATATACTTTTAATTTTACTTTGTTTATATACTTTATCAGCCTTTTTTTGACAATTGCTGCATAGATACACTGAGCAACTTTATTTGGTGCCTCATGAAACGCTTCGGGGCCAACTTACGCTGAGCAAAAGTTCTAGGTTTTCTTGTTTGCATGAATAACACTAATGTGTTGTTGACGAGACAGTTTCTTGTAGCAGGCCATCTGCCACGTCACCCCAACCATTTAATTCTGAAGCTGAATACACCTCATCGTCACATCCGGAAGGACATAGGGCGCTACTGCACGGACATACAAGACATCATTCCATATGACGTCAATAGACTGTCGATTACAGTAGTCCAGAAAATGTTGCATAAAACGCCATAAATGGCTATTTCGTCTAATAGGCTTCTGTCCAGACAGTTCAAAACTGATCTACTCTGGCCCAGCTTAGATCTGGGTGGAGTTCTATTTTGAATTCATGCAGATCAAGGATAATCCCAGGCACATTAGACCAGTGCCCACACTACCTACAAAGCTCTCATGATACTATTTGAGCCCAGCATACAAATGGGCGGGGCCCATACTTTGGCAATTCTAAATGTACGTAGGGATTCATCAACATGATCAACCTAGCGGAGTCTAGGTCTTCCCTATTTTTCGCCTTCCTTCGAGTTCGGTTTCGAAAACTCTTCGTGCTGGTTCGTCTTCATACATTCTACTGACATGGCCTATTCAGTGAATTCGCGTTATTTTGATCCGCTTAACTATGTCATGCGTTACCAATACTTGCAGTTGTGCACTATAGGGCCATACATTTTTCGGAGTATTTTTCTCTCGAAGACTCCTACAGATGTTTCGACTGCTTGCGATAAGACCCAGGATTCTGCGTCATAAAGCAAGACAGGTTGTAAGATAGTCTGGTACAGCTGGACTTTTGTTACTCGAGAGAGGGCTTTATCTCTAAAGTGCTTGCTTAGCCCGAAATAATATCTATTCGCAAGCACAATTCTCCGCTTGATTTCAAGGCTGTCGTTGTTTTGTTTACAGTAGATGCGAGATATATCAATTCGTCCACCGCCTCGAAATTATAACGGTTATCAACGTTCACGCTTTGGTCCATTCGCATGGAGGCTCTGCTCGTTGAAACCATTAATTTTGTCTTGTCCTCATTTATTGTCAGACCCACTTGTCCTGACTCTTTCTCAATTCTCAAAAATACCGCATTAACTTCTCTCATTGCGTCCAATGATATCTATATCAGCATACGCGAGCATCATGTGAATTTTTGTACTGATAGTTTTATTCATGTTGACTGCAGCTTTTCTCATAATGATCTGCATTAAGATGTTAAAGAGAACGCACGATCGCGGTGTCGCCCTGCCTGTGACCTTGCTTAGTTTCAAAAGGTCCGGTAAGTTCCTTACCAACTGTCACTGCGAATTTGGTGTTCGTCAAGTTAATCCTGCAAAGGCGTATGAGTTTTGCAGGAACACCAAACTCAGACATTGGTTCGTAGAATAAAGGGCAATCGAAGGTTGCCTTATAATCGACAAGTAGATGAAAGCCGTCGATTTGTTGTTCTTGAGTCTTCTCCAGGATTTGGCATAGCTGGAAAATCTGGTCAGTTGTCGATTTTCCAGACCTAAAGCCACACTGGTATGGTCCAATTATGCCAACGATAATACGTTTTCGTCTTTCGAACATTATACTTGATAGAACCTTATATGTTACCGATAAAAGGATTATTCCACAGAAGTTGGTATAGAAACTCGGGTCACCGTCTTTAAATATGGTGCATAGAACACTGAGACTCCAATTGCCGGGCGTGCATTCATCTAACCAAATTTTTCTAATGAGCTGGTGCATGCACCTTATTAGCTCATCACGGCCATCCTTAATCAGCTCCTCCGGTAATCCATCGGCTCCTGCGGCTTTGTTGTTTTTAAGCCGGGCAATAGCTGTTCTGATCTTGTCTTGGTTAGGAGGGGGCAATCGTCGTCGTCGTCAAAATTGTAATCGATTGTCTCATCGTAATTGGATATGCTGTGCGACAACATCGTCCATAGTTTGTTGCGAAGCGGTTTTTCAAAACCAAGTACTGTTGCTGCGACAGTTTTTTTAGAGTAGAAAATAGGGTTCCACTGCGCTTCAGGATCGTCATCAGGAAGGGGTGGGTTCTGTGCCAAAAGTTGCTAGAGCTTCTTTGAGTAGGCTGTGGCTACCTCTGGCAATTGCAGCTTTCCGATGTCCAGCTTCCTCTGCGTCTGGTTTCGTACGATTTTCGCTCTACTCAATCTTGTGCGAACCTTTGCTGCTACCAGGTAGTGATCAGAATCGATGTTAGCTCCTCTGATCACTCGTACGTCCATTTCACTGGATGAGTGCCTTCCATCAATTACCACGTGATCAATTTGGTTCTTCGTTCTTTGATCAGGGGATACCCAAGTAACCTTGTGGATGTCTTTATGCTGAATCTTGTACCACTAATGACCATGTTTTTTGCCGCGGCAAAGTCAATCAGTCCCATACCGTTGTCGGAACCATCAGCATGTAGACTGAAATTGCCAATTGTTGGATGAAATACATAAAACATTATTGTTTGCGTAAAATACCAAGATACCGAGAAAAAGCTTGATAAAGACTGTGGGACTCTGCACCATGGTTGGAAAGTGGTGTTCAGAACCCCGTTGTGGTCGCCCAAAAGTGGTCGCCACGCCAGAAATCATGGATAAAATCAATGGAACGATATTGAATGAACGAAGAATGAAAGTGCGGGAGGTGGCTGAAGTTGTAGGTATCACAATTGAGCGGATACATCACATATTGCATGAATTTTAGGAGATGAAAATAGATGTCCGCGCGAATAATGCTGCCATGACTCACACTCGAGCATAAGCGCAAACATATGACCACTCCAAATGAGTGTTTTGCGATATTCAACCGCAATCCGAAGGAGTTTTTGCGGCGTTTCGTACCCGTGGATAGTGGACAAATACGGTGAATGTGTACCAAAGAAAGCCAAGCTGGGAAGCTGGGTCTGTCGGCTAACGAGGTCATGGCGACAGTTTTTTTTTTTTTTGGAATGTATGCAGTGTCATTCACATCGATTACCCTGCAGTTATCAAACTGCTCTCCACTTTTACTTTATTGCGCATCTTGTGTGGCAAAAAAAAATTACAGCAAAATTTACTGTGGTCAGTTTCATGTCGCATGTGTAACATGGTAACAATTGATAAATACCCAAATCGGTCGCCAAATTTTGAATACGGAAAATTAATTTTTTCTGATGAAACTAACAAAATTTGATGTACAAGAAGGTGCTAAAACCAAAAAATACAAACAATCCAAAACGTCATTATGAGTTTTCCCAACACATCATCTAAACTTGTAATCACAATTTTTTATCATCTTGTTTGTGTTATGATCTTATTTACCCAATTTTCCGAACAGACATCATGAATCACACCATTTCCCAAAAAATCTCATAAATAAGATCATAAATGATTCCTAATAAAAACACAGCAGCAAAAAGAAGTGGTTTGCATGCCATCTAGCAGGCCTGGAAATACAGTCAGAAGACCCACCCTACAAATACAAGCGAAATTTCAACTAAACATAGGGCGCCGTCGCCGTAGAAAGAAAAGCTTGCACACTTCCCTTCTCTTGTCAGACCAGCTTGCTAACCTCCAGAAGGCTTGCAAAAGAGTGTTTTTAGAAGGACTTAAAGAAACATAAACAGTATACATGTGCGAATTATTTCCATATTTATAATGTGCTGACATTTTTATATCTCCTAGCTAAATTATTAATATAACATTTTAACATTACAAAGTTTTTTTTGAAATCAGCAGCTTTAGGAATCGAAAACCCGACCTCAGCGCGTATAGTATGACACAGCATAATGACTAAGTCGTAGGGAAGTTATAGAAAATAGGGTGGATGGACGAGAGAAGCAAACCATGCAGCAAACTAAGTTTAAATAGTGTTTGATTGATATTACTGACAGCTAAATTATGCTTTATGTTGGTAAATACGCATTCCCTTTTGTTTCTGTCCGTTTTATATCCAACCAAAGTACAACAGCTACTCGAACTCGATGAAATGACCTACTACCTCGTCGTCGTCGCGAGAACGTAAAGAGAGGGATATAGACTTTTGTCTATTGCTCTATGGTATAGTCTACTCGGCTACCGCATGTTATGATGTGCAAAGGCCGAATTTCCCTCTTGCCCTCTTGCTTTACCTTAGATGGCCTGCTTAAGGTTGGAAAGTGTACATGGGATATTTTCGAAGATAACATAAGGCCTCCATGTTTTTAGAGGAAGCTTATTTTCAGGCCTTCGTCAAGAAGCGCGATGTGACTGTGTAACGAATTTTTCGTCAGTCTTGAAGAAGCAGTAAGGAGAGCCTGCTAGGAGAAGTCATAGGCACAGCATCGTCAATGCACTGAAAGAAGAAGATAAAATAAGGCCTCCATAGTAAGGAGAGCCTGCTAGGAGAAGTCATAGGCACAGCATCGTCAATGCACTGAAAGAAGAAGATAAAATAAGGCCTCCATAGTAAGGAGAGCCTGCTAGGAGAAGTCATAGGCACAGCATCGTCAATGCACTGAAAGAAGAAGATACAATAAGGCCTCCATATTTCGAAGATAAAATAAGGCCTCCATGTTTTTAGAGGAAGCTTATTTTCAGGCCTTCGTCAAGAAGCGAGAAGTGACTGTGTAACGAATTTTTCGTGAGTCTTGAAGAAGCAGTAAGGAGAGCGTGCTAGGAGAAGTCATAGGCACAGCATCGGCAATCCACAGAAAGAATAACTTTTAAATGTCAAAATATTTGTCTATGGTAGCGCTTAACTACCAAGTGGGACATTTCATACAAAAATCATGCCTTATTACAGCAGGTCGGTAAACGATTATCAGGTTAAATCTTCCTTATACACCAGCAGGGTTTAATTGATTTTACTTTCAGTTGATGTACATTAAATATCCATTGAAGTTTTCAAAATTGCAATTGATGTCATTAAAATTTCAATTAGAATTCGAATTAGAATTTAAAAATTATAAAATAACAAAATGACAAATGGTATTTTTATGTTTTTGAAATTTTAACTAAGTCTATCGAACTTGAAGTCTTTTAAATGTCAACTGATATCTTTTAAATTTCAGATTCAAATAAAAAAATTTACATATTTAATAAATATTAAATGATATTTTTTGAATTTAAATTTGAAATAGTTATCGTATTTGTGTTTCTTTATTATAATTATATCTCCCCTTAGTCACTGAAATGAAAATTGTATTTACAAATCCAAATCTTATGTGGGCGTATTCATCTAAACGGGAGTATTCGGCGGTTTTAGTACATTAACTGTTGTTGCTCTTGCGTGTTTTTCCAAATGTCATATTAAATTTGGACACGTATTCACGTCATACCCAAAGACTTATTTGCCTTCATCTTTTCTATTTATACATGACACTTGGTTTTCCTCTCCCTCTCTCTCTCTTTGGATATGTCTCTCTATATCGTAATTCTAGTCGGGCAAAGGTTGTCTGGTTGCAAGTGACTAATGTAGCTTTACTTTTGATATAATCATGATGTCCTGCCAAAGGAGTACTTAGGAGTGTCGTCGTCTTCTCTTAGCCATTCATTTATATGTGAGTTTTTAAATTGGGCTGTTAACATGAAACGTACAACTCCTCCCCCCAAGGTCAATGGAACTTTTTAGCTAATTAATTCATTACCATTTTAATTACGAGTTTTAAATGAAGATTTGTTGTTGTTTATTTTTGTTTAATTATAATTGTTATTTTTTAGACGATTTTATTTGAATGTTTATTATATTTATACATGTGTTTAAACACTTTGGCGGAATTGTGATCATAGATGTTTGACATTATCAAAGTGCGTCGTGTCGTGATGGTGTGACTCATGTGGTGCGACGCTTTGGTGTGAAATGAAACGAGACCACTTTTGTGCATTGAATTTTTAGTTGCTATTTATATATGAAATAGTGGTTTGTTTTCGATTTTATTATATGAAATTGATGTTGTGTGTTTGTGTTTGATTTTGTGGCTGATTCAAATACACCTGATCTAATTTAACTGAAACTTAGGCAAAAAAGTAGAGCGCGATAGTGGGAAAGAGAACTACAAATGTTGGCATTAAGCGGGTTACACAATTTTTAGATATTGCTTGTGTGGTATTAAGAAGCGATCTCGAATTTTGATGTTTTGTTCTTTTGCCAACTGCTGTCCCATAAACATTTTTGATATTAATTGTATCCTATACTTTTGATGAAAACCAAAAGTTGTTTTGCTTCAAGTGCCGAAAGCAAACAAACAAAAAGCCTTCAAAACCCAACAAAATTACGAGATTTTAAATATTTAAAACTTATCTTATAACACAAAAGTTGTTCGCTTTCACCATTTGTTGAATAAGCTTAATGATGCAACGGTCAATTTCAGCTGCACTCACAGAAAAATTGGGTAGAGAAACCAAAATTATCTGTAACCGACTATAGAGGTTATTTATTACAAGCGAATTTGGAGGCTGTCACAACCGAACTTAGAGGCTGTCACAACCGAACTTAGAGGTTGTTACAACCGAACTTGGAGGTTGTCACAACCGAACTTAGAGGTTGTTACAATCAAATTTAGGGGTCATCAACCGAATTTTAGCTACCGTAATAATTAATATTTGTTTGTATACATTTGTTTTTTATATATATTGATTTTAAAATTGTTAACGACATTGTGGAATTAGAAATCATTCTAAAAATTTTAGTTTAAATGTGAATAATGAATTTATTGTGACAACCGCATTGGACATTTTTGCTGTTGTTGCAAACATATTCTGAATTAATTCAGTTGCAATAACCGAATGTGGCATTAATTCAGTTGCAATAACAGAATGTGATATTAATTCGGTTGCAGTTGGCGAATTTCATATGGTTGCAACAACAGAAAGAATGTCCAATTCGGTTGTCACAATAAATTAATTATTCACATTGGCTATTGCAACCGAACGAGTGCCTCATTCGGTTGTTGCAACCGAAATAATGAAAAATGTGGCTGATGCACTGAAAATGGTTAGAATTTCAGTTGCCACAACCGAGGCAGTTTGACAAGTCCGTGACTTTTTGAATAAACGATACTCTTTTCAGCAAGAAACGTTATATTCGTCAAAATAGTCACCTTTCAGCACGATACAAATAGTCCATAGTTTTTAAAATTGTTGTATTCCTTCCAAACATGTAATAGGGTTTCTCAAGGTCCTCAAAATAGGCGTTTGTTTTAGCCATTGCTTCAGGTTCGGAAATGGTCAGTGGAGACTAAATGCGGCTAATATGGTGAATGAGGTAGCAATTCGTAGCTTAATTTATGGAATTTTGCCATGGCGACTGCGCATCAGTGCGCCAGTGAGTTTTCATGGTGGAAGATCAGTATTTTCTTTTGCCAAATTCGATCGAGTTTGGTTCAAATCAATATTGAATCTGTCTGTCGATATACTTCGGTGTTTGTTTTACCCTTCCCAAGGTAATCGATGTGAATAACACCACACGCATCCGAAAAACTGTCGCTATTACCTTATTTGGCGACGGACCCACCTTGTACTTCTTTGGTACACGGTCACTTGGAGAAGTTCACTGCCTTGGTGGTTCTTTTGTCGCTGGTGCATTGTCATGGATCAATGTTTCATCCACGTTTACGAAACGATGCAATCACTCCATCGGATTGCTGTTGAAAATCGCCAAACATTCCTCTAAAGTGGTCACACTGTAGCGCTTATGGTCGAGTGTGAGCAATCGCGGCACCCATCGCGCGGATACCTTTTTCATGCTCAAATATTCATGTAAAATGTGATGCAACTGCTCAGTTGTGATGTCTACAGCCTCACTCATCTCACTCACTTTCATCTGCCGATGGTTCAGTATCATTCCATGGCTTTTATCAACGATTTCTAGCGTGACGAACTCTTTTGGGCGATCTGTACGTTCGGCGTCACTTCTGCTGGGATACGAGTACAACGGCAGTCAGTAAACTTTTTAACCATTAAAATTCCAGGTGCTGAGTCCCGATAGTATTTATCAAAGCTTTGGGAGCAGTATTGGTATTTAATTAAGCACGGGGGAAGTTCAAATAGTCTCGTACGTTTCAAAGTACCCTCTTATGAGACGAGTTTGTCTTAACCGAATTTCAGTAGTAGAAACTGGATTCAGCTGAGACAAGAGTCGAATTTATGGTTGCTTCAACCTATTTTTTAACAAATACTTTTGTGGTTGTACCTGTGTATTTTGTTACTTGAGATCAGGAATTTAAATGTTTATGATTGATTAATAATGCTTTAAAATTGTCAAATAAAACTGTTGTACAATTTGGTACAAAACAAAAGTTGTTCGCTTTCAATGGTTGACAAGAACAAACTAGAGATTGCCGCAGAATGAGGCGATTGTTGGCTATAAATCGAAAAAAAGTGATGCCATATTAGAGACACCCATTGGTTTAAAGCCTTCTATTGAGGTAAACTTTTTATTATTGTTTCGATTGGACGCACCGTTTTCGAGTTATAGCAACTTTTTTATTTTAGCGATTTTCTTATTTTGGCGATTTATCGAAAAAAAATGTTGGTAAATACGAACTCTGTGACTAGTTTCCAAAACTGTGACAAGGTCATCATTAGTTCTTTTCAATGACGCATAGTTGATTGGAAGGAAACATTTCTTAAAATAACCAAGTATGTGGTAAAAAATAACTTGAACGTAGTTCAGTTCAGTTTAAGTTAACTATACCGCAGTTAATAGCACTAACTCAACACAACTACGTGCTTAGTATAAATGAACTAGAACGTTCGGCTACTACATACCCGCACGGAATTTTACAACTCAATACAGTATTATTTAATACATAGGGTTTTCTCTGGGGTATTTTCAATGCCTGGGGTATTTTCATTGCTTTTTATGAGAATTTTTGTAGTCCTGTATCCATTGAACTCCGGAGGTATTAAGTGAAACTATTCAGGTAGAGATAATACTATACAAAATATTTTTGTTTAATTGGTAAATTTGGACTTAATTACTAAATTACTAAATTTTTAAGCAAACGATAGGGTTCAAGATCATATAAAAAAATTATCTACTTTTAATTACTTGATAAAACGCAACTAATTCAACAATAGTTAAACACATCAACTCCTTTCCTTTCCATTGCAATTGTGGTTCATGGTCATCAAAGTACCAACAAGCTACAAGTAAATATTCTTCTTCTTTCTTTAAGAAAATACAATTTAGCAACAACTATCGTATCAATGTGAGACATACATTTGAACAATTCTTGGATAACAATATAATTTAAATTACAAGATGTAAATTTTTCAATTTAAACAAAATCTTGCATGCAAATTGAAATTCAATTTAATATTTATGCTAATTTATTTTATTTTGACAAACATGTCAATGGTCATTATTAGGGATGGGATTCTCATGCATTTATTGTTGAACAATATTCGCCAAAATAATGATCGAAAAAGCCCAAAAATTTGCCTTAAAAATTTAAAAAAAAATGCGTTTTAAAAACTGTTTTTTACACTTATTCGTACTCACGGCAACAAAAAAATCCGTACATATCAATAACATTATCAATAACGTTGAATTGCCAGACTATGAGGAAGCTCAAATCTTGATAAAAACAAACCGAAATTACAGTAAAATAATAAACACGTAAAATTATTTTTATTGTCGGTCGAATATATGTTGGGTCCATATAGGCTCGGATATAAATAGGCCAATGTGGTTATAAGAAATTAAAGGAATTATTCTTCTCCTTAATGGTACATTTATTTTTATGGTGCATCATTTGGGCACTCGCATAACACTAACTTATCACGATATGGGCCGTCTTGACAATCGGAAACCTGCAAACATTCAACTTAAAGTGAATAAATAAATCAACTTCAATGCTACAAATTCTTCAGATCTTAAAGAAAATTAAAAATTTTCTTTTGAAAAATCGTGCGAGAAGCTGCATGCGGCGCTACGTACTTCACTTTTTTATTATAGGTTTATCCGGTCTCGAACAACCCCGGCAAGTCAGAGACCTTACAAAATGAAGATAACATATTTCGCCAAACAGTTTGATCCTTTGCCTTATCTCTCCGGTTGGCAATACCAAGTGTTCGCAGGGATTCGTCAACCTGATGCCTTCAGCGGAGTCTTGGTCTTCCTATTTTTCGTCTTCCTTCGAGTTCGGTTTTGAAAACCCTTCGAGCTGGTTCGTCTTCATCCATTCTACTGATATGGCCTAGCCAGCGCAATTGCGTTATTTTGATCCGCTTAACTATGTCAATGTCAGGATAAAGCTCATACAGCTCATGGTTCATGCGTCGCCGATACTCGCCGTTGTGCACTATAGGGCCATAAATCTTCCCGAGTATTTTTCCTTCGAAGAGTCCCACAGACGTTTCATCTACTTGCGATAAAACCCAGGATTCTGTGCCATAAAGCAAAGCAGGTTGTGTGAGAGTCTGGTACAGCTGGACATTTGTTACTCGAGAGAGGGCTTTATCTCTAAAGTGCTTGTTTAGTCCAAAATAACATGTATTCGCAAGCACAATTCTCCGCGTGCTCACAAGGCTGACGTTGTTGTTTTTGTTTACTGTGGATCCGAGGTATATAAATTCGTGCACCACCTCGAAATTATAACGGTTATCAACGTTCACTCGGTGGAGGTCCTCCCCTAATCGCGTGGAGGTCTAATCACGTGGAGGTCCTCCTCGTTGAAACCATTAAATTTGTCTTGTCCTCCTTTACTTTCAGACCCACTTATGCTGACTTCTTCTCAATTCTCGAAAACACCCCAGTAACTTCTCTAATTGTGCGCCCAATGATATCGATATCATCAGCATACGCGAGCAGCATGTGATTTTTGCTACTGATGGTTTTATTTATGTTGACTGCAGCTTTTCTCACAATGATCTTCATTAAGATGTTAAAGAGATCGCATGATTGGTTGTTGCCTCGCCTGAGGCTTCGCTCAGTTTCAATGGGTTCGGTAACATCCTTACCAACTTTCACGGCGGATTTGGTGTTCGTCAAGGTTATGCTCTAAATGCGTATGAGTTTTGCACGAATACCAACCTCCGTATAGGGCTATCGAAGGCCGCCTTATAATCGACAAATATATGATAGGTGTCAATTTGTTTTTCGTGGGTCTTCTCCAGGATTTGCCGTAGCGTGAGAATCTGGTCGGTTGTCGATTTTCCAGGCACAGAGACTCGGGTCATCTTTTTTAAATATGGGGCATAGTACACTGCGACTCCAATCGACGGGCATGCATTCATCTAACCAAATTTTGCTAATTAGCTGATGCATGCGCCTTATCAGGTCATCGCCGCCAGCCTTAACAGCTCCGCCGGTAATACATCGGCATCGGCTCCTGTGGCTTTGTTGTACTTAAGCCGGGTAATAGCTGTTCTGACCTCGTCTTGGTTAGGAGGAGGCAATCGACGTCATCGTCCAAATTGTGTTCGATTTTCTTATCGTCATTGGATATCTCAGGTACTAGTAGCGCGGAGAAATGATCTCTCCATACTCCCAACATTCTCTGCACTTCTGTGATGAGATTTTCATCCTTGTCTTTACTGAAGGGGGCCTGGAACCATGTTCACTAGTTCTGCTATTCACTTTTTGGTAGAATTTTCGGGGTTCATTCTTCCTTCTGTATGTCTTAATTTTCTCACTCTTGCGGTTTTTCCACTGCCGTTTCTTACGCCTAAAGAGACGGGTTACCTCCGTTATTTTTTCCCTTTACCGCTCAGTCGCAGCTCGCGTTACAATTGACATTAGCATTGCTATACGTGTAGCGTTCTTTTCGTCGTTTGCTATGCGACACCCTTCACCGTACAACGATGTGTTGCGAAGCGGGTTTTCAAAACCAATTACGGTTGTAGTGGCAGTTTTTATAGAGTTGGAAACGGGATGGGGTGTGAATCTGTTTTCGGGCATTTTGCAATTTTTCCTCATCACACACGTTTTTCATTCACAACTTCCAAACAATTTGGTCGCATTTTCAATTTTTGCCCCTCCCCCCTTTCCACCCTTTTTTTTAACCACATTCACAATTTGTTCCACATTCCTAATCTTTCAAAATGATTTTGCTCACATTTTCAGGTTTCACCCTTTTCGCAAGCTTTACTGCATTTTAAAGCTTTACCCTTTTCACCCCCCATTTTACCCTTTTTACCTCCCATTCAATATTTTTGCGCATTCCAACCTTTTTTAGGGGGCATTTTTACCCTATACATATTCACAATTTTTTTCTCACTCCTAACCTTTTCCAACGATTTTCTCGCATTTTAAAGTTTTACCCTTTTCGCCCCCCATTTTATCCTTTTTATACCCATTCAATATTTTTGCCCATTCAATATTTTTCGATAGTGTCGCCGTCACTAAGCAAGGTGACCGCCGTCGGAAGAAATTTAAGGTGGTCAGAGTAGGGATTGAACCCACGTCCTCATGCACAAGAGCCGCGCACACTACCATTGCACCACCGACGGCCACTGGGGGGCATTTTTACCCTATACATATTCACAATTTTTGCCTCATTCCTAACCTTTTCCAACGATTTTCTCGCATTTTAAAGTTTTACCCTTTTCGCCTCCCATTTTACCCTCACTCAATATTTTTGAGCATTCCAACCTTTTTTTTACCCAGTTTACCCCTGTTTACCCTTCTTATACACATTCACAATTTTTGCACATTTCAATCCTTTCAAGTTTTAACCTTTTTTGCAGCGACTCTAAAATGAATGGCTCTATTTAGTATGATTAAAACATTAGCTTGTTTGTTTTAATGTGCACAAAAATTTTTGTTTTTATTTCTGTTTCACAAATATTATAAATTTGGAAAATTGAAAAAATACGATTTAAATTGTTGACGTTCTTGAACTGTAGTTTTAGAGCTATTACGTCCACAGCAATCGGTTTTTTACAGAACACCAAAATGTTTACTGGATCAAAGGTTCTAGATTTCGTTCCGATCCGATTCTTTGTTTCGATTAGATTCAAACGGCGCAAACAATACCGGTGCAATTATGGTTGCCATATTTTTGTATTTGGCCTCATTTGACCATTTGCCGGCATTTTAAATAAATTGTCTCTATTAAACGTTGGTGATGTCATGAATGCTACACTAACAACGCTTTCTTTTTATATTTGCGTAGAATTATAAAGTCATAAATCAACCTCCTGCTACACTCATTTCTTTTTATGCTTCTTCAACTACATACTTATTTTTTTTCTGACATGCAATTCATTTAGTCGATTGCCTTCAGAAGCATTTTCTTATTTGTGGATTAACACACCTACTACCCCACTCACTAACCACTTATTGATTTGTATGACATCCTTTGACATCATCAGATAAATCGAATTACAGGCCAGCGAAACCTACTAACCACTAACGCCACTTATTGCGTGCCCACCACCATCCATCGCACCACTGTTTTAAAGTTGCCCTCCTTGTAGTGACGTCATTGTCAGACTTTATTTATGTACGTGTTAAGACCGACAATTTCTCCCAAATGACATTCGCATGCAGGAGAATGACATACAAATCTATGGCAGACGCGACAAGACAAGAGGCTTAAACTGCACTATGGTACAATCGCCAGCAAAAAGTGGTGAGAAATGAGTGTGGAGTGAGGGCGAGAATGCGAGAGATCAACAAACTCAAAGTGTGACAATTGCACACTTCTTCTGCCAAGTCACCGTCGTCATCGTTACTTTATGAACGAACAGTGAGAATGCGAAAAGCGGCAAGCGGCAAGTGAGTGAGTGTACGCAGATAAATAACAATAGATGAGAATGCATTTAGAAACCTATTAAATTCAACAGTGCATAATGGCACAGTGGTTTGCTAGAACTTATTTACAAGAGTTTTGTGCGTGGGTGTACATATATTGTTGTAAAGGGTGCATCAGTTATAGGTACTGTTTGTTAAATTAAAAACAAAATTATATTTTATTGGGTAATATTTATTATCATAGAAAATAACCGTTCTTTACATTTAAGACATTAAAGATTATTGGTACAAAGTTCCTTAGTTCCTACAAAGTTGAAAAATATTAAACAACTTTTGTTTTAATACTATTATTATCAACTATATTGAATACTTTTGTTTTGGTTTGTGTCTAGACTAACATATGTTGGAAAATTTCTTGTTTAATGGGAGGGTTTCTACGTGGAGCCTGTAACCAGTATTTTGTATATATTGTAGTTTTGAAACCAATAAAAAGTAAATTTAGAAAATCCAAAGTGAAAGAAGAAAGTACATTTCTGCTTTAAGAGTACCTTTCTTTAAAAAAGTTAAATTTCTTACAAAAGTACCTTTACCAGCCAGGCTGGCATAAAATCAATGGAAGCCATGTTTTTTACGTCCCTGACGGTGAAAGAATGCCACCCATCACTTAGTGTGATGGCAGAGTATTTTGACATCTTGCTCATCTGGGTACTGGGACACAGCGGCATTCCAGGCAATCGGATGCGTTAGCTAGACTGGGTACTACGGCACAGGTTCTTCCGGCAAAAGAAGGTGTTGCGTAGCGGATGCGTTAGCTAGACTGGGTACTACGGCACAGGTTCTTCCGGCAAAAGAAGGTGTTAGTATGCCAATCTCTACCTGTCGTTTGCAGATCAGGCAGTGGGCCGATAACACGTTCAAGGACAAGTGGAGACTTACTTCAACTTGGAAACAAGCCAGGGTCATCTGGCCACAGGTGGACAGGAAGAGGACTAGATAACTACTTAACTTGCCGAGAGGGAGGTTAACTTGTAGGAAAACACGCCCTAAGATTGGGACATAGATTGCCCTGCTCTGGCAGGGCTTGAGAGGTAGGATATTCGGTACAAATTAAGTTAGCACCGTAGCATTACAGAATATTCCTGTAGGTCTTATAGACAAATTCATTGAAAGGGCATATTGGCTAGACGACTAGTTGCTATAGAGGAAACTGCAGGTATCACAATGGGCTTCTTTAGCCTAAGTGTGCTAGACAGCGCGCTGTCCTTCAGCCTTTTCAACCAACCAACCAACCAACCTTTACTTAAAAAAATATTTTTTTTAAAATAAGTACATTTTCTTAAAAAAGTACATTTTCTTACAACAAATTGACTTTTCTTAAAGAACTACCTTTTCTTTAAAGAGTATCTGTTTCGTGAAACAAAATAACTTTTCTTGAGATAAGCTATTCTTGAAAAAATTACCAATTCTAAAAAAAATTCCCATTTCTTTTTAAAAAAAAAACCTTTTCAGGGATGATTTTCCTATTTATTCGGGCTTTTTATTGGTACTTTTTATTTCCTTATTCAAGCTCAAGACCATCTATATCTCTATTTACAGTTTTTTTTTAAAAAGATGATGTTTTGCAAATGCGTCCTCATGATTCCTGACAAACCGTATAGCTATTTCAGATCTAGCCACAGATCTTCATCAGCGATTGTTTGGAATGCGGCTTTTGAAAAATTCATCAAACTAAATGTAAATAGCTATACGGTTTGCCAGGAATCATGAGGATGTATGCGCAAAACATCTTCTTTTTTAAAAAACTATATCTCTATAGAGATATAGATGGTTTTTCTTCAAAAAAAAAATACCATCTCTTAAACAAATACCTCTTCTTACAAACATTCATTTTGTTAACAGTAAATGTTCTTAAAAATAAAATAGTACCTTTTGTTTTCTTTTCTTGAGATAAAAATAAGTACATTTTCTTAAAAAATTAACCTTTTCCTAAAAAGAGTACCACGTCTTTAAAAAGTACCTGTTCTTAAAAAAGTACTTATTTTTTTTTAAAAAAAAATTCGTACTTTTATGGCTTTTTCTAACCGAAAGTACATATTCTCAAAAATTGTACATTTTCTTAAAAAAAACATTAGCTTTTAATAAAAGACCTACCTCTCTTTAAAAAATTACCTTTTCGGGGAAATTTAACACATATTCTTACAAAATGAACCTAAAAATATACGTTTTTTTTTAAATAATAACATTCTATAAAAGTTTAACATTTTACAAAAAGTATATTTTCTTAAAGATCCATTTAAATTACCATATTTTCCAACGGCCGCCTTAGGCGTGTTGGAACTAAATAAACATAAACGGTTTCCCATTGCATCCCGTCAAGGAATTGGGAAGAGCTTCTCATAACCACCGAGCTGTGGGCTTTCCAGTTTTATACTCACTAATTGGGACCTACAGTTTTTACACCGATTCCGAACGGTGTTTTGAGAACTATCTAGTATATAATATATAGCGAAGGGAACTTCGTTCCAACCGGGTGTCCCCTGGCACCTCATGTAATTTTTTCTTTCAAATGTTGTCCATAACTGTAACTAACATTGTCCATTCTGAGATGCATGCGAGCATTTCGAGTGGTATTTGGCGAAATGCGCCAGTAGCCAGCTTGTCCATGCAGATTTTGAACTTAACGTAACCCCCAAAGTAATTAGTCTAGTAAATATTAATATAGGCGGCCAATTTACCGTTCCGAAGTGTGAAATTAACTGTTCACCGAAAAGTTCTCTCAATAATGTAGTGACGCCTTGTTGGAACCAAGTGTCGTCGAGATCAGGGTCTTAAATTTCAGGTATCAAAATATCATTACGTATCCACAGGGAAATAGTGTAGAGGCGAGATATCATATGATTTAGGCGGTCAATTTACCAGTCTGTAGTGAGAAATTACCTGTTCACTGAGTAGTCGTCGCAAAAATACCATGGTTCCACAGATGATCTGGCAAGTAGCGCCCTCTGGATGGAGTCAAGTGTCGTTGAAATCACCGGATTCATTTAACAAATAATCCATTATCAGTGCGAGAAAATGGACACCATTCATAGTTACATTCCGGCCCGCCTCGTTTTTTGAAGGAATATGGAATATGGCCGTCGGTGGTGCAATGCGCGCCTCTTGTACATGAGATCCTGGGTTCAAACCCTGCTCTGATCACCTTAAAAGAAAAGGTTCTTTCGGCGGCGGTCACGTCGCATAGTGACGGTGACACTATCGAGTATATAGCCATGAAAAAGCTTCTCAAAATACCGTTCGGAATCGGTTTAAATTGTAGGTCCCAATCAGTGAGTAAACACTTTAAGGCGCACAGCTCAGTGAGTGTGAGAAGCTCTCCCCTGTCCCTTCATGGGATGTAATGGGAAACCATTTATTTTTTTTATGGATCGAAGATTTCATCAGCCTATACACCACAATAAACCGTAGATTAGTCTGGATCTAGTGGCAGCTCTTGAATCTCTTCTGGCTGAATTTTGGTAATTGACATAAACAGAGTTCGTATTTACCCCCCATGTGTCACCCCTACACATCGTCGTGGGGAATGTGTAATGGACGTTTACCCATTACCCACAGGGTATGGGGAAAATAATGTCTCATGTACAAAAGCCGCGCACACTAACCATTGCACCACCGACGGCCACTACCATTACCCTCAGAGAAATGGGGTAAATAATGGGTTGTTACCCACGACGATGGTTAATGGGTTAACCAGGGTAACCCATCCCCATTTTTGATCGAAAATATCAAAAAATTAGAAAAACTTTCTATATCTGGGAAGCGCAGCGTTTAATCGCAAAAATTACCAATTTTTACGGGTTTCTAAGGGGTTTTCATAAACTGGTTCAATTCATATGGAAGAATTTTTTTTCAAAAAATTCCCAAAATAAGAAAATTGATGAAACAAAAATGTGGCTATAACTCGGAAATGGTGCGTCCAATCGAAAATAATAATAAAATTTTTACCTCCATACGAGGCTTTAAACCACTGATTGTCTTCAATATGGCATTAAAATCGCGCTTTTAAAATCGCTAAAACTAAAAATTTTCAAATAAAAAAATCGCTAAAACGCCCTCATGTATATATCTCGGAAACGGAACGCCCAATTGAAAAAATAACCAATTTTACTGGTTTTCTACGGGTTTGTCATAAACTACTCCAATTCGAATGGAAGTCCAATCGAAAAAATAAAATTGTTTTCCATATTTCTAAGGGGTTTTTCATAAACTGGTCCAATTCGTATGCAAGAATTATTTTGCAAAATTCGCGAAAATACGAAAATCGCTTAAATACAAAAATTTTTATAGCTCGGAAACGGTGCTTCCAATCGCAAAAATAATAAATTTGTTACCTCCAAGTGAGGCTTTAACCACTGGAGTTCTTTAATATAGCATTATTTTGTTTATTAATAAAAAATTTCTACTGATTAGCAAACTAACGGGTTTTTCAATAAGAGCGCTACAAAAGTTTTTTTAAATAAAACAAAACCCGTTTTAGATACCAATGAAATTCTTTATTCCTGTGAAAGTACGTTCGATGCCATTATGTATGGAACTCGATTTCTTTTGCATGGCCACCACGGGCACGCTTGCAGAAGTCCAGACACTGAACCCAATTTTCGACGGTTTTCAAGCATAACTCGGCCGATACTGCTGCAATTTCACGTTCGATATTCGTACGAAGTTCATCAATCGTCGCTGGCTTTTTGGCATAGACCAAAGACGTGACGTAGCCCGACAGGAAATAATATAACGGCGCCAAATCGCACGACCGAGGCGGCCAATCGACTGGGCCATTTCGTGAGATAACACGTTCACCAAACTTGTTTTCCAATAAATTGAATGTAGCATTCGCTGTGTGGCTTGTGGCGCCGTCCTGTTGGAACCACATGTCCTCCAAGTCCATATTATCCAATTGGGGCCAAAAATATTCAGTTATCATTGAACGGTACCGATTCGCATTCACAGTAATGTGCCAGTCTTGATCATCACGGAAGTAGTACGGCCCAATGACGCCGCCGGTCTATAAACCGCACCAAACCGTAATTTTTTCGGGATGCAATGATGACTCATGGATTACGTGTGGATTGCTGTCTGACCAATAACGCATATTTTGCTTATTGACGAAGCCATTCAGCCAGAAATGAGCCTCATCGCTGAAGATGATCTTCCGATGAAAATCCGAATCATTTTCAAGTTGTTCCTCAGTCCAATTCACGAACATACGCTTATGGTGGTCAAGCGGCTTCAGTTCTTGCGTCAATTTGATCTTGTAAGGATGTAGGCCAAGATCTTTTCGCAAAATTCGCCACAACGACGTCACAGAGATGCCCAACGCTTGAGAACGACGTGTGAGAGACACATTTGGGCTTTCTTGAACTGAAGCCTCAGCGGCAGCAATATTCTCGAGCCTATCGATTTACTTTTGTAGCGTCTCTGTTGAAAAACCCTTTATTTAAATAAAAATTGTGATCAATTTACACCAAATTGATGATATCCTTACATATAATTGATGAAAAATGTACAGCAAATTGGTGGACAATTCAAATCAAAATGGTGAAAATTTACTTCAACTTGATGTAGCATTGTCGTTGAATCAACGTAAACTATTGATTGAAGATTGATAAAATATTCTTCATCAATTCACTGAAGTGTGTTGTAGGATGGAAAATGATGAATTGTTTCATCCCATTGAGGAACAAGTTCATATAATTGATGAAAAATGTACAGCAAATTGGTGGACACTTCACATCAAAATGGTGAACAATTTACACCAACTTAATGTAGCATTGTCGTTGAATCAACGTAAACTATTGAGGAAAGATTGATCAAATATTCTTCATCAATTTACTGAAATGTGTCGTAGGTTGGAAAATGATGAATTGTTTCATCCAATTGACGAACTAGTTCATAAATTTGATGGAACTTTTTCTTTTAGTGTATAATAATCTGCGAAACGTTTTGCCCCATACGAATGCGTTCATTCGTACAAAAGTGTTATTATTATTCTCTATTCTACATAGTCAAATTATGCTGTCAGTAGTTATTTCAGTCATAGCATTGACTGTTGCTTTTGCTGTTGACAAATTTGCTTCGACTATCGTGGACATTAATAGTTTTAGTCCGAATGTCTGTTGCTGTCGGCTACCATTTGTATGTTTGCCACATTCGTAGTCGTAGCAAACGAAAACATTTTGAGTGTTGCAAAACCACTGTGCAATGACAGATGCAAACTCCTAGTAACCTACTGAATCTATATTGTGACAAAAACAAAAAATTAACAATAAATAGACACAACAACAGCGTTTTGTGCAAACAAAACAACAGAACACAACAAATAACATGCAATTAAATTATAAACTATTTAAGAATTTTATCGCGTTATCATTTCCAAACAATGTAGATACATCAACTCATTCACACCGAAAACAAAATGTTGCTAGTGATTGGGTAGATAAAGAGCGACAACAACATTTGTAGTAGGTTGCAAATTATCAGGGGCATTGATAAGAAAAATATGAATCGTTTTATAAAACAAAAAAAAAAATACTCAAATCGATTCTTTGCCGATTTTTCGATTGCTATGATTTTAATAGAAACAGTAAAAGTGGGACAATGGGATGATTCATTAAGACAGAAAATTTTCTTTTATAAATTAAACACGACAAAATTTTTCGAAATGATATTTCTTTTATTTCATCGTGTTTTTAGCCTATGGTATTTATGGGTGAAACACAATATCCGTTAAATGACCACTACGAGTTCTCTGGAAGTACAGGATGCACGTATCCAAATTTTCCACGAGTTTTTGACATAGCTCGGGCTGTAGATCATAAACACGTATGGTTTTGTTATTCAGCTCTGGAATCATTTCGGGCTTACTGGCATTTTTTTCATGTATTCCAAGAGAAAAAAGTCCAATAGTGTCAAATCGCAAGATATCGGCGTCCATCTGACCTTGTTGTTTCGCAAGATCATGCGTCCTGGGAAGTTCGTTCACAATACAGTCATTGTTGAATGCGCTGTGTTGCAAGAGGCACCATCCTGTTGAAACCACATATGTCAGACCCAGCGTTACCGGTGAGAAATTTCAAAACGTGGCACAAAAAGGGGATTTTTTTAAAAAAAAAAGTGGCACAAAAAAGGCGATTCTAAAAAAAATAGTCGCAAAGTTTTCATAAAGGCGTTTATTTTAAACAAAATATTGCAACCCAGTAAAAGTTAACAAAAACGTAACATAAAACAATCAGTTCATTCATATAAGTGGTAAAATACACATTAAAACTAAACAACAATTCTTTAGATGACACATACTTAAACATACATATGTAAGCTGTATCACCCACATATGTAAATATATTTGTATTTTGAATTATATACAACATTTTTTGTATATTATGCGTAAAAATGAAGTATTTATTTATACGATTTATTTTTTTGAAACTTCGTTTCGATACTTATTTATAAGTTCCTCGCCTGGAGTCCAATCATTCAGCTTCTTGTCCAGCAAATTCATTGCTGAAAGCATGGATTCGCAGGTTTTTACCCTTAACCTGTTTGTTCATTTATTTTTCCTTAATGCCAACTTTGAAAATACGCGTTCTGCGAAAGCACTGCAGTGTGGCAAAGTGAATATATATCCGACAAATTCATACAGTTCTGATATAAACGTTCGTTGAAATTATTTTTGAACTGACATACTTTGAACCAAAAAACTTCAACGTGTGTTATATCAAAGAGGTGTTTATATGATTCGTCTATAGCCTTAAGCTGGGATCACACGATTTGTACATTTGGCTAAAAATTTGTCATATTCATAGACAAATCGTGTGAAATTTATCAAATTTATGAAAATGGCCAAATTTCTGATTTGCCACTTCAAGACAAATGCAAGTGCCAAATATACAAATATTGTTGACAAAAAAAATCAACATATTGGCAACACTTACGCCAATATGTTGATTTTTTCGTACTTGTTATGGTTTCAATTTCTTTGCCATTTTGATTAATAATTTGGCATAACTACACTTTAGTTGCTCCCCACCGATTTCATAGAATTTTTTAAACGATTAAAAATGACTGACAATTATGTTGGCGGTCGGTCCAACTTTTTGATATATAGGCCTTCAAAGCTTGAGTATATAATCGGCTGTATCTCAGGTATGTATGGTCCGATCTTGGTCAAGTGAGTATCATTAGAAAGCTCATACAAAATTCTATAAATTACATTATATACATTTTTTAATTTTTATTAACCCATTGGCGGAAAATTAACAAAAAGACTTTTGTAACCTCACTTTTTTGATAGAAACCTATTTTTCTCAAAAAATGGACGTCACCACTCCAAACAGTGACTCGATTTGGGTTGGTAAATATGCGGCGCTGCAAAATGGTCTAGGCTTCAGTTTTTGTGTCAATTGAATTTTGTAGGCGTTGAAAGTTGTTTTTTTTTGGTAAAATTCGCTAAACGGTGCTATATAGGAAAGGTTCAATTGCTGCTCACGACGTCGAATTGAGGTTGTCGCGGCCGGGTCCACACATTGTTTCACGTTTTGCACGGGCCAAGTTTCACCGAATTTATGCACCAAACGGCAGATTTTCGCCTCAACTGGTCGGTTATGTTAACCGATAAATCCACGCAAGCTGCGAAATGCACTTCTTGCAGAACGACCATTTTCATAACACGTTTAGATCACTTTTATGCGTTGTTCACCTAAGTATCGCTCCATGGCTAAGTTCGTCAAAGCCTATAGTACCAATTGTCTGAAATAACAAAAACAAATCATTACCATTTCAAAAAAATTGATATCAATGATAATTATATATGAATTATAATTGAATCACCCTGTAGTAGTGAAAACTTACACACACAAAATAGCAAAAATAACGAATCGCTAGAAATTTTACCAGAGTAGAGTGTTTTTTAAATTTACTGATTACACTGTTTTAGTCGCAAAATGTATCAACGTTCTAGTAAATTGTATCGATTAAAGGCAAGTCTACTGAGTTAATCAGAACCCATGAAATATGTAGATCAAGTCAAATTTAAAAAAAAAAAACATTTTTACCAATTCTCAGATTTTCCTGCACTTTTTTTTTTAAAAAAAGAATGGTTTTTTTCACTTTTTCCAGCATAACTTCAAGAGACACCAAATTTTTCACTCACAATATTTGGCAAAATTATAGCGATGGTATAGCTGAACAACTGTTGTGAATATACTAATACAATCTGAACGTGTCTAGTCACCCTAAATATCACATAAAGGCCACTTTGTATCTTAAAAATGGTAACTCATTACTCGGGAACGACGTCTCCGATTTTGCCGGAATAAATTTTGAAAAATTTAGAATTACAATACCTTTAATACCTTGTGTCAAGCATTGTATTACTCATCATACGGAACCCAAACAAAAAATCACAATTCTTGACAAAATGAGATACCTTCACTAAATTGTGAATAAGATCGAAACACGTCCATCGATTTTTATGATCCATGTCTCATTTTGTTCATATGTCATGTGACTTGAGGATAAACTACTAAATCTTTAAAATTTTTGCCGTTTATTATGTTTCTTGTTTTTTAATAATAACAAATTTTAATTTAAAAAAAAAAAAATAATAATTTTTTGTATAATAAAAAATTTGAATTTTTCAAGCAAAAAAAATATTTTTTCACACTGTGTTTTTTATAACTGCGAAACTGTTGTTTACTGGGTGACTATAGACACGTTCAGACTAAATTAATATGTTCACAAAAGTTGTTCAGTTTTACCATAGCTACAATTTTCCCAAATATTGCGAGTGAAAAATTTGGAGTCCATTGAAGTTATGTAGGAAAATTTGAAAACAAAATTTGTTTTTCCAAAAAAAGTGCAGGAAAATCTGAGAATTGGTAAAACTCGATTTTTTCAAAAATTTGAAATTTTTTGGCTACCGATCAACTCAATAGACTTGCCTCTAATCGATACAGTTTACTACACCTTTTCCAATTGAAATTTGAAAAATATCAATTTAATTTTGAAAAATATCAATTGAAATTTGAAATACATCACTTGAAATTTAAAAATTCTATTTGAAATTTGAAATACATCAATTGAAATTTAAAACTCATCAATTGAAATATGAAACACATCAATTTAAATTTGAAAGACACCCATTGAAATTTGAAAGACATCAATTGGATTTAAAATTCGTCACTTAAAATTTAAAAATTATTAACCGATTTTATGTACTAGATTTTTAATTTTCAATGGCTGTGTTTTAAATTTCAATTGATGTGTTTTAAATTTCAATTGTTGTCTTTTAAATTTCAATTGATGTGTTTCAAATTTCAATTGATGTATTTCAAATTTCAATTGTTGTATTCCAAATTTCAATTGATGTGTTTTAAATTTCAATTGATGTCTTTTAAATTTCAATTAGTGTGTTTCAAATTTCAATTGATGAATTTTAAATTCCAATTGATGATGTTCAAATTTCAATTGATGTATTTCAAATTTCAAATAGAATTTTCAAATTTCAATTGATATATTTCAAATTTCAAATAGAATTTATAAATATCAATTGATTTTTTTCAAATTTCAATTGGAAATGGTGTAGAACGTTGATACAAAAATTTCGTGCCAAAAACTTAACAGTGTTATCGGCTGCCGAAAACCCTAAAAATAAATTTTCATCCTTAAGCGAACCACAGACTTGTCATTCCTGAGCATGAGCTAGGTCGATAACTTGTTATCTGATTGATGAATTTGAAAAAAATATTATAAAAAAATTTTGTGAACATGATAGTGATGCAAACAACTTCGATTACATTCTTATTTGGTATCAAGAAGGGCGGTAAACCGACATTAAACACCAGCGATAGCTGATGTTCATGCTCATGAATGACAAGTCTGTGGTTCGCTTTAGAGTTAAACTTGTTCACCAACACTACCGAGCACAGTCTGCAGTCTTTTCTATGCATTTTCTTTATCATTGTAATCCATCCACCTTTTGGTAACATTTTAAATCTGCTCGAAAATAAACTACAGAAATACCATTCTACACTCCAAAACGTTCAGTCAATCGATTTAATTGAATTAAATTGATTTGGATTGAGTTGAATTTAATTGAAAGGAACTGAACTGAATTGAAATGAATTGAATTGAATTGAATTGAATTGAATTGAATTGAATTGAATTGAATTGAATTGAATTGAATTGAATTGAATTGAATTGAATTGAATTGAATTGAATTGAATGGCATTGAATCGATTGGAATTGAATAGAATTGAATAGAGTTGAATTGAATTGATTGGAATTGAATAGAATTAAATTGAATTTATTCGAACTGAATTGAATTGCATAGACTAGAATCGATTTGAATTGAATTGAATTGAAAAAATTGCATTATTATTGAACGAAAATCACAATACCTATTTACTATCCTTTATACTAGTGTCATGTCACACAATACACATGGGGCATCAATTCTAAGATAATTCATGGGCCTGTAGAGAGCGAGATAAGATCGATCTTGACTTACACATAATATGTGACTTGCTCCACGAAAAGGGACCTCTGCGCCGAAAAGAAGTTATTGAGAAAACGGCGTTTAAAAAAAACGCTTCGTTTTTCCGTGTTTTGTGCATGGTTATGCATGGTTATGAGTAAAATTTTGATATTTTTGTAATTTTGTACCTTTGATATTGAACTTTTTTTAAATTTCAAATATTATATATATTATCTGTTTATATCACATTTTTCAATTTTTTCATTAATTATGTTCATCTTTACAGGTGATTTGTAAAAAAAACTAAAAGACATAGAAACTTGCGGTTTGCGGCATTTGAAAGATGAATATATATAAGAATCACTTAAAAAGTAAAAAAATTGTTTCGGCGCTGAGGTCCCTTTTCGTGGAGCAGGTCACATATGTAGTCCGCAATACTTCGATTCAGAAGGAGTTTAACATTGAACATTGTGCGCAGAACCACAATCGATAATCAAGAACATCTTCAAGATATTATTCTTGAATCTTATTATGTCAAAATCTTTTTATCTTGTCAGAACTATTTACATTTCTGTTTCAAGTGTTTTATTTGATTCTGTAAAAGTTCTTGAATTTCCTGAAAAGTTATTAATTTGCGCAATAATATGTTGCCCGACATGGAAGTTATTGGGTCTAGACGCCTTCTACTGGAAACGATGAATTGTTTTGAGAAAGAACGCAAGCAATGATGAGCAAGAAATGGTACCAGCTCACCATGGCACCTTTGATTATGTTAAAGTATTTGAACTATACATTTCGGTATCGGCTACATGCCGAAAAAAGGGCTTCTGCAACATATTCTCTCAAACACATTCTGCAGGAACCATGTATATGTTTGGAATACGCTCCACATATTCATATATTTGTCAGCCCTAAACTCACTTATATTTAAATGCAAACATTATCATGTTTACTTTCAAATATGTATATATTTACGTGGAGCCATATTCGTGTTTCATCCCAAACGTTTATTTACTTGCGTCGAAGCATTTGAGTGTTTCGTAACAAACGACGATTGACGATAGAATGCATAAAACTAAAAGACACCAGATAAGTCAACATACGATCCTCTCAATTCTTTTCCAGACGCTCTCAGAAATTATAATTTACGACCGATTGGAAGAATAATGCAAAAATAGTTATACACTTCCAATAACATTAACTTAAGCTGAGAACAATCTCTCTTTGTCCCTCATTTATTATTTTTCTCTCGAATGAGCATAGCGACAACAAACAAACAACCACAGAAATAGAGTCGTTTCAAGAGATAGAGTCGTCTCCTTGTTCAAATACACCCGTGTCTACTGTTCGGGCTCCTTTTTATGTCTCAATTTTTTCTTTGAGAAATTCACCCTCGGTATGTAAAACAGTGATCAAAGGCAAGTTGTTGTTAAGCATGGTCAGTGGAAAGATCCCCTCCGTCCGGCGGGCTTCAAGCCCAGCAAATGCATGGCATACCGAGCATCCCGCTCGATCAGATTCCAAAGTCGTGTTTCGACATTTTCGGAAATAGCAACTTGGCCAATATGACACAACGGCATCCAACGTGGGACCCGAAGATTCATCGCGTGAATCTAGAGGTGTCATACCCACGTTGTCGCCTAGTGTTGTAATATGACATAATGGCTACGCTAACGTTACGTTTTTTGCATGTGAGTTGATGCATGCACCTGGCTAGATCAACACCGCCAGTCTTGAACAACTCTCCCGGTTTCGCTCTTTTTAAATCGGGAAGTTTCTGTCCTGGCATCTTCTTGATTATCGACACCATCGTCTTCTATTTTCTCGAATTCCTCATCTGTATTTGATGCTGCAGGCAAAGTGCCTCTCCATTTCCACAACATACTCTGTACATCTGCGACTAGACTTCCGGCCTTATTTCTGCAGAAGGGAGGCCCGGAGCCGTGGCCGTTAGTTCGGGGTTTTCTTGTTGGTAACATTTTCAGGCTTAGTTATTCTTTTTGTAAGTTTACATTTTTCACTTTTAGGCCTTCTCCACTGTTGTTTCTACCATTTACACAAGCGGTTTAGCTCTCTCATTTTCTCGTTATATTGCTCCGTCGCAGCTTGCGTTTTGACTGACTGAATCATTGCCATGCGTGATCGTTCTTTTCATCGTACTATGGTTTGCCTTCAGTCGGGGTTTCATATTGCATATAGGCATTTCCACAGAACCATAACGGGTTTTCCAGCAGCTTTTATTGAGTCGGAAATATGTTTTCACAGCTCTTCAGAATCGTCGGAAAGGAGTGTTTTCCCCCGCTAGTAATTAACTAGGTTGTGCCTACCGGTGGTAGTTGCAGCACTGCGTTGACCAGCTTTCACGGTGACTGGGTTTTGTACAATTTTTGTTCTCATTATTCTTGAGTTAACGTTTGCTGCAAGCAGTCACTGATACATATCGATATTAACAAATTGTATCATGCGTACGTGGACTCGTGTTTGTTGGAAGATTGTACCGCTGACAACCATGTTTTTTTTTCTATCAGTCTCATTCCGTTGTCGGACTAAATTCACCGACTATTGGTTAAAAACCATTTTACCTGTCAATTTTGGCATTAAAAGCGACATTAATCACTTTCATTTCAAGGGCAGTCCAACGGCATGGACACAAGCTAACGCATATTGCATATGGGCATTTCCTCAGAAAATGTAACTTTTTGTCGCGTAACGTCAGCATCGTTAATTGCTTTCATTTTAAGTCCAGCCAGTGCGATTGGTTTGCTTTCTTTTACTAAATACAAAACGTAAGTAGTTCTATATTTAGTTAAAGATGAGAAAACAATCGACCTTCCTGGTCCTAAAAAATAAGCAGTTAACGACGCTGAAGTTACATCACAAAAAGTTGTCTTTTCTGTGGAAATGCCCATATAAATACTAATGCACAGAATTGGCAGGGTGGTTCACATACTAATATGTTTGTAAAAATTAAATAAAATAAAGACAACTCAATTTCTATTGGTGTATTCTGACTTTGTTAGAAACAACCGGACTTTATTTAAGTGGCGGTCTCGGCTGGACTTGTAGTAACATATCCCTTCAACTTAATTTTCCACGACCTTGTTGCCGGTTTCTGGCTGTATCTCACGAATATCTCGAGCGATATTTGCCTTAAGGGTCTTGATGGTTTATGGATTGTTTGATGTATTGTGCGATGTGGCGCGCCATTGCACTAATTTCAAAATTCATATCATTTATTAATATTATTATTAATATTATTGTATTACATATTTATTAATTAAAATTTATTTATTTTATATTTCAGGTATGTACGATTTTTAAATTCCAATGCTCTTCAAAAATATTGGTAAGAAATGGCTTAACACCGAAAATACTAATATTATATTCCACTTTTATAAATAACTTCTAATGAATAAATTCATTGACCTGATGAACATTTTCATGCATCCAACGATATTATTTGTGTTTAAGGGTGGTCCTTATTTTAAATCCCTCAAAACGTTTATAACTTTCCAATGCTCAATAAATTGATATGTAAAATATTCAGCTCAACTTTCAAGCGGTCCCACCAAAATTTCCTGAAAATGTCCTTACGCAGCAAATAAAGTTTGCTGTTTCAAAAATTGTAGTTGAAAACTTTAATTGGTATTAATTCTGAGGGGATATAATGTTCATCCATTTATGTAGTTTGTTCAATCATAACCTGGTTTGAGATTAAATTTTCTATTAAAAATTAATTTTAATTGAACTTTGTTTTTAAAAAGAGAAATAAAATCGATTTTTTATGTGGATGGTTGGGCATATAGTTATTTCGTTGCCCACATCAGCTCCCTCCTTCACAAGTATTTAGGTATACATATTATCATTCCTTATAGAGATACCCAAATCTCAACTTAATGAGAATTATTTCAACATCTACTGGTGCAAAAACATCCACAATAATCCTATACCGAAAACATCCATGTTCATTACTTCTTGTCTATGCAGGAAATAAAAAATTACAACAACAAAATGCAACAATATAAGTTTCATTTAATATTAGAACAGATTTGTGGTAAATGTTAACAAATAATGTCAATAGTGTCTATATGAGTGCTATTGTCAATAACAAATGCCAAAAACACTACCATGCATTCATTGTAACAGCGTAACAAGGACATTGCATGAATGAAACAATGCCGTTGCTTCAATGAAACAATGGCTTTCCATCCACGCGACATTACGAGTAAGTGCATTAAAGAAACACATTCAATCCGGATGTTAAACATATTCATCCTATTAATAAATAACACGGTGCAACACGAAAAAATATAACCATATAAGGACACCACTACGTGATAAAAGACCAAAAAGAAAAAGACCCGTGTCGCCCAGTTTTGCGCAAAGTCATGCACTTTTGTTTTATGGGCCCCCAAAGATTTGGGGCCTCGGTGTAATTTTTGCAAAAAAAATGATCATTTTGTCAGGCTCATACCCTGGAAACCGTTCGGAATTTTGATTTACTCTCTGAGGGAAAGTTGTAGCTATCAACAAAAATTGTAAACATATAAAATTCATCATTCGTAGTCAGAAATGGTTCGTATAATTTGGAGTTATCAAATGAAACATAGTTTTTTTAACAATGAAGCATATACATCACATCAATGAAAGATATTATTTTGCTGCAATGAAATATATTCATCGCATGAAATATATTCATAGCAGTAATGAAAAATATTCATTGCAGTATATTCATTACAACAATGAAACAAATTCATCGCAGTAGCAATCAACTGTCACCACAGTGACGAACGAAGCATTTTCAGTTAATAAACTCATTTTCGTTGCGGTGATGAAATTCTACGTGGACTAATTTGGTGCGTCCGATTGCGGATGTCAATTAATTTTTTGAGGGTTTATAAGGGCTTTGGATAAAGTGATGCCTATAACAGCATAAACAACTTATTAATCAAGTCGATATTTCGCAGACATATTTTTGTACGGAGTTTTTTAAAATTTCCCATGAAATGTTGGTCTTAGTACGGGGTTTTTTTTGTTGAAGATTTGTATGTATGTAGATGGCTTAGAAAAGATACAAAATTACATTATTTTAGCGGTTGGATGGTCTGTTTCCGAGAGGTTTTTATAGTTTAGCGATTTTTTCCGAAATATTTGAATTTATAATTTTTTTTTACAATTCATACAATTACCAAATATCTCTAAAACAGGTAAAACGGCAAAATAAAAATAAGAAATATTAGTTTTGTCTAGTTTTTACTAAGAATTTGATCAATTTATTCAAATTTTTATTAATCGATATCGTGAATAACCAGTTAATCGTATAAACAAGAATTCTTATTAATCAAATCTATGATTGAACGAATATTTATGAATCATATTTGAAAAATTTTGTTCACCATTCAAATTATTTTTGGAAAACATACAAAAAACATGCTGTGCAAATGTAAAATTTTTACTTTTTGAGTAAAGATGGTTTAAAAAAATCACTGTAAAACCCAAAAATTATTATTATTAAAAATTATTAAAATTGTCGATTAATCAGTTAATAATGGATAGATTAATCAAGATGAAAATTAGTGGTAAATATGATTAAACAAAATGTGTGAATAATTAATTATTTAATTAATCAGGGTAACGATTAATGAGCGTCCCTGATTAATCGCACTTCCCTTATTTTTACATTCAGGAGATATGTTTTAAATTTTTTCGATAATTTTTTGTGTTTGAAAATTTGCAGTCTTTTAAGTTTGAAAAACCCATTATTTGCGTTTGATGTTGATAAGAATTGCTTTACTAATACCAGATAGAGGCAATGGTTAATCAAGATGAAAATTAGTGGTAAATATGATTAAACAAAATGTGTGAATAATTAATTATTTAATTAATCAGGGTAACGATTAATGAGCGTCCCTGATTAATCGCACTTCCCTTATTTTTACATTCAGGAGATATGTTTTAAATTTTTTCGATAATTTTTTGTGTTTGAAAATTTGCAGTCTTTTAAGTTTGAAAAACCCATTATTTGCGTTTGATGTTGATAAGAATTGCTTTACTAATACCAGATAGAGGCAATGGTTCAAAACAACGAACAAAATAACAATAACGGCATTTCGTTTTGTGTGTTAAAATTATTGTGTTAAATACAACACAAACGTATGTTAACAATAACAGTCAATAAAAAAGTTTAAAACACATTTAAATTTCACAGTTTTTCTCCAAAACTACATGAAAAATTAAAGCAAGAAGTTATTGTAATTCCACCTGGCGTATGTCACTTTTCGTCAAACATCTCTCTATCACACCTACCGCGTCACGAAGAGTGTGAAAGGAAACGTCAGGTGAGCCAAATATGATATCTACTAAGATTTGCTCTATGGGCATTCCCTGCAAACATTTTCTATGGCATAAGTTACGTGACTGTAACGCTGTCTGGATGAAACACATCGTATACGATATCGTAGTTGTATCTTAATTGCATCTTGTTTGGTGAGAAAGTGTACCCCGCCTAAGATACCATGATGTTTCAACTCTTGTGATACTTTCATAAGATTGTATCACGATACAATAAAAAGTTACCTACTAGCATCTTTTACAAGTTATATTGCCACTTTGCAACAACGGTAAATTCTAAAAATTCAAACTGTCGTGAAGGCATATGTTTAAAAGATGAAAATATGATAGGCGTGCATTTTGTTTTTGTAAAGTTGTTTACATCTAAAAATCAACTTAGAAAAATGACGTTTAAGTAAATATTTAGGGATGGCGATGCAAACGATCATTGAAATGCTTGCAGGGTTGACTGATGCTTCGAATCAAACATAGTTATTGTGTACATGGGAGTTGCCGATCGTGTGTGTGTGAAAATACGATTATTGTCTACCTCGCGAGGCTATGGGCTGGTTACCACTGATCTAGTATTCAGTTTTTATTGAATTTTCGTTCGTTCGTTTGAATAGCAAAAATTTCGTAAACCAAAAATGTCTCTCACTTTTAATTTGCTTGGTTTCGTAAACCAAATCAATTACAGGGTTGTTATGCCAAATTTAATTCGTGCGACAACTATTGTTTGCTAATTGTTTGGCAACGGAATTTTGACATTTTGATAATTTTGACAACCGATAGTAACACCACATGTGTTCAAAATAAAATGGAGTGCGTAAGGAATTATAAGTGAAATATTTGCAATGTAAATCAAAGAAAGGTGGCAACCCTCCGCAGAAAACATTCGGCGGCGTCAAGCCGGGTTCCCTGTGATCGGTTGGCTTGTAACTCCGCTCGTGAGCCAGTTCCCAAATTTGAGGGTAGGGAACAAACGTTTAACCTGTCGAATATAGGCTCGATTTGCGAGCGATTCTGCTCGGATTTAGACGCATCAACATATTGTACTTCACTTCTATCTGCAGATCTGGTGCAGGTCTACAGAAAGAAGTGAAGTTACATATCTATAAGATCAATTTGAAGCGGAAGGGTAGCAGCTTTTTGTAGAAGTGATGTGGGAGAGTGTGTGGGATCTTGCCGAATTGAAAGTGGAGGCCTCCTGGAAGGGGTAGTTTTGCAGGCCACGGAATTTCTTCCGCTGGGATATTAAAGTATAAGTACATGTAGTTAAAATTATTTCATTGTTATTAAAAATTATACCTTAGAAAATGGTGTTATTTAATAGTGGAGTAGTGTATTTTCAAAATACTGGAGTCGGAGCGAAGTTGGAGCGAAGTCGTGGCATTTTCAAATTGCTGGAGCCAGAGTCGTCTAATTTTGGCCAGATTCCTCAGCCCTGACCAGCAATGCGATTTAGCGTTGTCCTTTTGACCCTCCAAATCGAACACTATCATTGGATATGGGACATACAAGTTTTTTTTTGACTTTGTAAGAAGAATAGTCAATCAATCTTAATTCTACCCCGTGCGTAAATTTGCACTTTCATAAAAGTTATTTGCTTTTTTATTAAAATTTATTTATTTTTTCATACATAACTGCGTACAAATAACTGTACTGTATAAGTATGAGATCATAGTAGTTTGAAGTTTAAATTTTCACCGTCGTACCGTGTTGTTATACAACTTGATTGTTGCTGAACCATTAGCCCCTCCAGTCTAGAATGTGCACAATCAGTTGGTTTCTACGTGAAAATGTTTATTTAAATTTAAATAAAAGAACACCAAAATGTACAAATGATTTCACATGATATGAAGTCATCAAATAGATTAATAGAATTCATAGCCCTGAATGAATGGTTCGCTCTCGCATTGCGGGTTGAAGTAAACTCTTTGTGTTCTGGCCTCTCGTTGAAATGTGACAGAAGGTAATTTGTATGAAACCACATTAACATCCATAACGATCAACTGCTATGATGATGATGATGATACAGGTTGATGATTGATGTTAGATATGTTTTGTTGGATTATTATTCATTGCACATAAATGGGTACCGAGAGGTTTCAAAATGACTCTTTTCAAAATTTGTTTAAATTTAGCTTAAGGTTCAATTAGTTAAACAGTAATGTAGTTATTGTAAAGCTATTTGAGATGTACAATAAATAGGTTTATACCGATTCCAACCGGTTATACTAGATGCAATTCTCTTTGCCTATTTGTCTAGCAATGTGATCAGCGTAGAAAGAATCGATAGATGATTAGTGTGGGGTAGAGGCTCGCGATCACATATACAACAGTCCCTCACACTAAACATTGCATATGACTCGTACAATTGGAGATACCATCCAATTTCGAACAAAATGTTAAAAATTTCCAAATAAAGCTAAAAATTTCTAAACATATTCCGTTGACTTTTCAACTTTATGTCTTGCGGTAAAACATGATCGGTATTGATGGATTTTAAACTGACGCTGACGCTCGTCTGCTCAAATTTGCGATTGTCCGTCAAGTTGTTATTATTATTTATGCCCTGATTGTTGTGTTATTTTTCTGTTGTGATAACAGGTACTAAGCCAAAGTCTATTAATAATTATTAACTAATAGGAGACAACACATTAAAAAAATAGCACAAACACTTTTTCAATTATTGCACTTGCAATACTTAATAGTTGTAATCGCAAACGATAAGAAATTGTTTATATATGTATTATGTGGCGTGGCAATGGGTACACGCTGAAAAAAACGGCCTCTGTAATATTCTCCCAAACATATTCTGCAGGAACCATGTATATGTTTGGAACACACTTCAAACATTTATATGTTTGCACGTCCCAAACTCAGGTGTATTTAAATGCAAACATTACCATGTTCACTGACAAATATGTATGCTTTTACGTGGAAACATATGCGTGGCCGTCGGTGGTGCAATGGTTAGTGTGCGCGGCTCTTTTACATGAGATCCTGGGTTCGAACCCTGCTCTGACCACCTTCAAATTTCTTTCGGCGGCGGTCACCTCGCATAGTGACGGCGACACTATCGAGTATATAGCCATGAAAAAGCTTCTCAAAATACCGTTCGGAATCGGAGTAAAACTGTAGGTCCCAATCAGTGAGTGAAAACTGGAAAGCGCACAGCTCAGTGATTGTGAGAAGTTCTCCCCGGTCCCTTCATAGGATGTAATGGGAAACCATTTATTTTTTTATATGCGTGCTTCGTCCCAAACATCCATACACTTACGTGGAAAAATATGCGTGCTTCGTCCCAAACATCCATACACTTACGTGGAAACATATGCGTATTTTCTCCCAAACATAATAATATTTAGAAACGAATTATTCTTTCTTTCTTTATTTATTATAATTAATTTTATCAATATATATTTACAACTAATTAATATAAAAAATTTAAAGTTTTAAAATTACCCTTTTTTACATTTACTTGCAGTGAATGCATTACTTTTTTATGAAATGAGTATCTGCTGTTCTTTTGCTTCTCCTTCCTTGTCTCCTTGTTGCCCTCACGTTTTTATTTTCAGAAGGTTTCAGCTATGCTTTGGTTATCACTATGCGTTGAAACTAAAAAAAAAAATAAATGGTTTCCCATTACATCCCATGAAGGGACTGGGGAGAACTTCTCACAATCACTGAGCTGTGGCGCTTTCCAGTTTTCACTCACTGATTGGGACCTACAGTTTTACACCGATTCTGAACGGTAATTTGAGAAGCTTTTTCATGGCTAGGTTACTCGATAGTGTCGCCGTCACTATGCGAGGTGACCGCTGCCGAAAGAAAAAATTTTTTTTTTTGAAGGTGGTCAGAGCCGGGTTCGAACCCAGGATCTCATGTACAAGAGCCGCGCACACTAACCATTGCACCACCGACGGTGAAACTAGAGTGTCCAAATCCGAAACAGAAAAACCGGTGAAACCGGTTATCCGGTTTTTTTTCTACTTAACCGTGTGCCGGGTTTTTAAAAAACGTAATTTTCGAACAAACCGGAAGCCGGTTATTTGACGTCGGTTAACCGGTTAATCGGATATTACTTAATTTGTGTTCATATCCTTAAACAAATTAATAATAAATTATATGATTTTCGAATTTTAATGAAATTTTGGAATTACTAAACCTGATTTCTATTCACAAATATGATTTTATGTTCCAAAGAGTTCTAACTGACATTTTAAAAAATTTTTTTAATCATATTTCAATATGATTTCTCGACTTTAATAAGAAATAACTAGAAATTATTTAAAAATTAATTAAACTTTCCAAAATTTTTTGTTTCAAATTTAAAAAAAAGAATTATTTTATAAATAAATATTTTAAAATTAATAAGATTATCATACATGAAAATCTTTTCAAATTTGAATATGATTTTCGAATTTTAATCAGTTCAATGTAAATTTGAACAAAACTTTTAAATTTTATATTAAACACGCATTCCAAATTGGAATATGACATAATTGTTTTATTTAAAATTAAAACGTAATTGTCAAATTTCAATCGAGTTGTGAAATTTTGAATTTTAAACACTAATAAGTATATGAAATGATCGGTAAACAAATGTATTGTAAGTGAAACATGCGTAATTTAATTTAAAGAAAAAAACCGGTTCCACCGGTTTCTGCTAAAATTAAAAACCGATTTCTGGAAAACTTGAGTTTTCGAACATACCGTAAACCGGTTTCTTGAAAACTTGATCTTTCGAACAAGCCGAAAACCGATTTCCACAAAATTACGTTTTTTTTGACACTCTAGTTGGAACACAAACAATTCTTATATACAACTCTAGTTCATGCAAAACAAGCGTGTATTAATTAACACAACTGGTCCGCCATTCCGAGTTTTTCAGTTAAGGCTCGGACAGACAAAGGGCTTGATGTTGTTGCCCTTTCCAGTTTCTTTCCTCAAAATCGGTTCTCACTTTGGTCGCACACATAAATATATGCGAAACACATACACAAACACCAATGCAACATCACAAACAATTTAACCGTCCGAGCGTTTGTTTATTCTTTTTTCACTGATCATGAACCGATGAACCATTTGACGACTGAATACATGAAAATAAAACGCAATACATCAGCCACAATAAAAATCAATCATGAATCACTCACTGATAGAATAATGCAAAAATACAGATGCACGGCTGTATTTATATCACAAACACAGATATATTTCGGTCGCAAACTTATACGTTATAACATATTAATCATTTTGTCAAAAACATGTAATATTGAATAGCAAACACAATGCGTTTGGGCACAAGTATATTATATTTGCGACAAGCTCCAAACATATGATATATTTTCATCCAAACAACAAAAAACGACTGATTTTTCAGGGTGTATAAACCAGAGATCGTCAAGTGGTTCATTTTGTGTACTATTCAAGCAGTAGTGTATTTAAACCCGATTAAACGGTTATCCGAATTCGGGGCTGTGAACCGTACGTCGGTTTTTAAAAAATTTTTATTTTCGTAGAACCGGTTTTACCGATTACCTCAAGTCGATTAACCGGGTTTTTCGGTTTTTATACAACTGATGTAACAACGCAGAATTACAACCTTAAATCCATTTTCATACCTCACTATGGTTATGAACCGAAACCGGCAAACCGGTTAACCGGGTTTCTTGCAATTAACCGTGTGTCGGATTTTTACAAAACTTCATTTTCGAATAAACCGTATATATATATATATACTTAATACTACTATATTTGTGTTAAATAGCCTTAAAACTTTAAAAATTCAAAAAAAAATATATATATAATTTTGAAATTTTAATGATATTTTCGAATTAAGAAGTATGATTTCTATTTCCAAATAAGTCTGCAATCAATTTTGATCTCGAATTTCAAAATGATTCTATAATTTTCATAAGAATTAAATAAACTTTTGAAACAAATTTTATGATTTAAATTATAAAATAATACGAGTTTCTCTTCATTCATAAAAATCTCTTTCATATTTGTATATAATTTTGAAATTTAAATAAGGTTAGAGTGAATTTGAATAAACTTTTAAATTTTATATTAAATACACATTCCAAATTGAAATATGATTTACATTTTATTTCTACATTTAAATGTCATTATTAAATTTAAATACAGTTATGAAATTTCGAAATTTAAACCCAAATACATTTGCGAAAAAAACGAAAAACCGGTTAGACTGTTTTTTGTCAAAACGAAAAAACCGGAAACGGTTTCTTAAAATATTAATATTTCGAACAACCCGAAAACTAGTTTATAAAAATTGCTGTTTGTTTGGACACTCTAGGCATGATGCTTTCTCCTGCTGAAATTAAAGATAGTCCAAATTCACGTCTTCAATTTCAGCACAAAAATCTTCGGTAATCATGGCTCTGTAGCGCTTTCAGTTGACCCAAATACAATTCCCAGCAGTATTTTCGAAAAAAAATGCGCCAGAAAACAAACTGTCTGTAATTTTACACGTTGCCAAATCTGTCTTTTGTTGTTGCTTGGATGCAAATATAATGTGTTTGTAGCTTGTCGCAAATATAGTATACTTGTGTCCAAAAACATTGTGTTTTCTATTTAATATTACCTGTTTGTGACCAAATGATTAATATGTTTAAAAATATATGTTTTCGTGACCCAAATGTGGTTTTGTTTGTGGAAAACTGCTGAAAACAAAAACGTGACAGACAACAGAAAAAAAAATCACATGAAGTGTCAGGGGACACCCGGTTGGAACGAAGTACCTTTCGCTATATATTATGAACTAGTTAGTTCCAACACGCATAAGGCGCCTGTTGAAAAATACTGTAATTTAAATGGATCTTTAAGAAAAGATACTTTTTGTAAAACTATAAACATTTTTTAAGAAAGTTTTTAATTATTAAATGTATTTTTTAAAAAAAAAGTATATTTTTAGGTCCCTTTTGTAAGCATATGTATTATATAAAGGTTCTTTGTTTAATGAGAGGTACTTCTCTTATTAAAAGCTAATTTTTTTTTAAGAAAAGCTACCATTTTTAGTAAGAAGTGCTTTCTGTAGGAAAAAGCCTAAGAGTAGGATTTTTTTTACAAAGAAGTACTTTTTTTAAGGACAGGTACTTTTTAAAGAAGTGGTACCCTTTTTTATGAAAAGGTTATTTTTGAAGAAAATTTTATTTTTTTAAACTTTTTTCACTTCGGCTTTTCTAAATTTACTTTGTATTCGGTTCAAACTATGTAATAAACAGGCTCCACCTAGAAAATTTCCCCTTAAACAAAAAATAGCTCCCGATATGTTAGTCTAGACACAAACCAAACAAAAAGTACGAGTGTAAGAGTATGTGTGCTGCCAAATGTAATTCCATGCTCTGGGTTGTATTTCATGGGTTCAAAGCTACAATATGTAATACACAGGCTCCACCTAGAAAACTGCCCTTTAAACCAAACTAAACCAAACGTACCCAATATATTTGATAATAATGGGTTGTAATAACGTAGTTAAAAAACAGTTGTTTACAATTTTTTTCATTTAGCCCCCATCCCGCCACGTGCTATAAGGAACTTCGTTCCAAAAACACCATATCTTCAATTCATGAAAACAAAAGCTTGCAAACATTGCATGCTTTACCTCATCGTTACAGCTTCCACATAAGTGATTTTCCCCGACCTTTACTTGGTGTTTACATGAGACAGTTTTTCGATGACAATAACAACACATTCAAACTTTTGTAATAATACAGTCCCATTTCTCTCATTGTCTTCGTTTCTGTCTCTGCTTTCTCAAAGACACTAAATTCTGCAAATGATTTGATGCAAGCGACGAATTCGGTAGACACTGACACTGATTTGTCTATTGTCTTTATATTTGTTTGAATGTCTACGGTATAGAAACATTTGTTCTTTTCTTCGGCAACTGATATACTCGTATACTTATATATTCTCATTGTCTTGGCCCGTGTAAACGTAGGGTTAGTCTCGCCACAAGTCTACCTTTCAGACAGTGGCCAGTCGAACAAGCATTGATGACTTCGGCCTGGCTAAAGGTAGAAAGTTCGTGGGTCTCCTGCTATTCACAATAGGCCAGATATCTCTTGCACGTACACAATCAGTACGAGTAGGTAAGGCATAATAGATTATGTTGAGATATTAATATTGGAAATCCAACAATTGGATATATATTAAGATTATTCCAAAGTTCACTACTTTTTTTTATTTTTCGTTTAAAAACAATGAAACAAAAAATTTAATATAGAAAATTAGTTAGTCAACTTTGGGTTAATTACTAAAATATATACAATATTCTAAAATAATATCTCTAAATAATCCTTAACGGTTTAACTTAACTTAAATCGAGTTTTTCAGAACTGGTGTCATGGAGTATAAATATACACTTGTGTACAAATAAGTACTTAAGGTACTCACTCACATATTCAAGACTCATTGACGATCTCTGATAAAATCCAAATATTGAATATATCAATTTAAAATACAGTATTGTAGAGTCGAAGAAGACTATTAATTAAATCTCTCTGCATCTGTGTCAATGACTATTATTTTACTAAACATTAAGTGCCCAAGGGACTTGAATATAATATGGTCACTCAGGTTTATCATTAGTGTAATTGTGAACATTAGATTTTAAATTTATTGATTGATTAAAACTGTGTCTCCACTGAGTGAGTAATTAATGGTTTTAGACACATTAACTGTTCATAGAAAATCAAAATCAAAGAAGTTTGTGCCACGATCATTCAATTCCCAAGTTAACACTTAGTGGAGAGACACTAGAACACACCCCATAACAGTCTATTGTACACTGTTTCCTATTAAAATTTAAATTGAAAAATAAATTTACTATTAAAATGTATTAATTTATATGCAAAAACTGCAGTTGAAATTCAAAGAAATAAATTTTATTTTCAAATTCTAAAACACCGTCCGTGGTGCAAAGGGTAGTGTGCGTGGCTCTTGTATAAGAGAACCTGGGGTTGATCCCCGCTGTGACCACCTTTTCTTTGTTTGACGACGGTGAGCTCGCTTAGTGACGGCAATACTATCGAGTACATAATTAGCCAAGAAACCCTTTTCTAAAATTTGTTCGGTACCGGTGTAAAACTCTCGGTCCTAATAAGTGAGTGTAAAACTAGAGAGCACACAGCTCCCTGATTGTGAGAATCTTTATGGGATGTTAGGGGAAAATATTTATTTTATTTATTATTTTTTGATGAATTTAATATTTGATATGATTTTTATGAATTTCAGTTGTTGGTTTGAATTGATATCGTTTATTTTCAACTTCACTCTTTTGAATTGCAATTGGTGAATTTTAAATACAATTTTTATATTTTTATTGATGAATTCAAATTTTTTTAAATTTGTTTTTTAGAGCTTTTTTTAAATTTTTATGATATTAAAAAATCGGTAAACATTTTGCCGGAAATTGCTTAAATCCATAAAAGACGAGTATACTTATATTTTTGGGTACTAAATCATTTAGTCTCATTAGCAAACATCTGCTGTAATCTCAAATATTTAATTAGTTTTCTAATTATTTTTCAAAATTTGGTGAACCAAGCCAAGACAGTTAGTCTAATCAAGCATTTCAAATTAATTAACCATTTATCCGGCATTCACATTTCCTTATATTTTCTCAAAATCAAATTATACAAATGTTGGCAGAGTGAACTCTTGTTACAGCAACAATTTGAAGCGGAAGTGCTTTAAAAGCTAACAATGAATTTAAAATCCCCAAAAAAAAGACAATAAAATTTCTTTTGAAATTTATTATTGTACTTCGAAACGGTATTGAAATCAGTTGATAATTTACGTAATTGATTACGCAAAGAATTTTCAAATCCAATTTGAATATCTTATTAGTTTTTCCCTTGGAAAATACCAACTGTCTGTGTACCTTCTCTATGGATGAGTTGGATATTCATAACATTTTACACAGTTCATTGAACTTTAGATGTAACATAACATGACTGTATGTTGATTTTACTACCAAACAACCAACTACGAAATAACCCATTCACATCATTATAAAATCCATATCCAAACCATTTGATTCTCTGCCAAATTAAGTAAACATCTAATGCGATCTATGCTCATGTACACAAAGTGTACGCCGAAGTCACTCCCATGTCTTATGGTCCGTCTACCATCTACAACGGGCTATGGTCTTCTTGTCTAGTTTATTTTGTTGTCATAACCATCCGTGAAAATTTCGAGGTGCCATATGAAGTAACAAACAATCAAATCACATTCAAACTATGGAAAATTCAACTCAATTCCCAACATACATTTCGCACATTGTAATTTATGAGGCTTTTTGGTTTTGGTTTCTAGCGTGTATCTAGTAGCTGTGGCATTACAAATGGCCATAATGAAAACATTCCCGCATAATATGCGCACATATTTAACTTTACTCCCCGTCGCTATCATCCCCATGCTAATTCTTAATTTGGTGTTAGACAAGTATTTGCGACCTGGTCTGGTTATATGAGTGCAACTACCAAGTAGTCGGAGTCAGGTCCAAAAACAAATTCCAACTAACAAAGTAAACGGAAAATTATGCACTTTCGCTGTAACCGACGTCGCCGTCGCCATCACCGCTACTGGTCTATGTCATCCATGGCCTAATTCAAAGGGTACACCTTCAAGCACAGTGAGGTAAACATTAATCGAAACAAGTCAAATAGGAATGTCGGAATTCATCCCATCACACAGTGAGATAAAAAGAGAGTGCAACAGCTGGTTTGACCAACAGCTGTTTTGTGCAACAGCTGTTTTGTGCATTTCAAAGTAAATTCACCACATTGAACATATTTGAGTTGAACTTATTCTGTAGATATTCGAAATTGTTTAATTAAAATCTTTTTCCAGAAGTGAATTTTATTATTTTTGTTTTATTTGCTATGATTTGTTTTCATTTCTCATAAAGTTCCTTCGGAAACACCAAACACACACTTACAGCCTTATCTCACAAATCACATTCTCTTCATTTGGCATTTTTGGCATCAACAATTTGTAACAATTTGTAGAAATTCTTATTGGATGCTTCCAATTGAAATATGGAACAAAAATCAATTGAAATTTGAAAATTATATTTCAAATTTTAAATAAAGGGTTTTTCAACAGAGACTCTACAAAAGTAAATCGATAGGGACAGCAAATGACGCCATATATTTTCATCAATTCAAATTTAAAAATCATCAATTGAAATTTAAAATACATCACTTGAAATTTGAAATACATCAATTGAAATTTAAAAGACATCAATTGATATTTAAAACACATCAATTGAAATTTAAAATACACTAATTTAAATTTGAAAATCTAATACATAAAATCTGTTAATAATTTTTAAATTTCAAGTGACGAATTTTAAATTTGAATTAATATGTTTCAAATTTCAATTGATGTCTTTCAAATTTCAGTTGATGTTTTTTAAATTTCAATTGTTGTATTTCAAATTGCAGTTATAATTTTCAAATTTCAATTGATATTTTTCAAAATTAAATTGATATTTTTCAAATTTCAATTCGAAATGGTGTAGTGTATTCAAAAAACCGGTTTTCCAAAAATGTCGGTTTTCGGTTCCTTCGAATATTGCGATTTTGGCGCAACTGGTTTTCGGCTAAAACGAGGTGTAGAAACCGGTTATTAACCGGTTACGGTTTTTATGACAAATCGGTAAACTGCCTTTTATAAACATCGTTTATTTTAAATTCACTCTTTTTGTATTTTGAGATTGACTATGTACTCGGCCATGAAAAATCATCTCAAAATACCGCTCGGAACCGGTGTAAAATTGCAGGTCCCAATCAGAGTGTGTAAGCTTATGCCTTCTTGGTATGTGATGGGAAACTAAAGTGTGGGCCATGTAAAATTTGAAATTTAATAATACTAACACAGTACCTCATTAGGCCAACCCAATTTTTCATTACATTGTCGATTTGTTGGGCCTCTATTTCGTGTTTTAAGGCCTCAGTGGACTCGGGATTGTTTGCGTAACATACTACACCATTTCCAATTGAAATTTTAAAAGACTCAATTGAAATTTAAAAATCCTAGTTGAAATTTGAAACACATCAATTGAAATTTTAAAACCCACAATTGAAATATTAAAGACATCAATTGAAATTTGAAATACATCAATTGAAATTTGAAATGCATCAATTCAAATTTAAAAACATCAATTGAAATTTGAAAGGCATCAATTGATAGTTGAAAGACGTCAATTCAAATTTGAAAGACATCAATTGAAATTTGAAAGACATCAATTGAAGAATTTGAACAATATCAATTTAATTTTGAAAAATATCAATTGAAATTTAAAAATTCTGTTTGAAATTTGAAATACATCAATTGAAATTTAAAAATCTAACACATAAAAACGGCTAATAATTTTTAAATTTCAAGTGACGAATTTTACATTTCAATTGATGTCTTTTAAATTTAAATTAATGTGTTTCAAATTTCAATTAATGTGTGTTAAATTTCAATTGATGTGTTTTAAATTTAAATTGATGTGTTTTAAATTTCAATTGATGTTTTTCAAATTTCAAACAGAATTTTTAAATTTCAATTGATATTTTTCAAAATTAAATTGATATTGTTCAAATTCCAATTGGAAATGGTGTAGTCTACCGGTTTCAAATCGCAGCTGCGAGGCGGCCAATGGACTTCCCAGATTCGGCTTATTATGCAATTTTCGAACAAGAAAAATGGGACTACGATACCGCCATGCCCAAATGCGACAATTTTGTTTGTTAACGTAGCCCCGAGCTTCATCGGAAAATATTATTTTTCGGTAAAAATGCCCATCTTCAGCCAAGCGATCTTCAGCCCATTCAGTGAAGTGAAAACGCATTGGATGGCCAAGCGGCTTCCATTCTTGGACTATTTTGACATAAGCCTTCGTGCCGATGTCCTTATACAAAATTCTGTGCAAAGAAGTGCGAGAAATATTTAATTGTTGCGAACGGTGGCGAGTTGATGTTGTTGACCACACTTTCAGCTATAGCGGCAATATTATCCACTGGACCGGCGCGTAGACGAGTTCTTTTGTTCAGTAAGGACCCGGATTGATAAACTCGCTCCACAAGTTGATCTACAAGCGGCGTTGACGGGAACTCTATTTCTATCGAATTTATTTCCTATATTTCTTAGAGTTTAAGTTGAAGGCACAGAAATTTGGATGAAAGTTTTTAATAGTTCCCAATTTTCTTCAGGCGTAAAGTGACCCATTTCGTAATTCTCCAACCTTTACCAAATAATCAGTCACTTCATAAACGTCAACTTGCCCATCTGCTTCGATATAACTGGGGTTCACATTCCAAATTTTACATGTCCCACCCTTTATTTATTTTATTCATTCTATCTGTTCTCACTGAGAATCAGTGAGTGAAAACTGGAAAGCGCACAGCTCAGTAATTGTGAGAAGTTCTCCCCGGTCCCTTCATGGGATGTAATGGGAAACCATTTATTTATTTTTTATCTGTTCTAATATTTGAGTTCTCCAGTTAGGCAAAATCATCCTTGAATAAATATTCCTTTGGACGTTTTGTACTTCTTTCTGGATCGTGAATACTGTTTATTGTTTTCTGCATTCCGGCTATCATACTACCTGTGTTTTCATTAGTTCCGGAACTTACTTCTAATTCGGAGTTGGCAGATATGACTCTATTGCCTTGGCCAATTTATTTCAGAAAACTATCGGCGAAATAATTCGTTGGCAAAGTCATTTGTGTCTGTCTGATGGGCCTACTACCTCGTCATCATCGAGAGAACGTAAAGAGAGGGATAGCAACTCTTGTCTATTTCTCTACAACCACAGAGCAATACACAAGAGTCTCTATCCCTCTCTATACGTTCTCTCGATGACGACGAGGTAGTAGGCCATGTCATCGAGTTCGTGTTGCTGCTGTATTTTACTCTTTGGTTGGACATAAAGCGGATAGAAGTAAAAGGGAATGCGTATTTACGTTCGATTCAACCAACATAAAACATAATTTAGCTGTCATTAGTATCATTTCAACACAATTTAAACTTAGTTTGTTGCATGGTTTACTTCTGGTTACTTATCGTTCTCTCGCACATCCCCTCTGTTCATTTCCCTTCTACAAAGTCGATCAGCTGTGTCGGGGATACCACCTCCTGCAACGACTGGATGTCGTCGGTGTACATTTTGTGATATTTCTACTGCGAGAGTAAAATCTAGCTTACTCGCTCAAAGGTAGTTAGTGGATATTTTTTTTACTAGGAAAGTACGCAGACAGACCTATAATAATCAAGCAATACTTATGCATATTCTAACAAACATTTAATTTGGTCAAGGGATGATACCAAAAAATTAGGTGAATCTGAAAGTGACGTACATGATCCTCCCTTTATTTTGCTAATCAACCCAACTTTATAGGTCTTCGAATCCAATATTATATGTTTCCGAATCTTTGGGAAATCTGTCAATGACGTAAATTACAAAATACACCAGAGATGCTTACTTCGTTGACATACTTAGTTCGATGAGGACCGTTATGCTACTACGGTACGTTATATTCCGTCCCCATCATTGTAGCTGTGAATTGACCTGGTAAGGTTAAAAGGTGTTCTCCACAAGTTACCCCATTCCGGTGCTTCAAAATGAGGCTGATAAAGAGAGGAGCATTAGTACCTGGCGAACCAGTTAGTTGTCTGCAAATCGATCCCTACTTCAATCAATTTAACTTCCTGAATCTCTATTAGGTTAGGTTAGGTTGAAAGTGAAGCCCGTCAATTAGAGAAAAAACACATAACGGGTTCACTTGAGGCCGTAAATTCGGTCCACTGTGGTTCCCTTATATAGAGTTGAAAGGAGAATGGAGAAAGGAATAGTTGTCGAGAAGAGGAAGATTGTAGGAGAGAGGGTAAGCCAAAGGAGGAAGTCTAGCGCAAAAATTTTTTCAGTTGTCCTCTTGTGCTCTGCTGGACCAGCGAGATTTCTCTACGAATTTGACGATGGGTTTAATTGAAGCGTCTGCTAGGTCATTGGGGTTTTCGAAGAGCCTGTCCCCCAGGAAGGCTACACGATACATGAGCAGTGCTCTACAGGCAAGTGCTGCTTTGACTCCTCTTCTTCATCTAAACAGCTTCTGCAAAAGTCTTCATATGGGATTTGCATGCGTGCAGGCATGTGGCCTATCACGCAGTGACCAGTTATAACTCCTGTGAGAATGCTGAGTGTGTTCTTTCCAAGGGAGAGCAGCCCTTTGGTACGTGTTCCATCAATGGCCAGCCAAAGAGATCGAGCAATACTTACAGTTCTATACTATATCGATTCCCATCTCGACTTGGTTAATGCTACTTCCACTTCGTCCACTTGGTTTCTCAGTTCCACGAACGGAATATGCACGTCCATGGTCGCAGCGTGTTCTCGCGCACAGGAAACCGTTCTGGCGCATTTGTCTGCTATTTCATTGCCGTGAATCTTGCGATGTCCCGGTACCCATCAGAGAGTGATTTCGTGCGCCCGAATTTGGGTTAGGGATAAGAAGCAGTCCATCGTACAACGTGATTTGATGATTCTTGAGTTTAAGGAGGACTTGAGGACTGCCCTGGAGATAAATCCCGTTCCAAAATCTGTTTAACGGCAACGTTAATGGCATACATCTCTGCCTGAAAGACGGTACTTTTGTTAGGAAGTCTGGTGGAAATCCTGAGATTAAGGGGTTCTGAGTATATACCCGATCCCGTGCCCGCATCCACTTTAGATCCATCCGTGAAGATTGAGGTTTCACCGACCTCTGTAACGCTATTTGTCGCTCAGTCTTCACGACTAGGCATAATTACCTGAAATTTGTTGTCCTGAATTATTCTTGGGGCCATGTAGTCCCTTGGCATGTTCATATTTTCGAAATTACCCATGCTGAACAAGACTGAGCTATGCGCGTGTGTAGTGTTGATTCCCTTAGCCGTAGAGCCACTTTTTTTTTTTAGATTTAGTTAGATTCAACATGAAATAAGATCCTAGATATTCCCTCCTACTCACTCAAAATGCCGGCCAGTAGCATAGGCGTTGTGCGACGCACTTTCCCTTCTTTTCATCCCCACAGCCTTCTGCAGTAGTCATGATCTGAGATTCCGATTCAACCAATGCCTATTAAGCAGTGCCCATTGATCACACATAGCTACTACCTTAGATATATCCTGCCTATGACTGACTATCACTTTTATACTCGTAGTACAATTCAGGTCATATCATGGTCATACTTTCTTGATGATTCTGCATCTGTCATTCGCAAGCATGAGAATTTCAGTTTACCCACATTATCCATATCCAGTGGAATAGGTAAGCTAGCTCCTAATCTCGACATCTGATCCGCTGTTTGGCTCCTTGGATTTTTCTACCCATATCATTAGGTAGATATGAAATTGCTCGGTCATCGCATTTAGAGATTCGCGGCATTTGGGGACAGTTCATGAAGTCTGAAATACAGATTGCAGAGAATTTTATGGCAGTCTGACCTTCAGAGTATATGTTGATACCCCTAAGATGGCGTTTCATCCCAGCCAGAGGGCAAAATCTTCGACAGCCATGACTTCTGCCCGAAAGACACTACAATGGTCTGATAACCTTTGTGCAAGGTCTAGAGTGTAGACACACCTCTGGACTTTATACCTTTATTTGCCATCTGGGTTTGAACCATTAGTGTAGAAACCTAACTACCTAATGTTACTTGGTGTGCGTCCCTTCCAGTGCTGTTTATCCGAGATATGAGTGGAGAAGTTTCTGTCAAAGAGACAAGTGGGCGTCATGATCCTTAAAAGTCTGGGCCGTTGATCTATTGCGAGAAATGTCTTATGCGGATTGTCGTTTCGCCATTCTCAAAATCTAGTGGTAACAGTTGAAGCATAAGTCCCAAATCATCGGCAGAGATTTTCGGAATGGCACCAGTGTTACACATCACTGCCATTAACTGAACTTTTGATCAACAGACTTTGGAAACAGACTTGGGCGGACAACAGCTGTATATATCTAGTAAACTATTTTCGTCGGTATGTCCCCTTGCCGGCTGATGGTGGTAAACTATTTTCGGTAGTATATCCCCTCGCCGGCTGATGGCCCTGTTATTCACATTTTTGTTCACCGCTCTACTGATCCTATCAATAGTGCAGTGACCGGCAAATTCATACAACCTTAATTCTACAAACAAAAAATCATATACCCATTCGTCGTGGAACATTTCTCACAGTGCAATGCAAACGAAAAGAAACGATCAACCTTCTTGTTCGAAAGCTCAAATGAGACTGAAAGATTTCATTTGGCTTCGTTGAATAAGTGCGCGCATGACGATGTAAAAACACGAAGTTTAAAAATGCACGGTGCATACATAGGCTTTGCCGGTCACTGCAATAGTGTTTGATTTGAAACCACGCTTTCTGTCGGGAATCACACCTGGATATCGAGCATTATCCCTTCGGCAAATTTGGCTACCACCTACAGATAAAAATTGAAAGTTTGGAATTTCTGCTTCCTGCAAAGAGTACAAGCTCGAGTTTCTCTGAGCTTATAGCCTGTTTCTTTATCTCGAACGAAAGCTTTCGTTCGTGTTCTAGTCGAAAAAATTTTGATTTGGGGGGACCACAATCTTGTAGTTTCAAGTCGAATGAAAACAAAAAAATTTTGAATACTTTTCAGCACAAATTTTGGTTTCTCTATTTCGATGGAGCTGTCAGTTGAGAACAAATATAGAGTCAGGCCCAAAATATATCTATTACAGGTGGAGGCGTTAGAACAGCTGATTTCAATTTGTTCTTTTCGTTGTGGTCCGACCTTGTCAAATGTTGTTTCTACCAATTCCAAGATGTATCTAGTACAGGTGCTAGCGTTAAAACAGCAGATTAAATGCTTTCTTGTCCTTGTGGTTGCTGCCGAAAATTACAACAATTCCTCCTGATATAACCTGAAATAAATGCACCATGACAATTTCGATCAACTGAATTTCACAAGGTCGGCTCCTGAAATAAATACAAAATGCCTTCAATTCCTACTGCTTCTACCTTACGTATTTTGCCATGGGTCAGGCGAATGAAAATTTCGACTTTGAGGAACCCAAACTGAGTCAAATGTGACTGACTGATTTTTGTTCGTTAGCTTTTCGTTCGAGTCATATACCCAGGCTGTTACTGCCAGCCCATTCCACATATAGACTCTCCTGATTAAAGCCTGGAAGACATCATCTGCATGGGGAGGGATATTTTCTCTGAACTGCCAGGTATATGCTACGACTGTGCAACTTGAATACTCCTGCTCAAGCAAAACACTATTCAGTGTAAAATTTTAGAGAAGTGGTAGATACGAATCCAATGCAAGTCTCATTTCGAGATAATGTCGTGTGACGCACGTACGAGGTTATACGCCTACGCTTAAGTTATCCATAGATCAAATTAGTGATCTCCTGGTCCACACAAAAGTGACGATAGAGTCGATTTTATCGATCCCGGCAAAACGTTGTTGAAGGAATCCTCTATATCGGCCTATGCGACAAGACTGTATGCCGTTATGCCAATAGACTTCTCTATGAAGCTCAATAGAGTGGTTTCCGTAGATTTGCCCTTATTGTAAGCGTGCTGGCGTGCTGGCATGTCGACAGCTGAAAGTACCTATGGTCGTGCGCAGATATGAGACAACCATTCTTTCCAATGCTTTCAAAAGGAAAGATACGATTATGATTGATCTAAAGTCTTTTGGACTAATGTGGGATAATTTCCTCGCTCTCGGAATGGAAAACACATTGACACCTCCCTCCATTTAATGGGAATATAGGATAAGATAATGCAGTTCGTATAGGTATTCACAAGAAGTGTAGTAGTCAGCTTTGTAACTCCACTGGTACTTTGCGTCAGAGTCAGGTGATACACTTTCCGCTGTAGTGTTTCATTAGTCACGACGGTATTTTCCGTAATAATAGCGGCGCGATGACTGGGTGGGTTTCCTGGGATATTTGTATTAAGCATAAGGTCTAACGTTTTAATACTTGATGTCGTTTACCGCCGGTTTTGTTCTTTTCGATATCCCAGACAGGTCGGAACCGTCGAGAGGACTTTACTCTGACTGGAAGTCTCAGACGAGTATGGAATGCCATTATAGATATGTCGCCAATACATTCTCCTCCAAGTTGTCAACTTTTTATTATATTCTTTACCTTTTTATTTTATTGTTCAAGCTCAAGACCAAAAAAGAAGATGCTTTGCAAATCCATCCCCATGATTCCTGGTAAACCGTATATTCTTTAAGTTTTTATTTGGACTCATTCCCGTCTCTCTCCCTCTCTGTTTTTGATATCCTTATGGCCGGTTTCACAGTTGAAAATTCTCCATTTCAATGTACTTTAAATGCCCGATATTTGTCATTTAAATGTCATTTAATATGAAAATCATCTGTGAGCTTTTAAATTGACCTTTTAAATGACGAGTGTGAAACTCGCCCTTAGTCTTATTAAAAAGCTTTCTGAAAAATTGTTTAGGATATGCAGAGATGGGCAAACCGTAGAAATGTTCACAACAAAATATTCGTTTGTCTATTCTTCTAATTTTTGCGTCTCATTTATAACTGAGATCCACAGCTCACTGAATTCAGTAAACTACTTTACTCCCTTCTTTCTTGAAATTTAATCGTTTATTATCGAACAGTAGATATTGGTCGCTAATAATAACAATTATATTGTAATTTCCACCCACTGTGCGTGCAGTCGTGGCAAGTTTACATGGAAACTATCATACTGTTATCTAAGTCTTTTAATACTAGTTAGCAAAGTGCGTTAAATGTTTGATAGTTCGTCTCTGCTAAATAATTTGTTTTGCAATAAAACGTAAGTTTAATTTAACTGGTTGGTTGGTGTCTGTCATCTTGACAGCTAAAGTAATAAATTTTCAAATTATTTTTTATTCATTTTATATTTTTCCATTTTTTTTCCTACAACTTCCAATTGTCTCTATATTTGCCGCACGAAGCACAGCCAACATCTTGTGCCTTGTTTGTTTTTTATGTCCGTCTGCGATGACCATAAAAATACAGTGCAACAAATGCCGAGCGGTGGTTACAACATTATGGTGGTTGGTGTGGTTAGTTTCGTGGAAGAAGGTGGCAACATATTAGCAGCTATGATAGGCTTGATCAAGATTGTTAATAATCCATAAATCCGTTTATTGGTATTCGATTTGCGGTTGCAACATAAATGACGAATACAAATTATTTTGAAGAATTGACAAATTTTTCATAAAATGCGTGTTTTTTATTCAGTTATAAATTATTCATTTATTTAATAAATATGAATGTATGGACATTAGGGTGTATTGGATTTTGGAATTTCAGTCGTGGGAGGTCTCAAACTTTTGTTCACACTCGGGAACTTATAGTCCCCTACCGGCCGTTGAACTGCGATTCCTAGCGTATTTTGGAATATTTTTGTGGCCAGTATGGGGCTCAAACGAAGTGTCGTGGTAAGCATAATTAGAAAAATATATTTTCAAAAATTCGACACAGCATTTATTTCACGGCAGCATTTTGAAGTCTTGATCAAGCATATTTTTCGGGTATTTCTTATTGTAAAGGGTATCTCTGGAAGATTGCAGTTTCTAAATTTAGTGTAATTTTTTTTTGTGTGCAAGTAGCAACTTTGAACTTTGCCAGCTGTCACATATGTTTATTTTATAGAGTAATGCCATATAGAACTGTCATCTTTCTCATCTGATGTTTCTTTTCAAACTCTTGGTGGTGCGGTCGGTGCGATAGAGAGTTATTTGATGTAAATTGATTTACACCCGGTGGAATTACAAAACTGACTATTCAACATGTTTTGCACTGTTTTATTAGATTTTATTGTTAGTATATATTTGTGATGTATTTACACAAAAATTTTAACGCACAAAACGAAATGCCGTTGCTGTTTTCTTGTTGGTTCGTTTGAGCCATTGCCTCTATCTAGTATTATAAAAGCAATACATTCCAAAATGCAACGTCCAGACACGCTGAAAAATAACGGCCTCTCTAACATATTTTCCCAAACATATTCTGCAGGAACCATGTATATGTTTGGAACACACTTCAAACATTCATATGTTTGCAAGTACCAAACTTACTTGAATTGAAATGCAAACAGTATCATGTTTACTGACAAACATGTATGCATTTACGTGAAAACATATGCGTTCTTTATCCAAAACATCCATATACTTACGTGGAAGCATTCGCGTGTTTCCCCCAAACCTACATATAGTTACGTGGAAACATATGCGCATTTCCTCCCAAATATAATAATATTTAGAGACGAATTATTCTTCGATTTCATTATATATGTATTATTTATTATAATTAATTTTAACAATATAAATCCACATTTATAAATAATTAATACAAAATTTGCATTGAATGCATTATTTGTTTTTTTTTCATGAAATGAGAATCTGCTGCTCTTTTGCTTTTGTTTTATTTGTTGTCTCTCACGTTTTTGTTTTCAGAAGGTTTCAGTTATGCGTTGGTCATCAGTATGCGTTGGTACACAAACAAGATATTTATATATAATTCAAGTTCATGCAAGCCAAGCGTGGATTAATTACTTGTGATTTTTTATTACACTTGTTTCACAAATGGTCCACCATTCCGATTTTCTCAGTAAAGGCTCCTCAAAATCGTTTCTTACTTTGGTAGCACATATAAATATATGCGAAACACATACACAAAAACCAAAGCAACATCACAAACCATTTAACCGTCCGCGCCTTCGTTTATTCTTCTTTCACTGATCAAGCGCGTTTGATATCCTCTGTCCGATGAACCATTGACGATTGAATACATGAAACTAAAATGCAATGCATCAGCCAAAATAAGAAACACTGACTTCATCTGCAATTTGCACGCACATTCAGGAATATTTATGACTCACTTGAGAGAAGAATGCAAAAATACAGAAACACACTTATAAGATAGACTCTCTCGTTGTCCCTCTTTTATTCTCTTGCTCTCGAGAGAGCATAGACATTGCAACAGACACAGCTGTATTTGTATCACAAACATAAATATATGTGAGTCGCAAACACATATTGTAACATATTAATCATTGTGTCTCAAACATATAATATTGAATAGCAAACACAATGTGTTTGGGCACAAGTATATAATATTTGCGACAAGCTCCAAACCTACTTTATATTTGCATCCAAACGTCAAAAAAAGACAGATTTTTCAGCGTGTAGACATGCTGTGCGCTCTCAATTTACCCTACTAAGTCACTATCATAGAAATTCGGTGCTTTTCACAAAATTCCTTAAGACATTACAGTCCCCGGTGCTATTCACGAAATTCCTTAAGATATTACAGTCCATTTCCACAAGATTGATCATGTCCGGTATTATACTGTCCGAGAGATACCTGGATCTAACTTGTGTGAAGTCCCGGCAGTGGGTCAGGAAATGCTATATCGACCTCCATGCATACCCTGCACTCACTATTAGCCACTAATCCAATACGGTACAGGTGGGCTCGTAATCCCGAATGTCCCGCTAAGACCCATTATTTTGCTCACTTCAGGCTTTCCCAGTTTCAGTAAACTTTTTGTCCTCCATCCATCTGGGTCTCCCCATAGGATATTTGTCATCCTGTCTACTGTTTCCTGGTTCCATTGGGCTATGTGGGCCGATTCCGCCCATTTACACAACTCAGTCTTCGTCACCCCAAAAGGTTTCGCGCCCTCTAGCCTCACCGTTTGGAGTTTCCTAGCTTTCATTGCCATTGGGTTTGCACGTTCGTTGCCAACTATTCCACTATGTCCCGGCACCCAGATAATGTTGAGTCTGCCGTGAGTGGAGTAATCGATAATTATCTTCTTACAGTCTACAGATTTGACAATCTCCGATGATATTGCCAATTCTCGATGATATTGCCTAATTTGGCTATCCGTGAAGATATTCGCTTCTGCTGGGTTTGTATTATCGCCGAGCCATTTGATACACTCGTTCGTATTGCGATCCGGGAGGCGTAAATGGGTTTCGGTTGCAGGATTTTCAAAGAAAAAACCTAGACCCGTTGTTTCCGCTAGCTTTGGTGTTTGTGCCAGGGTCCCATCCAGCCAGGCGTCTATTCTTCTTCTTATCCGGTCTCTAACAACCCCGGGGGGTCAGGGACCTTACAAACCGAAAATAACATATTTCGCCAACCAGTTCGATCTTTTGCTTTATCTCTCCAGTTGGTAATACCAAGTGTACCAAGGGATTCGTCAACTTGATCCCTCCAGCGGAGTCTTGGCCTTCCTATTTTTCGCCTTCCTTCGAGTTCGGTTTCGAAAACCCTTCGTGCTGGTTCGTTTTCATCCATTCTACTCACATGCCCATGCCTATCTAGATGGCGTTAAAGTAACACAATTCGCCTTGACCCTTAATTCGGGAATTCGGTCGGATTCACTCGCATCTGGCGATAACCAGCCAAAGGCTCCATTATCCGTTGATGTTTCGACTAAAGATCCCTCTTGATCCATTCACTTATTGCGTTTTGCCGCAAGGACGGCCTCGTGTTTAGGGTTTATTAGGTTAAATGTTTAGGGTCAATAATCTCGATTGGTCGGATACATGAAATAGTCTCCATGGTCCTTGTCGAGGTTGTCCTTATTGCACTGCTAATACCAATGTAGCACATTCGTTGAACCCTCTGCAGTCTTGCGATATTGCATTTCCTCTCAACTGCCGTCCATCATACTACAGAATCATAGGTTAGTGAGGGCCTAATTACGCTTCTGTAGAGCCAGTGTGTTATTTCCGGATTAGGGCTCCATTTGGGTATTCTAGCCCTTCTGCATAGCGACCGAGATTTGTATGCCTTTTTGGTCCTATCTTCTATGTGGTGCTTCCAATTCAATTTCCAATTTAACCTTATCGGACATGTTAATCGTCTTTTCCAGGAATCGTGGCACTTCAAACTATGAAATTTTCGTTTTCCTCGTGAATAGACATATTTCCGTTTTGTCCGGGTTGACATTTAAGCCCCTTTGCTGTGCCCAGTTGTACGCTTAATTCAGTGCCCTCTCGGCCTCTCTGCATTATTGATTAAAATCCTTTCCCCTAAGAAGTATTATAACGTTATCTGCATAACACTGGTTAAAGTCCTTCATCGGTAAGCTTTCTCAGGAGATTGTGTATTGGGAGGAACCATAAGATTGGTGATGTAATCCCCCCTTGTGGAGTTCCATGTTGTACCCTGTCTCTAATATTTATATCATTGGAACCACAGTTTATCCATATATTCCTTCGCATATGATTGATCCAGTCTTTTACTGTCCGGTCCACCATAAACTGCTCTAAGGAATGGATATGTGTTTCGGTCCGGACATTGTTGGAGGTTTCCTCAATATCTATGCATGCAGAGAGTGTGTACAATTTGTCATTTAGAGATTCCTCTATGTAGATTCCTCTATAGTAGATTCCTCTATAATAGATTTCTCTATGTAGTACTTCATGAAGTACGGTTTCCACTGATTGACCTTTGACATATGGGTGTTGCTTGAACTACAGCATATCGTCCGGTATTCCACTTTTCTCACCATGTCGTCCACTATTATCTCCAGGGATTTTCAGTAGAAACGAGGTAAAGCTAATTGGCCTGTAAGCCTTTGCAGTTGCATAGCTTGCCTTTCCAGGTTTGGGTATAAATACTACCCTACCCTACTAATTTTAAGCATGCGGTGAAAATTCCCGCTAAACGGGTTATTTGGGCAACCTCATGTTGTACGATATTCGGAAAAATTCCATCCGGTCCCGGCGCTTTATATAGAGAGATGTTATTTATAGCTTTTTTGACCATTTGGTGCGTTATGATTCCTCTACAGTTTCCGCGTTCCCATTTGGAAGGTTAGGTTAGGTTGAAACGGAAGCCCGTCATTTGAGTTAGAAAACAAATAACCAATTCACCCGAGGCCGTAATTTCGGCCCATTGTGGTTCCCTTATAAAGAATTGAAAGGAGAAAGGAATAGTTGTAAAGAAAATGAAGAATGTAGGAGGGAGGGTAAGTTAAAAGAGAGAGTCTAGCCCAAAAATTTTTTTCTCAGTTGTCCTCTTGTGCTCTGCTGAACCAGCGAGATTTTTCTATGAACTTGACGAGGGGTGTAATTGGAGCGTCTTCTAGGTCATTGAGGTTTTCGAAGAGCCTGCCCCCTCAGGAAGGCTAGACGATGCTCTTGCAGTCCTCTACATAAACAAAACAAATGCTGCACTGACTTCTCCTCTTCTTCATCTAAACAACTTCTGCAGAATTCTTCATATGGAAGTTTCATACGTGGAGCCATGTGGCCTATCACACAGTATCCAGTCATGACTCCTGTGAGAGTGTTCATTTCAAGGGAGAGCAGCCCTTTGGTACGTGTTCCATCAATGGCCGACCAAAGAGATCGAGTTATCCTACAGTTCTGTACCGATTCCCATCTCGACTTGGTTAATGCTACACCCAGTTCGTCGAGTTGGTTCCTCAGTTCCACGAACGAAATATGCACGTCCAGGACTGCTGCGTCTTCCCGCGCACAGAAGCCCGTTCTGGCGCATTCGTCTGCTATTTCGTTGCCGTGAATGTTGCTATTCACCGGTACCAAGCAGAGCGTGATTTCGTGCGCCTGAATTTGGGTTAGGGATAAGAAGCAACAACGTGATTTGATGATTCTTGATTCTAAGACCTTGAGGACTGCCCTGCTGTCGACGTAAATTTTGAGTTTCGCTGGAGATAAATTAAAAAATGTACTACCGAAATTCGGAGTCGGTGACCTCGACTTTAAGAGTGTTAACTAAAATTTTCGGTCGTTATTCTCGCCCTAGTAGACAAGCAATAACAAGTTTAGTGCACAAATTTGAGTCTACATATTCATTGTGTGATGGTGCCGAGCAAGTGAGACAACGGGTTGGTCGAAGTGACGAAAATATCGCTGCCGTCCATAGCAAACGATCCAAATCAGTCGATTCCGCGGCGTTCTCATGAACTGGGCATCGCCAAGACCACTTTATGGCGAATTTTGCGTAAAGATCTTGGTTTACACCCATACAAGATCAAGCTGACTTAAGAATTGAAGCCGATGGACCATTTGACGTGACGTACGTTTTCCGATTGCGCTCTGGAGAAGATGCGCCAAGATGATGAATTTCATCGCAAAATCATCTTCAGTGACGAAGCTCATTTTTGGTTCAATGGGTTCGTCAATATGCAAAGTATGCATTATTGGTTTGGTGAAAATCCACATGTGCTTCATGAATCACCACCTCATCCACAAAAAAAAACTGTTTGGTGCGTTTTGCATGCCGGCGTCGTCATTGGGCCATATTTTTTCGTCAACAATAACGATCGTCACATTACTGTGAATGGCGATCGTTATCGTGCCAGGATTACCGATTATTTTTGACCCAAATTGGAAAACATGGACTTGGACGACACGTGATTTCAACACGACGGTGCCACAAGCCACACAGCAGACGTTTTAATCGATTTATTAAAGAGTAAGTTTGGTGAGCGTGTTATCTCAAGAAATGGACCAGTCAATTGGCCGCCTCGTTCGTGCGATTTAACGCCTCTAGACTTTTTTCTTTAGGGCTACGTCAAATCATTTGCCTATGCCCACAAGCCCACGACGTTGGAACAACTCAGAGCCAACACTGAACGCGAAATAGCGGCCGTTACTGCCGAAATGTGTGACCGAGTCATCGAAAATTGGGTCCAACGAATCGACCGCGGCCGACTTGCCCGTGGAGGCCATGTGAACAAAGTCGAGTTCCATTCATAAATGTTTTGACTGTATTTCAAGTCGATCATAAAGTTTTGGAAATATCTCAAATGGTTTGCGTTTTATTTTAAAAAAAAAGTTGTCAATGCCTTATTGGAAACCCCTTTATTTTATGGTGTAATAGTCCATTTTATTGTTGAGCGTATTTCGGGATAGCGAGCGTAATAACAACCTGATTGCGCTTGCAATTAATGGCTTTTAAAATGCAACTTATGTCTTATAAATTTCAATTGATCTCTTTAATATTTTAATTGTTTCCACGACGGTGGAACAACTCAGAGCCAACACTGAACGCGAAATACCGGTCGTTACTGCCGAAATGTATGGCCGAGCCATCGAAAATTGGATCCAACGAATCGAACCCGGCCGACGTGCCCGCGGTGGCCATATGAACGAAGTCGAGTTCCATTCATAAATGTTTTGATTGTATTTCAAGTCGATCATAAAGTTTTGGGAAATATCTCAAATGGTTTGCGTTTTATTTTAAAAAAAAAGTTGTCAATGCCTTATTGGAAAACCCTTTATTTTATGCTTTAAATAGTTCATTTTATTGTTAATCATATTTCGGGACAGCGAGCGTAATAACAACCTGATTACGCTTTCCGTCCCTGTTTAGGTACTGGCCTTAGGCTTTTAAATTTCAGTTGGGTCATTTTAAAATTTCAATTAATGTCTTTTAAAATGCAACTTATGTCTTATAAATTTCAATTGATCTCTTTAATATTTTAATTGTTTTGTACTTTAGATTGCAATTGAAACTGGTGTGAATGTCGTAGTATTTTACCAACTACAAATTCCTAACCAAATTCTGACGGTTTTACGTGGCAGCTTCTCAATTGTTCCTGCTTGTACAGTCATGTCCTCGTATCTAATTTTTTTATATTTTGTTAGGACTCCCTTCCACCAGTTTGTCGTTCAGCCACGTTTTACTGAACCTTGAACAAAATTTTTAAAACAAGGAGAGTAAACCAAACATTGTCGCTTTTTGACCTACTTTCAAGCTGCCTTAAAACTTTTAATTCCATTTTAGATTTCGACTGTAACGTTTTCATTTCAAATTTTGTTGTCATTTTCATGTCTGCCAGCGGATTCGAGTCGTGCATTCGAAAACCTGTAGAGTTTGCATGTTTGTTTTAATTTTGTTATTTTTAAGTTTAACACAAACTTAGTAGTTTAAAACAGTTGTCCATCACAACAACAATACGTGACACGCAATCTATTAATTATTTAAAATAATTATTGATCAAACTTATTCAAGAAAAACGAAATTTTTCTTTAAACGATTTAAATAAAAACTTTTTTAAAACGCAATGACATTTGAAGACAACAATAGCTGGATGTTTTTTGTTTTTTTTTTACTTTTCTGCGTTATTCCATATAAAATGACGACTGCCATGTTGAAGTTGAAACTATTACAAGTTAATGTTAGCACTGGGAAAATATGGTTTATACAGTACAAATGAACAATTACTGCCAACTATGTTGATGTTGAATATTTATGTGTGTCTTGGCAACATGACAGTTCAACATTTAAAAACCTACGAAACCCCGATTTGAAGGGAAATTAAAAATAATTTTAAAAATGTCGTGCCCCCAAACCTTAGCGCCTCTCTGATACAACGATGAATTTGAAAAGAATTTCTGAGTGTTTTTTTTTTATTTGTTTGTCGTGGGTATTGGGTTCCACAATTTCCTACTGCAAACAAAGGGTGAATTTATTACAAAGAAAGCTCAACAAGACAACTCCAATTAAGAAGTACTAACTCTTCGTACATTTCTTCGAGATGGCCTCCAAAGAAAATGACCATCAAATGCGTGCAACGTCTAATGTATTTTACCTAATGTTGGTGATAGCCCAGCCGTTGTTTCTGCAATATTTAAACACATCTTTCCACGCTCCACTTCCAGTTGGCAGTTCCATAGCCGTTGGTGATGGTGATGATGAAGAGGATGGTAGGTGTCTGTGGAGGTGGTAGTGGTGGTGGCCGTAGCCAGTGGCATGTGCTCTGGCGATGTGTTGCTTTGATGTTCAACATGTTGTTTTATAGTTTTTTTCTTTTTCCTTTTCCATTTTCTTTCTGCTATCTATCACGTTTACAATGTTTTTCAATGCTTTAGTTAACATTTTCACTGGTCATTCATTCATTTAATGTTCATTATGCAAATTTACTTTATGCTTCGTTTTAACTTCAACTCTCCAACAAATGTTTTGCACTAAGTTAAATGTTGAGTTTGTGCGAGTAACATATGATACTGTTTTAAAAATTCCACAGTAATGGGGAATTTGTACACTGAAAGAAAAATGTTCATCACTCGAGTGAAATTTTTGAAAGATTAACTATCGATGAAAATCTTTCAAAAATTTCACTTACAGATTTATAAATAAATACATTAATAGTCACAAGTTCCTTTCAAATTCTACACTGAAAGGAAAATGTTCGTCACACGAGTGAAATTGTTGGAATATTTTTTATCGAAATACAGACTCATAAATGCGTCCATTAATAGTCATAAGTTTGGTTCTAATTCTACACTGAAAGGAAAATAATTGTCATACGAGTAGTGTATTCAAAACCGAAACCGGTTAACCCAATTCCGGTCGGTTAACCGTACGTCGGTTTTCTAAAAATTGCTATTTTCGAAGAACCGGTTTCACCGGTTATTTCAAGTTAATTAACCGGTTTTTACACAACTGATATAATACCGCAGAATTACACACCTAACGCCTTTTTCATAGCTCATTATGCTTACTGTCCCCATCAGGCAGACAAAAAAGACTTTGCTGAATTGGTTGTCCAATGGCATTAGGAACCATATCTGCCAACTCCGATTTAGATCTAAGTTATGGATATAATGACAACACAGGTGGAATGTTAGCTAAAATGCATAAAAAACAGTATTCACATTCAAAAAAGAAGTACAAAACGTCCAAAGGAATATTTGCACAACGATGATTTTGCCTAATTGGGTTACTCAAATGTGTATGAAAAGGGGTGGGACATGTAAAATTCGGAACTTGAACCTCCCGGTATATCGAGGCCGATGGCCCATTTGAAATCCATGAAGTGCCAGATTATTTGTTAAAGACTAGACATTTTCAAAACGGGTCGCTTTACGCTCTAAAAGATATTGGGAAATATTAAAAACTTTCTTCCAAAGTTCTGAGTTTTCAACTCAAACTGCCAGAAATCTACGAAATAAATTAGACTGATATAGAGTGCCGTCAACACATCAACAAAACTACTGGTGGACGTGCTCGTCCTGTGCGTTCAGGGGAAATTATTGCCGCTTTTCTCGCACTTCTTTTCGCAAAATTTTGAGCGTTTTACGTTTCACCTCAGGGATTACGTTACCAAACAAAATTGTCGCATTTTGGGCTCGGAATAACACGTCGTCGAGGAGAATCCGATGCATCCACGGTTTTTGGCCAGGCGCGCATCATACGACTAATTTTCTTCGAAAATGAGCAAGGAGCCGCCATAACCGTCAATGTCGAGCGTTATCGTGCCATGCTCAACAATTTTTTGTTCCCAAAAGTTGATAACAGGGCGACTGTGTACGCACTGTGTTCGCAAACCGCATTATCAGCCGAAACCTGGAAGTCCATTGGCGATTTGAACCCGTTAGACTATTATCTCTGGAGCGCCGTAAAATACAAGTGTTACGCAAACAATCCCGAGTCCTTTGAGGCCTTAAAGCGCGAAACAAATTGAATAGATAACCAATAAAATCATAATTTTGAAAAAAAAATGTCTATTAGTATTTTTTTTTTAAGCGAAATTATATTCCAAATTTAGTTTCCCATGACATCCCATGAAGGAATAGGCTCACACACTTTGATTGGGACCTGCAATTTTACACCGGTTCTGAACGGTATCTTGTCAAGCAATTTCATGGCTATGTACTCGATAGTCGATATCAAAATTCAAAGAGACGAATTAAAAATAAACGATGTTTTTAAAACGCATAGTTGTCCATTGTGTCATAAAAACCAAAACCGATTATTAACCGGTTTCTACACCTCGGTTTAACCGAAAACCGGTTTGCCCAAATCGGAATATTCGAAGAAACCGAAAACTGACATTTTTGAAAAGCGGGGTTTTGAATACACAACACACGTGTGAAATTGTGGGAACATTTTCATCGAAAGTGAGCTAAAGCATGGGGTACCTGCAGTAGGTGCCTACAATGGAAACATATGGTAGTTGCCTACGTTAGTTGCCTAAAGTAGGTACATATGGTATAAGCTCAGGCAACGATGGGGTCAACTAGTGGAGGATAGCTGCATGCCCTATGTATGTAGTATATATAGGTTTGCTGCGAAGAATAAGAATTTCCCGATCAAGAGTGGCAGAGTCCGAGGCCGTTCAATAAAAGGGTACAAATGTCCGAAAAAGATTGAGACATGGCGAAAGGATGCTGGCGGAAAGGATGACATCAGGAGAGTGAGTACTCCGTGTGAGCTTCTTCTCACAGTGGGTGGCTGTCTGGATAGCGTATCTTCTCCATGTTAGGGGCGGCTATTTGTCATATTAGTGGTTTTACTCTAAACTAACTCCAAGTTTTATTTTTCTTTTAGTAGCGGCTTTCATCAGCCACCCTGTATAATTTTATATTTTATAATTTGATCTAAATAAATTTTTATTTCTTTTTTTAATTTTTAAATATTTATTATAATTTAAATATATATTATTACAAATCTAAAAAACTTTTCATGAACTCTCCTTCATAAACTCTCTAACAAATTTGAATATGATTCTCAAACAGTGCTTGTGGAGCCGGACATAGAGTCGGATTCTTGGAGTCAGAGTCTGGGCTATTTATGTGGAGTCGGAGTTGGAGTCGTAAAAATGTAGACGGCTCCGAATCCAAATTTAGCATTTCTATCAAAAGTCAACATTTTCGAAAATAATGATTTGTTGGCTGATTTTTCGGTAAATTTTAGTTTTTACACCGTATTGGATAAAATCAGTTTGCCTTAGGTCTAAATCAATTGGTAGTAGATTTTTTGCTTTCTTATTTGGAGAATTATGTGTTTTTGTGGCTGCCATATCTCGCAACAGCGCCGATGTATTGTTAAATTCTTTGTATCGATAAAAATGTTCCAACTTACATATAAATTGTACTTGTAAATAGTAGTGATGCACAGAATCAATGAACCGGTTCGCAAAAACTGGACCGGTGCTTACAAGAACCGAAACGGTTCCAAAAAGACCGAAAAACGATTCTACAGGAACTGAAAAACGGGTTGATAAAACCCGTAAAACGGTTCCTGAATAAGAGGACTCGTTTCCAAAGGAACAACAAGTGTTAAGGGTGAGGGTACGAAAATGAGTATTTTTAACAAATTTTCTATTCTTATAATAAGATATTTCACTTCAGCCTCTTTGGGACAGCAATTTGCTGAGAACCGGAACCGGTCCAAATACCCGATTCTTCTCGGAACCGGACTCGAAAGAAAATGTGTATTTGTATCGAATTTTATATTCTTATAAAAAGATATTTCACTTCAGCCTTTTTGGGTCAGCAATTTGCTAAGAAACGGAACCGGGCCAAATACGTGGTTCCTCTGGGAACCGGACTCGAAAGAACAGGTTCTTAAAATACCCGACACCGCACATCACCAGTAAATAGACGACGGAAGTGTTTGACATTTACAATAATACAAATAAAAATCGAACTTCAAACTTGTTACTTCAATTCGAGAATATATCGTCTCGGCTTCGGCCATCGGTAAAAATCGATAATCGACCTAAATTCGGCCCATAGAGAAATAGACAAGAGCCGCTATACCTCTCTTGACGTTGTCTTGATGACGACGAGGCAGTAGGCCATTTCGTCGAGTTCGAGTTGCTTTTGTAATTTACTCTTTGGTCGGACATAATACGGACAGAAATGAAACGGAATGCGTATTTTCGTTCGATGGAAACAACATAAAACATCATTTCGTTATCATTAGTGCCAATCAAACACTATTTAAACTTAGTTTGGTGCATGGTCTATAATTCTCTATGTCTTATTTGGCCTCTCATTCTACATCATTTCCCGAGTACCTTTTCGATTAGCTGTGCCATAGAAACCTCCTGATTCGGCCTTCAGGTAAAAGAGGCTTAAATGAAAGCCTTCGGTCGACCTCTAGCTGCCAACAGCAATATATTACACTGTGAACACACAAAAAAAATATAACAAGGTTCTGAGAACGGATTCTGGTAGAGGGGGTAACAAAATTTACTTCTATCCGTGTTTTCAAAGTTTACGTCTGATTTTTTTTAAGGGGTGGTGAAATTTTCCACCTTTTGCACATTCTTATGCTGAATCGGCATACGAAACCATGTTATCCTTACATTTTAGATATAGGATGTATTCAGCGTTTTTTATGTATAAATGTATGAGAAACATTTTTGTGAAATACTTTAACCCTCTACCGCCTCAATTTATGGTTCTTTTTTGTTCTTTATGTGGAAAATGGTAAAACAAGGGTATGTTCACAATACCTTGTTTCATGACAAGGGCTACAACTTTCCCTCAGAGAGTAAATCAAAATTCCGAACAGTTTGCAAGATATGAGCTTGACGAAATTATCACTTTTTTTGCAAAACTGACACCGAGGCCCCAAATCTTTGGGGACCCATAACAAAAATCCATGACTTTGGGCAAAACTGGGAGACACGGGTCTTTTTTTTTGGTCTTTTATCATGTAGTGGTGTCCGTATATGGTTGTATTTGCATGACTTCAAAAATTACACACAGTGAAATTAAAAAATGTTAGGGAAATTTTTCACTTTTGCAGCTACCTTAACGGTGTTAAGAATCATTCCTAGGAAGTTCGTATGTTCTAGATAATTGTTTATTGAGATCTTAGGTATATTTTTGTAGTTGATTGTTTCCTTGAATTTGGACCGGTTTGCTACCTATGGAGCTGAACAGGGGAAAAAGGTCGAATTTTTAAAAAGAAAAATTTCGATTTTGACCTTGCAGATGCAGTTTTTTTTTTGATTTTTTATGTTCACAATTTTCGTTCTTTATGACAAGGGCTACAACTTTCCCTCAGAGAGTAAATCAAAATTCCGAACAGTTTGCAAGATATGAGCTTGACGAAATTATCACTTTTTTTGCAAGAATGTCACGAGGCCCCAAATCTTTGGGGGCCCATAAAAAAAGTGCATAGCTGGGAGACAGTGCATGTGCATGACTTTGCATGACAGGGAGACACGAGTCTTTTTTTGTCTTTTATACGTAGTGATGTCCGTTTATGGTTATATTTCCATTTATTACACACAGTGTTATTGAATTTTATTGTCAAAATTCGTGATCGGTTAAGAAAGTGCATCGTGCACTACTTCCATTTTATGGTCAGTTTGGTCGACCTTCTGAGGCGGCTATTCGGAATCTTGTGACTAAATTTCGCACCAAATGTACATTACTGGAACATTAATCCACCATCAGGCCTACATAGAGTGCGGACAGAGGAAATATCGCAGTTGCATCGGCCTGTGTTGATGACCGTGAATTATCAATTTGGCGCCGTTCGCAGCAATTGGACCTCTGTTACTCCTCTACGTGGAAAATTTTGCGAAAGGTTTAAGGTGTCAAATTTTTTAAAATACAGCTGGTGCAAGAATTGAAGCCACACGACTTATCACAACGGCTAATTGAGAGGCGAGTTCGGTGAACAGTTTATTTCACGGTTGGGGCCGGTCAATTGGCCGCCTAGATCGTGCGATTTAACGCCTTTAGATTATTTGTTGTGGGGCTATGTCAAGGCTCATGTCTATAGGGACAAGCCCGGAACGGTTGACGCACTGGACGCCAATATTGAAGAATTTATTCGTGTGATACCGGCCGATGTGTTGGAGAGAGTAGGCCAAAATTGGATCCAGAGTATGAATATGCACATGAAATAATATTTAAACATTGAATTATATAGACCGGTGTATCGGCTCTAATAAAGATTTCATACATTTCTCTAAATTGTATGTGTTTTTTTTATATCAAATTCGAGAGCTCTTAAAAAATGACCCGTTAATTGAAACGTAAACTTCTCAATTTAATACTGACAACTCTATAGTTTCACTTTAATGTTGAGGATTCTAAAAGCTTGTTACAACATCGCGTAATCATTTCTATTTGAAACTTCCAACATCGTGAGCATTAATTGTATGCCCGCTCTTGTTCTTCTGCACCATGAACAACAGTAGTCAGTAATTATTATTGAAAGCATAACGAATGAATGCACAACGTAGCTTATCAAACATTATCAAGTAATAACAACCACCAGTGTGGTTGGTGGTTCCGATAAGGGTAATCGCTCTCTGTTCCCTACAACTATTAATCATTTCAATTAAACAAAGACTGATGTACTAATATTTTGCGTTTTTTTTCTGTTAATTAGATTAACAGTGAAATGTAAAAAGGCAGTAACAGACAACATTTACATATAATAGCAGCCAGATGGACGTACAGACAGACTGGTAATTTCCACAATGAGGAAATGAAAATTGGATATGGATGTTAGAAAAAACAAAACTGGAAAGACTTGTTCTAATTTACTTGAAACGCGATAGTGTTTAAATCAATATTGGACTCCACTTGGACTTTAATATTAAATGCTTAACAATTTTAATTATTTAATAAATGAAAATGAAATAAATTAAAAGTCAAGGGATGAATTAAGTCATAACGCAGAGTTTGTGGATGGTTTAATTGGCGCGATTTTTGTGAGGCAAACAACTATTTACAGCGCGTTTGATACGGGGCCGGGCTTTACATTGGAGACATCACATTGGATATAATCAGTTCGATTTTTTGAACTTTCTCTCCAGTTGGTTGATTGAGAAGGCTGTAAGACTGCACGCTGTCTAGCACACTTAGGTTAAAGAAGCCCATTGTGATACCTGCAGTTTCCTCTATAGCAACTATTGACTAGTCGTCTAGCTAATTTGCCCTTTCAATGAATTTGTCTATAAGCCCTACAGGATATTCCTGAATATTCTACTTCCGAATATCCTACTTCTCAGTCCTGCCAGAGCAGGGCAATCCAAGAGAAGGTGTTTCATCGTTTCCTCATCCTCTTCCATGCAGCATCTACAGAGTGGAGTTTCCAATCTTAGGGCGTGTTGTCCTACAAGACAATGTCACGTAAGTGTTCCTATCATTGTGGATAACGTGCCTCTCGGCAAGTTAAGTAGTTGCCTAGTCCTCTTCCTGTCCACCTGTGGCCAGAGGACCCTGGCTTGTTTGCAAGTTGAAGGAAGTCTCCACTTGTCCTTGAACATATTAGTCGTGTTTTGGTTACAAGCAAGCGATTATCGCTTGCTCAGTGGCAAAGAAAACGGTTATTTGCGATAACTAATTTTATCAAAAAATATGAAAAACTGTAAAAAACGGTAATAGATGTGAACAATTTTTTTTCAACTTAGCGAAAATGATTCGCGTCACTAAGTTCTCGCTAAGTCTTCACTAAGTGCTTCATACACAACAAGCGATTATTTAACCAAGCGGTGTAACCAAAACACGCTTATTATCGGCCCACTGCCTGATCTGCAAACGGCAGGTAGAGATTGGCATACTAACACCTTCTTCTGCCGAAAGAACCTGTGCCGTAGTATCCTGTCTAGCTAACGCATCCGCTACGCAATTGCCTGGAATGTCGCTGTGTCCCGGTACCCAGATAAGCCTGATGTCAAAATACTCTGCCATCACCCTAAGTGGCATTCTTTCACCGTCAGGGACGTATCAAACATGGCTTCCAGGGATTTTATGGCAGTCTGGCTGTCTGTGTAGATACATATTCTCCGGAGGGTTGTGACAGTACTTTTCAGTAGTTCAGCAATCTCCAGTATGGCGGTAATTTCCGCCCGAAATACACTACAGTGATCAGGCAGCTTGAAGAAGACATTTACAGTTAGGTCCGGTGAATGGACCCCATAGTCTACTTGTTGATCCATCCTACTTTTCCCTGGTATTCCTGTTCGGAATAGAAGTCCTTAGATTTGTCGCTGGTAGAAGGTAGGGAATACAGTAGTTCGTTTTTACGGGAATAGAGTTGATCCGGTGTAGTAATTCAGCGTGTCCGGAATGCCCCGATACCATAACGCCACAATCTCTGATTCTCACCGGGGATGTAGCGGCTGCCGATGCGTCCATGATATCAGTAGTACAGATGTTAAGGATAGCACAAAGTGCAGTACCTGACGTCGTGCCCATTGCCCCACTAACGGTAATCAGTGCTGATCTTTAAATTTTCATCACGGAATTCAGAATATACTTCTTTTGGAGGGACCTACACCAAATTACGATGTCATAGAGAAGTATTGGTCTGACTATTACCGTATAAATCCACATAGTGATCTTAGGAGACAGTCCCCAGCGCTTTCCTATCGCTTTTTTACAGCAGTAAAGAGCAACAGACGCGTCTTTCACCCTCTCCTCCACATTCGGTTTCCAAGACAGTTTTCTGTCGAGAATTATTCCCAGATACTTGACCTTTTCCATCAACTGTAATTGCACCCCATTAACTGACGGCAGTTCAAATGCGGGTATTTTATATTTCCGAGAGAACAGGATAAGCTCGGGTTTAAGTGGGTTAAGTGATAGGCCGTTGTTAGCGGTCCAGTTCGAAATTAGACTAAGTAGGCTGGTTGTAGGAATGCTAAGTAAATTGAGGTTTCTACCCGTACAGATGATAGCAATATCATCGGCATGGTCAAAGATCTGGCATTCGGCCCTGTCCAATTCAAGAAGCAGTTCATTGACAGAAGTTAACCATAATAGTGGAGACAGAACTCCCCCCTGCGGTGTCCCCCTGTTAACGGTCCTAGCAATTGTAACACCACCCCATTCAGCTTTGACGGATCTATCCACCAGAAGCTTCCCAATTAGGCGTGTCACTAAGCTGTCGACCTAAGTAACGACCTAAGAATCGCCGACGGTTGAATGTTATTGAAGGCTCCCTCGATGTCCAGGAAGGTCCCCAGAGCGAAGATCTTATTCTTAAGAGAGTTTTCTATTATGCTGACTATAGAGTGGAGAGCCGTCTCAGTTGACCTGCCCTTGATATAGGCATGCTGAGAACTCGATAGTAGATTCTGTGGAAGATTACTTCGAACATGAATGTCCAGTAACCTTTTAAATGTCGTAAGAACAAAGGATGATAGACTGATTGGTCTAAAGTCCTTTGGTTTGACATGAGAGCATTTGCCCCCTTTCGGGACAAAAACCAATTTGGTGTACTTCCAAATGCTAGGAATGACTCCCAGCATAAGGCAGCCCCTGAAGATTACTTCCAACCAACTACAAGATAAGTATAGTGCCTCCTGAAGTTGCGCGGGAATTATCTCGTCAAGTCCGGCTGATTTATAGGTTACACTGAAAGAAAAACACTTCGCCGCTTAAATGAAACATGTTCGTTCATGTGTTTACATTGCTGCAATGAACAGTTTCGTTTATACAACGCTTTTTCTTAACTTTTAATTTAGAGTAATATCAAGTTTCTTCAAAATGGGCCCATCACCTATCGCCCATATAATTCGAAAACAATTTTTCATACAAAATATTCTCTTTTGGTCCGAATGCCTTAAAATTTTTCACAGAGTTTAAAATTAACAAAATTAAAAGATTCTGAAAGTTTCATCAAATTCTGCCACTCCAATCACATACCGCCCATATGAGAATTTTTCATAGAAAATTTTGTAACCTTTATAAATGTAAAATCTTTGTTCCGGGGTGGCGGCTTCCGGCAGCCAAACTAAACATAAATCGAAAGAAGACATTATTTTTTTTGATATTAGCAAGGAGTAGGATACATTTTTTACCCAATGAAAATTGTAAACGCTGCATTTTAAAGTTTTAGTTTTGTTTAACATGTATCCATTAAGCCATACATGCTCTGTCCACATGATTTTGTCGCTAATTTTATAAAAAATGGTATATTTCAAAAACTATATTTCTAATACTAAAAGTAGAAATATATTATAATAATTTGAATTTTAAAATCTAGAAAACAAAGTATTTTGATTTCAAGAATTTTTTCTTCAATTTAAAGAGATGAATATTTCAATTCCAAAAATTGTATTCATAGAATTGAATTGTAATTATTTGATTTTACTAATTCTGTTTTTCCATGTTTTCCACGAAGTATAGCCATTTATAATGAATCAAGAGACAGCCATGTTTATTTATTAATTTTTTATATCGTTGTCTAGATTACGAATCTCTTGAATTTTGTAGAATTTTTTTCATGGAATTTTACCATTGAGACTACGCACGTGTGCACCTTGACGTTTATTGTGGTCAATTGAGAGCAAACGCGGCACCCATCTTGCAGACAGTTTTCTTAAACTCAACTGATCAAACCACACTACCATATGCAATGCTTTTAGCATCGACAATCTCATGCACTTTTACTCTTCGATCGGCCAACACCAATTTTTTACCATTGAAATCGATGGTGCAGAGTCCCCATAGTATTTATCATGCTTTTCTTTGGTTTGATTGACGGGTTTTTTTTCGCAAAAAATAACGTTTAATGAGCTCTCGAAATTTACTTTTTCCATTTTTAAAAAAATTCACGAGGTTGTATGTTTTGAACCGCTGTTAAACGCAAAGTAAATGATGGAACTTGCTCAAAATTTGACAGTAGTCTATTAACAGGTGGTGCTTGATGGGAGCAGTGTTGCATTTCATATTACTACGAGGGAAGTTCGAAAAGTCAAGGACTTATTGATTCGCCCTCGTAATTTATTAGTTCAAATAAAAAACTTCCCTAATGAATTAGTAAAATCTAATGAATTAGTAAAAAAATTTAGAATTTTTAACCAGCTCATATTTGTTTAATTTTTATCTCGAAATATATAATTTTTCAAAACATACTTTTCATTGTGATGAGTCTTTATGACGCCACAGCCTCCGATAGAATTTTGTTTTGATTATACTTAGGGATCTTCGATCGATACTAATTCGCATATGTAAATTGCATAATTCAATGTGAATATATCGGATTGATGATCAACCAATGATATCAATTAAGGCACAGTAGTTAGACATCTGATGATGACCTTGTCACGGAGTCACGAAGTTCGGAGTCGTGCTTAACAGAATTGTCTATTATTCCAACAAAACCCAACAATTTTTGAATTAGAAAAATGTTCCTGACCTTGTAATCTTATAGTATGAATTTCTCATATATTAACTACTTATAAAATCTAATGAAATTGCTCAAAAATATTGCAGATAGCAAATTAAGTTTAACATAATCTCCCAAACATATTCATAATCTGTAACATAATCTCCCAAACATATTCTGCAGAAACCATGTATATGTTTGGAATATACTTCAAACATTCATATGTTTGCAAGACCCAAACTCACTTGTGTTTAAATGTAAACATTATCATGTTTACTGGCAGACATATACATATGCTTTTACGTGGAAATACATGCGTTATTCATGGCAAATATCCAAACCTACATATATTTACGTGGAAACATATGCGTATTTCCTTCCAAACATAATAATATTTAGAAACAAATTATTCTTTTATTTTTATTATTTTTAATTTTATCAATATAAATCCACATTTATAAAATGAATGGGTATTCTCGGTTTCTGGCTGTTGACTACTTCTTGGTACTACTTTCTGTTGACTTTGAGATATTGAATTAGTGGCTTAGCCAGCGATTGTATTTGATTGAAGTATTCGCTTTTAAAATACTTAATGTTTAACGAATCCTCGACTAGGATGCGTAACGCGACATATTTCAAAACTTACTATTTAAATAATTTGCCAGGTGGTTATTTAAATATCTTTCAAATCTTATGTTACCCAATATCACACATTTGAATACATGTCAATCGCAATAAGTGAATCCAACAGACATTTGAAATGAAATATTTCGAATGCATTTATTATCAACGATATTATCGTAGAAACATCGTTTATTATTGATATCAATATGTGAAATCTGAATCTTTTGTTTCCAATTCCAATCGGTTTCGTAAACGTTGCATTCACATCTGACAATGCCTACAAATGTAGCAAACATCTTAATGACAACGAATGAGTTTGTGACACATGTCAATTATCGAATCAAACCAGATTCTTCTCAATTTCTTAAATAGTCGCCGAAAGTCTATACATCACGGCTGTTTAACTAAGACAGCAGAGTTATATAAAATAAAGTAATTGATAATCATTGTGAAATTAGTTATTCGAAAAACTTAAGTACTAATCTCTTAAAATTGAGTAGAAGATTATTCGTTTTTGGTTGTTGTTGTCAATTCACTGAAGATTTAAACAAAAGATTCTTCAACAAATTGCTCTTTAAACAAAACTAATTTTCTGTGTGTTGAATTATTTATTCATTGTCAGAATTTATGAACTAATTTAGATTATAGCGCAAGACTACGACTGTGACATAATAATTACATATACAAATTAGGGTGAACCGCTTGTAGTGTATTTGGACAAAAAGAAAAGTAGCTTTTCAAAACAAACAAAAAATATTTTTAAAAATTTTAACTTTTTTCAAAAATTCTCTACAAATAAAAATATTTAATGATATTCACGCAATTACACTGCCGCTCACTTGATTAGGTTCACAGGTTTTCTTACATTCAAATTAGCTTAATTTTGTTAATAATAAAGAAAATAGTTATGATACATTTTTTATATTGTAAAGTATTTATTTTCAAAGCATTTAAAAAAAAAAAAAAATCCAGCAACAATAAATAAAAAATTAAATTGATATTTTTTTTCCAGAACATATGGCTCATTTGAATAGGTTCAACGTCATTAAATCAATAAAACACTAAAAAAATTAATTTATATGTCAGCTTATGTATTTGTAAAGTTTTTTTGAAATGTTTTTATAAAGTTTTTATAATGGGTGTATCCTCCTTTATTTGATATAACCTCGAAAATACGATTTGGGAGGGAATTATATAGTTTTTCAATTAATGTTAAAGAAATTTCGTCCCAAGCTTTTTTAATTCCTTCAATTAAAGATTCTTTAGATTCGTATTGTCTGCCCGACTGATATACCTTGCGAGAGAGCAATCCCCAGACATTTTCTATAATATTTAGGTCAGGAGAGTAAGGTGGCCACTCCAATGTATTTACATTTTGGCTTCGAATCCATGGTTTTACAACCCTTGCAGTGTGTACCGGGGCATTATCTTGCTGGAATGTCAACGGAATGGGTCCAAAAAGCGTTGAAAAATGTGGAAAAGCTTTTTCAAGTACACCTTTGTAAGTATTCCCCGTCATTCTAGATGAAAGAAATTGAAGGTCACAAGTCCCATAGTATGATATGGCCCCCCACACCATCACACTTCCCTCACAGCTATGCAGACGACTCAAATAACGTTCTTCCTTTCGCAAATCATGGAAATAATAATTGTAGCCGTCTGGTCCCTCCAAATTGAATTTTTGTTCATCCGAAAAAACAATATGTTATCATTCCTTGTTGTAAGACATGCATTCACGGGCAAACTGAAGGCGTTTCGCTTTACGAGTGGCATTGAGAGGTGTTTTTTTATTCTAAGTCTTTTCAAATGGTTAGCACTTCGTATAACACGTTTCACAGTAGCTAGGCTTGCTTTAACACCAGTTTTTTCTTGAATTTTTGATGCAGAACACGTGGAATTGGAGGCAGCTCTTACGATGGCTCTTCTATCCGCTGCTGTTGTGGCTTTATGTGTACGTCCTTTCATTGTTTTTCCATAACCAGGCTGATTTCTTAAAAAGTGATTGACAACATTTTGACTTCGTCCAATTTTGTTCGCAATATTCCTATGGCTTAGGCCGCATTCCATAAATGCTTTAATTTTGCCTTTTTCTTCTTCAGTTAAGGGCTTGCCGCGACCCATTTTTAAAGATTTTTATATAAAACACTTGCAAAATGTAGAAACACAAAAAAACATGGCAGACTTGATCTGCTGGCCAACGTAAACTGAATTTATTCTTAATGAACCTAATCAAATGAGCTAATATTTACACATGCTTTTCTTGCATTTGTACATAAAAGCAAAAAATTTAACTAACGGTTCATTCTATCGTGAGTATTTCTTTTCTATTCTGAGTATACAAAAGATCTCTAAATTTGGGTTTAAATAAATCGTCTCTTAATCGTTCTCTTAAGTTATAGATTAAGAGAAATGAAGATAAATGATGAACCTATTCAAGTGAGCGGCAGTGTATATTTTCAATCTGAATTGATTGAGATTTTTTTTTGTACACCCTAATACGTATGTATACATATATAAATAGAAGAAGGAATAATTTGTAGTGAAATGTTAAGAAAGAATGTAAACACACTTAGAGAAAAAATGTGTTCATACGTTGAACCAATACCAATTTGCTTTGAGAAGAGAGTTGTTAAGCTTTTTCATCATTTCGTTGAATACTGTGTTCGCATGGGCTGGTTCGGGCTTCATACAGAAATCTGTTTATATAAATGTTAAATGTTTATATAAATGTAAATGTTTAACAACGTCTTACCAGGATCGATAAAATCGGCTCTATCGGCACTTTGTGTAGACCATTGTTCACCAGTGAGTCATTAAATTGATCTGTGAATTGGATTTCTGAGACATGTTGGAAACTGGCATAAAAAATCTTAATAGGCGACCCTTTAGAGTTGAGAAATCTGTTGTAGGTCATTTTCTTCTCGCGAAATGAGAACCTAGCCTTATCTCTTACTTTAGCTAGTATGCGCAAAATGAGCTTCACGTTGGGTTAGGTTAGCGTGATTGTGAGTTCCTTCCAAGGAAGCTCGCCCAGGTAACACAGAGGCCGTTTTGAATAGATTGAGGTTAGATAATTAGTACTGTTAATGTATTTTAGTAGTTGACTGAGTTCAATACATCCCAGTTCCTGTATTCCGTCAAAAACGGCTTTCCCAAAGTTGTTCCCCTTATATCTGCCAAGATTGGGCACTATAGTAAATAGTGCTCAGGGGTTTCCGCCATAAGTTCGTCGTTGAAACTGCGGCAGTAACGCCGGTGTTGTATTCGAATGTTAACAGCATCTGCACCACACGCAGAAAATATTGTCTGTTTTTGTTGTTTGAGTGCAAATATAATGTGTTTGTAGCTTGTCGCAAATATATTATGCTTGTGCCCAAACACATTATGTTTGCTATTCAATATAACATGTTTGGGACACGTTGATTAATAGGTTATATGTATTTGTGCCCCAAATGTGGTTATATTTGTTGAAAACTGCTGAAAACAAAATCGTGACAGACGCGAAAGAAAGAAAAGCAGCAGATCTTCAATTCTGGAAGACAACGCTTGCAAACATGTACATGGTTCCTGCAATATGTTGCTGGCCTACTATTCGTGTAAAAGGGGCATTGGAGTACGATGAGGCATTACCCCGAAAATAGTTTACTGGATATATACAGCTGTTGTCCGGCCGATATTGTTTTACGGTATTGTTGTTTGGTGGTCAGTACTGGAAAACTTCACTTACCTAAGTCTATTGACAAAAGTTCAGAGAATGGCAATGGTGAGTACCACGGGCGACCTTCGCCCAACCCCTAACAAGGGTTAGTGTACACTAGAGTGTCCAAAACCGAAACAGAAATACCGGTGAAACCGGTTAACCGGTTTTTTGCTATTAACCGTGGACCGGTTTTTTATAAAACATAATTTTAGAACCGGTTTTTACTTAATTTGTTTTAATATCCTTAAAAAAAATATTAATAAATTATATGATTTTCGAATTTTACTGAAATGTTGGATTAAGAAACATTTTTTCTATTTTCAAATATGATTTTATGCTACAATAAGTTCTAAATGACATTTACTAACAATTTTTTTACTCAAATTTCAAAATCATTTTATGATTTGAATAAGAATTTAAAATTTTTTTTTTTTCAAAATTTTATAATGTAAATTATTTTATATAAAATTTTTTGAACTTAATAAGATTTTCATACATGAAAATCTCTTTCCAGTTTGGAGTTTGATTTTGTGAATTTATATCAGTATAATATGAATTTGAATAAAACTTGTAAATTTTATATTAAACACGTCTTCCAAATTAGAATATGATTTAAATTTTAATTTAAAATTATAACGTGATTGTCAAATTGAAATAAATTTGTAAAATTTTGAGTTTTAAACACGAATAAGTATACGAAATGGTCGCTAAACAAGTGTATTGGAGGTGTTAAATGTGCAATTTAATTTAAAACAAAACACTGAAAAAAAAACTGCCCGTTTTTTTGGGCCACCACTAGATTTGCTGGGAAGGCAAATGTCTGCAAAGTAGGCAATACGCTTAGGATATTCTTCACAATGGATAACCAAACTACATATATGTTGATGGGTCGATTTTGAGGGATCTGCGGCTACCAACAGTAAAACTCGACCACATGACACCCAGTTCCACCTTTGAGAGAAATTTCTCCAATCATATCCAGGACTGAAAAAGACACATACCAGAATGTAGAAGGTATTTAGGCTTCTACAGTGATGGCTCCAAACTAGATGGCAAGGTTGGTTTTAGAGTGTATTCTAAAGAGCTGGGTTTAGACGTTGCACAAAAGCTACCAGATCATTGTAGTGTCTTTCAGACAGAAGTCATGGCAATCGGGGAAGTTACCGTATGGCTGGGACGAAACGTCATCACTGCCTGGGGTATCAACGTCTACTCTGACAGACAGGCTGCTATAAAATATCTAAAAAAAATGGTTTCTTCCCTTTACATTCCATGAAGGGATTGGAGAGAGCTTCTTACAAACAGTGCGCTTTCTGGTTTTATACTCACTGATTCGGGCCTTCAGTTTTACACCGGTTCTGAACGATATTTTGGGAAGCTTTTTCATGGTTAAGTACTCGAGACTGTCGCCATCACTAAGCGAGGTGACCGCCGTCGAAAGAAATGTAATGTGGTCAGAGCAGGGATCGAACCCACGTTCTCATGTACAAGAGCCGCGCACACAAACCATTGCACCACCGGCGGCCACGCTATAGAAATCTGTAAATCGCTATAAAATATCTGTAATCTGTATTCCTGACTTCAAGAACTGCTCACAACTGCCGCGCATCTCTAAACGATGTGAGTACTGAGGCGTAGGAGTGTTCTAGGGAACTATAGTGCAAGATTAGAAACTACCACTGGATGATGCATGTGGGTATGGCCGTTTCGGCATGCAAGCTCATGCTTAAAAGCCCAAGCTCTCAGACAAGCGGATGATATATGGTTTTGTGGCACGTATTGTAGGATCACCAGGCAAGTATGACCAAGTTATGACCTAAATCGTACTCTAAATCTGGTAACCTAGACATACATATCTCTATCCCTATTTCCTATGTCAGTAGCTGTGATCACTGGACACTGTTTAATAGGCATTCACGCGTCTAGACTTTAAATCTTAACTCATGATTACTGCAGAAGCTGTGGGGATGAAGAGGAGAATGAGCGCGTCGAACATCTCATATGCTACTGCCCGACCATTTGTATGAGTAGGAGAAAATATCTAGGATGTTAACTCCTAGGACCTTTCTGCAGAGCACTAATTGGTTGTCCGGCTTTTCTGCAGCCACAACTTAGAATATCGGGATGATATAAGATATGGCTTGAATGTCCCTTAACCATACCGGGAAAATTTAATGGCTCAACGGAGGAGGTGGAACATGACCTCTTGTGGTATCACAACGGTCCTCATTGGACTAAGTGTGTGAATTGTGACAGCCACTTTAAGCACCCTCTCACTAATATTTAAACATTAGACCAATTTCGCATTCAACTTCACCATTTCCGAGATATTGAGATATTTTTTTTTGATTTTGTCTGACAATTTTCAAAAATCTCTACAACGGGTAACACCGACGGAATAAACTTAGAATTATTATTTTGTCTAAATTTAAAATTTTGTAAATATGTTTTTAATTTTTCCGTTTATTTTTTATTTGTTTGTAAATTTTAAATTTTTCTGTTTGAACTGGGTTGAAACCCATAAATTTTCGAGCTAGCTCTCGAGCCGGGAACCGTCAAATTATTTATTAACTCCTGGCTCACGAGCCGGCAGCCGCTAGATTCAATTTTGGAGTACTGCTCGCAAGCCTCTAGTCAATTTTTGGCTCAGAAGGGGCTTGCGAGCGAGCTTATGTGAACTCTGGTTTAAACCAACAGAACTAGCAACATAAAATGTTCGTCAGTTTTCAAACTGACCGAAATGTGCACGCAATTTATGTGAGAGTTACCGCTCCTAAAGCCACGCGACTTTCAAAGGAACATCATTAAGAATCAATCAAACTAGGAGTTCTGTTGAAGAGTTTTGTTGAGGAGTTCTGTAATTTGTTAACAGGAACATCCATACAAAATTTGACAACTAAAGGTTTGGAGTTGTTGCTGTTGAGGAGTTCTGTTGCGTTGAAAGAGTTTCTGCTGAATTTGCTCGTCGGCACGATATTTACCCGGAGTTAATGTAAACACTTTTATGTTTCTGCTGGAACCCTTGGAGAAACTTTAAATATTAAAATAGATTTGTGTTTAGAATATGTCGGACTAGGTAGATAGCATAGTATGAACTTCTTGTGCATTAACATATATGCCCAGCAAAATTTTTTAGAACATGTTGTCAATATCATATGTTGCAGACCAACTCCAGTTTTGGATCCGAGGAAAAATCAATCAGAAGAATATCAGGTGTGTGAAGTTTTCCTAAAATGTTGAAAACCCCAACTCCAACCTCGCAATATTTTAATTCTGAACTTCGATTCCAAAATGTGTTCAAATTTTTTTTTTTGTTTAGTGGTACCAATTATGCAGGGACGAGCATACAAATTAGGAAATAATTTTTCACAAATCAGCGCTGTAATTTTTAGATTTTAAAATTCATAACTCTGACACCGACTTCGTCCCAAATCCAACTCCATCTCCGACATCAACTTCACAAATAAACCAAACGTTTTTTAAATGTTTTAAATGTTTTATAAAGAAGCAGAAACAAATTATTCATTCTACTAAATTAATAAATAATTTTTCAAAAATCAGCCCATTACTTTTGTTCCAAGAAACATTAAATGAAAGCTGGCCCATTTTCCCACAAAATCATCCATGGCCAAAAATTTACCTAAACTAAATAATAAACATGCTGTAAAAAAGGCCTCTGTAACATATTCCCCCAAACATATTTTGCAGGAACCATGCATATATTTAAAACACACTTCAAACATTCATATGTTTGCAAAGTCCCAAACTCACTTGTACTTAAATGTAAACAGTGGCATGTTTACTGGCAAACATGTATGCTTTTATGTGGATACATATGCGTTCTTCATTCCAAACATCCACATACGAGGACGCATTCGGGTGTTTTCCCCAAACCTCCATATACTTAGGTGGAAACATATGTGTATTTCCTCCCAAAAATAATAATATTTTTAAACGATTTATTCTTATAATTCAATATAGTTGAAGTATTTATTATAATTACTCTTATCAATATAAATCCTCATTAATAAAAATAAAATAATTAATAAAAACAAATACAAAATAATAAAATAATATAATTAATACAACAAATTAAAAGGTTTAAAACTGCCCTTTTTACATTTACTTGCATTGAATGCATTTTTAGTTTTTTTTTCATGAAATGAGAATATGGTGCTCTTTTGCATCTCCTTTCTTCGTTGTCTCTCACGTTTTTATTTTCAGAAGGTTTCAGCTATGGGTTGGCACACAAACAATACTTATATACAAATCTTGTGTATTGATTAAATGAGAGATTATCACTGGTGAATCTCTTGATCTGTGTTGGTATCACAACTTTTGTCAGGTAGAGAGTAGTGGACTGTATTTATTTGAAAACTATTGAGTGAGTTTGGGTGCCAAAGCTAGAGAAATAGAAACTTTTATCAGCTTGAATAATTTCTCACTAATATGAGAAATTAAGCAATTTGATATAGGGTTTAGAGTAGGGAAAGAAACGAACCAAATGAATTAGTATTCAAGATGTTCAGAGTATTTATTCAGAGACTGATGCTCACCAAGTTGAGGGTGTTGTAAAAGTGACAGAGGTTTGTGATTTTACTGCACAGGAAACTTCTTATTTTATCTTTTCTTTATTCACGATAACTGAACTTAGTTTTGATTTATGTTCAAAGTACAATTTTTAAGTACTAAAACTACGAATATAACAATCCGGAAATTCAAACAAATAGTAGTAGAACTAGTAAAATTGCATTGTGTTGTAACATAAATAGTAGTTAATTTAGATTTTATGTAGGCTAATTATGATTCAATAGTAGTTGAATAGTAATTCATTTATATTTTAAGCAACATAATCATGTTTTGAAGAGCAAAATTGTAAGTATAATAGTAGGATTAGACATCTTGCATGAAACTAAAACACAATACATCAGCCAAACTGAGAATCATTGACTTCATCTGCAATTTACACGCACATTCCGAAAAATTTATGAATCACTGAATGAGAGAATAATGCAAAAATACAGATACTCTTTTATTCTCTTGCTCTCGAGAGAGCAGAAACAGTGCAACAACAGCTGTATTTGTATCATTTAATATATTAACCATTGTGTCTCAAACATGTAATATTGAATAAAACAAGTTGCCTGTAAGATGTCAACGAATTTTGTATTTTATTTGAAAGTCCTATCAATGACATTACTTAGGTATGTGAAATACGACATCGTTCAAATGACCGCCGTGACTTCGCTGGCTGGCGCGCAGCCGATAGGTAACATTTTCTGTCGCACACATCAGACTGAGTTTGAGCGCTGGCAAGGGTTATGTTGATTTTCAAGGCACCGATTGTTTGTGGATTATTGGCTTAGATCTGCGACTTAAGGAACGCCCACAATCGCACGATCTCGATGGCTAGTTCATGTGGCTTCTGCGTGAGTGAACTATGGATCATCCGTAGTAAAAGTGCATTGTGGCATCTGTGTGAAACGTATGAGAAAGTTCATACTACAAGCTTACAAGGTCAGGAACATTTTTCAAATTGAAAAAATGGTTGGTTTTTGTTGGAATAATAGACAATTCAGGTAAGCACACTCACTGACATGACTAGTTTCGAATTCCGTGACAAGTTCATCATCAGATGCCTAACTACAGTGCCTGAATTTATACCATCGGTAGATCATCAATTGTATATATACAAACTCAATTACGAAATTTACATATGCGAATTAGTTTCGATCGAAGATCCCTAAGTACAAACACAAACTGGAAGGTCCATAATTTTTCAATTAGGAAAATGTTCCTGACCTTGTAGTATGAATTTCGAATACATTATTTAAAACTAACAAAATCGGTTATAAAATTCAAGTTCAATAAACGTAACTAGCCCGGTCATCAAACAGCTATACCACAGAAAAATGCAACTCAGTGATATAGTATCAAAAACGAAGTACAAGTTGAGACGAAAAAATCATCGCACTCAAACGCATTTCTCTCTCGGGTCATAACTTGATTATTTCATACTTTATATATACTTTATTTAATTTTATATGAACATTGTTGGAATTTCTATACATACTTAGATACTGTAACGTCATTAGAAATCTGCTCGTGTATTGAAATAATCAACGAAGAGAGTAAGAGAGAGAGCAGAGAAATGAGGCGCTTCACTCGTTTTGTTCTCTTCTACGAGGGTTGCCACATTGCGGTGGGTTTTTCTTCTCTATTTGTATATTCTTTTTTATAGTATAAACTCTCCTCAAAGCACTGCAATAATGCGAGTGGTATGCAAGAGGAAGAGAAGATCATGGATCAAAATGTATTTCGTAAGATCATTCCAGAAACATATATATGTTTCTCTAACTTGTACTAATTTAAAAAAAAAAACATTAGTAAAGATATCTCTATAGTTGAAACAACGGAGTGGAAAGTTTATATTCAAAGTTATAGTGGCTCGAAATTATCATTTTGCTTGTTCCAAAATGCATTACATTATCTCGGAATTTAAAGTTGATAATGTTTTTTAAAGTTGTTTTTGACCTTGAAGATGAAGTTGTTTTGATTTTATGTTTTTACAATTTTTGTTCTTTACGAGAATAATTTTTGTTCCCTCAGGGAATAAATCAAAATTCCGAACGGTTTGCAAGATATGAGCCTGACAAAATGATCACTTTTTTGCAAAAATTACACCGAGGCCCCAAATCTTTGGGGGCCTATAAAAAAGTGCATGACTTTGGTCAAAACTGGAAGACACGGGTCTTTTTTTGCCGGTATATGGTTACATTTCCATGACTTAAAAAATTACACACAGTGTAAGCCGTGAATCAGTCACTTCATGTTACTTTTGTCGTTTTGGTAGTTTAGAAAACATTACAGCTGTTCCGTGACTACCTGCGTTGAGTTACCTTATTCAGTGAGTAGTTTCATTTATCAAATTCAACACGACACAATTCCTTGCGTTAGTTGAACAAATTACAAATTGGTATAAAAATGTCGATCGCGGATGGCCAGATGGAAGTATTTTGCAATTCATTGAGTATAAATACTTGCTAATTTTGACTGAAATGCAATCGACGGCCAGAGCTCGAATATTTTTAAAAAATAGTTCAAAATAGAATAAGAACACGTAAAATTTAAAAAAAGTATGTGCGGTCGGACTCTTGGGCCAATTGAACTCAAAATTCCGAAGGGACATGTAGGAATAAACATGTGTGTGTACCAATTGAAAGTTATTCTTCCCACGAATTCAATGGTGGTTTTACTTTTGATGTATGACATTGGTGGGTCAAGATAACCCAGTTCTTAACCGTATTATAGGGATCTTGAGAATCGGAAAAACTGCCGAAGTTGTGCAGCCATTGTTGAACCCTCCCATTCTTCCGTTTCATGTTACTATATTTTACTTGAACTTCGGGGTTTTGGGCTCTCTCAGTCCAAGTGCATTTTTGTTCTAATTTTTATTTAATTACGAATAAAAAGCAAACAACAGCTTAGCAATTTGACTTGGTAATGGCAGAAATGGACTCAAATCTTGACGGAATTGCCGGAGTTCGGGTGAGGCTCAAAACTGATTAACATAAATAAAAAATCGAAATTAAGAAAAATATAAGATCACGAAAAAACATTTTCCTTTTTCGAACGAACCTATGGGGTCCACGTAGTTCAAAAAAGAGGTCCATTTAGGCCCAAAATACAGGCAACTGTGGGTAACAAATAAATTTAATATATATTTTTGTGGAGCAACATCTGTGGACCCACATAATCGCAATTTACCCTATTATACTTATAGTGGGTCTCGAGAATCGAAAAATGCGAAACACTTAAAGCATTTTCATTACGCCGGACCGAAAAGGTTTTGGTTAGCAAAAAAATCGTTCTATCCCAGCGGCGGAAGTCATGAAATACGGAAGGGCTTCCCTACACATTAGCTCCTCCTTTCTTTTTAACATTGCGTGAGATTGGGAGGCACGGCCGTCCTTGCCCATTGCCTAAAGAATGCCTTAGAAGGCATGCAAAGAGGAAGGCCTTAGAAGGCATTTACTTTAATTAATTTTTGTTAAACAAATGTAAAATTAAAATAATTTATTTTATCAGAAATTCATTATCCACTTCTACATGTTTATTTATAAGTATGTATGCATCAATCTTAGAAACTTGTACCACGCCCAACTTCAAATTGAAAATTTTAACAAACAAAATTTTAATGACAAATATTAAATAAAAAATATAATTTTAAAATTTGTATGAAATTTTCCAATTAAATTACGGTTAAAAAGAATCGGAAAGGAAATTTTTCAAAATTTTAAAAATATTCTTGCTTATATCTGGTGAAAAAATTCATGCATTCTGCAGGCCTTATTTTAGGAAGGCATTACAAAAGAACCATTCCGCATGCCTTATTTGTGGGAGGCCTTGCGACTTCCGCCGCTGGGATGGGTCAAGTAGAATACACACACAAAATTTCAGAAAAATCATTTAAGCCCTTCATGTCCTGCAATGCACTTGAAGCAAAACAGAGATAAGTTTCACATTTTGGAAAATATAAATATAATTGGGTTAAATTTTCAAAATTTTGAGGATGGTGAAATGTAGCATGTGTCATATTGGTATGTATGTGCATCAGAAGTTTTGAAGGACAAAGTTATAAGTATGCAATAAATCCAGTTTACTTTTAATTTTAAAGTAGAAAACGTACTTTTTCCTGTTTTTGCTCTTTAAAACTGCGTGACCACAATTTTGAGAATTTAGAATAAATCGGTTTTATAGAAGAGCTATTTTTGACGATATAACGCATCCAAAATATCGGAATATTACAGTGACGTACGATATTTCCAGAAGTATAACGGGTATTCAAGAAAAACCCCCCCCATTTGGTTACCGTTTTGAACTGACATTTATCCCCTTGAGTGCCGATAAATTGAGTACAAGCAACCATGGCGGGTGACAGCGGCAAAATGTCTGCGTTCTGATGTGTTTGTGTGTGACCGAAATACTATGTGCAACTTGTGCAATCAAAAACAAATTACACACACCCATACACATGTAATTACATGCATACAAACAAATATGAAAATATCCATTTTCGTGTAATTTTTGTTGTTGTTATTTCATAGAAAAAAACAAACAGCAAAACGTGAAAATATATGACAATAAAAGGAGATGCAAACAAGTGAAATGCAAATAAAATCATTCACATACAAGTGACACACATTTACTATACACTACATGCATTTACAGTGTGCAAAATGCATATTCTACATATATACTTTAGAAAGCAAAAGTTTCGTCACCTTGACGATTACAATAAATATGTTCCATTACATAAACACAAGGAACTGGGAATAGCTTACATTTTAACGAATCGTCCCACATCAAAAGCATACCCAGCGACGGAAGTCATGACCTGGAAGGCCTGAAATCATGACCAAACAGGCCTTTAAAATACGGAAGGGCTTCCCTACACATTACCTCCTCCTTTCTTTTTAACATTGCGTGTGAATGGGGGGCACGGCCTTCCTTGCCCATTGCCTAAAGAAGGCATGTAAAGAGGAAGGCCTTAGAAGGCATTTACTTTAATTTATTTTAAAATTAAAATAATTTATTTTATCACAAACTCCATTATCCATCTATCTATCTATCTTAGAAAGTTGTAGCACGCCCAACTTCAAATTAAAAATATCCTGAAAAATATTAAATGAAAAATATAATATTAAAATTTGTATGAAATTTTCCAATTAAATTACGGTTAAAGAGAATCGGGAAAGAAATTTCTCAAAATTGTAAAAATCTTCGTCTTGGTTATATCTGATAAAAAAAAATCATGCATTCCGCAGGCCTCATTTTAGGAAGGCATTACAAAAGAGCCATTCCGCATGCCTTATTTGTGGAAGGCCTTCCGACTTCCGCCGCTGGGATAGATAGGTTATGTGTAGGTGTTAGTGGTAGTCAATGAATGACTTACTTAACGGTGCGTTTACCAGGTACAGTTCGAGACAAGAACGTGGAGAATATGAATTAGTGGTCAAAAAGAGAAAAATTGTGTGTGTGACGTATGTGACAATACAGTCATGAAAACTGTACAGTGTCATTTTGTTTTGCCATACTTACTTACTTATCCAGTCTGAAACAACGCCGGCGGGTCAGGGACCTTACTTAACGAAGATAGTGTATTTCACCAACCAGTTCGATCTTTTGCCTTATCTCTCCAATTGGTAATACCAAGTGTACGCAGGCATTCGTCAACTTGATCCCACCACCAGAGTCTTGGTCTTCCTATTTTTCGTCTTCCTTCGAGTTCGGTTTCGAAAACCCTTCGTGCTGTTTTGCTATTTAGCTCCGCTTAACTATGTCAATGTCGGGATATAGCTCACACAGCTCATGATTCATGCGTCGCCAACACTCGCCGTTGTGCACTATAGGGTCATACATTTTTCGGAGTATTTTTCACTCGAAGACTCCTACTGATGTTTCGGCTGCTTGCGATAAAATCCAGGATTCTGCGCTATAAAGCAAGACCGGTTGTATGAGGGTCTGGTATCGCTGGACTTTTGTTACTCACGAGAGGGCTTTATCTTTAAAGTGCTTGCTTAGCCCAAAATAACATCTAGTCGCAATCACAATTCTCCGCTTGATCTCAAGGCTGACGTTGTTGTGTTTGTTTACGGCAGATCCGAGGTATATAAATTCGTCCACCACCTCGAATTATAATGGTTATCAACGTTCATGCTTTGGTCTAATCGCATGGAGGCCCTGCTGGTTGAAACCATTATTTTTGTCTTGTTCTCATTTACTCTCAGACCCACTTTTGCTGACTCCTTCTCAATTCTCGTAAACACCCCAGTAACTTCTCTCATTTTACGCCTAATGAAATCTATATCATCAGCATACGCGAGCAGCATGTGACATTTCCTGCAGATGGTTTTATTCATGTAACTGCAGCTTTTTTCATAATGATCTTCGTTAAGATGTTAAAGAGGTCGCACGATAGGGTGGCGGCTTGCCTGTGGCCTCGAATAGTTTCGAAAGTTTCGATAAGATCCTTACCAACTTTCACTGCGGATTTGATGTTCGTCAAGGTCATCCTGCAAAGGCGTATGAGTTTTGCAGGAATACCAAGCGCAGATATTTCTTCGTAGAGATTCTCCAGAGTTATCGGGCTATCGAAGGCCAATTTATAATCGACAAAAAGACGAAAGGTGTGGATTTGTTTTCCGTTGGTCTTCTCCAGGATTTGTCGTAGCGTGAAAATCGGGTCAGTTGTCGATTTTCAGGGCCTAAAGCCACACTGGTTTGGTCCAATCAGATCAGTGATAATTGGTTTTAGTCATTCGCACATTTCACTTGATAGAACCTTATATGCTGTGGACAAAATGCTTATTCCACGATAGTTGGCACAGGGATTCGCCTCACATTTTTTACTTATCAATATGGGACATATTACACTGAGACTCCATTCGCCGGGCATGCATTCATCGAACCAAATTTTGCTAATGAGTTGATGCATGCACCTTCTCAGCTCATAGCCGCCAGACTTCAACTGCTCCGCCGGTAATCCATCGGCTCTTGCGGCTTTGTTGTTCTTAAGTCGGGTAATAGCTGTTCTGACCTTGTCTTTGTTAGGAGGGGGCAATCGACGACGTCGTCCAAATTCTGATCCCATCGTTATTGGATATCTCAAGTACCAGTAGCGCGCAGAAATAATCTCTCCATATTCCCAACATGATCTGCACATCTGCGATGAGATTTCCATCCTTGTATTTGCAGAAGGCTGCCCTGAACCATATCCATTAGTCCCTTTTTTGACTTTTTGGTAGAATTTTCGGGCTTCGTTCTTCCTTCTGTATATCTTAATTTTCTCGCTCTCGCGTTTTCTCCACTACCGGTTCTTTCGCCTAAAGAGACGGTTTACCTCCTTTCTTTTTCCCTATACCGCTCAGTCGTAGCTCGCGTTGCAATTGACTAGAGCATTGCCATACGTGGAGCGTCCTTTTCATCATTTGCAATGCGACACTACATCGTACCATGATTTGTTGCGAAGCGGTTTTGCAAATCCAAGTACTGTTGTCGCGGCAGTTATTATAGACTCGGAAATGGGTTGAAGCGCAGTGGAATCCCGATGGATCGTCACCGTGTGGGGGGGGGGGGGGGCATCTCTATGCCTAAAGTTGCGAGAGCTTCCTTGAGTAAGCTGTGGCTTACAATTTTTTCGCTGTACTTAATCTTGTGCGAACCATTGCTGCTACCAGGTAGTGATCGGAATCGATGTTATGGCTGAACTAGTTGATGCCCATGGCTGAACTAGTAGAGGTTGACGCAGTAGGATTTGTTCTAATTGTAGGCACCAATAACAGGCGTTCTGTCAAATTCAACACAAATACATATAAACAAACACAGTAATCAAAAAAAAATTATACAACAAAATACACTGAATTTGACAGATGGGGACATAAGAAACTAAAATCAGCTGTTCTAATGCATCGACATCTACTAGTTCAGCGTTATCTGACTGCTTACGCAAATCGCATGCCGAAATTACTGTCATCAAAAAATCAGAGTCAGTGGCGATGCAAGTGAGAGAATTGTAAGTGGGGTAGTAAAAATGTGTGTATGTATTCCTACTGTCGGTGCAAAACTGTCCCGTGTAAACGACAGGTAAGCCCGTGTTAGACTATGGCGCAGAGAGAAATGGAATGAAACTCTCTTCCATTTGGAATGAAACTCTCTTCCATTTGGAATGAAACTTTCTTCCATTTTGAGTGAATCTTTCTTTCATTCTTCTTTCGATGTACACTATCAGTTTCGAGAATGCAAACATATCTGGCTGCAAACTGACGATCAAAATACAAAAGTTATAAAGCAAAAAAACTAACCCGTTAAAAACATAGTTTTTGACTATAAATTCTTTATATATGACCACGCCCCTTTGCCCAATCCCGCCCATATTTTGATAGTTCATTTTTGTCGTCGCCATTAATTTGCCTGCAAAGTTTCAGCTCGATTTGATCACGGGGAAAAGGTTAAAAATCATGCATACAGACAGGTGAAGTCAATATAATGAATTTAGAAATAGAATAGAATACAGAAAACAGCAAATTGTGAACAATGACTTAAGGTCTTTAAAAAGTGACGAAATGAAAACTTGTATTGTATTTTGTTTTAGCCTTTGTTCGTTTCATTCACAATGCAACCCTGATCGCATCATTTTCTGAGCAATATCAAAAAACGAGAGAAATTTAACAGATGTGTCAAATTGTTTTATGCAAAATGGCTCTCCTCAAGTTTACACTATTTCATCCGTTCTCATCGAATTAATATTTTCGCATATCCAACGATTTCTATTATAGTCTAACAGCGTGTTTAGACTTATTAGTATATTGTGATACCAACACTTAATCCCGTTAGTCCCACCGCAGAAGCATTTAGTTGTATCAAAGAAGCTCAAGATCTTGACCACGTCTATCTGAGATAATTCTCCCAGGTCCCTAAATAGGTAGGATCCCTTAGTAGACATCCTCTTGCCGGCTAGTACTGGACAAGTGCAAAGAAGATGTTCCGTGGATTCTTAGTTTTCGTTTCAGCTTCTATAGAAGTCATTTCGTCGTTCTGAAGTTATCTTCACGTATCTCAAAAAAATTTATTTTGCTGCGTTTTGTAACTGTGGATGAAACATGGATCCATTACAACACTCCGGAGACCAAGCAGCAGTCCAAACAATGGGTTTCTCCGGGTGAACTGGCTCCGAAGAAGGCCAAGGTAAGTTTGTCGGCCAATAAGGTGATGACAACAGTTTTTTGGGATTCACGCTGGATAATCCACATCGATTACCTTCAAAAGGGAAAAACAATAAACGGCGAATATTATGCCAACTTATTGGACCGATTTAACGAGGATTTAAAAAAAACGACTCCATATATTTCGTCAATATAATGCACGAGTGCACACGTGTGTAGTCTCAATGCAAAATTCCATGAATTGGGCTACGAATTGGTACCTCATCCGCCATGTTCTCCGGATTTAGCCCCCAGTGACTATTTCCTATTTCCAAACCTAAATAAATGGCTCGGTGGAAAGAGATTTAGCTCCAACAATGAAATTACAGATCAAACAAATACCTATTTTATGGCCCTCGATAATCCTATTTTTTGGAAGGGATACAAAAATTGGAGAAACGTTGGATTAAGTTTATGTAATCTTAATGAGGCACCGTTTACAAAGCCTTGGTAGGCTGGTCTTTCTAACCGCTAGCGCTGAATGAAGATTCAATAGCGAAAAGTAAAGCATGCAGCCCACTTTTTATCAACCATACGCGCACACGTATACCGGCAGCTTGAGAACTTCGTGACTGAATAAAATTAATTTGTTTCTGATCTTTCAGCAAAAGCCGGTTTAACTCTCAAACCGTCTCCATTTACCTCGATACATTTAATTTATTTTTGTTGTCTATTTGTCAGATGCCTTGCACATATTCATTAAACAAAAAAATTTTTTAATATTCATTAAACTGTTTCCATCCTTCGTCTTTTCTCACCAGTTACTAACACACCAAGGATACGGAGGGATTCTTTGGTCTGGTATTTTCCGTGGAGTCTTGGTTGTCTTCTTTTTCTGCAACCATCGATAACGTCATCGTAAGCCTTTCCCACTGGTTCATCTTGTTTCAGCAGTTGTTTCACGCGTTGTGTGAGAGCTCGCATTGTCGTGGTGAAGAGTGATCCGTCTTCGGCGGTTGGTTTTCCTGATTTCTTGGAAGACAACTGGCAAACCAATGGTTGTGTACCACTCAGAATACACTGTTCTGCATTGTTCTAGTGGTACGGTTGCGACATGCCTGGTTTTTCCGAAAAAACAGGCGACCATTTGCTTGGAAGTGCTTCGGGCGCGAACAACTTTTGTTGGATTTGGCTCATCTTGAAACACCCATACAGTTGACTGCTGTTTACTTTCGGACTCATATGCGTAAATCCAGGATTCATCACCAGTCACGATGTCATAGACGTGTTTCGAAGCACCGCGATCGTATTTTTGGAGCATTTCTTTCGACCAATCGACACGAGCCTTTTTGTTGAGCGATTGACAAATTGTTTGGAATCCAACGCGAACAAATTTTTTGACACTCAAATGTTTATGCAATATTGAATGTCTGCTGGTTCCACTAATTCCTAAGGTTGTCTCAATCTCACGATAGGTCACATGACGATCTTGCAAAATCAGTTCGCGCACAGCATCAATGGTTTTCGGAACAACAGCTGATTTTGGACGACCTTCACGAAATTCGTCTTGGAGTGAACTACGACCACGATTGAATTCACCATATCATCGATAAACACTGGTCCTTGATGGAGCTTCATCGCCAAAAATTGAATTAAGTTCATCCATGCACTGTTGCTGAGTTAATCCACGTCGAAAGTTGTAAAAAATAATCGCACGAAAATGTTCACGATTTAATTCCATTTTTGGGACGAGATGAATCTTTTACGTTACTGTAAACAACACAAATAGCGCTCGTATGTCAAAACGTTCTGAGTACGCATAACCTCAAAAATGTCCAACTTCGCGATAGAGCTGTCAGTTGCCAGATTGCAACACTAGGGTTGCCAAATCCCGAAACATAAAATGCAACCCTCATACTCGTGTAGAGGTTGACTCCCTGTACGCCGCCACCCCACTCAGCTCTTGTCCGACTCGAAGACCGCCGAGTACTGACAATCGAATAAACACCAACATTGATTGTTTGCTTTATTGAATTTGAATTTAATGACCGATTTTGTTAGTTTTAGTTAATGTATGAGAAATTTATACTACGTACTTACAAGGTCAGGTTAATTTTTGTTGGAATAATAGACAATTCAGTTAAGCACACTCACTGGCTGACTACACCATTTCCAATTGAAATTTGAAAAAAATCAATTGAAATTTAAAAATTATATTTGAAATACATGAATTGACATTTGAAAATTCTATATGAAATTTGAAAAACATCAATTGAAATTTAAAATACATCAATTGAAATTCGAAACACATCAATTGAAATTTAAAAGACATCAATTGAAATTTAAAACACATCAATTGAAATTTGGAAAACGTAAATTGAATTTAAAAAGACATCAATTGATATTTAAAGCACATCAATTGAAATTTAAAAATCTAAGACAGAGTAAATCAAAATTCGGAACGGTTTGCAAGATATGAGCCTGACAAAATGACCATTATTTTTTTGGAAAAATGATCTTTGGAGGCTTATAAAAAAAATTCATGACTTTGGGCAAAACTGGGAGACACGGGTCATTTTTTGGTCTTTTATCACGTAGTGGTGTCCGTATGTGGTTATAATGGGGTTTTCAATAAGAGCGCTACAAAAGTTTTTTTAAATAAAACAAAACCGGTTTTAGATACCAATGAAATTCTTTATTCCTGTGAAAGTACTTTCGCTGCCATAATGTATGGAACTCAATTTCTTTTGCATGGCCACCACGGGCATGCTTGCAGAAGTCCAGACGCTGAACCCAATTTTCGACGGTTTTCAAGCATAAATCGGCCGATACTGCTGCAATTTCAAATTCGATATTCGTACGAAATTCATCAATCGTCGCTGGCTTGTGGGCATAGACCATAGACTTGACGTAGCCCCACAGGAAATAATCCAACGGCGTCAAATCGCACGACCGAGGCGGCCAATCGACTGGGCCATTTCGTGAGATAACACGTTCACCAAACTTGGTTTCCAATAAATTGATTGTGGCATTCGCTGTGTGGCTTGTGGCGCCGTGCTGTTGGAACCACATGTCCTCCAAGTCCATATTATCCAATTGGGGCCAAAAATATTCGGTTATCATTGAACGGTAGCGATTCACATTCACAGTAATGTGCCGGGCTTGATCATCACGGAAGAAGTACGGCCCAATGACGCCGCCGGCCAATAAACCACACTAAACCGTAATTTTTTCGGGATGCAATGATGACTCATGGATTACGTGTGGATTGATGTCTGACCAATAACGCATATTTTGCTGATTGACGAAGCCATTCAGCCAGAGATGAGCCTCATCGCTGAAGATGATGTTCCGATGAAAATCCGAATCATTTTTAAGTTGTTGCTCAGTCCAATTCACGAACATACGACGCTTATGGTGGTCAAGCGGCTTCAGTTCTTGCGTCAACTTGATCTTGTAAGGATGTAGGCCAAGATCTTTTCGCAAAATTCGCCACAACGACGTCACAGAGATGCCCAATGCTTGAGAACGACGTGTGAGAGACACATTTGGGCTTTCTTGAACTGAAGCCTCAGCGGCAGCAATATCCTCGACACTACGGGCACTTCTTTGTCTCACTGGCACGGGAACATTTTGTACTGTGGCTGTGGATTCAAATTTTTCCACTAGACGCTAAATTGTTGATCTGGTAGGACGATTATGACGACCATAAATTGGACGTAGCGCTCTTAAAGTTGAGGCCACTGACTCCAAATTTTGGTAGTAAATTTTAATAATTTCGACTCGTTGTTGGCTGGTATATCTTTCCATGATGAAATGGCAAACCATACTGATGAGAAATGTCAAAAGAGCGGGAAAAAATATGCCGTCGTTTGCTGTCCCTACCAATTTACTTTTGTAGCATCTCTGTTGAAAAACCCTTTATTTCCATGACTTAAAAAATAACGCACAGTGTAATTCAAGCCTCAGTTACAAAAGTTTGCTCCAATCTTACGCTGTTGATGATATTCCTGCAGTAAGCACCACCGTCGCCATTCTCAGCAATTGGTATTGGGTTACCTATCCGACAGGGTGGGTGATTTTACGTAAGGATATTGGTTTATGAAATCAACAGCTTGTTCCAGAACTGAAGCTGGGCGACCAGCCACTGCTTTGAATTTTCCTTTATTGAGTCTTCGGCAAACTTGAGGAAGATTCATTTTTTTTACTGAAAAAATGGGTTCACCGATGAAGCTCATTTGTGGTGACTGGTCATGTTAATAAGCAACATTTTCGCGTTTGGTCTGATGAGGAACCACAGGCACTACAATGGCTGCCACTAAAAAAAATGGTTTCCCCTTACATCCCAGGAAGGGATTAGGGAGAGCTTCTCACAAACCAGTGAGCTGTGCGCGTTCTAGTTTTATACTCACTGATTAGAACCTACAGCTTTACACCGGTTTTGAGACGCTTTTTCATGGCTAAATACTCGATAGTGTCGTCATCACTGAGCGAGCTGAACGGCGTCGAAAGAAATGTAAGGTGGTCAGAGCAGGGATCGAACCCACGTTCTCATGCACAAGAGTCGCGCACACTACCATTGCACCACCGGCGGCCACAATCATGGAAAATCACTGTTTGATAGGCTTTATGTACCGGTGGAATCATCGGTTACCGCGAGTGTCGCCCGCTATCGTTCGATGATTTTGAGTTGACGTAGGGGTTCAACACGTGCCACATATCACATGAAACAGTGGACCTTTTGAAACAGTAGACGTCAGATTTAGGACCAATAAGTTGGGCACCTAGATCATTCGATTTAACGCATCTAGACTATTGTTTGTGGAGTTTCGTGAAGACACTCGTCTATGCCGATAAACCAGAGCCAATAGCAAATAACATTACTTGTGTTAGTAGCGTGGAATCAGTCGCCATGCTCGAAAATGTTTTTCAAAATTATACATAATAAAATTAATAACAATAGTTATAAGGCCTCCTTCATTTATTCCTTTTTTTAATTTTTAATAAAACAAAAGAGAATTTGACGTCGGAATCTTTATTACGACCCGAAATATCAATGTCTGAAATTTGCTTTTTATAGATAATATCATTCAAATGTCGGCCGTAAGTATGCTGTAGGTGGTTCATTCGGAAGGTTCAATTTCCGATCACTCTCCAGTATTGCTACCGTTAACTCGCAAATCACGCGAGTAATCTTGGCTTCCAAGTCGTGAATCGTACACCCTGAAATATCTGGGCTTTTTTGTTGTTTGGATACAAATATAACGTGAGTTTGGAGCTCGTCGCAAATATAGTATACTTGTATGCAAACACATGGTGTTTTCTATTCTATATTACATGTCCCAAATCTATATGTGTTTGTGATACTGTTTATGCTCTATCGAGAGCAAGATAATAAAAGAGGGACAACGAGAGACTCTATATCGTGTTTAACGGTATTTTTGCATTATTATCTCAGTCGGTGATTCGTAAATATTCCTGAATGTGAATGTCAATTGCAGATGCAATTTCATGTATTCAGTCGTCAATGTTTCATCGGACAGAGGATATCAAAAGCACTTGATCAGTGAAAAAAGAATAATCAAAGGCTCAGACTGTTAAATTGTTTGTGATGTTGCTTTGGTTTTTGTTTTTCGTAGGTTTCCCAATAAGTACTTGACAACGTTTTTTTTTTAAATAAAACGCAAACCATTTGAAATATTTCCAAAACTTTATGATCGACTTGATATACAATCACAATATTTATGAATGGAACTCGACTTCGTTTATATGGCCACCGCGGGCACGTCGCCAGCGGTCGATTCATTGGACCCAATTTTCGATGACTCGGTCACACATTTCGGTAGCTATTTCGCGTGCAATGTTGGCTCTGAGTTCTTCCAACGTCGTCGGCTTTTTGGCATAGACCAATGATTTGACGTAGCCCCAAAGAAAAAAGTCTAGAGGCGTTAAATCGCACGAACGAGGCGGCCAATTGACTGGTCTATTTCTCGAGATAACACGCTCACCAAACTTACTCTTCAATAAATCGATTGTAACGTGGGCTGTGTGGCACCGTCCTGTTGAAACCACATGTCATCCAAATCGATGTTTTCCAATTCGGGCCAAAAATAATCGGTTATCATGGCGCGATAACGATTGCCATTCACAGTAACGTGACGATCGTTGTTGTCGACGAAAAAAAGGGCCAATGGCGCTGCCGGCATGCAAACCGCACCAAACACTTATTTTTTGTGGATGAAGTGGTGATTCATGAAGCACATGTGAATTTTCACCAACCCACCAAATATTTTGCTTATTGACGAATCCATTGGGCCAAAAATGAGCTTCGCCACTGAAGATGATTTTGCGATGAAATTCATCATCTTGGCGCATCTTCTCTAGAGCCCAATCGGAGAACGTACGTCGCGTCAAATGGTCCATCGGCTTCAATTCTTGAGTCAGCTTGATCTTGTATGGGTGCAAACCAAGATCTTTACCCAAAATTCGCCATAAAGTGGTCTGTGCGATGCCCAGTTCTTGAGAACGCCGCGGAATCGACTGATTTGGATCGTTTGCTACGGACGCCTGAACGCCAGTGATATTTTCGTCACTTCGATCAACCCGTTGTCTCAGTGGCACGGCAGCATCACACAATTAATATTTGAATATTGAACTCAAATTGTTGCACTAAACTTGTTATTGCTTGTCTACTAGGGCGAAAATAACGACCGAAAAGTGGAGGTAACGCCCTTAAAGTTGCGGCCACGACTCCGAAATTCGGTAGTACATTTTTATAATTTGCATACGTTGTTCATTCGTGTACTTTACCATGATGAAAATGAACTGAAAAAGGAAAGTAACAGTTAGATGATCAGTGAAATAGTGCGTTCACAAATAAACTTCGATGTTGTCAAGTACCTATTGGAAAACCCTATATGTCTGCTATCAAATTGAGAAACGATTTCAGGAAAGAAACTGGAAAGGGCAATAACGTGAAGCACTTTGTCGGTCCGAGCCTTTACCGAGAAAATCGGAACGGCGGACCATTCGCGAAAATTAAGTAATACCCAAGCAATTAATACACGCTTGGCTTGCAGGAACTAGATTTGAATATAAGAGTATTGTTTGTATACCAACATATAGTGATAACCTACGCATAGTTGAAACCTTCTGAAAACAAAAATGTAAGTGACAACAGGGAAAGGAGAAGCAAGGGAGCAGTAGATTCTCATTTCAAGAAAAAAAAATAATGCATTCAATGAAAGTAACTGCAAAAATTACTATGTTTGAGAGAAAATGCGCACATGTTGCTACGTAAGGTTTGGGGAAAACACGCGAATGTTTCCACGTAAGTATATTTATGTTTGGGATGAAGAACGCATATGTGTCCACGTGAAAGCATACATGTTTGCAAGTAAACGTGCTACTGTTTACATTTTAATACAAGTGTGTTTGTGACTTGAAAACGTGTGTATGTTTGAAGTGTGTTCCAAACATATACATGGTTCCTGCAGAATGTGTGTTTTGGAGAATATGTTACAGAGGCCGTTTTTTTTCAGCGTGTAGATGTTTTTATAAACGAAGACTCGAAAGTGAATTTAAAAGTAATTTAACGAAGATGAAGTAAATTCTCTTCGCGGAAAAACTATCAGGTTTTGCTGTCAACCAGGAGACTAAAAAGCAAACGACATTTTTTTGGGGTAAAATTAATAATTTTTCGCCAAACGAGCTTTAAAGGTTTAATTTTTCTTTGCGTTTAGTTGATTGTAGGAATATTAATTAGGTACACTGTAAAACACTGCGATATTTCTTATGCAAATCGTGCAAGTGATAGTAGTGCAAACGTTTTATTTTGCACTCCCGATTAGTGTCGGTACAAATGATATCAGATGTAATACAGATTTTTTTCTCCTTCAAACGTAATGGGCACTAGGTATCCAATAAATGAGTAAGTAAGTGATATTGGCATGGAATAAGATATTTCCGAAATATCTCGAGATGTTTGTGAGCATAAATATGCATTTCTACATTTCGAATCTTAAGCGCAAGTGTTTATTCCTCTAATGTAGTCAGACGAACGTACACTTTAATATTCCACACACACCCTCGCAACATTCCACTTTCAAAGCACCCACCACCCACCACCACCACACAACGATCCATCCACCCCTGTCTAACTGATATGCTAATGATAAAGCGAATAATTTGTGTAACCCCACTTCGACATGTAAATTCCTCAAGTGGCCGTGGAGGACGTTCCGTCTGTTGTGGCGGGAATGTTGAAGGTAATGGTAGCTCGTTATGATGCTGATGAAATCCCCCTCTTTCTCTCCCCCCCCCCTGCTCAATGAAAATAATATAAAAAAAAAGTCAGAAAAAAAGTTTTAAAGCCGCCGAGCGTCGGCTTTAACATAGAATTCTTGTACAATTATTGTTTGTACCACATAAAATAATCAATGAATTCCCTTTGGCGGATGTTAAAGTGTCGGGTATGGCAAATTAGTATCGTACTAAAAATGGTCCCCATTAGCCGTAAGGGTTGTACTCGAAAAGTACTAAGAGCCATTAGTCTCGTTTTTTCGAAAGAAATGAACACGCAAAATTAATTTGACTGCACTTTTGTCGACTGTCAACTCAAGCGGTTGAGAAATAGAAAAAGTATGCATTTACCCGAATCTAGTTCCTTCGTTATTTGTCATATTAGCTGCGTTAGTGCTTTTGGCATAGAGCATACATTTTTGGCTACACATCGATAGAACGTGAATTCAAACCTCAGAGAAGGCACAATATTTAAATACTATTTTTATCATTTCTTGTACTATATTATGTATTTTAACATATTTAATTTACCAACAAAATAAAAAAATAATGTCAATAAAAATATAGTTAAAAACTAAACCAAGATGTATCTATTACAGGTGGAAGCGTTAGAACAGCTGATTTAAATTTTTTCTTGTCGTTGTGGTCCGACCATAGACTAATACATACATAGATACATTTATTCTCTCAATAAATTAAACGTCATAGGTACGGTGGAAAGTAAACAATGGATGGCGGAAAACATGGGTTCAATAATACCAGATAGAGGCAATAGTAAACAACGTCCAACTAAGGAACAACAACCGAATTTCGTGTTTTTGTGGCAAACTAGTTGTGTTAAATACAATACAAATGTATACCAACGATAAATGTCAACAAAAAAGTGCAAAATACATTTAAATTTTTCAGTTCTCCACCAAAACGACATGAAAAAGTTAAGTGACACATATTTTGTAACTCCACCTGGTGTAAGTTAATTTTAAATTTAATTTCTCTCATTTCCACAAACCTACGACGAAGAGTGTGAAATGAAACGTCAGATGAGAGAATAAATGTATCTAAGTATGTATTAGTCTATGGGTCCGACCTTGTCAAAGGTTGTTTATACCAATTTCCAAGATGTATCTAGTACAGGTGGTAGCGTTACAATAGCAGGTTAAATTTTTTCTTGTCCTTGTGGTTTTTGCCGAAAATTACAACAATTCCTCCTGATATAACCTGAAATAAATTCATCTTGGCAATTGCTATCAGCTTGACAAGGTCGGCTCCAGAAATAAAAACAAAATGCCTTCAATTCCTACTGATTAGAACCAGTACAGAAATTTCAGTCGGGTGAACCGAATTTAACACATCCTCACCCTAAATCATCCACTGGGGGACCGAGTTCTATTAAAAAAACACATATATTCAACCTTGCGATCCTTAATTACGATCCTAAGTGATTTTGGGGAGATATCGTAACTACCAGCCAATTGTCTGCCCAACATTTATGTTGGAAGTAAAAAAATGGGCATGGCGAAGTTGTTCATCTGTTTTTACAAAGTATTGCACAAAATATTGATCAGTACCAAATTTTGTTAAGATCGGTTGTGGTATAGGGGAGATATCGAGTCGGCCAACCGAAAAGCAGGCCAACTTTTGTAAGGGAGGTACGAAAATGGGCTTGGTACAGTAGGTAATTTTTAAGTTTTAGGAAAACATTGCGGAGCACCAAATTTCATTAAGATCGGTTGTAGTTTACAAAAGTTATCGTGTCGATCAACCGGTCATCCGCTCAACTTTTGTGTGGGAGGGATCAGAATGGGTGTGGCAAAACCACTCATCTATATATATACAAATGGATATGTATGTATGTATGTATGTGTGTAGGTTACGAATGACCGATTTTGATTTTTGAGGCTGTGCAACCAGGTTGAAAGTGGGCGGTGCCCCGCCCCTTTTGAAAAATCTTATGTATGTGTGTGTGTTACGAATGGTCTCGAAAACGGCTGAACCGATTTTGATGAAATTTTCAGTGAATATTCAGAATCATCTAGCGGATGACATATTCTATACAACCAGGGTGAAAGTGGGCGGTCGCTCTGACGGCTTTTCTAATAGACGATTGTTATGAAAATTTCACAATGTGGTACTGACGACCTGCTGATACTCCTTGTCATTGGATAAAGGGGCGTGTCACCGCCCATACAACTTGAAATTGAAAATGCCTATATCTCATGAACTGTTAGAGATATGAAGATGACATTTGGTATATAGTATGTTGTTGGAAGAGTATGAATTACAGCCAGGGCGGAAGAGGGCGGTTCCACGCCCCCTTTGAAAGAAACCGATATAACAGCCATAACTATAGTTTGAAACGTAATGGAACAACAAATTTTGTTCACCCTTTGGCATTACAAAAACTTTGAAGGCAAAACGTACTTTACCGGGTCCAGGTAGTTTTCAATAGAAGAGTGTAATTTGACTAAATTTTGTCTACTACCAAATTTCAAAAACATTAGTTGGGTTTTGCGGGAAGTTATCTCGCCAAACAACCAGTCGGCCGAACAACTTTTGTATGGGAGGTACCAAAATGGGCGTTGCAAAATCTCCCTTGTTTTAATAGGTGATTGGCGTTTAATGATGTAAAGCCTTATTCCTAATTGATTCACGCGAGTTATCGGATTAGTAACCCGGACGAACATCCAGTTTTGCATGGGAGGTACCATAATGGGCGTGGCAACTTCGACAATTAGGTAGACATTTACAGATTATTAATCAAAGTTTGAGCTCAACCTAATCACATCTACCTGAAAAAAGTTTTAGAAGAAACATGATTTTGTACTAAATGTGTCGATTTGTATGGGAGGTACCAAAATGGGCGTAGCAAAATCTCCCTTGTTTTAATAGGTGATTGACGTAAAGCCTTATTCCTAATTTCATTAAGGTCCTAAGATTCCTAATTTCATTAAGGTCCTAAGATTCCTAATTTCATTAAGGTCGGAATTGTTTACGCGATTTATCGGGAGGTATCAGAATGGGCGTGGCAACCTCGCACAATTTTCACCAGTTAGGTAGGCATTTACAGATTATTAACCAAAGTTTGAGTTGAAGCTAATCACATCTAACAGAAAAAGTTCTATTAGAAACTTGATTTTGTACTAAATGTGTCGATTTATATGGGAGGTACCAGAAGGGGCGTGATCAAAACGGCCATTTAAATCCCAACCTACGTTAGGACAAATAATAGTCACTAAAAAAATATAGTGATCGGTAAAGATTTACGGATCTGGCCGAACAACCAGCAGGCCGAAAATCTTTTGTATGGGACGTAGCAGACTAGGCGTGGCAACATCACCCTTGTCTTATTCGGTGACTGGCGTTTGATGACATTTTGATTAAGTTGCAAGTGTTTCACACGAAATCGCAAAAAGCTTTAAAAAATTTGATTTTTTTTCCTTTTTTCCCCTCTTCAGGTTCATAGGTAACAAACCGTTCAAATTTCAAGGAAACAATCAACTACAGAAATGTACCTAAGATCTCAATAAACAACTTTCTAGAACAGGAATGATTCTTATATTGTGTGCTGCGTCCCTTGTTGCGTGTGCTCATCTTACTGCTGCTAACCGGTGTTAAGAATCATTCCGAGGAAGTTCATATGTTCCAGAAAGTTGTTTATTGAGATCTTAGGTAAATTTTTGTAGTGGATTGTTTCACTGAATTTTGAACGGTTTGCTACCTACCTATGGACCTGAACAGGGAAAAAAATGTTAAAAAAATCGAATTTTTTAAAGTTTTTTGCGATTTTGACCTTGAAGGTGAAGTTTTTTTGATTTTATATGCTCAATTTGTGTTCTTTATGACAAGAGCTACAACATTCCATTAGAGAGTAAATCAAGATTCCGAACTATTTGCAATATATGAGCCTGACAAAATTATCACTTTTTTTGCATGAATGACACCGATGCCCCAAATCTTTGGGGACCCATAAAAAAAGTCCATGACTGTGGGCAAAGCTGGGAGACAGACACGGGTCCTTTTTTTTGGTCTTTTATCACGTAGTGGTGTCCGTATATGGTTATATTTTGACGTGTAGCACTGTGTTACGTTTAGACCCATAGAGAGATATTTGACGTAAATTGACTTAAACCAGGTGGAGTTACACGAATTGTTGACTTAAATGTTTCGTGTCGTTTTGATGAAAAAGTGTGAAATTCAAACGTATTTTTGACGTTTTTGTTATCTTTTATTGGTAGTATATATTTGTGTTGTATTTACACAACAAATTTAGCGCACAAAACGAAATGCCGTTGCAGATTTATAGTGGGTTGGTTTGAACAATTGCCTCTATCTGTTATTATTAAACCAATACTTTCCAAAATCCAACCGCCCACCTGCAACACATCAAATGTCAACAATTTACTGACCGCTTATATAGTATAAGTATTGGATTGGCAAGATAGTAATTTAATTTTTTTGTTCAAAATAGTTTTCCATTATAAATTAATTGTAATCTTTAATCCATTTTGTTCAATGACCGTCTGCCATAATTCACGCAACTCTTTGCTCCCAGATTCATAGAATGATTGGTCTGTCCTACAAATATATTCGAACAACTCATGTGGTAGGTCCACTTCTGTATCGAAGAATTTTCCATTCAAAAAGTCTTGCAGACTCCGAAATATATAAAAATTCGAGTGTGTCAGGTCAGGACTATAAGATGGATCACATCCCATCCAAGCTACAATATTTTTTGCCGAATCTGCAAACACATGTGTCGTGATGGAAAACCACACCTTTGCGATTTACCCATTCAGGTCGTGTTTAAATCCGGAGAATAATGCGGATAAGGTACCAATTCGTAGCCCAATTCATGGAAGTTTGCCATTGACACTACACACATTTGCACCCGTACGTTTATGGTCAATTGAGAGCAAACGCGGCACCCATCTTGAAGACAGCTTTCTTAAACCCATCTGGTCATTTAAAATCGAAACCCCTACTGCCATATGAAATGCCTATGTCATCAGCAATCCCTCGCACTTTTACTCTTCGATCGGCCAACACCATATCGTGGCTTTTCCGACATTTTCAGGTGTATTGACCGCAATTGGCCGTCCAGAACGTTCAGCGTCATTTGCACTTGTGCGATCACAAGGGAGGCAATAGAGTTGGATACCCTACTGTCCCCTATTGTCGCTCTCCTCTGGACACGGTCGAGAAGCTGCAAAGAAGTCCTAGGAGCATCTGCCCATATATGGGAGTTATACTCCATCTTTGGCCTGATGTAGGTGGTGTAGATATTGAGAAGATCAGATGGAGTGCAGTATTTCCTGCACCGCTTTAAAAAGCCTAGACACTTGAATGGATCTTTCGACACTTCAAATACATGTTTTGCCCAACGGACATCACATTGTGTTTTCATGCCCAGAATATCAAGAGAGTCTGATTCATCAATATCCACACCCTCCATAGACAATGACGACACACCTGCGACAGCAATCCGTTTACGCGACAACAAACAACACTGGGTCTTACCCTCATTAAAATCTACTCTATTCTTTCGACCCCATTCAACAATGGACACCAGATCCCGGCCGAGTGTTTCATTCATCGTCCTGCGTTTGACTTCAATATCTTGAAGACTTGGCCTACGATCGAATAAATAAGAATTGCAGACATTACTGTCATCGGCAAAAGAGTAGATTGGATTAACAGTCTGACCCACGAGATCGTCAATGAAAATAAGACAAAGAGAACGAGAAAGAACAGAGCCCTGTGCAGTCAATTTATGCTCGTTGGATGAAACCCCATCTACAACAACTTGTACGTATAGTGCGATCTCTGAGAAATCTCGATATAAAGTGAAGTTATCTCGAACTCGAGTGAAGTTATCACCGACACCAAAAGCAGCGAGCTTTGACAAGAGTGCATCGTGCCAAACTCTGTCAAATGCCTTGGAAATATCAAGAGCCACTACCTTACTCTCACCAAGCCGGTGGATGGATCGACTCCACTGTTCCGAAAGGAATGCCATCAAGTCTCCAGTAGATCTCATTCTACGGAAGCCATACCGCCGATCATTAAGAAGGTCATTGGACTCAATATATTTCACAAGATGGTGGTTAACCATGCTCTCCATAACCTTCGAGAGCGCAGAACAAATTGCAATTGGGCGGTAATTTTCAGGGCCACTTGCATCACCTTTTTTAGGGATTGGCTGGACATTAGCAACCTTCCAACGTGCCGGGAAGACTCCCGCACGGTATGTAGGGTTGAAAAGGTTGCGCAGTGGACGTGCCAGCGTCGAAGAGCACCTACTCAAGACCAGTGCTGATATGCGATCCGGGCGGGGATTTATTTACTACGAGATTCGCAAGAACCTTTTTATCTCCTCGCGTTGGAAAAAATATCTTGGGAATGGAACAAGATACGTAATTGATCACGGGAAGTGGTTGATTGCAATCTGGCAAGGAAGAGTTCCTTGCAAAAATTTTAGCCGGAGGTTCAGTGAATGTTATGCCATCTTTAAGTAGAGTTTTGATAGAGGAAGAACTATCCTTTATTCTTCTTGCAAATGACCAAAAGCTCTTACTTTCTCTAGGGAAAGAAAGGACTTTAGAACGAATACGCTGTTCGTGAAGAAACTTTTCGCGTCGAACTATTTTGGCACACTTGGATCCTGCCTATTTGCGTAGCAGTTCAGTGTTAACGTTTTTATTAGAACCCCAGTCTCTGAACGCGTCCTCTTTGGATCTGACTGCATTCTGTTTACACCAATTTTTTTCCGATGGTTTCCGATGGATTGCGATTTTCGTCGGGATGAATGAATTCATACCAATCAGAATTATCTTCTCGATCATTTCAGCAGCAGCATCTATAGTATTGTCCAGAAAACAAAGCTTCCAGTTAAAATGTTGATAAAAGTTGTTGAGCTCAACCCAACGTTCCTCTTCGTAGATAAAAATTGTTCGCTTCGGGACTGTGTTTGAAGCGAGACGAAGAGCTGAGCACGTCACAAATATTCCGGAGTGCTTGGCGGCTACTTTGCATTTTCGGAAATAAAAGAGCAACATATGACAAAACTTCTAACTTTGATCATCCATATTCACAATACGATTTAAGTGAAAACTAACCACTGAAAATAAAGTGACATATCAGAAATTTAAGCTTGAAATGTCATCTGTGTAACTGTATAACAAAGAATTTAGTCACCCAATCAAAAGCATTACTAAAATGACAAAAGCACCATCTATATGAGAAACCCGAAGTTACTTTCTTGCTAACCAAATACAGGGTGATTCAGGAAGTTCCGGAAAAATTTCTCCTGCGGTTTGACTTTTTTCGACTTTTTCTTTTATTGATTCTGAAAGGCCTCTTAAAGACCTTTTCAACAAGCCCAAAAAATCCGACCACTGACTCACAAGTTAGCAACTTTACCCTACTACCCTCCGACCGTTAATCCGAAAATTTTTAACCCGCTTCCATTTCGCACCCTTGCATTTTCGGGCATGGTCCTAGTGGACTTTTCTTCATGAAATGAGCCAAGGAATACGCTGAAGAAATTTGTCCGGAACTTCCTGAATCACCCTGTATATTAAGTTTTTAAATTTAAATTGAAGTCTTTTAAATTTCAATTGATGTCTTTTAACTTTCAATTGAAGTCTTTTAAATTTAAATTTTTGTGTTTTTAATTGCTCAATTAAATTTGCGTTGTCTTTTCAAATTTCAAGACGACAGTTTGAATTCCAATTGAAGTCTTTTGCATTTCAATTGAAGTTTTTTAAATTTCAAATTGAAATTTTAATTTTGAGTGATTTGTTTTGTAATTCAGTTGGAAATGGTTTAGAAAGAAAGCAGTCCAAAGCAAACAACGGTAGCCTAGTACAAACATGAGAACGCCTGAAAATTTCCGAAACTGAAATGCAGGTTGTTTTTTGACATGGAGTTTATATGGTAAACTGAAATTCGCTTTGGGCTTCAGGTTTTAAGATGTACTATTTGTGAAAGATTTCAAGCTCTCGGCACAGCAAAAGATATCAAAGGCCTCATGCCTGATGAAGATGTAAATTAAAGCAAAATGTATGACCAGGCGCATTCATACACACACACCCATACCCACATCACTGGAAGCCAACAAAATCGTGTTGTTAATTCTATTCTATTCTATCGCTTTCGTTGTGTTTTAGATTTTCTCTTTTCCTACATTTATCACTATCTATGTATGTATTCCATATGTACTTTCATGTCCAAGTTAACGCACCCCACTACTAAGTACATACTAACATTCTCGTACATTCATTCATATGGATATATGTATGTAGGTGCACACATACACAATTACAAACAGACACAGAACAGCGTAGCAAAATGGAAAACAAGTACAAGAAGACCGACTCGACCAAATTACAAACTCAACAAAATAAAACAAGTGATAGAATAATCGAATACACGGGGGTGGTACAACAACAAAGACTACATGGTGTCATCATCAGTTCTATCGCTTACGTCGTCTGTCCAGACACCACACATATGGTTAAACCACCCTTGCTTAAAGTACCGGAAGCGGTAACAACAGCAGTTACACTAACAGTAGCGCCTGCATTATATAGCTTTTCTGTTATTTCAAATCATATCTCTCGCGAGCTTGCTATTAAGTATTCTCTTGAAAGGGGGTTTTCTTGACTCTCAAACATACAAAGAGGGGAAATTAGTATAGTTGAGAGCAAAAAGAAAGCTTTTAGTACATCCGTATGTTTTTTAAACACTTTTTTACAGCGGTTGATGTCGCTGCTTAAATAATACTGATTAACGCAAACGGTTAAAGAATGAAGAAATAAAAATACAAAAGCTTTGCAAAAGTTTTTATCTAACGTTGCCGCTAGATGTCCGCAAATATGGTTTAAATGCACTTTTCAATACTGAACAAAAATAACAAACTATTCTACAATTTCATATCAAAGAAAAAATTATTTTCAACAATAACACTGTCAGTAAAATTTGAAGTTTTGAAATGGCACACAAAAACACCGAGACACCCCAACTAATTTTTGGGTCATAGAATCCAATGGTATACTCCGTTATAAAAAGTTAGCTCAAAATAACGAGATATTTCGATTTTAAATTTGTAGTAGATTGAAGGTGATTTTTGATTTTATTTGAATGATAAAACTTTAAAAACTTGTTTAAAATCAATTTGTTTATTATTTATGTAATCCAACGAAAGCATCCTTAATGGCCTGAATTAGTGACTGTTTGTCATCAAATTGTCTACCTCCTTCATAGACCTTACGAGATAACCAACCCCAGACATTTTCGATAATGTTTAGATCTGGAGAATTGGGTGGCCAGTCAAGAATATTAAAATTTTGGCTTGCAATGAACTCCTTTACTACTCTGGCGTTCAAGATCGATGGTGCCATAGTACGTAATAGCACCCCACACCGTAACGCCACCCTCTCGGCTGTGATGTAGGTTCAAAAAACGCTTTTCGTTGCGCAGATTAAGGAAATAAAAGCTGTAGCCATCAGGCCCATCCAAATTAAACTTCTACTCTTCCGTAAATACAACCGTTCTCCAGTCAATTACATGACCTCTTGGCTGCACTTCCCATACCATGTAGTCTCTTGCGAGTTGAAGCCGCTTTTCCTTATGAGGAGCATTAAGTGGCGGTTTTTTTTTTGTAATTTCAGGTATTTAAGATACTCACAGCTTTTAATTACTCTGCGTACTGATGACTTGCTCGCTTCCACTCCAGCTTGAGCTCTTATTTTTGACAACGATAAGGCAGAATTAGAAGCAATTCTGATGATTTTTCTTTTCTCATACGTAGATAAAGGCAATGAAACCCTTCCTTTAAAAATTTTTCCATACCCCTCGGGGTCCTTGATGTAATTGTCGACAACTGTTGGGATACGTCCAATTTTTTTAGCTATTGCGCGGTTAGTTTTTTCCAATAGATTTAAAATTTTTTGTTTTGCCATTTTGACTCGTAAAATGATTAAGATGTAATAAATTGTAATAAACAAACGCTCCCTACAAAAAATCATCGCTTACTTTAAAAATAATAAAGTGCCTTTATTCAAGTGAACCAGTCAAAAAATAGCACATTTTTTGACTTTTTTTATAAACTGCTCAAAAAAAAGTTCTTTAGTTAAGAAACCACTATTGTCATGATTTCTTTTTATATCTAGAGATGGCTAGCTTCCATTTCCATTTTAAAATTCTGCAATCGGTTATAAATTGCAAAAGATACAGGCTGCTGAATATGGGATTTTTAGTGCCTTTAAATAAGTGAATCGGAGTGTACTTACATACGTGGAATTATTCGCGTGTTTCCCCCCAAACTATCATATACTTCTGTGGAAACGTATGCGTATTTCCCCCCAAACATAATAATATTTAAAAACTAATTATTCGTTGAGTTTAATACATATGTATGTATTATTTATTATAGTTAATTAATTTTATCAATATAAATCCACATTTATAAATAATTAATACAACAAATTAAAAGATTTAAAACGGTCTTTTTTACATTTAGGTGCATTGAATGCATTATTTGTTTATTCCATGAAATGAGAATCTTCTTCTCTTTTGCTTCTCCTTTCATTGTTGTCTCTCACGTTTTTGTTTTCGGAAGGTTTCAGCTATGCGTTGGTACGCAACGAATATATTTATATACAAATTTAGTTCATGCAAGCCAAGCGTTTATTTCACAAATGGTCCTCCGTCCCGATTTTCTCAGTAAAGGCTCGGACAGACAAAGGGCTTCGTGTTGTTGCCCTTTCCAGTTTCTTTCCTCAAAATGGTTTCTCACTTTGGTAGCACACATACATACACAAAACCAAAGTAACATCACAAACCATTTAAGCGTCCGAGCCTTCGTTTATTCTTTTTTTACTGATCAAGCGCTTTTGATATCCTCTGGCCGATGAACCATTGACGGCTGAATACATGAAACTAAAACGTAATACATCAGGCAAAATAAGAAACACTTCATCTGCAATTTGCACGCACATTCAGGAATATTCATGACACACTGACTGAGAGAGTAATGCAAAAATACAGATACACACATATAAAATAAACTCTCTCGTTGTCCCTCTTTTATTCTCTTGCTCTCGAGAGAGCATAGACAGTGCAACAAACACAGCTGTATCACAAACATAAATATATGTGGGTCGCAAACACATATATTCTAACATAGTAATCACTGTGTCTCAAACATGTAATATTGAATTGCTAACATAATATGTTTGCACACAAGTATATTATATTTGCGACAATCTCCAAACACACTTTATATTTGCATCCAAACAACAAAAAAAGACAGATCAGCGTGTAGCATTACTAGTTAACCGCATCTGTACATCTATGACTAACATTTTTATCAAAATTTAATACTTTAAATAAAATGTTTATTTTTCTCTTTTATTTTGCAGGTATGTATGTATAATAAAAAAGGAAACACTTTTACATGGTAAGAAATGGCTTCAAATACAATACAGATGGATCAGTAAACTATAATAGTATTATATTGTACCACATTAAGGCGACTACTGTTTTCCGAACGGTTATGATTAAAGAAGATTTTTCGTGAGTAATTTGTCCATAGTGGCGACCACGTCACATACGCAGGAAAGGTTTCAAACCAAAATTGTTCTATTAAACGATTCCTTGGTAATAACAAAATAATTAAACTATTTTTTTATTTGAATCAATTAAATATTTTAATCGTCTATTTTTGAGATTCTGTACAAATTGTCTTCTCTTTTAGAAGAGAGTAAGAGCGGAGTATCAAAGAATGAAGGAAATTTGATTTTGGTGTTCAAGTTGATCTCAGCGTGAAAATATCAGCTGTATGTCGCGTGTTCATTTTGTGTTTATACGCACAGAAAAATATCTACATCTATTTCAAATAACAAATTCGCGTTCTCAATTAAATTCTTGTTTGATCTTGCACCGATAAAGAAATTTATGGTATTAATTTAATAAATTCTAAGACATTAATTGATTAAAATTCACTAAACACTGTATTATATTAACCATATAATTAATTGACATTAAACATTTAATTAACTTAGTTCCCCAGGAATTAAAAATTATTTAATTGAGCCAATTAAAATGTTTATCAAATATTGCAGAAAATTTTGACAACTAATTTAATTGAACCCATTATAAAATTGATTAAATTTTTGATTTTTTTGGTTTAGTTTAATAACAAAGAGATTTTCTATTTATATATTCAGTTTCTATATCAATTGTGTATTTCTAACTCAGCGAGTATACTAACTTGTATGTCATCAACTTACATATGATTTTTCACATCGCTTTTATAACTTGTTATAGATCTTTCGCCGTTTTCCAGTGGTATAAAATTCCTCATCAAATACGAAAATTTGAACCATAAATTCTGAACAATTACTTCATATTTGTTTCATTACTTACGTATTGTGCAGTTGGACAACATTAGCGTAAATGAAAGCAAGAATGTACAAAAAAAAGCACAATGCATACACATACCCGTATGGCAACTAACTGTGCTCATTTCATTGCCTCTCTGTTTACATTTTTCAGTGTTACCAAACATAACTTCTGCGTGTCATACGCATATCATACGTATATTTTACGAACACAAAAACGAAAATTAATTACCGTTGGTAACCGTGTATACCGACACTGTGAGACTAAGAGAGTAATAATACTTTTTGGTTCTCATATATTCCGACACTGAGAGAATAATAATTCATATTGGTTCTGATGCCATGTTTTGATAAAATACTTGTTTGACTCAACAAAGATATTGTTCAATGTTTTATTGGAGATCAAATAATAGTTTAAATGAAATGACAAAAGAAGTCATCCGGTGTTGTTTGGCTCTCATTTCTTTTCTAAATGAAAAACTTCGATTCTGTTTTTTGATTATGTTTATTCGAACCTTTAGAATTTTATTGGTTAAGTTGAGAAGATGATATCGGTTAAATGGGCCCCACCACAATTGATATGGCATTTTTCATCACTTCGGCGAGAACTTCGGGCGACAGAATCTCGCACTCGTGTCGAATGTTGACCTTGAGGGCTTCCAGGGTCTCGGGCTTGTTCACGTAAACACGGGACTTCAAAAAACCCCACAACAAAAAGTCTGGAATGGTTAAATCGGGCGATCTTGCGGGCTAGTTCAAATCGCCAAAACGAGAGATAAGGCGACCCGGGAACGCCGCCTTCAGAATATCGGTTGTGGCTCCCGCAGTGTGTGCCGTTGCTCCGTCCTGTTGGAACCACATGTCCTCTAGTCCTAATTCGTTGAACTGCGGCAGAAAAAACTCGGTTAACATGACCCTATAGCACGCAATGCCGTCGGTGGCCGTCGGTGGTGCAATGGTTAGGGTGCGCGGCTCTTGTACATGAGAACGTTGGTTCGATCCCTGCTCAGACCACCTTATATTTCTTTCTACGGCGGTCACCTCGCTTAGTGATGGCGACACTATCGAGTACTTAGCCATGATAATGCTTCTCAAAATACCGTTCGGAACCGGTGTAAAACTGTAAGTCCCAATCATTGAGTATAAAACTAGAAAGCGCACATCTTACTGATTGTGAGAAGCTCTCCCCAATCCCTTCATGGGATGTTAAGGGACACCATTTTTTTTTTATGTCGGACGGCCGGGGAATCGGCGACGGTATTCGCGCTGCGCCAACACCACAGACGAATTGTTACGCAAAAAAATAGACACGATTATTCCGCGTTCTTGGGGAATGTATCGCTCCATGGCTTGTTTCCTTGTATTCTACATCTGTCTAGTCCACATATGTCAAAACAGATTTGACATTGGCGGCCATTTGCAAATATAAGAGCATCTTCCAATAGGGTGGTCACTTTTGAAACACCCTGTATAATGTGAAGACAATATTTTTAGATTTATAGCTTTAAATTTTAGAGCATCCATTGTTGTTGATGACGTCATGCTTGTTCTAGCCAACATCAATGTTTTCAGAGATATCTATGGACATAATTAGGTGGCCTCAAACAACCCAGAGTCTTGACTCCTCCTAACAAAAGGAGGATAACATGTACCTCCAACCGACTCGATCTTCAGCTTTTCTCCTCCAGTTGGTAACACTAAGCTCACGCAAGTAATATTCCACCTGGTCTTTCCAGCGGAGTCGTGGTCGTCTCATTTTTTGATTTTCTTCGAGTACATCTTCGGATACCTTTCGCACTGGCTACTCATATAACCCAGCCAGCGTGAGAGCGCTATTTTAATATCGTCGTGATTAATCCGTCATCGGCATTTGCCCTTTTTCTATTACACTGTATGTAATTTTTTAAGTCATGGAAATATAACCATTTACGGACACCACTACGTGATAAAAGACAAAAAAAGAAGACCCGTGTCTCCCAGTATTGCCAAAAAGTCATGCACTTACTTTATTATGGGCCCCCAAAGATTTGGGCCTCGGTGTCATTTTTGCAGAAAAGTGATAATTTTTGTCAGGCTCATATCTTGCAAACCGCACGAAATTTTGATTTACTCTCTGAGGGAAAAATCTTCAAAAAAACTTAATCTTCAAGGTCAAAATAAGAATCATTCCTAGGAAGTTCATATGTTCTAGAAAGTTGTTTATTGAGATCTTAGATAAATTTTTGTGGTTGACTGATTCCTTGAATTTTGAACGGTTTGCTACCTATGGTCCTGAACAGGGGGAAAAAGGTAAAACCAAAAAATTTTGACCTTGAAGATGAAGTTTTTTTTATTTTATATGTTCACAATTTTTGTCCTTTATGATAAGAGCTACAACTTTCCCTCAGAGAGTAAATCAAAATTCCGAACGGTTTGCGAGGTATGAGCCTGACAAAAATTATCACTTTTCTGCAAAAATGACACCGAGGCCCAAATCTTTGGGGGCCCATAAAAAAAAGTGTATGACTTTGGGCAAAACTGGGAGACATAGGTTTTTTTGGTCTTTTATCACGTATTGGTGTCCGTATATGGTTATATTTTTTCGTGTTGCACTCTATTATTGGACCATATATTTTACAGTGGTTTTTTCTTAGCATGCCATATGACCCAGTATTTTGAGCTATAAATCAAGACAGGTTATCTGAGGGTTGAATATAGCTAGATCTTCATTTCTAAAACGAGGGTTTTATCTCTGAAGTGGTTGTTTAGCCCGAAATAACATATGTTTGCAAGCACAATTCTAGGTTTGATTTCCAGGCTGACGTTAATGCTTCTGTTCACGGCAGATCCGAGGTAAATAAGTTTGTCCATTACCTCGAAATTATAACGGTTATCAACTTTCACCCTTTCATCCAATCGGGTGAATGTTCCGCTTGTCGCAACCATTAATTTTGTCTTGCCCTCGTTTACTGCCAAACCCACTTTTTCTGATTCTTTCGCAATTCTTGAAAATACTGCAGTAACTGTTATCAGATTTCGTCCACTACTGTCTAAACCATGATCATACGCGAGTAGCTTGTGACTTTTGCTGCTGACAGTTTTATTCGTTTTGACTGCAGCTTTTCCCGCAATGATCTCAATTAATATGCAGAAGAGATCGAATGATAGTGTGTCATCTTGCCTGAGGCCTCGTCTCGAACTAAATCGTTCGATAAGGTCTTTACTGATGATGTCGTGTCAGGCAGTGTCATTGTACAAAAGCGTGTCAGCTTAGCAGGAATACCAAGCTTCGACATAGCTTGGTGGTGGTAGGTGCCGACTCGTTTTTCGTGGGTTTTCTCAAGAATTTGTCGTAAAGTGAATATCTGGTCGATAGTTTACTTGTCAGGCCTAAATCCACATTGATAAGGTCCGATCGGGTCTGCCACTAACGGCTTTAGTTAGTTAGTTAGTTTGAAATGAGGGGTGCGGTGTTGAGTGTTCACAAGGAGCACTCTAAACCTTCCCATGTCAGTAAGACATACACTTAAGCCGCTGATTCAACCTGTTGTGCACTCTAAGTTTACCCAACTAATTTACTATATCCCTTATAGGAATTCGGTGCTATTCACGAAATTCCTTAAGTTGTTCCAGTCCATAGCCACAAGTTTGGTCGTGTCCGGTATCGTACTATCCGAAAGATATCTGGATCTAGCTTGAATGATGGCCGGGCAGTGGCATAAGAAATGCTCCATCGTCTCATCGTCCTCCATGCATGCGCTGCACTCACTATTCGCCACTAGTCCAATACGGTACAGGTGGGCCCGTAATCCCGAATGCCCCGTTAAGACTCCCATCATCTTGCTCATTTCAGATTTCCCCAATTTCAGCAAACCTTTTGTCCTCAATCCATCTGGGTCACCCCATAGGATCTTTGTCATCCTGCCTACTGATTCCTGGTTCCACAGGGCAATATGTGCCGACTCCGCTCATTTACTCAACTCAGCCTTCGTCACCCCAAAGGGTTTCGCTCCATCTAGGCTCACCGTTTGGAGTATTCTGGCTTTTGTTGCCAGGAGGTTTGCTCTTTCCGCTGTGCCCCGGCACTCAGATGATGTTGAGTCTGCCGTGCATAGAATAATCGTTTATCATCTTCTTACAGTCAAGGACCGTTCTAGATTTGACAGTTTCCGATGATATTGCCTTGATTGTCATTTGGCTACCCGTGAAGATATTTGCCTCGGCTAGGATTGTATTATCGCCGAGCCATTTGATACACTCCGTAATCGCCCGAACTTCCGCCTGAAAGTTTGTATTATGATCCAGGAGGCGTAGATGGGATTCGGTTGCTGGATTTTCAATGAAGAATCCTAGACCAGTTCTCTCTCCTAGCTTTGAGCCATCCGTGTAGCAGCAAGTCCCATTTGGCATTTGTGCCAGGGTCCCATTCTGCCAGGCGTCTCTAGTTATTGTTAAGGTCACGCAATTCGCCTTAACCCTTAACAAACGGCTTTAGTCTTTCGCACTTTAAGCTCGAGAGGACCTTGTATGCGATGGATAAAAGGTTTATCTCACTATAGTTTATACATATACTCGGGTCGCCGTTTCTCAAAACAGGACACAGTATGATAAGACTTCAATCGTCCAACTTAGCCTTAAACAGCGCAGCACCCTCATCCCTCCCTCATCTATATTTAAATCTCCTGGAACAAGTAAAGCGGAGAAGAGATCTCTCCATGTTCCAACATACTCTGCACATATGTGACAAAATTCCCGTACTTATCTCTGCAAAAGGGGTCCCTCATCTATTTCCGTTGGTTTGGTTTTGCACTTTTCGGAAGAATTTGCGGACCTCATATTTCCTGTAGTAAGATTCAAGATTTAAGACGGCCGTTGGTGGTGAAATGAATAGAGTGCGCGACTCTTGTATATGAGAACGTGGAATCGATCCCTGCTCTGACCACCTTACATTTCTTTCGACGACTGCCACTTCGCTTAGTGCTGGCGACACTATCGAGTACTTACTAACTTTTCAAAGAGTAATTACTTACTTTTCGGAACCGGTGTTAAACTGTTGGTCCCAATCACTGGGTATAAAACTAGAAAGCGCCCAACTCACTGGTTGTGAGAAGCTCTCCCCAATTTCTTCATGGTATAGAATGGGAAACATTTATTTTTTTACTTTTTTGTAAGATTTAATTTGCTCACTCTCGCGCTTTCCCCACAACCGTTTCTTTATCCGTAAACTTACGAGTTTCTCCTCTTCTTCTTAATACTGTTCTGCGGCTACACGCGTTGGAACTGACTGAAGCGTTGCCATAAGTGCAGCGTTCTTTTCATCACTTGCTATGCGCCACTCTTGATCGTACCATAGTTTGTCTTTAAGCGGTTTTTCATAACCAAGTACGGTCGTCTGCATCAGTTTTCCTAGACTGGGAACTGTATTTCCACTGCGCTCCAGAATCATGAGGCGGGGGTGCATTCTGCGTCAGTAGCTGAGTGAGGCTCTCTGCGTAGGCCATGGCTATCTGTGGTAATTGCAGCTTTGCAATGCCCAGCTATATATATCTCTGGTTTCGTATGACTTTCGCTCTGCTTAACCTTGTGCGAACATTTGCTGCAACCAGGTAGTGATCGTAATCGATATTAGCTCCTCGAATCACATGTACGTCCAGGTGATATCCAAGTAGCCTTATGGATGTTTTTATGTTGTAATTTTGTACTTATAATATTATTCCTCGAGGAGATTGCCAGTTGGTTAGTGGCCCCGGATCTGAATAGTGTTCTTACATGCCAAGTGCATATTCGTAAATCGTGGTCCTTATAACGATTGTGGTTTTAATATAATATACCCAGAAAATCTCATTTTGAATTGTCATTGCTAATATACCGGAAGTCAAACCCAGTCCATCGTGGTTTGCATTTAACCTGCTACCAGGAAGACTATGTTTCAGCCGCCCATTATAGATCAGTCGAAATAGATTTTTGTTTCTTCATTTTTTATCCGCCGTGGGCCAGTAGTGTTGGCTAATCCACCTTCAAAGGACAAAAGAATATGTCCGTTAGTTCGAAGAGCTTTAGTGACAGGGGCACCTATTTAACCTGAGACGCATCAGTGATCGCATAACCAAATAATCGATAAACAGTGTACTGTTGCTTAGAAATATATTAGAGGGAATTGTGAAATGGGAAAATAGCTACAATATTGTCAAAAGTTGTAATACAATATTTTAAGCTGTTTAGGATTTATTGAAGTCAAATCAGCAATAGACGCCTGAGACCCACCTCCAAAATTTTCTTCAACATGTAAAAAAAATTTGTTACGTATGGGGGCAAAACCGAGCGAGGTTTTGTTATACCACGTCCAAGTAGTTTCACAATTTTCTGGTTTGGCTGAGGCCCGAAACAAATCCATTTCATTTGTGTCACAGTGCAATTCATGTTTTACGCAATTAACTCACTTTAATTTGATTTCTCACGAATGAACTTTTGTGAAGCCCTCAATTATTTAATTATAACTCTCAATATTTTCAAATAATATTTTTGGTAAAAATACTATATTTTTAGTTAATGTATGAGAAATTCATACTACAGGGTGGAGCGTGGAAATTTCCTTTTTTGCACTACAGGCTGTGGCGGCACTGTTGGTCGAAGAGAGTGGAGAGCATGCGTGGCTTATAGTGGCTGAGGAGAGATTTGTATTCGTCTGTCTTTCAGTTTCCATCATGCATTGGACACGTGAGGAGAGGTCATTTTGTGTTGAAGTGTATTTTTCAAATGCGCACTCGATCATTGAAGTGCAGCGTGCTTTTCGTTTAGGATTCGCTGTTCCCCCACGCGGAAGTGATCCTGGACGGCAATCAATTGTAAATTGGGTAACTTTATTGAAAACAGCAGGGAATGTGTCATGTGTTCGCACTGTGTGGTGTGCCATATCACGAGTAGGCATCATTTGCCCTTAGAGTTCATGAAAACTTCAGAAAACGTATGCAGCAGTGTGTGGATAGCGAAGGTCGACATTTGCCAGATACACTATTTAAAACCATGTAATTTACAAATTTCCTTATTGTTCAATATAATTAAAATATAAAATAACATTTTCTAAGGTTCATAATTTTTTTATTTCATTCCCAAATAAGCAAATTACCGCGCTCCACCCTGTACAAGGTTACAAGGTGAGGAATTTTCAATTAGAAAAATGGTTGGTTTTTTTTAAATAATAGACAATTCAGCTAATCACTCTCACTGGCATGAGCAGTTTTGAACTTCGGGACAAGTTCATTATCAGATGCCTAACTACTGTGCCATCGATTACCACTACTGATACCATCGGTTGATCATCAATCGCATATACAGTGGCGAGCAGATGTGGATACTTCATAATCACATTTCACTTTGTCCAGTTGTAAACCCCGTAAAAATACAACAATTTCCACCAAGTTGTTTTTTATTTTTATTCTTTATTAATTCTAGAAAAATGAAACATAACTGGATTCTCCAATATTTAATGAAAAAAATAAAACTTGGAAGTTAAACCGAGAAAAACCAATGTATCCACTTATGCTCGTTCGAAAATTAAATGTTTTTAATCACGTTGTTTAGTATTTTGTCCAACAATCTTTGGCTATAATGACACTTTTTATTCGTTTGACAATTCTTTTAACCAGTTTCTCGATGTGTTCCTTTGGAATATTGACCCACGCCGCATGTACCCGAGACCATTGTTCGTTCAAGTTCTGTGGTGCATTTTCGTATGTAGCCAGTCGTTTTTCAACAAAGCCCATAAATTTGCGATCGGGTTAAGATCCGAACTTTGAGATGACCACTGCATTGTGTTACATTTTTGACTAGCGATCCATTGCTTGGCAATTTTGTCCGTATGAATAGGATCTCCATCCTGCTGAAATATAACCTCATCCTCGGAACACTCGCTTTTGTTCACAAAATGTAGTAAATTATGCTCCAAAATACGAAGATATCTTCCTTTTTCATTAGTTCGTCGATTTTTACCAATGTGACGATATGCCACCAAGTAAAACAACCCCACACCATCATATTACCTCCTCCATGCTTCATTGTTTCTTTGACTTGGTGCTTCTTCAACGTTTTATATGTGCGGTGCCAGAAATATTGCTTACCATGCGATTGATTTTGGTCTGGTCCAACCTTATTACCCTCTTCCGGTCGTCGACGCTCCAATTTTTGTGCTCTTGAGACGAGGCGATATTTTTTCCGATTTTCTGCCGTTGTCAGCCCAATTCGCCGAAGCGTTCTACGCGCTTTTCACCCACTAACGGGTTTGTTTATGGCTGCTGTAGCTTCTTTAGGTGTTGTCACATGCTTGGTTGGTTAGCAATTCTACGGGTTAAACCAACGTTTTTTGTCATTTCAATTATTCGGTTTAATTTTGTCACGAATATAATACTTTTGCGAAAAATTTAGTATCCAGCTAATGAAACTATCAACGGTGGCACAAAACGTATTTACTCTGTTGAATTTCACAATAGCCCAGTTCACAATCCTGTGCATATGGCCTTGCGTCGTAGCATTTGCAAATTGGTATTGCACATTTTTCCTATACACTAACAAAATATACAGAAATGCACGTGCAATGGTTTTGCTGATATGCAACACTTATAACCGTAGTTTATATTTCCTCTGCCTTTGCAATACTTATGTGCAAACTTGCAGTCAGAGGGCAAAGTCTAGTCAAAATCATCGGCGGCGGAGATTAAATTTTGTTCTATTTAATTAATTTAATTATTATAATGAAAGAAGTCAAATCTAAAGAAAAAAATCATTTTAATATATCTATATACATAATGTACCAAATATACTATTTTCCGCTATTTGTATATCAGATTGACTAAGATGCAAAAAATTAATTCGGCGGCCACCCAAGCAACCAAAAAAATTCGGCGGCTAGTCAACGCCGGTTTCACTCGACTCGACTTCGTTATATGCTGACAATAACAAACGAAGAATACAAGAAAAAGTGAAAAAATTATTATGGGGCAGCAAAAAATTAAAAAAAGTTTAAAAAGTGTAAGCCAAACAAAAAATGGTCCGATGAAGACATAAGGAAGATTCTCAATTATCTTCAAGATGCTCCAGAAATAGAGGTAATAAAAACAAGTGTTAGTTAGCAAAGTCTGTTACAAATATTCCTGCTGTTATTATAGATATAGTTCCGCCATCTCCAATTCCAAAAACAGTTGCAATTTTCCTAAATGATGCACTTTCTCCTGATGAGCCTAAGCGGAAAAGTACTATTGCAAGTTGCAATTCGATAGAAAACTGCTTACAAGAGTGAGCTTTATTAAACTCTGGATCTTTACTTATTAAATCGCATAACATCGTAAACTGACTCCTATTTACTCTTAGCATTTATCTGACTTGGGCACTGCGCCATAAAACCCTCGACGGTATTCCATCACAATAGATAAATTGTCTGTCAGTTCTGCTGCTTACTGCTTCCACTGCTTCATTGTCACTCTCCATGTCTAATAAAAAAAAAATTGTTATCAAATCAAATTTAGCGTAGAATATTTCATACCTTCGCTGAATATAATCTCTTTCACAGCTTCGTCTATTAAAGAGTCCATTAATAGTTCCTTAAAACTTCCTTTAGACATAATTAAATTTTCTTGAAACCAAAATATCAATAAAAAGATAGATCTTTTTATCAATCAGCTGTAAATTGAAGGGGAACTGTGAATTGTGTGGTTTGCAACAAGTGTTGCAAAATTAACTAAAATGAGTGTTCAGAGTTGATAGCAAATATTTACAATTGCAAAAATATGCTATCTTAAATGCACAAGACTCTGAATTGACCTAATAATTCAAATAATGGTAAACATTACGTTTGCTTTTGACTCATGTGCCAGTGTTACCGGACACCAAAAACCAAAACGGTCATAAGTGGATACATTGGATTTACGGCATTAGCTCAAAATATTATTTTTTGCATTAAATATTGCAAAATCTAGTTATGTTTTCGTTTTTTTTTTAGGATTAATAAAGAATATTAATAAAGAAGCATGATAGGAATTGTTGTGGTTTTATCGGTATTACGGCAATACAAAGTCAAATGTGATCAGAATGTATCCACATCTGCTCACCACTGTATATACAAAGTGAATTATACAATTTACATATGCGAATTAGTACCGATCGAAGATCCCTAACTATTAACCCACACTGAAAGGTCTATAATTCCAAACATAAGAACAGACGGATTTTTCCACCATATTCTTCTTTTCCTCTTGCATACTTACACTGTTGCAGAGCTTTGAGGTGAGTTTTTACTATATTACAGAGTTGAATTTTTCTGTGGTTCTTCTTCTTTTCCTCTTGCATACTCACATTGTTGCAGTGCTTTGAGGTGAGTTTTTACTATATCACAGAGTTGAATATGTCTGTGGGTAGATTTTTTTAAGATCGGGCTCAGTTACGTTTTTGTATTTTAATTTTATGATCGTTTTCGTTAGTTTTTAGTTAATGTCTGAAAAATTCATACTACAAGCTTGCAAGGTCAGGTAAATTTTTCTAATTGAAAAATGGTTGGGTTTTGTTGGCATAATAGAAAAATCAGTTTTATGTATTTTTATACATTTATATATATATTTAATTGGTTTTAAATTAGAGCTAAAACTTGAATTTAAAATTTCATTAATTAATATTATCCATTTACTTACTTGTAATTAGTAAAAAACTTAATTGGCCAAACAAATTTTGTAATTGAATAGGATTTGAATTTTTTTCTGTGTAGAGAGTTAACCACAGAGCGAAGGAAATGAAAGGTTAGTTATAAGAGAATCCGCTCGAACCCGCTACCTATCGAATAAAATTAAATTTCACTATTTCTAATAATATTTTGTATCACACAGTGTAACATTAAACACGCACCCTACACCCTATCCTAATTAATTTCTGTCAATAAATTCTAATATGTTTAGCACAAAATAAAATCTAGTAAATAATAGTTCCAAGGATATAGTGTCGTTGCCTTGTCAGGCAGCCCCAATCCCTAACCTTGCTCAAATTGCATTACATATTACTAATTGAAGTGCTAAGTCAAAACCACTCACCATATGATAAAGTATCGGCTTCATATCCCAACCCAGAATACCTTCTTCTCTCACCTACCAAACTAACATTGACAAACATATTCGCCTTAACCTTAGGTAGATAATAAAAAAAAACTAATACGAATGCGTATAATAAATTCCAAATAAACAAAAAAAGAAGAGACAAAATAAATATGATTGTGAATATTTTTATGTTCGAACAGTTGTTAAGTGCGTTTCGGGAAACAGCGAGGGCCATCTATTGGGACCCACAATAGATATAGGTTTGCATGTTGTCTGGCATTAAATGTTAGCAATTAGTAGGATAATATAAGGATCCATTCCTTCGTTCTATCTACAATGTAGAAGATTTACACATGAACAGGACGACGAACTAAGGCAATGACTTTTATGATGGTGGCACCACAACCCTCCATACAAATAAATATATTGAGGCAACAAAAATAAAAAAAAAACGGAAAAAATGGAAAACTAAAATGAGACATGATATCTTGGAATAGAAATGATCTGATATATTATAAAACCGTAACTTCCACACTATTCGTTTTATGACGATTTCCTTAAGAAAGGGAAGTAATCCCATACAAAAGTGTAGGATATCACAACTAACAACCGCTTATTGTATACCAGTGTTGTCAGGTAACTACGGAGACTCGCTCAAAGGCTACATTTAAAATCAGTTTCACTTCCCTACTTAAAAATTGTTAGACAGGGTTTTTTATTTCGTTTGCACCTGGTAGCCATTGAAAGCGAACTACATACTTTTGTGTTGATACAAAAAAGTATTAAAAAAAAAGAATGGTTTCCACTGGAATAGATTGTGGGGAGCTTCTCACATCCAGTGAGCTGTGCACTTTTTAGTTTTACACCGGTTCCAAACAGTATTTTGAGAAACTTTTTCATGGTTAAGGATTCGATCATGTCGCCGTCACTAAACAAGATGACCGTCGTCGACAGAAATGTAAGGTGAACAGAACAGGGATCGAACCCACGTTATCATGTACAAGAGCCGCGTACACTAACCATTGTACCACCAAAAAATATAATACATATTTAATGTTTGTAACATCCGACGACCCCACACCTCTCGGATATCATCAAGTGATGAATCGCTGGACCTCCTACTTAACACACGCGTTCCAGGAATCTGATCCGAAGACATAAAGTCCGACTCACCGAACATCCACCTCATCTCGCACGTTCAGGGTAATACACACGCTGAAAAATAAAGGCTCCAGCAACATATTTCAGGAAACATGTACATGTTTGCAAGCATTGTTTTCGTCAATTGTAGATCTGCTGCGTTTTGTTTCTTTATTGTGACAGAGACCAGTGTTTTCAGCAGTTTCCAAGGAACAAATCGAAATTTGGGTCATAAATACATATATTATAACCTATTAATCATTGTGTCCCAAACATGTTATATTTAATATCAAACACAATGTGTTTGGACACAAGTATACTATATTTATGGCAAGCTACAAACACACTTTATATTTGCATCCAAACAATAAAAGAGGCAAATTTTTCAGCGTGTAGGGACGGAATAAACACTTAACTAGGCAATAGGAAGTTTTAAGTCCTAAACGCTGAAAATATTGTTTTTTTTATCGTTTGAATGCAAATACAACGTGTAGCGTGTCACAAATATATTATCCTTGCGTCCAAACACATTGTGTTTGCTATACAATATAACAATGATTAATTGGTAATAATATATGTATTTGCGACCCAAATGTATCTTTGTTTGTTGAAAACTCCTGAAAACAAAAACGTTTCAGGCAATAAAGAAACAAAAAGCGGCAGATCTTCAATTCACGAAAAGAATTCTGGCAAACAAGTACATGGTGCTAGCAAAATGTTGCTACACGTTGAAAAAAAGCGGCCTCTGTAACATATTCTCCCAAACATATTCTGCAGGAACGATGTATATGTTTGGAACACACTTCAAACATTTATATGTTTGCAAGTACCAAACTCAGGTGTAAGTAAATGCAAAACATTAGCATGTTTACGTTTGTATGCTTTTACGTGGAAACATATGCGTGCTTCATCCCAAACATCCATATACTTACGTGGAAGCATTTGCGTGTTCCCTCCAAACCTCCATATACTTCCGTGGAAGCAAATGCGTATTTTCTCGTATTAATAATATTTAGAAACGAAGTATTCTTCGATTTCAATATGTATGTATTATTTATTATAATTAATTGGAACAATATAAATCCACATTTATAAATAATTAATACAAAAAATTAAAATTACCCTTTTTACATTTACTTGCATTGAATGCATTACTTTTTTTTATGAAATGAGAATCTGCTGCTCTTTTGCTTCTCCTTTCTTTGTTGCCTCACGTTTTTGTCTTCAGAAGGTTTCAACTACGCGTCGATTATCACTATTCGTTGGTACACAAACAATATACGTATGTATATACAACTCTAGTTCATGCAAGACAAGCTTGTACTAATTATTTGTGTTTTAATAGCCTCCACTGTAAGTGATAGAGGGTATATATCAGTTTGTCATTCTGATTGTAACATATAGAAATAAGGCTTTGCGACCCCATAAAGTAAATATATTCTTGATCCTTATAACAACCGGAGTCGATATAGCCATGTCCGTCTGTTGAAAACATTCTCACGACTTCAATCGGCGATAACGCGGTTTGGTTTTTGGCCAGAATGTTCCACGTATTCCTGAGCAGTTTGGTATTGAAAATCAGCGAAATTGGTCCATTGGAAAAATTTTTATGATTGGAAACGTAAAAAAACTCATAAAATTTTCACATTAATTTTTGTAGTTTTATACTAAACTACTCCTTTTGCCGTGTGGTAGGTAAGTAGGTAAGTAGTTTAGAATGTTTAGATGTATTTCAAGTGTTCATACATTTATATGAATTTTGTCACACTTCATCTAAGGCCGCTGTGGCCTGATGGGTAAAGGGTTGCGCGTTCGAGTCTGAGGGTTGTTGGTTCAACTCTCGTCCCAGCTTGTTTTTTTTTTTTTTTAACAGTTCTTCAAAAAAATGTTTTTTTATTTTTAAAAACTGCTTTTTGCAGCTTGTTTTTTTTTTTTTAACAGTTCTTCAAAAAATGCTTTTTTATTTTTAAAAAATGCTTTTTTATTTTACTTACTACTCCTTTTGCCGTGTGGTGAATTTCCATGTGGAAAATCTTTGTTATTCTTTATAACAGGTAAGTACTTTAGAATGTTTAGATGTATTTCAAGTGTTCATACATTTATATGAATTTTGTCACACTTCATCTAAGGTCGCTGTGGCCTGATGGGTAAAGGGTTGCGCGTTGGACTCTGAGGGTTGTTGGTTCAACTCTCGTCCCAGCTTGTTTTTTTACAGTTCTTCAAAAAATGCTTTTTTATTTTTAAAAAATGCTTTGCAGCTTGTTTTTTTTAACAGTTCTTCAAAAAATGCTTTTTTATTTTACTTGTGAACAAGTAACTTATTTTTATTGTTTAAAAAAAGTAAATTTTCTTAAAAAAAAGTAAATTTTTAAGTACATTTCAAAGTACATTAAGTACATTTCTTAAGTACATTTCATTAAGTACATTTCTTAAGTACATTTCTTTCTTAAGTACATTTCTTAAGTACATTTCTTTTTCAGTACATTTCTTAAGTACATTTCTTCTTAAGCACATTTCTTCTTAAGTACTTAAGTACATTTTCTTAAGTACATTTTCAATGTGAGCATTTGAGCATTGTGAGCAATGCATTTGTGAGCATTGTGAGCATTTGTGAGCATCCTGCATTTGTGAACAAGTAATTGCATTTGTGAACAAGTAACTTATTTTTATTTTTTTTTAAAAAAATACATTTTCTTAAAAAAGGTCCTTTTTAAAATTTAATATTTTGCTGGTTAACACTAAGGTGGAGGGTATCAAAGATTCGGCACAGCCGAATTTAACACTTTTACTTGTTTTTTATTATATTTCACAAATGGTCCGCCATTCCGATTTTTTCAGTAGAGTCTCGGGCAGAAAAAAGGATTCACGTTGTTGCCTTCTCCAGTTTCTTTCCTCAAAATCGTTTCTCACTTTGGTCGTACACATAAATATATGCGAAATACCACGTCGGTGGTGCAATGGCTAGTGTGCGCGGCTCTTGTACATGAGAACGTGGGTTCGATCCCTGCTCAGACCACCGTACATTTCTTTCTACGATGGTCACCTCGCTTAGTGATGGCGACACTATCGAGTACTTAGCCATGACAATGCTTCTCAAAATACCGTTCGGCACCGGTGTAAAACTGTAGGTCCCAATCAGTGAGTATAAAACTAGAAAGCGCACATCTCACTGGTTGTGAGAAGCTCTCCCCAATCCCTTCATGGGATGTTAAGGGACACCATTTTTTTTTACCTACACAAAAACCAAAGTAACATCACAAACCATTTAACCGTCCTAGCGTTTGTTTATTTTTTTTTTTCACTGATCAAGTGCTTTTGATATCCTCTGTCCGATGAACCATTGACGACTGAATACATCAAATTAAAACGCAACACATCAGCCAAAATAAGAAACACTGACTTCATCTGCAATTTGTACGCACAGTCAGGAATATTTATGAATCACTCTCTGAGAGAATAATGCAAAAATCCAGATGCACACTTACAAGATATACACACTCGTTGCCCCTCTGTTATTCTCTTGCTCTCGAGAGAGCATAAACAGTGCAACAAACACGTCTGTATTTGTATCACAAACACAGATAAATTTGGGTCGCAAATACATATGTTATAACATATTAATCATTGTGTCTCAAACATGGAATATTGAATACCAAACACAATGCGTTTGGGCACAAGTATATTATGTATATTTGCAAAAAGCTTCAAACACATGTTATATTTGCATCCAAACAACAAAAAACAACAGATTTTTCCGCGTGTAGGGCCGATATTTTTCAGCGTGTATAAACTTAGAGATACACAGTTGAGATATTGGACTGCATGGAACTCTCCTATGTTCCCGTTAGATGGAAAGAATCCAAGATGGTATTCATTTCGAAATCGGGGAATCATTGCACATTAGTCCAAAGGCGTTTAGACTAATCAGTCTCTCATCTTTCCTTCTGAAGATAATGGAAAGGATGATTGACTCGTATTTGCGAACGACCATATGTACTTCTCCACTGGATGTGGAGAATGGGGGTTTGGCGCTTTCTGCATGCAAGCTCATGCTTAAAATCGATGCTCTCAGACATGCTAATGACAGATGGTCCGGTGGCACAAGATGCAGGATAAACACACTCTGAAAAAGCAGCCCCAGAAACATGTTGCAGGAAACACGTATATATTCGCAGGTATGGTTTTCATGAATTGAAGATCTGTGGCTTTTTTGTTCCTTTGTTGTCTGTAACGTAACAAATCCATATTTGGTTCACAAAAACATATATCATAACATATTAATCATTATGTCGCAAGCGTACAATATTGAATAGCAAACACAATATGTTTGAGTACAAGTATACTATATTTGAGATTTGAGCTACAAACACATTTTTATTTGAATCCAAACAACAAAACAAGACAGATTTTTCAATGTACAGACAAGTATGGCCAAGTTATCACCTGATATTCATTCCTAGACAAGATATGTCTATGTTAGTAGCTGTGACCACTGGACAGTGTTTAATAGGCAGACACGCCTCTAGACTTACAAGTTGAGCTCATGATTACTGCAGAAGCTGTGGAGATGAAGAGGCAGACGAGAGCGTCGAACATCTCATATTATACTGGCCGTCCTTTTCTATGAGTAGGGGGATATATCTAGGATCTTACTTCATGTTACATCTATTAGATATTCAGGAATTTAGGCGCAAATATTTTAGGACCTTTCTGCAGAGTACTAGTGGTTCTGTTATTCATCCACATCCTGGAATGAGATATCACTTGGCTTGAACGCTCCATAAACATACCAGGTCAATTTAGATGTACAACGATTTGGAGGAAAAAGACCTTCCGTGGTATCACAAAGGTCCTCATTGAACTAAGTGTATCAATAGTGACATCCACTTCTACCTAACCTAACAGCTAGTAATATTAGAGATAGAACCACCCAAGTTATTCCAATAGATACTGAATCACTTTCTTAATCGATTAAACTATGTCAGCCCGCCCTTCCATGTAAAGCTTGTAATCAAAGTGCACGTCGCCCGATTTGGAGAAAAAATTTTAATTTGTTCAGGCTCGTACCAACATCTCATATTATACTGGCCGTCCTTTTCTATGAGTAGGAGGATATATCTAGGATCTTACTTCATGTTACATCTATTAGATATTCAGGAATTTAGGCGCAAATATTTTAGGACCTTTCTGCAGAGTACTAGTGGTTCTGTTATTCATCCACATCCTGGAATGAGATATCACTTGGCTTGAACGCCCCATAAACATACCAGGTCAATTTAGATGTTCAACGATTTGGAGGAAAAAGACCTTCCGTGGTATCACAAAGGTCCTCATTGAACTAAGTGTATCAATAGCGACAGCCACTTCTACGTAACCTAACAGCTAGTAATATTAGAGATAGAACCACCCAAGTTATTCCAATAGATACTGAATCACTTTCTTAATCGATTAAACTATGTCAGCCCGCCCTTCCATGTAAAGCTTGTAATCAAAGTGCACGTCGCCCGATTTGGAGAAAAAATTTTAATTTGTTCAGGCTCGTACCAATGATAATGCCTGTTGAAAAGGGTAATAATCGGTCCCTGATTTTATATATCCCCCATTTAAACGAACTAAACAAATATTTTTCCTGCAGGCTCCAGGCTGAATGGAACAACATTTTGTATTAGCACTAAAAAGATTACGAAAGGTTGGTAGACTGGAAAAGGGCCACTTGGGTCGACATTTTGATATAGCTCTCATACATACTCTCCAACCAAGCTAAGGACAGTTTGTGATAGAATTTTTTGAAAGTGGATCAGATCGGCACAAATATTTGAATCGTATGAGAAATATACCTACCACACAATGTAATTCGAGTAATTCGACACTTGGTATTAAATAATAATTTTCAAGCTGAATCATATTAAAAACCGAATCAGAAACCTTTTCATTTATGAGTATATAATGTAAAAACTGTACTTTGAACTACAATAAGTGTTCACAAAATTGGAAAAATTATACGCTAAAGGACGAAACGTGGGTACAACATTACAAAAAGTGAACACATAAGTACAAAAAGTGTAAAAACAACTACAAAAGTTTTACAGAAAATGTGCATGTAAAGTACAAAAAGTGGAACCAAAATTACAAAAAATTAGTTGATCGAAATTAAAAAATATAATTATAATTTTTATACTTATGTATATAGTTATACCATTAAGTACAAGTAGATTGATGCGAAGAAACATACTTACATAAAACCTACCTTACTCTCCAACATAGTAACTGCCTGAACACATAGACAAACACTAAGTGTACAACACGAACGGCAAAGATTTCATTAGGAGATCAACGAAGAACACGAGATATACACAACCAGAAAAAATAAACCTTCTCTACGAAGATACCAAAATTACCTTACATCCAGCAGAGGAATTTACAAGGCCTTATTTATAGAATTCTTTTTAGAAGGCCTTCTAATACATCCGCCTATCTATTACACAAAGTCCTTCCAGAAGGCCTTGGCTTTTCGTTCTCATCAACATTATTTCTATGATCTTCGGGAAGAGAGGGGAAACCGGTTGACCGTTGAATGCAGCAATAAACGAGAACAAGGCAAAAGTAATGGTTTCGTCAAGCAAAACAAAAGAATTTTGCAAAACTTTAAGGCAGAAAATATCCGCAACAAATTTGTTTAATTCATTTTCCTATTTTCAAGATTGCACTTTGGCTATCTTTCCCCTTTTTTGCTTCAATCGTAGTGAGTCAATTCAGGACTTTAGGACGATTTAACCTATATTTTGCAAAACATTATAAATCAAAAAATACAACTACTTCGGGCACTGCCATAGTAATGCCTTCGATTTTACACTCTCCATAATATAATAATAAAGAAATAAAGGCAATGATTTTATTTTATACTTATGTATAACCCCTCGGCAGAGGGGAGTGGTGGGCTGTGGAATAGTATCATTCATAGTTTGCTGTTACATTGAACTGCGCAAGGACACAATTTCTTCAACTCAACTTTGTAAGCGATTTGTTTTGTTTTTATTTTGTTGCTTTTAGCGGTTTGTTGGCGGTTGAGTTTTTTTGGGTAGACCGTCAGTTTATGTGACTCTGGGTTTTCAATACCACAACCCTTAGACACAACAATTTCGGACTGGTTGAATTTAGTTTTAGTTTTGCCAAAGTGACTCTAAGCGACAAAACGTGAGAAACGAAAAAAAAAAAATCCTGCAAAACAAATCAAATAAATTGAGAAAAAAAAAACATCAACAACAACAACAACAATAAAACAAAAATTCAACAAAAGAAGAAGACATTTTCTAAGAAATTCTTAGACAAACAACCTAAATACAAAAGTGAATCCTGTCAGTTCAGTTGAGTTTGAACTCTTCTAATAGACAGTTGTCGGCATAAACAAAAACGCGTCATTCCTCTCCAGTTTAAGAAAAGTTAACTTCCTTTACTTAAAATAAAATTCGTCTGGGTGTGAGAGAAAAAACGGATACCAACCAAATACAAAAAAGGTGTTTGTTGGCCAAAAGCGAATATCCTGAAAGTGCAATATCCTTTTTGGTTATTGCCCTCTTCGCTGCCGTGTAAATTCTAATGAAAAGCAGTGGAAAATCGATAAATTTGTGCATATTTTATTATTTAAATTGTTTAACAAATTGCGTGTGTCCTCTGTTAGACCATGTGAAATGACCAGTTGCACGATACGATAGTGTATTACAGTTAAAAATAGTCACAACATGACACTAAATATGGAGAAGAAATTCTAGTCAAAAACATTTTAAATTGAATTTTTTTCTTGTAATGATCGCAATTAAGTGAATAATTTAGAAAATTTTAGGTTTCGCGATTTTAAAAAAGAATGTTAAAATGTCATGTTTGTAACAAGCGACAAGTTTTAGAGATATCACTCGAAGTAATTTGAAATTGCGATTCTCCAATTCTTAATTCTCCAAGGCTTTTGCTGATTTAATAAAATAACAAAAATAAAAAAAATCAGTTAATGTAGGAATGTCATTGCACCAATGAACTTACTTTTTACTTTTATACTCTATTTTACAACCTCATGAGGTCAGACGTCTTACACATATTAATTAAACAAACAAATTAAACAAATTTCAAGAGGTTCTTCTAATTGGCTATATCCTTCGCCTTTTCTCGCCAGTTGGTAACACCAAGGATACGGAGGGATTCTTCTGCCTCCCCTTTCAAACGGGGTCTTGGTCGCCCTCTTTTCCTGCTTCCATCGGGTACGTTATCGAAAACCTTTCGCGCTGGCTCATCTTCATTCATCCTGATAACATGGCCTAGCCAACGCAATTGGCCTAATTTGATTCGCATAGCTATGTCCACATCAGAACATAGGCTATATAGCTCTGCGTTCCAGCGACGTCGGTACTCACCGTTTACTCTAACAGGACCATATATTTTGCAGAGAATTTTTCTCTCGAAAACTCCCATGTGTTTTTCATCCTCTTGCGATATGACCCAAGTTTCGGAGCCATATGTCAAGACAGGTAAAATGAGAGTCTGATATAGCTGGACTTTTGTCCGTCGAGAGAGGGCTTTGTTCCTAAACTGCTTGCCGAGCGTATAAGGTCTTGTCGAGCGTATTATGTGAAAGACTAAAGCCAATTATTGAAAACCTGATTGGACCTTATCAGTGTGGTTTTAGACCAGGCTAGTCCACGACTGACCAAATATTCACGCTACGCCAAATCCTGGAAAAAAACCTACGAAAAGCAAATCGATACATACCACCTTTTTCTCGATTACAAAGCTGCTTTCGATAGCCCCATACGGGGAAAACTGTACGAAGCTATATCTGAACTTGGTATTCCGGCAAAACGGATCCGCCTCTGTAGAATGACGCTGACCAACACCAAATCAGTAGTGGAAGTGGGGAAGACCTCACTGAACCATTCTGTACCAAGCGAGGACTTAGACAAGGCGACACACCTTCATGCAATCTCTTCAACATCTTAATGGAGATAATAATGAGAAATGCTGCAGTAAATACGAACAAGACCATTAACACGAAAAGCCATATGTTGCTGGCGTATGCTGACGACATAGACATCATTGGGCGAAATTTTCGAGAGGTTACTGCAGTATTTTCAAGAATCGAAAAGGAATCAGCGAAGGTGGGTCTTGCTGTTAATGAGGGCAAGATAAAATTGATGGTGTCAACGACTAGAGAAACCTCTCGACTTGGTCCGCACTTGAACGTTTACAACCGATTTAATTTTGAAGTGGCAGATGAATTTGTCTACCTTGGATCCGCCGTGAACAAGGACAACAACGTCAGCCTGGAGATAGATAGGAGAATTGTGCAGCAATGAACAGTTTCATACATAAAACGAAAAGTCATCGCCTTAAAGTAAATAGCGATTGCAACGATGTTCTTGAACTTTCAATGTGATTTTATTCTTAGGGGATTTCGATCAATACTAATGCGCATATATAAAGATTGTCATACGAAATGATATATACGACTGATGATCTACCGGTGGTATCAATTCAGACACAATTATTAGGCATCTGATGAAGAACTTGTTCAAAACTAGTCATGCCAATGAGTGTGTTTTTCCGAATTGTCTGTTGGTCCAACAAGAAAAATGTTGTCTGTTGTTAGAGAAAATGTGTCTGGCCTTGTACGCTTGTGGTATGGTACCTTCTCATACATTGACACGATAAACAATTTCGTACATCCGACGATTTTGTCACTGGTACAATAAATATTTACGCTGTGGCAATGAATTTATACAATTTAGACAATCCATCGCCACAGATTCGTGCATGTCACGATTTGTCATTGGTGCAATAATCATTAGGATGTGGCGATAAAATTATTTACTATCTACAATTCATCGCCACAACGTAAATATTCATTGCACCAACAAAAAAATCGTCGTATCGAGCACTTAGCCATGAAAAAGATTCTCAAAATACCGTTCGGAACCGGTGTAAAACTGATGTAGAAGCACATATCTCACTGATTGTGAGAAGCTCTCCTCAATGCATTCATGGGATGTTATGGGACACCATTATTGTTTTTTTTTATGCACGAAACTATTTATTGTTGCAATGAATATGTACGTTGTGGTGACGAATTGTCCAGGTTAGCTGCCTTTTGGTAAACATTAGTTTTCAGTGCACGTAAGCAAAGTTAAGTGAGTTGTGAAACCAGTAAAGTATCTGGTGCGTCGAATTAGTTCTTTCTGCAACTACCGGATTAAAGGGCAGTCAATGTGCCTTAATGAGAATTGTGTTATATTGATTAAAGATACGCTACCAGGAGAGGTGAAATCTGGAGAGTGTTACGTCCGTGGCTCACCGGTCAAATTAAATTCAGAAGTGTCTGCCCACAGTGGCCGACTATCTGGTCAGCATCTGTCCCTCATGTTAGATGCGGCTGCTTATCTCAGTAGCTGTTCTAATCAAAAGTAACTCCCCAAAACCCGGGTGTCATGCGTATCGTAAATACGGGTAGTTTTTAGTCGGAGGTATCTGACTTATTTTAGCGGGAGCCTAACAGAGTAAGGGATATGGTATGGTCGACTTCAAATTCCCTACATCCGTGGGTATAACATCAATAATAGAAAACGAAACAACGGCAAATCAAATAGATGGTGGGCAGACCGCAAGAATTATAGTTGGAGGAAACCCCTCTGATTCCAATATGCCCGAGTCCACTAATATGTAGATAATTACAGCGCGATCAGGTTCAGCGATGTCAGTTCTTTGCAGAGAATAGGAAGCGCGTCTCGTAAACATGTCGGTAAACCAGTCGCAGGTATAAATTCACATCTGCATCCATCCAAGATGAAATTTAACTATCATTGCCAATCTCTTACGATTATCAAGAGAAATTGTGATATCGACCAGGATTTTGATCGATTGTGATATCGGCCAGGAGACACTCAGAGAATCTCTCTGAAATGAGCTCGTAATGTTATTGGTAATGGAGACATTACAGCGGCTATTACACATATCGAAACAAGCGGAGAAGAGGATTCGTCCATCCCATGAGTACCCACAGTCTAAAAGGTCAAAGGTGGCCAGATGCAAAGGTCCTTAAGTTAGGTGGTAAAAGTCAACCTGATAATGCTGATTATCGATATGGGGGGTGGAAGACGAAATCATTCCGAAGGAAAAATTTGAATATGTATATTGTGGATGCATTTTCTTCAATATAACATAAATAAATAAATGGTTTCCCATTACATCCCATGATGGAATTGGGGAGAGCTTCTCACAACCAGTGAGCTGTGCGCTTTCTGGTTTTTATACTCAATGATTGGGACCTACTGTTTTACACCGGTTCCGAACAGTATTTTGAGAAGCTTTTTCATTGCTAAATGCTCGATAGTGTAGCCGTCACTATGCGAGGTGACCGCCGCCGAAACAAATGTAAGTTGGTTACAGCAGGGATCGAACCCAGGATCTTTGGTACAAGTGGCGCGCACACTAACCATTGCACCACCGACATATCAATATCAGATACGGAAAGAGATGCCGGAACCACCACCACAATGTTGCGACTCAGGTTGGTTCCAAGTCGGGTTAAGTTAGTTGCGTTTGGAGATCAGCGGTCGGAATATTACCACCATGCAGCTTTGAAAAAAGTGGGTGACCTGTGGCCAAGGTAGAGTGTGGTAGAGTAGAGTGGACTTTCCATCCAGGCTCGGGGAACCTGCCTGCTTCCCAGCCAACCCACCTGACGTTGAGGCAATTGAGTAAATTCGCAACGATAGTAATCTATAACCTAACACACAATTGGAAATTCTGATGACTCGAAGAGTTAGATGGTGTTCCTAGACACGCGATATCCATTTTGAACCACGAGCCACTTTCCATTTCCGGTACCTTGGTCTTATTTGCTTTTTTGTAGATAACTCTTCAGATTTATAAACGGGGTTTCAAGAATGTAAGACTGTTGACTGTTGTAAACAAGGAAGTTCCACAAAATGGAGATGAGGACCCACGGGCACAGGAACAAAAAGTAAGAGGCAGTAGATAATATATTGACTTACTTACTTACTTATCCGGTCTCGGACAACCCCGGGGGGTCAGGGACCTTACAAAACGAAGATAACATATTTCGCCAACCAGTTCGATCTTTTGCTTTATTTCTCCAGTTGGCAATACCAAGTGTACGCAGGGATTCGTCAACCTGATCCCTCCAGCGGAATCTTGGTCTTCCTATTTTTCGTCTTCCTTCGAGTTCGGTTTCGAAAACCCTTCGTGCTGGTTCGTCTTCATCCATTCTACTGACATGGCCTAGCCAGCGCAATCCCGGTATCTTGATCCGCTTAACTATGTCAATGTCAGGATAAAGCTCATACAGCTCATGATTCATGCGTCGTCGATACTCCCCGTTGTGCACTATGGGGCCATCAATTTTTCGGAGTATTTTTCTCTCGAAGACTCCTACAGATGTTTCGTCTGCTTGCGATAGGACCCAGGATTCTGCGCCATAAAGCAAGACAGGTTGAATGAGAGTCTGGTACAGCTGGACTTTTGTTACTCGAGAGAGGGCTTTATCTCTAAAGTGCTTGCTTAGCCCAAAATAACATCTATTCGCAAGCACAATTCTCCGCTTGATCTCAAGGCTGACGTTGTTGTTTTTGTTCACGGCAGATCCGAGGTATATAAATTCGTCCACTACCTCGAAGTTATAACGGTTATCAACGTTCACGCCTTGGTCTAATCCCGTGGAGGCCCTGTTCGTTGAAACCATTAATTTTGTCTTGTTCCCATTTACCGTCAGACCCACTTTTGCTGACTCCTTCTCAATTCTCAAAAAAACCCCAGTAACTTCTCTAATTGTTCGCCCAATGATATCTATATCAGCATACGCGAGCAGCATGTGACTTTTGCTGCTGATGGTTTTATTCATGTTGACTGCAACTTTTCTCATAATGATCTCCATTAAGATGTTAAAGAGATCGCACGATAGGGTGTCGCCTTGCCTGAGGCCTCGCTTAGTTTCGAAAGGTGCGGTAAGATCCTTACCAACTTTCACTGCGGATTTGGTGTTCGTCAAGGTCATCCTGCAAAGGCGTATGAGTTTTGCAGGAATACCAAGCTCAGACATTGCTTCATAGAGTTTCTCCCGTATCGGACTATCGAAGGCCGCTTTATAATCGATAAATAGATGATAGGTATCGATTTGTTTTTCGTGTGTCTTCTCCAGGATTCGGCGTAGCGTGAAAATCTAGTCAGTTGTCGTTTTTCCAGGCCTAAAGCCACACTGGTATGGTCCAATCAGGTCAGCGATAATTCGTTTTAGTCTTTCGCACATTATACTTGATAGAACCTTATATGCTATGGATAAAAGGCTTTTTCCACGGTAGTTGGCACAGACACTCGGGTCACCTTTTTTAAATATGGGACATAGTACACTGAGACTCCAATCGCCGGGCATGCATTCATCTAACAAAATTTTGCTAATGAGCTGATGCATGCACCTTATCAGCTCATCGCCGCCAGCCTTAAACAGCTCCGCCGGTAATCCATCGGCTCCTGCGGCTTTGTTGTTCTTAAGCCGGGCAATAGCTGTTCTGACCTCGTCTTGGTTAAGAGGGGGGCAATCGACGTCGTCGTTCATACTGTGATCGATTTTTCCATCGTCATTGGATATCTCAGGTACTAGTAGCGCGGAGAAATGCTCTCTCCATATTCCCAACATGCTCTGCACATCTGCGACGAGATTTTCGTCCTGAACCATGTCCATTAGTTCCGTTTTTAACTTTTTGGTAAAATTTTCGGGCTTCGTTCTTCCTTCTATATGTCTCAATTTTCTCACTCTCGCACTTTCTCCACTGCCGTTTCGTACGCCTAAAGAGACGGTTTACCTCCTTTCTTTTCTCCCTATACCGCTCAGTTGCAGCTCGCGTTGCAATTGACTGAAGCATTACCATACGTGCAGCGTTCTTTTCGTCATTTGCAATGCGACACTCTTCATCGTACCACGGTTTATTGCGAAGCGGTTTTTCGAAACCAAGTACGGTTGTTGCGGCAGTTTTTATAGGGTCGGAAATGGGTTTCCACTGCGCAACAGGATCGTCATCGGGAAGGGGTGGGTTCTGTGCCAAAAGTTGCAAGAGCTTCCTTGAGTAAGCTGTGGCTACCTCTGGTAATTGCAGCTTTCCGATGTCCAGCTTCCTCTGCGTCTGGTTGCGTACGATTTTCGCTCTACTCAATCTTGTGCGAACCTTTGCTGCTACCAGGTAGTGATCAGAATCGATGTTAGCTCCTCTGATCACTCGTACGTCCATTACACTGGATGAGTGCCTTCCAGCAATTACCACGTGATCAATCTGGTTCTTAGTTCTTTGATCAGGGGATACCCAAGTAGCCTTGTGGATGTCATTATGCTGAAATCTTGTACCACTAATGACCATGTTTTTTGCCGCGGCAAAGTCAATCAGTCTCATACCGTTGTCGGAACTGTCAGCATGTATATAATATAATAATATATAATATATTGACGGTGAGTGGAAATGTACCAATGCATGGAGATTTGTTGAAAGCAAATCTGCAAGATGGTTTCCTCTTATCCCTACCCTATCTGGCTAAGACTAAACACGCATTTCATAACTCTGCTTATAGTGACGCTGGTGAAAATTGTGATGTCGGATAACGAACATGACATAACAGTGGTGGAGAGATAAATAACTGTTGTGCTTTCTTCATCATAGTAAATTGACATCTGCCTTCGTGTAACATAGGGCGAGACAGATGTGATCCTAATCCAAGAGATCTGGGTTGCTAATGGCTGGGTTTATGGGTTGAGGACGATAAGGCAATAGCCACACCCGGCGTAAGCAATCCCAGTGTTATCATTGCGGCCAGAAAGGATTTGAAGATGTGCCTGTGGACGGTTTATATCGAGGTCGATAGCGTTGCGGTCAGCTTGAAACTGAACGCATCCAATATTTGGTTGCTAGCATCGTTCATGCCCCATGAAGACATCTCATAAACTATTTTACGTCCTTCTGTAAACTTTTGTTGTTGTTTGGATGCAAATATAACGTGTTTATAACTTGTCGCAAATATAGTATACTTGTGTCTAAACACAGTGTGTTTGGTATTCAATATAATTTGTTTGGGACGCAATGATTAATAGCTTATAATATATGTATTTGTGACCTAAATTTGGATTTGTTTCTTGAAAACTGCTAAAAATAAAAATGTGACAGACAATAAATAAACAAAATGCAGCAGTTCTGCAATTCACGAAAACAGTGCTGTACAAACATGTACATGGTTCCTGCAATATGTTGCTGGGGCCGTTATATTTTAGCGTGTCGGAGAAAATATCTAGGATCTTATGTTATGTTGGATTTAACATACATTCAGGAAGTTAAGCTGAATGACCTTAGGACCTTTCTGCGTGTTATTAATTAGTTCACCAGGTACCAATGCACGTCTGTTCTGCAGCATCTTTAATCATCGGGATGAGGCGTCATATGGTTTAGTCGGCCCTAAAATATAGCCCGTTATTTTACACGTTCAACGATGGTGACGAAATATGAGGTCCCGTGGTATCACAAAGGTCCTCATTGGACTAAGTGTTTTTATTTGTAACAGCCACTTCCACCATAAAGCTTTATTTAATAGAGGCAATGAGCCGACTTTCTTCAGGCAAGATGTACTCCAGGCAAGAGGTACTATATATCACCTTTGCTGTGGAGGATCTGTATGGAATGATCAGGAAATGGAATGTTCTTGATGACAATTCGTTCTCTGATCATAAATACATCGGATTCCACCTGAACTGCTACATGACCGAGCCTGAAGTAGTTTGTAGCAATGTGAGGAGGACGAAGTGTTCGCTCTATGAGAAGACTTTCTGAATTAGTTTCGGGATCAGAATCATCTGTTCAGATAAAATGAATAGATGACATAGAGAATATAGCGGATAGAGTTGCGGGTGGTTAAAAATAAATGAAAAGTTTCCCATTACATGCAATGAAGGGATAGGGAATAGCTTTTCGCAATCAGTGAGCTGTGCGCTTTCTAGATTTGTACACACTGTTTGGGGCCTACAGTTTTACACCGTTTCCGAACGGTAATTTGAGAAGCTGTTTCATGGCTAAGTACTAAAATGTGGCCGTCGGTGGTGCAATGGGTAGTATGCGCGCCTCTTGTACTTGAGATCCTGGGTTCGATCCCTGCTCTGACCACCTTAACATTTCTTTCGACGGCGGTCTCCTCGCATAGTGAGGGCGACACTATCGTGCATTTAGCCTTGAAAATTCTTCTCAGAAATACCGTTCGGAACCTTTGTAAAACTGTAGGTCCCAAGCAGTGAGTATAAAACTAGAAACCGCACAGCTCACTTGTTGGGAGAAGCTCTCCCCAGTTCCTTCATGGGATGTAATGGGAAACCATTTATTTATTTAAGTACCAGATAATATCGCTGTCACTAACCGAGGTACCCGTTCTCGAAAGAAATTTGAGGTGGTCAGAGCAGGGTTCCCACCCACGTTCTCATGTACAAGAGCCACGCACACTAGCCATTAAAACAGCGACGGCCACAACCCGGATGTTTGCACTTTTGTAAATCAATAGTAGATCCATCCGAGGGGTCGAGGCTAAGGAAAATACTGGAGTTCACAAAACGACGATAGGGCAACTGAAGGATATGTCTGGGAAGTGAACAACCTGCAGTGAAGATTTGCTTAATCTTCTTATGGACCTCCATTTCCCTGGAGCGTTGTAGATGGATAGGAAAAGCGTTGTACATGAACATAGTCCTCATTAGCTGCCATTGAAATTGTTTCTAAATCCAGTATTAAATCTGCAATGGGTATTAAAGCAATAATACCTATTCTTTCCGGTGACTGCTCCATTGAAGACGCAAAAGATGTTTATGCCCAACGCTCATAGTGTCGCTATTTATTAAAACCTCTTCCAAGAAGGTGTAATCGTAGCCAAAAAGGATTCCCTTTCCTCGAAGCACCCTCAGCTAGAGAGCATTCCCAACTTGCATGCCATCAAAACATTGCAGTTCCTTCACTCCCGTGGCTTGGTCAGGGAACAATTTGCCTGGAGACACTACTACTGGTATTTAACCAACGAAGGTATTGAATTCTTGCGCAGTTATTTGCGTTTGCCTTCCGAAATTGTTCCCACCACACTCGAACGCCCCACAAGACCCGAAACTGTTCGTCCCCGCCCAACTGCTGGTAGTGCTGCTCGTTCCGCTGACGCTAGCAAAACCGGTGAAGACCGCTCTGCCTACAGACGTTCTCCCGGAGGTACAGACAAGAAGCGTGACGTTGGAGCTGGTGCCGGCGATGTTGAATTCCGTGGTGGTTTCGGTCGTGGTCGCCCTCAATAAATCAATCACATTGATGGACATGGGTGATTCCGAAAATTATATATATAAGTTGTTGAAAATCTTTTTAATTTAATAAAAAGAGAAGTTTTCTTTGTTTCAAAAAGAAGAAATGATAACAATGGAAATATAAAGAGACGAAAAACAAAAAGTTGTCAACCTTTTAAATGTCTAGGGCCCGACATGGTATCACAAGCAGTATTAGGCTGTGGCTGATCTATTGATACCCCGGCTGATAAAGTTATACATCGCGTGTGTAAACTTCAGATACATAAGGGCGGATCAATAAGTCCGTTACTTTTTGAATAAAACGCAGTTTTTTTGCAAAAAATAATAATTATTCTTCATCATCTTCTCTTAGCTCAATACTCTTAGTCCAACGTTTCTCCAATTTTTGAATCCGTTCCAAAAAAATAGGATTTTTCGAGGTCCGTAAAATAGACATTTGTTTGATCAATAATTTCATCGTTGGAGCTAAATCTCTATCCACCATTTAGGTTTGGAAATGGGAAATAGTCACTGGGGGCTAAACCCGGAGAATATGGAGGACCAATTCGTAGCCCAATTCATGGAATTTTGCACCCGTGCATTATCTTGATGAAAAAGAACTTTTCTTGGCCAGATGGTGTCGTTTTTTTTAAATCCTCGTTAAATCGGTCCAATAAGTTGGCATAATATTCGCCGTTTATTGTTGTTCCCTTTTGAAGTTAATCGATGTGGATTATCCCGCGTGCATTCCAAGAAACTGTTGCCATCACCTTATTGGCCGTCAAACTTACCTTGGCCTTCTTCGGAGCCGGTTCACCCGGAGAAACACATTGTTTAAACTGCTGCTTCGTCTGCGGTGTGTTGTAAGGGATCCATGTTTCATCCACAGTTACAAAACGCCGCAAAACTCCTTAGAATTGCGGTTAAGCAACTCCAAACAATCCTTTGAAGTTGTCACACGATTACGTTTATGGTCAATTGAGAGCAGATGCGGCACCCATCTTGCAGAAACCCAACTGATCATTTAAAATCGAAACCACACTGTCATATGAAATGTCAATGGCATCAACAATCTCACGCACTTTTACTCTTCGATCGGCCAAAAACATATCGTGGAATTCTTCGACATTTTCCGGGGTATTGACCTCAATTGGTCAAGTAAAGAAAGTCAGTAAACGACTTTTTTACCATTGAAATCGGTGGTGCAGGGTCCCTATAGTATTTATCGAGCTTTACCTTGGTGTGATTGACGTTTTTCCCCCCCCAAGAATATGGTTTAATGAGCCCTCGAAATTCACTTTCTTCTTTTTTAAAAATTCCCGAGGTTGTATGTTTTCAACAGCTGTTAAACGCAAAGTAAATGACGGAACTTGCTCAAAATTTGACAGTAGTCTATTAACAGGTGGCAATTGATCTAACAACGAGGGAATTTCGAAAAGTCGCGGACTTATTGATATGCCCTCTACCTAGAAGTTAGAGGGAAACGCAAGTAGAGTTTATTCTCAAAGCGGGAAAGGCCCCTCCCTCACCCAGTTCCTAAAAACTTTAGACTTTGGAACGGTTGAAAGATGAACACTTACTGGCGACTATTGATGCCAGATTGTTATCTGTTGGCCAGCATGTGTACTGCAAGGGCAGATCTGCAGAGATAACACTGGACGAACGTTGACTGCTAAAGAGTATACGATGGTTACGAGTTGTATGCCGCGATGACGCTTAAGCGATTCACTATAGCTCGATAGCAAAGCATAGGTCTTGCAAGTAGAATGGATGAAGATGTAATCGAATTAATCCGGAGAGTACGATGACTAAGACTTGGATAAAAATACAAGGTTGATAAAACCATGCGAAAGCTTGTTGCGGAAATGCGAAAATACAGTATACATGTATATTGCATAAGTAGTTATACTGCGTTGGGAGTAGAACTACCCCATCATAAGCAACAACAGTGCGTGCTATCCACTCTACCACAAGTGGTCTCTCTCTGTTATTATCCATGTCCATATCATGAGGATAGGTTTTGAAACAAATGTGACAATTTATACGACTATTTTTTTTAAAAATATTTTAAAGTTCTTCCCGATTTATCAGAAAATCACATACTGGATGGAGCTCAAAATGTAATCAATTGTTTTTCCTTCTACAAAAAGAAACCAAAGCAAAAAGTCTAGCAACAAACAAAATTATTGTGGAATGATAGTGCAACAACAACACCACAACTCCAAGTATTGATAAGGATCTTGACTGCAACACAAAAGAGTTCACCGTAACTGCTACGAGTGCAGGACTGTAACCACATTCAGGGGTGGGTTAGTCACGTCACCTGGCGCATTCTAAATAATTGTAGCAGTGGCAACAAAAATGTCTCATGTTTTGTTAGACAATTTAATACAAAACGCCAAAAGAGGGAAGGTAAGGGCCTTTAATTGTGAACATAAATGATTTTTCAGGTAATGAGTTCACTGAAATGTCTTGTTAGATCGTTATCGCCAAGTTATGACCAAATGCAAATAATAATTACATTTGTGCTTCAACTTTTTGTACTTCTTTTGATGTCCCCAGGTGTAGGCCTACCCAGTGGTGCCTGGGTATCTATTATGAAAAGACAAAGTGAAAAGTGAATTGTGAATATTCACTGAATAACTACTGGTCATAGAGGGTAATAAACTATGTAAATGTTAAATCCATTCGAAAATACCACTAACCCAGTTTATTGTTTTGGGGTTGGGAAATTTATTGCTAGACAATGGAATTTTTACTATAGTTGTGTGTGTGTTGGCTAAAAATAGGCGACAAATATAAAGTTGGATAGCAAAAATTAAGAGAAAAGTGTATCAACCAGTATGAATTTTGGAATACATTTCCTCATGGACCTGACGTACATAGAAATAGTGCTGTGGAGTCCGAGTCACGGAGTAGGTGTCGGAGTCTGGGATATTTACCTTGAGTCGGAGTCGAATTCATAAAACATTGGTCGACTCTGACTCCAAGTTAAGGATTTTCTTCAAAATCGAAAGTTTTGGACAAAAATTATTAAAAAATTCCGATTCTTAAATAATTATTTAATATTTGATGTCGGAGTTGTACTTTACGAAATTCTAGAGTTAAAGTACAGTCGTGCATTTTCAGATTGCTAGAGTTGGAGTCAGAGTCGTTTAATTTTCGGCCATAAATTAGGTACACGATGCTATAACGCAAATTACTATTTTTCTACCTGCCCATTTACACGCACACAAATCTGTATTTGTTTGTTGTTTGAATGCAAATATTACGTGTGTTTGGAGCATTTCGCAAATACATATAGTATATTTCAGTCCAAACACATTTAGGGTGTTCACAAGAGTGTCCTAACTGTTGTATTTGTCACATGTGCTAAAGTTCTACAACAGTTGTACAACTGTAGTAGATTTTGACGTAGAATACGTCTTACCTTACGGTATGAGGAGTCATGTCAGGTTTTTATTGTTGTAATCTTTATTTCATTGAATTTGAGGAAACGGCTAGATGAATTTTTTTAAAATTTTTTTTGTAGGTAAATGAAGATGTTATATTTTTCGTTTGATATACATTTCATATTGGTTGATATATTTCTAGTATTTTAATTTCTCAAATGAAAATTGTTTAAACACATACACTCAAACATATGTGTGGTGTTTGGTTGAGTGTTTTTGGTTGCTCAACATGTATCTCGTAAAAAGTGAAACGAACAGCAAGCTAATGTTGCTTGGCAACATGTATCTAGTAAAAAGTGAAACAAACAGTAAGCTAACGTAATAAAGCTTTTTTGCGAAAGCTTCAATAAAGCTGTTGTAACATTAATTTTGAATTGTAAAGCGTAAAGCTTTCACACAACGCTCGAATGCTAATGCGAAGACTCGATAAGGTAAACCTTTTTTAATATTAGGGCGGCCCTCTCAACATCCGCAGAACTTATTTCAATAAAAATATTAATTAAAATACATAAATTAAATTAAGTTTAAAAAAATTGAACATAATATTTTTTTTTAAACGGACTTGAATCAAATGCCGTTGGTAAATATAAAAATTACAGCAGACAGTTGTCCGAGGCCTTCGGCCACGGACTGTCCCTGCACGCTATGTCAGAGACACGGCCATTAAGTTTAACGTAGAATACGCCATCCGATAAGACAGAAAACATATATAAGAATAAATGATAAATAATATAAGCAAATGAATTTATTGTTATATATGTTTTCTGTCTTATCGGATGGCGTATTCTACGTTAAACTTAATGGCCGTGTCTCTGACACAGCCTGCAGGGACAGTCCGTGGCCGAAGGCCTCGGACAACTGTCTGCTGTAATTTTTTTTCCATACAAAAGTGTTGTACGATAGTACAACTTTTGCAGATATGTTTTTGCGGTGAACTAAGCGATCAGCTGATACCATTTAATCAGCTGTAGTATTCATATCATTTCAGATTGTAGCAAGGCGTAGAGAAGAAGGTGGTTGCACCAATACAGCTGATCGACTTTGTTCATATTCGCCTCACAATTACAGTAATCAAAAACTGAAAACCGTTCCACCGCGGTGGGGTAGAAGATATAATTTTAAGCTGAAAATGTAAGATACACAAGTTTGGGTAAAATTCTCTATTAGGAGTTATGGGCCTCCAAAGTTCGTATATACGGGGGGCTACTATGTATTAAAAAGCGTCTAAAGGAATTTGTCTCGCAAAGTTTTTGGACAATATAAGACAAAATAGTCCAAACAAATTAAATTGAAATTTTCGATAACCCGCTTTATTATCGAAATATCGGCCGTTCAAATTTTAAAAAATTAATAGTTTTTACATTTTCCCAAAATTCAAAAAATCCAGAAATGCAAATTAAGGAAAGGTGGTATTTTTCTCCCTGGTATTTTTCTCCCTGGTCGTCCGACAAAAAAAACTCCGTTATCCGGACTTTGAAAGCCCATAACTCCTAAAATAGGGATTTCGCCCAACTTTTATATTTAACATTTTGTGCTGAAAATCGTGTGTTCTATCCCCTTCCCCATAAAATTTTTGATACGACAACAAGACAAAGTCGACCTGTTCCTTATTATTACTATTAAATGCCAATATGTGTGAAATTTTGAAAAGAAAATAATAAAAAATTACATGAGGTGTCAGGGGACACCCGGTTGGAACCAAGTTCCTTTCGCTATATATTATGTACTAGTTAGTTGCAACTCGCCTAAGGCGCCTGTTTAAAAATACTATAATTTGATGGATGCTTAAGAAAAGATACTTTTTGTAAAATCATAAACTTTGTTTGTATGTATTTTTTGAAGGTCCTTTTTGTAAGAATATGTATTATATTTTCCCGAAAAGTTCCTTTATTTAATGAACCTAATGAACCCTTTATTAAAACTTAATGTTTTTTTAAGAAAATGTACAATTTTTAATAAGAAGTACTTTCTGTAAGAAAAAGCCTAAGGGTATGATTTTTTTTTACAAAGAAGTACTTTTTTAAGAACAGGTACTTTTTAAAGAAGTGGTACTCTTTTTAGGAAAAGGTTATTTTTTAAGATAATTTACTTATTTTCAGAAAGGCTACTTATCTCAAGAAAAGAAAAGGTATTATTTTATTTTTAAGAAAAGGAATTTTTGTAAGAAAAGGTTTTTTTTTTTGTAAGAGAAGGAATTTTTTGTTTTTTGAAGAAAAGTATTTTTTAAAGAAATGGGAATTTTTCGAATTGGCGCTTTTTTCAAGAACGGGTACACTTTTAAGATTAGATACTTATCTCAAGAAAAGTTATTTTGTTTTACATAAAATATACTCTTTAAAGAAAAGGTAGTTTTTTTAAGAAAAGGCAATTTGTTGTAAGATAACGTACTTTTTTAAGCAAAAGTATTTATTTAAAAAATTACTTTTTTTAAGAAAAGGTACTTTTTGGTAGAAAATTTACTTGTTTAAGCAAAGGTACTTCTTTAAGATAAGGAATTTTTTAAGAAAAAGTACTCTGTTTAAGAATATGAATAGGTATTGGTTTTGAGGAAATTTACTTTTTTTTAAGAAAACGTACTTATTTAAGAACATTTTGTTTTTAAACTTATTTCACTGTAGCTTTTCTAAATTTACCTTTTATTCGGTTCAAAACTACAATATGTTATAAACAGGCACCACCTAGAAAATTTCCCAGTAAACAAGAAATTGCTCCACATATGTTAGTGTAGACACAAACCAAACCAAAAGTACGAGTGTAAGAGTAAGTGTGCTGCCAAATGTAATTCCATGCTCAGGGTTGTATTCCATGGATTTGACAGTGTTGCACTTTGGATTTTCTAAATTTACTTTTTATTGGGTTCAAAACTACAATATGTAATAAACAGGCTCCACCTAGAAAACTTCCCATTAAACCAAACCAAAAGTACCCAATATAGTTGATAATAATGGGTTGTAATAAAGTAGTTACAAAAAAGTTGTTTAAAATTTTTTCATTTAGCCCCAATCCCGCAACGTGCGATAAGAATCTTCGTTCCAAAAAGAATCATGAATTAACATAATTTATGTTTTTTCGATAAAATTTTTTTATGTTTTATATTAAAAATAACCGTTGCCACAGGTGTTTTAAAAATTGCACTTTTCGAAACAACTGAAACCCCGGTTTTAGGGATAGGGGGGTTCCTAAATACTCTTTTTACAATCAGCTGATTTTGACAATTTAATTAATTAGAAGTCGCCCAATAACACCTAGTGCAAAGTGTATTTATATCAAGTGGAAGCATTAGCACAGCTGATTTCAGTATTTTCATGACGTTGTACCTAGCAACTGTCAAATTCATGTGTATTTTGTTTTTGAACATGCCTGTTTACTTTTATTTTTGGTATACATATATGCAGAGTTTGACACAACGTCGGTAGGAAATAAAAACCAAATGCCGGTTGTTTTTGCCTACAATTACCTCAACGCCTAATGCTTCCACTTGATATAAATACACTTTGATCTAGGGTTGGAATCATCGAATCATTTTTCATCGAAGATGAGGCTTGTCGGACAATTAAACTTAATTCTATCCTGCTACAACAAAAATAACTATTTTTGTGCACTTTATATAGTTTTTTGATACACTTTATGTACTTTGTGGTACCAAAAATAATTTTGTTAGTACATTTTATTAATAGACTTTATTCTCCTTTTGGTAGAGATTTTGGTAACTGTATGTTCTTTTGTTGGCACAGTTTATGTACCTTTTCGTACTGTAAGTACTTTTGGTGCATTTATGGTACACGTGATGTACTTTTTGCGATATCTCTTATGAACTTTTTGGTACAGTGAGTACTTTTTACTGCGTTTATTGTACACTCGATGTACTTTTTTTGATATCTCGTATGTACTTTTTAGTACACAAAGTAATTTTTTTATGGTACACTTATTGTACGTTTTGAGACCTATTGTGTACGTTTGGTACATTCTGTGGACTTTTGGACATTTTTGTTTAAATTTATGTACTTTTTGGTATAGTATATGTACTTTATTGAACATGATATGTACTTTACGATAAATTTTATGCACTTTTTGTATAATTTATTGTGAATACATTAGAATAACTTTCTCTGGCGTACAAAATATTCTCCGGAGAGTTTTATTACCGATTGAGGCGAATACACATGATTTTGCATATAAGTGGTGGGATTTTTGAATTTGCACTGCATTCAAAATTACATTATTTAATCTAACAACTCATTCCCACTGGAAAATATTTTCCTGATTTCGTAACAAGTGTCCTAACAAAATTTGAAGTGTTCGCATTGGGGTTTTTCCTGATTTGTTTGAAAGTCAAGGCGCATTGATGAGGTAGTGTTACTACGACAACAAACACACCAAGCCTACAGCAATAGGCATTTTTCTTTGTCTGGTATTTTTCCACAATCAAATTCAGTACCAATGTATTCCAAGAATAAAAGTACACAAAAAAGTATAAAAAAATATGTGTTTGAGATATAAGAAAAACCTAAAAGTTAGAAATATAAGTAAGTCAGCTTTTCTAGTGCTACGACCACATCAATTGGTTGATTGAAATGGTTGCGTGCGTAATGTGAGATAAAACACCGTTGCATATAGCAAATCAAGAATTTTTTTCATGAATCCAAGGCAAATAAGAAAAAATACCCGATTTGTTGTCTGCCAAAACGTATGGGAATTCAGGAAAATTTTCTTGATTTCTGCTTGAAATTAACAAAAGTGGCAAACTCAAGAATATCTATGCCAGTGCAAATGCTGTATTAATCGTGAAAGTTGTGGTATTTGTGGGTCAGAAAATACACGAGCGTTTGCTGAGAAATAAATTCATCAACACCGTGTCACTGATTGGTATGAAATTTGGGCTGGATTCATCATCCATCCACTTTTCTTCGAAAATGCGGCTGCCAGTGCGAATGCTGTACAGGGTTCGTATTTCGTGGGTAATGGGTATTGGGAAGTTATTAGCCACTTTTTTATTTTATCTATTTTCTTATTTAGGAGATTTTTTTAATAAAAATTCTTCCATACGAATTGGAGCAGTTTATGAAAACCCCTTAAAAATCCTCAAAAATTGGTTATTTTTGCGATTAGACGCTCTGTTTTCGAGATATAGGCATGAGGGCGTTTTAGCGATGTTTTTTCGCGTATTTTTCCGAAGGGACGCTCCGATTGCGAGATATAGACATCAGGCATTTTAGCGATTTTTTATTTTAAAAATTTTAATTTTAGCTATTTTACAAAAAAAACGCTTTAATTTTAGCGATTTTCTTATTTTGGCGATTTTTTGAACAAAAATTCTTCCATACAAATTGGACCAGTTTATGAAAAACTCTTAGAAATCCTCAAAAATTGTTTATTTTTTCGATTGGACGCTCCGTTTCCGAGATATAGGCATGAGGGCGTTTCAGCGATTTTTTTATTCGAAAAATAGAAATCATCAAAAATTGTTTATTTTTTCGATTGGACGCTCCGTTTCCGAGATATAGGCATGATGGCGTTTCAGCGATTTTTTTATTCGAAAAATAGAAATCATCAAAAATTGTTTATTTTTTCGATTGGACGCTCCGTTTCCGAGATATAGGCATGAGGGCGTTTTAGCGATTTTTTTATTCGAAAAATTTAAATATTCATTCATATTCAACCACTTTTTTATTTTACCTATTTTATTATTTTGGCGATTTTTTTAACAACAATTCTTCCATACGAATTGGTCCACTTTATGGAAAACCCTTAGAAATCCTCAAAAATTGGTTATTTTTCCGATTGGACGCTCTGTTTCCGAGATATAGACATGAGGTCGTTTTAGCGATTTTTAATTTTGATCTATTTTATAAAAATTGGTACCATATCCTTTTTTATTTTAGCGATTTTGTTTTTTTTGCGATTTTTTTGAACAAAAATTCTTCCATACGAATTGGACCAGTGTATGAAAAACCCTTAGAAATCCAACAAAAATTGGTTATTTTTTGGATTAGACGCTTTGTTTCCCAGATATAGAAATGTTTTCTAATTTTTCATATTTTCGATCAAAAATGGGTATGGGTTACCCTGGGTAACCAATTCCCATCGCCGTGGGTAACGACCCATTGTTTCCCCCATTACCCTGAGGGTAATGTGTAAATCGTAAATTCCCCATCGTCGTGGGTAGCTACCCATTATTTTCCCCATTACCTTGAGGGTAATGGGTAATCGTGATGGTTAATTCCGCATCGTCGTGGGTAGCTACCCATTATTTTCCTCATACCGTATGGGCAATGGGTAAACGTTCATTACACATTCCCCAGGACGATGTTGCACATGGGTGGGGTAAATACGAACGCTGATGCTGTATAATTGCCATTTTTCACATTTACAAATCAACAATATGGTTGGGGAATCGGATAGCAATTATAATGAGATCAGTGTTGGGATTTTTTAATTTGCATTGGATTTTAATTTGCATTACTTTATCTAACGCAAATTCAAGAGAATTAACAATGTTGGCGATGGTAATAAAAAAAATTGAATTTGCATTTTCTAAGATATGTAAATGCAGGTTGTGAAATTTGCTTGACTGTTGGCAATACTGTTTTTAAAGTATTTGATACATAGAGGTTTGTGGCTACGATAGATATTGCCTCATAGTACTTTCAAAATCATAAACCTGTTTTGTAAAAAATATTTGAAAAACAAAACTGTCAGATATGAAAGAAATACTTTGAAAATAAGTAAATTTGCCAAAGTTATTTAATTTTTGTTTGTATTATAATTTATATAGGAAATGCAAATTAAACTACTAATTATAATTTTCATCCTCTTTCATTTCATAGCTCCTTCTTTATTGCAATCTATGAATTATTTGATAATAGGCAACTAGAATAAAATATTCAAACAAATTTAAAACAAAATTCAAATTCATCTCAGTCTTAACATGAAGAGAAACAACCAGTGCTGGTCCTCACAATGAAAAATATAGTAATGATTGGGATTTATTGCTTTGAATTTGCAGAATAATAAGAATTTGTTAATAAGTTACGATGATTCGCAAACAAATTAAAAAGCCCTGCCCAACAGGAAACAAAATTGATTTGAATTTCGGTCGTACCGTAGACTGTAATATTTACCAAATTTAAATATTTCAATTTGGAGCATAATAAATAAACTAATTTCAAAAAGCTGCCCAGAAAACCATTCGAAACCTGTGTAAAACTCTAGGTCCCCATCAGTAAGTATAAACCCAGAAGCACTGGCCAGTTCCTTTACCGCATGTAATGGGTAAATATTTATTTATTTATTAATTTAAATTACTCTTATAAAATTGCTGCATAACTCGAAATTCAAGTGTGAACTGAATAGTCTTTGCTGTTGTTTATCTGTGGCATATAACCCTTGAGAACCCACGAAAAATGGGAGACCCTAAAAGTGACATCACGTGTGGGTACCACCTGCTACCACACAAAAAAAAATAAGAACAAAACACACAAAATACCACCAATGAACACGAATATCCCAACAGTAAAACAAACGAATAAAAACTCCTGCTCACGCCAGTTAGTTACACTAAATCCTACAAATACTTATACTATGTATTTGATTTCAGTTCTTTGTTCCTATAAATATCTTCTTGTGTGGTTTCGAAAAATCAAATTTGTGTGTTTTTGATTTTATTGAAAAATTGCCAAACGATTCGAATAGTTGCACTTGATAATTGTTCAGTGTAGTTTAATTTAGTTGCTTCGGAGCAGAAGCTAAACAATAGTCAAGCATGGAAATAGTTTAGCCAAAGCTATAGTCATTCTCTCTCTCTACCTTAAACAGTCTGTATTCAATTTGTCAAAACCAAAAACAGAAACAAATTGAAGGCACAAAAAAAAGCCAACGCCAACGATATAAATGATTTCAGGATTTTTGGCTAAACATGCGACACTCACTAACCGCTAACCAACTTTCACTTTCAGTTCCGCTTTCTACAAGGTGGTGGTTGTGGTTTTGTTTTTGCACAGGTTTTCCACCTGGCCACATTTTATGGAACATTTGTCTTTTGTATACTAAATCCCTTTCCCGTTTGCTTAGAAAACGGGGCCAACTTTAACAGTTTCGGCGTAAATAAGGGAAACTCCTTATTGTGTTTGTGTTGTTCTCTTTCCGTTTTGTCGTATCCGAAGTTACTGGCTTCTTGTTAGCTGCCTTCATCCATTTAGTAGTTACTTAACTTAGCTGTTGTTTGTTGTGACTGTCTCGTGCCTGAGCATTTCACACGTGTAACCGGGAACTCTACAAAGTTAAGCGTTTTGTCTTCCATTTGCCTGGCGGTTGCCAACAAAAACAGCGGCAAAAAACGCGTCATTTCGAAACAAAACAAACAAAAAATTTGTTGCGCGTCGAATTATTTTTCAAGTGTCGGTAAATTTTAAATTGCGTGATTTTTAAAGTTTTTCTTCTCCTAAATTTTTAGTTTCGTCCTTCTTCCACTTTTGGGCAATTTATCGATTTGTCTGCGATTTTTTGCTTTTGGTTTGTATTTTCTTGCCAAAAAAAATTTAATTAAAAACTTATTTGGTATAATTTAGTTTACATTAAATTTTTGCCGGCAAATAATTGAGGAACAAACTTTTTGTGTTGGGAAATTCCCAAACATCTTTTTTTCTTTTTTTGGGAAAATATTGCGCCGTTTAGTTGCTTGAATAACTTGTAAGTTGCCAGCGGGAAACGTTCAAATATAATGAGTGACACAGAAGCGGTAAGTTTGCAAATATAGAATATCATTAACAGCACCCAAGCACAAACAATATATATTATATAGTTATGTTCAGCCTTTAAAAATGCAATATTTTATTGCTTGTAAATATTTGAATTTCTACACTAACAGCCCTATTCTGGCAGGGTTACAAAAGTCACCGCGGTTACTATTTGACAGCAATGTGACAATTGTCACAAATCGGTATTCTGACACATTTTTTTGGTGACAAATGTTCCAAAAACTGTTATCTGCCAAATAGGAGGTAACAGCGGGTAACAGCTGTTTTATTTGCCGGATATTTGATACAAAAACATTTTATAAATTCTGCAAGTTGCTTTTGTGTTATAAAGATTGAAAATGCGCGAAATGTATTACAAAATTATTAACGTAACTATCTCCGGTATTTGAAGGGATATTGGTGAGTAATATACCTTTAAAAGAGGCTAAGGTCTTGTCTTTTATCGGAACCTGCCTAAAAATAAGTATAATGGTGAATTTTGTTGAAAAAAAATCATTTTTAGCAGAAAAGTGAGGTTAAAAAACTTTTTTTTAACTAGCTCCGCAATGGGTTAATAAACATAAATATGTTTATGCACTGATTTATAGTGCTTAGAAATACCTTTGTAATGATACTCATTTCAACCAGATCGGATAATAAATACCGGAGATACGAACGATTATATACTCAAGCTTTAAAGGCTTATATCTCAAGAAGTTGGACCGACCGCGGAGGGGGAACCCAACTTTTTGAACTCAGCGCAGAAGCTTTCGTCGGTGGTGAAATGTAGATGTAGATCAGAGAGTTGGCGCTAAAGTAAATTTCTTCTTCTATTTGGCGCGGATGCTCCGGTATATTCTTTCCGATTAGCATCTCTGGATGTTCCTGGAGAAAGGCAATATAGCATTCCAGCTGTGCCTTTGTGGTGCGCTCAAATTCCCTAAATAATAATGTATTAATTTTAATTCAATAAATCATAAATACCTTAAATACTTAATTTTCTTTTTTTTTATCGCGTTCATTTTGTGCAGAAATCCATATGTTGTTGTTTTGTTGTCCCTGCTTTTGACAACCTGTTATTGTGAGGTGAATTATTTGTTACGAATTTTTCGTTGTCACCGTCTTGCCAGAATACCAGAGCCATACAAACAGTGGTGACAGCTTTGTAACAATTTTGTGGTTACAATTTGATTGTTACCACATACACAGAATAGGGGTGTAAAAGGGAAATCTTCATCTACGGAATAAAAATAATCATTGTCCCTACAACTTTTGTCAGCGAAGTTAGCTAACTACATTACCATCATTGCCACTACGAAAATGTACACTGAACGGAAAAGCTTCGTCACACGGATGAAAATGTTCATCACCCCAACAACTTTTGTCATCGAAAGTGAGCTAACGTAACGTTTCATTCCCGCTATGAAAATGTGTTCATCAACTGCAAATTGTTCGTTACTGTGGTGAAAGTATGGTTGTTCCTGCAATGAATTTGCTTCATTATGGCAACGAATTTGTTTCGTTGCTGCAATGAATTTGTTTCATTGTTGCAATGAATAGGTATCGTTCTTGCAAGGAATTTGCTTCATTGCTGTAATGAATTTGTCCATTGCTGCTATGAATTTGTTTCATTAGTGTAACGAATTTGAGTCATTGTTGTAATGAATATGTTTCATTACTACAATGATTTTGTTTCATTGCTGCAATGAATGTTTTGAAGTTGTTTTTGAAATTATTTATTGACTATTGTACATAAATATACTGTTTGTATTACATTGCAGGTGTTTTGATAAAAATTTTTTGAATTTTTGTTTTCGAAAATGTATTTGCTAAATAGATTATATTCATTCTATGTTGAAACACTCGTCTGGTGAAGATTGTGGTAGTCGAGGGGTTGAGTGTTATTGTGGCCGTCATATTCAGGTCCTGCAAATAAAAACATATACGAGGAATTTATTGTTAAGATTTCTATTTCAGATATATACATATCTATGTCTGTACTTACCATGAACATATGCTCTACTCCCCTATGCTCTACTCCTTTAACATAGAACCACATCATTGTTTTGTTAAATCATGCAATTGTAGTTGTGTTGACGGTTTTGATATTCAATTGTAGCCCCAAATCTCCCCGTCATTAAGCCGCGATCACTGCTCTTTTATTTCTGTTCTTTTACTTAACTTAAATTGCTCTTTTATTTATTTTAACCAAATTTGTTAAAATTTCGATTGTATTCATTTGATTGTTCGTTAAATTGTTATTTTTTATGTTCGTCGTACTTGAAACACTATGTTTCTTTGACTTCTTCAATTTCATTGACTTCGACTGCCCTCACAAATGTATGTACATTAAACCGACTCATTTTGTATGGGGCCAAAAAAGCGTTTTTGTTCCACCCCCTGAAATGTTCCTTGACTTGTTTTTTCATGATTCGCAAAATATTTCGCGTCTAGGATTAAAACCCCTTTTTTAAAAAAAGTCTTTTTTTGCAGAATATCTTTGAAAAAAGGCCTTGGCAGAACATATGTTGGCATGTTGGATGCGTCTTTAAAAATGCTTTCCTATGATACTAATATTGCACATATTATCTTTAGTTAACTATCAAAAATCTTTGAAAAACTCAAAAAAATCCTTTTTTTAAAAACGGTCCAGCTCACGGGGTTTTAATCCTAGACGCGAAATATTTTGGGAATCATCAAAAAACAAGTCAAGGTACATTTCAGGGGGTGGAACAAAAACACTTTTTTTTTGTGAGTCAGTCTAATGTACATATGTCTTTCGCTGTTTTTCTGAATCCAAACACCAACACAACGGAGCAGGCGCGACCGAATTATGATTAAAGGCGCCCTTAGACCTGTGGATAAGTTGCAGCGACTTCAAGTTAACATCAACTTATCCATGGTGTAAGCTGAAGTTGGTGGTTTGTACAAACTAGTTGATGTAAAATCAAAGCCATTTTGATTTTTTGAAGTTGATATCAACTTATCCACCAGTGTAAGGGGAAGTTGCATCAACTTTCATACGCATTTCGGTGAGAAACGTTCATGAGGCAACATTATCGGCAAAATGTAAATAAATCAACCAAAAAATAATTAAATTAAACATTATCGGAAAAATATAAACTAAATGAATATGATTTGTAGTGTTATTTATAATCATTTAAAGAAAATAAAAATGGCGTTTTTTCGTAAAATTTGTGATATTTTCGTAGTGCGCTCACCACCTTTCATTTCGACATCTGACAAGAAAATGAAGTTGCCTCAACTAGTTTGAGAGTGTAAGGGCAAAATCGAAGTTGATGTCTATTTATCAAAGTTGATGTCAACTTGAAGTCGAGCAACTTATCCACAGGTCTAAGGGCCCCTTAAAACACAAAAACACGAACATTTTGTTGCGAGGCGCATACACACACACACACACACACAAGAGTTCAGCTACATATTTCAGGGTAGTTTTTCTGCTATCGATGCGTCACTTTCTTTTCTGTGTTGGTCCTTGCATTCTGTTTATTTATCTATTTGATTTATAGATTCGCAAATTCGCAAGTTACACAAACGATCCCAGCAAAAACATAAATTCACACAATTTAGTTTTCATAATAAAGATTATTACTAAGTACACATAACTAATTAGACTGTTTTACCAAATTTATTTAAATTATTTCGGCGGAGAAATATGTCTACCACTTTCGATTGTTGCAATGGAACTGATTTAAGATGTGTACGTGACCCACAACTCACGTTCATCATTTTCACTTGCTGTCCTCTTTTCCTTTTTACCATCATAAAAATTAGTTTCGTTATAAGAACGAAATTGTTTCGTCAACTAAAAATGTTGACAAACCTCCAAAATAAATAAATAATAAATATAAACTATGAAAAGTAAGAGATAAACCAAATATCAGTAGTTTAAATAACATGCCTTTACTGTTTTTTTTACTTTTTAACCCATTTTTCTACAAAATTGAAATTAAATAAAATTGTTGCAGGAACAACAAGTAAGTTGTTGCACCAACGAAATGAAAATTTGTCAAAGAAGTCAAGTATGAAAATTTTCGTGGCAGCGAATACCAAATTGTCGGATATACGACACTTTTCACTATAACAACGTAAAAACATTAACGAAAATGTTTCATCCATGCGACGAAGCGTTTTTCTTTCAGAGTATTAAAAGTATTTCGTCGCTGTAATGAAAGTTGTGGTTAAATATTTATAAACTATCAAAATCGGTCATAAATATATAGTTTGACGTTTACGTTTACACCGCCGAGACACGCCACCGCCGTTTTTTGAGTTTGTTGGCGCGTCGTAGAAATCGGCGCAGGGGCGGCGGCGTGGTTCGGCAGCGTATAACTTTTTGTTTAATCTTTCATATAATCGATCAATTAATGACAGATCAATTAAAATCTACAAACTATAAACTACACAAAAACACAATCGGAATATTTACAAATAACAGTCAGCTTAATTTCCCAATAATTATCTTATGAAGTTAAACGACACTTTGAATTTTGCTTAACACCAGCCAGTAATGATGTGCGGTTCCGCGTATTTTAAGAAGAGAAGAACCGGGTAGAAGCACCAAGAAGACCCGGGTATTTGGACTTGTTCCGGTTCTCAGCAAATTGTTGTCCCAAAGAGGCTTAAGTGAAATATCTTATTATCAGAAGGATCGAAGGTTCTCTGGAGATGGAAAGTAGTTGTTTTCAAATGTTTTCTTGTGTATTTTGCTTGCGATATTTTTCGAACATTTAGTTTGATGAATTTTTCAAAAGCTGAATTCCACAAAACCGTTGCTGAAGATCTGTGGCGAGATCTGTAATAGCTATGCGGTTTGCCAGGAATCATAAGGATGCATTTGCAAAACATCTTCTTTTTCAAAAATCTATATCTCTATTTATAGTGATATAGAATGGTCTTGAGCTTGAACAATGAAATAAAAAAGTACCAATAAAAGGCCGAATAAATAAGAAATCATCCCTGATGAACGTCGAGCACGACAAAACAACAGGCAATAACAATTGTCTGTAAACATTGTGTTGTCTTTTAGACAACAACAAAAATCATTTCTAATGGGGACCGAAGGTTCTCTCGAGATGGAAAGTAGTTGTTGGAAATGTTTTCTTGTGTGTTTTGCTTGCGATATTTTTCGAACACTTGCATAGTGGAACATTTTCAATTCAGATGAGTTTTCGTTTGCATTTAATTTGATGTATTTTTTATAAGCAGCATTCCAAAAAACCGCTGATGAAGATCTGTGGCGAGATTTGAAATCCCAGGTACCTACGCCGGCTACGAACCAGAAACAATCGACGTAAATCTGCAATTTGAATGTAACTGACACAAGACCGGTCGTTAAAAACCTATTGTTATGTTAGGTTCGAGTAACTGTGAGTTCCTCCCATGAAAGTTCACTCAAGTAGAAGTGAGGCCTGTTTGAATAGCCACGTTGCCTTGAAAAGAAAAAAAAAGTTAACAGAATATGACAGTAAATTTAGATTTAGATATGACGGTATGGGTAGGTTACCCGGTTAAACCCTATTGGTACTGTTAAAGTATATTCGAAACAGACTGAGTTCGATACTTTCCGGTATTCCTTCCAAAAAGGGTCTTTCCAAAGTTGTCCTTCTTATATTTGCCAAGGCTGGTCGCGGTAGGAGATAGTGTTCAGGAGTGTCCGCCTTTAGCTCATAGCCACAGCTACAACAGTAGTATTCCAATGTCAGAAGCTTGTGTATCAATCGTCCACACCATGAAAAAACAGCCCTTGTAACATATTGCAGGAACCATGTATGTCTTTGCAAGCATTATTTTCATGAATTGCAAGATCTGCTGCTTTTTTGTTCCTTTGTTCTCTGGCACGTTTTTTTCAGTGTACAGTGACCGGTTATGACAGCTTGTATTCCTGTTCAGAGTCAACAGGAACCCGGATTTTTTATCGTCATATCTAGATCAAATACCCCACTATATGCGGCAAGTAGTGAATTCTGTCCAGTTTTTATGTGCCTCGTAGTGGAAGCGGCGATCAACCGCGTTACTCACCATTATTAGACGGCTTTCAATAACGCTTCCACTAGAACCGTTGCTGGCTTATTCATCAGCGGCTTCGTTTTCAACTATTTCCGTATGACAGGGAACCCACACTTGTGAAATTCTGGTCGTGGCGCCGAACTCGTTTAGAAACTCCTGCATTCTCGAACCAGAATCGATCTATTCTCCATTAAGGATAGAACCCCTATGATCGCTTGGCTGCCCGAGAAGATTTTACACTCTTCTCTTCTAGTGCGTGATATCATAACTGATGACACGCCTCGGATATTGCCTAAACTTGTGATTGGAAGATACTGCCAAAAACAGGGAGATGGATTGACAGTGTTATACCAAGTGAAGTTGAGAATACCCCAGCTCTTACTCCTCTAACAGCCTTCGATCCGTTCGTAAAACTGTCTATGACAACATCCTGCAACCGTGAGTAGTGCCCTCCACGCCTCTCTATGCTATATGATTGTTCTGAAGTTTTTCCGGAAGTTCATAGTCCATTGTTTCAAGTATGACCTCACTAGGTAAAATGCACAGAATCCTACTATGCCCATAGCTTCGTTGGGTCTAACAAATTGTTCAATTGGAAGTATTTGCAGCATCGTATTGAGAGTAGCAGATGGCCACGTTCGTAATGCCCCTGTCAAGTCAACGCATACTGTTCTCTGTACTGTTGACAGTTTTCTATCTTTCTCCAAAGCCGGCCATAATACTCCCTATGTCGCAACTGGTCTAACCACCGCCGTGTATGTCCATAATACCATCTTCGGGTTTAGAGCCCCATGTTCTCTCACATGTTTTCTTGCAAGTGTAGAAGGCACATTTGTCCTTCTTAATTCAGTATTCAATATTAAGCTTCCAGCAGAGTTTCGGATAAAGTATCACACCCAGATACTACGCCATATCCGACAACTCCAATTGTTTACCATTGTGCGAGTGTAGTCGATATTGTGGAATAGTTTGCCTATTCGTGAATAGTAGCAGATAAGTTTTATTCGCCTAGACCACAACCTGTGGCACAAGTGCTGATCTCTCCCAAGGTATTCTACATAATTTAACTTGTCACGGATACAAAGGGGCCTGCTACCATCCCCATGATATCATCCGCATATACAACTACCCTCACCCTTCATGCTTACCTGAGGAATGTTTATAACCACTAGCCATAGTAGTGGTGATATCACCCCACCCTGTGGTGTACACCTACAGACTAACCTAGTGTCCGATATCTCACCCCTCTGAGCGTTTATCTGTCTAGTCCGCAGTCTATGCAACTCACAATTCTTCTGTTGACATTCAGATCTCCTTGGGATAATAGAATACTTGCAGATTCGACGTTGTTAAAGCGCACTCTACAAGTATCCAGGAACACTTCCATTATTTAGGGACATACCCCTTTCAGTGATGCTAACTACTTCGTGTAGCGCTGTCTGCGTCGACTTTCCCTTCATATTTCACTATTAGCCACTACACTAATCTGCCTGTTTCATTGTTTAATATAACGTTGCAAATATAGTATACTTGTGTCCAAAGACATTGTGTTTGCTACTCAATATTATCTGTTGGAGACACAATGAATAATAGTTTAAAATATATGTTTTTGTGACCCAAACGTGACAGACAACAAAGAAATGAAAAAGCAGCAGATCTTGCAACTCATGAAAACAATGCTTGCAAACATATACATGGTTCCTGCAACATGTTGATGGACCCGTTTTTTGCAGCGTCTATTGATCTGATATGTTCATTCTAGATTCTTTCGTGAAATCCTTCACAGATTTATGGTCAGCCTTGGAGATGAATATGACTTGCACCTTTCTCCATCGTTTTAGGATGTGATTTAGTTGTAGACTGATTGTATATAATGCCCGGAGTGCGGGAGAAACTAACCTTATTACTTTATGTAACATTATTAGAAGTATTACATACGGATCTGGTGATTTGTATAGGGAATAACGACTTATGGCCCACAGGATTTTGTCAACATTAATCAAAGTATCTGCAGTATCATCGTCGCCCAGGCCCAGGTTCGACGATTTATCGCTAATTCCTACACCGCCATGTGGAAAGTGAGTATCCACCAGTGACATTAGATATTTCTCTGGTGACTGAGTCCATGATCCATTCAACCTCCGTATGAGGGATGGATTTGTGTGATCCTTGGATAGAATCTTGGTCAATCTACAGGATTCCTTTCGGCTGTCTATCGACTCAAAATAGGATCTCCATGCTGTCCTCTTGGCCGTTCTTATGACTCTCTTGTACTCTCCCTGCGCTGTGGGTTCTTGAACGGCTCCCAGATCTTGCGGATGTAAAACTGATGGAAAGCGCTTCTTTCATTTTTCCTCAGCTCATTTAATTATTCACTCCACCATGGGAGACGTTCTTTCAACAGACAGGGCAGGACATATTGAAGGCACCTAGCATGATCGTCTCCAAAAGTCCTGCAGCGTTGTCCAATTCTGAGTTTGTTGTTATTATCGGTCCAAGGCTATGATAACGTAGTCCCGAACAAAGAATTCCAGCGATATTTTCACATTTGGCGTTCCTCGTGTTGCGACTTTCGGGTTGGTGACGGTTGTTGAAATATTGAAGAGAATTAGTCTGTGATCGGAGAAAGAACATATGCCCGATACTCTCCAATTTTCTATGTCAAAGAAGCTATTATGGGGCATCAAGGTGATGCCCAGGATTTCTTCCCACCCTTTTCATTTTTCCGAACTCGGAAAAGTAAATGTGGCTTTGTTACCGCTGTTACATACTAGTAGGGTAGTATACATAATTATTTTAGTTTAGTTTATTGAGAACAATAAGAAATAATTTTTTTTTTATAGTTAAAATCAGAAAGAGACTCACCTCTTACATTGATCGAACTGCTACTCCAAGTAGTAGGTCTGGCATTGTCATCACAGTATAAACTCAGACCAACACCCTTTACTGCAGCTGCGGTCACAACTCTTCTTATCTCTTCCGGGGGAGAATCTCTATTATGCGTCATATGTATACACGAACGCCATTAACGTTTCATGTCCTATTGCGTCCCTCGTGGATTCAACTGCAACGTCTGGGGTAATAGGATCTGAGTTAAGAACAACATCAATATTATGTTCGACTGAAATACAAGATCTGGGTATAATATTAAATTGACAATAAAATTGTTTGTGTGAAGCACTATTTATACATTTAACTCTTGTGGTTCTTGCAACATACATATGTCTATGGCTTGCTCATTGAGAAGGACGATCAGGTTATCTGATTGAGCCACGCAACTTTATACTGGTGTTGCATCACTTCCAGTTCATTCTTCTTTTTCATGGATAAAGTTCTATTGCTAGTGCTTGCAAGGTTGGAGATGGTCTATAGACTAGAAGCCAAGAACTCATCTTCGGAGACGTGCCCCGCATCCATGAAGTAATTTCTCGCCTCCCCGTTTTTTTCGGTAATGTTTTTACGTTGCTGCAATGTAATGTCACGTATATCCAACAATTTGGTAGTCACTGCAACGAACAATTGACAAGTTTTCATTTCGTTGCTGCAATAACTTACTTTTCGTTGCTTTAACAATTTTATTTAATTTGAATTTCGTAGAAAAACGCGATAAAAATTAAAACTATAGTAAGTGTATCAGATTTGGTGGTGGTCATCGTGCAATGGTTAGTATGTGCGCCTCTTGTACATGAGATCCTGGATTCGATCCCTGCTCTGACCACCTTACATTTCTTTCGGCGGCGGTCACCTCGCATAGTGACGGCGACACTATCCAGTATTTGGTCATGAAGAAGCTACTCAAAATACAGTTCGGAATCGGTGTAAAAACTGTAGGTCCCAATCAGTGAGTATAAAACTAGAAAGCGCACAGCTCACTGGTTGTGAGAAGCTCTCCTCAATTCCTTCATCGAATGTAATGGGAAACCATTTATTTTTATTCATGTATCGGATTTAAACGATTGATATTAGGATTATCTCTTACCTTTTATGGTTTATTTTTATTATTTACTTATTTTTGGAGGTTTGCCAACATTTATAGTTGACGTAACAATTTCGTTACTGCAATGATTCTGTTGTTAATGCAACGAAAGTTATTTTTATGGAGATGAAGAGCGGGAAGCAGACAAAAAAATGAGCGAGCGTAAAAAAGAGGCCAGCAAGAGAAAATGATGAAACAAATTCATTACAGGAATTAAATAAATTCATTGCGGTAATGAAAAAATTCATTGCAGCAATGAATTAAATTCATTACAAGAACGAAACCTATTCATTTCAGCAGTGAAACAAATTCATTGCAGCAACGAAACAAATTCGTTGCAATGATGAGTCAAATTCATTGCAGCAACAACCATACTTCATCACAGTGATGAACAATTTGCAGTTGATGAACACATTTTCGTAGCCGGAATGAAACTTTACGTTAGCTCATTTTTCATGACAAAAGTTGTTGTGCTGATGAACATTTTCATCCCTGTGACGAAGGTTTTCTGTTCAGTGTAGGGAAGTTTCAACCAAGTTCGCCCAGTCGTTGGCAAGGCCACAGTTACTCTCGGAGGGGCACATGTTAAAATTCATGGCTGCCAACTATCCAATGGGCATAGCTTGTATAACCTGGCGGATTAAGAGGATACTTTTATCGAGTTACCTGTTTATATCCGTAGTATTTAATTAACAGCAGTGGCACGTCGAGCAGGTTGTGATTCATCACCATGCACTAATCTTACCTCTATAACTTAACTTATCCTCAAAGAGTTGAAACTCTGCGAGAATTCGCAGGAATAGTAGAACATGAAGGAAAAAACTTATACTCTTGTGTTCGAATAATCGACTTTTCCAACCATTTTCCATTTTGAAAAATATGTGTGACCTTGTAGTATTAACTTCTCATACAGAAGACAAATCTGTCCTTTTTTTTTTGTTTGGATGCAAATATAACATGTTTGTAGCTTGTCGCAAATACAGTATACTTGTGTCTAAACACATTGTGTTTGCTATTTAATATTACATGTTAGAGACACAATGATTAATTGGTTATAATATATGTATTTGTAATGCTAATGTGGCCTTGTTTGTTGAAAACTGCTGAAATCAAAAACGTGACAGAGACAACAAAGAAACAAAAAAGCAGCAGATCTTCAATTCATTAAAACAATGATTGCAAACATGATTCCTGCAATAGGTTATTTGGACCGATTTTTTTCAGCGTGCATGTGTAATGTTTTCTTCCAAGGCAGCAGTCGTGGTTGACTTGTCCCTATCGACGAGAGACTTCACGTGCCACCACAAAAACTAGTCTAGTGGGGTCAAATCGTCGAATGGTGCGGCCAAGTGACAACGCCACAACGTGAGATTGATTGTTCATCACACTCGCCTCTCAATTGGTTCATGGTTCGCGTGAAGTTTAGCATGTGATACCGTGTTGTTGAAACCACATGTCAACCAAGTCCAATTCTTCCACTTTAGGCAAAAAAACCGTGATCATCGAAAGGAATCTTGCGGCCATCGTACGGTGCAATGAAACCGCCGGCCCATAAACCGCACCAAACAGTGCGTTTTTCAGGGTGCATTGACAGTTCTAGAGGAGCATATTGCTGCTCTTCTGACAAAATTCGGGAATACTGTTTATTGACGTACCCATTCAGCCAAAAAGGAGCCGTCGCTGAAGACAATTTTTCGATAAAAAAAGGAGAATTTATTTCAGCTATCGAAGCCCATTCACCGAAAAGACGATGATGTGGTACCAACTCTATTTTGTATGGCTTTAAACCGGGGTCCTTTCCTAAAATCTTCCAGGTAGTTTTGAATGCGGGTAGAAAAGGGAAAGGGGGTCAAAAGATATAAATCTTCAAAGCGAGAAAAATCGTTTGCAAAGATTAGGAATGTGATAAAAGAGTAAAACGGGGGAGGTAGAATACGGTGGTTATTATACTCAATCAAGATTGTGTTAATTGATTTTGTTGATTACAAAACTAAAAATTGTTGATTAAAAATGTTGGCACTAAAAGCAAACAAGGGTTTTTCTCTAAAAACTGTAATATGTATGAGCAATATGCTCGGTATTAGATACAAAACATACACAACCCCATGCAATCAAGACAGATATGTTCATATTTTGAGTATTAACGTTTTTTTCTGCACTTTCTTTCTTACCCACAGACACTGTTTTTAACAAGTAATCAATCATTCCAACTCGATTTGCTGTGTTTTTGATGTTTAACCATTTTGGTCCCTTTTTCAATCATCCCAAACTAATGTTATTTGAAGTTTTGCATTTTTTCTGCAATTTTATCCCCATCCTTCCAAACGTTTTTTCTCGCATTTTGAAATTTTACGACTTTTTGACCATTTCATCCTTTTTTATTCACATATAGTTAGCAGAAATGCAAAACCACGTAACTACAATTTTAATTTATATTTCCAAGAGAAGAAACAATCCTCGTAAAAAGGTGAGGAATTACTTTTTCAATTCAAATTTTCAAATCTTTGCTAAAGTAAAGTCTTACCTTCAGTAAGATACGAAAATACACTTGCAAACTGAATTTTTTGTATTTCTTTATAAATTTTTTTCAACTCCTTTGAACAAAATGAAAATTTTAGTTACGTTCTTTTGCATTTTAGCTGACGATATACTATTTTTAAAACATTCCAAACGATTATCCCGCATTTTTACATTTTACCCTTAAATTTTTTAAACCTTTTTTATATTTTTTACCTTTTTTTAAAGTTTAAAGTTTAACCCATTTTACCCACATATAACATTTAAAAACAAAGCATTTCTATTTTACCCATTTTGCGTACAAACACAATTTCAATATTCAAATCATTCATGTCATTTTGAATGCTGTTTAAAATTGTACCCATATTTGACTCTTTTTGAAGTTCGACCATTTTTAAGCCACTACACTATTTTTAATAAATTCTCAATTATTACACATTAATTTTCTCGCCATTTCAAATTTATCCCATTTTCTCTTATTTTACCCACATACAGTATTATTAACACTTTCCCAATCATTCTAAACTAATGTTCTCTTTATTTGAAGTATTACCCTTTCTTGTCCCTTTAGTTTTATCCTTCCATGAAACTTTTACCCTTTTTAATAAATTTCTAATCATTTCTAAGTACTTTTGTCGGTTATTGAAGTTCTACCCTTTTTACCAAATTTTTTTACCCACATACTCTACTTTTAACATATTCTCAATCATTCCAAATTCCAAAAGATTTTTCTTGCATTTTGAAGTCTTAATTCTTTTTCGCAAATGTTTGCCTTTTTGTAACCACATACATTTCATTTCTTTTATTTAAGTCTATGGAATTATATCCTTACAGACCAGGACATATTTTACATAACTATTTAACAAGTATTAATACACTCCGGATCACTTATTTAAAGGCACTAAAAATTCCATATTCAGCAGCCGGTATCTTTTGCAATTTGTAACCGATTGCAGAATTTTAAAATGGAAATGGAAGCTAGACACCTTGAGATATAAAAAAAAAATCAGGACAATAGTGGTTTCTTAACTAAATAACTTTTTTTGAGCAATTTATAAAAAAAAATCAAAAAATGTGCTTGAATAAATAAATTCAATCCAGATATTGTCTTGCTTAATGAAACTAAACTTAGCAATAAACACAAAATATATTATGAAAATTATAATTTCTTAAGAAGAGATAGAACTGGTGCTACAATAGGAGGAGGTACAGGAATCTGAATAAAAAATTATATAAAATATAAAGAATATTCTAATTTTATCCCATACAATTTCAAATATTTAGAGACTTGTATAGTGAAAATACCTCTGATGGATAATAAGCAAATGTATGTTATATCTGCACATTATCCAGCGGGAAATAATAATGAATGCTTTAAAAACGAACTACAACTTCTTTTCAATTACTTGAAATTAGATAATTTAAACAATTTTTATATTCTTGCTGGTGATCTTAACTGCAAATACTCTAACTGGAGTAATAGAGTTAACAATTCTAAAGGCATTATGTTAAATGATTGGTTATTGGAAAATTAAATACAGTATAGGTGTAAATTATACGCTTCTATTTATCCCTCGTACCCACGATGTGGTTCTTTTTTAGATATTTGCATAGCCGATAGTAGAATATTCATCCACGGGGAAAATGATACTACAAATTGTCTACATACACTGGATTATGACAGCGATCACAGTGCTTTGAAGATTATTATTTCAAAGAACATTAATATGGAACCGTTTGACTTCCCAGCAAAAAAAGAGTATACCAAGAAGGAGAATTTGCACCACAACTCCTTGGTAAGATGTAGTGCTAATTTAGGTGCAGAAGTACTTCTTTTAATATTGCGTTGTCCAATGCAGCACTACTGCTTGTTTGACTGTTTGGAAGTGCAGTTTATGCCAAAAATGTTTATGCTATATATAGCAACCAAAACTATTATTTCAACAATTTGTAAATTTCTTGTCATTTGAAACTTGGCAAGAAGTGATATGCTATTAAAAAGTTCTGACTTTAAGCAACAACTTTAGGGTTTAACTAATTATTTTATTAATTGTCCTTTTATTAGTACTCCAAAAGCTTCTGTCAACAGGTGACAAAGAAAGGAAATGACAATCAATTTGAAAGAAAGTAAATACAAATTAAATACAAGTAATATATTGAGGCATCTTTGTACTTGTCCACTATCCTTTGAGCTCTTTAATAAATTTGCATCATAATACTCATAATGTGTGTGATGCAAATGTAGATTTTGCGGAGTTGTTATTGATCAGCGTCAAAATTGCATTAAATATGCACATAGTGTTGCAGAAGATGTACAAAAATAAAACATCTACTAGAACTATTTCATTTTATTTTTGCTGGGTTTATGAAGACGATTGAATCTTCACCTTTTAATTTCAAGAGAACAAATGGAGAAAACTTGAAAAATCGATTACTAATTCTATTAATAATGATGCTCTGATCCGTAGTAATAGAAATTTATCGAATTACGAAATTGATTTCCGATAAATGCGATAAATAAAAGTGTGTCAATGTGTGGGTCAAAGGATAGATTAAAACTTGTAATAAATTCAGTTATTAGGAAATTGCATTCGGAGAAGAGTAGAATTGTGACGGCCATTAAACAACATAACAGACTTCAGACACTACTTTCTTCTACCGAGCATATTTATTAAAAAAAAATAGATTAAAATTAATTAGAAAACTTCTCCAAGATAATTTCATTATTTCTGTGAACAAATGTTTGGAACGTAAACTGTCAAGCTTTAACTCTTCAAACACATCTAAAATGTTTTCTGAATTAAAAAAAAAAACAGTTTTATAATAGAAAAACATCCGATATTAATTTATTAAAAATTTCAGTTGATGATATTTCCTTAATACACACAGCTGAAATTGATCCCCAGTCTTTGGAAATAGAATCTACTCCAATAAATATCCCTTAAAGAATGAGGACAATATACTAAACGTGGTGGGAGCATATTTAGAATCCATTTATTCTTCAGAAACTACTGACAACTCTAATCATATCGACAATGAGGTTATTGAATGTTTCAACTCATTTTTGGCCAAAAAAATGAGACTTGACAACACACAGAGTAGATTGACAGAGTTTAATGTAAATTTCAAATCAAATAATATCGATGGTTCTATGACCGGAAAAAAATTGTATTACACGTAATTATATCTTGTACATATTCTCTAAACTAAAAGGCAAACTATCTGCTGGTATTGACAAAATACCAAATATAATATTAAAGAATATACCACAATCGTTAATATTTGAATATTTAATCTTATTTAACAATTTGATAAATAATGGGTTATTATATTGCCTAAAAATGATAAGGATACTACTGACCCGAAAAATCACAGAGCTATCCGCCTTCTTCCCAACATTAGCAAAGTTTTTGAAATTTGCACTAATAACAATATAGTAAAATACTGCCAGGATAGGAACATAATCTGTGTTAGACAATTTGGTTTTAAACATGGGCATTCCACAATTCACGCAATAAACTTATTAGTTTCCAATATCCAATGGAATTGGAATAAAAAATGATACGAGTATACAGGAACTTGTCTCATTGATTTTGAAAAAGCATTTGACAGCGTATGGATTCCTGGTTTACTATACAAATTGCTAAAATATGGGTTTCCTTCCCATTTTGTTATTTTACTCTACAATATGATAGAGAGCAAAGAATTTGCTCTATGTAATTGGAAAAGCACGAGCTCTCAAATATTTAGCATGTCAAATGTTCTTCAACAGGGAACACTGAAATTCGAAAGAAAATGTTTACGATCATGTACCTCCCTGTATAGATCCCCTAGCAGCAACTTCACTAAATATATTTCAAACAATGTATTATACAACTCTGTAAATATTAAGAGAATAGACAATTATATTATTAAAATAATTAGAAATCACATTGATAAAAGCACTGGTTGTAATATTAATAACTTAATCATGGCACCTTACTATGCCAATGAACGCTAGAAACTGGGTTTGTTCCTCCAAAAGTATTCTTATATCTGGACAAAATGGGGTATGTTCAGAATAGTATGGGTGTATCGATATTTTATCATCTCTACAGAAGAGCGAATGTAATAAATAACAATGATATTAGATTTGATACAAGTATAACTGTAAAAGGTAGATATGATCTTACAAAAATTCGAAAATTCAAATATAAAGCTTAAATAAAAGAATATCATGGCGAATTCTATCAAAAGCTTTCGAAAAATCCGTGTATATCGTGTCAACTTGAACACCACTTTCAAATTCATTTATACAAAAACTAGACAAAACCGCTAACTTAGTGGTTGTAGAACATCCTGACTTGGGTTAATATGTCGCTTAATTAAAAAAAAGGTTTTTGTTCAATGTTCAAAAACTTGAGCAATATTAGGCAATTTTGAAATATGCCTATAGTTAGTAACTATAAGTTTTATCTCCAGATTTAAGAACGGGAAAAACTGTCGAAGATTTCCACTTCTGAATAAAATATCCAGAAGAAAGTAATTTTTGAAACAACATTTTTAGAGGAACCATAAAGGTTGTTGAGCATTTTCTCAGAAGCAACGAAAAAAAGTCCATATAAATCAGATTTGAAAGAAATTATAAGCTTAGAGATTGCACATAAAATATCCTCATCACAAATATCAAGAGACCCAATGCAATGCAGGGCAAAATATTGTTGAAATTATCAAAATTATTTAAACTATTATTATCTTTCGTAAAGTTCGATTCAAAGAAAGTCTTAAACAAATTAACTGCTTCTTGTGCCGAGTTTGAAACAATATTATTATACATTACACCCTTCGGAATAGAAGAATTATTTTTTGACTTTATATAAGAAAACACACGCTTTTCAAATTTTAATTTTGGAAAAATTCCAAGAACGCCACATGCCTAGATAAGTTAATTGGGACCTCATGAACACGAAAAACGCTGTAATTTTTTTTCTAAGTACCGTTTTTTAGATAACGGTACTTTCGTGTTTTCGGTGTATGGTCCCACTCAAACCCTTGTGGATAAATGGCATATCGTTGGAAAGGTAATTGAACGCCCTTTCCGTCGATATGCTGTAGATTTCTATCTGATGAGAAATGTCTGAGTTATGGCACCTCAAAGTTCAAAATTTACCTTTTTTTTCGTTTTTTTCAAAATTTTTCATTTTTATTTCATTTTTTCTATGTTATAGTGAATATCTGGAATTTTAACATATAGTTTATTTAATTACCAACATTTTAAGCGTAATTTGAACAAAATCGGATGAAAAATGTTTATTAAGGATTTTGTGGAACGACAATATTTTCATTTCAATTAAAATGACGAGTGATTTGAACGTAAAAAAAGGCAAATTTTTAACTTTGCGGTGCCATAACTCAGCCATTTCTTATCAGAAAAATTACAGCGTTTTTCGTGTTCAGTAGGTCCCAACTAACTTATCTAAGCATGTGGCGTTCTTGGTATTTTTTGGCTGTAAACCAATGTTATACATTCATTATACGATAATATGTACTGGTTATACAAAAATTTGTTTAAACAATTGAATTCACGCATTTAATGAATATACCACATTTCATCTACGGGAGAATTTTAATTTTTTCAAACCTCTGGTGTACAAAGGCAGTTTATAATATCCCCCCATTGTCCAAACAAATTTCTGGTCTGCCTTTAGTAGCTTTATTTCATATTCCAATTAGCAGACGAACTCTAGACCCAATTATTCTAAACAAATGTTCACGGTATTTGTAGTTTTTCGCCGCCACCTATACTATTTACTTTATGTAAGTACACTGCTCATCGTTCCACCCTATTTTGTCCGCTTTTTATAATTCTATCCTTTCTGATTGATAATTTCCAACATTTTGCACAATATTCCCATAGATTTTTGCCGCAACTACCTCTTACGTTTATCCAAATTCTTAAAAAATTCCACTCGCGGGTCGAAAAATTCGCCTCTTCCCTATAAAGCTCTCACTCCCAGTATATTACAAATTAAACTCTGAAGTGAATTTTTATTTTTTATATTTGACTCGCTCGGGGGCGATTCGAATAAACAAAAATTTCAAAAATTAAACGGTCTCGAGATTTTAGTTTTTCTAAACTCGTGGAATTTTTCGGCTCGCGAGAAGATTTTTTACATACTATGGATTTAACTACATATGAAATGTTTAATTTTTTCCAAATATCCTCAAGTTTAACCAATTTGCTCATTTCTGATATTCTATGTAAAATTTTTTTGATGTTTTAAGGAAAAATAAATTTCATTTGAAATAAAATTTCTCACCAAAACTTTTTAATTTTTTTCCGCCTTTCACGAAAACCGCGCCTAGTGTTGTTTTTCTTTCTAGTCTTTTTATATTTCATGCACCATCTAGAAACTAAATATGCTTAAAATGTGGGGCAACGTGAACAGTTTTCAAAATTCACCTCAGCCGCACTACGAAGAATTAATTTCCAAAATAATTTTAAAATTTAATCCCATTATTGTTTTTTTTTACTATTATTTCTACATGTATTATTTTGAGCACTTTACACTTCAAGTTTCAATTTACGACTGTCAAAATAAACCAACAAAAACACAATCTACACAAAGTTAGTATCGCGTGGGTATAACGACAATATCAATAAAGTTCAAATTCCTTATATTGACCTGGAAGATCCAAAAGCACGGTTTCTCGGTTGTTTGTAAAAATCACGGTTTATATTTTATTTGCCGATGAAAAAATTGTTCCTGCCTGTTTTGGTTTTTATAACTTCATCTTACAATTAATAATACACAATTATTGGTATTCATGTAAACGGGAAAATTCGAAAACTTCTACAGCAAACGTCAAAACGAAACACTAAACACAACGACTTGCATAAAAGTGCGACGTTTCGTTTTCGATTTATGCTCAGAGAAATTGGCTCGAAACATTTCTAAAAAAAAAAAAAAAATGGTTTCCCATTACATCCCATGAAGGGACTGGGGAGAACTTCTCACAATCACTGAGCTGTGCGCTTTCCAGTTTTCACTCACTGATTGGGACCTACAGTTTTACACCGATTCCGAACGGTAATTTGAGAAGCTATTTCATGGCTAGGTACTCGATAGTGTCGCCGTCACTATGCGAGGTGACCGCCGCCGAAAAAAAAGTTTTTGTTTGAAGGTGGTCAGAGCCGGGTTCGAACCCAGGATCTCATGTACAAGAGCCGCGCACACTAACCATTGCACATTTCTACATTTTCTACAAAATTTTTCGAGGATTTCGAGTTTTATGAATACCACCATTATTATAAATAAAATATTATTATCAATAATTAACTACCCTGAGAAATACCTGCTCTGGACTCAAACTATATGCGTTACGTAGAGATTGGTACCCTGATTTGAAAACTGACCTATGTACATATTTTCCAGCACGTCACATTTTTGAAAAATTTACGTTTACAAAATTCAGAAATATGCAATGTATTGCCTTTTTTTAAAGCAACGAATAGAATATTCTGCGCCAACGCGACAAAATTAGTATTGATTAAAATTAAGTTGTACCTGCGTATTTCAAAAATGTCATCCGCTTTTGAGAGCCTTGCTTGGTTTACGAGATATCTTTGATATCTTAGGGTTTGAACTGACGTTGGCGAAAGATCGTTTCAAAGTTTGTGACTCTTATCATCAGCGCCTTAGTGTTCTAGTTCAGAATATGTTTGTTTTTTGACTTTTTGACACACAAACAAAGCAAATCCTTTACTAGAACCGGAAAACGTTTAACACAAATGATATATAGTAACCCTAAATACAATTAAAAGGTTACGAGAAACGAAAAAATTTCCAATAACTGCTCATTCGTTTACCGCAAAGGAGTTACAGTAACGCCAAAACTCGAGAAATGTAAATGTAACTGATTGTTCGTTGAATATTTTGAAATTCCTTTGAGTTAACAAATCAGGGATTTAGCAATTATAAAAAATTTAAATAGTTACCAGCCTCCTGCCTTTGAAATAATTTTTTATTAAAAAAAAATTGTTATGCACATACATTAGTAGAATTAGTAGCAAGGTACGGAAAATCTCGACTTCAAAAACTCGCTCGTTTTAAAACTCGAAATCCGAGTTAAAGGGATTCGAACTCGTAAAAATGATTTTTAATCAGAGTTTTATTTTTCGTTTTATTTCGGCTGAAAATATTTTTCCTTCATTGCTCACGATCGCCGGCTGGCCGAACATATTTTGGGAGCGAGCGAAAATTAAGTAAAACCAACGAGAAATAGAAAAGAACCGCTATGCTATGCCTCTCTTCGTGTTCTCTTGATGAGGACGAGGTAGTAGGCAATTTCATCGAGGTCGAGTTGCTTTTGTAATTTACTCTTTTATTGGCACAATACAGACAGAAATGCGGGAATGCGTAGTTTCGTTCGATGCAAACAATATAAACATAGTTTAGCTGTCATTTGTATCAATCAAACACTATTTAAACTTAGTTTGTTGCATGGTCTATAATCTCTATATCTTCTTTGGTCTCTCTTTCTACATCATTTCCCTAGCACCTTTTCGATCAGTTGTGCCACAGAAACCCCCTGATCCTGCTAACTGTCAGAAGCTCTCCGCTGTCCGATCATGGGATGTAAGGAGGATGATGGGTTTATTTATTAATATTTTTGATGTGTTAACATCTATAGGCACGTGTAGGGCAATCTATCAAAGCGAACACATGCAAACAATACACAGGGTTAGCTTCACATACGTGGTTGTTGTACAACAATAGTCTCTGTCTGAAAATAAGTATGATGGTATTGATGTAGCGGCAGCGAATAAACAAGCAGGTCGTCGTCGCCAAAGAGTATTGAATAGTATAGAGAACTCATGAAGCGAATTGTATGACTCAAAAGCACTGGCATGGTAGAATTATCTATTAGGTAGTTGCATTAGAAATTCCGTGTTTCAGTAAATCACTAGTTTCGGTAAATCACTAGTCTCGATGAACACAAAAGTAGTGTAAGCATTAAAAAACACGCTGAAACAATATCTGTCTCTTTGATGTGTTAACATCAATAGGCACGGGTAGGGCAATCTATCAAAGTGAACACATGCAAACAATACACAGCGTTAACATAACATACATACGTGGTTGTTGTGGAACAATAGTCTCTGCCTGAAAATAAGTATGATGGTATTGATGTAGCGGCAACGAACAAACAAGCAGGTCGTCGTCGCCAAAGAGTATTGAATATTATAGAGAACTCATGGAACGAATTGTATGACTCAAAAGCACTGGCGACATCTGGTGAATGATTCAAAACGTATTACTATCTTTTTGTCATAACTTGGTCCAGTCATAATTTTGATGTGAAACATTGATGCCTTTTGAAACATTTATGCTTTTTGTATTGTTTTATGTAATAACGTTGTCGAAGTGGTGTATTTGTATTGAAATATTATATAAAGAGAATAAGACTCGTTTATGCTATTTTACTCAGACTTTCTACATGAGAGCGTAAAAAGAGTGCAATAAGTTCTCTATACTATTCAATACTTTATGTCGTCGCTCTATTTATGACAAAACAAAAACAATTATTTCAGTGAGCTAAATATTGCTTTTTATTCAGTTGTATGCCAGCATTAAAACAAGCACGTCGTCATCGCTTTGTTTATGACAAAACAAAAACAATTATTTTAGTTAGCTAAATATTGATTTATTTATTTTAACAATATTACATCTAATGTAAGAAGAAGTTGGAAAAAAGAAAGTGCAATAGCAAAGGAGCCTTAAGCACAAAAACTATTCTTTTTTTTATTTTCCAATATATAACATTTACTATTGTGTTGATAGAAATGTAACAGGTGCGTGTAACAAAAATGTGTTAGCACATCGTTCGTGAGTTTTTTTTTTTAATTTTGCTCCACAGATTTGTTTTTCAACCTTTAAAGATTTAGCTTCGAATTTTTGTTTAATTTTGCTCCACAGTTTTTTTTGCCAAAAATTTTGGTTTCCAATCCGCTGCTGGAAAATCGCTGTTGTGTCTGCTTCGTATTAGAATCTTGAAAGATTTAGCTGCGATTACTAAGTCGCAGCAGTAACAGGTTTTAAGGCGTCGATCAAGCGGCAGCCTCAGATGTAGCAGCATATTTTGCTGCAATTTTTGACAGATTTGAAAAAAACAATTGTTCATATTCTTCTCACCTTATAACAGCTCGTACTCAAGTTTGAATCAAAAATTAAAATGCGAAATTTAGAGCAAGTTTCACAGTCATCACTGAAGAGCTCATTTTAAAAGCGTTTAACACCCGACTTAGTAACAGGCATTCAACTGATGAACATCGGATATTTAAAATTCATCTAAATGTGGAATTCCATTTAAGTGTCAACTGTGAAACTGGGCCTTAGCCTTTCGACATTTCTCTCAAAATTGTACTCATCAACAAATGTTGATATGAAAATATTTATATTTTTATTGTTTTCTATAAATCTTTACTAAATATTCAAATGTAGTTACCTCAAAATGACAGTACAATCATAAATAATTGGGCAAATGACTGCAAATATCGTCGTAATCCTTTCGGTTTTTTACTATTTTTTGACACATATATAAATATTTGCAAATATAATTTATGGCAAACATTGTATTATTTTTAAGGATTCTAATAATTCTGGCAAAGTTCATGGTTTGCGATTGGAATCCAAACGTCAACCACAGAATGGGTAAAAAAGACAAAGTTGTTGAATCAATAAGTGATTGGTTTAAATGGCAAAGTGACTGACTTGACTGAGAGACTTTGAACCACTGTGGAAGGGGGTGGGTGAATAGCATAACCAACAATTTGGGTCATGTTACAGTGGGAGTGACTGAGTGGCATGACAAAAAATCCTTAAATGTAAATGAATACTTTTATTTCGATGATGGGTATTTTGTTATATTACAAATATATGCTAATGTAATGGCAGCGCTTATGTGAATGTACATATGAATATGAAAGCGAATGCCATTAAAATGTAAACAAACTCCCAAACCCTAGGACACTTTGAACTAATATCCAAAACGTTGTATTAGAATCACTTAACTCGATATGTTATCACATATTCGTATCGATGATATCAAATCACTTGCACTATTTCACACAACCTGTCAAGATATCGAATTACTGCCTCCGTAATGTCAGAGCAAATAAAAAGAGTATTTTTACCACAGATGCGGCCAGCTGGTCCACCACGTCCACCATTTCCCGGCGGAATGCCACCTAGACCAATGGGTGCACCAGGACCTCGTCCTGGAGGACCACCAATGCCTCCCGGTGCTGGCGGCGTGATTAGGCCGGGCGGACCACCACCCCTACGTACTATGGATAGCCGCGGAAATTTATTAATGGGTTCTGGTGCACCCGGCCCACGACCTGGTGGTCCACTGCAAAATCCACAAATGCGGCCACCAAGTGGAAGTGGCGGCTCTCAAAGCCCACCAGGCCAAGGTGCACCACGACCTCAAGGTGCATTTCCATGGGGACCACAAGCAGCAGGACAACAACCGCAAGCTGCAAATCGCCCACCCAATCCATACCCTGGAAGCCAGCCTGCAAGACCGCCATTCCAACGGCCACTTGGTGCACCCAACACACAGCCACAACAACCGCCACAACAGTCACAACAGCCTCAACAGCCACAACAGCCTCAACAGCCACAACAGCCTCAAACACAGCGACCACCTGCACCCCAGCAATTTCAGAGACCTCCATCATCAATGTCCACCAACGATGACGACGATGTGATTATGGGCCAAGCGGTAACGCCCCTCAAGTCGGCTCAGTTCAGAAACGATCCCATGGGACCACCAATAACAGAGGACATCGAACCACCATTCAGGGACGAATATAAATCCCCCATATCGAACATCAAAACCAGTGATTTATCGCTAACTTCACCCGATTCATATACGTACGATTCCAGTCTATCAAAATCCTTAAGTGGTGATGTCAAAAGTTCCAAAAAGAGTAAGAAACCAAAAGTTGTACAAGAGAAACAAAAAACCTGTATTGAAGCCATTTCTTTCCCGATTATTATATACCCTCCTAATCTTGTATAAAGCTTGAGAAATGTTTAACTAATAAATCCCATTTAATCATTGCAGAAGGTGACAATGACAGTGGCGTGGATGAATCTACTCAAGAAAAGGTGAGTTTAATAAAATCAACAAAAATGTTCATTAATACTACGTATTCGTGACAAGTAGATAAGAAATGAATTTCTTGCGAAATGAATCACGCAAGCAATCATACAAAATTGTTCCATTGTTATACCAAAAGTCACAATTCAATGAAAAATTAATCTCAGTGCAGACAACCTAGCCTGTCTTCAGTATAATATCGAAATGTAGCCAGAATACTCGTATATTCTCCTAAATTTATCCGTTAGATAAGAGAATGCCATGAACTGATATAGGTAATTTTCTGCATTTATTAGCCTCCCTTACATTAACTCCACCAACAGAATTCATTGAAGTATAAAAAAATGTTCACGTGTTCAACGTACATGTTAATTTCAGCAACAACATAATCGTCGGATATACGAAACTTTTCATAGCAGCAATTTTAACGAACACGTGTTATCCCTGTGACGAAGCGTTTTAATAAAAGGTTTCAGTAAATAAAGCTTTCAGTTTTAAGAAGGTATTTCGTGGCGAAATACGCGATAGTCTCGCCGTCACTAAGCGAGGTGACCGCGGTCGAAACAAAAATAAGGTGGTCAGAGCAAGAATCGAATCCACAATCTCAAGTACCAAAGTAAACGTGAATAACTTTGTCGCTTCTGTTCCGACGAAATTTAAAAAAAAGCTGTAGAAAGTGTCAATGTTACTTTGATTCCATTATGCACACAAATTGTAGGACAGGTGGAAGAAATTTATATTTAATTAATATATATCAATCTCCCCAATGTCTATCAATACATTTAGTGATGTGTTAACATCTCTAGGCGCGGGTAGGGACTAATCTCACAAAGTGAACACATCCAAACACAGTTTGTCCGACTGCGATCACAGATTGTTTGGTGTTAAACTCCTCCGAAACGGCTGGACTGATTTGTATGAAATTTTGTGGAATCCGATGTAAAGGGTGTCTCAGTTCATTTTAAAATTAAAACACGTATTTTTTGAGATAGTTGTAATTTTTTTACTGGATTGTAAAGGAGACATGTTTCGATTAAGTATGGAATAAAATATCCGCCAAATGGTCCCCACGGCTTTGATGACAGGCCATTACTCTTTTCATGACATTTTCCATTGCTTTTTCATAGAGATGTGGCTGTATCTCACCGATGTCGCGTTGGATCTCGGATTTGAGCCCAAGAATTTATTCTGGTTTATTAGCATACACCCGAGATTTCACAAAAACCCAAAGAAAGAAATCGAACGGCCTTAAATCGCATAATCTTGGTGGCCAGATGTCATCAGAATTTCTTCAGATAATTTGTACCGGAAATCGGAAAACATGTCGTCCAGATCAATGCCGTCCAGTTGAGGCCACACGAACACCGTTATCATGTTCCTGTAACGTATGCCGTTGCGAAAAAAACACGCACTGATGTTGCGGCAGCGAATAGTTGTATTGTGTGGGTGCGGAGCACTCTCAGAGCAAAGAGAATAATGACATCGTTATACGTATATAAAAATGAGATAGCAAGAGAGCAACGAAAATTGTGTGAACTTGTTTAGCGTATGTACGAACATAACAATGTATGTATGTACATGGGTCTGTTGCTTTGCATTTTCTTTGTTTTTTGTGGGAATAAAACAAAAAGTATTAAGCAAGAAAATAATGACGCATGTGCTTGGACTGATCTTTAAATAATTTTAAGTATTAATATTATTTAAATGTAACGTCATCATATGATTGAACGCTGTTTTTTATTTTCCAATGTAACATTTACTAATGTGTTCATAGAAATCGAACAGGTACCGTGTAACAAAAAGGTGTTAACACATCGCCCGTGAGTTCGAACACTCATCGGATTTTTTTATACTTATAATTGTCTCTTTATTATCTTTATTAGTAAAGGTATTAAAGTTATTTGAAACTCATGAGGCTTTATGGCCCGTTTTGAGACGGACATAACTTACTTATCCGGTCTCGAACAACCCCGAGGGGTCAGGGACCTTACAAAACATATTTCGCCAACCAGTTCGATCTTTTACATTATCTGTCCAGTTGGCAATATCAGGTTTACGTAGGGATTCGTCAACCTGATCCCTCCAGCAGAGTCTTGGTGTTCATATTTTCCGTCTTCCTTTGAGTTCGGTTTCGAAAACCCTTCGTGCTGGTTCGTCTTCATCCATTCTACTGACATGGCCTAGCCAGCGCAATCGCGTTTTTTTATCCGTTTAATTCCGTCAATGTCGGGATATAGCTCATACAGCTTATGGTTAATGCGTCGCCGATACTCTCCGTTGTGCACTATAGGGCCATACATTTTTCGGAGTATTTTTCTCTCGAAGACTCCTACACATGTTTCGTCTGCTTGCGATAGGACCCAGGATCCTCCGCCATAAAGCAAGGCAGGTTGAATGAGAGTCTGGTATAGTTGGACTTTTGTTATTCGAGAGAGGGCTTTATCTCTAAAGTGCTTGCTTAGCCCAAAATAACATCTATTCGCAAGCACAATTCTACGCTTGATCTCAAGGCTTACCTTGTTGTTTCTGTTTACGGCAGATCCGAGGTATATAAATTCGTCCACCACCTCGAAATTATAACGGTTATCAACGTTCACGCTTTGGTCTAAACGCGTGGAGGCCCTGCTCGTTGAAACCATTAACTTTGTCTTGTCCTTATTTACTGTCAGATCCACTTTTGCTGACTCCTTCTCAATTCTCGAAAACACCGCAGTAACTTCTTTAATTGTGTGCCCAATGATATCTATATCATCAGCATACACGAGCAGTAGGTGACTTTTGCTGCTGATGGTTATATTCATGTTGAGTGCAACTTTTCTCATAATGATCTCCATCTCCATTATAATCGACAAATAGATAATAGGTGTCGATTTGCATTCATCTAACCAAATTTTGCTAATGAGTCGATGCATGCACCTTATCAGCTCATCGCCGCCAGCCTGAAACAACTCCGCCGGTAATCCATCGGCACCTGCGGCTTTGTTGTTTTTAAGCCGGGCAATAGCTGTTCTGACCTCGTCTTGGTTACGAGGGGCGCAATCGACGTCGTCGTCCAAATTGTGATCGATTGTCCCATCGTTATTTTATATCTCAGGTACCATTAGCTGGGAGAAATGATCTCTCCATATGCCCAACATGCTCTGCACATCTGCGATGAGATTTTCGTCTTTGTGTTTACAAAAAGGGTGCCTGAACCATGTCCGTTAGTCCCGTTTTCGACTTTTTGGTAAATTTTCTGGCTTCGTTCTTCCTTCTGTATGTCTCAATTTTCTCACTCTCGCGCTTTCTCCACTGCCGTTTCTTACGCCTAAAGAGACGGTTTACCTCCTTTCTTTTTTCCCCTATACCGCACAGACGCAGCTCGCGTTGCAATTGACTGAAGCATTGCCATGCGTGGAGCGTTCTTTTCACCATTTGCTATTCGCCACTCTTCATCGTACCATGGTTTGTTGCGAAGCCGTTTTTCAAAGCCAAGTACTGTTGTTGCGGCAGTTTTTTTAGAGTCGGAAATGGGTTTCCACTGCGCATCAGTATCGGCATAGGGATATTTGTGCCATTATGTGCCAAAAGTTTGTGGTTTTATGTCCGCGTCCCCGTTGGGCTTTTTGACCACCATTGGGCAAACTGGACGCCTGCAAAATGTGGGGGCGTTAAGTCCGGTTATGGGGCGGTCATAACGCTTAAAAATTGTTTGGGCGTTAAGTCCATGGGCGATAGGACCGGTCATCTAATCTGTCACTTCATAAAAGTCAAACCGATTGTTTCTGCTTCGGTATTGGTGTAGAGACCTAAGAAACCCGGCAGCGGCGGGTTATTCAGCGGCAAGGCCTTTAATATTACAACCGTTTTCGATGGTGACCAAATCTAATATTTACATATATTGATGCCTTTTATTGGGTTGTTATTAGTGTATTCAAAACCGACACCAGTTAATCGAATTTCGGGCGGTTAACCGTGAAAATTGTTAATCTCGAAGAACCGGTTTCACCGGTTATTTCAAATCGATTAACCGGTTTTCGGGGTTAAAGACCTTTTACGCAACTGATATTACAACACAGAACAACAAACCCAGAGCTTATTCAATTGCTCATATGGTTACTGAACCCATCAGACAGACAGAAAATTCTTGCCCAACGAATTATTTTGCCGCCTGTTTTCCAAAATAAGTTGACCAATGGAAATAGAAGGTATATCTGCCAACTCCGATTTAGATATAAGATCCGGATCTCATGAAAGTACAAGTAGTATGTTAGCAGAAATTCTTAAAACAATAAACATTATTCACAATCCTAATAAAATTTCAAAACGTTCAGGGAACGTAGCGTCAGCCTATTTGCCATTTGTGAGAAGCTCTTCCCAATTCCTTCATGGAATGTAATGGGAAACCATTTATAATTTTCATAGATACAGGACGACGGTCGTCAGAGAGAAGTTTAAAATCGTCAATCGAACGTCAATCTACACCACACAATTTCATGAAGTACCGGAGTGAGACTGAAATGTGTACAAAATTCGACATAAATGACATAAGAAAAGTAGTTCTTGGAAACGGTTCAGCGAAGGCATTGCAAACGCGGCTGAGACTTCCAGACTGCGCAAAGACTTCTCGGCGATTCTCATATCTCTAGGATATCAGAAGGAACAAACCGACCAATAGCTGACATCGAGTGAGCAATCGGTTGACTTCCTGTTTAGCGTACTCTTTCCAAAAAACTGGCCCAAAGACATAAGGTCGGATTCACCGAACAACTGTGTCATCTTGCAGGTTGCGGGAAACATCGTGACAAAATAAACACTACACTAGGCAATAGGAAGTTTTAAGGCCTTCAAATCACCTGGCTTCTGAAACTTTATATGTGCTTTATCACGCTATCCTATATTTCCGTTTTATAGAGAGAATCCAAATTCCGAAAACTGAGAAACCATCGCGTATTAATCCAAAAGTTGTTAGACTAATCAGCGTCTCATATTTTCTTCTGAAGGCATTGGAGACGATGATTGACTCATAGCTGTGAACGATCACTGCGCTTTTACAAATTAAGGCAAATCTACGGAAACAGCTCTGCACGCTTTAGTTTCATAGATTAATCTATTTACCTGAAGGAATACACTCTTGCCGCATTGGTCGATATAGAGTTGCCTTGCACAACCTCTTTCCGGGGTGGATAAAATCAGCTATATCGGGCCGGGGAATCATTAGTTTGATATATGGATTGTCTACGCGAAGGCGCATAACCTCGTTCCTGTGTCACGCGACTTTAACTCGAAGTGTGATATCTCCACTTCTCTGGAATTAAGCACTGGATAATATTTTGCTATAGTTGGCGGGATCAGGTTGCACAGTCTGACAGTTATTCACTGACTACCTGGAAATTGTTGTGAATGGTAAATACCCTTCCATATGCAGAGATGCATTCCTGGACTTAATCACAGAAAACCGAGCTCGCATTCTTTACCAAGAAGCAGAAGTTTCCATTTATTCAGCCATTGTATTAATGTGGTAGAGACATCTAGGTATGATTCTGGACAGAAAGCTTATACTATGGATAGTATCGTATAAAATGGTCATTGGAGGATGATGGGGCCTATCCTCGAAAGTAGTCTACTGGTCATATGAAGCTGTTATTCGTCCGATATTTCTTTATTGTATTGTCGTTTGGTTGCCCGTTCTGTCCACAGAATGGCAATGTTGGGTATCACGGGTGACCTTCGCACAACCCCTACCGAGGGTTTGGGGTGGAAAGGTGGAAAAGCTGGAAAGGCAAATGGCTAAAGCGCTGGGAATCTAAGACATTTTTTTCTATGGATCACATGGGTATGGCATGAGACGATTCTAAAGAATCTTCCGCAATGCACAATATGAGTCGATTATGACACCCACTTCTATCTTTGAGGTTCTTTTTAGGCTTCTATACTGTTGGCTCCAAACTAGATTGCAAAGTACTTTTTGGAACCTATGAGGCTACCAGATCATTGTAATGATTAAGAGGCTGAATTCATGGCAATCTGAGAAGGTGCCCTTTGTCTGGGTCGATCACTGCCTGGGATTTCTACATCTATTCTGAGAATTTGTATTCCTCCTCAAGAACAGCCGCGCATCTGCACCATGTAGTTCCATATTCACCTTATATGGGTACAGGGGCATAACAATCCAGGAAACTATAAAGCGGTTGAGCTGGTGAGATTAGGGACGTACATCAACTTATATGCGGTATATGGTTGGGGGAGTCTATGCCTGACGATTCGAGTCTCAGTGTATTATGTCCTGTATTCAAAAAGGATGGTCCGTGTGTCAATTCCAACTCTCGCGGTATCAGTCTTTTATCCATCGTGTATAAGATCTTCTCGAGCATATTATGTGAAAAACTAAAGCCAATTGCTGAAATCCTGATTGGACCATATCAGTGTGATGTTAGATCAGGCAAGGCCACGACTACCTAAATATTCAACCTACGCCAAATCCTGAATAAGACCCACGAAAAGCAAATCGATACATTTGATCTTTTTTGGTCGTTTAGAAAGCTGCTTTCGATAGCCCCATACGGGGAAAACTGTACGAAGCTATATCTGAACTTGATATTCCGGCAAAACTGATCCGCATCTGTAGAATGACGCTGACCAACATCAAATCATCAGTGAAGATGGGGAAAGTCCTCACCGAAGCATTCTGTACCAAGCGGGGATTGAGATAAGGCCGCACACTTTTGTGCAATCTCTTCAACATCTTAATGGAGATAATAATGAGAAAAGCTGCAGTAAATATGAACAAGACCATCAACACGAAAAGCCATATGTTGCTGGCGTATGCTGACGACATAGCCGTCTTTGGACGAAATTTGCGAGAAGTTACTGCGGTATTTTCAAGAATCGAAAAAAAATCAGCGATAGTGGGTCTCGCTGTTAATGAGGGCAAAACGAAATTGATGGTGTCAACGACGAAACAAACCAGTCGATTTGGTCCGTACTTGGACGTCGACAACCGATTAAATTTTGAAGTGGTAAGTGTATTTATCTACCTTGGATCCGCCGTGAATAAGGACAACAATGTCAGCCTGGAGATAAATAGGAGACTTGTGCTTGCAAATAGATGCTATTTTGGACTTAACACGCAGTTTAAGAACAAAACTCTCTCTAGGCACAGCTATACCAGACTCTCATTTTACCAATCTTGGCATATGGCTCCAAAACTGACGCAAGCAGATGAAAAACACCTGGGTGTATTCGGAAGAAAAATTCTCTGCAAAATATATGATAATATTAAAGAAAACAGCGAGTACAGACGACTTTGGAACCAAGAGCTATATCATTTGTATTCTGAATCAAATTAGGCCAATTGCGTTGGCTATGTCATGTTATCAGAATGGATGAAGCCAGCGCGAAGGTTTTCGATAACGTAGCCGATAGAAGCAGGAAAAGAGGACGACCAAGACTCCGCTGGAAAGACCAGCCCGAAGAATCCCTCAGTTTCCTTGGTGCTACCAACTGGCGCGAAAAGCCGAAGTATAGAACCCGTTGGAGAAATTTGTTTATTTGTTTGTTTAAATAATATAAGATTTCTGTCATTTTCGCTACGACGAGTGTATTCGTGATTGCTATGACCGGGCAGCTTAAATGAACGAGTTCAAGAACTAGCGAACGAGTTCAACCCAAGTCTAATTATTTTTCAATTTCATTTGCTTCGGCTATGCTGTGGCTACTAATAGTTGGTAGTGCGACAGCATAGTCAATGCCACAATAAATAAGCCGTAGCTGTGCTGGGAAGTTCTCGTAGCACGAAATGAAAGCGACAGTAGTAACAAAAAATACACAGCCTGTTGTTTTGCTGTGTTATGAATATAACTCCGAAGCATATAATATAACTCACAACGGGGTTTTTACAAGAACCAAAGAAATGAAAACGGTGCCAAATGAATCGACATCGGTTTCAAACAAACCCAAAGGCAGGTCCAAATGAAACCTAAACGGTTTTAAATCAACCTAAAACGGTTCTTAAAAACCAGAAAAATAGGTTCAAGAGTACCGGAAACGGTTCCAAATAGACCGAAACACGGTTTTCAAAGAACTGAAGAACACTTTAAATGAAACGTAACACGGTTCCATAATAATTGGAACCATACGTGTACAAGTCTCTGTGGAAATATTAGACGAATTGTGCAAAATATTGAAACCGTTTTGTACCGTGTTCACAAGTTTTCATCATTATAAGAGAAATTTGTGCAATATTTAAGCCCGATAGTATCATTTTATTTTACGGGAGCTATCGCGTATTGTTTTTGGTTGCTTATCGTTCGCTCGCCTATCCACTCCTTTTTTCTATCAATTTCCTACTAAATAAATAGTCGATCAGCTGTGTTAGGGATACGGGCTCGTAACGGGTTCAAAACGGATCCGCCAAATCGCAATTTCACTGATTCGCTTCTTTATGTTTTACGGACTCGTTACGGGTTCTAAATAGATCCACTAAATGGCAATTTTACTCATTTGCTTTTTTATGTTTTTACGGACTTGTAACGGGTTGGACAATTTACATATCACTTTTTTATTCTTTTTATGTTTATGTGCATGAAATGATTTCGGTCAAAAATGTGCTCGACAGGCCGGCGACCAAAAATTAAAAATTTTTTCCGAAATTAACGAAATATATCGTCGCTGCGCCAACGAAAAGGGTTATGTGTATTTTTTTGAAAAAATTTATATTTCACAATTGAAAACCATATCTGCATCGGCTTCGAAGTTTATGGTACTGACGAAGACAGAGTTGTAGAACAAACGTTCCAAGAAAATTTTAGTTTTTTTGCTTTCCTGAAAAGATAATAAAAAAAACAACTATTTTCGTTGGCTCAGCGACTATATAAGAGCACGAAAAACTGAAAAACTTTTTATTAATCGTATCGATGGGGCCCACGGAGGCCAAAAAACGGTTCCACCTGAAGACATATAGGAACAGACATGTGTGGTTACTCAAATTAAAGTTATTCCTCGTGTTCTTATATTTATCGTTAATTTTGAATTCTTCTTCAAGTGTTTTTGGATGCCAACCGTCCAATTGCATTTTAGCTAAAATTTCGCTTCATTTAACAACACAGAGTTTGTGGTAATAAAATAGCAAAATCGTTAAGTTGACGATCGTTAAAACCAGGGGTGTCGATGAAACAGCTGTTCGACTTGTTAGCTGAAGTACTAATAGGAAATTTTAAATAAATGAAAGAATAAGCGATAACTGACTGTAAGTAACACATGTTTTCAATACATTTTAAATGATATTTATGGACGTTTAATTGATGCTAATGTCTTTTAAATTATGTTTGATGCTCTATTTGCCGTGTAAAAGTCAAACTCTACGAGAACTTCAACTATTCCAGCGGCTTTCAAACGTTTCTGGTCCATGAAAAACAGCTGTTGCACACTCTTGGCATTTTGCTCTATGGTTAAAACAGCTTAGTGAATCGCACTACAGATTCAGTTTGTGCATTTGGTGGAAAATTCTTGAACTCGTCGAACGATAGTTGGCGCCATTGACGTTAACGTTAAACAAGGGTAGATTTGTGTCGAACTCGTTCACTAGTTCTCGAACTCGTTCATTTAAGGTGCCCGGTCGTAACAATCACGAACATACTCGTCGTATCGAACATATGTATTATGTTCGTGCGAGTGATGTCTGGTCACCCTATATGAACTATATAGTTCATGAACTACACAACTCTAAACAAGGGGTTTCTCAAAAACGATGTACAAGTAGACAGTCACAATTTCTCTTCTCTTCAAATTCCAACAAACACAACGAGTGAAACCCTAGTCATTCTCTATTCTCTCTCTTACTCTCTTCATTGAATACTTCATTACACGAGCAGCTTTTTGATAGTGTTATTGTATATAACTATACAAATTCCAACTATGTTGAAGTAAAATTACATAAACTATCCAAAAAGTATGAAATAATCAAGATATGACGCGTGAGAGAAATGCCTTTGAGTGAATTTCTAGCACTTTTTGGTTCTCTTTTACCAGTATTGCCTAGTTGCGCACATCTTCTGGTCGTCTAATTCTAGATCGTCTTTGGGTTTCTATGGCACAGCTGATCGAAAAGGTGCTAGGGAAATGATGTAGAATGAGAGGCCAATGAAGACATAGAGATTATAGAGCATGCAGCAAACTAAGTTCAAACAGGGGGTTACTATGGCACAGCTGATCGAAAAGGTGCTAGGGAAATAATGTAGAATGAGAGGCCAATGAAGACATAGAGATTATAGAGCATGCAGCAAACTAAGTTTAAATAGTGTTTGATTGATACTTACTTACTTTTATCGACTATTTTACAACCTCATGAGGTCAGACGTCTTACACATATTAATTAAACAAACAAATTAAACAAATTTCAACATATTCTTCCAACTGGCTCTATCATTCGCCTTTTCTCGCCAGTTGGCAACACCAAGGATACGGAGGGACTCTTCTGCCTGGTTTTTCCAGCGGAGTCTTGGTCGTCCTCTTTTCCTGCTTCCATGGGTACGTTAGCAAAAACCTTTCGCGCTGGCTCATCTTCATCCATTCTGATAACATGGCAATTGATCCCCAATTTGATTCGCCTAGCTATGTCCACTTCAGAATATAGATTGCATAACTCTGCATTCCAGCGATGTCGGTACTCGCCGTTTTCTCTAACAGGACCATATATTTTACGGAGAATTTATCTCTCGAAAACTCCCAGGTATTTTATATCCTCTTGCGATATGACCCAAGTTTCGGAGCCATATGTCAAGATAGGTAAAATGAGAGTCTGATATAGCTGGACTTTTGTCCGTCGAGAGAGGGCTTTGTTCCTAAACTGCTTGCTGAGCCCAAAATAACATCTATTTGCAAGCACAATTCTCCTATCTATCTCCAGGCTGGCGTTGTTGTCTTTGTTCACGGCGGATCCAAGGTAGAAAAATTCATCTACAACTTCAAAATTAAATCGGTTGTCAACGTTCAAGTGCGGACCAAGTCGAGAGGTTTCTCTAGTCGTTGACACCACAAAGTTTGCCTTGCTCTCATTAACAGCAAGACCCACCTTCGCTGATTCCTTTTCGATTCTTGAAATTACTGCAGTAACCCCTCGCAAATTTCGCCCAATGATGTCTATGTCGTCAGCATACGCCAGCAACATATGGCTTTTCGTGTTAAGTTTCTTGTTCCTATTTACTGCACCCTTTCTCATTATTATCTCCATTAAGATGTTGAAGAGATTGCACGAAAGTGTGTCGCCTTGTCTAAGTCCTCGCTTGGTTCAGAATAGTTCAGTGAGGTCTTTCCCCACTTTCACTGCTGATTTGGTGTTGGTCAGCGTCATTCTACAGAGGCGGATCAGTTTTGCCGGAATACCAAGTTCAGACATAGCTTCGTTCAGTTTTCCCCGTATGGGGCTATCGAAAGCAGCTTTGTAATCGACAAAAAGGTGGTATGTATCGATTTGCTTTTCGTGGGTCTTTTCCACGATTTGGCGTAGCGTGAATATTTGGTCAGTCGTGGACTGGCCTGGTCTAAAACTACACTGATAAGGTGCAAACAGGTTTTCCATAATTGGCTTTAGTCTTTCACATAATACGCTCGACAAGACCTTATACGCGATGGATAAAAGACTGATACGGCGATAGTTGGAACAGACACACGGATCACCCTTTTGGAATACAGGACATAATGCACTGAGACTCCATACGTTGGGCATATATTCTCCCAGCCATATACCGCATATAAGTTGATTCATACTAATGGCAACTAAATTATGTTGTATGTTGTTTGCATCGAACGAAACTACGCATTTCCTTTTATTTCAGTCCGTATTATGCCCAACCAAAGAGTAAGTTACAAATGCAAGTCGAACTCGATGAAATGGCCTACTAACTCGTCGTCATTAAGAGAAAGTGAAGAGAGGGATAGCGGCTCTTGTCTATTTATCTAGGGTTCAAATAGTGTTTGATTGATACTAATGACAGATAAATTATGTTTTATGTTGTTTGCATCGAACGAAAATACGCATTCCCTTTTAATGCTGTCCGTAAAAAGTAAATTACAAAAGCAACTCGAATTCGATGAAATTGCCTACTACCGCATCGTCATCAGGAGAACGTGAAGAGAGGGATGGCCTGGGATTGAGGCCATAGTTCAATAAAGAATAACAATTTAATATCAAATGAAAATTTGTATGGCATATTTTTGGGTGATTTTTAATTTTTATTTTTTTTGCAATAATTTGTAACTCTTTCGAAGACTAATTAAATATCGATGGTTTAGTGGAAAAATAGAATTAAATAAAAATAATTCTTTTATTATGTATGTTATATACAGACAGAAGTTGTAAAACATTTAAACACTGCATTATTATCCATTAATGGATCAGTCCCATAATTACCAAATCAATTGAAACAAATAAATAAAAAACTCACTCAAAACCACAATTGACTACCTTTTAAAATCACCCACGAAAATCAAATCGTTTATCAAACTGTGAGATCCAATGTCAGCCAGACAAATGAAATTAACCGAAAACAAATTTCTAAATTGCACAATGCAAGTACACATGTATGTACGATATGTATGTGTATACAATAAAGTAATTAAGAACGAAGATCAATAATGATCGGAATATGTATTATTGTAGTGATGTATGTGTGTTCATGTTACCCCAAGTATCTACCCTAGCACATAGTCTGCATGATCACAGCTCTGTGGAAAACTGCAATAAAAGTGACGTTATACACGTCATGCTTCATAAAACATCAACAGAAAAATTCAAAATGAACTCAAGAAATTTTCAGATTCCACTTCGTCAAACATAGAACGTTTAACCACAGAATAGTGTAGACAACTTCTTGAGCGGTGAATTGAAAATTTCTTTAAAATTTTTGTGAAAAATAAAACTAAATACTTTTTTAAATCGAATAGTCAGTCTCGTGTCTAAATAACAGTGAATATTTCAACTTATCATCACGGTAGTGAAAGTAAGAGTGAATTTTGAAAATAATAACTCAGTTTGTGTTGATTCTAGAGGAAACTAGTATTTGTTTACAAAAAGAAATCAAACTAAAAGTGATAAAAATTCATTCATGTTTATCATGTCAATAAAGTAAAATTGCACAAAACCAAAGAAATTCAAAAGTTATAACTAAGAACGGAGTATTTTGTTGTTGTTGACAACCCGAACTTAACATGTAATACACTCGAGAAAAAATTAGTTTTCAGCAAAGACTTAAAGGGACAGAATTAATACAAGTGTTACACTTTTCTAATGGTTTTCGTACATTACCTGTGTATTATTGGAAATAATTCAAAGGTTCAGTTTATATAAATTAAAAAAACACTAATTTCAAATCAGTATTTGTGGAATACAATAATAGGCAGATCCAAACATTGCATCCTAAACAAGTCTAATTTATAATTTAATTCTCAAGGTTCGTTTTTGTAGGTTTAGGTTTTGTTGCTGTTGGCTACAGTTATAAAGTTGATTTCTTTTTTCTAAAATATGCCCGATTTTTTTCAAACGATCTTTGTTAAAAGACTAAAAACAAAAAACGAGATACCGTGATTTTGTCTAAAATCGTCAGATGCAATTACCAGTTTACAGTTCCTCATTGGTTTTCTTCGCGACTGCAATAAGTCTTTCTGAACTCGTTGGAATCAGTTGAACCTAGCCTTCCAATTTACAGGCAGTTTCGGGCAATACAATGGAATTCCTCGTTACACATTGAATATCTACTACTGGTTTCCCATTACATCTCATGAAGGAATCGGGGGGAGCTTCTCACAACCAGTGAGCTGTGCGCATTCTAGTTTTATACTCACTGATTGGGACCTACAGTTTTACACCGGTGAGAAGCTTTTTCATGGCTAAATACTCGATAGAGTCGCCGTCACTTTGCGAGGTGACTGCCGTCGAAATCTCATGTACAAGAGGCGCGCACCCTACCATTGCACCACCGACATTGAATATCTGGAAACCCAAAAAACCACGAAAATGTAAAACTAGAACTCAAATCATGATTAAATATCTGGAGAATTTAAGGAAGGGGGTTTTACCATCCTTAGGAAGGTGTACAGATGCAAATGAACACCATCCACTGCACATCCAGTAGCACTGACACCAATAACGGGAGTACTTACTAGGTACACTAGCCTTGCTATGTGATATAGAGGCAATGAGTCGACTTTCGTCATTAGCTCAAGAAAAGAGGTTGACATGATCAGGGAATGAAATATCCTTGATGATAATTCGTTCTCGGAACACAAGTAGTATCAGTAAGATTGCACTTTTGTCTCAGTAAGATTGCACTTTTTAAATTTAATGTAATTTTGTTTTGTGCAAGTGGCAACTCTGAAATTTGGCAGCTGTCACATATTATTAAGCTGTCCGATTATTAAAAATGAACCGCTTTACGAAAGAACAACGCGTTATAATTGTGAAAACTTATTACCAAAAATTTGGAAAGTTATGCTGAGAACGCTCCCAAACTTCGAAGAATTTTCAGTCGAGAAAGTGCATGTTATGTGTCAACCATTCGAAGAGTGGTCAAACAATTTTAAGAAATTGTCTCGATTGTGGACAGTAAGACTTCTGTGCGTCAACGTACCGGTCGGTCGCTTGAAAACATTGCTGCTGTAAACGAGAGTGCCGCCGAAACCCCGAAAACATCAATTCGGCATCTTTCTCAACAACTGCAAATTTGACGAAGCACTACGCAGCGAATTTTGACAAAAGACCTCCACCCTCATGCGTACAAAATGCAGCTTACTCAGGAGCTCAAACCATGGAAAGCGCCGGCAATTCGTTCAATGGGTAATGGGGCAAAGTGAAGTCAATGCCAACTTTTCAAAAAAAAAAAACAAAAAAAACAATGAGTGTTCGAACTCACGGGCGATGTGTTAACACTTTTTTGTTACACGGTACCTGTTCGATTTCTATGAACACATTAGTAAATGTTGCATTGGAAAATAAAAAACAGCGTTCAATCATATGACGACGTTACATTTAAATAATATTAATACTTAAAATTATTTGTAACCAGTGCAAGCACATGTGTCATTATTTTCTTGCTTAATACTTTTTGTTTTATTCCCACAAAAAACAAAGAGAATGCAAATCAACAGACAAATGAACGGCATACGTTACAGGAACATGATAATGGTGTTCGTGTGGCCTCAACTGGACGGCATTGATCTGGACGACATGACACCGCGCATGAAATAATAGATTTATTGCAGCAACGATTTCCGGAACAAATTATCCGAAGAAATTCTGATGACATCTGGCCACCAAGATTATGCGATTTAACGCCGTTCGATTTCTTTCTTTGGGTTTTTGTGAAATCTCGGGTTTATGCTAATAAACCAGAATAACTTCTTGAGCTCAAATCCGAGATCCAACGCGACATCGGTGAGATACAGCCACATCTCTGTGAAAAAGTCATGGAAAATTGCATGAAAAGAGTAATGGTATGTCATCATACTTAATCGGAACATATCTTCTTTACAATGCAATAAAAAATACGTGTTTTTATTTTAAAATTAAAAAGTGCATTCTTACTGAGACACCCTTTACATCGGATTCCCGTTGGACGGGAACATGACCCAGGGTAAAGCAGTTCGTCGCAGTGTGAGGGAGACTGCCTGGCCCCTCTAGAAAAGGACCTGTAAGAGTTGTTTGGGATCAGAAGCATCTGTGGATATAAGGTCCCTCTATCTATAAGACCTATAATAGTTGTTTGGGGTCAGACACATCTGCGAAAGTTCGTTGCTCAAGAGCTAAGCCAAGGGAGAAGAAGCAAACTAACTGGTGGAATAGAGAACCTGCGGTTGTAAGGAAGTCATGCCGACGACTTTTTAACAAAGCCAAGTTTTCGAGAGATAAGCAGGACTGGAATAATTTCAAAGTTGAGATAAGCCGATATAAGAATACAATCAGACGAGCCAAAATAAACTCGTGGGTGCTCTTCCGTAAATCACTAAAACATACATTTGATGGGTCGAGGCTAAGGACAAAAATGGCGTCAGGCAGTACGACGTTAGGTTACCTGAAGGACTCTTCTGATCACGGCACAACCTGTAGTGGTGATTCACTCAATCTCCTTATGGACACCCATTTTCCTGGAAACTCGCTGAACGAGGAGGATACCACTGCAAGAGAACAAACTCCTCATAGATCAGAAGTTCAGATCAGAAATTTTTACTAAATCCAGGCTTAAATTGACTATCGGCAGCTTCAAACCCTTTAAGTCTCCCAGTCCCCAATTGGTATCCCCAGCGGAACTTCAGACTGTGACCGATATATTTTCCCCCTGGCTTATAAAATTATACATCGCGGGTATAAACTTCAGATACATACATTTTGTTTTTTGGGCTAGGTCCAACTTCTTGAGATATAGGCCTTTAAATCTTGAGTATATAATCAGTCATATCTCAAGTATTTATCATCGGATCTGCTTGAAATATGTATCATTACAAAGCCCTTGTGAAACTCTATAACTCTGTTTATAAATATATTTTCTTTTATCAACCCATTGAGGGCTCATTTAAAAAATGTTTTTTAACCTCACTTTTTTGGTTTAATCAACTTGTTGTTGTCTTTTATTTCTGTTGTCCTTTGTTGTAGTTTTTACACACCAAAATAAAAAAATTATTTCTAAAAATTCGCGCGATTTTTCTGATTTTGTCACACACCGACTTAAGCTACAAGGAGAATTTGATACCCCTGCCTGACGGCCGGGCGATTAGTTGCAATATAAATTTAACGATTTATGAAATTTATTTCATCAAGATCGGATAATAAGTGGCACAGTTACGCGCGATTATACATTCAAGCTTTGGAGACCTATATTTCGGAAAATATGGACATCCGCAGACTTTTTTCTTTTTTTTTTTAATCCGCATTTAATGCTCTACCAGGCAAAAAAAATTAACCAGATTCGTACAATAGAAAAAATGTTATTAAATTTTTTTTTGGTAGCGGCTTCTGAAATTCAACCTTAAATTTCTTTAGGCAGGGACTCTAAACTTACCTGAAGTTTCGCTCACATGCGCCCATTTTTTCTACCATTTGTAATAAAACCACTTGTTGACCCATTTTGATGATTCATAGGGGTCAAATTGAATCAGTTAGAGAATTGTCGCGTTATTAACCTGACCAACCATCCCCCTTTTGGCGGGATTGTACCGCTTTTTGCGGGATTCTCCCCACATTTTGGTATCTCACCCGACTTAAATCTAAAAAATAATAAAATGGTTATATATAAAATAAAGCGCTGTATTTTATATATTTAGTCTCATTTTATCTAAGTACATGTACTTTTATTTAGTTTTTCCTAATTAAAAAAAAAAAAAAAATGCTGATGTTTTGTCCATTCTGTCCCGCTTTTTGATCACAACCGACTAACTGGTATACTATACTATTGTCGTCCCCACCATCATCCACGATACGTTTGTGTTTACCATAGATACCTTTTTTGGTCTCCCACCTGAACAATTATGGGTGCCAAAACCCCTAGTGCAAACATACATATTTACCTGTGGTCGTCAAAGGGTTAAGGCTTCAAAAGTCTCCAATAATAGAAAAAGAAGTAATAATTCTGTAAACAGAAATGTGTTAGCTTATAATTAATGTAAGACCAAAATGTACAAACGTGTCGTGCCAATATCTCCTACACTCATTAACCTCTTTTTGTTTTATTTTCATGAGTGTAAGTTTTGATTTGTTTGAATATTTCAATGGAAATCGTTGAATATCGTTGTATCCTTCAGTTGTCATATCTAAATGAAGGAGTTATAGTTTCGTCCTTTCTAGGTACATGTATGTATGTATGTATATATATGCGAATATAAGCGACAGTATATTTACTATTTATTTCTTGTAGATAAATGTAATTTATCAACGAGTTTGGTTCAATTTTGTTTTTTTTCCAAGTCTCGTTACCCCAAAACTATTTACTTATATATGTATATGATAAATATAATGTAGTCGTATATAGTAATATATATGTATGTTTATGTGTTATAGGTAAAATAATTTAGCAAACAATCACAGAAACAACTCGTGCCATATCATCGATAAAACAATATGTAAATTATATACAACATCCATTCACATACAAGGAAGATACGTGTAGTAAACAAAACAAGAACTTCTTTCGTCCTTAATAATAAATTCTTGTTTTTTCGCAATAAAATTGAGGCAAATTTTTGTGCCAGAAGTTCACTAAGTGTTGAAGATAACATACACTTTTTTGTTAGCATTCTTAGCTTAAGCAGCATAAACGAAATTCAGCACGAAATCCGAAATAAAAGCGAAAGATTTCAAATCGAGTTATAAATCATAAAAACTACAATAAATTATAATTTGATTCAATTATATAATCATTGTTAAAGCGATCCAAAAGCGGTTACAGCTACCAGATTTCGTAACGAAATGCATTTAATTATAACGGCTGACACCAATTTTCTATTTGTAATCTATTTGTGATGTGACATCTAGTATTATCTAGTGTTTTATCTAATTGTGTGTTTTTGGTTTGTGTGTTTTAGGAACGCAACGGTCCGGGCTCACCCAGCTCACCGGCCAAGACTCCAACTTCGGTATCATCTAAACCCGATAAATCGGCTGTATCACGTCCACCCAGCACTACACCATCTAATAAATCGTCGAAATCGCGTAGTACTTCACGGAATCGTTTATCATTGAAGACTCCAGATCCGGAACCAGCTAAAAAAGGTGAGTGAGTCCTTTAACTTGAAATTTGTATGTAAAACATTAAGAAAACGAGAAAAAAGGAGTAGATTGAAACTGCCAGAATCAAAAGTTAAATCTAATACTCCGATTTGACTGACGGGGATTTTGGTTTTATCGATATTTTGAATGTCACATTTGGAGGGCGGGGAATTGCCATTATCAATCAAAAACCTTGTCAGTGAAATCGAGGTAGAAAATCGAAAGACTTCTCATTGCTCCATTACCCATTGAACGAATTGCCGACACTTTCCATGGTTTGCTGGTTTGAGGTCCCGAGTAAGCTAAATTTTGTACGCATGAAGGTGGAGATCTTTTGTCAAAATACGCTGCGTAGTGCTTCGTGAAATTTGAAGTTGTTCAGAACGATGCCGAATTGATGTTTTCGGGTTTTCCGTGACACTGTCGTTTACAGCAGCAATGATTTCAAGAAACCGACTGGTACGTCGGCGCGCAGTAGTTTCACTGTCCATAACCGACAAAGGTTCTTCCAAATTTATTGACCACTCTTCGAACGGTTGGCACATTAGCTGCACTTTATCGATTAATAACTGTTCGAAGTTTGCGAGCGGTTTTAGTAAAGGGTTTTTCAATAAGAGCGCTACAAAAGTTTTTTTAAATAAAACAAAACCGGTTTTAGATACCAATGAAATTCTTTATTCCTGTGAAAGTACGTTCGATGCCATTATGTATGGAACTCGATTTATTTTGCATGGCCACCACGGCACGCTTGCAGAAAGAAGTCCAGACGCTGAACCCAATTTTCGACGGTTTTCAAGCATAAATCGGCCGATACTGCTATAATTTCACGTTCGATATTCGTACGAAGTTCATCAATCGTCGCTGGCTTGTTGGCATAGACCATAGACTTGACGTAGCCCCACAGGAAATAATCTAACGGCGTCAAATCGCACGACCGAGGCGGCCAATCGACTGGGCCATTTCGTGATATAACACTTTCACCAAACTTGGTTTCCAATAAATTGATTGTGGCATTCGCTGTTTGGCTTGTGGCGCCGTCCTGTTGGAACCACATGTCCTCCAAGTCAATATTATCCAATTGGGGCCAAAAATATTCGGTTATCATTGAACGGTAGCGATTCGCATTCACAGTAATGTGCCGGTCTTGATCATCACGGAAGAAGTACGGCCCAATGACGCCGCCGGCCCATATACCGCACCAAACCGTAATTTTTTCGGGATGCAATGATGACTCATGGATTACGTGTGGATTGCTGCCTGACAAATAACGCATATTTTGCTTATTGACGAAGGCATTCAGCCAGAAATGAGCCTCATCGCTGAGACGATTTTCCGATGAAAATCCGAATCATTTTCAAGTTGTTGCTCAGCCCAATTCACGAACATACGACGCTTATGGTGGTCAAGCGGCTTCAGTTCTTGCGTCAATTTGATCTTGTAAGGATGTAGGCCAAGATCTTTTCGCAAAATTCGCCACAACGACGTCACAGAGATGCCCAACACTTGAGAACGACGTGTGAGAGACACATTTGGGCTTTCTTGAACTGAAGCCTCAGCGGCAGCAATATTCTCGACACTACGGACACTTATTTGTCTCACTGGCAAGGGAACATTTTGTACTGTGCCTGTGGATTTAGATTTTTCCACTAGACGCTCAATTGTTGATCTGGTAGGACCAGATCTTTTCGCAAAATTCGACACAACGACGTCACAGAGATGCCCAACACTTGAGAACGACGTGTGAGAGACACATTTGGGCTTTCTTGAACTGAAGCCTCAGCCTCAATTGTTGATCTGGTAGGACGATTATGACGACCATAAATTGGACGTAGCGCTCTTAAAGATGAGGCCACTGACTCCAAATTTTGGTAGTAAATTTTAATAATTATCATCAGGTTCGGAGACGTCTTCAGGTTCGGAGATGACTTCATCTTCACTATCACTTGTATGCTCAGAAGGTTCATAAATGTCGTTACTCTCAACGCTAAAAATCCCGTCATATTCTGAATTACTTAGATTTGCGTTGTACTCAATTTCATCTTGAGTCAGTGGCCTTTTCTTATCCATATTGGGTTCTTGATAATTATAACAATAATTAGAGAATGTTTATAAAACTAAAAAGAAGGAAAATAATAATAAAATTATGATAATTATAATAAATAATAATAACTATAAAACAAAACATTAAAGAAAAAGGATCTACGAATTAACTCGTAGTTGGCTTCTGCGTTGCGATTTCTGTTACAGACGCCAACTACGAGATAATTCGTAGGTACTTTTTCTCCTAAAAAAACATAATTTTTGCTTTTTGATGATACCTGTGATCTAGCAATAGAGTTTTTAGTAATATAATGTGAAAAAATTAAATTGTCATTTTTGGCCAGTTTTCTGAAAATTGCCGTGGCAGTCAACGTGTTAAACTACTCGTATCAACCATTAGTAGCAAAACTGCGTACTCAGTTTTTTTATTTAGTGATCGCTTGTCTTTTTTACAGGACATTTAAAATTCAAAGGATATACTATTTTAAAAATAGTTTCCTTCAAAAATGTGACAATGTCAAATGAAAGTGAAAGATCTTAACTTTGCTTTACTTTTATTGACTATTTTACAACCTCATGAGGTCGGACGTCTTATACATATTAATTAAACAAACAAATTAAATAAATTTCAACATGTTCCTCCAACTGGCTCTATCCTTCGTCTTTTCTCGCCAGTTGGTAACACCAAGGATACGGAGGGATTCTTCTGCCTGGTCTTTCCAGCGGAGTCTTGGTCGTCCTCTTTTCCTGCTTCCATCGGGTACGTTATTGAAAACCTTTCGCGCTGGCTCATCTTCATCCATTCTCATAACATGGCCTAGCCAACGCAATTGGCCTAGTTTTATTCGCCTAGCTATGTCCACGTCAGAATATAAATTATATAGCTCTAGGTTCCATCGACGTCGGTACTCGCCGTTTTCCCTAACAGGACCATATATTTTAAGGAGAATTTTTCTCTCGAATACGCCCAGGTGTTTTTCATCCTCTTGCTACATGACCCAAGTTTCGGAGCCATATGTCAAGACAGGTAAACTGAGAGTCTGATATAGCTGGACTTTAGTACGTCGAGAGAGGGATTTGTTTCTAAACTGTTTGCTGAGCCCCAAATAGCATCTATTTGCAAGCACAATTCTCCTATTTATCTCCAGGCTGACGTTGTTGTCCTTGTTCACGGCGGATCCAAGGTAGACAAATTCATCTACAACTTCAAAATTAAATCGGTTGTCAACGTTCAAGTGCGGACCAAGTCGAGAGGTTTCTCTAGTCGTTGATGCCATCAATTTTGTCGTGCTCTCATTAACAGCAAGACCCACCTTCCGTAATTCTTTTTCGATTCTTGAAAATACTGCAGTAACCTCTCGCAAATTTCGCCCAAGGATATCTATGTCGTCAGCATACGCCAGCAACATATGGCTTTTCGTGTTAATGGTCTTGTTCGTATTTACTGCAGCTTTTCTCATTATTATCTTCATTAGTTAGTTAGTTAGTTAGTTCGAAAAGAGGGGCGTGGTGTTGAGTGTTCAGAAGGAGCACTCTAAACCTTCCCATGTCAGTAAAGACATACACTTAAGCCGCTAAGTTCGACCTGTTGTGCGCTCTAAGATTATCCTACTACTTCACTTCACTATGTCCCTTATAGGAATTCGGTGCTATTCACGAAATTCCTTAGTTTATTCCAGTCCATACCCATAAGTTTGGTCATGTCCGGTATCGTACTATCCGAAAGATATCTGGATCTAGCTTGTGTGAAGGCCGGGCAGTGGCATAAGAAGTGCTCCAACGTCTCATCGTCCTCCATGCATGCCCTGCACTCACTGTTCGCCACTAGTCCAATACGGTATAGGTGGGCTCGTAATCCCGAATGCCCCGTTAAGACTCCCATCATTTTGCCCATTTCGGCTTTTCCCAGTTTCAGCAAACCTTTTGTCCTCGATTCATCTGGGTCTCCCCATAGAATCTTTGTCATCCTGCCTACTGATTCCCGGTTCCACTGGGCTATATGTGCCGACTCCGCCCATTTATTTAACTCAGCCTTCGTCACCCCAAAGGGTTTCGCTCCATCTAGGCTTACCGTTTGGAGTTCCCTGGCTTTCTTTGCCAGGAGGTTCGCTTTCTCGTTGCCGAATACCCCGCTGTGCCCCGGCACCCAGATGATATTGAGTCTGCCGTGCATAGAGTAGTCGTTTATCACCTTCTTACAGTCAAGGACCGTTCTAGATTTTACCGTTTCTGATGATATTGCGTTTATTGCCATTTGGCTATCCGTGAATATATTTGCCTCGGCTGGGATTGTATTATCGCCGAGCCATTTGATACACTCCGTAATCGCCCGAACTTCCGCCTGAAAGTTCGTATTATGATCCGGGAGCCGTAGGTGGGATTCGGTTGCTGGATTTTCAATAAAGAATCCTAGACCCGTTTTTTCTCCTAGCTTTGAGCCATCCGTGTAGCAGTAAGTCCCATTTGGCATTGGTGTCAGGGTCCCATTCTGCCAGGCGTCTCTAGTTGGCGTTAGGGTCACGCAGTTCGCCTTAACCCTTATCTCGGGTATTCGGTCAGATTCACACGTATCCTGAGTGTACCCGACTAAGGCCCCATTTATCCGTTGGTGTTTTGACGTGAGATCCCTGTTGATCCATTCACCTGTAGCTTGTAGGCGTTTTGCCGCAAGGGCAGCCTCGTATTTGATTCTAATCTCGATTGGCTGGATACATAAAATAGTCTCCATGGCTCTTGTCGAGGTTGTCCTTATTGCACCGCTGATACCAATGCAGCACAATCTCTGAACCCTCTGCAGTGTTGCGATGTTACATTTCCTCTCAACTGCCGTCCACCATACTACAGAAGCATATGTTAGTACAGGCCTGATTACGCTTCTGTAGAGCCAGTGTGTCATAGTCGGTTTGAGGCCCCATTTGGACCCTATAGCCCTTCTGCATAGCGACCAGCATCTGTAGGCCTTATTAGCCCTTTCCTCTATGTGGTGCTTCCAATTCAGTTTCCGATCTAGGATTACTCCTAAGTATTTAACCTTATCGGATATTTTAATCGTCTTTCCCAAGAATCGTGGCTCTTCATAATCTGAGATTTTCGTCTTCCTTGTGAATAGACATATTTCCGTTTTGTCCGGGTTTACATTTAAGCCCCTTGGCTGTGCCCATTCATACGCTATACTCAGTGCCCTCTCGGCCTCTCTGCATAATTGGTTTGGGTTCTTTCCCTTAAGAAGTATTATAACGTCATCTGCGTAGCAGATTGGTTTAAGTCCCTCGTCGGTAAGTTTCCTTAGGAGACTGTGTATAGTGAGGACCCATAGGAGTGGTGATATAATCCCTCCCTGTGGGGTTCCACGTTGTACTCTGTCTCTAATATTTACATCATGGGAACTACAGCTTATCCATCTATTCCTTAGCATATGGTTGATCCAGTCTTTTAATGCCCGGTCCACCATAAACTGGTCTAAGGATTGGATAAGTGTTTCGGTCCGGACATTATTGAACGCTCCCTCAATGTCTATGCATACAGCGAGTGTGTATAGTTTGTCATTGAGAGATTGCTCTATGTAGTAGGTTACCTCATGAAGTGCGGTGTCCACTGATCTGCCTTTGACATAGGCGTGTTGTCTAAACTTCAGCATATCGCTCGGTATTCCACTTTTTACCATGTCGTCCACTATTCTCTCCAAGGTTTTGAGTAGAAACGAGGTGAGGCTAATTGGTCTATAAGCCTTTGCCGTTGCATAGCTTGCTTTTCCAGGTTTGGGTATAAATACTACCCTGGCCTCTTGCCAGTTTCTCGGTGTGTAGGCGTATTTTAAGCATGCGGAAAAAATTCCTGCCAGATGGGTTGTTATTTGGTCAACCCCATGCTGTAGGATAGCCGGGAAAATACCATCCGGTCCCGCCGCTTTATATGGGGAGAAACTCTTTATAGCTTTTTGGACCATTTGGTCCGTAATGATTGGCGACTGATGTACCACATTCTCATCTTGTGACCACTCCCATGTGGGTTCCGCGTTCCCATTTGGAAAGTGTGTATCCATCAGGTGCCTAAGTGTTTGTTCCATTGTATCCATTCTCTTTCCCGTGTCATCTACTAGCGTTTCCGCCTGTACGTGGGTCTTAGAGAGGAATTTTTTCATCTTCGACATATCGTTGACGCTATCCACCTGTTCACTGAATAGTCTCCAGGAGTTGCGTCTCGCTTTTCTCAATATTGCGTTGTATTCACTGAGACTTCTCTTGTAGTCCTCCCAGTATACTGGTGATTTCTTACGCGTGGCCCTGTTGTAAAGTCTACGGACGTTCTTCCCTAGATTTCGTATTTCCCCTGTTACCCAGGGTTTTTCTTGGGCCGATTTTCTTTCCCGAAGTGGGCAGCTGTCCTCGAAAGACTTTACTAGTGCTTGCGTTGTCTTTGTCACTATGTCGTCTAGTTCGTCCCTGCTAGAGTATTCGAGTTGAGGGTGGACTAGTCGATTCTTAAGTAGGCTTCCGAACTTTGTCCAGTCTGTCTTGGTCCTATTTCGGAAGCATATCGGTTTCGGTGGTGGCCGTGTTATCCTGAATCTAATATATCTGTGATCCGAGAATGAGTGCTCATTTAAAACCCTCCATTCTTGAATTTCATCTATAAGGTGTTCAGAACATATTGTTATATCTAACACCTCCTCCCTAATCTTGTTGACAAAAGTTGCTTTGTTCCCAATATTCAGTGTGAAAAGGTCGTTAGTATTCAAATATTCTACTAGGGCATGCCCCCTACGGTTACAGTTAGTACTACCCCACGACGTGTGGTGAGAGTTAGAGTCACTACCTATTAATACTTCGTTACCTGTCTGTTTGGCCCTCTCTACCAGTCGCTGTAATTCCGACGAAGGTGGTGGTGTCGGCGAATCATATGGCAAGTATACTGATGCCAGGTATATATTCCCATCTCCCTGTTTCAGTACTGTTGCATCCGATGTTGACAACTCTGGGGAGAAGAGAAAACAAAGGTTTTTATGGCATAAGATACATGTTCTCGGACGGGAATCCGTCTTCGTATAGAATAGTTGGTAATTAATATGATTTAATCCAATAACCTTGTCTTTAGTGGTCCAAGGTTCTTGTATTAAAGCAATGTGTATTTTACCTTTATTAATTTTATCCAACAGAGCGTGGGTTGCCGTCTCGCTCCGGTGGAGGTTAATCTGGATGACCTCTAACATTGGTCCTCCAGTAACCGGTCTTCTTGGGAGTTTGTGATGCCTTCGGCCACTTCCTCCTTCTTAGTTTGCGGTGTCTGCTCCGCCGAGCCTCCACTCGCTTCGTCATGCTTCGCATCCTCCGGCTGTGTTCCTCCGGTCGTCATGCCGATTGGCACTTTGCCAACTTTGATGTAGACAGCTTTGGTCACAAAGAACACCATACCTTTAGTCTTGGCAAGACCAGCCATGGATGCCGGGTCTATTCCGATCACAAGGAGTGTGCCCTCCTGCCCCTCCTCCCTGTGGAAAACGACCCATTTGTCCACGGATAGTCCTGCGTTTTGCTTGCCAATGACTTTAAGTATGGCGTCCGATGCAAACTTGCTGCCCCATCCTTTAATATATACAGTAGCCTTCGTCAGCCTTGGGATGTCCTTCTTCCTTACGAGGGCTAGCTTACCGCCTTCCCAGGGGGCAGAGATTTCATCCACCAGCTTCTTTAAAGTCTCCGCACAGCGTTGTGAGGCCAGCTGTAAAGTGAGTACCTCCCCTTTGAAGCCGCTACTGACAACTTCTATGGGAGGTCCACTTTCGGCCTTCATTATGTGGTCCATTACCTTCGTGTTGACGAGGTCCTCCACGATTTGGTGTTGGTTATCCGGTATTGAGCCAGTTGGGTTACCGCTGTCAATTACTGCATAGCAGAGATCGTCCAGTTGTTGCCTTCTCGCTACCTTTGCGTAGGATGGCGGTTCCTTGCCCGTGTTCGCATTCAGCTTCCTCTTCCGAGTTGGATAGGGTTCGTGTTTACGCGCCCTTTCCTTGTCGGTTGATTTGGCTGATGTGCTCGTCTTTCCGGTAATCGCATCGGCTTTGCTCCTATTGTCCCTGGAGCTCTGTTGCATCCCCTGGGTAATATGGGGTTTGGGCGTCTCCGAATTACCAGATGACGGGGAACACTTTTTCCTCTTTGCCATTAATTTGACAGTGTTCTGTTCTTCCGGTGATCGGTTTCTCTTCTCAGCCTCTGTTGAGGTCGAGGGAGGCACCGACAGGTCCTTAGGAACATCCTGTTTTTCGGCTTGTTTGGCTGAACGGTTCCTCTTTGCAATCTTCCTGCGTTGAGCCCCCGAGAGTCGTTTCTTTTGTGTTGATAGCTTCGCTATGCTCTCGCTTACTTCATCGACCATTCTATTTACCTCGTCATTTTTTGGAGTTGCTAAAATGGTAATGTTGTTATCATTATTATCACTTTGGGAATCAGAGTTGGAGTCACCACCTGTTATTGAAGGCTGAGGGCTTATGCAGCCCCGCTTGGTTTCGTCCGCGTCATCATCCTTGTTTTGGTTGCCATTGGCTTTTTGTGTGCTTGCCACAGACTCTACTACAGGGGTCAAGACACCACCCCCTGTAGAACCATGAGTATGATGAACCCGACTCTGCGTTTTCATCATCATCGAAGCGATCTCATGGTGTTGTTTCACAATGCTATCGTGGATTAGCCTGTGTTCCGTTTCAAATGTCGTATTAGTATCGTTTCGTGTATCAGTTTCGTTTGCAGTGTTGTTATCATTGTTTTGTTTTCCTGTTTTTAGTTTTTTCATTAGTTCTTTTTCTTTTTTGTTCATGTTAGTCCCACGAGTATGCCAGTAAATATAATACAGTCCACCCCAGTGACGGCGTGAGTTGGACCGGGCGACATATTTCATTACTACCGACCCGTGCCCTGGCGTCGGAGGGAGCTGTTAGGAACCAGTTTGTTTAAACACTAACTGGCCATTCTAGGTCCTCGGCACTGCTTCATTAAGATGTTGAAGAGATTGCACGAAAGTGTTTCGCCTTGTCTCAGTCTTCGCTTGGTACAGAATGGTTCAGTGAGGCCTTTCCTCACTTCAAATGCTGAATTTGGTGTTGGTCAGCGTCATTCTACAGAGGCGGATCAGTTTTGCCAGAATCCCAAGTTCAGACATAGCTTCGTACAGTTTTCCCCGTATGGGGCTCTCGAAAGCAGCTTTGTAATTGTATGTATCAATTTGCTTTTCGTGGGTCTTTTCCCGGATTTGGCGTAGCGTGAATATTTGGTCAGTCGTGGACTTGCCTGGTCTAAAACCACACTGATAAAGCCCAATCAGGCTTTCAATAATTGGCTTTAGTGTTTCACACAAAATGCTCGAGAAGGTCTTATGATACCACGATAGTTGGAACAGACACATGGATCACCCTTTTTGTATACAGGACATAATACACTGAGACTCCAATCGTCAGGCATAGATTCCCGCAGCCATATACCGCATATAAGTCGATGCATGTGGGCTAGCAGTCCTTCGTCACCGACCTTAAAAAGATCGGCGGGTAACCCATCCACACCAGTGGCTTTATTATTCTTATACCGGGAGACTGCCGTTCTAATCTACAATCTACGCTGCGTACAATCTACTTTGTGTTCCACCATCGTTACCTCCTGATCTTCAGTGGACGAATCTGAGAGGGCACTACTCCACATTTCTCCACATGATCTCTCCACATTTTAAACACACACTGCTTATCAGTTACCAGATTCCCATTCTCGTCCTTGCAGGACGGCAGCCCATTATTAGGCCTGTTATTCGATCTTCTTACTCTCTGTATTCACCATTCATCCTGCATAGTTCGGTTTTTTCACTCTCCCTCTGCTCTCACTGCCAGTTTTTATGCCTAAATAGTTGGTTTTCCTCCCTTCTCAGCCACTTGTACCGCTCACTCACAGCACGCGTTCTAACTGACCGTTTCGTTGCCATACGAGCAGCGTCTTTTTCATCAGTTGCAATGCGACATTCTTCGTCGTAACATGGCTTATCCTTCTGCGGTTTTTGATAGCCAATTTCAATCCTTGCAGCGGTTTCCAAAGAATCGGAGATGTGATTCCACTGCGCATCTTGGTCCTCGGGAGGGAGGGGAGCGAGCAGGAGAGCGAGCTTCTGTTGATAGGACATTGATATCTCCGATAAAAGATCTTAACTATTTGTTATAAATTTGTATTTGATTTTTCTAGGACCAAGGATGTAAAATAAGTTCCTTTTAAATTAGTATCCTTGAATTTCCGTGACAGTTTTGCATCGAAATATCTAAAAACAAGTTCCTTTAAAGAGGTGGAACCGTCACATCTGGTGCCAAAATTGCAGCCTTCTACGAGGGTTGCTATTTACATTTCGGGTGCAGCAATAAAAAACAATCATTAATCATTGGAAATGGTTTTATTGTTTTTCAAAATATTCTTCACGAACATCAATACACTTTTGCCTGCGCAGAAACCAATTGTCGAAGCACTTTTCCACGCCGATTGAGACACCTCCAAAACATGGTTTTTGAACGCTTCAACAGCTGCTTCGGGCTTCGAAAAACATTGGCCACACAGTAAAAAAAATTCATTGGGTGCCAAATCAGGGCTGTACGACGGATGACCCGTCAATTCGACATGTTGAGTGCTCAAATAGCCCATTGTTTCCGCTGATGTGTGAGAGCTCGCATTGTCCTGATGCAAAATGATCCGTCTTCTTTTGTTGTTTTTCCTTATTCTTCGAACACTGTTGGCAAACAGATGGTGGTATACCACCCAGTATTGACCGTCCTACATTCCACTAATGGCACTGTGGCCACATACTTAAAAGAACGCGACCATTTACTTCGATGTGCTTCTTCCACGGACAACTTTTGTCGGATTTAGATCGTTATGATAATTTTGATTGTTATGAATTCATTCATCCCGACGGAAATTATTTCAGTTAAACCATCGGAAAAAAATTGATGTAAGCAGACATGCAAGAATGCTGTCAGATCCAAAGAAGACGCGTGCAGAGACTGGCGTTCTAATAAAAACGTTAATACTGAACTGCTACGCAAACAAGTGTTTCTGCACGAACAGCGTATTCGCGCTAAAGTCCTTTCTTTCCCTAGTGGAAGTACTTTCGGTCATTTGCAAGAAGAATTAAGGATAGTTCTTCCTCTATCCCAACTATTCTTAAAGATGACATAACATTCACTGAGCCGGTTGATAAAGCTAACCTCCAGGCTGAAATGTTTGCAAGGAATTATTCCTTTCCGGATAGCAATCAACCACTTCCCGTGATCAATTACGTATCTTGTTCCATACTCAAGATATTTTTCCGAACGCGAGGAGTTAAAAAGGTTCTTGCGAATCTCGTCGTAAATAAATCCCCGGGCCCGGATGGCATATCTGCACTTGTCTTGAGTAGGTGATCTTTGACGCTGGCACGTCGACTGCACAATCATATAATCGATCAGCTGTTTCATGGATACCCCCTGCTCCGAGTGAAAACTGTTCGCACGGAAACAGGCATCGCCATCAGGTGAAAATGATGAATTATCGAATGCATTATATATATATTTGGTACCGACCTATATAAGTAAGATTGTAAGAACCCGTTGCGTAAACAGGGAATGATCGACGTGCAAGCTCTTCAGTTCTAGACAGGTCGATCCGGCAATACTTACAGGAAGTAAAAGTCATATCTTAACTAGCCGAGGAACTGACTGGCTCAAAGCACGTCGGTGACTTCGCCTCGACGAAGTTTGAAATGCGCGCACGAACGCCCATTGATCCACTGAAGTCTACAGCATAGGGTAACAGATAAGAGAGTCTCAGCTCTTTTACGTTGTTTTGCGTTCACCGAGGTAGTGGGAAATTTGATGGTGTTGGGGTTGCTGTTAGTTGTTGGTTTTGAAAAGGATAGAAATAAAAGAGAGTGCTTACTTTAGTTCGATGCAAACATCATCAAGCCTAATTTAGATGTCATTAGTATCAATCAAACACTATTTAAAGGTAGTTTACTTCCATTTGTTTATCGCTCATCCTTCCAACCACTCTGTTGTCTATCAAAGCTCCAACTACCATTTCGGTCAACTGTGCTTTGGATACCCTCTGGTCAAAACGACCAAATGTAACCGAAGCGTTACACGAAATATTCAATATGGCGCTAATCGACAGAGGCTATGAAGAAACAGATGGATGGGCGACAAAGCCGAATTAAACTCATTTCGTTTGAAAATAAGTGATCTTTCGAACTATACAAAGAAGCCATTGCTATGGAGGGAGAAGTCTGGCCGAGCGCCACATTAAAAGTTCGTTGACAAGAGTGACTTTCCGTCCCAGAAAAGAGCGTGCTCATAGGTACCTGCGTCCATCAATGCAAATGAGAAGTTTTTTATACGCCTAATAAAGTTCAGTAACCGTGACCATGCATCCGCAATTTGAAAAGTTGGAGAGCCCGGAAGGATTTCGGCAACAATTCATGTTTTGTAATCAAAACCGAATCACTTCCGATTCTCAGGGAAACTGAAGGCGCCATTTAGTGAGGTTTGGGTCAGAGTCATCTAAGGGTGTAAAAGAGCGATCAGGAAACCAATCCTAGCACCGAGCCAATCGAGAGTTACACCGGAATCGGATAAAGTCGACGACAGGGTATTTGTGACTAGCCCTGTGGACTAGACAGCCAGACCTGACACTGAGCCTACTGAAATGTCACACGAATAGTAGGGAGTGGTAGACAGGGGCATGTATGTGACTGCCCTTGTATACCAATATGTTAAGCCTGTCACAGAGGCTACACCGGAATTGAACGGAGTCATAGGCAGGGGCATGAATGTCTTGAACTTGTGGACCATGAATCAAATCCTGACAACGAAGGAATTCCGTACCAGTATTGGCATTCTGCCCCTGTGGACCAGAATGCCAATACTGGTACGGAATTCAGTGGTTTCAGTGGTTACATAATAATAAGTGCTTTGAAGTAGATCTCATTCGCATCAATGCAGCTAAAGTACTTAATGATAAGTTTGACTAGACTCACCAGCGCACAACCCGAAAAGATCATTGCACTGGATCTGGGACTCAAGTTCTGCCAGGGTTATCCGTGAGACAGCTGATCAACTAAGTAGTAGGAAATTGATAGAAAACAGCAACTCGAACTCGATGGAATGACGTACTATCTCGTCGTCATCGAGAGAACGTAAAAAGAGAGGGATAGATACTCTTGTATATTGCTCTATGGTTCTGCATAGAACAAGAGTAACTTTTTGGAAACTGTCTTTTCCCAGACGGCTTAACTAAATTTTCCGATTATAGCGACTTCGGCTGACTATTCTATTATAGCGGCTTCGGCTGACTATGCGACTATAGCGGCGTCTGCTGACTATTCGATTATAGCGGCTTCGGCTGACTATTCGACTATAGCGGCCTCGGATGACTATTCAACTATAGCGGCTGACTATTCGATTATAGCAGCTTCGGCTGACTATTCTATTATAACGGCTTCGGCAGATTATGCAATTATAGCGGCTTCGGCAGACTATTCGACTATAGTGGCTCCGGATGACTATTCAATTATGGTGGCTATAAATTCGATTATCCCAAACCGTCCTCACCGGACATGTAAAGCACATACCGTGTCAGTAACCCGCATACCCGATCCCGATCTACACAGCGAATCCGAATAATCGCATACTAAGTTCCCGATCATCTTAAAATCGACCAGTCCGCAACGTGCCTCCAGTAGAGTATTGTTAACCCATGACAAAGGCCCACAGATGATTGTTGTCTAGCCAATATGAGTGCCCCCGGAAGAGTGTTGTCAATTCAGACGAGTGTTTTCAAGCTAATAGGAGTGCTCTCAATGAATGAATCAGTTGATGTTATCTCTGTAAATCAAATTACTTTGTAAATTAAAGACTAATTAGATTAGAATCTGAATTCGAAAGGGGTAAATTATTCTGTTCTTATTTCGACAGGGGTTTGGTGGATCCTAACGAAGACTCTGGATATGACTGAGATTAAATCAGCCCTCGACAAAATCACGTTACAACTGCTGGGGGTCTATATTTGTGTAAAAAGGTCACCGGAGGACGATGGGGACCATATCGGGAAATAGTTTATGGGATATATACAGCTATTGTCCACACGCTATTGCTCTACGACTTTGTCGTTTGTTGGCCGGAACTGGAAAAATCCACTTACTTACGTTTGTTGGCAAAGGTCCAGAGAATGGCAGTAGTGTGTATCACGCATGACCTTCACACAAACCCTACCGAGGGTTTGCGGGTTATCCTTCACCTGTTATCTGTAGATTCGCTGGGAAGGTAAATGTCGGCGAAATTAGCAATCCGTATATTCTTCGCTGTGGATAACCAGGCCCCATGGTTACACATTAGAAGTAGATTACGCTACACCCCAGACTACACGCTGAAAAAGACCCCTGTAATATTATGCAGGAATCGTGTATATGTTTGGAACATCCGCATACGTACGTCCAAGTATTTTTGTAATGAATTGAATATCTGCTGCTATTGTATTTGTTTGTTATCTGTCATGTTTTTGTTTTCAACAAACAAATCCATATTTCGGTCAGAAAAAGATATAATATAACATATTAATCATTGTGTCCCAAACATGTACTAACGAATAGCAAACAATATGCGTTTGGATACAAATATACTGTATGTGCGACAAGCTACAAACACGTTAGATTTGTATCCAAACAACAACAATTTCAGATTTTTCAGCGTGTGTCTTTGAGGCAAACATTTCCAGTCAACTCTCACGCAGACAGGATTGGAATGGTCGCATACCATTAGGGAAGCATACCAGGTAATATAAGGTATTTAGGCTTCTAGGCAGGTTCTACGGACATGCTTAAGACCGAAGCTATCAGACAATCGAATGGTACATGCTCTAGTGGCACAAACTGCAGGATTACCAGGGAGGTGTGGATAAGTTATGACCTGATTTGTTCGAAAAACTTGATACCCACTCTTAGACAGGATATCTCTACGCTAGTAGCTGTGATCAATGGGCACTGTTTTTTAGGTAGTAGACACTCGTCTATACTTGTCTATACAATCTTAGTTCATGATTACTGCAGGAGCTCCGGAGATGAAGAGTGAGGACAAGATATCGAAGATCTCATCTGATCCTGCTCGCCTTTGGTATGAGTAGGAGACAGTATTTAGGCTCTCACTTTTTTCTGGGTCTAACAGACATTCAGGGAGTTAAGCTGACTGACTTTAGAAACTTTTTGCTAAGGGCAAATTGTCAGCGACCATTCACGAGTTGGAAAAAGTTGAAAGTTTGAAACTTGACAATGAAGAAGTGAGAAAGGGACAGCTATATTTGGATACTTTGTAAAATACGCTGTTTTACTCAACTATATGTACCTGTGGCCACGGGGTGCAACGGTTAGTGTGCGCGACTGTTGTGCGAGAGAACGTGGGTTTGATCCCTACTCTCACCACTTTGCATTTCTGTCGACGAGGGCCACCTCGCTTAGTGAGGGCGATACTATCGAGTATTTAGCCATGAAAAAGCTTCTCAAAAACCGTTCGGAACCGGTGTAAATCTGTAGGTCCTAATCAGTGAAAAATTTTTTTTTGCTGGGTACTAGCATGAATGAAATATTTGGTGAAACGAATTCATCTCTGATGATTAGAGTTTTCCCATGGCGAAGATTTTTGATCGACAATTTGAAAAGATAAAAAAATGTGTATACCTCGGAAACGGAGCGTCAAATAACCAATCGTTAAGAGTTTTCATAAATTGGCCCAATTCAAATGGAAGAATTTGTTTTCAAAACATCGCCAACATAAAAAAATTACTAAAATAAAAATATGTCTCAAACTCGGAATTGTGATTCATAATTACCCACGGCAATGGGTACACCGATTACCCATAAAGCGCAGATGTTCCCCATTTGTTATGTGCAAGCGCTCGTTAACAATTCCCAACAGCGATGTGTATGGGTTATCCCTGGTTGGGTAAATAAAGGGTGTCTCAGTAAGAATACACTTTTTAATTTTAAAATAAAAACACGTATTTTTGAGATAGTTGTGATTTTTTTATTGGATTGTAAAGAAAACATTTTCCGACTAAGTATGGAATAAAATATCCGTCAAATGACCCTTACGGCTCCGACGGCAGGCCATTAATCTTTTCATGAAACTTTCCATGACTTTTTCACAGGGATGTGGCAGTATCACACCGATGACGCGTTGGATGCCGGATTTGAGTTCAGGAATTGTTTCTGGTTTATTCCCATAAACCCGAGATTTCACAAAACCCCAAAGAAAGAAATCGCACGGCGTTAAATCGCATGATCTGGGTGACCAGTTGACATCAGAATTTGTTGAGATGATTTGTTCTAAGCCATAAATCGACTGATTCATGCGGGGTGTGGCAGGTGGCGCTGTCTTGCTGAAACCACATGTCGTCCAGATCCATGCCGACCAGCTGAGGCCATAAGAACTCCGTTATTATGTTGCTATAACGAATGCCATTCACGGTTACTGCAATTTCGGCCTCATTTTCAAAAATTACCAAAATCCGCACCAGACAGTTGCTCGTTGTGGGTGTAGTTGTTTCGCATGAGGATTTACTGAGCCCCAAATTCGACAATTTTGTATATTCGCGAAGCCATTCAGATGGAAATGCGCTTCATCGGAGAAGATAACTTTTTTGAAAAATTGGCATTGACTTCACTTTGCTCCATTACCCATTAAACGAATTGCCAGCGATTTCCATAGTCTGCTGGTTTAAGCTCCTGAGTAACCTAAATTTTGTACGCATGAGGGTGGAGGTCTTTTGTCAACATTCGCTACTTATTGTGTTTCGTGAAATTTAAAGTTGTTGAGAAGGATGCCGAATTAATGCTTTCGGGGTTTCGGCTATACTCTCGTTTACAGCAGCAATGTTTTCAAGAGACCGACCGGTAGTTTGACTCACAGGAGTCTTACTGTCCATAACCAACCCAGTTTCTTCAAATTTTTTGACTATTTTCGAATTGTTGACACATTAGGTGCACTTTCTCGACCCAAAAGTCTTCGTAGATTGCGACCGGTCTCAGCATAACTTTCTAATTTTTTTTAATAAGTTTTCACAATTATAACGCGTTGTCCTTTCGTAAAGCGCTACATATTTACTAATCGGAATAAACATATGTGACAGCTGCCAAATTTCAGAGTTGCCACTCCATTACCCATTAAACGAATTGCCAGCGATTTCCATAGTCTGCTGGTTTAAGCTCCTGAGTAACCTAAATTTTGTACGCATGAAGGTGGAGGTCTTTTGTCAACATTCGCTACTTATTGTGCTTCGTGAAATTTAAAGTTGTTGAGAAGGATGCCGAATTAATGCTTTCGGGGTTTCGGCTATACTCTCGTTTACAGCAGCAATGTTTTCAAGAGACCGACCGGTAGTTTGACTCACGGGAGTCTTACTGTCCATAACCAACCCAGTTTCTTCAAATTTTTTGACTATTTTCGAATTGTTGACACATTAGGTGCACTTTCTCGACCCAAAAGTCTTCGTAGATTGCGACCGGTCTCAGCATAACTTTCTAATTTTTTTTAATAAGTTTTCACAATTATAACGCGTTGTCCTTTCGTAAAGCGCTACATATTTAATAATCGGAATAAACATATGTGACAGTTGCCAAATTTCAGAGTTGCCACTTGCACAAAAAAAATTACACTAAATTTAAAAAGTGCAATCTTACTGATAAACCCTTTACTACCGTGGAATATAACTTTTATCTTTCAAGTGTAATGTATGCTAGACTACAGCAAATTGTTGTAGTCCTGATCGGACCTTATCAGTGTAGATTTAGACTGGAACATCCACATATGACCAGATATTCACATAATCTCAGATACTAGATAAAACCCACGAAAAGCAAATCGACACCTACCATCTCAATTCCATCTCATAAGGCGAGGTGACAGGTAAATCACACGATCTCTTCAACATCTTAGTGGATATCATAATAAGAAACCCTGCAGTTAACACGAATGAATCCATCAGCAGCAAGAGCCACATGCTGTGCGCGAATGCCGATGCTGATGATATAAATGTTGATAACCGTTATAACTTCAAGATAGTAGACAAATTTAGTTACCTCAGATTTGACGTAAACAAAAACATTAGGGTCAGGCTTAAGATCAATCGGTAAATTGTTCTTGCTAATATGTTTTATTTTGGGCAAAGCAACTCCTTCAGAGATAAAGGCTACCTCTCGAGAAACAAAAATCCAGCTATATCAGAATTTCATATAAATTGTTCTGTTATATCGCACAGAATCCTGGGTCATATCGCAAGCAAACGAAAGACCACTGAGAAAAATTGTTCGGAAAATGTATAGACCTATAATTTACTAGTCACCGGCGAGTATCTAGCTCGTCTGAACCGACATTGATGCAGTTAATCGATTCAATAGAACGTGATTACCCTGGCTAAGTCATATCAGTAGAATGGATAAGGGTGAACCAGCGCGAAAGTTATTATAAGATGTACTGGAGGAAAGGGGGACCAAGACTCTGCTGGAAGAATCAGATGGACGAACTCCAACGATATCTTGGTGTTACCAAATGGAAAGAACAGGAAAATTTCGAGACGTTTGGATAAATATGTTATCTTTGTATACTTGTACTCATACATTGTATGCTTGTATACATTGTACTCCAAACATTAGTAAAACTGCGACATTGCACTAATGAAAAAATTGTATTGCCTGAATGATACAATGACATTCCATCCGTGAGATGGTATCATGGTCAGTGTGGTGCAATGGTTAGGGTACGCGACTGTTGTGCATATGACCGTATGTTCGATATCTGCTCTGACCACTTTACATTTCTCTGAACGTCAATCACATCGGTTAACGACGGTGACACTACCGAAAAATTAGTCGTAAGTAAAGTTATTAATAAAATAAACCATTTGGAACCAATGTTAAATTGTAGGTCCCCATCTTTTAGGGTAAAACTAGAAAGCACACAGTTCACTGATTGTGAGAATCTCTCCCAGTCCGTTCATGTGATGTTATGGGAAAATATTTAGATATTTATTTAAAGAAACGAATTCAATCCAGCAATTAACTATATCTATCGCAGCATATTTATCGTAGCTGTTTAATATATTTAAATCAATAATGAGACATTCATCAGAACAACGAAATATATTACAATTATATTCATCGCACAAACATATTCATTAAAATCTATTCATCGCTGCAATGAACCATATTCATTGCAGCTGTGTCGAGCATATTCATTGAAGTGCCGAAACTTTTGCATTAATGAACGTTTTCGTTGCAACGATGAATCAATGTACAGATTCATCGCTGCAATGAAAATTCGTCCTACAATGAAAATATTCATCGAGGCGGGGAATAATTTCACTTGTATTTCACTTCACAAGTTTTTTTCTTTCAGTGTTATATTTAAATTCCTTACTATTTTACAATTTACATAACTTTTTTTATCAAAGCACTCCAAATACTCAATACTTGTTTCAAAATTTCTTTACAGTTCCAATGAATAAAATTCAAGTTGGACACGCTCCTTCACCAAACTTGAAGGCCGTACGCTCCAAAATTGGATCTCTCGACAATGCCAGCTACAAACCAGGCGGTGGCAATTTTAAAATTGAATCGAAGAAAATCGAAATTAAAGCAACTCCACGGATTGAAGCTAAAAATGATAAATACATGCCTAAGGGAGGAGAAAAAAAGGTAAATTCACACACACATACACAGTCAATACACAAAAGAAGAAGAAAAAAATCAAACTAATAATCTCATGCATGGATGGTGGTACGATACAGTCATCAACTGAAATGTCATGAACATGATTCATATGAACATACACGCGTACGCATGGCTCATGTTCAGTCGGCACACCCAGTCGATATCACCCGAAATGTGTGACATTCGACGATGATTGCTTGAGAATGCTCGCATACATCTTGTATGCCTTTAGAAGGTATCGAGTCTCGATTCACACGTATGCAATACGAGTAGCAGCGAGTAGATAGTTAGTTGTGTTCTTAAGCTTTATTATATTGACCATGTACTGTATCGTATTAGGTGAAGACAGCACCCCACAGTTATAAGTATTTATTTTTTATGTTTCCACATTAAGTTTATGTACCTTTTCCGTTGTCTGACATCAAAATTTCCAATTTCACAGTTGATTAGAGTTTGAAAATGTAAGAAAAACATTTGTATCATTGGCAACATTATCACGATTACAAAAAAAATGGAAACCACTTTCAAGTTGAGTTGATTTTTACAAAATTTATGATATTTATTTTTTCAAAACTATCCGACTTATTATTTGATTATTATTAAATTAAACTAGAAAATATTTATTTCTTATACCCAAGAAATGACAAAATGTAATTTTCTCTTCCATATGACATTGACTTTTTAGATACCGAAGAGAAAATACGAATGAATATTCTAATGTATTAGATAGATTACACTGTGGAACAAAATAAGGATTTTGGTTTAGGTTTTACCCCCAATCACCACAATATTTCTTTACAGTCCTTCGAAGATTTCAGCCAATAATCAAGACTGACATTTCGATCTTTCATCAATAAATCTACACGCAAAGAAACATTTTGATTACGCCCAAACTAAATGTGGGAAATGAAAATTTTTTAAATGAATCATATCATTTCTTTTGTAATAAATACATAAAACCGTTTACGAGAACTGAATAAACCTTTACAACAAACAATATATTGTAATTGTTAACTAAAAAACTTTTACCAGCAACGAATAACACTTACTTACTTATCCGGTCACGAACAACCCCGAGGGGGCACGGTCACGAATATAAGATATTTCGCCAATCAGTTCGATCTATTGCCTTATCTCTCCAGTTGGCAATACCAAGTGTACGCAGGGATTCGTCAACCTGATCCCTCTAGCGGAGTCTTGGTCTTATTATTTTTCGTCTTTCCTCCGAGTTCGGTTTCGAAAACCCTTCGTGCTGGTTCATCTTCATCTATTCTGCTGGCATGGCCTAGCCAGCGCAATCGCGTTAGTTTGATCCGCTTAACTATGTCAATGTCGGGAAATAGCTCATACAGCTCATGGTTCATGCGTCGCCGATACTCGCCGTTGTGCGCTATAGGGCCATAAATTTTTCGGAATATTTTTCTCTCGAAGACTCCTACAGATGTTTAATCTGCTTGCGATAATACCCAGGATTCTGCGACATAAAGCAAGACAGGTTGTATGAGAGTCTGGTATAGTTGGACTTTTGTTGCTCGAGAGAGGGCTTTATCTCTAAAGTGCTTGCTTAGCCCAAAATAACATCTATTCGCAAGCACAATTCTCCGCTTGATCTCAAGGCTGATTTGTTGTTTTTGTTTACGGCAGATTCGAGGTATACAAATTCGTCCACCACCACGAAATTATAACGGTTATCAAGAACACTACACCCTGAAAAACACAGCCTCTGTAACATATTCTCTCAGACACATGTATTTGTTTAGAACACACTTCAAATATTTATATATTTGGAAGTCCTAAACTCACTTTTATTTACTTGAAAAGATGTATACTTTTACGTGGAACCATATGCGTATTCCATTTTAAACGGACATCCGTTACGGACTCATAACGAATCCGTTTGCGTCTGAAATCCCTCTCGCAAACGCGAATCGTTTTTTGTACTCTTTCGGATCCGTCTCGAACTCGCAACGGAAAATGACGTACCGTGGTAAGGCAACGGTCTTCTGTGGACTAAGTGGGTGAACAATGATAGCCACTTCAATCTAACCTAACGTGAACTATCTCTTGAATTTGTGCTGTTTTCTGTCAAGAAAAGCAAGAAAGGTCTTGTTTGTGTTTGCGTAACTTATGCGATGGTTTAGCGGATAGGCGCGTGGACTTGCAGTGTTGGTGCCTGGGTTCAACTCCATTTTAGAGACAGCGTTACTATAATTTTTGTAGTTAAAATTGAACAACCTACTTCCACGGATGAGGGTACACTTCCATCTAAAATAAATCCAACTCACTGAAATGTAACTCAGTTGCATTGAACGAAAACGCAGTTTGTCCCAAAAATTTTTCGTTTCTCGTGAAAGTTTTTGAGTTTGAAGTGACTCTAACTCGTTTGCGGTAAACAAAGTAACAGTTAATTGAAACATTTGCCATGTTGGGAACACTTTTTTGAGTGAAAAAATAGAGATTTTGTTTGGAAAAATTTAGAATTCGGAAAATCACATTCACTGGAATGACTAATTTCGAAGCCCGTCATAAGTTCATAATCAGTTGCTCAACTATTGCGTCTGAGTTTGTACCATAGAGCAATGATGTATAGAGACGCCATCTCTCTCAGTATTTTGATGACATTTAGTGTGTTGCATATGGGCGGTTGCATGTTGGAAAGTATTGATTTAATAATACCAGATAGAGGCAATGGCTAACACCATCCAACAATAAATCAGCAACGGCATTTCGATTTGTGCGTTAAAATTTTTCTGTAAATACATCACAAATATGAACTATGTAACAATCAAATATAACAAAAAAGTCCAAACTACTTTTAGATTTCAAAGTCTTTCATCAAAACGACATGAAAAATTTAAGTCAAAAATTTTTTTAATTCCACCTGGTTTAAGTCAATCTACGTCAAATAACTCTCTGTCGCACAGACCGCACCACGAACAGTGTGAAAGGAAATGTCAGATGAGAACAATGGCGTCTCTATATATCAGTACTCTATGGTTGGTACCATCGATATTTGTGGTATTAGCGAAGTAAATAGATACAAAATACACGTTGACAAGCCATTCAACGCTATACTCTTCAAGGACTCGGAATAATTGTGACTATATTTTACGGAATAATTCGACAGTGATTTTGACGCAACGTGAATTCCGGCACAGATTTCCGGGACGTCCTACGATAACTGGTCAAACACAAGGGTTACTGTGACCGGTGAGCGTGAGAAGCTTGAGCAACGATTTGTTTTTATTGCAATTGAGGTATTGAGACTGGAGGATATGTGGTTCGACCAATACGGTACAACTGTACCCATACCTCGCGCGATAATGAACAATTTTGAAGAATATATTTCCAGGTCGGCCATTGCCACGTTTTGACCATTTGCAGTGGCCGGCAAGTTTGTCCGATTAGATCGTTACAGACTTCTTTGTTTTATGTGTTTTGAAGTCACGGGTCTATTTCAAAAAGACACAGACTCTGGAAGTTCTCAAAGTGAATATCCGAGGAGAGTGCGATAAGTTCTCGCCAAAGAGATTGGCGGGGCCTACTTGAATATCTCGTTGCAATTTAAAAATATAGCCAATGTAAATCGGGTGGTTGTTTATGGGCCACGCAGTATATACAAACTCTCATATGAAATTTACATATGCGAATTAGTATCGACCACACATCTCTAAGCACCAACTCATCCTGAAAGTCACACGCTGAAAACCCCGTTTTGTTGTTGTTTGAATGCAAATATAACGTGTGTTTGGAGCTCTTTCGATTATTGTCTGAAGATGATTTGGGCCACGTGTGCGCCACCAATATTTCTGGCGAGAACTTTTCGCAATCTTCTCGGATATTCTGTTTGAGAGCTTCCAGAGACTGTGACTTGTTCAAATAAACCCGTGACTTTAAACACACACCAAACAAAGAAGTCTTGAAAGATCTAATCGGACAAACCTGCCGGTCACTGCAAATCGTCAAAACGTGGCAATAGCCTACCTGCAAATATATTCTTCGACTTCGATCCCTGTACAGAACACCTTACATTTCTTTCGGCGGCGATCACCTCGCTTAGTGACGGCAACACTATCGAGTATTTATCCATGAAAATGCTTCTCAAAAATACCATTCGGAGCCGGTGTAAAACTGGAAGTCCCAATCACTGTTTGTAAAACTAGGACGCGCACAACTCACTGGTTGTGCGAAGCTCTTCCCAATACATTCATGGGATGTAATGGAAAACCATTTTTTTGTGTGCTAGTCGAACCACATGTTCCCCAGCCTTAATCTCTCAATTTGCTGCAATAAAAACTCGTTGCTCATGCTTCTCACGCTCACCAGTCACAGAAATCCTAGTGTTTCACCAGTTGACGTAGGAGGGCCAGGAAATCTGCGCCGAAATTCACGATGCGTCAAAATTTCTGGCGAATTATTCCGTACAAAAATAGTTACGTTTGTTCCGAGTCCTTGAGGAGTATAGTGTAGCATGGCTCGTCAACGTGTATTTTGTATCTGGTTACTTCGCTAATGACACAAATATCGATGGTACCTACTCAGATAGAACTGCTAGGCAACTGTTGATGAACTTATCACGGTTTTCGAAATTAGTCATTCGAGTGAATGTGATTTCCCGAATTCTAAATTTTACCAATAAAACCATCTATTTTTTCACTCAAAAAAATCTTTCTTATTTTGTAAACATACACTAATATGGAAAATGCTTCAATTAACGGTTCTTTCGTTTACTGCAAACGAGTTAGACTCACTTCAAACTCAAAAAATTTTACGAGAAACGAAAAATGTTTGAGACAAACTGCGTTTCCGTTCAATGCAACCGAGTTACATTTCAGTGCGTTGGATTTATTTTAGATGAAAGTGTACCCTCATTAATGAAAGTATTTAATTGAATTATAACTACAAAACATATTTTAGTACTTACGCTGTCTCAAAAATGGAGTTGAACCCTGGCACCATCACTGCAAGTCCACGCGCCAATCTGCTAAGCCACCGCATAAGTTGCGTGAAGGCAAAAAAGACCTTGTTTGTTTTCCTTGAAAGAAAACGGCACCAATTCAAGAGATATTTTACGATAGGTTAGATTGAAGTGGCTATCACTATTCACGCACTTAGTCCACTGAGGACCGTTGTCATACCACGGTACGTAATTTTCCGTCCCCATTGTTTTAAATTCATCTGGTATGGTTAAGGAGCATTCAAGCTATCTAATACTACATCTCAATTTTCCAGGATATGTCTAAAGACGACACGTACATTAGTCCCTGGTAAACCAATTAGTACTCTGTAAAAATATCCTACGATCCTTCGGCTCAACTGCCCGAAGGTATGTTGGATTCTACTTGAAGTAAAATCCTACATACATAAAGGTGTGTATACGCACATTCTCCATATGCAATGGAACAGATATGTCAGTTGTAATCTCGCCAGGCCATCTGATCTATGGTTCCCTGGAATACTCATGTGTCCCGGCACTCATAGTTTTGAAGTCAGAAATACAGATAGTTGAGATTTTATAGCAACCCAACTGGCAGAGTAGATGTTGGTACCACAGGCGGTGATGACGTCTCGAAATTATTTCCTTAAGTGGTGATTTTTGGACGTAGTGCTATTTTTTAACCTAAATTTCAAGTTCGGCCCCCCGAAAGAAAATCCTGCGTACGTGCCTGGTTCCAGTCAAAGGGAAAGATCTCTGCAGAATGTATTAGACAGATTTCGGACGCTGAAACATTTGCCTTCCCAACAAACCCAGTGGTAACAGATGAAGGATCACCCACAAACTCACGCTACGGGTTCAGCGAAGGTCACCTGTTTTACATACCATTGCCATTCTCTAGACTTTTTCAACAGTCATATTGAAGTGGATTTTTCCACGACACGAGAATACGGTGAAGCACTATCGGGCGGACAACAGTTGTATTTATCCAGTAAATTACTTTCGGGGATAGGACTCATCGTCCTGCAATTGTATATTTTTCTGTGGTTGTATAAATTTGTATTCTCTCAAAGAAGATCAAATTCATGAGACTAATCAATCAACTTTGAGTGTATACATTAGTAAGAATTATTTTCGTTTGAAATAAACGGTTTTATGTATTTGCCACAAACTTAATATTGGTAATTTTGGGGTAAATTCAAATTTGTTTACAAGAAACGAAAACGACTTTTACGACAAAAGTTTTTTATTTGCGGTAAAAGAAATGCGTTTGCGCAAAGCGAACTCTAAACATGTATTTTCTTTGCGTGTAGTTTCAATCTCTTCTTTTATGCAAATTATTTTTTTTTACATATTTTATTTTATTTAAAATTTTCTTCAATTTCCTTTGAATTCGTCGCTACAACAGATAGTTTCAACAAAACTACAATGGAATGCCAAATCGAAAATTGGTTCCTTAGAAAATGCCCACCATAAGCCCGGTGGTGGCGACAAGAAAATCGAAACAATTAAAACCGATTTCAAGGATAAGGCTAAACCAAAAGTTGGCTCGAAAGACAATGTTAAACATTCGCCCGGTGGTGGTGACATCAAGGTGAGTTCGCACGTTCTAAACCCCCCCCGAAAAACTATTTATCTCAATAGTATGAATAAATAATGAAAATAAAAGGTATTTTTATAATAATAATAATAAAAACGGAGCATGAGATTTTTTTTATAAATTTAAAAAAAATAAAACCGTATGAATGATAAATAAGCATGTATTGCATTGTTTGAAATCAATTACTTTATAATAATTATTAATTTTACTGATTTAGGAAAAGTTTAAGAAAGAACAAAAAAACCAAATAAATCGCATGAAATGTGACAATTTGCGGCATGTCTAGTCAAACATATGCATGTTCTTTTAGTTGTTATCCTTATCTCCTAATAAATGTATATTTTTAAAAAATTTAAATTATTTAAACAATTATTAAGTTAAGTATTAACAAATTCATAATGTTAATGCAAATTGAATTGGCTGTCATATCATTAACATTTCATATTTATAAACATTGAAACATTAATGTCAAAGCATTACCATCTCTATGATCGCCTATTTTTGATCTTAATAAGGAAATATGGATTTCCCTTAAGATGCATTAAGGTACATCGGTTAGTTCTTCCAATATTTCGTTTCCAATAATCAGCTTATTCCACAACTAAACTTCGTTTGAGGTATTTATTTCTGGAAAACGAATATTTACGTTTATGGGAAACGAACACCTGTAAGCCGCATTAGCTCACCTGACTAAAAATGTGATCAGCCGAGTGGCCCAGGTTCCAATTCCCGTAGAGTCAAATGCTTTTGGACCCGTGCACAAATTTGTATAATATTTTTTAGCCCTAACTTTAGTATGAAAATTACTTACATTACTCGGTGGCCCAAAAATATTCACCCAATGATATTTTGCTATATCTTTAAACGAAAACGACTAGGGATGTGCGATTAATCGACTAATCAGACAACCTGATTAATCGACATCCTGATTAATCGAATAATTGAATACTCTTACATTTTGATTAATCATATTTACGATTAATCTGCATTTTGATTAACCAATATTCATGATTAATTGGTTAATCTTATAATGTATTAAACAAAAATTTGTATATTTGAGCAATTCATGTTTTTAGGTTTTCTCAGTTTGAATTTTTTCAACAACCTCTTTAGTCACCAATTTCAAACGTTTCCTTTTATTATCATAGAGTAAAGACCCCTAGAGTGACCACTTCTGTCAGTAAATTTACGACATTAGGCTTGTTTGCATATGGACGTTGCATGTTGGCAAGTATTGCTTTAATAATATCAGATAGAGGCATTATTTCGAAACAACCAACAAGAAAACAACAACGGCATTTCGTGTTTGTGTGTAAAGTTTTTGGGTCAAATACAATACAAATGTATATTAAATATATATATAAAAATGAGTTGGCGTGTGTTTGTGACAGCATAACTAAAGAAGGGAGTGACGGATTTGGCTGAGTTTTTTTTTTATTTTTTTCACTGTTGACTCCGAATGGTATGTAGACAAAAAAACTTTCCATAGTTAGGTGGCGCTGATTCGGTTATTTTTGAACCGATTTGTTTCAAATTCGCAACATATAATTCTTAGGCAAAAGTAAAGGTGTTGATAAAATAGATGGCGCCCACGTCGAGATATTAATCATTGTTTAACATCTGATGTTATAAATACTTTTGAAGGCAGGACGAAGTCTGCCGGGTCAGCTAGTTAAATATAAAAATGTCGACGATACGTTTAAATTTCACAGTTGTCCACAAAAACGACATAACAAATTTAAGTCAACAGTTCTTGTAAATCCACCTGGTGTAAGTCGATTTACGACCAACATCTCTCTATCGCACAGACCGCACCATGAAGAGTTTGAAATGAAACGCATGTTACGTCTAGGTTTATTTACTCTTTGGTTTGTATAGCATAGATCATAGATAACGTATTTATATAACTAGATATCGCACAGTCGTTATAGCCATTAGGTGCTATGTTGTCCTTTTGTAATTCTCATTGAAGTTTCAAATTAATTAATCATGGTTTTGATTAATCAGAATTTTTAATTATTCGATTAACTGATTAATCATGATATCGATTATTCGAAACTTAAATTAAACGCACATCCCTATAAACGACATAAGTTCATAATTTTTTAAAATAATTATTTGAACCTTTAAGTTTTTTTCTGTTTTTTTTTTTGCTGACCATTTGTGCTCTTTTTTACCGCTTTTTCAATCGTGCTAGTCAGAACTTCGGGCGATAAGATCTCGTTCTGTTGTCGAAATTCCCTTTGAGAGCTTCCAGAGTCGGTGGTTTGTTCGCCGAAACGAATTCTTCAAAATGTTAATAGTCGCCCGAGCTGTTCATGCATTTGCCGCGTCCTGTTTTAACCAGATACCTTTAAGTTCCAATTCGGCTGTATTGCCAGTCACAGTGAGCTTGATGCCCATGTCGCCCTCATAAAAATAAGGCCCGATGACAACTCTGGGGTAAATGGCGCACCATACGCGCATTCTTAGGGCCCCAGAAGCGCATATTTTTTTATTTACGTGTTCGTTCAGATGAAAATGGGCCTCGACCCTCATAATAAATTTCAACCGAAATTCATCCACTTCAGCGTTGAGGTTCTGGAGACCGTGAGCGTAATTTAGACCCGATTGACGGTCTGATGGACTTTGTAACTGCGTAATGTCTTCCCAAAGTGCTAACGTATAATGACCAATTGCGTGGAACTCAATTTAATTTAATTCAATTCAATTGACTTCAATTTAATTCAGCTCAGTTTAAAGACAGCTTCATTATTTAATTCTCAGTTAACAAATATTTCATCAAATAAACAGGAAACGAAATCAAATGTTACGACAGTTGGAAGAATTTTCAAGAGGCCTATTTGCAATTAGTTCGTTTGTATTTGGATAAGACTTAATAACACTGGGCGACAGCAAAAAAAAAATGATGGGGTTCTGTCAACGGATTCTGGTAGAAAGGTCTAAAAAAAATATACGTATATCGGCGTTTTGCGAGATCTGATCAGAATTTTTTTTTAGGGCGGGTCAAACTTTCCGCCCCTCGGAACTTTCCTGCACCATATCGGCATGCAAAATTGGGTGTTCCTTACTTCTGAGGTACAAAATATGTTCAGAAGTTTTATAGAAAAGATTCAGATAAACATTTTTGTGGAACAAATTAACCCTTTAACTGTCACGTATAACCATAATTATTACTTTTTTTTGAAAACTCGCAAAAAACTGCTCCAAAATGAGGGGGGGGGGCGTGGTCAAAATGTTCTACAACAATTATCGCCATAAAATTTCACTATGCGTGTCCGAACACTCCAAAATACAAATCTTAGCCCAAGTACTAGATAATAAGCAAAAACTAACTGCCTTCTATGGGTTAATAATGAATTTTGTCATAATTTCCTTTTAAGGCTAAGAGATCATATTTTCTCCGGTTAGTGGATTCGAACTCACATTCGCTGGACGATCTTTTCGATGTTTGTGAAGCATCATCTTCAGCAGCGTCTAGCCCGTTAAGCCACTGCGGTGTATATTTACATAAGTCACTAACCGAAGACATATATTGATTGTGTGCAGAGCGATTGTTGTCGCTACTTATTACACATTACTTTCCTACTTACACGCACTGATGCAGAAGTTTTGAAAGTTATATTTATAGAACGAACTATTCTAATTGTAGTTGTCTCGTTCTGTTTTGGTTTGGCCCTACCATATGTTTCAAATTAAGTTGTTTTTAGATCCTCGTCATATTTAAAGTTATAATTTCCTTTTAAGGCTAAGAGGTCATTTTGCTGTTTCCATTAAAAATAGTCCACATAGTATAATGAATTTTGTCACATTTCATCTTTTATCTAGCACTTGGGCTAAGATTTGTGTTTTGGAGTGTTCGGACACGTATAGTGAAATTTTATGGCTATAATTTTGGAGCAGTTTTTTGCGAGTTTTCAAAAAAAAAAAAGTAAAAATTGTGGTTATACGTGACAGTTAGAGGGTTAATTTGTTCCACAAAAATGTTTATCTGAATCTTTTCTATAAAAGCTTCTGAACATATTTTGTACCTCAGAAATAAGGAACACACAATTTTGCATGCCGAAATGTTGCAGAAAAGTTCCGAGGAGTGGAAACTTTGACCCGCCCTAAAAAAATTCTTATCAGATCTAGCAAAACGCCGATACACGTATATTTTGTTTAGACCTTTCTACCAGAATCCGTTGACAGAACCCCATCATTTTGAAAAAAATCTAATTTTGTCTCCCAGTGTAATTAGGGTTTATATTTTTATATAACTTGGCAAAGCTCCTACACTTTAAAAAGGTTTTATTAAAAGTCTGTACATAGCACTTTTTAAATTATCCTATTTTGGATCGAATTATTGCGGTCCTATAGACTACAATTAAAACGTTCCATTCAATACTTCGATAGGAAGTTAATTTTTGGGAATTATTTTTTTTATTAATTGGAAACTGCGTTTAAAATTCCACCCACAACGTGTAAAAATCCTTAAGGTTGTATACACCCAATTATAGAAAACTTCTATAAAAGATTCCAAAATTAAAAATATCAACACTTAAGTTAGAATTATTATGGTCTAGAACAATATCATTATCCTCACTGTTGGCGATTATACTACCGCTTACAATACGGTCATTTTACAGTGAAGCCTTATTTAGATTTGTATTCGTTGTCAGATTTTTTCTTCGAAATAGATTTAAGGAATTGAAGGTCCTTTGGAGCATTTAATAATCCTTTGAAAAGTATTTTATTTTTTCAAAAATTAATTATGCCCATCCAACGCAACGATATTTATAAATTTAAATTTAAGATATATTCTAAACACTTACATATATCTCAAATATATATCAATATCATATAATCATAATCATCTCATTATTCATAAATATTCATTACCCTGAAATTTAAAACAAATAAAATCTAAAATTTCCTGACACCGTTTACGATGTCCGTTGTAATGGTGAATTTCTTTAGTTGAAACTTACTTTTTATTTTGTTATCGTATGAATGAATTTTTGTTAATTTAATTTTCTCGTTTCTCTCCTAATCAACAAAAACAAAACCAAACCAATCACCTCAAATCTTATAAAATGCTGTTAAACAAATAATTGTTTATAAAAAACCCAAAAAAAAATTCACACTATTTTAAAACAAATTTTAATCTTAAAACAAAATAAAATAAAATTAAGGAGTCCAATGATCAGCCTAAGGATGTAAGTAGTTTAGTAAACGAAACAAAAAACACCAAACTAACCTCTGTTTGTGAAAAACTCGACACTTTTTTGTTGTTATGTATTGCGTTTGTTTCGATGACTTTTGATTTTATACTTTTGATGTCCTGTAGCCAGTCCTTGTTGTAGTTATTTCTGTCCTTAGTGGTATTCTGTTTTTCAGTTTCCTTTATGTCATCTTGCAACTTTTGTACTTAAAGAAATTTTCTAACACTCTAAATCACTTCCACTTAATGTTTGAATAATGATTTGAAAATCATGGTAAAATCGCTTAAATCTAAAACGACTAGACTCGCGTCGAAAGCACAAAAGCTGTAAAACATGGTAAAGTGTAACCGTTATGTTTTGATATACTCTCTTGATTTAGTTTGAAAATTCAAAATTTCTCTATTATATTCTTTGTTTTGATGTTTTCTCGATGTACATGTTTCTTGTTAATTGGCAACATAAATTCGTTAATTAGTTTTGTTCACTTTTCGTTTTATTAAATTTTCGATATTTTTTTTGTTTTTTTTTTTTGTTTTGTAAAATCCAATTCAGCAGTAGTTTGACAGTTGTTTCTCATCTAATATTTTGCGAAATTTTCTTTGTTTTCTCTGGGTCCATTTGCGGAAAACTTTTCAGATCCAAACACAAAAACTGGATATAAAGGCACAAAGCAAAGTGGGTTCGATGGACAATGTCAAGCACAAGCCCGGTGGCGGTGAAAAGAAAATCTTCGATGATAAGGATTATTTGAAAAATGTCGAACATGGTGTCTCGTTGACCTCGCCGCCATCTCAGGTAAACTAAAGATTCCCCCGCTTCTTGTCATGTGTTGCTCATTAGGGTGGCCAACCACGCTACCAATAATCTAATAATCATCAATAAAATCCCACTATTAATAATAATTTTTTTTCTGTTGGTTTTGTTTTCGAATTGTTTCGATTTAAGTATTCTCTTGTGTTCTTAATGTATTGTTGTTTAGTTGGCCCTAAAAATTAGTAAGAAATTCATTTAAATCAAATATTTAATATTGATCAACAGTTGGAGGCAAAAGAAAAATGCAACTTAATAATAAAATGATAGAACTTAATAATAAATTTAAATAAAAAATTGAAAATTTTAAATAATATACAAAGTTTGATTAAATGCCTGTTCCTCGATATCAAATGAAAAGTTTATCGAACGAAAACCATTCACTGGCTGTGTAGAACCACTTTCTTCTTCTACTTACAAGTTTTGGTTCGTTTGCCGTATTGTTTGTTCTGAAAGCTGTAACTTTTTACTGAAAAGCTTTAAATTTAAAGTTTTGAAATGGAACCCAAAACAGTTTGCTTTCGACTAGAACAAGAATGAACTCTTATGTTTGACATTAACAGCATATTTGTGAAAGATTCTGATAGTTCTACCAATATTGCCCACTACTCATCTGACTAAAAGTCCATCATGTGTGACTCATAAGCAACATGAATGCATTACATTCGTCTTATACAGTGTTTTCCTATGCGGGATGTAATGCAGGATTACTCATCGCCCAACTATAACAAGATTGCGGAAAGTTATGTACCTCGATGTGATAGCTCACAAGCAACAAATTTCCGTAACAGTCGTCTTATACAGTGTTTACCTATGAGGGATGTAATTCAAGCATACATTGCAATGTAACAATTATGATAATTTGAAAATTTACAAAGAAGAAGCAACGAGATGAAATTATTAATACTTATTTAATTAGTGGTGTATTCAGAAATATTAATTTCCCTCAAATGGCCGAGATATTAACAAAAAACTGAACACAGTGAAAGAAAAAATATTAAATTTTCAACTTTGATTAAGAACATCTTAATAGCGGTAAAAATCCACTAAAGATTAGATACAGATTCTCAAAAGATAAAAATCTTCGTAATCGGCCTATAAGTGTAGAAGTACCAGGCTTTGAAAGTTTAAATAGCACCAAAGTGGTCACCCTTCACAACCTGAAGAATCAATTGTGTTGACACAGGGTACCTCTGAATACAACATTCTGAAAGTCTGACTCCTCCTCTACAAATGTTTTGTACATTCCAAAATGATGAGACCAATACTTTAAAAGTTGTAATAATATCATTGTTTTTTCCAATCGGCCCACTGTGAAACGTGACACATAAGTAGTCTTGCTCAACGCTCGGTGCGTCTTTGTGATAATTCGCGAGCAACGTGGTTTCATGACATTCGTCCAATACAGTGTTTACCTGTGCTGTATGTAATGCAGGCCTACCATCGCTTGTCGCTATGCAACAGTAACAACATGAGAGTGCGTCTATGTAATAAATCACCAGCAACAAGGATCCATTACATTCGCCTTATACAGTGTTTACTTATGCGGGATGTTCTGCAGGCCTACCATCGCATATCGCTATATGACAATAATAACAAGAGACATAAGAGGTCATGCTCCAAGTTCGGTTGGTCTAAAATTTTATTTTATACGAGGGCGGATCGGAGCATCAGACAATATAGAAATAAAAAATTCTTTGTTTTTCCTCAAAACAAAACTGTTTGATTAACCAACTTTTCGTTCCCATCCTTATATTAAGATTTGTCGAGGTTTTTAGTATAGGTGTTTACTTTAGCTTGCCAATGACTTCATCTTTGAAACTAAAGTCTGGAAGAAGTTCCCGGAAGCTTGATTTAGAAAATACTCGTATGATAAATGTGCAAGCAGCTTGTAGTAGTTTTTGTCGTGACAACTGCTCCATTGTAATAGTGAAATATTACTTTTTGTTGGTCAAATGCGGTAGTTTTTTCTTGACACCACAGACTAAGCGCTACAATAGGCTAGCTTGTATTAGGCGCCGCGCCTCATGATTTATTTCTGCCCAACTGTATATTATATGATCGGAGAGCTGATAAGTATTAATCTCGCTAAAGCGGGACAATGGCTGAGAAAGTGTTCCACTATCTCGATGTCTTTCTTACTCGCCTTCGATTCGTTTATTTCGACTCCTTAAACTCAACGTAGACACTGAAAAATAACCGCCCCAGCAACATATTGCAGGTACAATGTAGTACATGTTTGCAAACATTGGTTTGCTGCTTTTTGTTTCTTTATTGTCCGTCACGTTTTTGATTTCAACAAACAAAGCCACATTTGGGTCACAAATACGTATATTCTTCTCATTGTGTCCCAAACATGTTATATTGAATAGCAAACACAATGTGTTTGGGCACAAGTATAATATATTTGCGACAAGCTACAAACATGTTATATTTGCATTCAAACAACAAAAAAATATAAATTTTTCAGCGTGTATGTGCTCTCAAAATGGTATGTTCAGTTATAACCAAAAAGTAAGGTCTTAAGTTGAGAGCCAAATATTTTTTGGCTCTCGGCTCTACATTCGAGAGCTTGCTCCTTAGTCGAGGGTCAAACTAAATCTGTGGCGACTGTCAGCTGCGACCCCAATGTATGACATTTTGTCATGACGACTATTCACGTATGCACCCATTCATTGTCATAATGAAATACGCGGTAGTTTTCCCTTACATCGCAGCTGAAACGGTTCAAAATGTTGCATTAAAATAGGTGTAATGCCTCATGACCCCTTGGGATATACTTAATCCACCAACTCGTCTTTTTTGCATACGAAGTTTCCTTAGTGGTCTTCAAATCGTTCCTCAAGATGCTCTAAACTGGATATAGTGTCATCGAAAAGTGGTTAATTCCTAATCTCGTGAAAGATGGAGAAAGACAGAGAAAGTGTTCCACCGTTTCGATTACCTTCCCATGTGCCTTGTACTCGTTTGTGCCAAGCCAGCACACACAAAAGAGTTAAAAAAAAATACAACCCTGGACACATGATGGACAACCATTTCAAATAATGTACAAGTCTGGCAGACATGCCAGACTCATTTCATATTAGGACCAGACTACGCGATCAGGTTTACACAAAAAATGTTCTTTTGAAGATGTTCTGTAGCTGCGGACTATATTCGAGAGCTCTTTTGAGTAGTCCTTCAGACGTGGATATTGGCTCTCTAGCAGCGTGCTGTCTCACGAGTAGAGGGCCACACTATATCTGAGGTAGCTTTGGGCCCGGAGTCTGGCAATCAAATTTCCAGCTGGGACTATATTCGAGAGCTAATCATTCAATAGTCGTAGGTCTCCGCTAACTACAAACGATATCAGTGTTGGATCTTGACAACATTTATTCAATCGTGGATCTCTGTTCCGAGCCTCCAATACGAACCAAGTATTTGTTTGTCCAGCTATAATAACACTCTGGTATTGGTTTCATATGCGCCACTCCACATGATCCTCAATACTCAGCTTCCTTTTGATGTGTTCCATATTCTATTGTGGGTTATTCTTGTCTACTGTTGGAGTTTAGCATTTATTACGTGGAAAGGTTTTGCGTCACACTTACTATTCGCTGATTGGAGCCCATTCTAGCCTGACCATCTCCAATTTCATTTTCCAAGATTCCGCAATGATCGAAAATCCATATGATGTTTCATGTGAGCCATTGGTGTGGACTTCTTATCCTTTGGTTCGAACGGGTTGGCGAAATACGTTATCTTCGTTTTGTAAGGTACCTGCCCTCTCGGGGTTGTTCGTGACCTGATAAGTAATTAAGTACTTTGCTTTTCAATTGGAGATACATATATTCCAATCCTCTCGCTGACTAGAATATCTATTGGTATGTAGAGTGGAATGACTCCCGCAGTGTCTTCTGAAATTGTGCTAAACACATTGTAGTCTGTAGGTCGATTACAATTTTCTTTTAGTTTATTTCATACTCAGTGCTCTGGCTCATAGCGGAGAAGCGTACATTGATCACAGTGACCAAGAGTTTTCATTGTGCAAGTTTGGGTCTCCCAATGTTTGGCAAAAGTAGTGTATTCAAAATCGATACCGGTTAACCGAATTCCGGTTGGTTAACTGTACGTCGGTGTTTTAAAAATTGATATCTTCGATGAACCGGTTTCACCGGTGATTTCAAGTCAATTAACCGGGGTTTTCGTTTTTACACAACCGATATAACAACGTCAAATTACAAACCTGAAATTACAAAACTTTATCATAGCTCACTATGGTACTGAACCCACCAGGCAGACACAAAAGACTTTGCCAACTAATTACATACATATTTCGCCGATAGTTTTCTGAAATAAGTTGTCCAAGGCAATATAAGTCATATCTGCCAACTCCGAACTACTTATAATGACCGGAACAAATGACAACACAGGTAGTACGAGTATGTTAGCAGAAATGCATAAATCAATAACCAGTATTCATAATCCAAAAAGAAGTACAAAATGTCCAAAGGAATATTTTCCCTAATTGGAGAAGTCAAATATTAGAACACATAGATGGAATAAAATAAATAAATAAAGGGTGGCCCATGTAACATTTCTAAATTGAACCTCCCGCAATTTCGATGCAGATGGCCAATTTGACATTTATGTACTGACAGATTACACTGTGCGACACCAAAAAAAATGATGGGGTTCTGTCATCGGATTCTGGCAGAAAGGTCTAAAAAAAATATACGTGTAACGGCGTTTTGCTACATCTGATAAGAATTTTTTTAGGGCGGGTCAAAGTTTCCGCCCCTCGGAACTTTCATGCAACATATCGGCATGCAAAATTGTGTGTTCCTTACTTCTGAGTTACAAACTATGTTCAGAAGTTTTATAGAAAAGATTCGGATAAACATTTTTATGGAACAAATTAACCCTCTAACTGTCACGTATAACCATAACTTTTACTTTTTTTTTGAAAACTCGCAAAAAAACTGCTCCAAAACACCGGGGGTGTGGTCAAAATGTTCTACAAAAATGATCGCCATAAAATTTCACTATATGTGTCTGAACACTCCAAAACACAAATCTTAGTCCAAGTGCTATATAATACGCAAAAACTAACTGCCTTCTAAGGGTTAATAATTAATTTTGTCATTTTGCTGTTTCCATTAAAAATAGTCCACATAATATAATGAATTTTTATCTAGCACTTGGGCTAAGATTTGTGTTTTGGAGTGTTCGGACACGTATAGTGAAATTTTATGGCGATAATTTTTGTAGAACATTTTGACCACGCCCCCCGTCATTTTGGAGCAGTTTTTTGCGAGTTTTAAAAAAAATTAAAAATTATGGTTATACGTGACAGTTAGAGGGTTAATTTGTTCCACAAAAATGTTTATCGCAATCTTTTCTATAAAACTTCTGAACATACTTTCTACCTCAGAAGTAAGGAACACACAATTTTGCATGCCGATATGTTGCAGGAAAGTTCCGAGGGGCGGAAACTTTGACCCGCCCTAAAAAAAATTCTGATCAGATCTGGAAAAAGCCGATACACGTATATTTTTTTCAGACCTTTCTACCAGAATCCGTTGACAGAACCCCATCATTTTGAAAAAATCTAATTTTGTCTCACAGTGTTATTAGTTGAAAAAAAACTGGGAAATATTAAAAACTTTGATCCAAAGTTCTGAGCCTTCAACTCAAAGTGTAAGAAATCTACGAAATAAATTCCATAGCAATAGAGCTCCATCAACGCCGGTTGTGGATCAATTTGTGAGCGAGTTTGTTAAAAGCTCGGCTTAACCGAAAACCGGTTTCGCCAAAATCGGAATATTCGAAGAAACCCAAAACCGATATTTTTCAAAAACCGGGTTTTTGAATTACACTAGATAGAACTTTAGTTACTGAGAACTGATTTACAATTGTAATACACTCCAAAAATAAAGGTTGCTATTAATAGCAAACCATGTATGCTACTTATCACCAGGCAATTTGTTTGCTATTCCGCAAATGAACTGTCATAACAACAAACTTTTTGCTGGGTTGATAAAATACCAAACGTGCTGTTTGCTAAATCAACAACCCTATGTTTGCTGAAATAGCACATATGTCTGCTTTGCGCTTTTCAGCAGACTTTTCTGCTGTGTTTACTGACATATTTTTTGAGTATATCGTCAGCTAAAATACAAAAGAACGTAACAACAATTTTCATTTTATTCAAAGGAGTTGAAAAAAAACTTATAAAAAAATACAAAAAATTCAGTTTGCGAGTATATTTTTGAATCTTACTGAAAGTAAGACTTTACTTTAGCAAAGATTTGAAAATTTAAATTGAAAAATTAAAATTGTAGTTACGTGGTTTTCCATTTCTGCCAACGATATGTGAATATGTCATAGGGTGTCTCTCAGATTCACCATGGTAAAAATTCCCACTTAATGGGTCAATAAATTTAAAGATATATCAAAGGCAAGATATTGTTACGAATTTGCTAATTGGTCGTTTTGCCGCTAATAAACCAAGGCTATTTTGACATTAGTTTTCTTTATTTTACTTGTACAATACAAACTTAACACATTCCAATAATTCTTTTTTCCATACACTATTACCCGACGATTTATGCATTTACCCGTATACCCATATAGCTGCAAATCTATGATTTATACAAATGCAGCCTTTTCCCGAACCATCTCGGAGTAACGCTGTCTGTTCTCGATTGTTTTCGAAAATTCAACATCAACTCAGATGGTGAAATGCCATCTGTTCCCCATTGATTCAAACTGTTCTTGTGATATTATCAAACATTCGTGGTATGTTGATATAAGGTAGTTTTTTAACTTACAGCGGCGACATACTTTTAGGCGCTATCAACATTAGGCTGTGAAGCTGCAATATACACCACAAACTGTTTGTTGACATTCTAGTCATATCTTGAAATAAATTTTGTGTAAACCATACATGTAAAGCTTTATTGTAATTATAGTTTTGTATGATTCCCCAGAATAGAACATGCTGTGCCGATTGGAATGAAGAAGAAATGTCTAAAATGTTGATTATCCGGTTATACGGCGAAATCGAAAACCTCTCGATAACTCCCTAACTCTTTTGACTGCGAATATTTCGCTTACTGGTAACGAGAGTTTCACAGTATTTTGACGGTCAATGTAATTCCCTGTAATTTTAAAATGTACGCTCTTTCATGATTTTGCAGGAAATCGGGCTGAGGTTTTTTTTAGTGGGCAACATTTGTAATACTTGAAAATTATTTAAATTGTAGGAAATATATAAAACTTAAAGAATTTGATTAAAATTTGTCTCTAAAATAATCGAGCTATTTAATAATGTTTTTTCAGTACTAAATCAGTATTAAATATTTGTAAAATTTGTATTCATGTTTATTTTTGTCTTTTGTGTTTTTATTCCTACTTTCCTTAAACAGTTTTATTTTCTTTGATTTCGTTTTCAAATCAATATCCAAATTTGTATCGAAAGCACTGCACTTTTAGTATGAAAACTACAACTGAATGTTCTTTAGCACCGATGTAACGCAAATTTCGTAACGCTTCGATAATCATACTACAACTCGTACAAAAAATAACAAATCGAATTCAAAATTCATGTTACCTACAACTATCCAACCGATCATAAAATACTAACAAATAATCCAAATATTAAGTGATGTAATTGCTTACAAGTCTATTGCCTACTAATCCATAGTAAACAAACACAAAACTGAGCCACTTCTATGGATTTCAAATATTTTACTCATATGTCACACCCTATTTAAAAAGTCATTTAGCCAAATACTTATTTACACTGCATCACACATACATCAACAGATATAAACATAGGTATTTTAACACAAAACAAATCTAAAAAATTATGTTGGAAAAACCAAAATTAACATAAATATAAATTAATCTGAGAGCAGCGTAATAAAAATGTAAATTTGAAATTTGTACATCATTTTGAAAATTTTTAATCAGAATTTTAACTTTAGAGTTAACAGAACAATAACAAAAAAAACACACTTTAATGTTAATATTCTTATAACGAAAATATTTCGTTGGATGTTTAAAAAAATTTATTTATTTTTTTATTTAAAAATGTTAACCAAATAATATTTATGTATGTAGTTTTCGACATTTGTTGCAAGTCCATAAAACTAATATCGTAATGGTTTTATATTCTAAGACACGTCCATGCTGTTGCGTCTCTTCAGAATAGTACATCTTTTTCTAACTCTATGTATAACAATTTTGTAAAATCTTTTAAAATTGTACGACTAAATTTCTTAATGACAGAGACCAGTCCGAGAGCCTCATGTGTTGGCGAAGATTGATGAACTGATTCCGAATAAAGGGGTGTGTTGATCACAAAACAATCCACATTTCCTGAGTCAGCTGCAGTTTTCAAGATACCGCAGAAACAAATTCCCAAAACTATTATTTTGCACCTTTTTGAAATCCTGCATATTTGACAAGATATGTTGGGAACTATATCAGGAACTATGTAGTTTATACAAGTAAAGGTTGTTTTTTTTACCTGCATGAGAACTTAAAATGGTAATAAAGGGTTTTTCAACAGAGACGCTACAAAAGTAAATCGATAGGGACAGCAAACCACACCATATTTTTCCCGCTCTTTTGACATTTCTCTTCAGTAAGGTTTGCCATTTCATCATGGAAAGACATACGAGCCAACAACGAGTCGAAATTATTAAAATTTACTACCGAAATTTGGAGTCAGTGGCCTCAACTTTAAGATGCCTCAACAATCAGCGATGAGGCTCATTTCTGGCTGAATGGCTTCGTCAATAAGCAAAATATGCGATATTGGTCAGACAGCAATCCACACGTAATCCATGAGTCATCATTGCATCCCGAAAAAATTACGGTTTGGTGCGGTTTATGGGCCGGCGGCGTCATTGGGCCGTACTTCTTCCGTGATGTTCAAGACCGGCACACTACTGTGAATGCGAATCGCTACCGTTCAATGATAACCGAATATTTTTGGCCCCAATTGGATCATATGGACTTGGAGGACATGTGGTTCCAACAGGACGGCGCTACAAGCCACACAGCGAATGCCACAATCAATTTATTGGAAACCAAGTTTGGTGAACGTGTTATCTCACGAAATGACCCAGTCGATTGGCCGCCTCGGTCGTGCGATTTGACGCCGTTAGATTATTTCCTGTGGGGCTACGTCAAGTCTATGGTCTATGCCAACAAGCCAGCGACGATTGATGAACTTCGTACGAATATCGAACGTGAAATTGCAGCAGTATCGGCCGATTTATGCTTGAAAACCGTCGAAAATTGGGTTCAGCGTCTGGACTTCTGCAAGCGTGCCCGTGGTGGCCATGCAAAAGAAATCGAGTTCCATACATAATGGCATCGAACGTACTTTCACAGGAATAACGAATTTCATTGGTATCTAAAACCGGTTTTGTTTTATTTAAAAAAACTTTTGTAGCGCTCTTATTGAAAAACCGGTTACAAGGCAGAAATATTGTTGAAAGCAATTTTTTTTATTATAATCTGGTACATAATTTCATGACATTTATTTTTTAAAAATGTCCGCCGCGGCTACGAGTTACATGATCCATTTGATCAGTCCAATTTTTGACTACTTTTTCCAATAAATGTGGCCGTATGGCCTCAATGGTGGCTTGAATATTGGTTTCCAATGATTCAAGAGTTGCCGGTTTGTCGGCATAAACCAATGCCTTAACATAGCCCCATAAAAAGTAATTAATCCAGAGGCGTGAAATCTCACGAACCAGGGGTCAGTGAACAGGACCACTTCTGTAAATAAATTTGCCACGAAATTGATTTTGCAATAAATCGAATGTTAAGCGCGTTGTATGACAAGTTGTGCCGTCTTGGTGGAACCAAATGTCGTTGATGTTTAGCTGATTAATTTTTGGAAACAAAAATTCCGTAATCGACATTTCGGCATCTTCTTCAATACTTCGCGCTACAGCAGCAATATTCCCTTGGGTTCGCACATTTATTTGTCTTGTGGATGGTTTTTCATCGATTAGAGTAAAATTAGTGGGAAAACAATCAATAACTCCACGAATTGCTTGCTCACTAGGCCGATTATTTTGACCGTAAAATGGACGAAGTGCTCTATGAACTTCGCGAACAGATTTATCTTTTTCAATTTCCACAATTTGGAAGCGTTGTTGCAGCGTTAAACGATTCATGATGACGTGCCAAACCTTACTGAACAGAAACGTCATTCTCAGCTGTGAAACCACACGCAAAGAAAAAACTCGTTCCTCCCAAACGGAGCAACGAACTTCTGTTAAGCCATACATGTAATTTCATTTGGGAGAACCGAAAAATGGTTGCAGCAAACGAATTATGATAAATTAAAGCTGAAACCCGTTTGGGAAAAACGAAAAACGGTTTCGCCAACTATTCCTTCGGTTACAGAAACCTAGTTGTAGTTGCTCTAAACTAAAAAAACGTTTACGAGAACTGTAAAACTTTTGCAGTAAACGAATTATGATATATTAAAGCTGAAACCCGCTTGCGAAAAACGGTTTCGCCAACTGTTCCTTCGGTTACAGCAACCGAGTTGTAATTAAAACTTTTATTAATGGCTTCCATAAGCTCTTTTTTGCTTATATTTCCAACTTTTCTGATTTTGGGGTTTACCCATAAAGTTTGTTTTAAAAAAGTGGGAATTTTTGTCTATTTGTTCACTGTCTATTTACACGTCTATCTCGCTTTGCATTCAAATAACAACTAAATGCGCAGCAAACTACGCTAATTGTCCATCCAAGATATATTGACAAGGAAGAAGCATTAGAGTGTGTGATCACTTTTATGTGTTTGCGTGAGTGTGTATGCCAAACGAGTGGATAAGACTGTGTATACTGTCGACAGAATGAGAGAAATTTACGATCTTCGTAATCTGTGCTCTCATTAGAAAAATGGCTAATTTCAGTTAACGCAAACGTTTTTTAAATTTGCGACAAATGTAATTTTGTACGCGTTTGATGAAAACGAGAACTCGTTTTCATCAACATGATACACATTTGCGATATATGAGTTTATTTGGGAGAACTATATGAACGGTTGCGATTAATAAATTAATACAAACCAATCAAAGTATTGTTGCGGCAACCGAGCAATAAACGTTTTTTTTCTTTGCGTGAATAGTTATCGATATAGATAGTTCTAATTAAGCTAAAAAAAATAAAACCTCCATAGAAATATCCTCTCCAGGAGTAGGTATCAAGTATTTCGACCGATTTAAATCATAATTGGGCCAAACCTGTTGGTGATCCTGGATTAAGTATTGTTCTTAGAAAAATCTTGAATGTAGAAGGTAGCGTACCTATCGTGTTTGAGTCAGGCCACTGACTACATGCTGCCGACTGCAGACTTAGGGCGATACCCGGAGATCATGATGCCAAATGTAAGAGGTATACCTTCCTACTCTCTGGTCATATGATCTGTACAGATGGATCCAAAATGAAATCGGGCACAGGAGAGGGGATCTCCAGTGAGGACCTTCAACTCGGGCTTTCGATGAGATTGGGCGCGAACTGCGGTGTATTCCAAGCGGAAATCCGGGTGATTACGCGAGTTGCGACTGAGATAATGAACTCGTGTTTGTATCCATCGGGTTACTTCGTCATCTGCGTTGATAGTAAGCCAACCCTCAGTGCGATCAGGGCACACATATGTAAATCTAAATTGGTAAGGGATTGCAAGCGGGTCTTGAACAGTGTAGTGTGCCCGGCAAGCTAAGACTCTGCTGTTTTCCGGGACATAGTGATGACACAGGGAATGTTGAAGCAGACTTTCTTGCTAGAGCAGGGATGCACTTCTGCTGATTTGAGATTGATTTTCTCTGCAAATCCACCAATCTGTTACTTGTGTGGCTTGATCGACTTCGACCGCGTAATTGGGGTTATCATGGGTCACTGTGATACTGGAGGTTTCACTCGCAGCTGGATTGTGACCGGTTTTGATTACTGCCGTGCTTGTGCTGATGAATAAGAGGTGGAGACCATTGAGTACCTTCTCTGTCAATGCCCAACCCTTACGGAACAGAGATATCAACACAGTTTGACATTATCAGCTGTGAAACTATAAGTAGTTATCGATATCGATAGTTCTCATGCAGGCCAATACATCTATTGGGGCTCAGCCCCCATTCTGTTAATTCAGCTTCAAATAACAATCACAATGGTTCGACTGATCTAAGTGTATAGATATAGTAAGTATAATATGCAGTCATCGTCTCTTCTTGTTACGTGTCCTAAACTTAACTTAACCTTGTTTATCAAGGTGCATTATGTGAGGGGATCTCAAAACTGCTTTAACCTTTTCTCTAGTTTACGAGATATCACGCAACCAAATTTGAAAACTTTTTATTTTTGTATTTACCTATTTCTGGGCGCTATTGATTTTGCTAGTAATATTAAATGCCATGATTTTTAAAAATTTATATTCGCACATTTTCAAAATGGTATTAGCTTTTTCGTTCTACGCGATGACGTTGATATCTCCGGATTTTCTGCCGGGCTCTGTCTCACCACATCAATATTTGCAACTAATTTACAATTCCAAGACACAAATTCAGTAAAATTATCAACCAGCGAACGAATGACAGGACTCGTTACCCTGCGTTTACACGAGGCAAGAGAGTGAGAATATGTATTAGTTGTCAAAGAAGAGAAAAAGGGATTGGGTAACGTAGACATCCAAACAATTATGAAAACAATATACTCTTAAGCAACCGCCGTCAGTGTCGTTTCGTGTAAATTCATTATTATTTACCAAAATCTACAAACAAAAATAATTTTTTCTAAATTATGCAGTCTTTTGCAACTACGTTTTGGTTCTTTTTCGCAAATTACAACGAAACTTCACCGAATTAGCCGCTTACATCAAATATTTTAACGAATTTACTACTGTCTTTGAAAAATCATGTTCACAAAAGTTGTTGGTTATAATTTTCCAAATTCATCAGTCACATAAAAAGTTAGCTCATGAATAACAAGACTGTGGTTCGCTTAAGAATTGTATAATCTTTCAGCCGACAACAAAAACAGTATAAAATGGGAGCCGATATCTATTATCTCGGCATATATATTTATTGCGAATATTTCCTGAATTTGTGTACTTCCGAACTCTCAGAGCATTTCCATAGCAAAATTTTTCATTAACATCGATATCTGCAAATTTTGGCACAAAAAACTTTCTAACCGTTCTCATTAGACTATGCAACATTTTTGAAACGTCGAGTGCAAACTCCTCGTGTGAAATTTCTCGAAGTACTAATCAAAACTAACAAAACCCAATTTGGTTTTTTCTAGTTTAGCTGCTGTTCCAATTTGATGGTCTCATGTATATTTTGGCTAAAACTTAATTTTTCCGAAGAACATGCAATTTTTCTTACGGCTATATCTCGGAAACCAATTGGTATTTTGGTTTCCTGTCTTCGGCACAATTGTAGCTATAGACTAGGAGAACAGAAGTATAAAATACACTAACTCCAAAAAACTGCATCTAGTGCGTCAAAATTGTCGAAAAAAATTGAAAACATTTTAATTTTTTCTATCTTTTTTCACAATTTCGGACCATAGCTGCCAAACTGTGAACTTACATCAGTTTTTCACACGAAGACTACAAATTTTAACTCATATCTCGTAAACCATCCACAAGGATTCGCGATTTCAGTGCCTGCATCTTCATATTGGCATTAATTATGACCGCGATTTCGGTGCCTGCATCTTCATTTTAATATTGGTAATACTTATGACTCCACCAACAAACTTCTGCAAGCAATGCATCCACCTTTTTTTTTTTTGAATCGTTTCGACCTGATTTCTGTAAGAACTCATCAAAGTGGTGATGCAGAAAATGTAATTTCAATGTCATAGATGCATTGATTTTATGAAAGTAATTGAGAAATCCCAGCTCTGACCACCTTAAAAAAAATATTTGTTTCGGCGGCGGCGGTCACCTCGCATAGTGACGGCGACACTACCGAGTATTAAGCCATGAAAAAGCTTCTCAAAATATCGTTCGGAATCGGTGTAAAACTGTAGGTCCCAATCAGTGAGTGAAAACTGGAAAGCGCACAACTCAGTGATTGTGAGTAGCTCTCCCCTGTTCCTTCATGGGATGTAAGGAAGCAATTTATTTTATAATTGAGCATTGTTTTTACCAATTTCTTTGCTTCGTCTGGCTGTACACGATTCTTTTCTAAAACGCCCTCGATTACAGCTTTTAGTGCATCCTAGGTTTTCCGGTGGTTGTTTGTCAACACGTTCGTGGATCTTGCGCTTTACATACATTTTTTTATATCCGGCCCTTTGAGAACACCTGTTGATAGAAAAAAAGCCTTTATGCAAAATTAATTAGAACGAAGTGAACAAACATAGATATGAAAATATTTAAATAGACAATAATACCTTTTTTAATTTTGACATTGCTGAGATTTTAAAAGATTCAATTATATAAATAGCCTACTGTTTATTTATAAATATTCATCAATTTCATGTTTTTTCCGAAACCCGTGTCATAAAATGTTGATCTGATAGTTAGTACATAACATGGGGAAAGTTTTTAAAATAGATTGAATTCAAATAAAATCATTAATTACTCATTATTCTGCAACCCAAACAAAAAATGAAATTCTTGGGACGAAAATGGTGAAAAAATAATATAACATTTTTCGAGATTTTTGCAATTTTGAGGCACTAGATGCAGTTTTTTTGGGGTTAAGTTATTTTACACTTTTCCTTTCCTAGTCTATAGCTACAATTGTGCCGAAGACAGGAAAATAAAATTCCAATTTGTTTCCGAGATATAGCCGTGAGAAAAATTGCATATTCTTTGGAAAAATTAAGTTTAAGCCAAAATATACAAGAGGCCATATAAATTAGCCTAATCGCCAACGGTGTTGAATTGCGAACTGTAGCTGCCAAACTTTTATTATTTTTAAAATATGTTGTTATTTCGTGTGGCGCTCCATATACAATAACCATGAACTGTCAGACATCACGCTGTCCTTTTTTTTTTATCAACAATAACACTTTACCGCACAAATGACGCGAAATTCCAATCTTGTGTGAATTATGGGACACCTTTTATTTATAAATGCTGATTTGATACTACTGTGCCATTAAAAAAATACCAAATTTGATTTCCGCTTTTCAAATATGATGCATTATTTTCTTGGAAAGCTGTAGTTTTCGAGATATCACGTAAAAAGAACTCAATAAAATATCAATTTGTGGTAATTTTTAAAAAGGTATCTCTCGGAGACACGAAAAGATGTCCATAAAATCAAATATATATTATGATATTTTTCAAATCTGCAGACTTATCCCATCGCTGGCAACACACGACAAGTGACATTTAGCCGAGCTGTGTAATTGATTTTACTAATCAAAGATCAACGTTTATTGGTGCATTACTCGCATTCGTGGGGACCATCGTTGTGAATTCTTTACAGTAGTCGCGTATAATTGTCTTCGTACGAAATAATGTTGGCATAACAACTCTGTAATTGACTTCGTTCACGAAATTTTCATAAAAGGCTAAGTACCAAACAGTGAATGCAGCGGCGTTTCCATATATGAAAACATAACTGACAACCATCGTATTACGGGTTGTATGTTAACATGAAGATGGTAACCCTTAAAATTCGATTTTTTAAACAGGCAACACAACCCCTTCCTTGTTCCAGTTTTACAAATAAAGTCCCAAAGTATGAATCTGAATTATTAAAGAAACTTTATATGGAACGCAACCCGACCTCGTCGTCATCAAGAGAACGTAGAGAGAGGGACAGCGATTTTTGTATATTTCTCTGTGATGGAACTCATACAATCACAACATTTCGCACCGGACAAAAGTGTGCATTTAGAATAAAGGCCAGTATTAAGATCGTTCGTGTGAAACTAATTTTACCAAAAATATTTTTATACAGTGAAATTTGTCAGTAATAAATCAATGTTTGTTTTCGGAGTCCTTTTGACACTATTTTATGTATTGAATGAGAATTGGAAACATTGATAATTTTCGTCACTATAACACAGGCATTTTTTTCGCGAGAACTATTGAATTTAGTACAGTCCATGTGTATAAATTGCAAGTCGGTCGCGGCATTCAGTTTGTAGTTGACATCCGTTAAAATCGAATAATATTTTAATTTTTACAAACAACCCAAAATATTTATCAAGATTTTTTTAGCCACAGAAGTTTCACAAAATATTCTTCATTGATTGAATGACAAATTTTCGTTATCAGTATGAAAATTTTTCATCGAAAACTTAGTGCCGGCGACTTTCTCCAGTAATTACCCATGAAAAAGTTTCTCAAATTCCGTTCGAAATCGGTATAAAAATGTAGTGGCCAATCAGTGAGTCTAAAAATAGACGGCGCACAGCTAACTTATTGTGAGAAGCTCTTTCATATCCCTGGAAAACTAAGTTGAAGGAACTATGAATTAGTTTCGCTGTTTCAGTGAAATATTTCTTCGGCTGAAAATTAATGACGGTATTCGTAATGTATATGAAGAATTTCGTAACAATTATGAAGAAACTTTCAGTGAAATTAATTTCATTGTTCCAACAAACTGTTTCTTTGGCAATATTTACGAAGGAATCTTTCGCAGTGTTTGACAATTATATCTGAGAGCTACAATTATCAGCTCTAACTACATTTCACTAAAAAAATGTCTGACACGTGATAAATGTCTGTGACTTATATATCGAGGGCCGTCCTTTAAGTGACAAGCTCCAAACGATGGTATGCAGATGACGTTACATTTAAAGCTTCAAAATATTTTTTTGTAAATGCAATAACATACTTTAACTACTTTGGAATGTCAAGTCGGTTGCGACAACACTCAGTTTGTGGTTGATGTCCATTGAATATGTGGAGAATGCAGTGGACGTGGAATCGACTGACGATATTTTTTTTTTTGCCGCCAAGAAATGTTCAATGAAACTTTTTCATCTCTGAATAACTCTGTCAGACCGCCAACGAGAGACTGTCAAAAATTCTTTCGATCTCGTGTGTGTATTTGAGCAGTTTTTAGCATTCGCGGCACCCATATCGTCGATAGATTTCTAATGCTCAAATTGTGTATAATAACTTCATCAAAAATCTGCTCATATATTGAAATATTCAATGTAGAGAGTAAGAGAGGGAGAGAGTTGTAATGCTTGTTTTTTGTCATTTGAGGCAAGAGAAATTTTGAATGTCTACTTTAGTACAGGGTGTCTCAGTAAGAATTCACTTTTTCATTTTATAATAGAAACACGTATTTTTTGAGATAGTTTTGAGTTTTTATTGGATTGTAAAGAAGACGTGATCCGATTAAATATGAAATAAAATATCCGTCAAATGGCCCCCACGGCTCTTTTCATGAAATTTTCATGACTTTTTCACAGAGATGTGGCGGTATCTCACCGATGACGCGTTATGTGTCGGATTTGAGCTCAGGCATTGTTTGTGGCCGTCGGTGGTGCAATGGGTAGTGTGCGCGCCTCTTGTACTTGAGATCCAGGGTTCGATCCCTGCTCTGACCACCTTAAAAAAAATTCTTTCGGCGGCGGTCACCTCGCATAGTGAAGGCGACACTATCGAGTATTTAGCCATGAAAAAGCTTCTCAAAATACCGTTCGGAATCGGTGTAAAAACTGTAGGTCCCTATCAGTGAGTGAAAAATTAGAAAGCGCACAGCTCACTGGTTGTGAGAAGCTCTCCCCAATCCCTTCATGGGATGTAATGGGAAACGGTTTTTTTTTTATTGTTTGTGGTTTATTCGCATAAACCCGAGATTTCACAAAACCTCAAAGAAAGAAATCGCAGGGCATTAAATTCCATGATATTGGTGGCCAGTTGACATCAGAATTTCTAGAGATAATTCTGAAAATCGTTGCTGCAATAAATCGATTGTTTCATGCGCGGTGTGGTAGGTGACGCCGTCTTGCTGAAACCACACGTCGTCCAGATCCATACCATCCAGTTGAGGCCACAACAAATCTGTCATCATGTTCCTGTAACGTATGACGTTCACAGTCACTGTAATTTCGGCCTCATCTTCAAAAAGGTAAGGCCCAATCACGCCGCCTAAGCAAAACCGCACCAGACAGTTGCTCGTTGTGGGTGCATTTGTTTATCATGGATTGCATGAGAATTTTCCGAGCCCCAAATTCAACAGTTTTGTGTATTCACGAAGCCATTAAGATGGAAATGCGCTTCATCGGAGAAGTTAATTTTTTTTTTGAAAAATTGGCATTGACTTAACTTTACTCCATTACCCGTTGAACGAATTGCCGGCGCTTTCCCCGGTCTGCTGGTTTGAGCTCCTGAGTAAGCTAAATTTTGTACGCATGAAAGTGGAGGTCTGTTGGCAAACTTCGCTGCGTAGTGCTTCATGAAATTTGTAGTTGTTGAGAACAATCCCGAATTGTTGTTTTCAGGTTTTCGGCGACACTCTTGTTTACAGCAGCAATGTTTTCAAGAGACCGACCAGTACGTTGACGCACAGGGGTGTTACTGTTCTTCTTTCTTAAATTTTTGTGACCACTTTTCGAATGATTGGCACATTAGATGGACTTTCTCGACTGAAAATTCTTCAAAGTTTGCGAGCGGTCTCAGCAAAACCTTCCAAATTTTTGTAATAAGTTTTCGCAATTATAACGCGTTGCTCTTTCGTAAAGCGCTCCATTCTTAATAATCGGAATAAACATGTGTGAAATTTCCGAGTTGCCACTTTCACAAAAAAAAAATCCACTAAATTTAAAAAGTGCAAGCTTACTGAGATACACTTTACATAGTTTTTGCCAAGACGTTCTAGAATTAGACGATCAGAAGATGTGCGCAATTTGGCAACCCTGGTAAAAGAGAACCAAAAAGTGCCAGAAATTCACTAAAAGGCATTTCTCTCACGCGTTATATTTTGATTATTTTATACTTTTTGCATAGTTTATGTAATTTTACTTCAACATGGTTGGACTTTGTATAGTTATACACAATAACACTATCAAAAATCTGCTCGAGAATTGAAATATTCAGTGAAGAGAGTAAGAGAGAGAACAGAGAATGGTTAAGGTTTCAGTCGTTGTGTTTGATGGCATTATTTGTGTGAAGAGAAATTTTGGCTGTCTACTTGTAAATCGTTTTTGGTTTTTGTGCCAACGAATTCATTCAGTCTCGCTTTCGTATTCGAACAAGAAGGTTAATTGTTTTTGCATTGCACTGAGAGAAATGTGTAAAGAAGAATGGGAATATAATTTTTGTTTGGCTAAACACGAATGTTTAGTGTGTTTCTGTAAGTGCTGTTCAAACATACAACGACAGAATTAAGGTTGTATGAGTTTAGCGGTTACTGCTCTATATTCAATTTAATCAGGGATTATATTTATTTATCCAACTCTTTTCTGGGACCAATAAAAACTCAGAAATGTCGTCTTAACATTTTCCAACTTTGCTTTAAATTGTTCGCGTACTGAAAAATTAAAATCCAATTAAAATAGCCCATATCCACCAATTTCAGTTCAATTAATTAACTCTTATTGAGGGCCACCAACATATCAGAAATTTTGTTTTAACCATTCCAAAGTTTGGTTCAAATCGGACTACATATTTCATTTGTCCCGTACTGTTTTTTTGTGTTTCGCCAATAAACTGTATTACATGTACTTAATAAATTTCGGGTTTTCCCTTGAGCTGTATTAGAGTGGCATTTGTGAATAAAATAGTGTTACGAATTTACTAATTTTTTGGCGCTGTTTTACTTTCCATTAATAAAACGGGGTTTTATTTAAATCACGAAAAATACAGCAGTTCTCTTTATTTCAGTTGTACAGTACAAAACCTAACACTTCCAAAATAAGTCTTGACTCAATACCACACAATTACTTGACGATGTGTGGTTTTACGCGTTTGAAATTAGACGTATCCAAGAATCTCTCCAATCGGTTATTTATATCAGTTATAACTTCTTCTCCCAGTTTCCAGAACCATCTCGCAGTAACGCCATCTGTTATCGATTGTTTCGCCGCGACTCAATCGTTAGTGGTGAGATCGCATAATAGCGCCAGCGAATTCATCAACCGTACTTGGTGAGGTTGTAGTATATGGTAACTTTAAACTTAAAGTGAACACTTATCGACATTGAACTTTACTAATCTGTTAGTGCAATTAAGCCGTAATACAAACTGTTGGTTAACATTCTAATCTTACTTTGAAATACTGTGAATTCAAATATCAGTTAAAACATGATCCTACTCAAATCCTGAATGTTTGGGCATTAAGTCAAAGCTTTCAGAGACCACACGTTTTGTCGTAGGTGAAATTTTAAACATACGTAGGAAACTGTGTGATATTCAAATTTGTGTATCAATGGAAAAGTGGTTCGCTTTTAATGACAAATTTATGTTAGAAGGTGAAAGCATTTCCAGTTCATAAACAGACATACAACGTTTTCAAATCAATCTGGAATTTTATGAACTTAAAGTTATACGAGGTTATTTATGTCGCCCTGTGTCACTCCAACACACGTTTAGGCTTGAATTGAAATTGATTTTTTTTAATATTTGTTAGAACAAGAAGAAGACTTCGTTTTAATTTTATAGATTTACAGCAAATGTCGACAGATGATATAAAATAGATTCTGTTTGAATAACAATTAATTTTTGAATATATAACTTTTTTTTGTATTTGTTACCTAATTTTTTTTGTATATTGTTTTTTTATATATATATTTTGTTTAATAAAAACAAATGAATTTCTTCAACAATAATGATTTGATGAAAATTAATATTTATTTTGTTTTTTTTTTTAATAAAAGTTTTAATTAACTTAAATATTCCCTTTCCAAGAATAATTTCTAAACAATTAAAATTGTTTTTACTAAGACGACATACCAATGTTATTCTTAATTTTCTTTCTTTTTCTTCCCAATTTTTTTACTTTTACACAAAAATAAAATTAAATTGAAATTAAAAAAAAAATTAATATAAAATTTTAAATGAAATTATAATAATATTTAAAATGTGATGTAGGGTTCTCAAGGGCGTTTAGTAGCGACAATACATCTTGAATTCGGTCTCTGTACCAAAGATTGTGTGTGTACCGAAATATTTCGTTCGCTTTTTAAATAGATTCTAGCAAAAGCTCAAAGTCATTACAACTCAATAGATTATCAACCCACCACAACCATCCGACAACCAATATCAAATAAAAAATTTATTTAAAAAAAAAACAACATTGACATATAAAAAAAAACTACTAAAATAAATTAAAGAGGCCAAATTACTTATTGTTAGATTGAATAAGAAAATGCTAAAAAAAATTACAAACAAATTCAGCAACAAACCACATCACCCTAATGTACATTTCTAAAGTACCTTTACTTTAAAATTCATTAATTATTTATAATTCTCAAATGCTTTAACCAAACAACAACAACAAAAACACAACTAAAATTTAAGATTTTTTTTATTTATTTATTTTGTACATTTATAGAAATCCTATTTACTGTAGTAAAATCATTAGTATTATTAAAAAACAAAAAAACAATAAGATCTCATCTTAAAATTTGTTGAACTGATTCGAAATTTTATTGAAATGTTGTATAATACAAACATACTATATTTATAACATATATATTCGAGATATCTCGGAAATACTTACCATATTTACATTTAAATTTATATATAATATTATATACTCGTATATAGAACTAAATGTACGCCAAATTTTTAGACAATATTTTTCTAAATATATGTATAGTTTTGTTTTGAATTTTAACACCTTTTCTATGCAAAGCTTTAACATTTGCTCAATCTATCTTTTTTGTCCTTTTTAACACAAATATCCTTGTGCATTATTATGTGCTTTAAATGTTAATGTTCTAAGTTATTTATTAATTGTATTTTTCTCTGTGTACCAAAGATTTTGATGAATATGACTAAAGTGACATTAAGACAAGATTACTACACATCAAATATATTCTTAAAAGTAACTGACTGCCCAAAAATGAGTCCTTAAAGTTTAAAGTAATGTCACGTGATAGAGTCGAGCACGCTACCCATTTCAATAAAAACAAAATTCAATATTTGATAAGGGTTCACTTTTTTTTATGGCCGGGGTAGTCCCCAGTGGTATCTATGACGTTAGAATATACCAATTTCTCTGGCATATGAAAAATGCCCATGTGAAATTTCATTTTGACCGGTCCAGTCGGTTGATTTATTTAAAATGTTTCGACAAATATCCCACCATGCAACGGTCTGGCGCACAGGTGTGTAGCCGCCATGGTAAAGATGCATAAATTGGTCTACGAATTGCTTCCTCATTCGCCATATTTTCCGTATTTAGCCCTCAGTGACTACTTTCTATTTCCAAACCTGAAGAAATGGCTCAACGGTAAGAGATTTGGGTCGAATGATGAGGTCATCGGTGGAACAAGCGCATACTTTGAGGATCTTGAGAAAACCTATTATTTGAAAGAAATACAAACAAACAAAATTGGAAAAACGTTGGACTAAATGTGTCGAGCTAAAAGAAGACAATATTAAGAAATAAACCATTTTTTGCCTAAAAAGAATAATTTTTATTCAAATCGTCACTGAGTTGTCAAACTTCCATTATAGGTCAATAAACAAATGAAGTAGTTTGATTCCTACCTGAAATGGGGTAAATCGTCGAGTTCGCTACAGGATTCTTAATAGCTAGCGAGTCAAAATATCGTAATATTTTATCTCTAATAGAGACATCTACGGACAAATGCCTTCAATGTCAAACAAAAATTTAATCCGGCGGCTCTCAGCCCGCGAGCCGGGAGCCATAGCTTTAAGCCGGCTCGTGAACCAAGAGCTGACAAGTTAAAATTTGGTTGCCGGCTCGGGGGATGGGAGGCGACATGTTGAACTATGGCTCCCGGGTTGCGAGCGGACCAATTCGAGCCGTGGACCGCTCACGACTTTCATTCGACTTGCTCAGTGTAATTGGGTCATATGTTTTCGGGACAATGTCAACAATTGGGCCCACATTTCTGCGTCAGACAGCAAAACAGGCATAATAAGAGTTTGATATACACATGTACATACATAGCTGGATTCTTGTTATTCGGGAGACAGAGCATTTTCTCTGAAATACTATATGTGATCACGATGGAAGCAAGGTAAATAATTTCGCCCACCACCTAAGGGGTAGTCGTTTGGAATATATATGTCTGTTAACATTAACTTTTTGACCTCATTTACTATTAAACCCACTTTAGCTGATTCCTTGTTTATCCTTGCAAAAATATATTGCAGTAAAATCTCGTAATAGGTGTCCAATGGCACTAGGCGAGCAGCATAATTTTTTCAGTGAAATAAAAAAAATTGTCGCATCTAACGGATCTGTCTTTCAAAATTGTTTTTGCAAATCCTTCTCCTCCAGTTGACACTTATTCCATTCTCTCTCCACAAAAGAAAATTTTGAAATATTCAAAGATTTCTCTAATAGTCTAACACGGCCGTTAGTTTCAAAATTTCATGATTAAGGGTCACTTTCTCAATGTTCGGTTATGTTTTATCGTAACGATAAAGTGCCGGTTAGCAGAATTTCATTTTCTCAATGTATACTTAAAATTTATCCGGCCGATTATGTTTATAGGAGGTCTAACGCCGGTTAGTAGTTTATCGGAACGGTAAATGAAAACAGCTGACAACTGTTAACTACAGCTGGTTTGTTTTCATGTTGTTGTGATTTAAGTATTTGGTTTTCTAAAATTTACTTACGCTCTTCTACCAGATTAACAAGTAAATGTTCTTCGGCAACTGAGAAGTTCTTCCCTCGGCGTGTTTTTGATTGTTTTCCGCCATAATTTAAATAAATTACACTTTGCACCAAAACAATAATAAAGGGTGTCTCAGTAAGATGCACTTTTTAAATTTACTGTAATTTTTTGTGGCAGCTCTGAAATTTGGCACCTGTAACATATGTTTATTCCGATTATTAAAAAGAGCTTTACGAAAGAACAACGCTTTATAATTGTGAAAACTTATTACAAAAATTTGGAAAGTAATGCTGAGACCGCTCGCAACCTTCGAAGAATTTTCAGTCGATTAAGTGCATCTAATGTGTCAACCCTTCGAAAAGTGATCAAAAAAATTAAATCAAGCGATTTAACAGCATGCAATTTCTTTCTTTGAGGTTTTGTTAAATCTCGGGTTTATACGAATAAACCAGAAACAATTCCTGAGTTCAAATCCGAGATCCAACACGTCATCGATGAGATACCACACACATCTCTGTGAAAAAGTCATGGACATTTTCATGAAAAGAGTAATGGCCTGTCATCAGAGTCATGTGGGCCATTTGGCGGATATTTTATTCCATACTTAATCGGAACATGTCCTCTATACAATGCAATAAAAAAATCGCAACTATCTCAAAAATTACGTGTTTTTATTTTGAAATGAGAAAGTGCATTCTTACTGCGACACCCTTTAAAGTAATCAGCTGAGATCTTACAGTGCTGAAAACTATTTACAACTATCGTACATTTCGTCGGAGTTGCCGGCGTAAAACATCTAACATCCTGTTAAATTACCCGGAGTATGAGAAAATAAATTAAAGTAGGTATTAGTTAAACGGACCAAAGACTAATACTTATAGTAGACCTAATAGTTCTCTCACCAAATTTATGACATTTGGCCTGGTGTGATATTTACGTTCGATGTTGAAAAGTATTGCTTTACTAATACCAGATAGAGGCAATGGTTCAAAACAACGAACAAAATAACAACAACGGCATTTCGTTTTGAGTGTTAAAATTAAATAAAATAGTTTAAAACACATTTAAATTTCACAGTTTTTCACCAAAACGACATGAAAAATTAAAGCAAGAAGTTATTGTAATTCCACCTGGTGGTTGTAACTTTTCGTCAAACATCTATCTATCACACCGACCACATCAAGAAGAGTGTGAAAGGAAACGTCAGATGAGCCAAATTTTCTCTCTCTAGTATGATTTACTCTATGAAATGGACAGTGAGAAAATGACCCTTTATAGTGTTGAATGTTTCATCCCTTTCACCCATAATCTTCTGAAATTGCTTGCAGTTTCTTGTTCCAAATATAAAAAATATTTGATAGTAGGGCAAAGTTTTAAATTTCAATGAAAAAGTTTTGCTTGGCTGTTTGAAACAAAATCCTCATTTGAATTGCCTCAACGGACGGACGGGGTGAAGCAGGGTAGCATGCAGCGTATATGGTCTTTTTGACAGATTAGGGGAAAGATTATTGCTTTGACTATTATCCAATTTTTGAGTCTGTACACTTGATATATACGTATGTATGTGTACATCATTAATAAAAAACCAACCCTTAAACAAAATACATAGTTTTTGGCTATAAATTCTTTATATATGATAACTCCCCGTTGTCCAATCCCGCCCATATTTTGAAAGTTCATTTTTGTCGTCGGTATTAGTTTGCCTGCGAAGTTTCAGCTCGATTTGATCACGGGAAAAGGGTTAAAAATCAATCCAAAGTTTCCCCGGCATGCATACAGACAGATGAAGTTAATATAAAGAATTTAAAAATACACACAGTTCAAATCCTCATTTGAATTTTCTGATCGGGTCTATATGGTCTATGTCGGATATGGTATGTTTGACCGATTAAGAAATATTATAAGCTTTGACTTATTATCCAATTTTTGAGCCTGTCCACTTGATATATACGTATGTATGTATATATGTACATCATTAATAAAAATACACAAACAGTTTAAATGTGAAATGCGTTTCTTGTTTGTTACCATCTCCCCCCATTCTACAATCAATCAGCCACACACACACCCCCATCGTTATTCACTCGAAACTGCGAACGAAATTCATTGACGTTCATTTCCCGAAGTAACAGGCGCCCAGAATTGCAGAAAAAGTAGCAAGCAAATTTGTAGTTTAATGTTTTTACAGTGCACCCTGTAGCTGCCGAATGGATTCGCCTAAAGGTATGCAATGAAAAATATATAATAAATTTTTATATGAATCACCCTGTGCCAGTAAAAAAAATCTATGGATTTGCCGGTAGTGAAGTTGTGTGTACATACACAGAAAAAAAACCTAGTGTAAAATTACCTAAATTCATTGTCTGATATCAGCCCAATGCACTGGGCAACATACGGTGAGCTGTTTAATTCGGCTATATTACCAAAAAACGCAAGCAATTTTATGTTCACCAACAATATGACAGTTTGCCTTGCATATTTGTAGACTTACCCAATGCAAAAAGGGCAATGTACAGAATTTATTGTAGGTGAATTAGATTAGTTTCAATGTGCAATCTTACCAAATGTTCAGCTCATTTTTTGCATATTTACGGAAACAAATTTTGTTTTTAATTAAAGAATTGTTTATTGCATTGTTGCTTACAATAGTAATAATTAAATAAATGATAATATTATAATCACCAGTTACCAGGCTCCTCAATTGTAGTTGCACTTCTCGTTTGTCACTACCGGAAAACTCCAGCTACGTTCCCTGTGAAGAAAGTTATTAACGATTAGATAAAAGTATCAAACTCTAGGGTATCAAATTTATTCGTTTCTACAAACGATACACATTTCTATTCTTCAAATGGCTAAGAGATGTACATTTTCCTGTTGATTATTAAAACATGTTCGACAGTTTTCCATTGATCAATACATAAGCAACAGAACTCACTATTTTATTTACAAAAGTTCTACAATATAGACTTTTTGCCGGTAGAAATGTTTTCTGCAGATTACATTTTCATTTACATTTCGTTATGAAATCTGTAAATTTACACTTGTTTTTAAGATATTTAATAAAACGGCGTTTAGAAACTTTGGCAAAATTCTTGTTTGGTTATTCTTTTCACAAATTAATGGTTACATACATACACATACAGCCGTCGGTGGTGCAATGGGTAGTGTGCGCGGCTCTTGTACATGAGATCCTGGGTTCGAAACCGGCTCTGACCACCTTCAAATTTTCTTTCGGCGGCGGCCGCCTCGCATAGTGAAGGCGACACTATTGAGTATCTAGCCATGAAAAAGCTTCTTAAATTACCGTTCGGAATCGGTGTAAAACTGTAGGTCCCAATCAGTGAGTGAAAACTGGAAAGCGCACAGGTCAGTGATTGTGAGAAGTTCTCTCCATTAATTATATTCCAGTGTAATTAGTGTGTTTTTTGTGAAAGAAATCATATCACTCAAATTGGAAACCCCTTTATTAACTACGGCAAAATAATGGTCGACACAAGTACAAGTTAGACATAGTATTATAGCCAAGAAGCCACATTTTGTAATAATGTTATCAATAACTCTAAAACTGTGTGAAATACAGTTAAGAATTTCGAAAATAATAAATTAAATATTTTCAATTTTCCAAGCTTGAAAAAAGGGGGAAAAAAGATAAATAAAAATTTTTCCGCGCGATATGAACAATTACGTCAAAATATGTCAAAAAAAAAAACATAAAGACAAAAATATTATAATTTTTGTTTTCCTTGAAATCGAAAAATAAGAAAGCTATCAAATTTGGCTTAATTTCTAAAATATACCCAATTGCCCAACTTTGAATGTTATTATTTAACTATAATCCTTCACTCCTTACCTAAAATTGGATTTTTGTAGAACTCAAACTTGTTTACTGGATCAAAATTTATTGATTTTTGCCGATGGAAATCGATTCTTAACCATTGTACGCCGGCAAACAAGGAGTGGGCGTCTGTCCTAGACACAGGTGTTAGAATTATGTTGTAAATTTCCTGGTGCTGCTGTGTAATATGGTGTGCTGGCTCGACTCTAAGGCTTCAGAGTGTGTTAAGACCGTCTACTTTTCTTAAACAAATTTTAGAAAACATTCATCAAAATCTTAAAAAAAAGCACAAATATTTTACCTTTTTGTATGTCCCACATTGTTTTTAATATAAATATTTCATTTAATTTTAATTTTTTTTTCAAACATTTTCATATTTTTCTAGGATTATTTATATAAATTTTATTAGGACTTAAGAACCGATAAAAGAAAAACAAAAAACATTTAAGTGCATTATATACTAAAAAAAAAAACAGGAAAACTATTTATTAAAGAAAACGAAGAAGAGAAAAAACGTCCTCAAGAAAATATTTTTTTTTCTTATAAAACAAAAATAGGTCTTAAAATGTAAGTTATCGCCAAAAAAAAACTCATAAGCATCTATATATTTATTTAGTTTCATTGGAGTTCAAATTAATAAGACATTTTGGTTTCACATTCTAATAAAAGTCATAATAATCTACTTAAATGTGCTGTGAGAACTAATAACCCAAAAAAACTAAATTAATGGCCGGAAATCCTTTTAAACTCTCCAAATACCAACTATTAATCGGATGGAAAAATCATATAGAAATGATAAATATTAAGGCAAAATTTTTGTTAATTGTTGTTGCTGCTGCATTTTGTCCACTTCTAACATGTGTGCGTGTGTGTACTGTGCTAAAACCGTAAAAAAAATCTGCTCCTGGTATTAAATGGGTCCTACCTAATAATACCAATCATCAGCTACAATTATTATTTTATTCAAATTTTTTTTAAATATTTTTTTTTTCTTCATGTATATATGATAATAAGTTTTATAATATTTATTTTTAAACCTTTTTATATATTTTGAAATTTGTAAACCCCCCTAAAACTGTTTATTTATTTTTTTATTGCAATTTTTGTTAATTTTTTACTAATTTTTTCTTTAAATAATTGAATTTTATTTTCTCTCGACACACAGAGTCCACTACCACCAGCATCTATGACGACTTCAACATCTGGTGCCGATGAAAATTTAAATCAGCAAAGTTAAATTTATAACCAAAAATTAAAATCACAAAAACATTCAGAAAAATATTGAAATTTTTAACAAAAAAACATAATAAATAAATAAGACCAAACGAAAAATTATCACTTCAACAATTTGAAAAAAAAAAATTCTTAAAAAACAAAAATCACATGAAAAGTAAAAGATATCGAAAAAAATCACATATTTATCATCTTCATATATCAAATAAACAAAAAATAAATACTATTACATCAAAGAGAAAGACAACAAAATCTATATCTACATATTTATTCAACAGTTAAAAAGAAAATCGATGATATATATAATTATAGATATATATACACATTTAAAGAAATAAACAACAAACCTATATTCATACAAACACCAAAAACAAGAGCAAGCGATTTTTTTATTTCCACCTACATACCCACAGCTAAATGGCAATAAATACAATTTAATTTTAATTGAAACAAAGAAAATATTTCATCAAATTATCATTACGAAAAGAGCGATTAATAGTATAGTCAAGTATATTAAATGTTGACTCAACAGAATTAATTGGTAGAAAATTGTGTTCACCCCCTTTTTTGTTTCACTTAAAGAAACCACAGTATTTTTATAATTGACATAAATTTTCAATTTAGAATTGTTTTTAGACAATTTAAATTAAAAAAGTATCAGTTGAATTATTTACAGTGTAGACCAATTTTTTTTTTTTTTTTGTTAATAAATCATACATTAGATTTACAAAAAAAAATATATAATAAAAATTGTGACTTGTATGAACGTCTTTAGTCACGATTTAATTAGAATGTCTTCATAAATTCGGTGAACAATTTTAATTGTCATAAATGGATCAAAACAATGTCATTGAAGTTATGAAAAAGATTCGTATAAATTTTACTAAATTACGAAACGGCTCCATTGGAAAGTTTCAAAAAATATTGTTCATTGATTCGGTGAGAAATATTTATTATTATCGATTTAGGAACAATGTACTCATACATTTAGTGAATAATTTTATTGTCAGAAATGGAACAAACAAATTTTCATTGATTTTATGGAAAATATTCACATTAATTTAACAAATTGAATTACAAAATTTGAACAATTTCTTTAGTATCGACTAGTATTCGATTTAGTATTCATACATTGAGTGAATAAATAGAACAAACAAATTTTCATTGATTTTATGGAAAATATTCACATAAATTTTACAAATTGAATTAAAAAATTTGAACAATTTCACATTTTTTCTGAAAACATGATGATTTATCCGACCTTGAGTAATATATTCAAAGTTAAAGTGTTCGAGCGTTTGGTCATTTTTGTATATAATTTTATTCTCCAATATTTCGCTGCACTTTGGGTAGCATCGTCAAGAAGATAAACGTCATTATTAATTAAAAATTAAATGAATTAATAAACAAATAATATAACAACATTTTTAAATAATAATTGCGTTTATCTTCCTGACCATGCTACCAAAAGTGCAGCGAAATATTGGACAATACAATTATTTAAAAAAAACGCCCAAACGCTCGAACATTTTAATTTTGAATATTTATAGAAAAATTTAAAAAAAATATACATAAATGATTTTTGAATTTTTGATTATTTAAAATTCAAAATACATCAACAACAAAAATTCAAAATAAAAACACCTCAATTGAAATTCAAAGAAAACCAATTCATCAGTCAAATTCCATCAGGAAATTGAAATAAATCGATTGAAAATATTCCAATTTTAAAATCATAATTCTTGAAATAAAAATCAACAGACAATGGAATTTCAAAAGACAAAATTGATCAATTTAGAATATCAATTAAGTCGTTTTAAACTCCTTGTTTTAAATTGTACAAAATTTAAATTTAATTAATTTTACATGTATTAAAAAGACATCAATTAATATTCCAAAGATATCATTTAAAATTCAAAACACATCGACTGCAATTCAAAAACCGTCTATTGAAATTCAAAACCAACACTTAAAATGCAAATAGACTTTTTGGAATTTTTACCAGTTGACAGATGCAAAGTTGGACAGGTGATTAGTTGGACTGGCGTTCGTCGGTTTATTCAACAAATATAGAGTTCAATATATCACGCGAAATTGTTGAAAATCCATAAAAATACTGACGAAACATTTTCACCAGTGTAGTACTGCGATGTTCATGCGAAATGTCAGCAACATGTATCGAGAAACATTTGAATGTCTCTACAAAAACTTAACCAACATTCAAATCGTAGAAAGTAGAAATCAATGTTGTCAACTCAAAAACACAAGATTTGTAGTATAAAGCGAACTACAAACTTGTAATTCATGAGCATGAATTTGATCAATAACTTCTGATCTAGCTGATAAATTTGAAAATATTTCCATCAAATTATGTGAACATGATGATAGTGTATCATGATTTTTGGTATCAAATAGGGCGGTAAACCGACAATAAACATCAATGATAGCTGACGCTCATGCTCATGAATGGCAAGTTTGTGGGTCGCTTAAGAACTGGAGAGGTAACGAATAATTAAAGTGTCAACACTGGTTTGTTTGCTGATCGATTTTATGACATCTTCCAACAAAATATTTTTTGAGCGGAAAATTAATGAAGGGTGCGTAGCATTCATTAGTGATGTGTGGCAAGCACCGGCCCGGTTCTGCAGAACCGTTTCCTCTATTCTGTTCATCACTAGTATTTATAAAGGGTTTCGTAACATTTACCAAGAAAATGTTTTCAGTTTATGTTTGAATAGTATTCATCAGCAGACAATTATAAAGCCCAACATTTTGTTCTCATTGTTAAACAAACTCAGAGCCGAACGCCCACGATCGAAATCACACGAAGAAGCTTTTAGTATGCATACGTGTGTCGGCAGTGCAGGAACAGTATTTAGCTGTCCACCACGCGTGTTATTATGGAAATTCAAAATTTGGGCACCGGCATACCCAAGAAACTGGAGTTGCGTTTGTTTCCAAAAATGGGATTCGAAAATTGGAATTTTCAGACAACCTGCGTTGGATGGAAGTCCAGAAAACAGCTGGAACGGCTTTTTGAATACTTTAGTTGCTTGTCAATTTCGCAGCGAAAAACATGAGCTTCACAATGCTTTCCGTGCAAACGCACGTAGTACTCATGTAAAAGCATCATAGACTTGTTGATGTTCAATAATCCATGCAATGAACTCTCTTCGCTGTGCATGGTCTTTAGGCTTCAGTTTTTGTGTCAATTTGTACACCATAGAAATGTCAGCTATCAAAAATTTGTTCTTCTTATGGTTGGCAACACTCTACCCAACAAATGGTGGCAAATTCAAATCTGGCATGAATTTTGAAACAACCCCAATTCGTTTAACGCCTCAACCATACCAGGTCAATTTACAGGTTCAATGATGGGGACGGAATATGACGTCCCGTGGCATCATTCGATAAAATGTGTAAATAGTAACAGCCACTTCTACCTAAGCTTAATTTATATTCCCGATCATACCAAATTTGAGAGTGTCATCTTTGTAATCACTTGACATTAGTTTGGGCATCTTTCGTGTCACAAAATAAAACTTGGTTTTTGTAAAATAAAAATAATTTCATAGCTTTCATCTTTCTGATATATTTCATAACAGTCATCTATATTTATACCCTGAAATATTCCCTCAAATCATTTTAGAGACAATTTAATCAAATTTAAAAAAATTTAAAAATCGAAAGAAACATTTGTTTTTATAAAATAAATAATTTCATAGCTTTCATCTTTATGATATATTTCATAGCATTCATCTTCATTCCGGCAATGAAATATTCCCTCAAATCTAGGAAGACATTTTACTCGATTTCATAATTTTAAAAATCTTAATCTCAATAATTTCATAGATTTTATCTTTATGACATTTTTCAAAGTATTCATCTCTATTCAGGCAATGAAATATTCCCTCAAATTATGAAGAAAATAAATAATTTCATAGATTTTATCTTTATGATATATTTTATAGCATTCATCTTTATTCCGGCAATGAAATATTCCCTCAAATCTATGGAGACATTTAAATCGATTTCATAAATTTTAAAAATCTTACGAAACATTGGATTTTATAAAATAATTTCATAGCTTTCATATTTATGATACATTTCATAGCCTTCATCTTTATTTAGGCACAGAAATATATCCTCAAATCTATGAAGACAATTTAATGGATTTCATAAATTTTAAAAATCCTAAGAAAAATTTGTTTTTATGAATTAAATAATTTCATAGCTTCCATCTTTTTTAGTGTCTGTTCCTCGATGTCAAATCGAAAGCTCTCGTTCACATTCTTGCCGACTGGTATTTGATTAAGGTTCCGCAATATTATCATTTAAAGTCGAATGAACCGTAAACTGTCCCTATTTCGCATGTGCTGACATCTGCGATCAAATGTAAACTCGGTCGAACGAAACCCTTCGATTTAGAAGAACCCAATTTGTGTCGAATTCGAGTGACTGGCTTTCGTTCGAAATCAAGGAAGGTGACATTAGGCACTGAAATATTCCCTCAAATCTATGAAGACAATTTAATTAAATTTCATAGGATTTAAATAGTTCTAGAAACGGGAAATGAAAAATTCCATGAAATCTATGAATAATTCTATACAAATTTCATTTAGGCAGTGAAATATTTTATCAAATCTATAAAGTGAATTTAATGAAATTTTATAAAACGTTTCTTAAAGACGCCGTTTAAAAATTTAGGTGCAACTTTGATGTTCGTGCTCAATAAATTTTAATATATTTTTTTAAAATGTTTTGATGTTCATGTTTTTTTTTTAAATAATTTTTGAATCTTTTTTTATTCTATTGTTTTTTTATTTGTCTGAATTTACTATTAATCGTTCTTTTTGTGACCAAGTAATTTTGTACTTTATAAATTTTTTTTATGAAAATCGTAGTTTGCGTTTTACTTTGCCTTAAATAGAAAATTTTATACGTTTTTTATTTTAAATAAAAATAAATTAGTTGGAACTGATGTATTTTCTTTTTCACAAGTAGATTATTTTTTTATTGTGGATTGCAAATTTTCGGAATTAAAAATAAATTTTAGTATAACGCAGCCCTTTCAGAAAAATGTGTGTTTAAACTACATATACATATATTTTTGAAAACGTTAAATATGTCGCCGTAACTTAGAAACCAACCACCATTTGAAATGCATTACAACTTCCTGCCAAAAGGGAGAGAAGTTCCCATATCCGCAGGAAAGACAATGGGGAGAAAATTTTTACTCTATACAAGATATCAAAGAATACAAACGAACCCCTTTTTTCAAGATCCCTATAGAAAAAAAACTAATTATTAACAAGAGATACAAAAACCAAACTAGATGAAATATTTACCGTTTATAGAAATTTATACGTATTTAAATGAAATAAAAAATAACTAACTATTGACGTTTATTTATAAAAATAAAAACAAAAATATAAAGAATTCTTTAAATGAATTTCATGTAAAGAAAAATAATATTCAAAATACGTATTGAAAAATATTAAGAAAAGCAAAAAAAAAAATATTTCCAACTAAATGTGCTTCTCTACACAGATTAAAAGCAACAAATTGTTGTAAAGGAAAAAATAAAACAAAAATATTAATAATCTAAATTTTTACTAACCCAGTAAACATTTGAAGATACATAAATTTCACAGATCCGTTAAAATTTCTATCAAATAAAAATATAGAAATTACACAACCCTGACCTCGAGCTTGAATTTTTGAAGGGAAATAATTTCTGAAGTAGTAGATTACAAAAGTGATTTGAATAAGAGTACTTATATAACAAGTCTGTATTTAAAAGTTTTAAGAGTTTCAAAACATAAAGTCAAAATTTCGAATTTGATAAAAAAAAAACAAGTATAAATGACATAAAGATCTCTAATACGACTTTCATGATCTGTGCTGCATCGTGAAACATTCGCGTTTTTCTTTTGCAACCGATTCAAATGTTTACTGGTACATTTTCCTTCGATACAATTCGTTTTCACTTTTAACAAAAATAAAATATATATCGTCTTTATTATTTGTTGATTTGTTTTTTGTTAAAGCACATTAGTTTTCGTTTCATACAAAATCAAAAATTAACTGTTGAATTAAATCATAAAAATCTAGCATTAAATTTTGTTTTATACCATATTTATATATTGCAATTAATAATTATTATGTAGTATGATATTAAAAATGATTCTAAAATTTGTTTTATTTTTCTTTTCTTTTATCACCTATAAATTTCACCTAAATTTAAGCAAACAATTTTGTAAGACAGACAGTAGTAAAAAGTATTGATTGATTATATTGATTGCAATTCAAAAAACACAAAAATTGATTGAAATAAAGATTTTTTTCAGAATGTCTACATTATTAACAAAATACAAATAACTGCACATTTTTTAATTATTCCCATAAAATTAATTTTCAGCGGCCGTCGAAGAAATAAACAATTTCATTTAAAAAATGATTTAAATAAATAATTTTTCTTAAACCTCCAAATTGGTCATAATAAAATTTAATTCCAAGGGAAAATATTTTTTTTTAAATACAATTATAATATTGATATATTTCAATAACTTGCATACGCATTCTCTTCCAAAAAGAGAAAGAAATTACACACAGGTTAGCAGAGACAAGTGCATATAAAGAAAGTAATACTTTTACTTCATACAGATATTTTCGGCAAAATAAAGCGATTTTCGCGTAAAATACTTTACAAATTAAAAAAAAAATCCTGTGAACTCAATACCACTATTTTTTTTTTCTATGCATGGTAGCCAACAAGATGAGAAAAAACATATATAAAAATTTGAACGCATAGTTTTCGCGGTAAAAGGCTTTCAATATTTTTTTTGCGTTTTATTTCGGAAACCCCTTTACATATTATACAATATCTCGAATTGGGAATGCTAGATTGGATCGCGATTAGTACTGAACTAAAGTTAATCGACTCTCCAATAACACTGTAAATAAAATTTGAAGTTTTGAAATGACAGACAAAAACACCGAGACACCCCAACTAATATTTGGGTCATAGAATCCAAGGGTATACTCCGTTTTAAAAAGTTAGCTCAAAATAACGAGATATTTCGATTTTAAATTTGTAGTAGATTTAAGGTTATTTTTGATTTTATTTGAGGGAAAAACCTGCAAAAGCTCTTGTTAAATCAATTTATATATTTTTTTCGACCAAATGTAACCGTTGAAATAATAGACATCTATTTGGAAGCAGAATTAGTTTACCTCGTACAATTTGGGGCCATAATAATTATAATAATTTTGGGATTCGGGATTTTGGAATTGGCATCACTATTACAAACAGATGCTACAACATATATGTCAAAGTATTCACTTTGACAGATTAGTCCCTACCCGCCGCTATAGATGTTAACACATCAAAAATATAAGTATTTTATTGACCATTTTGAAAAAATTTAAAAATGAGTGACGAAAAATGCAGATCACATTGCGAAAAATTAAATATATTTTGTTTTTTGTATGGAAAATTTACACCGAAAAATCATCGACGACATTTGGTTGAAGATGCCCTCAAATCTTACAATCAGTATTTTTTGGTTACCCCCGCTGAATAAATGCGAAATGTTGATCATGCACCTGAATTTACGTGCATCACATGTTTTAGTGCATTACACAAATGGTGCAAATTACGGCGATATTCGATGCCATTTGGACTTCCAATGATATGAACCGATCCAGGGGAACATGATACATACAATTTCTACGCGTGCAAGAACGATGTAAATGGTCTCAATCGAAACAGTAAGTTCACTTAGATAGACTACATATGGAATACACAATAATTTATTCTTATAGAACGATCCGGTTTTATATGCAAAGGTGTGCCAAGTGCTCACGTAGCAGTTCCACACAGTGATGAATTGCCTGTCCCAATACATCCATCGACATACTAATATGGTACTGCGTCCTATGAAGTACAATCACAAACTTCTGATTCTGATTACCTTCAGCCAGTTATACAATATCCATCATTAATTTCGCAGGGACATTTAGATAGAATCGTTCGAAATCTGAAGCTGTCTCAAAATAATGCAATGACTTTGGCTTCGGAACTAAGAAGCGTCAACGTGTTGGCACCAGGTGTAAAAGTTACATCTTACAAATACCGGCAAGAACCATATACGATATGCATTATTTCATGCTTTCCGAGGACGCAGCTTATGCATATTGTCAAGATATTCCCGGTTTAATGAATGAAATGGGAATCTGCAACTATAATCCATCTTTTCATAGACTCTTCAACCAGAAGCTTAAAAGTAGTCTTGCTATTTCAAAACAGCAGCGTTAAACCAGTGCCATTGATGTATGCTCTGGGAATGCATGAGTCGTATGATACCATGAAAGTAATTCTGGAAGGCATCAGTTATGACGAACACAATTGCCGCGTAAATTGTGATTTTAAGGTTCTTTCACTATTAGCTGGAATGTAAACTGGCTATACAAAGTACATGTGTATTTTTTGCAAAATGCAACCAGTACGAAAAACGAGATTGGCCAAAGCGCGATTCGCAAGTTGTTGGTCCCATTGATCCCCCTTCAGAAAATAATGCTTCCGGATCTTCATATCAAGCTGGGAGTTGTAAAGAATTTTTTAAAGCGTTTGGTTCGCGTTAACGAAAATGCATTACCATACTTGAAAAACAACGCTTTTCCAAAATTATCAATTGGAAAATTAAAAGAGGGTAATTTTGTGTAACTAAAAGTGTGACTGCAATATATTTTATATCAATTTTTTTAACAGGTGTAGTTAACGGTCCAGATATACGGAAACTTTTAAGTGATACGAGTTTTTCTGAAATGTTAGATGAAACTGAACTAAACGCATGGAACTCAATTCGTGCGGGAATTGAAAACGTTCTTTGCAAAAATCGCTCACCAGAGTACAGCGATTATATTGACAACATGATGAAGTCTTTCGACAAACTTGGTGTTAATATGTCGTTGAAAATCCACATGTTACATGCACATTTCGATTTTTACGAACGACAATGATCCACAGAAACAGACGAAACTGGCGAAAGATTTCATCAAACCATAATGGCATTCGAAGACCGTTTCGCTGGAAAAATAATAGACTCAATGCTTGCTGATTTCTGCTGGTCGATTGCAAACAAAGAGTAAAAATTCAATAAATACAAAAAAATTTATAAAATCATCAAAATAAGAGCAAATATTGGCTTCGGAACTAAGAAGCTTGAAAATGGGCGTCCAGTATTTCTAGTTATAAATTTTGACAAATAAATAATAAACAAATTAAAGTTTTTTCATTCAAATAAAATCAAAAATCGCCTTAAATCTACTACAAATTTAAAATCGAAATATCTCGTGATTGTTTCAAAACGGGTTACACCACTGGATTCTACGATCCAAAATTAGGTTGACGTGTCTCGGCGTTTTGGTGTGTCATTTTCACCTACTTACAGTGTAATTGATGTTAACAATATTTTTAATTCTGTTCTTTACTTTAAATGCTATGGGCAAAAATGTATACAAAATCTATTTGCTGAAAATACAATTCGAAAACTCACTCTATTGGGAGAACAGAAAACGTCAAATTAACATGTCTTACCTAATTCGTGGCATTAGGCACGCTTTAACGAAGACCTTTGAGGTATTGACAAAATCAATCTGTAGACAAATATTGGAGTTATGAACAATTGAGTGAAAGTGCCAACAATTTTTAAATGTTTTATCTTCTTGTGTTTTTAAAGATAAAAATATTTAATACTTTTGTGTCATTTTCAATATTGAATTTCATTTTTTAGAAACATTTTAGACCAATTACTTTGTCTGTTATTTTTCTTAGGGTACGATTCTCTAATGTGGAACCACATGTAATCTCCCACCTCATCCCAATATCCTTGGTAGCGATTGCTTGACTATTTTCAATGCATTTGCAATTGCTAATCCACGACTAAGAAATAAATCAGCAAACAGCAAATGCGCAAAATAAATCATTTGCTTCATCTGACTGCCCATATATGGTTTTGCTTATGCAGTCAAAGAAAGCATCGGATTTTCGAAGAAGTGCTTTTGCAACAAGCAAACGGTTGTTGTTTATACTCAGCTATGGGTACCAATACATTCAAAGTTAGTGCTTCATTTACTCTTTTGGCGTTGTCCTGCGTTGCCATGCTTGTTTGGTTTCTTCATACTGAACTGATTTTTGTTTCTCAGCTTTTTTTGCTTTCCCTTGTGTCAATCATGGGATATCCAGACACAGCTGATCGACTATGCATGTGGTAGAACTGAACTGATTTTTGTTTCTCAGCTTTTTTTGCTTTCCCTTGTGTCAATCATGGGATATCCATGACACAGCTGATCGACTATGCATGTGGTAGAAAATGATTTTAAAAAAAATAGAGTGTATAGGCGAGAGACCGAGAAGCAACTAGAAGCAAACCATGCAGAAAACTAAGTTTAAATTGTGTTTGATTGATACTAATGACAACTAAATTATGTTTTGTGTTGGTTGCATCGAACGAATTCTTGTATTCCTGTCCGTTCTATGTCAAACCAGAGAGTAAAGTTCAACAGCAACTCAAACCATAGAGAAATAATCAAGAGTTTCTATCCGTTCAACGTTCTCTCGAGGTAGTAGAGGTACCAGGTAGTAGGCCATTTTATCGAGTTCGAGTTCCTTGTGTATTTTATTCTTTGGTTGGATATAGAATTGACAGAAATAAAAGGGAATGCGTATTTTCGTCACTAGTATCAATTACAATGAAAATGTAATGTTTTATTAAACTATATAAATAGAAGTATAACCATTTAAATAAAAAGTTAGCAGCTTTTATTTCGATGAGACAGCTGATCAAGTTAATACTTGGAGAACAAAAAGAGAAGACGCTTTCAACGAAGAAAATGTGATAGGTGACTGGGTTGCGTGGTGTGATTTTCAAACTTTTGCTGCCGCGTGTCAAGCATAAAGTACAAAATACATCAACTGGGGGTAATTTTTGCCAATTTTTTCCATTTCATCGATTGAAAAAAGGGATATTCAGTGAAAAAAATCAATCAAAATGTAATGAAGTGTTAGAGTAAAATTAGTTGTGTAGATCCCATTTAACACGCAAATTATTAATATTAAAGATTACTCTCATTCCACTATCATTCTTTATATGTTTTTCAAGTAACTCGCGATCTTCGTTTAGTAAAAAAAAACAGCTGTTGCAAACTCTTATTAATGTTACTCGGTTAACATGGCCCTATAGCGCGCACCGTCCACTGTTGTCGCTTGACCAGCGGCGTTCTCGAAAAAAAAATAGCCCGATGACTCCTCCAGCGTGAACAGCGCACCATGCAGTCACTTTGAGCGGTTGTAATGGCTCCTCGCGCATCACTCGTGAATTTTCGGTGCCCCAGAAGCGATAGTTTTGCTTGTTCACGTAACCGCTGAGGTGGAAATGAGCCTCATTGCTCTTTATGATTTTCAAATCATTATGAACAAAAATGCCATAAAACGAGCCCGTATGGTAATCAATTTTGACGGCGCCCATTTAACCGATATCATCTTCTCAACTTAACCAATAAAATTCTAAAGGTTCAAATATACATACATAATCAAAAAATAGAATCGAAGTTTTTCATTTAGAAAAAAAATGAGAGCCAAACAACATCGGATGACTTCTTTTGAAACCCCTTGTATATGAACATCATGAATGCACAAACTTAAAAATGGATGATTTTGTTCGATGTTACAGCAAAACTGCCGACAGACGTTCGATTCCTCTCGGAAGTAGCATAAAGTGAATCGTCAGATGAGAGAGTATGACGTGAAAGTTGTTTAGACTTACTTTGGTAGTCTTTTTCACAGTGTTGTTTTCGTAGTCGAATATAACATTGAAGCAAAATTTACAAAATGTGGCTGTGCTTGAAATCAGCGAATTTTAACTTCATTGCTGTCACTTGAAAATTGAAATTATAGTAAAGTAAAAAAAAATCTGTCTCGGAAACGAAACATCACATCGAGCAAATTTTTGTGGGTTTCTAAGTGACTTTAAAAAGTGGTGCAATTCATAGGGAAGAATTAAAAACAAAATAAGAAAATCTGTAACATAAAAGTATGTGTCTAACTCTGAAACGGTGCACCCAATCGCGGAAATAACCGCATTTTTTAAATATGGCGGCGGCTTAGCTTAAATAAAAAGTCGCTGAAACTCTCATATGTCAACATATCAAAAAGGGTACCACTTTATTCAACACCCTTATTAATCCACAAACATTTATTATTTGCTCGATAGGAAGCTCCGTTTCTGAGATATGTACCTATGAGTGTTTCAGCGTTTTTTTATTTGAGCTTTGTTTAGATTTACCCATACGATTCTTAAAAGTTTTGAATATCCAATGCTTTGCTTGACTGTGTAAGCAAACCCAACGAAAGCTGAAGCAAATGATTTCCTTTCCCTTTTCCACATTTGCTGTTTACTTTTGCTAAGTTATAACTTAGTCGTAGTAAAACAAACCGTAATAATAAACGTATTAAATTAAACTCTTTTCTACAAAAACACAAGAAGAGAGTAAATTTAAATTTGTTGCCACCTTCACTCCTCAATTGATCATAACTCAATACCTAATTTTCTTCGTAAAAGTGCCCTTAACCCACGAGTTATGACAAATTTTATTTTGGTTTTTTCTATTTTTCCATGGCGATAGAGTACATTTTCGAACTTTATTTTTATTATATATTTTGTCTAATTTTTGCCCATAACACTAAAAGTACAGAACCGAATTAAAGACAATGATAAAAGAAATTATATGGAAGTCAATTAACTTTAATTCAGAGCTAATCGCGATCCAATCTAGCATTCCCAACCCGATAAATACAGGGTGGAGCGCGGTAAGTTACTTTTTTGCACTGCTGGCTGTGGCGGCAGAGTGTGCGTGGCTTATAGTGGTTGACGGGAGATTTGTATTGGTCTGCTTTTCAGTTGCCATCATGCATTGGACACGTGAGGAGAGGTCATTTTGTGTTGAAGCGTATTTTTCGTTTACGACTCGCTGTTCCCCCACGCGGAAGTATTCCTGAACGGCAATCAATTGTAAATTGGGTAACTTCATTGAGAACAGCAGGGAATGTATCATGTGTACGCACCGTGTGGTGCGTCATATCACGAGTAGGCATCATTGGCCCTTAGAGTTCAGGAAAACTTCAGAAAACGTATGCAGCAGTGTGTGGATAGCGAAGGTCGAAATTTGCCTGATACACTGTTTAAAACCATGTAATTTACAAATTCCCTTACTTACTTTACGTTTATTGACTATATTATATGAGGTCAGACGTCTTAAGGTGGGATCACACGATTTGTACATTTGCACAAAAAATTACAAATTTAGATTTGTACACATTTGTGCATTTGGGTATCATTTGGGTTTGCGATCAGACGATTTGGCTATTAAACATCAAAATGATTTGTCACACATTTGTACACAGCAGTAAAGTGACGAATATTTGCCAGTTCATCCACACGATTTAACCATTTGGTCATAACCACTAAAACAGCTGATCAGCTGTCAACCATAATTTTGCCTCTTTATTGTAAAATTTAAAGTGAAATAAACGAAAATGATGGTAACGCAAAGGCAAAAGAAACTCGCTGCAGTTATATACAAGGTGGCGCAAAAGTAAACTTCCGATGTTTTTTGGCTGTAATTTAAAAAAAAAATGAAAAACTTTGATTCTTCTTGTGGATTATTTTTATTTGGTCTTTTAATTTTTTTTTACATCAAGTCGAGAATATGATGTCATGTATATGGCCGCCGCCACATTTGATTGTCATTTGAGCTCTTTTTATGGCATTTTCCATCACTTTGGCCAAAACTTCCGGCGATATGTCCTCACATTCTTGACGGATATTGTCTTTAAGAGCTGCAAGAGTCTGAGGCTTGTTGACATAAACCCGCGACTTCAAAAAGCCCCACAAAAAGAAGTCTGGAGCGGTCAAATCAGGCGATCTTGCTGGCCAGTGCAAATCGCCAAAACGGGAGATTAGGCGCCCGAGAAATGCATCCTTCAGCATATCGGTTGTGGCACGTGCAGTGTGTGCCGTTGCAACGTCCTGTTGGAACCACATGTTTTCCAATCATTGCGTTGATCATTGCTCTGTAGTCGATGTCGACGGCTCATCCATGACATCCTCGGCTACAGCAGCAATATTCTCTGCAGAACGGCTACTCCGGGGTCTGCCACGCCTGGCAGCATCTCGTGTTGCGCCAGTCTCTTCGAGGCGAGCGGCTAAACGTCGCAGTGTTTCACCGTAGGCGTTGGACGGCCAGGAAATCTGCGACGAAATTCACGTTGTGCCAAAGTCACCGACCGATTATTGGTCAAATAAATAGTCAGCAATATTCCGCGTTCTGGAGCAGTGTAGCGTAACATTGTTTATTAACGTGTATTTCGCATGTGTTTACTACACAAATGTCAAAACAGAACTGACATTAGGGGCCAATCTCAAAATTTATAGCATTTTCTGATAGGATTACTTTCGCGCCACCTTGTACATTTACTATTATTTAAACGCACATTGAATTAAGTAAAATGGTAAAATCAACTGAATCAATGTTATGCTTTTACTTTCAAAACACCTGCTGAGTCGCGAGAGGAGACAGTGTTGCCAATATGTTGATTTTTTCGTACTTGTTATGGTTTCAATTTCTGTGCCATTGTGATTGAAATTTTGCTCCATATTTTTGAGATAAATAGGTTTCTATCAAAAAAGTGAGGTTAAAAAATTCTTTTTGTTAAATTTTCGCCAATGTGTTAATAAAAATGTAAAAATGTATATAACGTAATTTATAATTTTGTATGAGCTTTCTAATGATACTCGCTTGACCCAGATCGGACCATAAATACCTGAGATATAGCCGATTATATACTCAAGCTTTGAAGGCCTATATATCAAAAAGTTGGACCGACCATTTTTAATCGTTTAAAAAATTCTATAAAATCGGTGAGGAGCAACTAAAGTGTAGTTATGCCAACTTATTAATCAAAATGACAAAGAAATTGAAACCATAACAAGTATGAAAAAATCAACATATTGGCAACACTTACACTTGTCAACAATATTTGTCTATTTGGCACTTGCATTTGCCTTCAAGTGGCAAATCAGAAATTTGGCCATTTTCATAAATTTGATTTGGCTTCTGTGGCAGCATTGCGTTCACACGATTTGGCATTTATGGTTGTTTTTGATTTGTCACAAGAAGCCAAATATTTGGCATTTCTGATAAATGACAAATGCAATTTAGAGATCACACGATTTGTCTATGAATATGACAAATTTTTAGCCAAATGTACAAATCGTGTGATCCCAACTTTACACATATTAATATACAAACAAATTAAACAAATTTCAACATATTCTTCCAACTGGCTCTATCTTTCGCCTTTTCTCGCCAGTAGGTAACACCAAGGATACGGAGGGATTCTGCTGCCTGGTCTTTCCAGCGGAGTCTTGGACGTCCTCTTTTCCTGTTCCCATCGGGTACGTTATCGAAAACCTTCGTCCATTCTGATAACATGGCCTAGTCCACGCAATTGATCTAATTTGATTCGCCTATGTCCACGTCAGAATATAGATTATATAGCTCTGCATTCCAGCGACGTCGGTACTCGCCGTTTTCTCTAACAGGACCATATATTTTACGGAGAATTTTTCTCTCGAAAACTCCCAGGTGTTTTATATCCGCTTGCGATATGACCCAAGATTCGGAGCCATATGTCAAGACAGGTAAAATGCGAGTCTGATATAGCTGAACTTTTGTCCGTCGAGAGAGGGCTTTGTTTCTAAACTGCTTGCTGAGCTCAAAATAGCTTCTAATTGCAAGCACAATTCTCCTATATATCTCCAGGCTGACGTTGTTGTCCTTGTTCACGGCGAATCCAAGGTAGACAAATTCATCTACCACTTCAAAATTTAATCGGTTATCAACGTTCAAGTGCGGACCAAGTCGAGAGGATTCTCTAGTCGTTGACACCATCAATTTTGTCTTGCTGTCATTAACAGCCAGACCCACCTTCGCTGATTCCTTTTCGATTCTTGAAAATACTGCAGTAACCTCGCGCAAATTTCGCCAATGATGTCTATGTCGTCAGCATACGCCAGCAACATAGGGCTTTTCGTGTTAATGGTCTTGTTCGTATTTACTTTTCTCATTATTATCTCCTATTATCTCTAGCTTTTCTCATTATTATCTCCATTAAGATGTTGAAGAGATTGCACGAAAGTGTGTCGCCTTGTCTCAGTCCTCGCTAGGTACAGAATAGTTCAGTGAGGTCTTTCCCCACTTTCACTGCTGATTTGGTGTTGGTCAGCGTCATTCTACAGAGGCAGATCAGTTTTGCCGGAATACCAAGTTCAGACATCGCTTCGTAGCAGTTTTGTTTTGTAATCGACAAAAAGGTGGTATGTATGGATTTGCCTTTGGTGGGTCTTTTCCAGGATTTGGCGTAGCGTGTATATTTGGTCAGCCGTGGACTTGCCTGGTCTAAAACCACACTGCTACGGTCCAATCAGGTTTTAAATAATTGGCTTTAGTCTTTCACATAATTCGCTCGACAAGACCAATCTACACTATATTCTTCCACTATAATTACCTCCTGATCTTCAGTAGTAGAATCTGAGTGGAGTAGTGCATTTTGAGCACACACTGCTTCTCAGTCTCCAGATTCCCATTCTCGTCCTTGCAGGAGGGCAGCCCATTATTTAGCCCGTTATTTAATTTTCTTACCCTCTGGAAAAACATTCGGGATTCGCCATTCATTCTGCACATTTCGGTTTTTTCACTCTCTCTGCTCCCACTGCCATTTTTCCACCTAAATAGTTGGTTTACAAATTCCCTTACTGTTCAATATAATTAAAATATAAAATAAATTTTTCTAAGGTTCATAATTTTTGTATTTCATTCCCAAAGAAGCAAATTACCGCGCTCCTGTACATAATATAATATGTGAAAGAAGAAATCATTTATTTAAAGCCTCATTCTGGAAAACTTATCCATTCAAATTGTTTTTAGGTTTTTCTCTTGGTTATTGGGTCATAATTAAACGACCAACTGTCCCGCTTTTGACGGAATTGTCCCGTATTTTGCAGTATTGCCCCAATTTTTTTGGGATTGTCCCGCATTTTGGTGTCTCATCCCGACTTGAATCCAAAATATCAAAATTATTATATACAAATTATCATTATTTTATACATTTACAGGTATTATTATTTAAATTCAACAAAGTACGCTTGTTTACCCATTGTCCCCCGCTTTTTGGTCACAACCATTTGGTCAGGGTGATCATAATCCATAAGAAAATTTTAGTGGCATACAGTTCACATTTTGGCTGTAAACTAGTGTTATCAGTCCGAAACTTAGTTCCATATTTTGTAAACTGTTAAAAAACAATCTCCCAAACTTGTAGACAGCATGCGTACTGCAAGGGCACATTTACAGAGACAGCACTGCATGAACTGGTAGCATACATAGAGAAATTGTTGACTGTTAAGGAGTATTCGGTAGTAGCCTTTCTTAACACAGAGAATGCTTTCAAGAATACCGCGCCTAGTGCGATATAATTGCCGCTATCGGTGCTTAAGGTGAACGTGAATCTTGTCATTGTATACGAAATGCTCATCAGAAGATACGTCACAGTGGGGTCTTGTTTCAACTTCTATGGAACTTTGTGCTGAATACAATACTGTCGAAAATAAAAAAAAATAAAATGCTTTCCCATTACATCCCCTGAAGTGATTGTGGAGAGCTTCTCATAACCAGTGAGCTGTTCGCGTTCTAGTTTTACACTCACTGATTGGGACCTACAGTTTTTCTCCGGTTCCGATCGGTATTATTTGAGATGCTTTTCATAGCTAAATACTCGATAGTGGTGCCGTCACTAAGCGAGGTGACCGCCGTCTAAAGAAATTTTAGGTGGTCTGAACAGGAATCGAAACCATGTACTCATGTACAAGATCCACGCACACTACCATTGCACCAGTGATTACCACTCTCGAAAATATCGAGTATCCCATTACCCTAAGCGACATACTCAAGTGTAGCTTACGCATATGGACTGGTGAAAGTGGGCTGGGTGTAAACCCGACCAAGAGCGAGTTGGTCCTTTTTATCTGAAGGTATAAAATACCTATCGTGGAACCTATCACGTTGAGTTATTCTGAATTTAAGCTTGCAGAGTGTGCCCGATACCTGGGTGTTATTTTGGACAGCAAACTTAGTTTCTGACCCAGCAGTGGAAAGGGATAAATCGACGACGATATCCCTATACACATGCAAGGGAGCTATGGGTTGTCAATGGAGACTGTGTGCGATGATTGTTCACTGGCAGGGAAACCGAGTCGAATTAAATGCACGCAAAACAGTGTTGCAGAATATCGCACAAGCACACTGGTGACTCGACCCTGCCAATGATTTCAATGGGTGGTTTAGATGTTGGTGAATCGGAACCTATTGATGTTCTGGGCATGAAGATACAATGTGACATTCGTTGGAATAAGCACATTTTCAAAGTGTCGAAAGAAGCATTCAAGTGCCTGGGCTTTTTAAGGCGGTGTAAAAGATTTTTCACCCCACCCGATCTCCTCAATATCTACACCACGTATATTCGGCCAAAAATGGAATTCAACTCTCATATTTGGGATGGGGCTCCAGCGTCCACCTTGGAGCTTCTAGACCGCGTGCAAAAGAGAGCGATGAAGCTGATAGACGACAGCAGTGTATCCAGCACTGTTGCCTCCTTGGAGCATCGACGAAATGTTAGCTGTGTCTCGGTATTTTATAGGTATTTCCATGGAAAGTGTTCCGCCGAGTTACATGGCCTCATTCCAGAAGATAGGGTATTTAACCGTACGACGCGGTTTTCAAGTGCAACTCATTCCTTTTCTGTTTCCTGGCCGTTTGATCGAACTGCGCATTACAGAAACAATTCGATCTTCAGCCGAACAGTCCGTATGTGGAATAAGCTTCGGCAAGTGTATTCCCCACTTCTTATAACATTAGCAAGTTTAAGTCAAATATTAACAAGTACTTCTCTCTCTTTCCCCCTACTCCTATCCCATTTTCCTAAGCCCAATGCAATGCACTGCATTTATAGGGGATCATCACGAAAAAAATGCAGCGGTGGTGAGACTGATAATGCTCAATGGGATTATCGTGTGGTAGCAGGTGCTTGTGAAACCCACCTATTGTGCACTACTCTGCTCACCACTCCCACTCTTGCACTGAGTCACAGAGCAATAGAAGAGCCTCTATCCCTCTCTTGACGTTCTCTCGATGACGACGAGGTACTAGGCCATTTCAACGAGTTCGAGTTGCTGTTGTACTTTATTCTTTGGTTGGACATACAACGGATATATATAAAAGGAAATGCGTATTTACGTTCGATGCAACCAACATAAAACATAATGTAGATATCAATCTTAAGTTTGCTTCTGGTTTCTTATCGCTGTCTCGCCTATCCACTCTGTTCTCTATCATTTTCCTAGTACATAGTCGACCAGCTGTGTCATGGATACCCCCTGACTGAGTGTAATTTTATATTTATTGCTGGCGGACATAAACAGACAAGCTGATTACTGCCACTAGGCTAAGACAACTCACACAATGGGTCATATTCGGAGTCGGCAATGCAACAGAGCTGCAAGGTACTGCCAACTTTCTGGCTTTTATCGACTACGCGAAAGCGGAAGCATTATTCGGTCGGAAATGACACATTCTTATACCGGAAAATGATTCCTGGAACAAAGAAGATTCTGGTATAGAGGGATATATGCATTATTTCAAGGATGGACCGGAAATTAATGATCAGGTAGGGTACGGGGTTTACTCTATGGAACTAGGATTGTCTCTTACACGAAGACTACTTGATCATTGTAGAGTGTATCTGGAGGAAATTCTGGCTATCAGGGAAATGACCGCCTGGCTGAGGGACAATAGTCCAGCAGTCATTGGGGTCAATGTTTTCTCTGACAATGAGGATGTGATCAAGTCCCTGGAATTAGTGTTCTTGAACTCAACATTTATCCAAGTATGGCACAGATTTCTTAACGGGATGGCGAGCAGCACTATATTCACCTTATATTGGTGCCAGGGCACAGGGACATTCCGGTGAACTGCAGAGCTGATGAGCTGGCCAGACTAGAGATAACCTTACAGGTTCCACAGGGATATGAATGTGTTGGCATTCTCCTAGCGACTTGCAAGGATATCCTGCAAGAACTCTCCTATATTATGATGCGGAAGCGGTGGACAAGAGTCACAGATTGTGCACACGCAACGCACCTCTCACCGATAGCGAATAATCCATAAACCAGTACCGTAAGCAGGATTTTTTTTCACGGGTGCCCAGCTTCAAATTTAGGTTGAAAAAAAGCACTTCATTCAAAAATCACCACTGATGGAACTAATTGTGTATCGTCACCTAAAATGCAAAAGGCCGTAACTACACTTTTTAGTTTTATACAGGAGATGGAATAAACGTTATAAATTAACGATTACTTAAAACTTAGTATCCAAATTTTAGATTCAAGCTTAAAAAACAAAGACGGATTTGTTTCTGAAAAACAAATTAATGGAAAAAAGTAGTTTTTAAGATATATTTATAACGTTTATTCTTTCTCCTGTAAAAAACATAAAAGTGTAGTTACGGCCTTTTGCATTTTAGGTGACGGTATGTGTCTGCCAGAAACATTCTGTATCTTGTCATGTCCTATGTACGATATTAATGATTGTTTCAGTTATAACGAGCCACGACTAACGTTTAGGGCAAATGACTTCAGTAGAAGCTGTAACGACGAGGAAGAGAAATAATTCTATGAACATATTATCTACATGTGTCCTACACTAACCGGCAGGAGAATGCCTACTTATACAATGGGATCCTACTGGTTTACGGACTTGGGAGAATTATATCAGATAGACGCTGATAGGACCTTGTGATTTTTGGTGTTATCTAAACGGTTCCCCGTTAGAGCTAGCGCTTAATCTCGTTTGACCGTGGTATGTCTAAGTTGGTCGTTCTTTAACTGCTACCAAAGCCAAACCTAACCTTATGTAGCTCTTCAAAAAGAAAAGAGCATTTCATTTATCAGACAATCAAAAACGCCTACAATACTTTCATAGCGTGTAATCGTTTCGTACTAGTTATTTGTGGAAGATTAGTCATTAATCCAATAAAGTTTTTCGTAAAAACAATAATATTGTTGATGGAAATCCTTTAAATTGTTATTTTGCAAATGACAAACACAAATTCAAGACGATCAGGAAGTAGACAACCAATCTTAGTACGCAAGTTGCCAACCCTTGTCAAAGAGAACCAAATCGTCGACTCGATTCACTCAAACGCATTTCTCTCTCGCGTCATAACTTGCTTATTTCATACTTTTTACATACTTTATGTAAAAAATAAATAAATGGTTTCCCATTACATCCCATGAAGGGACAGGGGAGAGCTTCTCACAATCACTGAGCTGTGCGCTTTCCAGTTTTCACTCACTGATTGGGACCTACAGTTCTACACCGATTCCGAACGGTATTTTTGAGAAGCGTTTTCATGGCTAAATACTCGATAGTGTCGCCGTCACTACGCCAGGTGACCGCCGCCCTGGTCTGAGCAAGGATTGAACCCAGGATGTCATGTACAAGAGGCTCGCACACTACCATTGCACCACCGACTTTACTTTATGTACTTCTACTTAAACATGGTTGGAATTTGTATAGTTATATACAATAAAATTATCAAAAAGCTGCTGGTACATTGAACTATTCAATGAAGAGAGAGAGCAGAGAAACGTAACGCTTCACTCGTTTTCGTTGTTGGCATTTTCACTCGAGAGAAACTTTGACTGTCTACTTTAGTACATACTCGTAGTTTTTGCAGATCATGTTTGCTTGAAACCAATGGGCATGAAACAAAGAAATTGTGTAAAAGTTTTCCAATGTCGATGCATAAAAGAATTCTCATTAATATGATGAGAATTTCGATGTCTTCCGAATTCACTATACAGATACCAGGGTTCACCATTGGAAAATGTTATTGCTCAACTTTTTTAAAAATAATATAAAGTTAGTAAAAAAGAATTGATAATTTTTCATTTTCATCTTTTGAGTGTATTTTTTCAACACTACACAAAATTTAGTTTTTTTTTATACATATATTTGTATGTATTTTTTTCAAAAATTATTTGAATGATTCATAAACTGATTCAAATATAAATAGTTTATGAATAAGGCCATTAATTTTTAAACTAATTTATTAAGCACAATTTTATTCATTCGATTCAAAAATAAATAGAAATACAAAAATAAATGTGAAAACAAGACAACGAAATTCCACCTTGTAAACATTTCAACAAAAATGTTTTGAAATTTGACACTAAAATAGTTGAGTTTTAATCTAAATCATTAGCCCCCGTATTCACAACGAAAAATTAGTCACTGAATATACGCTCGTACAACGAGTGTGTAGCTAGAATGTTTTTAGGGTGAGTCTCTCGTTAGCAAAAGATGGATTAATACCGATTTCCTATTTACTGTTTACAGCCCCCCGTGTTCAGTTCTTGCAAAATTTTTTCTTTAAACGGAAAATGTTGTTGCAGAGAGTTACCACCTATCTCTGATTTGCCCGGCAAATATTTCATTAATAATTCCTTTTCGTACTCGATTTTATCGTTTTTGATTTTATTTTCAACAGATGCGTTGTACCTTTTGCAAAGACGATCTAGAATTAGACTACCAGAAGATGTTCGCATTTGGCAACCCTGGTAAAAGAGAACCAAAAAGTGCTGGAAAATCACTCAAAGGCATTTCTCTCACGCGTCATATCTTGATTATTTCATACTTTTTGCATAGTTTATGTAATTTTACTTCAACATGGTTGGAATTTGTAGAGTTATAATCAATAACACTATCAAAAAGCTGCTCGTGGATTGAAATATTCAATGAAGAGAGAGAGAGAACAGAGAATGACTATGGTTTCACTCGTTGTGTTTGTTGGGATTTGAGTGAAGAGAAATTTTGACTGTGTACTTGTACATCGTTTTCGCCTTTCGTTTGTTAAATTAACCGAAACGTCAAAATTCCGACTCAAACAATTGCTTTCGTACGAAATAATTGATTTTTCTTACAAAATTTTCGCAAAGAGCTGAGTACCAAGCAAATGAAAAGTGAGCGAAATTTTCGGTTCATGAGATTTTGGTTATTTTTTATTCACGTCCATATGGCAACGAAAATTTCATAAGAACTAAATACCGGGCTTTACTGTAATAATGTCTGTAATGAACATGTCTGTTTTAGGCAAATGCAACTGTTGGTCAAACAGCTGTTGGTCAAACGTTAAGCCCCGTATTTAGTTCTTGCGAAATTTTCGTAAGAAATTTTGTCATTTATGTCTAAACGGAAAATTTTGTTGCAGACAGTTACCACATATCTCTGATTTACCTTGCATATATTTCATTGTTTCAATTCATCTTTGCACTCCATTCTATTTTTAACACATGTGGTATTACTTTTGTTTACTAAAATAATCGAAATGTCAAAATTCCGGTTCCAAACCATTATCAAATAATTGTTTACGTACAAAATAACTTCGTAACAACCCTGTACTTGATTTTACCTACGAAATTTTCGCGAAGAGCTGAGTACCAAGCAAATGAAAAATGAGCGAAATTTTCGGTTCATGAAATTTTCGTTATTTTTTATACACGTACTTCTTATGGCAACTGAAATTTCATAAATACTGAATACCGGGCTATACTCTAGTATGAACATGCCTGTTTTAGTCAAATGCAACCCCGATCATTATTGTTGTTAGTAAAATCACAGCTGTTGTCCAGAATTTAGAATGTATTCGCTCGTTTTGTAGTCACAGTTTAGTTGAAGTATTATGAATTATAAATCGTTAGTCAGATGATAGCCGGTGGCTAACTTTTCGTTATGAATGCAAGGGTAGATGTTAGTTAGCTTAAAGGGATTTTCATAGGAATTTATAAATTACTACATTATTATTTAGTAATACATTTTATTTTATTTTCTTGTAACCACCGTTAGAATAAGCTTTTACGCCAAACCCGATAAAAAAAACATAATATTCAGCAAATGTAGATTGAAATAAACCAAGAAGTATCTTAGACTCACCCCGCTGAAAGCAAAGAAAGAACAATTGGTAGAACAGCAACTAAAATCCACCACAAAATCAAAGGCTTTGTCGACAATTTTGGATTTTATTAAACATATTAGATATTGGTAATTACAAACAATACAATTGGAAACAAATACACTTTATTGCAAATGAAATCAGCAAACAATTGTAAGTTACACCCCCCTTTTATTCAAATAAAATATAATATTTTGTTTTATTATTTTGTAATAATACATTTGTAGCCATTAAATATTTGTATAATCCTTTTTTTTGTATTTCCTATGTCCTTCCTCACTTAGCAATACTGGAAGGCTCCTAAAATACAAAGATCTACCACTTTGTCAACCTCGATGTCTCTGCCAGCCGAATGTTTGGTATTATCCGTATCGATGCCTTCGTTGAGTAATGACCAGAGGCGACCAAAAAGTGCTGGGCCCAAAAAGAAACCGGGACAGGCAAGTCATCCCAAACCATTCCGTTTGTATTAGGGACACGACGGAGGAGTTGAATGAAAAATGTGCTTTAGTTGTTATGATCAAAAGAAACCACAACAAAACTACACCATTTTAGAATTTAAGTTTCGAAAAAAAAAGTTATGAAAATTAGAAATATTTAAAATGAAAATATTCGGGCGTTAGGTCAATATTTGAAATTGTTTTATTTTCAATATTTCGCCAATCATCGTCAATATCGTCGTCATTATATTGAAAATAAGAGAATTTCAAATATTGACCTCACGCTCGAATATTTTCATTTGAAATAAAATCCAATAAGGTCGAATAAATTATCACATTTCCAAAATTAGAAATATATTCAAAAAATATCAGCTCATTTTAAAAAGTTTATTTCAAATTGTAAACGCATCAAATTGGATTCAAAACTTACAAATATGAAATTTAAAATACATACTTCAATTGAAATTTAAAACACATCAATTGAAATTCAAAATATAAATTATATTCTGCTAAAACTAAATATTGACTAAAGCGAAGCACAGATTTGTCATTCATGAGCATGAGCTTGGTCGATAACTTTTTATCTGGCTGATGAATTTAAAAAAATATTATCAACAAATTTTGTAAACAAGATAGTGATGGGAATAACTTCGATTACATTCATATTTGGTATCAAGAAGGGTGGTAAACCGATAATAAACATCAACGATAACTGATGTTCACGCTCATGAATCACAAGTCTGTGGTACGCTTAAATATTATTTAAAAAACGATATCGAGTTCATTATCGTTTTGTCGGTAGTGAAGTTTTATATTCCCATGTATTTTATATGATTCTATGATCAGTATTATCGACATAACGATATCGTTTGGACGATTATCGTCATACATATTTAGGCCCCAGCTCTGGGAATCGCGAGACATCTCATAACACTAAAGGTGTCCTTTTTTTTTACAGATATATATTTTTATCAGACTACAGCCGCGTCGCTTTCGAAACGATTATTTAAATTTCCAATTTTATTGATATTTTACGATTTTCTACTAGTTCGGCTGAATTAAAGCAGTTTAAATTTTAAAATATATTTGAAAACGAAAAAAACTAAAATGGTATAAAGTTAAATTATAAAATTAACAAATATTAAACTAAATGCATGCATTGTAAAGTTGTTGATCCTATTAAAATACATTTAGAAGAAAAACATAAACTCACCCACAATTGTTAAAGAAAACTTGCCATAAATTTCAAATTAATGAAATTTTTGAAGAAAAGTATATACTTGGACAAAACACTCGTACACACAATTTCACAAACATTTAAAAAATCAAAAAGAAAATGTCCATAACAATTTTCACTTTATATGAAAAAAAAAACACATTCATATAGAGATAAAACCGATGTTATTGTAATACAATTTTGAAGCATTTAATAAAAATTTAAAAAAAAAAGATTATTATCTCACTTTTTTTTATAAAGAAAATGTAAGGTAAGTGAGGACTATTAATTTAAAAGAGTAATGGCCAGTTCTTCAGTCAGTGGTCATCTTCGTTTCTTAAAAATTTTAGAAATAAATGTGAAACCAGACAACGAAATACCACCTTGTAAATTAAGCCACCACCTACTAAACAATTTTACAAAAATGTTTTAAAATTTGACTCTAAAATATAATATTTTTAACCATGTATTCACAACGAAAACTTAGTCACGGATATACGCTCCGTACAACGAGTGGCTAGCTAGAATCGTTTTAGGGTTAATCACTCGTTAGCAAAAGTTTAGTTAATAGCAGTTCCCTACCAACACCCCACGAAATAAATATAAAGGAAACTCTGTTTTTTGATTTTTTTATTGAGAAGAATTTTCAAGTTTTTATTTATCGATTTTTTTTTATACCGATTATCGATTTTAGTATCGGCTTGAGGTCATAGGTACGAAAAAAGAAATCGAAGTTATAGTATAATTTTCCTTTTATCACAATATATTTAGTTTCCAATATTTTTCATTTAATCATTTTCAAGGATCTACTCGTAATATAAGAAAACCACAAAGATTTTATATAACATTAATGAAAACAGTAAACACAAAATCCCCTCCAAGTAAAGGGTTTTTCAACAGAGACGCTACAAAAGTAAATCGATAGGGACAGCAAAGGACGCCATATTTTTCCCCGCTCTTTTGACATTTCTCTTCAGTAAGGTTTGCCATTTCATCATGGAGAGATATACGAGCCAACAACGAGTCGAAATTATTAAAATTTACTACTGAAATTTGGAGTCAGTGGCCCCAACTTTAAGAGCGCTACGTCTTCAGCGATGAGGCTCATTTCTGGCTGAATGGCTTCGTCAATAAGCAAAATATGGGTTATTGGTCAGACAGCAATCCACACGTAATCCATGAGTCATCATTGCATCCCGAAAAAATTACGGTTTGGTGCGGTTTATGGGCCGGCGGCGTCATTGGGCCGTACTTCTTCCGTGATGATCAAGACCGGCACATTACTGTGAATGCGAATCGCTACCGTTCAATGATAACCGAATATTTTTGGCCCCAATTGGATAATATGGACTTGGAGGACATGTGGTTCCAACAGGACGGCGCCAGAAGCCACACAGCGAATGCCACAATCAATTTATTGGAAACCAAGTTTGGTGAAAGTGTTATCTCACGAAATGGCCCAGTCGATTGGCCGCCTCGGTCGTGCGATTTGACGCCGTTAGATTATTTCCTGTGGGGCTACGTCAAGTCTATGGTCTATGCCAACAAGCCAGCGACGATTGATGAACTTCGTACGAATATCGAACGTGAAATTGCAGCAGTATCGGCCGATTTATGCTTGAAAACCGTCGAAAATTGGATTCAGCGTCTGGACTTCAGCAAGCGTGCCCGTGGTGGCCATGCAAAAGAAATCGAGTTCCATACATATTGGCATCGAACGTACTTTCACAGGAATAAAGAATTTCATTGGTATCTAAAACCGGTTTTGTTTTATGTAAAAAAACTTCTGTAGCGCTCTTATTGAAAAACCGTTTATAATCTTGTCTGTTAGAGATTATCGAGTAGGAAATCACAATAATATTTATGCATATAATTGCATTGCACATGGGACTGCCCTTGAAAGTGGAAAGTTTCTGATAGCCATTCACTTGGGAGTGGCCAGAAATGATTCCTTCATTGGGCAGTCCAAGCAGCTCACTACTTCCACGCAATATGTCCTGGGCAATGGCATATCGGAAACCTCAGTTAGCTTGCTAAAGTGTGAAGGCGAAGCGAATGAGCAAAACTGAACCTACGTCTCAGTATTGATAGGTGACCCTATCACTGAAGCTCTTCGAAGTAGTGGACATATTCTTCTGTCCTTTGAAGATGGATAAGTCAACACCCCTGACCAACGGCGGATCAAAATTGAAGAAACCAAAATCCAGTTTCGACACACTGCATTCTGGTCAGCGTCTGATCCATAATGGGTGGCTGACACATAATCATCCTGGCAGTAGGTAAAATGCAAACCACGGTGGGCTAGGTTTGCCTCTCGCCACCGTTATATTGGCAATGAAAGTACACAAAGACGATTCCACTCAGATTCTTCCACTGAAGATCAGGAGGAAATGATAGTGGAATATAGTGTAGATAGATAGATTGAAAACCTGATTGGACCTTATCGGTGTGGTTTTAGACCACGCAAGTCCACGACTGACCAAATATTCACTCTACGCCAAATCCTGGAAGACCCACGAAAAGCAAATCGATACATACCACCTTTTTGTCGATTACAAAGCTGCGTTCGATAGCCCCATACGGGGAAAACTGTTCGAAACAATGTCTGAACTTGGGATTCCGGCAAAACTGATCCGCCTCTGTAGAATGACGCTGACCAACACCAAATCAGCAGTGAAAGTGGGGAAAGACATCACGGAACCATTCTGTACCAAACGAGGACTGAGTCAACATGAATAAAACCATCAGCAGCAAAAGTCATGCTGCTCGCGTATGCTGATGATGTAGATATCATTGGGCGCACAATTTTAGAAGTTACTGCGTTTTTTTCGAGAATTGAGAAGGAGTAAGCAAAAGTGGGTCTGACGGTAAATGAGGACAAGACAAAATTAATGGTTTCAACGAACAGGGCTTAGACCAAAGTGTGAACGTTGATAACCGTTATAACTTCGAGGTAGTGGACGAATTTATATACCTCGGATCTGCCGTAAACAAAAACAACAACGTCAGATGTTATTTTGGGCTAAGCAAGCACTTTAGAGATAAAGCCCTCTCTCGAGTAACAAAAGTCCAGCTGTACCAGACTCATTCAATCTGTCTTGCTTTATGGCGCAGAATCCTGGGTCTTATCGCAAGCAGATGCAACATCTGTAGGAGTCTTCGAGAGAAAAATACTCCGAAAAATGTATGGCCCTATAGTGCACAACGGCGAGTATCGGCGACGCATGAATCATGAGCTGTATGAGCTATATCCTGACAGTGACATAGTTAAGCGGATCAAAATAACGCGATTGCGCTGGCTAGGCCATGTCAGTAGAATGGATGAACCAGCACGAAGGGTTTTCGAAACCGAACTCGAGGGAAAACGAAAAATGGGAAGACCAAGACTCCGCTGGAGGGATCAGGTTGACGAATCCCTGCGTACACTTGGTATTGCCAACTGGGGAAATAAAGCAAAAGATCGAACTGGTTGGCGAAATATGTTATCTTCGTTTTGTAAGGTCCCTGAACCCCCGGGGTTGCCGAGACCGGATAAGTAAGTATACTTGGAAAAAGATTGACCACATCAAACGATACTAATATTCCATCTTGGTCCATTCCCAAGTTCTCCATCCAGGATTTGAAATCAATTGCGTTCTTAACATTATATTCAGGGGTTCCGGTCACATTTTCGAGTTTTCGAGCATTTATGGATGAGCAAAAAGGTCTTAAAAGATTCCCCTCCTCATGAATTTTCGGCAATCCATAGATTCTGGTGGCTGTAGATGTTCTCGTGCTTAATATATCAACTATTTTGTCGTTTTCCTCCTGTAGACTTGACGTCGGATCTCTCATGAGTTGTCTATACGTGCATATATCGCCCAGAAAATTTCCCATCTTCATCTTCTTGTCCAGGTCAACTATAAATACAACTAAATTGTATTAGTCCTTTTAAAATTTAATACTTTTCAGAAAAAATACTTTGACTATGACCTCTTCAAGATGAATCAGCAAAAATAAACTAATTACTATCTGCTTCCCAGATAGCATAAAGGCGGAGTATACTCGAGTTCTACATTGTTGACAATTAACTTGGGAGAGATTGTCTGTGTTTAGTTGTACGTAGAAACTTTGTCTTGCCGATGTTAATATATCGATGGTGTTGCGTAAAAAGGGCCAATCTGCTGTTTCCAATTGTCTGTAAGATATTCATAGATTATAACGTAGCAAAAATGGTTATGGCTATAGAAAGTTATGGTTGGGTTCTTCGAGCAGTATAATTATCTACCTATTTCGTTGCAGATAGACCCAAGCAGTTTCGCCCTTTTGACTTGTCGTGACAAGGTAAACAAAATCAGATCGGCCTTCGGAAAAAAAATGCAGATTGGCCCTTTTTACGCAACACCATCGATATGTAAGCTAAAATTGTATGCTATCTGGTGTACTTGATCCAATTTGGCTGATATATCAGAGTAGATGTGGACTAGAGCCTCCAGTCGACCATTCATAGCCCATGTGATGCCCCTTCTAATATGTGTTGCTTCCTGCATGACCCAGACCAGTACGATGTTAAATAATAGCGGTGATAAAATACATCCCTGTCGTACTCTAGTGGTTACACCAATTGGGTTGCTCAGCCAACGTTCATGCAGTACTCGGCTTGTTGAATTCCGATATAGAGCTCTGAAGTAGTCAATTAATTCAGATGGAATTCCTTTGCATTGGAGTGCGTGCCAGGTCGCCTGATGATGGGGGTATCGAATGCTTTGCCGAAGTTTATGATACATAGACTGTTTAGATGATGATATAGACTATGATACGTAGACTGCTCAGATGATCAGTTCACGATCGGTGTGGTCTAAAACTGGCTTGATAGCAGCCTCGCGCGGATTACAATAGCTAACACCTTGTTGATCATAGTTAAGACTGTTATACCTCTCCAGTTTCTGCATTCTGTGAGATCTTCTTTTTTTGGGCAGCTTAATTATGACTCCTTCAGTTAGTTCGTTCGGAAGAGAGCGGGATGACAAGTCTTTGATATTGGGTCGGAGGATAGGCCAATTTGGGGTTGATGCTGTCTACATCTGGTGCCTTGCCGTTCTTCAGTGAATGTATATCATTGGCGATCTCGGTTTCACCTGGGTAGGCTGTACTTATGTCAATTCTAATTTCATAAAAACAATTGCATTGCCAGACAGTGTAGGTTGCGTAATTACGGAATCGGACCACATTTTCAATTGCCGCTCCCCAGACGACGTAGTTCCCCCTTCCCGTTCTTTTAGAGGGTATGTGGTTGTACGGGCAATCCCTGAAATCTGTTTTGCAATTCTGTGCAGATATCTCCTCCTGTGTGTATCCATAGCGACCTGTGCTTCTGAGGCCATATGTCCAGTCCAAACGCGCTTGCCTCGCCGCGCACAGCGTTTGATCAGGCGATCTAAGGTGGTATATTGAGCTTGCAAATTGGATTTGGAGACTCTTGTTCGGACAGCGGTTATGGCGTCCTTCAAGAGACTTCTGTCTTCAATAAGTTGCTAAGTATTGTCTGAAATTCACACTCATTCATTAAGGAATCGACGTAGCTTTCGCGTACATGAGTAGACAGAAGTTTGGCTACGTCATATCGTCTTGGCAATGACGGTGTTTTTCGACCCCGGATTACAGATATTTTCAGTTGTATATCACCTACAAGCAGATGGTAATCTGAAGCTCCATCTGCACCACGTATATCCAGTAATAAACCACGCCATTTTCTGCCTATCGCAAAGTGGTCGATTTGGGTTTCTCTTTAGTGATTAGGTGTTAGGTGTTTAGTGTAACATTGTGTACGTTAGGCTGTTTCACAGTTTCGCGAATTCAAAAAACACACTCGGATTTCGAATTTTGGGACTTTTCTGAGCTTAGAACCTATTTTTCCAAATTTTTGGATTTAAAAAAAATGTCGCCGGAGCCAATTTTCACTTAAACTTTCACTTAAAAAATCATAACTTTTAAGAGGCGCAATATTTTTCAATTCCGTAGAAAAACTTTTACTCAAAATTAACGTTGAAATAATCTTTAAGGATGGCTTTGACAAGGGCTTAACAGAAATCGAGAAAATGGACCTCAAAGTCAAAAAAGTAAATAAAACATGCTGAAATTCTGACTTTCAAGAGCACGAGTTAGCACATGCTGGCGCAAATGAACTAGTTAATATTTTTTCTGAATAGTACTATCCATTTTTAACATTGTTGCCCTTTACATAGAGTTTTCTATGATTTTTCAAACAAAAATCGAATTTTCAAAACTAACTAAAAAACTTTCTATTAAGTTTGTCACATGGTACAATTATTTCTGGGGTAAAGTCGTTTCAACAGCTGATTTTATTTTTCATCCCAATATTCGTTTAAGTTGTCAAACTCACATGTATTTTGTTTTTGTACTTTTTTGTATACTTGTGTTGTTGGTATTATGTGAGTAAAGTTTGACAACTTAAACGAATGAAACAAAAACAAATTGCCTGTTGTTTTTGCCTACAATAACAACAACGCATGCTGCTTTTACCATGTGAATATAATTATACCATGAGTTTGTCAATAACACTTTAGAGAGTTACGCTTTGTGGCACCTGTCAAACGCCAGGTCAAACGCCAGGATGTACGTCAAGATCGCGTTGGCTGCAAAAAGCAGTGTACGCTTTAAAAATTTATTTATATCGCAAGGAAGAGAATGTTTTTGATGTAGAAAAGGTGCATCTTTTAGGTGATATTTGTTTATTTATTGTGTTTGTGTATATTCCTTATTGTACCGCAGCTAATCATTGCCTTTTAAATGATATAAATTTTATCAATATTAAAATATTTTAAGAAATTAATTACACCATTTCGGAAGCTGCTCTTACAAAATTTACTAAAGATCACTTGTGGTACATGGGCTACCATTTAAGCGCCCTTTAATTTGTTGACGAAAGAATTAGTCTGCACGAGAAGAGGAGAATGGTAGCGAACTTGAATATTGCAAAGTCCACTGATGAAATCCATTCGAAAGATGAAATACATCGAAAAAAGCACAAAAAGTACTGATTGCATCAGTACAAGAACGCGGGAATTTTTTCAAATCATGGATTTGAATACTTCCTTTTTAGAAATAGATCCGGCAGTATGGGATAATGACGAGACTTACAATAAAGCTAAAAAAGTGATATCATATATTAAAGTCATAAACGACCCTGCCGAACGAGCATTATGTCGCATTAAAGATATAAATTTTAAAGATGAGGGAAAGATACAAAATGCCATAGTATCGGCATCATACCAGACATTATTTTAAACTTTTCTTTTTTCAACATTTATATTGTTTTTTGATTATTATTAATCTTATTATTTGATAAATAAATATCAACTTGTGAATTCTTAATTTTAATATTTTTGACAATTTGATTTTTGTTTGAAAAATCATAGAAAACTCTATGCAGCGAATTTTTGGGTAGTGTAAAGGGCAAAAATATTAAGAATGGATAGTACTATTCAAGAAAAATATCAACTAGTTCATTCGCGCCAGTATGTGCTAACTCGTGCTCGTGAAAGTCAGAAATTCAGCATATTTTATTCACTGTTTTGACATTGAGGTCCATTTTCTCGACATTGTACGTCCCTGTCAGGAAATATAGATTCCGGTCGGTGAAAAGTTATCTATTCTCGTTCATTTATCCCAGTCCGTGAGATCCCATAACAATTTTCATATTTGTGTTATCTGGACCCACCTGTGCGTTAGGCACCAGTTAGAATATTAATGTCGCCATTATGCGTGTTTTTTTTGTACTGTCCAGAAGACTGTAGAAGTCTTCTTTGCCCTTGGAATCGGAGACTTCCGTGGGGGCATAACATTGGAATCAAGGAGGACTGAGTTAATAACAAAGGTGATGTAAAGCTATATATGGATACAGCCATGCAGGCTAAGATAAAATTGGGCATAACTTAAATTTTAAATTACATTTTAAAACACATCAATGAAATTTGAAAGACATGAATTGATTTGTAAAACTGTATTCTTAAAGAAGGTTTCACTTCAATTGTGAAAGGTTTCATTTCAATTGGAAACGGTTTCATTTCAATTGGAAAAGGTTTCATTTCAATTGGAAAAAGCTTAATTTCATTTGGAAAAGTTTTCTTTTAATTTGGAAATGGTTTCATTTAATTTGGAAAAGGTTTCATTTCATTTGGAAGAAGTTTCATTTTATTTTAAAAAGGTTTCATTTAATAAGGAAATGCTATAGTATTTGAAATTGGTTAATAGTTTTTAAACTTCCACTTACGAATTTTAAACTTCAGTTGATGTGTTGTAAATTTCAATTGATGCCTTTAAAATACCAATTGATGTATTTTAAATATCAATTAATGTTCTTTTAACTTTCAATCGATGAATTTTAAATTTTAATTGATGAATTTTAAATTTGACTTGATGAATTTTAAATATCAAATGTAAATTTTTAATTTCAATTGAGGTATTTTAATTCAAATAGAATTTTCAATTAATTCAATAGAATTTTTGATATTTTTCAAAATAAAATACATACTTTTTAAAAAGGGTTTTCCAATAGGTACTTGACAACAACTTTGAATTTTATTTGTGAACGCACTATTTCACTGATCATCTAACTGTGACTTTCTTTTTTTTTCAGTAAACTCAACATTTTCATCGTGGTAAAGTCCACGAACAAACAACGTATGCAAATTAAAAAAATGTACTACTGAAATTCGGAGTCGGTGACCGCAACTTTAAGAGCGTTAACTCCAATTTCCGGTCGTTATTCTCGCCCTAGTAGACAAGCAATAACAAGTTTAGTGCAAAAATTTGTGTGATGCTGCCGTGCCAGGGAGACAACTGATTGGTCGAAGTGACGAAAATATCGCTGACGTTCAGGCGTCCGTAGCAAACGATCCAAATCAGCCGAGTCCGCGGCGTTCTCAAGAACTGGGCATCGCCAAGACCTCTTTCTGACGAATTTTGCGTAAAGATCTTGGTTTACACCCATACAAGATCAATCTGACTCAAGAATTGAAGCCGATGGACCATTGGACGCGACGTACATTCTCCAATTAGCTCTGGAGATGCGCCAAGATGATGAATTTCATCGCAAAGTTATCTTCAGTGACGAATATCATTTTTGGCTCAATGGGTTCGTCAATAAGCAAAATGAATGGTGATCGTTATCACGCCATGATTACCGATTATTTTTGGCCCGAATTGGAAAACATGGACTTGGACGACATGTGGTTTCAACACGACGGTGCCACAAACCACACAGCAGACGTTTTAATCTATTTATTAAAGAGTAAGTTTGGTGAGCGCGTTATCTCAAGAAATGTACCAGTCAATTGGCCGCCTCGTTCGTGCGATTTAACGCCTCTAGACTTTTCTACTTGGGGCTACGTCAAATAATTGGTCTATACCAACAAGCCGACAACGTTGGAAGAACTCAGAGGCAACATTGAACACGAAATAGCGGCCGTTACGGCCGAAATGTGTGACCGAGTCATCGAAAATTGGGTCCAACGAACCGACCGCTGCCGACGTGCCCGCAGTGGCCATATGAACGAAGTCGAGTTCCATTCATAAATGTTTCGATTGTATTTCAAGTCGATCATAAAGTTTTGGAAATATCTCAAATGGTTTGAGTTTTATTTAAAAAAAAAAGTTGTCAAGGCCTTATTGGAAAACCATTTAGTTCAATATTTATACATAAATTGTGTTGCGTAAATGTGACACTAGTGACACTGAAACAATTTCTTTAACTATTATTTGTTAGATTAGTTTTGGACAATTTACTACTGGACTACTGGACATTTTCACCGATTCATACTTGGTACTTCGCTGTAAAATATCATTTTTTTTATTTACACGAAACGATACAAGGAATAAATAAAAAAAAACTTGCATATTTTCTTGTTTTGTTTTTTATTTTTCATAATATAAGATTTTTTTTTTATTCATTTCATTAAAACTAAATTTAGTTTATATGCGATTGTTGTTATTAAATTTCTCACTTTTTCTTTTTAATAAATATGTAAATAATGCGAAAAAATTATTTCTTTTATAAATATACTCGATTATACAACTTACAATTTACGATATAAATCAAAATAAAATAAATTTATGTATATATACATATAATTATATACGTATTATAAAAAACATGTAGATTTTTAGCAATATAGAAGAAAATGTTAGCACATTTCAAAATTGATGCGTTCAATAAAAAGAAACGATTTGACAACTGTCGTTAGCACTAAACATGAATTGGGATTTTTTTTGGTTTCAGCTTTTGTACGGTCAATTCCATTTTAATGCATTAGTTAAATACATAATACATATGTACATGAAGCAATGCTAACATTTTCAACAGACCTGTGTGCAGACATTACAAGAAACTAAAAATAAAAAACACAAAAAGAATAGCTTAATAAATACTAGGCAAAAAATAATATGAAAAGGTATTCAGAACCGCCATAATATTTGTTTCTTTGATGTGGTTTTGATGTTCAAAATATAGTTAATATTTTTTATTAATTTGTCCAATAATGGAAGAATTTTTTTGTTTAGAAATTTGTAACCATGTTAATGTCAAAATCACTACATTTTGATTGTTTTTTTCTACATTTTAGCCCCATTAGACCAAGTTTTTTGATTTGCACTGTTGCAAAAGAACATCTGGTTACATCATCATCATTGGTGATTTGAATCATTAGGTCTGTCTGTATACTGATAACACTGTGCGACACCACACAAAATGATGGGGTTCTGTCAAAGGATTCTCGTAGAAAGGTCTAAAAAAATATACGTATATCGCCGTTTTGCCAGATCTGATCAGAATATTTTTTAGGGCGGGTCAAAGTTTCCGCCCCTCGGAACTTCCCTGCATATCGGCATACAAAATTGTGTGTTCCTTACTTCTGAGGTACAAAATATGTTCAGAAGTTTTATAGAAAAGATTCAGATAAACATTTTTGTGGAACAAATTCGCCCTCTAACTGTCACGTATAACCATCATTTTAACTTTTTTTTTTTGAGAACTCGCACAAAACGCTCCAAAATGACGGGGGCGTGGTCAAAATGTTCTACAAAAATTATGGCCATAAAATTTCACTATATGTGTCCGATATGTGTCCGAACACTCCAAAACACAAATCTTAGCCCAAGTGCTAGATAATAAGCAAAAACTAACTACCTTCTAAGGGTTAATAATGAATTTTGGCATTTTGCTGTTTCCATTAAAAATAGTCTTTTTCATCTTTTATCTAGCACTTGGGCTAAGATTTGTGTTTTGGAGTGTTCGGACACATACAGGGTGTCCCCTAAACTTTTGTCTAAACTTAAACACGTGATAGCTGAGAACAAAAGCTACAATGTTTGTTCTTACGCCAATTGCCTAGGTGGCTTCGTTTTCGAGATATTCGTGTTTAAAATAATTGCATTTTTGAATGCATTTTCAATAAATGCATAATCTACTTTTTAAATGAAAAAGAAATATCATTGAAAATTGCTTCAAAACGATATTTTCTGCTTGCCGTCTGTGTACTTTGTGTGATATTTGCTACTGGGAGAGTAAAATGTAACTTACTATCTCAAAAATAGTTACTCGATATTTTTTACTGGAAAAGTACGCAAACCATAGAGTAATACTTAAGAGTTTCCATTACTCTCGTCGATACCTCTTCATGACGACGAGATAGTAGGCCATTTCATAGAGTTTTATTTGCTGCTGTATTTTAACAATTTTACACTTTCGTTGGGCATGAAACGGAGAGAAATAAAAGGGAATACGTATTTTCGTTCAATGCAAACAACATAAAACATAATTTAGCTGTCATTAGTATTAATAAACAATATTTAAAATTAGTTCCTTTCTTCTTTGCTCTCTCATTCTCCATCATCGGCCTAGTACCTTTTCGATCAGCTGTGCCATAGAATTTGGATAGCAAATTAGCACAACGTACGTAAAAGTGCTGAAAAAGTTATTTTTTAGGCGTAATTTCGTTACATTCTTTTAATTTTGTGTTGTTTCTCCCAATTGTTGCAAAAATAGGACGTGGCAAACATTGCACAACAGAGGAGAGGCGCATTAACGTCAACATGTGGAATGATGAAAATGCCACCTGAAATTGAGGAAATTTTGCATCGCTCTCGCAAAATGGTTTATAATGTCAGCAGTTGTAAGGAAATAAACTCAGTTAATGCAACAGAAAACAAAAAAAAAAACAGTAGCCACGTGTCGAAAAAACAACCCAAGTAATGGACCGTGCTATTGTCCGGATGTCGACGAAGCAGCAATTCCTGTCATCACGCGATATTGCGAACGAAATTCACTGTCAATTTGGATTAAATGTATCAGGCATGGCGGATCCGAAGAAGCGTGAATGGTGCTCAGATTTTCGGGAGCGCAAGCCGAAAGAAGCCACTTCTATCAATAACAAATATTGCCAAGCGTCAATTGTTTGCTCGCACCCACAAGTCTAAAGACCTCTCATTCTGGGAAATAATACTTTGGAGTGCTGAAACTAAGGTAAATCGTATAGGACTGGATGATAGAGTATTTGTTCAACGCCCAAAACGGCAGGCATTGAATACACGATACACTCTGAAGACCGTGAAGCATGATGGAGCAAGCATCATGGTGTGGGGATCATTTTCATGGCAATTTGCGGGCCCCATTGTGGAAATTAATGGAAAAATTGACCGTAATTAGTATTTTGACATTCCTAAGAACCAAAGGGAACCTTATGCTTTTTAACACATGCTAGTTTCATTCACATTGACGACAATGACCCCAAACACACGTCGACCCTTGTAAAGAAGTGGTTTTCTAAATAAAACATCCCCGTTTTAGTCCCGACTTGAACTCGATTGAAACCGCCTGGAACTATGTGAAATGTGCGATTGCTCAATATAATTACAACAACTTGAATGATCTTTGGACTGGAATACAGAAGGATTGGTACTCGATTCCCAAAGAGCGTTGCCTGAATTTGATTCAAAACATGTCCCGTAGATGTCAACCGATACTTGGAAATAAAGGTTACACTACTAAATATTGACCAGGTAAACTAAAAATATTAATATTTAAATTATTTGTTAAAATATGTCATTTTTATTCTAGAAATTCTTAACTTGGGCTCGCTTGGCTATTCGTCGAATTGTTGCAATTTACGAGTGTACATTTTCTTTACATATGTATTGTTCAAGTGCCAATAAGACAAAAGAACCGCTCGAAGTAATGAAAATATTGCTGCCGTTCAGGCAAGTGTATAGCCACTTTATCGATTCCAAGACGTTGTCAACAAATGGGACTGTCTCAAACCACAACCTGGCGGATTTTGAGAATGGATTTGGGCTTGCATCCGTATAAAATTGTTATCACGCAAGAACTGAAGCCATTGGAACTACAGTAAACGTCATGAATTTTCTAATTTTGTCTTGGAACAACTTGAAAGTTTGGAAATTTGATTATTTCAAGAAATTGTGTCATTTAATGGTCTCCAAGAAGTTGTGATTTAACACCATTAAACTATTTATTGTGGGGTTATTTGAAGTCATTGGTCTTTAGCAATAAACCAGCCTCTCTTCAAGCTTTACAAGGCAATATTGAACGTGTTATTATTGGCATGTGACTTAATTTAGCGGAAAAAGTGCTAGAAAATTGGATTCTTCGAATTCGTTCCTGCAAAAGAAGACGTGGAGGCCATTTGAAAGACGTTTTATGCAGAACTTAATTGTATCGATTTTAATTCACATTAAATAAAAACATTTGAATTTCCTTAACAATTCGTGTGCTTTTTTAAAAAAAAAGAAATCAAATTGGAAAACCTTTTATACAGGGTGGAGCGTGGTAATTTGCTTATTTGGGAATGAAATAAAAGAATTATGAACCTTAGAAAAATTTGTTTTATATTTTAATTATATTGAACAGTCAGGGAATTTTTAATTTACATGGTTTTAAATAGTGTATCTGGCAAATGTCGACCTTCGCTATCCACACACTGCTGCACACGTTTACTGAAGTTTTCATGAACTCTAACAAGCATGGCGACTGGTATTCTGCCAATTGACACATTCCCTGCTGCCAACATGACACATTCCCTGCTGTTCTCAATGAAGTTACCCAATTTACAATTGATTGGCGTCAAGGAACACTTCCGCGTGGGAACAGCGAATCACAAACGAAAAGCACGCTGCAATGCACTGATCGAGTGCGCATTTGAAAAATACGCTTCAACACAAAATGAGCTCTCCTCACGTGTCCAATGCATAATGGCAACTGAAAGGCAGACGAATACAAATCAGTGCCGCCACAATTACCGCGCTCCACCCGTATAATGGAGGTCAGTCACAATGTGAAATAGCCAAAGAATATGGCGTGAACAAGAGCATTGTGTCACAATTAATAAAACAAAATATAAAATGACGGGGTCACTTGATAATACCAACAAAGGTGGATGGCCTCGCAAGGCATCTAAGCGAACAAACCGTGAAATTAGCAAGTTGATAAAGCAAGACCTTTTATCTCCTCTAGGGAGATCGTAAATACTTTGGAACTTAACATACACCACTGTACTGTTCGGAGAAGAGCCGTGGAAATGATTTGAAAAGTTACGCACCATGCAAAAAAAATGCTTAGAAAAAAACATTTGGATAAAGGGTTGGCACAAAGCGTATTGGTTCACAGATAAAAAAAAAAAGTTGTTTGTCCAATTTTATTTTTCAAGAATAGCATTTGCGACAAAATATAAGTACTGGAATGAAAAATGTTCCACTGTACTGTTTAATTACGAATTCAAATTTAATTTATTCGGCTTTGATGGGAAGTGTGAAAAATGAAAAACGGTTGGATCCACGCTTCTGTAAGAGAACTGTGAAGCATGGCGGAGGAAGTGTGATGGTCTGGACGTGTTTCTCTGGTAACGGTGTTGGGCCCCTTCATGTCATTGACGGCATTATGAACCGTGTCATGTACAAAACCATCATAGAGACTCATCTCACTCTCACTCACCACAGAGTGGAAAATGCCACTTCGATTCGTGTTTCAACACGACTATGATCCGAAACACACTGCGAAGTTGGTCACGGACCATTTAAATATGAAAACGGTTTCAGTCCTTGATTGGCCGGCACAATCACCAGACTTGAATCCCATAGAAAATCTTTTTGGAATCCTAAAACGTGAAGTTGGTGGAAGGCATTTCAGCAACCGTGAAGATCTTATAAATACCATAAAAGACGAATGGAAATCTATTCTGGTAGAAACAATAACGAAAATTCATGCCGAAACTTTGCCAGCAAGTATTAGACAATAAAGGATTTTAGGCAATAAAGAATTTTTAGGTTTTGCGCAGCTAAAATTTGAGTATATATTGTTTTCGTCAAATATGTCACTGTTATGATTTTAGATTTTGTATTTTAGCAAATATTTATGTTGCCAATAATGAACAATAAATTAAATACCTCTTTCTAAATTTTTTTAATTGATAGCCGGAAGTCGGGCTTAATCAAAGTATACTATTAACAAAATAAAATTATGGCAAAGGGGTGTCTAAAATTGAGGTATCATTTGGATTTTGCTGTAATTTTTTCTCTAAAATAAATTTTATTCGAATAAGTGATGATTTATCCGACCTTTTGTATTGTATTCTAAAATTAAATTGTCCGAGCGTTTGGTCGTGTTTATTAATTAATTATATTTTTCGATATTTCGCTATCCTTTGGATAGCATCGTCAGGAATATATGTTATTAATTAGAAATGAAAAACAATTGACCAATACTAATATATCTTCCTGACGATGCTATCCAAAGGATAGCGAAATATCGAAAAATATAATTAATTAATAAACACGACCAAACGCTCGGACAATTTAATTTTTGAATATAAATTTTATTCAACATTTTTATTTTCAGATTCTAAATACATTCCGGTTAGTTAATATGGAACGTTACACGAAAGAACAACGTGTTTTTGTTATTAAAACATTTTTTTTTTAAAACAAGAAAAAAAATTAGAATTTGTTTAACACAATAATCTTCAGCGACAAAGCCCATTTCCAGCTCAATGGCCAACAAGCAGAATTGCCGCATTTGGGTTGAAGAGAATCCAAGAGTTATCTTAGAGCAACCATTATATCAACAACATAGTTACGGTTTGGTGTGGTGTGTGGCCAGGAGGAATCATTGGACCATTTTTTTTTTTTGAAAAGGAAAATGGAAATGCGATTACGGTCAATGGAAATCGCTACATACGAAGCTTTTGATGCGAAGCATTTGGGGCGGAAAATTGATGATTTAGACGTAGAGAATAAGTGGTTTCAACAGGATGGTGCCACACAGCAACAGAAACAATGAATCTTTTGAAAGAAAAGTTGTCTTTGTCTCTCGTAGAGGAAGAGTGAATTGGCCACCAAGATCGTGCGATTTGGCACCTTTATGGGTCGATTATCGATAGCAACCCAACCTCAGTTGCGCTGTCAACTGACTAAAACAAAAAAAGGTGTCCTATAACATCCCATGAAGGGATTGAGGAGAGCTTCTCGCAATCAGTGAGATGTGCGCTTTCTAGTTGTTACACTCACTGATTGGGGCCTACAGTTTTACACCGGTTCCGAACAGTATTTAAGAAGCTTCTCTTCTTCCAAAATCCGTACGCAATTTTCGCACACATTCTGCAATATTACCATGATTTTCAAAGTAATGTCGCAATATTTTCCAGCGTTGTTCAAGCGTATACACAACCATATTCGTTCAGCGGAAGGATAAAACTAATTATCTGTCAAATCAGACATGAGCTAAGTGTTACCATTCACGAAATAAGCACTAGTTAAAAAAAAAACGTTAGATGGCGGACCCTTTACTATAATATGGCAATTTGGGGTTATCTGGGTGCACAGATGCCGTTCCACAAAAATAAAGACAACATTAAATTTGGGATAAAATACCTTTAATTCGAGTACCCACAGTTGCCTGTTTCGGCCTGTCCGACAACAAAATATATTTTTCGTGTTCTTATATTTTTCTTTAATTTTGTTTTTTTTCATAAGTTTTGAGCTGCCCGAGCTCCGACAATTTTGCCGCTACTAGGTTCTATTTTATGTATTTAACAACAAAAATTATGATTTTATTTAGAGACACCGCTTTTGACTTCTTATCGTTCACCTGAACGTTTTTTTTTTGTTTTAAAAATTATACAGCAACCAAAAATTTGTGGTTGCCAATATAACCTGTATCAAGCAATTGAAGTTGCTAGCTGTCAGTTGCCATATGTAATAACTTTTCGGCAACTGGCAACGCAACTGAGGTTGGGTTGCTATCGATAATCGACCCATTAGACTTTTTTGAAATCAAATCAAGACCTTAGAATCAACATTATCGAGCAGATATGGACCATTCACAACAGTTTATTGGAAAACGTGATGGAGAATGTTGATAAAAGATTGCGAGCCTGCCGAGGCAGTAGGGGGGTCACTTGACCGACATAATTTTTTATTATTAACCGGAACCTATTTGTAATAAACTGAAATATAAATATTTTTAATATCTCAAAAAAATAATTTTTTTTATTAAAATTAAAATGATAACTCATTTTTGGACACCTTTGTTAAACTGATGCACCACTAGTTCAAAAGCGACACTTCCAGAGATAATTTCTCCTAATCCTAGGACATCGCATGTTAATTTCTACAGTTGTTTGTACATGCGAGTACTAGTTCTATGATTCAAAAATACTAGTTCTGAGCTAGTATCCTTTCGTGCTGGGAAGCGTTAATATTTACCAAACCTGTCAAACGATGTTTGTTACTAAGATTCTTTGACTCAGATCTGATTTAATTCTTGCAAAATATAACAAGAACTAAATGTGCGTTTCGAATTAACGCAAAAAAAATTAAAATATAATCACAAAAACCAACACTAAAAAATGCTTTTGTTGATTTTCGTATTCAGGATACTAAACCACATCATCAAGCCAGTATAATGACAGTTCTGCATGAAAACTCGTAATGCCCAGTGTTATAAAGGTTTAGCCATAATATAGCACAACATGTTTAAGGGCCATTATCACAATATCTAGTCTAACAGTTACAATATTTAAATTTCATACAAACTGACAGCTACAACTTTTAATTACCTTTAACTGCACGATAACTGGAGAATGTGATAATGGCTGTAAGAGTGATTGATTGAATGGTATAAAGAAAATTGTTCGTTTTTTGGAAAGAAAGAAAAGCCTTTTCTCTTTTGATTCAAGTTAAATTTAAATGCATTAAGTGATATTCACAAAATATTTTAATAAGTTTTCATTTCTTGATTTTCTTTGTATTTTTCAAAATAGTAACTATTTATAAAGAAAGTATATATTCATTTTATTAATCTCTATATATTTTATAAATTATTTGTAAGATAATAACAATAAAAAAAAAACACAATACATAAAAATATGGAAAATAAATAGAAGTTATATATTATTTTATTTTGCAAAGCTGCCTGCCGCCATTCTTTGAGTTTCGGTTAAAAAATTTGTGCATATTTTACATAAGATATATTTTATAAAAATCTCAGAGTTGTGTAAAACATTTTTGGAATAGAAGTAAACAATTCTGGAACGCTATGAAAACTATCCAAACAACTTAATTCTTGGTTATTTTACTCGTATAACTACCACTGAACCAATTTGAGATTTGATTAAAAATAAATAAATATAACATACAGCAAAGTCAATTTAGACGTTTATTCGAGAGTAATGCGCGTACATTTTTTCAAGATATTCGAAAGTTTTACGTGGTAGAATTTCACATTTGGATCAAATACAAAGTCAATACAGTAAAGTCAATTTAAAGTTTTATTCGAGAGTAAAGCGTGCACATTTTTTCAACATATTCGAAAGTTTTATGTGGTAGAATTTCACGTTTGAATCAAATACAACTTTTGACAGGAGTAACATAGTAAGGACCCAGATATTATTCCACTACGATTCGTAACATATTACAAATTGTGTGTACAGTGGGTAGCAGATATGGATACATCATAATCACATTTGACTTTGTCCAGTTGTAAAACCCATAAAAATGCAACAATTCGTACCAAGTTTTGTTTTTTATATTCTTTATTAATCCTAGAAAAATTACCGATAATTGGATTCTGCTATATTTAATGAAAAAATTATATTTGGCACTTAAACCGAAAATAAACAATGTATCCACTTAACAATGTGTCCGTCGGTGGTGCAATGGTTAGTGTGCGCGCCTCTTGTTCATGAGATCCTGGCTTCGATCCCTGCTCTAACCACCTTAAAATTTCTTTCGGCGGCGGTCACCTCGCATAGTGACAGCGGCACTGTTGAGTATTAAGCCATGAAAAAAGCTTCTCAAAATACCGTTCGGAATCGGTGTAAAAACTGTAGGGCCCAATCAGTGAGTATAAAACTAGAAAGCGCACAGCTCACTGGTTGTGAGAAGCTCTCCCAAATTCCTTAATGGAATGTAATGGGAAACCATTTATATATTTTTATTATTCACTTATGCTCGTTCGAAAAGTTAATGTTTTTAATCACGTTTTCTAGTATTTTGTCCAAAGACCTTTGGCTTTAGTGACGCATTTTAGTCGTTTGGGCATGATTTCAACTAGTTTCTCAATGTGTACACAAGTACCTTTGTAGCCGAGATCATAATAGTTCGTTCAAGGTCTGTGGTGCATCTTCGTATCTAGTCAGTCGGTTTTTCAACAAAGCCCAAACATTTTCGATCTGGTTAAGAAACGGGCTTTGAGCTGGCCACTACATTGTGTTAAAATTTTGATTAGCGATCCAATGCTTGACAATTTTGGCCGTATGCTTAGGATCTCCATCATGCTGAGAAATAACTGCATCGCCGGGATACGCACCTTTGCCACAAAATCTGGTAAATTATGCTCCAAAATACTAAAATAATCTTCTTTTTTCATTATTCCGTAGATTTTTATAAATGTACCACCGATATGCCACCAAGTAAAACAACACGAGCCCATCGAGTTATCGCCTCCATGCTTTATTGTTCTTTAACTTGATGCTTCTTCAACGTTTCAGATGGGCGGTGCCATTAATATTGCTTGACAGTCGAGTGAAAGCGATTGATTTTGGTCTCGTCCGACCATGTTACTTTCTTCCAGTCGTCGACGCCGAAATTTTTGTGCTCTTTGGAAAACTTCAGACGCGCTGATAAATTTTCCGCGGATAATTCTGGTTTATTCAGCTTTACAGCCGATGTCACGACAATTCGCCGAAGCGCTCTATGTGCTGTCCACTCACTAACGGGTTTGTTTAGGGCTGCTGCAACTTCTTTAAGTGTTCTTACTTGCTTGGTTGTCATTGGGCGCTCCATATCTCGAGAATCTCTGTTGGTAAGTAATCTTGTTCCCTGCTTATGGCATCTCTACATCACATCTTTTTCTTTCTATACCTTGCAGCACTGTACGATGGCAAACCCCCACTTCTTTATCACGTATACGGAGGACTAAAAAACACTGTTTGTTGTCATTTTAATGATTCGGGTTTCCCACTCTTCAGGTATTTTCCTCAGGAAGTGGATATTTTGGCGTAAAAAAAATTAGTATCTAGCTAATGAAACGATCAACTTTGCCACAAAAAGCATTTACTCTGTTGAATTTGGCAATATTACATTGGCTTCTTCGGCATAAGCTCAAAAAAGTATTATTGCATTAAATATTATGGAAAAATTTAGTTACAAGAGCGGATCAATAAGTCCGTGACTTTTCGAACTTCCCTCGTAGTTATATGAAATGCAACACTGCTCCCATCAAGTACCACATGTTAATAGACTACTGTCAAATTTTGAGCAAGTTGCGTCATTTACTTCGCGTTTAACAGCTGTTCAAAAGATACAACCTCGTGCATTTTTTTTTTAGAAATGGAAAAAAAGAGAATTTCGAGTTCTCATTAAACATTTTTTTTTTGCAAAAAAAAACCGTCAATCAAACCAAGGAAAAGCTTGATAAATACTATGGGGACTATGCACCATCGATTTCAATGGTAAACAAGTGGTTCACTGTCTTTCGTTGTGGTCGCACAAGTACAAATGACGCTGAACGTTCTGGATGGACAATTGAGGTCAATACACCCGAAAATGTCGAAAAAATTCACGATATGGTGTTGGCCGATCGAAAAGTAAAAGTGCGTGAGATTGTCGATGCCATAAGCATTTCATATGGCAGTGTGGTTTCGATTTTAAATGATCAGTTGGGTTTAAGAAAGCTGTCTGCAAGATGGGTGCCGCGTTTGCTCTCACTTGACCATAAACGTATAGGTGCACACGTGTGTAGTCTCAATGGAAAATTCCCAGGAATTGGGCTACGAATTGGTACCTCATCCGCCATTTTCTCCGGATTTAGCCCTCAGTGACTATTTCCTATTTCCAAACCCAAAGACTTAGCTCCAACGATGAAATTATTGATCAAACAAATGCCTATTTTATGTACCTCGAAAAAATACTATTTTTTGGAAGGGATACAGAAATTGGAGAAACGGTGGACTAAGTGTATTGAGCTAAAAGGAGATTATGTTGAAAAATAATTTTTTTTTTTCAAAAAAAAACTTGGTTTCATTCAAAAAGTCAGGAATTTATTGATCCGTCCTCGTGTGTTTTCCTTTTCTAGGATTAATAAAAAATATAAATAAAAAAACATGGTAGGAATTGTTCTAGTTTTACGGCAATTCAAAGTCAAATGTGATTATGATGTATCCACATCTGCTCGCCACTGTATGTTTTCAATGAGTAATGAACGAACAGGTCGGTGTATCGTTAGACTCGTTAAACCTAAAATCGATACGATATTTCACATCATTTCAAAGTTTCATATTCCTTTGTATGAAAAGCTTTCTTCTGTTCCAACAAATGTTTAATTTTATATTCTATTCTATTTTCTTTAAATTATGAAAATAATAATGAATATGATTGTATTGAGAAGTGGGGAAAAGACGAAAATAAGAATTATTAATGATATGCGACTAAATGAATATTATAATGATTTCAATGTATTTGTTTAATGCATTTAGAGTTTCCTATGTGTTTTGCTTATTTATTACTTTTATTCGAATTAATTGTTATGCTTTTTTTTTTTGCAGTTTTGTTTAGCTCTTTCTTTGAATTACAATACTTTGATTTTCTTTAGGTGTTAAAACAAATAATCAATTGACTAGATAAGCATTATTTTTTAAACAAACAAAAAAATATAATTCATTTCGTATAGGCTCTTTTGTTCATGTAGGACTTTTTGTATAAGCTTTTTGTTTTGTTTTATTTTAATTATTAACAACTAATTGGAGGGGAGGTGGTTTGGAAAATAAAAACTGTTCTCACTAATTGAAATTTAAAAATAAAAAACTTATAGGAATACCAAGAATATTCAAATAAACATAGAAGATTAGGAAAACTAACTGACCCGACACGTTGTTCTATATACAAATACTTATACATATAAAAAATGACAGCATTTTAGGACTAAAAAAAAAACTTTAGCCGACACTTTCTACGATATACTATCCAGATGCTTGGGAAATTTAGCGTGTCTACGAAAATCAGTTCAGACTTGTATAAAAAATAATATACGCAATTGTGAACATCCAGTTTTATAGGTAGCATGTAGAAGAGTGCATCAATATCCATTTCCACAGTTATTAAATCTAGCCAAATCGAAAAATCTACTGAATAAATTAAACCGATCCATTATTCCGAAAATTATGTATTTGTTTTCTTAAACAGCGAAGTGCAAATTCAATAGAAAACATTGCCCTACTCTGAAATGCATCATTGCTCTGAATCTGTTGCGCAGCACTGAGAAGAAGAGTGTATCTAAATCCATTTCCACAGTTATTAAATGAACGCCGAATCGAAAAATCCATATTTCCACGCTACGCCAAATCCTGGAGAAGACCCACGAAAAACAAATCGACACCTATCATCTATTTGTCGATTATAAGGCGAAGCAATGTCTGAGCTTGGTATTCCTGCAAAACTCATACGCCTTTGCAAGATAACCTTGACTAACACCAAATCCGCAGTGAATGTTGGTAAGGATCTTACCGAACCTTTCGAAACCAAGCGAGTCCTCAGACAAGGTGACACCCTACCGTGCGATCTCTTTAACATCTTAATAGAGATTATTCTGAGAAAAGCTGCTGTCAACATGAATAAAACCATCAGCAGCAAAAGCCACATGCTGCTCGCGTATGCTGATTATATAGATATCATTGGACGCACAGTTAGAGAAGTTACTGCGGTGTTTTCGAGAATTGAGAAGCAGTCAGGAAAAGTGGGTCTGACGGTAAATGAGGACAAGACAAAATTAATGGTTTCAACGAGCAGGGCCTCCACGCGAGTAGACCAAAGCGTGAACGTTAATAACTGTTATAATTTCAAGGTAGTGGATGAATTTATATACCTCGGATATACAGTAAACAAAAACAACAACGTCAGCCTTGAGATCAAGCGGAGAATTGTGCTTGCGAATATATATTACTTTGGGCTAAGCAATCACTTTAGAGATAAAGCCCTCTTTAAAGCAACAAAAGTCCTACTATACCAGACTCTCATACAACCTGTCTGGCTTTAAGGCGCAGAATCCTGGGTCTTATCACAAGCAGATGAAACATCTGTCAGAGTCTTCGAGAGAAAAATACTCCGAAAAATGTATGGCCCTATAGTGCACAACGGCAAGTATCGGTGACGCATGAACCATGAGCCATCCCGACATTGACATAGTTAAGCGGATCAAAATAACGCGATTGCCCTGGCTTGGCCATGTCAGTAGAATGGATGAAGACGAACCAACACGAAGGGTTTTCGAAGCCGAACTCGAAGGAAGACGAAAAATAGGACGACCAAGACTTCGCTGGAGGGATCAGGTTGACGAATCCCTGCGTATATTTGGTATTGCCAACTGGAGAGATAAGGCAAAAGATCAAACTGGTTGGCGAAATATGTTATCGTCGTTTTTGTAAGGTCCCGGTGTCGAACAAACCGGATTAGTAAGTAAATCGAAAAATCTACTGTATAAATTTAACTGATTCATTATTCCGAAAATTATGTTTTTTTCTTAAACACCAGAAGTGTAAATTCATCACTACTCTGAATGCGGCCACGCAGTGAGCGACTAAGCAATTGGTACACGACCGATAAAACGACGAGTGGCTATTTATTGAGCGAATAGTTCTACAAATTCCATTGCCCAGTGCGGTTATTGTGGTATTATGTTTGAAAGTCGTGGTCATATTTATAGACGTAACTTATGATCAAGAAACCCCAGATTCGTAAGATCATATTATCATTTATAAAAAATAAATAAATGGTTTCCCATTACAGCCCCTGAAGGAATTGGGGAGAACTTATCACAACCCGTGAGCTGTGCGCGTTCTGGTTTTTCATTAACTGATGGGGACCTACAGTTTTACACCGATTCCGAACGGTATGTTTGAGAACCTTTTTTCATGGCTAAATACTCGTTAGTGTTGCCGTCACTAAGCGATGTGGTCTTCGTCGAAAGAAATGTAAGGTTATCTGAGCAGGGATCGAACCCACGCATTCATGTTCATGACCACCGACGGCCACAAATCAATTTTCCCAATATTCACGCCAAATTTAATTGTTCCTCGAGATGTATGACATCTGCCACCGTCTTGATTAAAACACATGTCATCCACATTCATATCATTTAATTTAGGAACAATACAACTAGATTAGCATGTCGTGACAGTACCATTAACTGATATTGCCCAACCGTCAGCATTTTAAACAAAAATAATTCGACAGTGGTCCCAGCTCAAAATCTACACCAAAAAGTGACTCGTTGCTCATGGATTTGTTACTCAACAATCACTCGCGTATTTTCTGAACCCCAAATGTGACAATATTGACGACTAACGAGTCAATAGTCTGTTGTTAAGTAGTCTGTTAGCAGTTGTTTTAAAGATCCATTTTAACCATTTGAGTTGTATTATGCTATATTTAATGCATATTATAATTTGCTTCTTCAATTGGCCAAAAAGACTTTGAATTACAAAAGATGTTAAAATGAGCCAATCGTCATCGCTGCCAATGATTACGAGTATTATGATGTTCGAAAATCCTTCATTATTTTAAAAGTATTTCTCAACCATGAAAACGCGTTGTTCTTTAATTTACAATTCCATTTTTAATAACTCTGAACTGTCATCTGACACGCTGTATTTTTCCTTCAACAACAACACTTTACCACACAGCGCTGGCACGATATTCGAATTTAACATGCATTTTCAGACACCCTCTACAAAACCCTTCGCAAATATTTAGACCGATTTTGGGTATACCTTCGAATAGCAGTACTATCGTTTAATTTAATTTATTTATTTCTTCAATAACCAAGCAGTAGTGACATTTATGGTTAAAAGTGCTATACAATTGAACTAGTATGCAATAAAATAATGCTGAAGAAAAGTTCGACCCAAATTAACAAAACCAAGGACATCAATTTCTGCAGCTAAAATTTGATGCAAATCGACATCACTCTATCCGTATCCAAAATACCGTCATCGCTCAGCAATTGCGTGGCCACAACAACACAGTTTCATGCATTTTAATTTAATTCGTCGCTAAATCGAAGTTTGTCCAATCGCTTAGTCGCTTGCGTGTGCGCCGCCTAAGTAGCTATGATGTCAAAAATTCCTATTTTTTCGCAGTTTCACAGTACGGGAAAAAATCTCACCAAACATGAAAACAGTCGCTGTAACACATAACTAAAAAAGCCGTTTCCCATTACATCCCATGAAGGGATTGGGGAGAGCTTCTCACAAACCAGTAAGCTGTGCGCTTTCTAATTTTTCACTCACTGATTGGGACCTACAGTTTTTACACCGATTCCGAACGGTATTTTGAGAAGCTGTTTAATGGCTAAATACTCGATAGTGTCGCCGTCACTATGCGAGGTGACCGCATAGTGACCACATTTTTTAATGTGGTCAGAGCAGGGATCGAACCCAGGATTTCATGTACAAGAGGCGCGCAAACTATCCATTGCACCACCGACGGCCACACACACAACACATAACTTCACAGAAAAACTTTTCGAATTGACTCCAACATAACGAATTCTAGAACAGATTATTTTGTTTGTTTAAAACAAAGAGCTCGTTCCCAAACCACATCATGGATCACAAATCTTTAGCGTTGGTTCTAAATGATGTGTTCTTATGCAGATTGTTTCTAGCCGAGTTATGATTCCCAATGTGCTCTTACACTGATGCATTTGACATTGATTAAGAAAAGGTTCCCAAACAACTAAAGCTTGATTCATTTAGGATTACTTTTTTAGTAAGGATTTTATGACAGATCAAACTGCCATGGTATTTTGGTTCAGTAATGTTTGACATTTGATCATGGGAAAACTTGATCCGCCACAGCGTCTACAAATAGTTCAGCTATATTACGAAAATCAGCGTTCCAGAAGGAATGTGATGGAATTACATTTTAGTTTTCAGTGATGCGACTAAATTCTGGGTTAATAGCTACGTCAATATCAAAATTATCTTTTTGGGCTGAATAACAACCAAAAGAGTTTCAAGAACTCTCGTTACATACAGGCAACACAACGGATTGGTGTGGTTATCCATAGGTCTATTTTTGCCCCGTTATATCACCATGATATTGCCGCAACTTGCCAAGCAATCAGTGAAACCATGCATATCATTATTGAGGAAACAATTCGGAGAATAGTTAATTTCACGCTTCGAACCTTTGAATCTTTGTGATATCATTCATGTGATTTCTTTGGGGCTACGATAATTCTAAACTCTCCATGCATAAATAAGCCGGCTAAGATTGAGGAATTGGAACCCAACAGTGCTCGCGTCACTCATAAAATACCAATCGAAATGCTCGAATGCGTCATAGAAATTGGAACCCCAGAATGAACTATGTTTCAGGCGCAGTTACGGCCAATATTTGGCGGTGTAAAACTGTAGGTCCCAATCAGTGAGTGTAAAAATGAAAAGCGCACACCTCACAGATTGTGATTGCCCCTTCACGGGATGAAATGGGCAAATGTTTATCTATATGTTATTTGTTTTTTTTTGTATATAGATAAGTTGTCCTATGTTCGTCGTTTTATAACTCGAGAACCGAGTTACAAACCAATACATGCGTTGGAAAGGACTACTTTCACTGATGGTTTAAAAACAAAAACATCGAAAAATGTCTACGCATATGGGTTTTACGCACACTTTGGCGATGGTGTGTTTTTCCAGTATATAATGTGTGAATTCATTAGTGGCCATGACATACTGGAATACTTTTGTGGGCAGGGCGAAGTCTACCGGGTCGGCTAGTTTACTATATATTAGCGTTTAAAAAATAAATGTAACTAATGATTCTTTTGTATGATAAAATTGGATTGAAAACAAAATTGATTTTTTTTTATTTTCGTAAAAGAAGGATGCCCCAAAATTCACGCAAGATTGAATGCAATTGAATTGTTCCTCGGGATGAATGGCATGTGGTACCGTCGTAATGTAATCATATGACGCCCACATTCAACATCATTCAATTTAGGAACATCGAAACTAGATTATAAGTCGCGACAGAGCACCATTAACTGTTATTGCCCATTTTCGAAGAAAATCCAGAATTAGGAACAAAAAATATTGATGTGAACGCATGGATTGACTTACATATAAATATATGCTGGCTGGGCTTAATCAGACATCCGTTCTAGAACCTATTGAAAAATTCATACAGATTTTTCTGGGTGTATGGGCTTGCGGTTATCATTCTTTATGTCTCTAATAAAGAAAGACGATGTTGAAAACTCAAATGAATCAATGTTGATTTTTGCAACCCACGATTTAACAATCTTAAATGATAACATTTTCTACCTCCTCTAAAGATAATACTAATTTTCACCATTGTAGAGTGTAGGGATGGATTTGAAGGGCTTTCTTATTATCCTTTTTTATAAATTACTAGCTGACCCGGCAGACGTTGTCCTGCAAATTTTGTTCAAATACCGTTAGCAGGAGCAGAAATAATGGATTTTTAATTTGTGGTTTGTATGGGAGGTACCACGTCCCTTTGTCCAATTGGACCGAATAGTAAATCTATACCACCCAGGGCGCCACCCAAACGCATACAAAATAATTTATTCAAATCGGTCCAGAAGTTTAGGAGGAGTTCAGTCACAAACACACTTGCAGTAGAAGATATCATATTGAACATACTGAGAATAAAAACGAAATATTTAGTCGGCAAAGGTTTGAGCAAATAAATCAATATGACGTTAAAGTTATAATAACTTGAAATGGCATAAATTTAGGATAAAATCTGTTGCTACCATAAATGTTTAAAACAAATTGGAACCATTCTTTTGTATAAATACTAGTATAACGTATATTTTGGTTTATGTAAACGAAATAAACAGGGTCCATTAGCAGTATAAAGAAAAATTAAAATCTCAACTGATTTCGGACAATTTTTAAATTAAAATTTAGTACAAAAACTAAAAACCAGAAGTTTTAATAAAATGAAATATTTAGCGAATATTGAAAATGAATGTTAGATAAATGATATTCGAAAACAATGAGAATGATGAATGAACGAACTTATAAACAATTGGCATGATCAATTATTTCAATTTGCGGTCGGTTCAGGAAGGAAACGAAAATCATAATGTGGGAGGAGAGATATAGTTATGTTCTAGATTTAGCTTATTGTATGTTTAGTTTAAAAGGTATAAAAACTAGTGGTTTCGTTTGATTCGATTTGATTTGTGTATCTCTTAGACGTATTTCTTTTTTTTTATAAATATATGTTTGTAGACATTTTTAAAAGGACATTTGGACATTGTTTTCTTTACTCAATTTTATGATTTCAATTCGTTAAAATAAATTTGATTCACTCTTTTTAAAAAAAATATACATTTACAAAAACAAAATATAAACGAAGTATTTATATTTAGAAGGACAAATAGATTGATAGATAGACTTATTACCCGGACTATGATGACGACTATGATTTCGAGGAGGGAGGGATGAAGAGAAGTTGTTATAGGAAAGTGGTTTCTGCGTGGGTTTCAATATAAACGTTAAGAATATATTTACATAACTATACATTTTCGTTGACGTCGTTTTTGTGGTTCAGGTCTAAGTACGGCACGGACAGCTTCTTCGAATACCTTCAGCAGGAATTTTCATATTGTTAGTTTTTTAATTCGATCGATATGTTAGATGAATAAAATGTCCCAACTTACCTGTTTTAGACCTCGTTGCGTAAGGGCAGAACATTCCATATATTTAACTGCTCGTATTTTATTTGCTAATTTTTGTCCTTGTTCCCGCTTCAGAGGTGCCAAACCTTGTTCCGCTAAAGCGCTAAGAGTTTCACGGTCTTCGCGTAAATCAATTTTGGTACCTATGGAAAAAATAAATGGTGATAGGTTGATCTTTTTAGTTAACATAGAGGAATACTTTACAACAAGATACCTTATATCCCCAGGTATTGAAATGCCCCCTAGGGAAAAGCTAAAAGTTTCACTGTTGAAAAGGTGAGAGAGAGGGAGACTTTTTGAGGCAACGGAAATTGCCATTACTTCCCTGTGAAAATTTTTCCTACTAAACACTTTCAATTTTCTACGAAAATGAGATATGCAATTCATCAGGAATAAAAAGGCCGATTAAATAAAAATCATCCCTGATGAATTTGAATAACGTGGAGCACGACGAAACTGCATGCAATTGTTATTGTATGTAAAAAAAATTGTGTTGTCTTTTAGGCAACAACAAAAAACATGTCTAATGAGGACCGATGGTTCTCTGGAGATGGAAATAAGTTTCTGCAAATGTTTTCTTGTGTGTTTTGCTTGCGATATTTTTCGAACACTTGCATTATTGTGAATTCTCAATTCAAATGAGATTTCGTTTGCATTTAGTTTGATGCATCATTCCGTTTGCATTTAGTTTGATGCATCATTCCAAACAAACGCTGATGAAGATCTGTGGCTAGATCTGAAATAGCTGTACGGTTTGCCAGGAATCATAGGAACACATTTCCAAAGCTCCTTTTGAAAAACTATATATCTATTAATAGATATATAGAATGGCCTCGAGCTTGAACAATAAAAATAAAAAGTAAAATGAGATATGCTTATAAAGTAATGACTGACTGTCTCTAGTGAAGATACTTTATTTCATAGAAAATTATGGAATTATAATTCTTAAAAATAAAATAAAAATTTTAACCTAAAAACTCCATGATACATTTTACAACAGCCAGCCGTGGAATCCGTTTAGCATCTTAAAATATATTATTAGGAGAGATCTGTTCTAGAATACGTTATCGGGACATAATCACAGAACGCAAGTTTATCGTGTTACAATAACGAAAATAAGTTCATAATTACACCAAAACCTGCGGAACAATGAGTGCACGTCACGTAAAAATGGGTAACGTAAATGGGTTTTATATTAACGAGGGAAGCTATTTATATTGTGAGCGTTGTCAGCCCTAACTGCTGTTGGATGGTAGCTGACATTTTCAATGGAAAGTTCAACATTGTTGACCATAATCTTATACAGAGGGTTTTGTCATTTGAGCGCGAATTGGGTGCAAAAAAGAAAACCAGAATTAACTTGTGAACATTTTCGAGCGATGATTTACTACGAATTTTAATGTGGATTATGAAGACAGGAGTGCATACATAAACTTTGTTCCACATTTGGCGATGAAGCCCCAATTTTGGCCACTGTGAAACCCTCGCTCTAGGACGAATATCATAAACGTCGCCAAAAATCAATTGAGACAGACATCATTCACGCAGTGTAAAAACTGATAATGCAAGATCAGCATGTGACATTGAGGCAACATTAGGCACTAGGTAGACCAGCAACTAGGTCTCGTTGGATCCCACATAATATAAAGAAAGCTCAAAAAGATGCTCCTGTGGATTGGGACAAACAAATGCTCAATAAATACAATGGTGGTGCTTCAAAACTAATGTATAAAATTGTTACAGGTGTCTAAATAAGGGTCTATACGTATGAGTCTGACAGCATGTTCCTCGATTTGGAACGAAAGCTTTCGTTTACGATTTAGTCGAAAGAAAGTTGATTTGGGTTTCACATTATTGTCATTTCAAGTCGAATAAAAATGTAAAATTTATCAAAACTTATCAGTACAAATTTGAATTCCTCTATTTCGAATCTGCTGTCATTTGCGAACAAATATTGAGTCAGTAGAACGAAAATATCGCCTTAGAGGAACCCAATTCGCGCCGAGTGTGAGTGACTGTCTTTCGTTCGTATAGCCTTTCGTTCGAGATCGGGGAACACGCCATGAAAGTAAACATTAATCGACTGACTGTATGAGTGTTTCATGATGAATCAAATCAAACAAAATTTGTTCGCGCTCGAAACTCGAAACAAATGATGGCATGTTTTTCGGGTAAACTGGTCATGTCGCAACAGTGCCATCAGTGGAACGTAGAACGTTCAGTATAGCATTATTTGTTTGTCAGAAAAGCTCCCGCTAAAAACGGATAATTCCCCACTACGACAGTGCAAGCTCTTACATATTTCAAAAAAAGCTATATCTCAATAAAATACTCTTTGAAAATAAACTGTTATCTTTGGTTTTTGCAGAAGCTTGCTTGGATTTTATCATTTAAGGTTAGGTTTGGGAAACGTGTGGTCGGGTAGAAAACCAGGTTACACTACACTCGGCGATTTATTGATTTAGTGAAAAGTAGAGGATATGGGAAGAAAAGAAGAATATATAAAAAAGAGAGTATGCACAAGATGAAGAAGATAAGATCGTGGATGAAGTCCTCACATCAGTGAACCCCAGCCATTCATCTTGACCCGGTAATCAATGGGAGACACCGCATAAAACACAGTAGTATGCTCACTCCGGTTGAGGAGAGAGACTGCTGGTCGTCTTTAAAGTCTTGTCCCAAGTAGCTCAGCCTCTTACGGGCCAAACCGGTACACCTACAAAGATGTTCCATCGTAACGGACTCGTCCTAACACAAGTTGGACGGTACAAATCTATCCCATTTGACCGCCAAGTGTGATATTGCAGTTGCCGGTTAAAATTCAACAGGCCAGTCTCAGATCTCCCCTGCACATGTCAACCATCTAGCCTGATCGGGATCTACTATGTTAGGGTCACAGTGATCTAGCAGTTATACTGTCGGATCAGGAGTCCCAATTTCTGATAGCTGTTTTTCACATCCGGGCCTCCACTAAGCCATGAAGGTAACAGATAGGCGGATGAAGATCCACTAGAGAGTCGTTGTACAGTCTCATCTAGCCAGTAAGTCCGCTGATTCGCTCCCAGAAATATCGCAGTGTCCAGGAACCCACAGAGGCTGATATCCATAGGCGTCAGCCTTCGAAACTTATATTCTAATCAGTTTAATTCAATTATTATTAATTAAATTGTTGTTTAAGCGGGCCTCTGAATTATGGCGTCAGGGACTGGTTGATTTATAAAACTGATGGGAAATCACTTCTTCGTAGTCGGGATGAAGTTGTTGTTATTGTCAAGTTTTTTGCCAGAGGGTTTGTGTGCTGTTCCAGTTTTTGATAATGACTCTGTTTGATGCGCTGGAGTTCGTCTCTTACAGCAGGTATCTTTAAATCTTTGTGTAGGTTCTCATTTCTAACATACCAAGGGGCACCAGTAATTAACCGTAGTATTTTAGACTGCACTCTTTGTATTACTTCGATGTTACTCGCGCTAGCGTTTCCCCATATCTGGGACCGATATGACCAAATAGGCTTAATCACAGTGTTGTAAATCTGGACCTTATATTCTAATCTCAGCCTTGAGTTCGAGTTAAGTAGCCAATGCAGTTGATGCGTCTTCAGTTTTTTGTGTGTCTTCTTGGTTCTATATGCCTTTTCCAGGTCAGTCTACGATCTAGATCTATACCCAGATAAGTAATATCATTACATAAGGGAATTGGTACACTGTTGAGTTGTATTTGTGGGCAAGTTCTTGCGTTTAATGTGAACGTAATTTGTTTGCTCTTCGTCTCGTTTACTTTTATCCTCCAGTTAGCAATCCAAGTTTCGATTGTTTGGAGATGTAAGCTAAGATTTTCGGCGGCTTTACATGGGTTTCTATGAGAGCTCAGTATTGCCGTATCGTCTGCAAAGGTAGACGTAAGCAAATCGCTTCTCGTGGGGAGGTCAGCTGTAAATATTAGAAAAAGAAAAGGACCGAGAACACTTCCCTGCGGGACCCCGGAATATATTTTGTATTTATCCGTAATTGTCCCTCCCTGCTTGACTCTAAAATATCTATTTTCCAAGTAACTTTCGAAGAGGGAATGTGTATTAACTGGCAGATATTTTTTAATTTTATGTAATAGACCCTCAAGCCAGACCTTGTCAAATGCCTGAGCAACATCTAAGAATACAGCACAACAATATTCTCTTTTTTTCATAAGCTATTCTAAGCTCGTTGGCCAAACGATTTACTTGTTGTAGAGTACTATGGACCTCCCTAAAGTCAAATTGGTGATCAGGGATGATATTATGAAGCGAAGTGAGGCTTTTAAGTTTTGAAAGAAATGCTCTCTCGAAGAGTTTTGATAGGCATGGTAACAAACTTATCGGTCTATATGATGAAGCTAAAGTTTTGTCCTTTCCTGGCTTTAATATCATTTTCACTAGAGACATTTTCCACGCATTAGGGAAGTAGCTATATTTTATTATATTATTGAACAAACCTACGAGGAACTCGATAGCTATTAGCGGAAGTTCTGATATCATCCTCGGTGTTATTAGATCATAACCAGGAGATTTTCTAGGATTTGCTGTTTGCTTTATAATATTGACAACCTCCCCGACCGTTATATCCAATGGGACTATAGATGTCTCCGTGTTGCACGCTACATTGGATAGACTAAAACTGTTAGTACATGGATTGGAACGGAAAACTTCACTCCCTCATCTGTTGTAACCCAGTCACCATGTATGTCACGTAAAGGAAACTTTGTCTCAACTGGCGTTTTAAGATTTCTTATTGGCTTAAACAAAGAAAAATTTGTGGATATTGTGGGAGTCAATCCCTCAACATATTTTCCATGTTGAAGATCATCGTCGTTTTTCAAGGCTACTCGTAGTCTTCTTGTGGCAAGTTTGAGTCGAAGACTTGTCTCGCCTGGCCCTTCGTTTCTGATTTACCAAATATTCTATGTCTGCATTCGTGTATGTGTGTGTGTGCTCTTGTTTATCGTCCTGAAGTGGGGTTGCGTGAAGGGATGCACCTCGAGCAAACAGTTAAAACTGGTGATGTGATTTTCAATATCAAGCTCATTGTCTATACTTTTGTTCAAAATTGGGACATGGCTGCTTACGTATTTTCTGTATTTCAGCCAGTTCGTTTTCTTAGATGTTAGCATCCGGAATAGTGGCATCCACTTTACGGAGATCCAGACGTTTCGTCAGGAAATCAGGAAGAGTCGGCAGACGGCAAGGATCGTCTCTACCCAAAAGCTGGAGAATATACGTACGACCATGCGCAGAATGATGCCAATCGACAGCTTCCCTCAATCAGATAGCCCCCCGGAACAATTCCTAAGCCGCTTGCGGTGTGCTCTTCCTTGCCCGAGTGAACTCCATAGCAGTCATCCTCTGAACTTTGCCAAGTATCTTCAGTAGATTACTCTTGCCAAGGCCCTACCTTCAAACCAGACATCCATAAATAATTATCGGACGCACTATCGCAGCGTAATTTTATTCAGTTAGTTTGTTCTAGACCTCACACTGTGCATCGTTAAATTTTTAAGCACTCAAAACATCGAAATAATAGGTCATCCGCCGTACAGTCCTGAGTTGACTATCTCTTTTTCCTGCACAGCAAAGACAAACCGCGTGGACAACGATTTTCGTCTGCAGAATAAGTTGCTGTATTAAAAACGCATTCCGCACTCAAGGAGAATGGAAAATATGCTATGACAAATGGTTCGTTCGCATGCAAATTTGTATAAGTAGATGATGAAGGGTAATATTTTAAAAAGCAATAAAGCCATTATCAATCAAAAGATATAGTTATTTTTTGTTATTAGGCTAACAATATAAATAGTTACCCTCGTATATATATAAATTACTCCGGTAGTTGTGTTCGCGAACTTTGAAACAGGAGTAACCAAATCGCAAGCACAATTTCCTTAAAAAATACTTCTCGAAGTGAAAGAAATTTTCAAAATGAAGTAGCCTACGTTTCCATTAGGAAAGGAGTAACACATTGCCCTAAAACAAACAAATTTGTGCAAATGATGTTTTATTTTCCTGAGAACATTTGAGGTCTATCCTTAGAATATAACCCATCTTTTGCATAACTGGGTCTTTCTTCTTAAACAAGAGATCTTCTAATTGGTAAAATAAATTTTTTATGCATATGAAAGAAGAACATAAATATGATTTCTATTGCATCTATTTAGAGCAATAAATCATTTCTTTCATCCGCAACTTACCAACTAATATTATGGGCGCATCTGGGCAGTGATGTTTAATTTCGGGATACCATTTTGAGGTGACATTTTCAAATGATGATGGACTCGCCACTGAAAAACATATCAGAAACACATCGGTTTGTGGATATGAAAGTGGTCGGAGTCTATCATAATCCTCTTGGCCTGCCGTATCCCATAAACCCAGCGACACTTGTATTGTATCAACCTGCATGGGTGCTGAATAGTTGTCAAAACTGTAAAACAAAAACCACAATAACGTCATTGAAACAAAAAAAATGCAACACAATAGCATGTTGGGAAAATGTCTGTACTTACACTGTAGGCACATATTCACCGGGAAAACTATCTGTGGTATATGATATTAACATGCAAGTCTTGCCGACCGTACCATCGCCAACGACAACACATTTGATGGGCCTTCCTGTTGACATCTGAAAGAGAAGGAGACAATGTATGGGTAAGTTGTATGTTTCGCAGTAATATTTTGTATTGGATTTCTGTTACAGGCGCACTTTGTCTGCAAATACTTATGTAGCGGTGCATGCGTTCGTTACGTATTCCATGACATTTAACTTAACAAAAGACTTTTGCTATTTTGTTGTTTTTGTTGTCCATTTAATGAATAAACACAATTGAAATGTGTTGAAATGGAAACTTTTGCAGACATCTAGAGTTTATCGGGTGTTGCATGCATGCTTATGGGTGTAGAACTTTTAGAATTCTTTTCTAATTAAATTGATTAAAACCGTTGTAAAATGCATTTATGAAATGCCCAATGTATTGTCAAAAGGCGTGCGGAGACGTCAGAACTTGTTGAAGAAATGGAATGGTATATTCAATTATGCGAATTAAAGAGAACGAAGGGTTAAAGGTCTGTTGGACTCAAAACCAAAATTAAAAAACAAACATGCCCTGGGAAATGATAGGATGTAATTGCCAACTGGAAACTAACTTGAAAACTATTCCCAACCAATGAGTTCAAAATTGTGTGGCCTTTTGTAGTATATTCATCGAATAGATTATAGTTACCATCTTGAAAAGAAACGCAAACTTGAGGATTCTTGTAGAAAATATCAAAAGGGAGCTGGTAATTGTATTAGGTGACTATTAATTAATATGAAGCTCAAACATAATTGAAAGAGTTGTTGCTTGAGCCACCGGAGAACTATTTAATTCGTTCCAGAAAGTTCAAAATTGTGTCAATTAGGGAGTTCACATGGTGTACTATTGTGTTGTATTTATCGTATATGCTAAAATAATACAACAGTTGTAAATATGTTGTTGGTATTCTTCATGTAAATATATTTAACGACTATACAACCTGAGCATGCCTGTTTTTTCAGTGTACTATGTAGTATGTTCAGTGTCAGTTGTTTTTTGTTTACTATTTAATCCACTGTTTTTTATTTTCAATTGAAATAGACAATTTTGTACACTTCTACAACATAAACTAATAATTAATTTTAATTCGTAAAATTATCAACTAATTAAACAATTTTATAAAATGGAAGTATAAGAAACCATTTCGGTAAGTTTTTGTGCACAAAAAAAGGAGAAATATAAATTTACTGCTGTTACAGATTAAACTCAAGCGGGTTAGAAAAAAATCCCACTAGGAGGTGGTCTGTTGCTTGACGTTTTTATGACTTATGATTTAGCACATACAACATGCTGCTCACATGAATAAGTCATATGTACTAATTTGTTAAATATGACTTTACGACTTATGATTTTAGAAGACCATGTGAATTCCCTAAATGTCTAGTTGAATAAACTCCTTTACGTAGTAATATTCTATAGTAGACATTCTCTTGCTGAATGGGTACAATGAGACGTTCAGTGGATACTTTTTCTTCCACATGATAGCAGTTGCATCAACTCGTTAGCTCTAACCTTCAGTGCGTTGCGTTTAGGTAGAGACTATTCAATGTCGGTCTGATTTATCTTCTGCGTATGGTTAAGTTAGGTTAAGTAGAAGTGGCTGTCACTATTGACACACTTAGTCCGATGAGCACCGTTATGATACCACGAGACGTCACATTCCGTATTTCAGAATGTGGCTGATGAAGATACGTACATTGGTCCCTTGCGAACCAACTAGTTTTCTGCAGAAATGCCCTAAGATAAGTTCCCGAATGCCTGTCAGATGCACGTGCGAAGGTTATTTCCGTAAGTGGTGATTTTTGAACGTAGTGATATTTTTCAACCTAAATTATAAGTTGGGATGATTGCCCATATAATCTGAGAAGAAAAAGAGAAGTAATAGTGGATATTCCGACAGATAGATATACGTAGGACAAACAAAAGAACCACTCAAATATGTTGATTAGGGCTTATCCCTGGAGGGCTGGGCATAGACAGAGAAGGTGCTCAATGGTCTCCACCTCCTCTTCATCACCACAAACACGGCAGTAATCAATCCCGTTCACATTCCAGTTGCGATTGAAACCTCCAACATCCCAACCCCAACGAGAAGCTGCAAGTCAGCCTTGCCCAGACGAAGAAGTGACTTAGTCCTCCCCGAGTTTACTACCTGAAATATATCGGCCAGCGATCAATCAAGTCATACAAGTAGGAGATCGGTGGATTTGCAGAGGCAATCAATTTCAAATCAGCAGAACTGCATCCTGCTCTAGCACGACAGTCTGCTTCAACATTCCCTGTGACATCGCTATGTCCCGGAAACCAGCAAGTCTTAGAATCCTTTGACCAATTTGGATTTACATGTGTGACCTGATCGCACTGAGGCTTATTGTCAACGCAGATGACGAATTCACCGGATGGATGCAAGCACGAGTCCATTATCTCGCATTATCGCCACGATTTCCACTTGGAAGACACTGCAGTTCGCACCAAATCTCATCGAAAGCCCCAGTTGAAGGTCCTCACTAAAGGTACCCACTCCTGTGCCCGATTCTATAAAGATCAGATAACCAGAGGGTGAGCAAGGTATACCTCCCACCCAGTCACTCCTATCTGGCATCATGATCTCCGGGCATCGCCTAAAGTCTACAGTCGGCAGCATGTAGTCAGTCGCCTGCCTCAAACACTTGTCCGGGTGATTCTCGATCAACTCCCGGAGAATGTTGGCATGTTCCTCAGGGTTAGGTCTCCAGATACCCAATTCCCTCCTGCGAAGGGCGCTTCTAACAGCACACCGTCTCACATAGACATCAAGAGTAGTCAAATTCAGGATGATATCCAGCTCCGGCTGGGGAGTATTTCTCCTCGCTCTACTGATGCACATCACTGAACTTCACTGAGCATTTTCAACCGGTAACTGTTCCCCAATGCGTTCCACCAGACTACGCAGCCATGGGTGATAATTGGGCGCACGATAGTCGAAAAAAGCCAATGCACGATTTTCGGATAAACACCCTAGGTTATTTTGCCCCAGAAGATAGAGATAGCTCCCCAACCTTAAAATTTCTTATTTTTTGCCTGCGCATAAAAAGAACCACCTCCGTCTTTGCGCCGGATTAACACCAAAGCCCCAGAGCTTAGCTCAATCTGACAAGTCACCCCGGGCATCCTGAATGAGGTCGCTGATCGTAGCCAAAGATTTTCCACAAACTAGAATAACAACGTCGTCTGCATAGGCAACAATTCTACGTCCTCTCAACTCAAAGCGGACTCTAGAGATTCCCTGATAGCGCTAGATGACACTAGATTCCCTGATAGCGCTAGATGACACACTGTTAAAATCATTTTCTATATCTAAGAAGGCAGCCAAAGCCAAATCCCCAAACCTTAATTTGCTCTCTTGCTCTCAAGATAACCCACAACATCGTGCAGAGCTGTTTACTCAGATTTACCCTTAAGGTAGGCATGTTGTCTACCACTCAAGTAACACGGGCTAATTCGGTTCCTGTTGCACAGGTCAACCATTCCTTCCAAAGCTTTCAATAGAAAGGATGAGAGGCTGATTTGTCTGTAGTTCTTAGGAGAGACATTACTAGTTTTACCCGACTTGGGAATAAAAACAACTAGTACTTCTGTGGAATAAAAACAACTAGTACCTCCTTCCATTTGTCTGGTTTCGGGGAAAGTGTGAGACAAGCCCTATAGATACTCTGAAAAAGAGGCGCGACAAAAACATCTCATTTCTGCAGCACGACCTGCTGGATTCTTAAACGGGTTTAAGCTATGAATAACCCAAAGCAACCTCGGTTCGTCAACTATGCCCTCAATCACTCCCAGTTGCGAGATATCTGGAGTGGAAGTCACCAGGTGATTCATCCCCATATAAGCTATATCCACACAGTTTGGAAAGTGAGTTTCCACAAGAAGCTCAAGAGTCTCAGCTCTGGAGTTGATCCATGATTCATCTGATTTCTTAATGTCGCCGAGGACTCCACACGACGTTCAGTCCGATTCGATTTCTTGGCCTTATTAAAGTCTCTTTGAAGAGGATTTACGTAGAGCACACAACTCCCGTGTCCACCACACAGGCTGCCTCCTCTTGCCGGAAAGGTAAGAGGGCATGTATCAATAAAGCATTTATAGTGAAGAGCCGTGACTTTGTAAACTTTACCATTAACATAGTCACTCGTGGTGCAGAGATTGGTGTCCAATTCCGACATCTTAGTGACAAATTCATGAAATTTCACCTCTAGGATTCCTAAAGGTGCCCTGCCATCTAACAACGAAGTCTATGGTGAAGAGAATTGTACTATGGTCAGAAAAGGAGTAGCCATCCGACACCCCCCAATCATTCACAAGCAATTCCACAGAAGATAGGGTTATGTCAATGACACTCTCCCTCAATTTACTACTAAGGGTGGCCATAAGTCCCCTATTGCAAATCCTGGGCCCGGGTTGAATAATAAAATCAAAAACAAACTCAGCTCTCTTGTGGAATGGATATCAGGTTTCCCGTTCGATTTCGGTCATAGCTTGGACATACTTGCTTGGTAGTCGTGCAATTCGTGCCACGAAACCATCTATCATTCGCATTTCTTATATTCTTCAAATCTAATTTTGTGCATATTCCAGTCTGGTTCCGTCCTTGAGGACTTTGCCCTATTAAACAACTTCCTGCAAGAATTTCTCAGGATTTTCAGGTCCTTGTACGACCTCGAAGGTTTCTGCTTACCTTGGTAGGACCCGGTGTGGCATGTGGTATTAGGTGATCTGTTAAGAGCTGAGATGAAACCACCGATAAGACCGTCAACCTCAGCGGTATTAGCTGGTTCAGAGAGAGAGAAATGGTTTTCACAAAACCCCTCAGATTTTGTTTTTACTTGGTCCAATTTATTTTTTGAACGTTTCTTGGAACAGACAAAGTGGCTATGTTCTGCGAGACTGAAAACTATATGTAGCGATGGTCGGAAAAGGAATACTCACTCAACACCTTACATCCTTTGATCAAATCAAAAGTATCGTGTGATGCAAAGGTGATATCAAGAACCTCTTGTCTATCTTTAGTATAAAGGTGGGCTCATTGTCCTTGTTACAAAAACATATTTTAGTGGCCACAACATAATCTATCATTTATGTTGGTACTTCCCCAAATTGTATGGCGCGAATTGACGTCCGCACAAATAACAAGACATATAGCTGATTGGTAGCGGTAATGGCTCCATCGCAATAGTGAGATAAAAATATATTCAAATGTTTCTTGGCAAGAATACACGTACTCGACGGGGCTATGGTTTTGAAAACGAGAAGCTTGTTATCAGGGGTCCTCAATCCGCAAATCCTGAAGTGATTTGTCCAGGTTACTTGGTTGTAGAAGGCATAAGTTCCATATATGGAGTAGGAGACCTGCAGAATCAGGTTGAGAGTGGTTGACGTTTATCGGTAGTAGCGTCAACATGAGCAGCTACGTGTTGTTGGTCGATGTCCTCCAGTAGGCTGTCTGACAACTATTCAATGAGATTTGATTTGTCCACTGAAGTATCATCCTCCATTGTATCCACAGGGGCAGTGAGAACTGAATTTTCTTCGACATTCGCAGATACATATTTTTGTCTACCAATATGTTTTTGACCTCATCGGTGTCTTTGAGGAGGCTATATGCGATCTTATCAATGAACTTCTATTCAAACTGTGAGATAACTTCCCGCGCAGTATTCAAAGGGTTAGTCTCAGGCAAGTTCCTGTCTTCCACTCCTTCCAATGCTGGTGTATATTCGGTGGGTATGGCGTCAGGTGGGGCTTCCTGGCCGCTTTTATACACCCTAAAATTAATCTGACCGAAGCCATAAGACGTGACGCCTTCAGTTTTTCTGACAAACTGAAGTGATTGGGTGTTTATGACATGCATGCCTTGTCGCCGAAGTCCTTCAGTCTCTTCCAACTTATCAACCTAAAAATTGGCAGAACGCAGGGAGCCTAATTCAACATTAAATATGTCCACAGACCGCATAGTACACGTCATTAATGACAGCCAAAACACCCAACAATTTATTCTCATTCAGCACTTCACTAAACGCCTTCGGACCGCAGTACTTTGGCGGATCATCTGGTGATCTTAAACGTTTTCCCGACCTCATTGAGGCGGAGTGATAGGCGTTTCGTGGACCGTTCAAATTCCTTGCCCATTTACTTCTCTCTGAGTTCTGCGGGATCGATTTTCTACGTATACAATCTTTGCACTCGCCCACCTTTCATGCTTTTTCACATGGGAGAGTACGTGCTGAATATGGCTAGGGGCATGTCTACACGTTGCAATTCCTGTGCATTATGTATACTACCTTAGTCTGAGCACCTTATTCGTTCAGCAGTTATCTGGAAGGTCCTTGTGACCTGCTATAAGGATAATATTGTATTACTGAGACATGAGGTTAATAGATCCTAAACTGATGTTGACCTGGCTGTCAGAGAAGACATTGACCACCGTCACTGCATTATTATCATTCACTCAACTGGCAAGTTGCCTAATAGCCAAAATTGAGTCCTGATAAACGCAGCAGTGATCAAGTAGGCGAAACGAATGAGCAGCCTGATTGGTAATGCGATCACTGATACGTCTCAGGATTACTGAAACTCTTCGAAGTAGTGAACATATTCTTCTGTCATTTGAAGGCGGATGAGCCAACACCCATGGCCAACGGCGGATCAAAATTGAAGAAACCAAAATCCAGTTTCGGCACACTGCATTCTGGCCTCCCGCCATCGTTAAATAGGCAATGAAAATACACAGAGAAAAAAATAATGAACAGAGAAACCCCCTAATTGTTGACGACCCTCGCAAACGTTATAAAGACCACGATTTAAGGATATATACCTGGAATGTGCTAACGCTATACAGGACGGGTGCCACTTTTCAACTGGCGGATGTCCTCGGAAAATATAAAGCTGACATCACAGCGATCAAGATATGGTTGCACCAGAAAGGGAAACTGCGATATTTACTACAGTTGCCATGAGGGAAAGCACGAATTCGGGTACGGATTTCTAGTTGGAAAGAGACTGCGATACCTAGTTTCAAGGTTCAACCCAGTGAGTGAACGCATAGCCACAATTCGCATCAAATCGGAAAATTTCATCATCTCGTTAATTTGTGTGCACGCACCGACAGAGGATAAAGAGGATGAGGTCAACGAATCATTTTACGAGCGTCTAGAGGAAGTATACGAACGCTGCCCTGACCACGACATTAAGATTATTCTAGGCGATTTTAAAGCCAAATTGGGAAAGGGAAGTTTTTTCGACCAACCATCGGTAATCACAGTCTACATGATACCACCTCCGATAATGGAATAAGACTGATCGACTTCGCCGCTGCAAAGAACATGGTAGTTAGTAGAACACGATACCAGCATAAGAACATACATAAGGCGACCAGGATATCTCCTGATCAGAGGACGAAGAACCAGATTGATGCACTCTTCTAGTGTGATGGATGTACGTGTGGTTCGAGGTGCCAATATCGACTCGGGTCATTAACAGGAGGCTGCGAAAGTTCGCACAAGACTGAGCAAGGCGAAAAACGTACTTAGCCGAACACAGGAAAAGCTAGATACAAATACCGGAAATATCAATATCCTATCAACAGAAGCTCTCTCTCCAGCTAGGGCAGAATGCCCCCCTCCCGAGGACCAGATGCGCAGTGGAAACACACCTCCCATTCTTTGAAAACCGCTGCAAGGACTGAACTTGGCTATCAAAAACAGTAGAAGGATAAGCCATGGTACACGCATGCTGCGAGTGGGCGGTACAAGAGGCTGAGTAGGTGGGAAACCCAACTATTTAGGCGGAAAATGGCAGTGTGAGCAGAGGGAGAGTGAGAAAAGCGAATTATGCAGGATGAATGGTGAATCCCGAAAATGTTTCCAGAGGGTAAGAAGATCGAATAACGGGTCTAATAATGGGATGACCTCCTGCAAGGACGAGAATGGGAATCTGGTGACTGATAAGCAGTGTGTGCTCAAAATGTGGAGACCACTTTTCAGCGCTACTCCACCCAGATTCTTCCACTGAAGATCAGGAGGTAATGATAGTGTAGAAAGTGCCTCACTGAACCATTCTGTACCAAGCGAGACAAGGCGACAACACCTTCGTGCAATCTCTTCAACATCTGAATGGAGATAATAATGAGAAAAGCTGCAGTCAATACGAACAAGATCATCAACACGAAAAGCCATATGTTGCTGGCGTATGCTGACGACATAGACATCATTGGGCGAAATTTGCGAGAGGTGACTGCAGTATTTTCCAAGAATCGAAAAGGAATCAGCGAAGGTGGGTCTTGCTGTTAATGAGGGCAAAACAAAATTGTCAACGACTAGAGAAACCTGACGACTTGATCCGCACTTGAACGTTGACAAACGATTTAATTTTGAAGTGGTAGATGAATATGTCTACCTTGGATCCGCCGTGAACAAGGACAACAACGTCAGCATGGAGATAAATAGGAGAATTGTGCTTGCAAATAGATTCTATTTTGGGCTCAGCAAGCAGTTGAGGAACATTTTCCATTCCATTCATTTTTATTCTTCCACTTCCATCAGTTCTTAATTACATATATAACATAATTATATATATAAACATTTTCCGGGTTTTATCGGTACGATATTGCATTAGGTAATACTTATCGCACCCTATCTACAAAAGAGTCATAACTCAAAATTTTCAAATTTTCAGTAGAGCCAAAAAACTGATTTTGTTAACTAGAAATATGTATGAAAATACTCAATAATAGACATATTCATACGGCAATTTTTTGACGAAAAGAAAGAGTAAACGACGTCAGATTTTTACAGCGGATGGAAATGGTCTTTGGTTATTGTTTTTAAGCAAAAAATTAAAATCTGAAAATTTTGAGTTATGACTCTTTTGTAGTTAGGGTGCGTTATGTCTAATTAAATTAACAACTGAGTACTTAACAGTAATAGATTTTGTTTAAAGGCAAAAGTGGGATAAAACCTTCAACAAAGTCTCTCATTTTACCTCTCATTTCTTACTCTCTCATTTTTACTTGGGTCACATCGCAAGCGGATGAAAAACACCTGGAAGTTTTAGAGAGAACAATTCGTCCTGTTAAAGAAAACGGCGAGTACCAACGTCGCTGTAACAAAAAGCTATATAATTCATATTCTGACGTGGACATAGCTAGGCGAATCAAATTAGGCCAATTGCGTTGGTTTGGCCATGTTATCAGAATGGATGAAGATGAACCAGCGCGAAAAGTTTTCGATAACGTACCCGATGGAAGCAGGAAAAGAGGATGACCAAGACTCCGTTGGAAAGGCCAGGCAGAAGAATCCCTCCGTATCCTTCATGTTACCAACTGGCGAGAAAAGGGGAAGGATAGAGCCAGTTGGTGGAATATGTTGAAATTTGTTTGTTTAATTAATATGTGTAAGACGTCTGACCTCATGAGGTTGTAAAATTGTCAATAAAAGTAAAGATCAGGTAGTCGACAAGAAACAGAAACCTCTATTTTCCTAGAATATAGACTGTAGAGAAATTCATATACTGGGGTGGCCCAAAAACACTCACACGATGTTGTTTTTCTATATTTTTAAAATAAAACAACTTAACTTCACAATTTAAAAAAAAAAATTTTTATTTGGAGTTTTATCGGTTAAGTGAGGGCCGCCATTGGCGGCGCAAGCGAGTGCGAAAGTAGGGAATCGCTAGTCCAAATCATTAAGTTGTTTTCATCGCTACCAGCTCAGACAGTGTGTGGGAGTGTAATCTTTTATGGCTTTGTGTTACGAATCTTTAATGATCTTATTTACGAATCTTTATGAATTTTTTTTTAAAAATTGTGTTTTCAACGATGTCTTTTTCCGGAAATGGGGTGAATAATATCAATGTAATAAAGTGATAATGACGATAACAAATGTGGTCATGAATTTCTATTTGGGGTTTTTTAATCTCATAATGACGTTTTATGTTGCTTGTAAATTCTCATTTTAACACCTTTTTGCGCAACATTTTTATTTTATTTTTGTCATAAGAAACAGTTTTTATGTTCATAATTATGGAGACCCATTTTTGTATTTATCAACGTGTTAAATGAAACTGATCAATCAATTTTCTTGGAATTTCTTTAAGGTCAAGTCATTGAAGATTCGGCTTGCGAGTTCAGTTTTCCGTACCTTCCTAGGGAGGCCTGGACTAGTGTTCAGTTCAAGAAGACTGATCACGGGGATTTAATAGGTCCCTGGTTGTCAGAGAAGACATTCACCACAATCACTCTAGGACTATTATACTTCATCCAACTGGCAACTTCTCTAATCGCCAAAATTGTGTTAATCTGATGTCAGACATAGAATAAAGCAGCATAATGGCGCCATTTCCAGACTATGTATAGCCATTATACAAGTGTCGCCCCTGTCGCAAGTATGCACCTGTCAATTATTCTGACAAAATTAGTACAAAATATTTCTTAGAGTACTCAGATACCTGACCTTACCGCATTTGAAATGTTATCGACGTAGGCAACAATATTCCCTCCCGTATGTTGAGGTATGTGTGGCCGTCGCTGGTGCAATGGTAGCTCTTGTACATGAGATCCTGGGTTCCAACCCTGCTCTGAGCACCTTAAAATTTATATCGGCGGCGGTCACCTCGCATAGTGGTGGCGACACTATCGAGTATATAGCCATGAAAAAGCTTCGTAAAATACCGTTCGGAATCGGTGTAAAACTGTAGGTCCCAATCAATCAGTGAGTGAAAACTGGAAAGCGCACAGCTCAGTGTTTTTGAGAAGTTCTCCCCTGTCCCTTCATGGGAGGTAATGGGAAACCATTTATTTTTTGTTCTAGAGTAACAAGTATTCTTTTTGGGGGCAAGTTACCACTGAAATGGAGTCGAGACCACTCCTTGAGCTGTGTCTCTGTTGACTCGTTGTGATGGACCATGCTTAAGTTTCAACTGGCCCCAGACTCGTTATCGCCGTTTATATTGCACTGGGATAGATATTATTGAACTCTCTCTTATATCAAGATCCATCGTATACTCCTTAGCAGCTAACAATTTAACTCTAGTTCACGCAGTGTTGTCTATGTAGATCTGCCCTTGCAGTACGCGAGCTTCGCACTACATAACAATCTTACATCATTACTCGCCAGTAAGTGTCCATCTATCCATTCTCACTTATATATCAGGTATCCCATGGGAACGATGACAGAAGTATAAGCCTTCGGGATTTGCGTATGTGTATTTCCGTTTTGAGAGTAAACACCACTCATGTGTCACTTCTATCTCTTACACGCAGATAACTAATTGATTGGCAAGAGGCTGTAGCAACCGCAAATTCGGCTGTTATCACCGAATTGCGGTTGCCACAACCGAATTGAGGTTGTCACGACTGAATTTAGTCGTCACAAGTGAAATTCGGTTGAAGCAACCTCGGTTATGACAACTGAATCTTAAATTATATTCGTTTTGTCAACCAACTTTTCTAAAATGACGGTTGGAACAATCGAATTTGGAATTAATTCGGATGCAGCAACCGAAATTGGTACCAAATTCGTTTGGAGTAACCGAATGTTGCATCAATTCAGGCGCAACAACCGAATTTGGCATCAATTCGTTTGTCACTACCGAATTTGGTATCAATTTGGTTGTAGATACCGAATTTGGTATCTATCTTTTCGGTCGCAATAACCGAATTAACCCTTAAGTCGATTGCAACGATCGAATACGGCGTCAATTCGGTTGTTGAAACTGAATTTCTCGTGAATTCTGTAGATAGTACCGAATTTAATTTTCAATTCGGTTACCACAACATAATTTTATGTATTTAAAACTGGACGTTTAAAATTCTAAAAACAAATATTATATTAAAATAAGTATAAGTGTTCCCGTCACGGCGAATCAAGATTTTTTTGTGGTTATTAAGAAAGGTAAGTAAAAATATTGTAACTATGGGTTTTGCATTAAATTATCTTATTTTCTAGAGGTTTCAAGGTCGGTCGTTTGAAATATGCTGCAATCGTCCATGTAAGAAACGGTTTAGGACTTAAAGCAACAGATACAACGCGCCAGAATTAGTGCGGTGACCCCTGATGGCAGAAACTTCAAAAAAGGTCTTAGAGACATGTAAAATAAATGTGTTACTCTTCAGATTACCCTATATAAATGACTTTATTTTCTCGCTTTCTAAGGTTTTTATAAGGATACTGGAAAATAAATCATTAGTTAATAATTAAAAAAAATTAATAATTCATTTGTGACACAATCTAAATTCGGTTGCGGCAACCGCTAATGATGTTTTGACAACCTCTAATGAAGTTGCGAAAACCTCTAATGAGGTTACCACTAAATTCGGTTACGGTTAATTCGGCTGTCTCAACCGATTTTTTTTCTGTGAGTGGGTATGTAGGTAGGTGACCTCATGGCCATTTCCTCGATTTTCGAAGTATACACAGGTCAACGACAGACTGTCAATCGAATTCGACTAAAAATGAGTTTGCCTATGAGAAAACCATTAGTTGGTTGTTCACATTTGTTTGCAGATGACGAAGGACACATTAAAGTTTCCGGTAGCGACCCTCGCAAACGTTATAAGGACCATGATTTAAGGATATGTACCTGGAATGTTCGAACGTTATACAGGACTGGTGCCACTTTCCAACTGGCGGATGTCCTCGGAAAATATAAAGCTGACATCACAGCGATCCAGGAAATGCGATGGACAGGATATGGTTGCACCAGAAAGAAAAACTTCGATATTTACTACAGCTGCCAAGAGCGTAAGCACGAATTTGGGTGCGGATTTATAGTAGGCAAGAGACTGCGACACCTAGTTTCAAGGTTCAACCCAGTGAGTGACCGCATGCATAGCCACAATTCGCATCAAAGCGAAATATTTCAACATCTCGTTAATTTGTGTGCACGCACCGACAGAGGATAAAGATGATGATGAGTTCGCACGAGATTGAGCAGGGCGAAAAACGTACGGAGCCGAACACAGGAAAAGCTAGATATTGACAAGCTACAAATACCGGAGATATCAATGTCCTATCGACAGAAACTCTCTCTCCTGCTAGAGCAGAATACCCCCCTCCCGAAGACCCAGATGCGCAATGGAAACACACCTCCCATTCTTTGGAAACCGCTGCAATGACTGAACTTGGCTATCAAAAACCGTAGAAGGATAAGCCATGGTACGACGAAGAATGTCGCATTGCAACTGATGAAAAAGACGCTGTACGTATGGCAACGAAACAGTCAGTTACAACGCGTGCTGCGAGTGAGCGGTACAAGAGGCTGAGAAGGTAGGAAAACCAACTATTTAGGCGAAAAAAATTGCAGTGGGAGCAGAGAGAGAGTGAAAGAACCGAAATGTGCAGGATGAATGGTGAATCCCGTAAGTTTTTCCAGAGGGTAAGAAGATCGACCAACGGGCCTAATAATGGGCTGCCCTCCTGCAAGGACGAGAATGGGAATCTGATGACTGAGAAGCAGTGTGTGCTCAAAATGTAGAAAGACCACTTTTCAGCACTACTCCACTCAGATTCTTCCACTGAAGATCAGGAGGTAATGATAGTGGAAGATAGTATAGATTGTGAAAGTGGGGAAAGACCTCTCTGAACCATTCTGTACCAAGCGAGGACTTAGACAAGACGACACACTTTCGTGCAATCTCTTCAACATCTTAATGGAGATAATAATGAGAAACGCTGCAGTAAATACGAACAAGACCATTAACACGAAAAGCCATATGTTGCTGGCGTATGCTGACGACATAGACATCATTGGGCGAAATTTGCAAGAGGTTACTGCAGTATTTTCAAGAATCTAAAAGGAATCAGCGAAGGTGGGTCTTGCTGTTAATGAGGGCAAGACAAAATTGATGGTGTCAACGACTAGAGAAACCTCTCGACTTGGTCCGCACTTGAACGTTGATAACCGATTAAATTTGGAAGTGGTAGATGAATTTGTCTACCTTGGATCCGCCGTGAACAAGGACAACAACGTCAGCCTGGAGATAGATAGGAGAATTGTGCTTGTAAATAGATGTTATTTTGGGCTCAGCAAGCAGTTTAGAAACAAAGCCCTCTCTCGACGGACAAAAGTCCAGCTATATCAGAATCTCATTTTACCTGTCTTGACATATGGCTCCGAAACTTGGATCATATCGCAAGCGGATGAAAAACACCTGGGAGTTTTCGAGAGAAAAATTCTCCGTAAAATATATGGTCCTGTTAGGGAAAACGGCGAGTACCGACGTCGCTGGAACGCAGAGCTATATAATCTGTATTCTGACGTGGACATAGCTAGACGAATCAAAGTGTGATAATTGCGTTGGCTAGGCCATGTCATCAGAATGGATGAAGATGAGCCAACGATTTTTGATAACGTACCCGATGGAAGCAGGAAAAGAGGACGACCAAGACTCCGCTGGAAAAACCAGGCAGAAGAATCCCTCCGTATCCTTGGTGTTACCAACTGCCGAGAAAAGGCGAAGGATAGAGCCAGTTGGAAGAATATGTTGAAATTTGTTTAATTTGTTTGTTTAATTAATATATGTAAGACGTCTGACCTCATGAGGTTGTAATATAGTCAATAAAAGTAAAAGAATTTAAACTAAAACTTCATGTACGAAATCGACACCACTAATTTCACCTTAGATTGTGCCACAAAGTGGTCAAAGTTCAAAAATGAGGTTGTCGCCGCTATATAAACACAGCGTACTGTATTTCATTAGACAGATGAAGTGGCAATGTACTTTATAAATAAAAATATTCCTGACCTTGTAAGCTTGTATGAGTTCCTCATACATTAACTAAAAGAACTAACGAAATCGGTCATAAAATTTAAGTTCAAAAACCTAACTGTCACTAGACACGTCATCAGAAAATCTATACCACAGAAAAATTCAACTCTGTGATATAGTAAAAACTCACCTCAAAGAGTATGCAAGACAGTGTTGCCAGAAGCCGTCTAAAAAATTATGCTAAATGACCAAAAAACATTAACATTATGCTAAAATTGAAAAAGTAAATTTTATATATATTTGCCTCTGTGTGTATTATTTAGTACCTACGATACAAATTACAAAAAAAATTAAAAAATTACATAAAGACATTGAAATAAAAAATCAGTTTTGTTTCAAAAATTTTGTCTTTTATAAAACAAAAGCTCCCATGATTTACCAGAAATTTCTTGGGTATAATTTTAAGACCATTTCCATTTTCGGTTTTTATTTATTTACACTTATTGGTAGGAAGTCCTGAAATTTTTATCTGGGATCCATAACTTTTTGAGAAACAATGCAACATACCTACGGATTTGAGTTATTAAATGTAAGGATTTTTGAAATATTTTATAATTTTTGAATATCACTGTGTGTAATTTTTTAAGTCATGGCAAAATAACCATATACGGACACCACTACGTGATAAAAGACTAAAAAAAAAGACCCGTGTTTCCCAAAGTCATGCACTTTTTTTTTATGGGCCGCCAAAGATTTGGGGCCTCGGTATCATTTTCGTAAAAATGTGATCATTTTCTCAGGCTCATATCTTGCAAACCGTTCAGAATTTCGATTTACTCTAAAGTTGTAGCTCTTGTCATAAAGAACAAAAATTGCGAAGTTGTAGCTCTTGTCATAAAGAACAAAAATTGCGAACATAAAAAATCAAAAAAAACTTCACCTCCAGATTAAAATCGCAAAAAACTTAAAAAAATTCGATTTTTTTTACCTTTTTTCCCGTGTTCAGGTCCATAGGTAGCAAACCGTTCAAAATTCAAGGAAACAATCAACTACAAAAATTTACCTAAGATCTCAATAAACAAATTTCTAGAACATATAAACTTCCTGGGAATTATTCTTAACACCGTTTTTTAATTTCATTTGTTTTTTATTTACTTCAACATTGAGATACTATGCTATCTATTACAAAAATATTAAAAAAAAGTATTCGTATTATGTTTATAATGTTGATGGCCCTGGACTTGCAAATCGCGCTCTCTTAAGTTGTGGATCCAAATCGTCGTCCGAATCGTCCGAATCTGACTCTGATTCAGCAATTATGGTGTCCACAGGCACGTTGCTTCCAGACTGCCCTCCATCATCAGCTCTTTCTTCTTCAAATACTTCATTAACATCATACAGGGTGATCTTGTGACTCCACCAACATACCTCTGCAAGCCTATTGCAAGTCGCTGCGATAATCCCAATATGGCCACAATGAAATCCATTTCCATTTGTGTTATTAGTTGTGGTCCATCTCTTCCCTGTTGGGGCTCATAATCGGTATCAAATGGATCTTCATAAGTACCACCACTTGCTGTACTCATTGCTGTAAATTCTGTAGTACGATCTGGAGTTGGCGGCCTTGGTGATACAAAATTTTCAGGTGCAAGCACTGGTAGTGTGGCTGTTGCAGTTGCTTTATAAATTTTGTTCTTCTCAGAATGTCGATTTAGACGACATGTGTAATTTACGCATGCATAGCAACTGGTAGCATCATGATCACCTGGGCGATTAATCCAGTTTACCGGCTTACAATACTTCATAGTACCTCTGCCTCCACTCAACCATGCCATGAGATTGTTATAACATCGGCGACACACTGTATTAGGTGTGTAATTTTCACCGGTAAATTCCACTTCGTCGAAAAACAATGTATATGCTCTTTTGAATTCACTAGTTAAAAGATTCTTTTCCTTCTGAAACCTTGTAGATGTTTTTTTTCTGGTTTGATGACCGCAAACGTAGCAAAATAAATCAATATTTTCACACTGCATATTGAAATTGTCAGTTGCCAATGTTGTGTGCGAATTATACTGTAGCACTTTCACTTTTTTTACTTTCACTTTCACTTTATAACTTTCACCGCTGAGCTCTCGTTGACGTCGCGCTGTGTAATGCCTCGATGCGAGCGTCGTGTCGCTTTTATATTGTGTGCTGCGTCCCTTGTTGCGTGTGCTGAGCTTACTGCATTGCCTGTGCTGCTGCTGTTGGTGCATGATCGCGTGATACCTAAGCGCTACCTAAACGGTGTTAACCCTTGGACAAACACATGGTTCTGACCAGGCATATTTCATTTTTTGCTACCTATGGACCTGAACAGGAGAAAAAGGTAAAAAAATGAAATTAAAAAATTTTCGGCAAATTTTTCACTTTTGCGTGCTACCTAAACAGTGTTAAGAAGAATCATCTCTAGGAAGTTTATATGTTCTAGAAATTTGTTTATTGAGATCTTAGGTAAATTTTTGTAGTTGATTGTTTCCTTGAATTTTGAACGGTTTGCTACCTATGGACCTGAAGACGGGAAAAAAGGTAAAAAAAAATCGAATTTTTTTAAGTTTTTTGCGATTTTGATCTGGAAGGTGAAGTTTTTTTGATTTTATATGTTCGCAATTTTTGTTCTTTATGACAAGAGCTACAACAAATTCTGAACGGTTTGCAAGATATGAGCCTGAGAAAATGATCACATTTTTACGAAAATGATACCGAGGCCCCAAATCTTTGGCGGCCCATAAAAAAAAAAGTGCATGACTTTGGGAAAAATTGGGAGACACGGGTCTTTTTTTTTTTAGTCTTTTATCACGTAGTGGTGTCCGTATATGGTTATTTTTTTCGTGTTGCACTGTGTATTTAATTTTTGTTTTGCCAAAAAGCTACAGTTTTCTTTGATTATTCTGAAAAAAACGCGTCCTTTTTCTATTCTAATAAGCAAAAACTGACCGAAATTCAAAGCGAAACCCTAACGGTGATGGTAACATTACCATTTTCATACTTTGGTATAGCATTTCCGTCCATATTAAATTGAAAGTGGTGGTACATACAATCAGAAAAATCAAGGGAACATTTTTTGGGAAAGTATTTACACTGATTTTCATAGTTTTTTAAACTCGCGGAATATATTGTTTTATTTAAAAGCATAAAAAACTTGATCTTCGCAAAGTTGGAATACAATATTACATTTATTTTTTCCAAATAATGAGATTATTAGTTTTTGGGCAAAAAGATTTCGGAATCATTACATCCAAGAGGTCACTATACCAATTTTGCACGAAATGTAATGTAAAAGTGGGAAATAAGTAGAATAGAAATAAATGTTTCTTAGGCTTAGAAATCCGCATCTAAGGCTGAAAACACAGAATCAGCCAAATGGTTTTTGGCGCATGAGGGAAGAAAATGTATTGAATAGATGATTCGTTTCTCATCCTTTGGTGTGTGTTGGCTCATAAGAAAGAATGTATTGTTCCATGAATCAAAATATAAACGTACGATGTGTTTTCAGCCTAAAGATTCGATATTTATTCAGAAATATACCTGTTACATGTTATTAGAAAGTGAAATACAAAAAAATTTTGATGGAAAATTGTGCAATATCTAAAAACTTATGCTAAAAATTTCATGAAAAACATAAAAGTTTCGAAAAATTTGGTGAAAATTATGCTAAAAAACATTTAGCATCATGTTTCAAAAAAATTATGCTGACATCAAAAAAATTATGCTGAAAAAGCATTAATTATGCTAAACTGGCAACACTGATGCAAGAGGAAAAGAATAACATGGTGGAAAAAGCTGTCTGTTCTTGTGTTGGAATTATAGGCCTTTCAGAGTGTGTTGAAACTTAGGGATTTTCGATCGATACTAAATCGCATATATAAATTGCATAAATAAGTTGGTATATATACTAGAGCCCTGCACAATTGCGCATGAAACGGTTTCAAGCCTATTTGTTATTTTCCAAGACATGTGATTGTTTTGCTTCTGGGAACAAAATATGCACACGACAACGGTGTTGTTTTGGTACAGAAACAAAACAAAAGCAAGAGAGCTTAAGAGCGAAAAAGTGTGAGTTTTGATCAAAACAGTGTTTTGTAAAACAAATGCACTTGAATATATTATGCACGACAGTAAATGATTCAAAACAAAATTTGTAATTGCGAAAGCGTGCAAGCATTGCTCACTGCAGTAAGTCATTTGTTGTCTTAGTAAAGCAAATGCATTTGTGCAGCGCTCTAATATATGTATACGACTGATGATCTACCGATTGTATCAATTCAGGCATATTAGTTAGACATCCGATGATGAACTTGTCACGGAGTTCGAAACTAATCATGCCAGTGAGTGTGCTTCACTGAATTGTCTATTATTCCAACAAAAACCAACCATTTTTCAAATAGAAAAATGTTCCAGACCTTGTAATCTTGTAAATGAATTCCTTGTACATTAACCAAAAGAACTAACGAAATAAGTCATAAAATTCAAATTCAAAAATGTGTTTGGTTTACCCTCATCACTTGTAGACTTAGAGATGGTTGGTGTAAAATTTGGGTAAGTTTCAGAGAAATTTGGCCTCAAATTTAAAATCCTCCTTTAGTTCTCCCAAATAAACTCATATATCGCAAATAAACTCATATATCAAACGCGTACAAAATTGCAGTTGCCGTTTGCGATAACTGAAATTAGCCATTAGAGCACAGATTACGAAGAACTTAAAATTTCTCTCATTCTGTCGACTGTATACACAGTCTTATCCACTCGTTTGGCATATATGTATCTTGGATGGGCAATTGACGCGTTGTAGTTATAGTAACGCTTTTAGTTGTTATTTGAATGCAAGGCGAGACAGACGTGTAAGTGTAGACAGTGAAAAAATAGACAAAAGTGTCAACTATTTTTAAAACAAACTTTATGGGTAAAGTCGGCGGAACTGTTTTTCATTTCTCGCAAACGTTTTTTTTAAGCTTATATTTTTCATAACTCGTTTGCTGCAAACATTTATCGATTCTCACAAACGAAATGACATGTATGGCTTTAGAGAAGTTCGTTTCTCCCAACTACAGTCCCCAAACGAACTTCAGTTATCTGAGATATCGTTTGGGAGAAACGAGTTCTTTCTTTGCGTGTAACACACTACAATACACATAACTACGTTTTTCTCTTTTATGGTACTAAGTTGACCCGAAAACAATCTAAAAAAATTTAAACATAAGGACTGTCAAACGGAAATGCCCTGGTCCCGGGAAATTTATATATTTTTCCCGCTTTCCCGGGAAATGAAATTTGCATTCCCTCATTGCAACACATGATTACTACTGTACAAAAACTGTCTGATTTATAATCAACAACAATTTATTCAAATAAACAAATTATTTCATTTGAAACATGAATGAAGTTCTTGCTAATATGAACCATTTGTATAAATTGTTTATTATGTATAAGTATGAATTATTTAGTTTATAGATTTCTGATGCATAGAGGAATTTAGGATAGAGTAATTTATTCTCTCAATATTTTTAACGTCATAGGTTGCAAGTGCAATTGAACATTGGATGGTGGAAACCATACGTTCAATAATACCAGACACAACGTCCAACAAAGGCATTTCGTGTTTTTGTGGCATTTCGTGTTTTTGTGGCAAAATAGTTGTGGTAAATACGAGTACAATACAAATGTATACCAACGATAAAAGTCAACAAAAAATGCAAAAACTTTAAATACCACAGTTCTATACGAAAACGAATTGAAATAGTTAAGTCAATAGATCTTGTAACTCCACCTACTGCTAAATTCATAGATGAATTTAGGGTAGAGTATTTTATTCTCTCATCTGACTTTTCATATCACATTCTTTGTCGTAGTTTTGTGCAAATGACAGAAATTCGACGAAAATTAACTAACTGCAGATGGAGTTACAAGAACTGTTGACAAAACTTTTTCATTTCCCTTTCGCATAAGTAGAACTGGGAAATTTAAATGTTCCTTTGTTGGACGTTGTGTACTATTGCCCCTATCTGGTATTATTGAGGCCCATGCTTTCCACCATCTAATGTTCAGTTGCAACCATAGAATCTAGAATCTAGAAGAACACGTTTAAATAGCATTATATACTACTTATTAGGAACTTAAATATTGTAATAAGAATAGTAAATTTGAACATAAACTACACTGTAAGTAAAATTTGAAGTTTTGAAATGACACACAAAAACAACGAGACACCCCAACTAATTTTTGGGTCATAAAATTTCAGTGGTATACTCCTTTTTAAAAAGTACGAGATATTTCGATTTTAAATTTGTAGTTCATCATTTAAGGTGATTTTTGATTTTATTTGAGGGAAAAACCTGAAAAAGCTCTTGTTAAATCAATTTATATATTTTTTTTCGACAAAATGTAACCGTTGAAATAATAGACATCTACAAGGTGGCGCAAAAGTAAACTTCCGATGTTTTTTGGCTGTAATTTAAAAAAAATTAAAAACTTTGATTCTTCTTGTGGATTATTTTTATTTGGTCTTTTAATTTTTTGTACATCAAGTCGAGAATATGATGTCATGTAAATGGCCGCCGCCACAGTTGATTGTCATTTGAGCCCTTTTTATGGCATTTTCCATCACTTTAGCCAAAACTTCCGGCGATACGTCCTCACATTCTTGACGGATATTGTCTTTAAGAGCTGCAAGAGTCTGAGGCTTGTTGACATAAACCCGCGACTTCAAAAAGCCCCACAAAAAGAAGTCTGGAGCGGTCAAATCAGGCGATCTTGCTGGCCAGTGCAAATCGCCAAAACGCGAGATGAGACGCCCGGGAAATGCATCCTTCAGCATATCGGTTGTGGCACGTGCAGTGTGTGCCGTTGCACCGTCCTGTTGGAACCACATGTTTTCCAATCCCAATTCATCAAGTTGCGGCAAAAATAACTCGTTGATCATTGCTCTGTAGCGCTCACCATTCACAGTAACCGTTTGGCCCGCGACGTGTTCGAAGAAAAAAGGTCCGATGACTCCTCCAGCGAAAACAGCACACCATACAGTGACTTTGAGCGGGTGTAATGGCTCTTCGTGGGTTACACGCGGTTTTTCAGTGCCCCAGAAGCGTAAAATTTGCTTATTTACGTACCCGCTAAGATGGAAATGGGCCTCATCAGTCATGATTATTTTTGGTGAAAAATCATTCTCCTCTTGGTGGTGATTAAGGATGGCTTGAGCGTATGTTAGACGCGATTGGCGGTCAGCAGCTAACAGCTGATGCACCGTCTGGACTCTGTACGGAAACATCTTCAAATCTTGTACCAAAATTCGCTGTAAAGACCGTCGACTGATACCCATTTGCGTGGCACGTCGTCTGGTCGATGTCGACGGCGCATCCATGACATCCTCGGCTACAGCAGCAATATTCTCTGCAGAACGGCTACTCCGGGGTCTGCCACGCCTGGCAGCATCTCGTGTTGTGCCAGTCTCTTCGAGGCGAGCGGCTAAACGTCGCAGTGTTTCACCAGTAGCCGTTGGACGGCCAGGAAATCTGCGACGAAATTCACGTTGTGCCAAAGTCACCGACCGATTATTGGTCAAATAAATAGTCAGCAATATTCCGCGTTCTGGAGCAGTGTAGCGTAACATTGTTTATTAACGTGTATTTCGCATGTGTTTACTACACAAATGTCAAAACAGAACTGACATTAGGGGCCAATCGCAAAATTTATAGCATTTGCTGATAGGAGGAATACTTTTGCGCCACATTGTAAAAGACCGCCCCCGATCAGGCCGCCCACGTATCGTTCAAACACAGAAAATCATCAAAGTCTTCAAAGCACGAATTCAACGAAATGCTCTCCGGAAACAGAAAATCATGGCCCGTGAGATGAAAATCACGCAAGAGTCCATGAGTAGAATTATTAAAAAAGCCTTGGGACTTGGAGCTTTCAAACGGCGTACAAGTCATTTGTTGACTGCAAATTTAAAAACAAAAATAGGATAGAAAAATTCAAACATCTTTTGGTGAAGTAGGTACGTACGCTGTTAACTTGCAGAGAAAAATCTTGTTTCCGGATGAAAAAAATTTTTACCGTACATGAAAATTTAATACAAAAAAAAATGATGGGGTTTATGCACGATCATATAAAGAAGCATCTGAGCTCATCCCACAGGTCGAAAAGGGTCATCATCCAGCTGCAGTCATGGTTTGGTGGGGGTCTCTCATGACGGGGTAACTGACTTGCATTTCTGTGAACAAGGGGTCAAAACATCGCCCAAAGTTTACCAAGAAACCGTTTTGGAAGCAGTTGTGAGGCTGCTTAACAAATCCCTGTTCCGAAACCAGCCGTGGACTTTCCAGCAAGATTCAGCACCAGCTTATAAGGCTAAAATGACACAAACGTGGCTTCGAAACAATTTGCCAGCTTTTATATGCTCTGAAGAATGACCCTCTGGCAGCCCTGATCTGAACCCTTTGGATTACAAAATGTTTAGAGGACATGGCGCTCTTATTGAAAACCCCGCTAATAACAATAGTTTTCACTACGGTTCCTGCCTAGTTATATTTTGTTTTCTTACAAAGATTGACTGTTTGTTTTGCCTGGCTGAAGACTGGTCACGTTAACTGGTTGTTGGAATACAATTTGTCCACAAATAAATGTATGTTCGCCGTGGAATTTATCAACAAATGATGTTTAACTCAAATATTTTATTTTTAAATAGTTTGGGTTTAACTTGGCATCAACAACTAATGATTTATGAATTCAGATGACAAAGTGCTGCCACCCCTTCTATTATCGACCTCCTCTATCTTAGCTGTGTCTAAAATTATACATAAAAATGATACCACTCAACCCACAGTGCATTGAATACTACCATTATCCACAAAGGTGATCAAGTAAATTATACATTTGCAAAACAAACAAAAAAATATTAACAAACTAACAGAGTCAAACAACGTATTTCAAAGGAGTGTCACTAAAGACCATAAACAACATAAAAATCCATTAAGACTGACACGAGTGATGGACAAAATTTAAATAAATAATAATTATAAAAACAAAACTCGAAACAAAATATTACTCCAAGAGAAGAACATCAAACGAAGACGAAAATGAAACTGAAAACAAAAACGAAGAAGAAAAACAAAAATAGAACATACAACGAAAAATTATCCGAATCGAAAATAAAAACAAATGAAAAATGTGAAAATTATGACATTTGTTGCTATTTTCGCAAAATGAAAATGAGGGAAGTAAATTCTAAAATAGAACAGTCGCACGCACACGCATACAATATAGCCCAAATTGGTTGAGGGAGGAAAATCTAAGATCATTATGATAAATTTCACACAAGAGACACAAAGGGATTTTCCCAAAATCAGCAATGACAACGACAACAGCATCATAATCTCCACCACCAACCACAACACTTTAATGCCACAAACCCGAGGAGAAACATAAAAACTTGTGGGGGAACGCGCTCTCAGCGTGAGTGAGGCACAGCGACGATCATGAATAATGAAATTTATTTCCTATCTCTAAATCAACATTGGCGACGGAAGACGGCATCCCAGCAACAACATCAACAAATTGGGGGCATGGAGACGGAATGAGAAATGGTCGAGTGGTCATGCATGCCGCATAGAGTCAAGAGTTCTTCGTCTCCACACATGACGCCGCCGATCGTCTGGATTGTCTAATGGTTTACTAGTCGTCTTTTCTTTTTTTGAAAACAAACGCAATTAGTAAATAAAAAAAGAAACGGGAACACAATTTGGAAGTAAGATAGTCAAATGATGTATCAAGTGGTATTGGGGATGGAAACGCCATGTACAGGAAGAATAGAAGATTAGAAAAATTAACCCTTTTTCCTGTAGTAAGATAAACATATTTCCAATTGTTAGATAACATATATAAGATAAAATTGTTTCTACAGAAAATATGCCTTTCCTATTTCGTTCATCATCGACTGCCTCATCTTGCTACGTGTCCAAACCCTAATTGAACCTAACACGCCTTTCCTAACGGAAATGGTTGTTATTTTCTGATGAAAAAGTTTATTATGTTCCTAAAGAAAAAATTCTACTTTTAAAAGAACATTAATTATTTTCATATTCAAAAATAACTCTCCCATAAAAAAATCTGTCACTTCCTTAAGAAAATATCACACATTTGCTAAAGATCATACCGCTATTTTCCTAACGAAAATATTACTTTTGATGTGTTAACATCTATAGGCGCGGGTAGGGACTTAACTCACAAAGTGAACACATCCAAACACAGTTTGTCCGACTGCTGCGATCACACAAATTGTTTGGCGTAAAACTGCTTCGAAACGGTTGGACCGATTTGTATGAAATTTTGTGTGCCTATCGGGGAGGTCACAGAATCGGCCAACATCTATTTGTCATACCCCTAAATCAGTGATGGCCAAAAATTGAAAAACATACCACATGTGGTAGGAAACGAAAAATGCTGCTGATGCTCTGCTCCCACACGTTCGTGCTCATTTGATTGTCGCAACAACAAAACAACGTGTTTACTCAAATGAACTCAGTTGCTGTGCAGCGCAGTTGCCTATTATTGCACGCACACAAATGTACTTTCTTAGTGTTAGTGTGGCCATCACTGCCCTAAATGATAAGGTTGCCCCACCCCTATATAGAACACATATTTGTCCGACTGCGAAACACAGATTGTCAGGCTGCAATAAAACACGCACACTGATGTAGCGGCTGCGAATAGTTGGCTTGTGTAGGTGCGGAGCACTCTCAGAGCAAAGAGAATAATGACGTGGTTATACGTATATACAAATGAGATATTAAGAGAGCAACGAAAATTGTGTGAACTTGTGTAGCGTATGTACGAACATAACAATGTATGTATGGACATGTGTCTGTTGCTTTGCATTCTCTTTTTTTTTGTGGGAATAAAACAAAAAGTATTATTTACTTTTTAAGTATGAATATTATTTAAATGTAACGTCATCATATGGTTGAACGCTGCTTTTTATTTTCCAATGAAACATTTACTAATGTATTCATAGAAATCGAACAGGTACCGTGTAACAAAAAGGTGTTAACACATCGCCAGTGAGTTCGAACACTCATTGAATTTTTGATATGTAAACATCTATACGCTGGGGGTAAAAATCTTTTTCACAATACAATCACAAATTTAGAGTAAGATGTGCGATGTAATCGTTAACCAATCGTAAAGCGTTATCAAATCGGTGTGAGCTATGTATGAGTGTATTAGTGTAATCATACGCTGCATACAATATACTCAGCACCATCTAGTGTGCAATAGTAGCTACTAATTTTCAGTAATTGTCGTACATTATGTTATCGTAGGCAAATGAAAACAAATAAATAAAATGAATACAAAAACATTTAATTTTAATAACTTTAAAAAAGATTTCTTGCACTTTTAATAAGAAATTTACTAAAACAAAGCAAAATAAGGAAAACTAAAAACTAAACTTGTCAAACTATAAGTCTTCTTCGTCTTTGAGATTGTCATTCATACTTAAAAGCTGCATATAACCACCATCTAGTGTGCAATAGTAGCTACTAATTTTCGAAAACCATTGCTGTAAAACATAGATAAAGGAATTAACTAGATATCGCACATGTCTTGGGAAATTTGTTGTTCAATGGGATATTTTCTAGATGGAGCGGAATGTAATAATTACAACGTTTGATCCCGAACAAAATATACCTTGCAAGATGTATTTAGAACAGGTGCTAACAATAGGTGTGGTAGGCAACATCAACAAGGATTTTGTTTTTGTGTTGTTGTCCGTTGCTCTGAAATTCAACACAAACGAACACCAACAATAACAGTAAACAAAAAGACACAATCAAAATAACAAAATTTTAATTTGAAAGTGGGGAACAAAATGATATAAAAAAATGAAGTTTGTTGTTCGAATAACACAACCTGGAAAATGATACTTTTTTTGTATGTATCAAATTTCCCACAGTGTTGAACAAACGTCAATGAAAGTTATGAGAAACTTCAGTGAGAGTTACAAAACGACAACACAGCACCTAGTGGTAGTACTTGACAACACCTATGCGATATCTACTTATTTCCTTTATCTATGCTGTAAAATAACTACATTCATTACATTTCAGTAAACAGCTGATTAATAACTTGTCAACCGCAACAAATACAAAATAATAAAATATTTTACAAAACACCAAAAAAATTATAACTCAGAACATAAAACAACACAAAGTGTATCAAAGCTGAATGGAGGTAATGTTAATTCTAATAAAATTTCTATTAGATTCCAATATAAATTAAGATTATAACATATCTTCATTACGCACTGTTGCCTTACACTGAAGCTGGTGCACGACAATTGGGTAACAATCTCCATCTCATGCCAATTATTATGGGTGGAGATTTTAATATAAATTTTGCAAACCCACAGTCGCAAGCTTTATCAAAATTTTTATTTGACGTTTTCCACTTGCATATGTGCAACTAACAACTAACAATTCCACTACTATAGATGCAGTTTTCCATAGATTTTTAAATACAATCGAGTCAAAAATTTATATATCTTCTTTTAGCTACCATAAGCCAATATTAACTATTTGTACTTAAGGCATTTACCATAGATGGGCACTTTGCAGTACGACTAAAATTTCAGTAAAAATAATTCTTTAACTAGTAAATTTTTACTGATTACTAAAATTTTTAAATAAAACAAACAAAAACCAGCAAATTCCTATGTATTTACAATATTGAAAGTTTTCACACTTTTAATTGATTAATTAAATTTTTCATTACTAGATGTTTACACATCTCCCCTGTGAACGGACTCACATTAATTTTTTTTTTTATAGAACTGATCTCTTTTTACTTATAGACAATATCACTCGGTAGTTGTGGAAAATATCAGGCTTAATTTAGAGAAAGTTTCACTATTACTCAGGTCTAAAAGAAAATATTAATCGAGCGTTTGGTCGACTTTTTAATTAATGTTGTTCTTCGATATTTCGCTACCCTTTGGTTAGCATCGTCAGGAAGATATAAACACAATTATTAATTGGAAACGAAAAGAATTGATAAACAAAATTTTTTTCTTGACATTTGAAAAAACAACAATAGCAAATAATTAAAAAATTAAACAATTGAAGAAATTTTCTTGTCATATGAAAAATGTTTTAAGTTACAGCCAGACAAATTTTTGTGTAGAAATAGTTTCTCAAATTTACAACCAGAAAAATAATTTGGTTGAAAAAAAGTATACACATAATGGTAAATTCAACAAGTTACATCCTGATATATCACTATGTCACTATGTTTATAGAAATTGGCACTTTTTTATAGAAAAATCATTAATTTCACAGAAAATACAAACAACATAAAAACATGGTGCCCCATAACATCCCATGAAGGGATTGGGGAGAGCTTCTCACAATCAGTGAGATGTGCGCTTTCCAGTTTTACACTCACTGATTGGGACCTACAGTTTTACACCGGTTCCGAACGGTATTTGAGAAACTTTTTCATGGCTAAGTACTCGATAGTGTCGCCATCACTAAGCGAGGTGACCGTCGTCGAAAGAAATGTGAGGTGGTCTGAGCAGGGATCGAACCCACGTTCTAATGTACAAGAGCCGCGCACACTAACCATTGCACCACCGACGGCCACAATTTTCACAGAAAATATCAGTAATTTCTTGCGGAATAGATGAATCGTTGCCCATAGAAAACAGGTGTTTGATTAAATAGAAAAACATTATTTTTATAGGAAAAATTATTCATTTTCTAAAGGATATACTTATATAGACCTTTTCTGGTTAAAGCTTTCTCTTTTTCTTTAACACAAAAATTATCGGTCTCTTCTATCCGTCATTTCACTCCCTTCAGTGGTAATTTCATTGTTTTGTGTTCGTCATTTTCTTCAGGAAAAAATAGTAAACTGTTTTAAAGAAAAAAATATTCGTTTCTTATAGAAATATATAGCTCCGCCTAAAACATGCCGGTTTTAACCTTAAGAAAATATGACTCTGATCACATTTTCCTAAAGAAAATATGAATCTTTTTCTATAGATAGTAACAATATTCACTTATATGAAAGATCAAGCGTCCCTTAGAGAAAATAAATATGTCCTAACTCATTCAAAGTAACGATCTGTCCATATAAGAAAGAAAAGAGATATAGAATGGTCTTGAGCTTAAATACAAAATTTGAAATTATATATTATTTTCCTATAGAAAAAACACTTCCTATTGATAATATAAGTCTTCTTTATAAAAATATCAATATTTTTGTAGAAAGGCAACTAATTTTGTATGGAACAGATATCTCTATTCCAATAGAAAAAAGTCTCTGTTTCCATCGAATAAAATATATTTATTTGTCGAATAAATTGTGCTTTTAATTTTTTATAGACAGAATCGCTCTTTTCCCGTTGAAAATTTCCCATTTCCTATAGAAAATTTCTGGCATTGCCTTTAGGAAAACAATACACTTTTTTTAAAGCAAAATAGTTATTTTCTTATGGAAAAAAATGACTTCCCATTACGCATCTCTTTCTTAAGAATATCCCAGTCTTTACTAAAGAAAGGACCACAATTATCCTAAAGAAAATATCACTATTAGTGTGTTAAAAAAAACCGACAATAACCGATTTTCGGTTTATACGAAAAATCACTTTTTCGGAAGACCGGTTTTCGATTTCACAGAATGTAGAATGTTTTTCGGTTTTATGAATACAAAGTCAGTAGAAAATAACATTCTCTTGTCTTGTTTCGTTTGCCCGAAAAAAATAAATTAATTATTCAGAAAATATAACAGCATTATTGAGATGTTAATATTTTCAAATTTTCAGGGATGATTTCTATTTATTCGGCCTTTTTATTGGTACTTTTTTTATTATTGAAGATAAAGACCATTCTATATCTCCATTAATAGAGATATAGCTTTTTCAAACAGAAGTTTTTTAAAATGCATCCTCATGATTCCTGGCAAACCGTATAGCTATTTCAAATCTAGCCACAAATAATCATCAGCGGTTTTTTGGAATGCTGCTTATGAAAAATACATCAAACTATATGCAAACGAAAACTAATCCCAATTGAGAATTGTCCACTATGCAAATGTTAGAAAAATATCGCAAGCCAAACACACAAGAAAACATGCGCAACAAACTTATTTCCATCTCCAGAGAACCATCGGTCCCCATTAGAAATTATTTTTGTTGTTGGCTAAAAGACAACACAATTCCTACAGGCAATTGTTATTTTCGTTTAAAAAACGCATCAGTTAATATTTCCCTTATGCAGATAAAAAGAATCGAAATGAATTGGACTAGATTAGACTATTATAGTTTATATTGGATTGAATTGGATTAAATTGATGGACTTGAATTGCATTGCATTCCATTGAAATGACTTGAATCATTGAATTATACAGGGTGATTCAGGAAGTTCCGGACAAATTTCTCCAGCGTATTCCTTGGCTCATTTCATAAAGAAAAGTTCACTAGGACCATGTCCGAAAATGCAAGGGTGCAAAATGGCAGCGGGTTCAAAATTTTCAAATAAAATAAAATCTTAAACGTGTTAATTTACAAAAACAAATAAATGCGTGTTTTATTTCGCTTCCAAAAACAAACATTTTTGCATTTCAGTAAAATGGTCATAATTTTGGAACGGTAAGACCTCAGGGCTTCGTTTAGGTCATTTTGGAAAGGTAAGAGGTATGGCTATCTTTCAACAGAAACATAAGTTACCTGCCATCTGGCTGAGCAAATTGAGGTTATGTGAATTTTTTTTCCATTTTTTTCGAAAGCTCTGTATCTCGGCGATTGGACTTTTTTTTACTTTTTTTTATTGATTCTTAAAATTGCAATAAAATAAAATCTTAAACGTGTTAATTTACAAAAACAAATAAATGTGGGCTGTTATTTCGCTGCCAAAAACAAAAACAAACATTTTTGCATTTCAGTAAAATGGTCATAACTTTGGAACGGTAAGACCTCTGGGCTTCGTTTAGGTCATTTTGGAAAGGTAAGAGGTATGGCTAAAAAACATAAGTTACCTGCCATCTGGCTGAGCAAATTGAGGTTATGAGAATTTTTTTCCGAAAGTCCTGTATCTCGGCGATTGGACTTTTTTTCTGAAAGGCCTCTTAAAGACCTTTCCAACAAGCCCAAAAAATCCGACCACTGGCTCAGAAGTTAGCAACTTTACCCTACTACCCTCCGACCGCCAATCCGAAAATTTTCAACCCGCTGCCATTTCGCACCCTTGCATTTTCGGACATGGTCCTAGTGGACTTTTCTTCATGAAATGAGCCAAGGAATACGCTGGAGAAATTTGTCCGGAACTTCCTGAATCACCCTTGAATTTATTGAATCATATACATTGAATTGAAATGAATTACATTGAAATGAATTACATTGAATGGCATTGAAATAAATAAATGGAATTGAATTGAAAATAAGTAAATTGAATTGAAGTAAACTGAATTGAAAGCAATTGCAGGAATTAAGTTGAAAGGAATTTACTGAATTTCACAGAATTTCATTGAATTGAATTGCATGTATTGAATTGAAATGCATTGAATTGAATTGAACTGAACTGAATTCAACAGAATTGAATTGAATTGGGTGGGATTTTATTTTTAAATTAAAATGTAAATCATATTCAAATTTGCAAAGCGTGCTTAGGGTAAAATTGACAAGTTTATTTCATCTTCACAGTAAACTGCATAGAGTAATGTCATATAGACCTGCCATGTTTCTCATCAGACGTTTCGTTTCACACTCTTCGTGGTGCGTTCGGTGCTATTGAGAGTTATTTGACGTAAATTGACTTACACCAGGTGGAGTTACCAAAATTGTTGACTTAAATTTTCCATTTCGTTTTGATGAAAAACTGTGAAATTTAAACGTATTTTGGACTTTTTTGTTAGTATAATTAATACTATGTTTGTGGTGTATTTACACAAAATTTTATTTGAAAATAGATATCGTGTTACTTATTTTAGAAAATGCATTACTATACGAGTATGACAATTATATCTTTTTTGGTTAAATTATTAAATTTTTGTTAGGATATTTAACTCAAATTGAGTAAAAACCGGTTAACCGACATCAAATAACCGGTTTTCGGTTTATTCGAAAATTCAATTTTTTAAAAAATCGGCACACTATTAATTGTAAGAAACCCGGTTACCATGTGTTGCCGGTTTTTCGGTTTCGGGGTTGAACACTCTAATCACCATACTTATGATAGAAAAAATTTCACTCTTTACTTATATGGAATATCATGCGTTTCTTATAGGACATATTAGTCTCCCATTATAGAAAACAATTTCAACTTTTAGAAAAGATCTCTTTTCTTACAGATGTTATGGCTGTTTTTTAATAAAAAAAATACTACTTTTCTATTGAAAAGATTGTTCTTTTCTTACGGAAAATGTCAGTTATTCTTTATACAAAACAATCAAATTTTCCTATAGAAAATAACACTATTTTCCTAGGTTAGATAACATTTATACTATAGAAAAGAACAATTATTTCTTATAGAAATATCACTGCTCTTTTTCTATAGTTCCAAAACGCCTAAAGAGCCCGTTGAAATATACAATAATTTAAACGGATCTTTAAAATGATAAACTTTTTTAAGAAAAATTTTGTTTTGTAGAGTATATTTAAAAAAAAGTATATTTTTAAGTCCTTTTTGTAAGAATATGAATTACATTACATATTTAAATAGAGGTACTTCTCTTATTAGAAGCTAATGTCTTTTTTAAGGAAAGGTACTATTTTCAAAAATTAAATTGTTAGAGCGTTTGGTCGTATTTTTAATTAATTTTATTCTTCGATATTTCGCTACCCTTTGGGTAGCATCGTCAGGAAACGCTCGAACAATTTAATTTTTGAATATAATACGAAATGTCGGATAAATCATGACTTATTCAAAAAGTACTATTTTTAAGAAGAAGTACTTTCTGTAAGAAAACGCCATAAGAGAATAGTATGAATTTTTATTACAAAGTACATTTTTAAGAACAGGTACTTTTTAAAGAAGTGGTACTCTTTTTAGGAAAAGGTTATATTTTTTTTTAAAGAAAATTGAGTTATTTTCAGAAAGGCTACTTATGTATCTCAAGAAAAGAAAAGGTATTATTTTATTTTTATGAAAATGCACTTTTAAGAATAGGAATTTTTATAAGAAAAGGTATTTTTTTAAGGGAAGGTATTTTTTGAAGGTTTTTTTTAAGAAATGGGATTTTTTTGGTTTAGAATTGGTAGTTTTTCAATAATAGGTACATTTCTATTTTATAGAAAATAAAGTAAAAAAAATAACTTTTTATTAAAATTGTGTATTTTATATTTAAATATAAACAAAATTATTATTATTTCGTATTTCGTGTCCATTTCTTTATCGAAAATATGAAACAATTTCTATATCTCGAAAACGGAGCGTCCAATCGAAAAACAAACACAGACAATCTTTCTAAATTTTTCATATTTTCGATCAAAAATGGGGATGGGTTACCCTGGGTATCATATGTATGTTTATGTTAATTTGTGCCATCCACAATAATAGTTCCTCCAGCCAAGTGTCCACAATTGCCTGCATGTGTTTGTGAAGGTGCCAATAGTGGCGTCATATTCAACGATTATGTTTAAAAGTCTCACTTCACCTCAATTTATGATAATATGTATTCTTCGCTGGCCGATATCTATACACTTTATTTTTTTTTTCACAACTTTGTTTATCATTTTCTGTTTAAAATATTAGTTTTTCTGTATACGTAGTTTCTCTTTAACAACAAAGCCTCTTGTGGCAAATCGAATACATACTCGTAACTTTGCAACAAGTGTTTTTGTAACAGAAACTAAATTATGATTGCAGTAACTAATATTTGAACACGAATTCTAATAATGTACTTTTTATTAGTTGTATCTTCCATTTCACATGAATGAGGTTTTAGAAATACGCAAATTGGTTAATACAACTAAAGTTCGGTAGTAGCAAATTGTATTTAGTAAGACCTATTTTTAATCTATCAATAACATCGACAAATAATTCTGTTGTTTGACAATTATGAATTCTAATCAAAAAATAGACTATCATGGAATTTCCAATGCCTGAATTGATTTCCAACTAATCTTTTCCCTGTGTGTAGGGGTACTTATCTCAAGAAAAGTTATTTTGTTTCACAAAAAATTTACTCTTTACCGAAAATGTAGTTTTTTAAGAAAAGGCAATTTGTTGTAAGAATATCTCCTGTTTTAAGACTTATTTTAAAAAAATTAAATTTTTAAGAAAAATTACTTTTTGTAAGAAAATTTACTTTTGTAAGCAAATGTACTTCTTTAAGATAAGGTATTTTTTTTTAAGAAAAGGTACTTTGTTAAGAACATGAATATGTATTTTTTTTTTTGAGAAAATTTACTTTTTTTAAGAAAAGGCACTTATTTAAGAAAATATACTTTTTTAAACTTCTTTTACTTCGTCTTTTTATATTCTTTTTATTGGGTTCAAAACTACAATATATACCAAATATTGGTAACAGGCTCCACCTAGAAAACTTCCCATTAAACAAGAAATTTCCCAACATATGTGAGACATTTAGTTAGTCTAGACACAAACCAAAGCAAAACTTGACAACTTTTAATTTAAGTTGTGAACGCACTATTTCACTGATCATCTAACTGTTACTTTCCTTTTTTTTCAGTAAACTCAAAATTGGTAAAGTACACGAACGAACAACGTATGCAAATTATAAAAATGTACTACCGAAATTCGGAGTCGGTGGCTGCAACTTTAAGAGCGTTAACTCCAATTCTCGGTCGTTATTCTCGTTAGGTCGTTAGACAAGCAATATCAAGCTTAGTCAAAAATTGGAGTCTGCATATTCATTGTGTGATGCTGGCGTGCCAGTGAGACAACGGATTGGTTGAAGTGACGAAAATATCGCTGCCGTTCAGGCGTCCGTAGCAACCGACCCAAATCAGTCGATTCCGCGGCGTTCTCAAGAACTGGGCATCGCCAAGACCACTTTATGGTGAATTTTGCGTAAAGATCTTGGTTTACACCCATACAAGATCAAGCTGACTCAAGAGTTGAAGCCGATGGACCATTTGACGCGACGTACGTTCTCCGATTGGGCTCTGGAGAAGATGCGCCAAGATGATGAATTTCATCGCAAAATCATCTTCAGTGACGAAGCTCATTTTTGGCCCAATGGGTTCATCAATAAGCAAAATATGCGTTATTGGTTTGGTGAAAATCCACATGTGCTTCATGAATTACCACTTCATCCACAAAAAATAACTGTTTAGTGCGGTTTGCATGCCGGCAGCGTCATTGTACCATATTTTTTCGTCCACAATAACGATCGTCACGTTAGTGTGAATGGTCATCGTTATCGCGCCATGATTACCGATTATTTTTGGTTTCAACAGGACGGTGCCACAAGCCACACAGCACACGTTACAATCGATTTATTGAAGAGTAAGTTTGGTGAGCGTGTTATCCACTCGATTGACCGCCTCGTTCGCCGACGATGTTGGAAGAACTCAGAGCCAACATTGAACGCGAAATAGTGGCCGAAATGTGTGACCGAGTCATCGAAAATTGGGCCCAAAAAATCGACCGCTGCCGACGTGCCCGCGGTGGCCATATGAACGAAGTCGAGTTCCATTTATAAATGTTTTGGTTGTATTTCAAGTCGATCATAAAGTTTTGGAAATATCTCAAATGGTTTGCGTTTTATTTAAAAAAAAAGTTTTCAAGTACTTATTGGAAAACCCTTTAGTTGATAATAGTGAGTTGTTAAATAGTGTTAAGACAAAAGTTCTTTAATTTTCCCGCAACGTGTAGGACAAAATTTTCATCTTTTACCACAAAAAAATTACTCTTCCCCTAAAACTTACTTTCTTTTATTAAAAAATAAAATCAAAATTATAATTTGTTCACATAAGAAAATATAGTCTTTTACCAAAAGAAAATATAAATAATTAACTTTCAAATGATATCCCTTTTTTCTATATATCTTCCTAAATAATTGATATTGGCACCGTAGAAATGACAACTCGTTAATAGTGGTACCAAGTACAAGGGCTCCGTGTCTTCAAATTTGTTTTTGATTTCATTTGACCCAAATCGTACCTAAAACAAATCGTATCTCATCCCTGACCGGATTAGATGCTCCAAATTGAAAGCGATATGCCGGCAATTGTGGGAGCAAATAGTAACCGTGTCGTGAAAGGGGAGGAAGCGCTTTAAGTGTAGGAGATAAGATGAGTGGGTTTTTTTAATTCAATTTCCAGTTTGCCTCAATAAAGTAAATCTTTAAATATTCGTGATGGCAAATTAATAAGTGAAATAGATGAAGGCAGAGGAAAAAACTAAATCACCACAATCATCATGAAGAATATCAATAGAAGCAAGACCAGACCAGGCCAGAGCGTTCATATCTTGTTACGACTATGCTACGGCTCGTTGATTTAGTGGAGTACTTATACATTTTGATTTTCTCAAGAAAATGAAAACCCATCCAATATGAAGAAGAGAGGGAACGAACTAATATAAGTAATGCATCAATCATGTCGGATTTCGTAATGCCCTCCTTGATATTGAGTGGAAAAATTAAATGTTTCAGATCTGATCAGTGGACACAGATAGTAGCGGTATCTAATTATAGATTTCCTGGATAATTAATTACAATAATTAAATATATTTCAATAATCTTTTGCAAACTAATGTGTTGGTGTTGTATCTGAATATCAATATTTGATCGAGAGCATTTGTGTATAATATTGAAATAGTACTTTCATGAAAAAGTGCATGTATCAGCGACTCTTGTATCTATCGTTTTGAATTTGTTGCCAAATTTGGCTTCTGAATCGTTTGATATAAAGACGTTTAAAAAAAATCGAATTAGTTGCAGAAATGTTCAAGATATAGCAATACTCTAATTTTGGATATGACATCATTTTGGACGGGGATAGATGAATAAAACGTGTACATACGTAAGTAGTATATTTACCGTAAATTTCGAACCATTATGCTGAGCATCATCCTACGCGAAACAAAACTGTAGATGATGTGAAAAACATGAAGCATCTTTGAAAAAGAGAAAACTGAAGATTTCATTCAGATCTCATTTAGCCGCAAGTCTAAATAACTCTTATTGAAATGTAATATGCATCTTTAGCAATATCAAATATTATTTATGAAAATTCACAATATTTTAAAGCTTTTCAACAATTCATATTCATATTTATTAAGGCTTTAATTGCTGACACAGAATTTTACGAGTTTAACTACCGATTTTTATCGTTAAAAAGTTACAGAATTCCGGTGCAGCTATGAATCCTGTACCTCGTTTCTGTAGTTCTCGAATCGAAAAAGTTTTCACATGGAATATGTGAATTGAAACAAAACCGCTGCGAATCGGTACATTAAACCGCTTTTCACATGTGACTGTGACTACAACATTTGTTTTGCGAAAACTTTCTGTCAGGTACTGTTTTTTTCATTCTTATTGGAAAAATGCGAGAAAATCTGTTTCTAAAAAGTAGTGAGTCGAAAAAATTAAAATTAAAATTAAATTAAACGTCAAAAATACTCACAAATTAAAACGGTGCGAGATTTTGATATTGTTTCTACAAAAAGGCTTTTAAGAAATTAAGAATTAATATTTTAAATGGAGAAGGCAGGAATTATACCATTTTCTTATGTATTTCAATTAATTTGTCCTAAATATTACAGAAAAATCAAAAAAGCAAAAAGAAAATATAGTTGAGTATATGTCAACTAATTTAGAATTTGCAAGAGACAATTTGGAGAGTTAAATTCCATAGATTAATACTTATAGTAGATCTACTAGTTCTCCCACCAAATTTATGACATTTGGCCTGGTGTGATATTTACGTTTGATGTTGAAAAGAATTGCTTTACTAGTACCATATAGAGGCAATGGTTCAAAACAACGAACAAAATAACAACAACGGCATTTCGTTTTGTGTGTTAAAATTATTGTGTTAAATACAACACAAATGTATGCTAACAATAACAGTCAATAAAAGAGTTTAAAACACATTTAAATTTCACAGTTTTTCACCAAAATGGCATGAAAAATTAAAGCAAGAAGTTATTGTAATTCCACCTGGTGTATATCACTTTTCGTCAAACATCTCTCTATCACACCGACCGCATCACGAAGAGTGTGAAAGGAAACGTCAGATGAGCCAAATATTCTCTCTAGTCTGAGATTACTCTATGTTAAATTCCAACACAAGTTGTAAGACGCAGTGGAAATCTCCTAAAATAACTTCTGTCTGCTGTTCTTTTTCGCACTAGCTTATTTTGTTTGTTTATATTTTTGTATTACTTGACAGCTTTCTTGGAATATTCCAATAAAAACGTCATCAGTGTTGCCTCTTTTCGCATTGATATACAGAAACACTTTTTACTCACAAATCGAGAAACGATGGAATTTTTTGTTTAATGCTTAATGTGAAATCTTTTTCGATTCGAGAACTACAGAAACGAGGTACTGGACATACTGTCGTGTTCAACAAAATAGGAGTGACCTCGAGGAACAAATAAAGTTAAAAATTTTCTGGAAAAATCAAAACTTATTTAAATTTTTTTAAGTAGATCTTATTACACTGTGCAACAGTGGGTTTTGCGCCTCAACCAAACCCAACAATTGTAAAAGTACTTGGACGTGGTATCACAAAACCACGCTCGGTTTTGCCCCTATACGTAACAATTTTTTTTTACAGGCCGAATAAAATTTTGGAGTTGGGTCAAGGCCCTATTTCAGATTTTCTTCAATAAATCGTAAACAGCTTAAAATATTGCATTACAACCTTTGACAATATTGTAGCTATTTTCCCATTTCACAAGTCTCTCTATTATATTTCTAAGAAAAAGTACACTGTTGATCGATTATTTCACGAAACGTCATGACAAATTGCACATATTTTATATGTTTTGACATTTCTTGCCTAACGGTAAATAAATTGCGGTAGCTGTGTTCAAAAAAGTGTAGCTTATAAATTTCTACATAACTTTTCTAAATACACTAATCAACAAATATTATATTTATAACTCCATAATTGGTGTAGAAATGCAGCGTTTAACCATATTGTTTAAATATTCACCTATATGTATTCAATATTAAACAAATTACAAATTGATATCTTCTACAAAGTTGTAGTGCTTAATATACTTAACAATATTGTCAAATACACTAATGAACAAAAATGGCATTTGTTGTTCCAAAATGATTGTAGCAATTCAGAAATTAATTTTTTTTTAAATTTCACACCCTTGCATTTTCGGACATGGCCCTAGTGAACTTTTCTTCATGAAATGAGCCAAGGAATACGCTGGAGAAATTTGTCCGGAACTTCCTGAATCACCCTGTGTAATATGTATATTCATTTGTATTTTTTTATTATGTTTTTCTGTAAAATTGGAAATAAAAGATTGTTTTTGTCGTCGTTGCTAATTTCATGATCATCGACTTTTGGAGATCTATTAGAAAATGTAGTTTACACTTTTCAGGAATATAGCTAGTTATCGAAATATTTGTAGAGGGTACAGCAACAAGTGTGTCTTACAATACCGGATATTTTCTTTTTTTATTTTCGTTTTATGGAAGTTGTTCCGGTGTACAATATTTTCTAATTGTATGGCCGCCACTGTACCAGGCTGTAATTTAAGATCTAATTAGAGTTCTATAAGTATAATTTTTTAGATAGTTATTGATCAGTTCTGATCTAACCTGATCGTATTAGGAATGTATAAACTTTTTTTTCGGATATTACTAGGTCTGATAAGATTCTATCGTATCTACACTTTTGTACACGGGCTTGTAAAAAATGTGATTGGATCTTGGCAGACCGAATTATATCTCATGTAATCTGACAAAATGATCTTATTTATCAGACCTAATTAAATCTTATTAGATTCGAAAAATGGTTACATTTAATTGGGTAAAATTTGATCTCAAATTCGTCCCCACTCGAAATAATTGGAACTTACGTTAGATATAATTAGGTCTGTCGCTATATAAGGTCATATCTAGGTTCAGATATAAAGCATCTAGTTGGACATAATCAGACAGTTGGTTAGATATAAAACCAGTACATAAGTTTCAGTCGGGTGAACCGACTTAATCACACCCTCACCCTAAGTAATCCATTGCGTGGGAGTTCTGTTAAATAAAAAAACGACCATACTCAAAAGTGACCATATTCAATAGCAGAGTGACATTGCGCTAAATATTATTGAAAATCCAAATTTGTTAGTTTCCCTCCCAATATTTATATGCGAGGTACAAAAATGGGCATGGCAAGTTGTTGCGAAAATTTTGATCAGTACCAAATTTTATTAAGATCGGTTGTGTTTTATTGGAGATATCGAGTCGGCAAACCGCAAATACGCACAATAGGCAATTTTTACTTACACAGTAGCTTTTAGCAAAATATTGCCTAGTACCGAATTTTATTAAGATCGGTTGTAGTTTACGAGAGTTATCGTGTCGATCAACCGGTCATCCGCCCAACTTTAATATGGGAGGTACCAGAATGGGTGTGCTAAAACAGCTCATTTTCTATAGAAGAGTTTTATTTCACTAAATATTGACTAGTACAAACTTTCATAAAGATGGGTTCGATTTTGCGGGACTTCTCATGCCGAACACCCAGACGGCCCAACTGCTTTTGTATGGGATTTACCACAATGGGCGTGGCAAAATCGACCTTGTTTTAATCGGTGATTGGCCTTATTATACCTAATTTCATTAAGATCGGAAGTGTTTCACGCGATTTATCGGATTGACAACCCGGACGAACACCCTATTTTGTATTGGAGGTATCAGAATGGTCGTGACAATCTCGCCCATTTCATCCATTTAAGTAGGCATTTACAGATTATTAACCGGTGTGAGCGTTGAAGGTAATCACATGTACCAGACGAAAGGTTGGAAAGAAATATGATTTTGTGCTAAATGTGTCGATTTGTATGGAGGTACCAGAAGGGGCGTGGCCAAAACGCATATTTTCAATCCCAAGCTCAGTATTGACAAATACTAGTACCTGGCAAAACTTCGCGGTGATCGATAAAGATTTACGGCAGATATCGTGTTGACCAACCAGACAGACAGACATGGCACAAACATCTTAAAAAGTCCTAAAACGAATTTCGTCCAAAGATGCTAAGGGTCTAATATCGCTCTTTCTATGTGTTACATTTTCTTACGTATTAAATGATATATACCCCCATTCCTATGGGTGAGGGTATAAATATCTCCCCTCAGACATAATTATATTTCGCAATAGGCCTAATTGTATCTCGTGTTAGAAACAATTATTACCGGATGGTACAAATTTGAAATCAAATTAGATAGATCAGTTGTGTTCAGTTTTTGTCCTATCAGATTTACACTATTTTCGGATCTAAGGAATTCCTAAAAGGAATTCCAACTTTCTATAAATATCCCGAATCTAAAGTTGATAAATGCAATTCCGTTGAAAAATATTCAAAGGTTTTTATTTAAATTGGTAGATTTCCTAGATTGGTAGATTTATAACTAGATTGGTAGATTTATAACAGAAACAGAGAAAATATATAAAGACAATGATGAAAAATTATGAAAGGTCACCTTAGACCAACGGATTAGTCGGGCCGACTGATCTCCCAGTGTAAGGTGGGGTCGGGCAAAACCTAAACATTTGATATTCATTGAATTCGGGTCGCCTTATCATAGACGATAAGAGGAAGACTGGTTGACTTTTCACAGTTTAAGAGTAGTACGCAGCTGATCCTGAATTTCAGGTTGGGTAATTTTCATTTATCTCTACGCGCAAAAATAAGTCGCCTGAAAATTTCCGAACCTGAAATTCGACCTGTTTTGTACATAAAGTTTATATGACAGCCCGAAATTCTTGTTCAGCTGCGTACTAAGCTTTAAAGTGGAATGTCCTGTTTTAAAAAAGGTATATGTATAAGTACTATCGTGGAATAAGGCTTTTATCCATCATATACAAGGTATTCTCGAGTGTAATGTGTGAAAGAATAAAGCCGTTTGTTCCAGACCTGATTGGTCTTTATCAGTGTAGCTTTATGCCTGGAAAGTCAACTATCGACCAGATATTCACATTACGACAAAACCCGAAGAAACGCCACGAAAAAAATCGACCCCACATCCTCTTTGTAGATTATAAGACTGTCTTCGATAGTCTGATACGGGAAAAACTGTACCCAGCTGTATTGAAGCTCTGTATTCCTGATACGGGGAAAACTGTACCAAGCTGTGTCGGATGTCAGTATTCCTGCTACGCTGGCACGCCTTTGTAGAATGGTGCAGACCGACAAGGATTCCTTAGTAAACATTGGATAATTTAGTTCGAGGCGAGACCTCAGGCAGGGCGACACCCTATCATGTGATCTCAACATATTAATTAAGATCATCGTGAGATTATCGGCACTCAGCACGACTAAAAAATATCAGCAGTGGCGGAAGAATTTATTTACCTCGGATCTGCCGTGAACAGAAGCAATAACGACAGCCTTCAAATCAAACGGAGAGTTGTTCTTGCAAACAGCTGTTATTTCGGGAAAAGCAAGCACTACAGAGATAAGACACTCTCTCGAGGAACGAAGATCAAACTACAAGGTGGGGCAAAAGTAATCACCCTATTGGAAAACCCTATAACTTTTGCAAATGGCGCCATATGTCAATTCGGTTTTGACATTTTTGAAGTAAAAGAAACGCAGAATACAAATCGACAAGCCCCGAGTCGGTTTACTCCGCAAGAACGCGGTATAATTGTTTCCATTTTTTCGCAACAGCTCGTCGGTTGTATTGGCGCAGGGAGAATTTCGTCGCAGATTTCCTGGCCGTCCGACACCAACTGTACAAACACTGCGGCGTTTGGCCACTCGCCTTGAAGAGACTGGGACAACATGAGATCTTCCCAAGGCTAGCCGGCTCCGAAGCCGCCGTTCTGCTGAGAATATCGCTGATGTTGCCCAAGATGTCGAAGAGGAGCCCGGCACATCGACCAGACGCCGTTCCACGCAATTGGGCATTAGCCGACGGTCCCTACGCAGAATGTTGGTGAAAGCTTTGAAGATGTTCCCTTACAAAGTCCAGACAATGCATCAGCTGTTGACCGCCAAACGCGAATAATCTACGCTTGATTAGATTACACGTGTAATCTACGATCTTGAATCTTAACGATGAGGCTGTTTACGCTGGAGAAGTCATCGGGTAATATTTTTGTGAGAATGCCGCGGGCCAAACGACGACTGTGGATTGCCCGCGCTACAGAGCTATGATTACCAAATTTTTTTCTTCCTCATTTGGATGAAATGAGTATGGAGAACATGTGGTTCCAACAGGACGGTGCAACAGCTCGAGCCATAACTTCTGAAGTAAGCATTTCCGGGCCGCTTAATCTCTTCTTTTGGTGATTGGAAATGGCCGGCCACAACGCCCGATGTAACCATTCCAGACTTCTATTTATGGGGCTTTTTGAAGTCGCGGGTTTACGTCAACAAGCCTCAGGCGCTTGAAAACCTTAATATTGTCAAGGTCGGCGAATATTCGCCAAGAATGCGACAACCTGTCGCCCAAAGTTCTGCCAAGTGTGATGGAAAATGCCATAAAACGAGCCCGTATGGTCATCAACTCTGGCGGCGACCACTTGGCCGATAACATTTTGTCAACATGATGGAATAAATTCTAATGGATTAAATAAACAAGTTTCACAAGCAGAACCAAAGTTTTTAATTAACAAAAAAATACAGCAATAGAACATTGGGTGATTACTTTTGCCCCCACCTTGTATATCAGACTCTCAAACAACCTGTCTAGCTTTATGGAGCATAATCCTGGGTCTTGTCGCATGCTGATGAAACATCAGTGGGAGTCTACGAGAGCAAAATGCTTCGAAAAATATACCGTCCTATAATAGAGAACAGCGAGTCTCGACGACGGATGAAACACGAGCTGTAAAATCTATATCCCGGCATCGACGTAGTTATGCGTATCAAAATATCACATTTCCGCTGGCTAGGCCATGTTAGTAGAATGTATCAGAATGAACCAGTGTGAAAGGTATTCGAAGACGTAGTCGAAGGACATCGGAAAATATGTCGACCAAGACTTCGAAAACCAAACATCAAAATACATTTGTTTGTCGGAATTAAACGATAATCATTTAAAAACCCAATAAAATTCATTTAATTAAAAATGATAACAAATTTATTTTCTATTTTTGACACTTCTTCAAGAATTTTTAATAAGACCATGAACAACGTCGTTTTTTATTTTTCTTTTTAATAAAATTGAAATTACAATTGCTGCACAAGCGTTACCTAAAACGCCAACTGCCAGAAATAAACAAAAGTCTGCCGGAAAGTCAGATAGTGTAAGCCAAAACAATGCCCGACACAAAAGTCGGCCGACTAGTCTGCAGGTCTAAGGTGCCCTTAACAAATCTAACACAGTTTATTATGGATGAAAAAAAGTCGAGTATATATAAGAATTTTGCGGTCGGACCCATAGAGTCCAAGCCGGCGTCGCTGCTTTTATCATCTAGGGAGAGCCCAACATCGGATTCGTGGGTTCGGATGATATTTTTTCGGGACTTTCCTCTGGAAAGTATTCAACGCCCGTTTCTCTAAGTGGATCAGTTTCTTGCACCCTATGGGACCAATGGGTCCGAGCTTTTTCGTTTTGTTCTTACATATTTTCTTAATTTCAGATTTTTTTAATAAAATAATTGGGCGCCGCCCTGCCAGGTACATTTCAGCCAAAGGCTTAATCATAGAGTAATACTTAAGAGCCTCTATTACTCTCTTCGCTGCCTCTACATGACAACGGGGTAGTAGGCGATTTCATCGAGATCGATTTGCTGCTGTATTTTATCAATTTTACACTTTGGTTGGACATAAAACGGACAGAAATCAAAGGGAATGCGTATTTTCGTTCAATGCAAACAACATAAAACATAATTCAGCTGTCATTAGTATCAATAAACAATGTTTAAACTTAGTTCCTGTCTTCTTTGGTCTCTCATTCTTCATCATTTCCCTAGTACATTGCCGATCAGCTGTGCAATAGATACCCCCTGGTTTTATCAATTTGTACTCGTATTTTTCAATACTCACCCCCATACTCAACGAAAATGTAGTCACTGGATGAACTCTCCGTACAACGAGTGTCTAACTATAAAGTTTTTGTAGGCTAAGTAACTCGCTTGTCAAGAGTTCATTCATAACAACTAGCTATCTACCGTGTAACTATAATATGAACATGTCCGTTTTCGCTAAATGCAACCCTGATAGTCATGGTTGTTGTTAGTAAAACGGCAGACTTTCGTCACAAGTTAGCTTATACTTGTTCGCTTTGTAGTCACACGTTGGACAGAGTTTAATTGAAGTATAATGAATGTTAGTACATATGTACAAGGTGTTTCAAAAGAAGTCATACGATGTTGTTTGGCTCTCATTTTTTTCTAAATGAAAAACTTCGATTCTGTTTTTTGATTATGTTGATTTGAACCTTTAGAATTTTATGGGTTAATTTGAGATGATATCGTTTAAATGAGCGCCGTCACAGTTGATTACCATACGTGCTCGTTTTATGGCATTTTTCACCACTTCGGCGAGAACTTCGGGCGACAGATTCTCGCACTCGTGTCGTATGTTGACCTTGAGGGCTACCAGGGTCTCGGGCTTGTTCACGTAACCACGGGACTTCAAACAACCCCACAAAACAAGTCTGGAACGGTTAAATCCGTCGATCTTGCGGGACAGTGCAAATCGCCAAAACGAGAGATGAGGCGACCCGGGAACGCCACCTTCAGAATATCGGTTGTGGCTCGCGCAGTGTGTGCCGTTGCTCCGTCCCGTTGGAACCACATGTCCTCCAGTCCTAATTCGTCGAATTGTGGCAGAAAAACTCGGTTAACATGGCCCTATAGCGCACCCGGTCCACTGTTGACGTTTGACCAGCGGCCTTCTTGAAAAAAAAATGGGCCGATGACTACTCCAGCGTGAACAGCGCACCATGCAGTCACTGTGAGCGACTGTAATGGTTCCTCGTGCATCACTCGTGGATTTTCGGTGCCTCAGAAGCGATAGTTTTGCTTGTTCACGTACCCGCTGAGGTGGAAATGAGCCTCATCGCTCATTATGATTTTCAAATCATTATGAACAAAAATGCCATAAAACGAGCCCGTATGGTAATCAATTGTGACGGCGCCCATTTAACCAACATCATCTTCTCAACTTAACCAATAAAATTCTAAAGGTTCAAATAAACATAATTAAAAAACAGAATCGAAGGTTTTCATTTAGAAAAAAAAAATGAGAGCCAAACAACATCGGATGACTTTTTTTGAAACACCTTTTAGTTGTGGGTCAGCAGTATCTCTTATAATCTAACTAAGTATCTAACTATCTCTTAGAATCAAACAACTTATTATTTGTTCCATATGTTTTCTGAACTATGTTGAAATCATTTTGAATATAATTCTTTTAGAGAACAAGGCTAGGCTTTTTTTAGAACAAGGCTAGAAATACAGGGCTAATTTACAAGGACTATTAATTGGTGATTACACATATACCAGTATCACAGTTCAGAAAAGTATTTAGACACTTCATGCAGTTTATCTCATAATTATTATGAGAGAGTTGCACAATAAGAAAATTTTAACTTTCGACCTGCAACAAAAGGAAAGGTTTTTCTGTTCTACGCTTGTTATCAAATCCAGATATAATTAGGAACAAATCCCGGATTCATAGTAAATTTTACTGGCAAATACTATTTAAACTGTGTAACCAATAACCTAAGTCGCATGCATGTAGGCTGACCAATGTTGCAATATTTAACTACAACAATAGCAACAACTTGCATTTCCTTATGACCCCCAAAAGAAAATTTAAGTGGAAACTACAACAGGACAAAACTTTGAACAGAAACAACAATAACAAACGGGAAAGTGTGTTGTACTACAACCCGCATTATGTCAACCCACTAATAAGTGGATGAATAGCTAGTGGGTTGGTGCGTCTGTCAGTCGGTTGAATGTTCGTTATGTCTGTCTGCTATTTAGTTCTTCGTGTTGCTGTTCAAATCGCGTTGGCAGTGAGTTCCATTTGCCACTAATGCTGATGATGTTATTGTTGTTGTTTAATTTTGCAACGGTCACTGTTGTTGTCTTGCATTTGGGCGGAGGTACCACTCACACAATGAGTACACTGTGCTATTAATGGCGATTTTTCAATACAGTTCGTCAATAATTCACTTTACAGTTGTTGCCATTACGAGGAAGCCTCGATAAAATTTCACATAATTGCCAAATGGATAATCAATTGTACAGTAGGAAATTTACCTTTTCCTTTTATGTGGACTCTGGGATCTACGTGATTGAGTTTTTCGGTGCGTTTGTTAATCCTCTTTGTTGTTCTTCTTTTTTCGTTGTTTGCGTATTCCTTCCGATTTCTTTTCCAGTTACAGCAACTGCTGAGATTTTTCTATTGTATTCCTTTTGCACTTTTTCCTTTTGTATTATTACACTTTTCCCCTTTTGTAATGGGTGTGAAATTATATCTTTCCTTTCAATTTAACTCATGCACTTTTTAGGAAACGTTTAATCTTAACACTTTTACATTTGTAATCACTATATATATTTCAATAAATTCTTTATTTCTTGATTTTTTTAATATTAACTAAATAAAATATGTATGGAATTGTAAAATTCACTTTTTCTACCCAACTGCTGCTTCAACTTTTCTCTCTCTTGTTCAATTCGTGCACAGCAACTCACACATACACCCTCTTTGACAGTTGGTTGCTTTTGCTTTTGACAGTTGTGGCGAAGTGTCAGATTAAATTGGTTTCATCCTCAGCTGTGTTCAGTGGAACAAGTCTTGTGTGGATAAACGGATATGTGGTGTGTGAATTTGCTAAAGATAAAGTTCAAAGAGTATGCAATATTAAGTAGAGAAGAAAAGATACTCATGAAATGGAATTCCAACAAAGAAAACGAGTAAGCGGCTGGTCTTTTTACTGTCTCTCTCTTACTCTGTTCGTTGAATATTTCAATACACGCAGGGGGATTATATGGCACAGCTAATCGAAAAGACAAAGAAGACAGGCACTAATTTTAAATATTGTTTATTGATACTAATGACAGCTAAATTATGTTTTATGTTGTTTGCATTGAACGAAAATGCGTATTCCCTTTGATTACTGTCCGTTTTATGTCCAACGAAAGTGTAAAGTTGGTAAAATACAGCACCAAATAAAACTCTATGAAACGGCCTACTACCTCATCGTCATGAAGAGGCATCGAAGAGAGAAATGGAAGTATTACTCTATGATACTCTATAAGTTTTTTGATGCTATTATAGTATCTAACTATAGAAATTCCAACAATGTTTAAGGGTGGTATTTAAGTCGTGAATCAGTCACTTCGCGTTACTTTTGTCGTTTTGGTAGTTTATAAAACGTTACAGCTGTTCGGTGACTACCTGCGTTGAGTTACGTTATTTAATGGGTAGTTTATAAAACGCAGCGCAACGTTTTTGATCACTTCAGCTGTCAAATTGAACACGCCACAGTTCTTCGCGTTAGTTGAAGAAATTACAAATTTAAAGATAAATGTCGATCGAGAATAGGCAGATGGAAGTATTTTTCATTTCATTTCTTATAAGTAGTTGCCAATTTTGGATGAAATGCATTCGACGGCTAGAGCTGACATTTTTTTTTTAAATAATTCAAAATTTTACTATTTACGCACTGAAATTCTTATTTACAATAATAAAATTAGAAATGGAACGTTCAAATAAATAATACGTTGCAAAACTATTATAATTATATTTAAAAATTATAGACATCAGTTGATGTTGACAATAATAAACAAAGGAATCAATACATACCGCCAAATGGCACGTGTTTTTGAAACGACAACTAATTTAATATAGATGGGGAAATTTATTGGACATCGAACCCCAAAATAGTATAGGTTTTTTACACATTTTTTGTGAATATTGTGGGTATTTGCAGTATTATAAATAATAGCAATCTTAAAGTTTGTTGATCTACTGAAATAGAGCTAAATTTTTTAATCTTTTTCATTCTGAGCATTTCACTCAAGATAACTTTTTCTGATCTGTAATTGTTTATTTTAGTTTAGCAACTCTGTACACCGCATATGTCAGTGGCAGCATTCCTAAACAAACGCAAGCGCGAAGTGATATATAAACTACCATTTTTCGACTTTGGCGTTCTCGTTGGCTTTTGCGTTTACTTACATTCACTTTCGGGACTTTTAGAATACTACCCTAAATAAATTTACATAAAGTAATCAAGTTATGACGCGAGAGAGAAATGCGTTTGACTGGATCGCGTCGACATTTTGGTTCTCTTCTACCTACAAAGTTGCTATAGAGGATAGAGAAGAATTTTTAATCTGGGTAAAAGTATTGCGTTAAAATCAGTATTTGGACAAAAATGTTGGCTCAAAATATTGAGTGGATTTGAAAATTCGTTATTACTAATAGGCGAATTTTATTACAAACGTTGAGTGACTTTAAACCAAAGAAAAATAATTTGAAAACGTATGCATTATGTTGAAGGCATATTTATCAAAGTTATTGTGGAAAAAACAAACAGACAGCTAATTTCGATTTTGCACACGAGATATATCAAAATTCAAAACAAGTGTATATCAATATAAATCTAAACAGTGTTGATCAATACAGCAGTTGGCGGTGTAGACATTAAATGAACGTTAAATCAGATGTTCTTTTCAAAAAAATGTAGTAGTTCACTCAAGATTCTACTGTTTTTTTTATAAATTGTCAGAGATATTCCCTGATTTTATTTTTGAATGTACCCTGTAGTGTATACCAAGACGATTTGGAATTAGACGACCAGAATATGTGCGCAACTTGGCAACAATGGTAAAAGAGAACCAAAAAGTGCTAGGAGTTCACTCAAACGCATTTCTCTCTCGCGTCATATCTTGCTTATTTCATACTTTTTGCATAGTTTGTGTAATTTTACTTCAACATGGTTGGAATTTGTATAGTTATATACAATAACACTATCAAAAAGCTGCTCGTGTTTTGAAATATTCAATGAAGAGAGTAAGAGAGAGAGTAGAGAAGTACTAGGGATTCACTCGTTTTGTTTGTACATCGTTTTTGGTGTATATATGCATTGCAGTGTATACATACAGTAGAGTGTAATACACAAATATTAAGGCTGCTGCTTTTTTATTCCATTAAGCTATTAAGCCACTTACGACTTTCCAAATAAAATGATCCACACTTAATACTACGAAATGTGGCAACATTTGCTGAAATGGGTGAAAAAGTGGGATACGGCAACACGTTTGTAGCCAGTGTCAACAAATACATGGTCGCAGCAGATGTTGTTGTAGTTAGAAACAGCAACAACATGCATTTTAGTTTCGTTCATTTGTTTCAGTTGTCAAACTCTACTCAAATATATACCAACAAAACAAGAATACAAAAAAGTTTAAAGCTGAGTACAGACCATGGTTGAAAGACAAGGTTGTATCGTTAGAACAGCTGATTTGATTTTTTTCATTTGACGCACTTAGCAAATGTCAAATTTGTTTACATTTGTTGGTTATAAGTTGTTTACAGACGCGGAATTAAACAACAGACACGAATACGAGTTAGAGTTTCACACCGGGAAAAACCAATTCAACTGCAGCATCAAACAATTTCAATTATTAATTTCAATCTTCATTAATTTGGCAAATATTTCATTCCAATTATATCACAGCTGATTCAAAAATGCACATTTTGTTTACATTTTTATCAGCTGAGTTTGACAGAAGCCAAGTGCGATTTTGCACATGATTACACACATATTTACTGCTACTACCGTGATTAGTGTGCCCTGGTACAGACACATCAAATTCTCGTCAAACATTGTCAGTTTATTAGTAAAACTCAGTTTTATGTTGAAAACAGACATATAAAACATGAAGTTTCAAACATTCATTTTTACGCGAATTTTCTAATGTAAAGACGTGTGCGGTATTATGAGTGACACGGATGATTGTATCTTTGCTCTAGCATTGGAAGTAGCTGTAAGGAAAAAATTGGATGAAACAGGTTTGGATGAAGGAATGGCTACAAAAAGAAGCTAATTTACCCAATAACTTCCAGAAGAAAACTTGTATCCTTCATTTTATCAAAAATAAAAAAATTTCTTCCGACGATGTTAATACTTCGGTGGCAACGCAAAAAATTATGTTTGAACCACAGCGATACACACACGTCAAAAAGCTTCAAACTTGGGCTCTTGTTTGATCGAAAATCTAAATGATTTGATTTTGGTTCAAATATAACACCGATGTATGCGTGTGTCGTTTTACTCTCATACACTCTTTTGATCTATTCTCAAATTTAGAGATGTAAAAGTATTTGCACAAAGACGATTTACAATTAGACGACCAGAAGATGTGCGCAACTTGGCAATTCTCTCTTGGCATTTCTCTATCGCGTCATATCTTGCTTATTTCATACATTTTGCACAGTTTATGTAATTTTACTTCAACTTGGTTGGAATTTGTATAGTTATATACAATAACACTATCAAAAAGCTGCTCGTGTATTGAAATATTCAATGAAGAGAGTAAGAGAGAGAGAGAGTAGAGAAGTACTAGGGTTTCACTCATTTTGTTAGTTGGCATTTGAGTGAAGAGAAATTTTGACTGTCTACTTGTGCATCGTTTTTGCTTTGTGTGCACATCAGTGTTGCCGTTTTGGTCGGATCCGACCAAATTTGGTCTGAAAAAATTTAAAATTTTTAATTTGGTCGGATGGTCGGACCAATTCAATTGTGGTTGGTTTTTGTCTCTAATCACAAATTATTTTTTTCTCTGCATAGTTTATTTAAAATCTCATATATTTTATCTTAAAAATACTTTTTCCACACTGTTTACCATTTAGTAGTTATTAACGACGTTTATATTAGATCAGTGACAGTGAACTGTGCGATACGTTTACCGAATTCCGATGATGGCCATTAAATTATAAACGACGTTTAGCTTAGTTTATGAATGAATGTCAGCATTTTGGAAAAAACACTGAATAGGAAAACAATAAAACATTCTGCATGTGCATTAGAGGAATGAAATATGGATATGTAAGTATAAATATTAATCAACAAAATGTTTTTTTTTATTAATAAACATAAATTTTAGATACATAACAAAAAAGAAAAAATGGAAGCAGTAACCGAAATCAACAATGAGGCAGTTTGTAGGTAAAGTTGTTTAAATTAACAAATTTTGTTAAAATAATGAATCTTTTTTTTCAGTGATGCAAATTTTTTTCCTGATAATCCGCAATGTTCTAAAAGGATATTTAGAACAGAATGGCTTACTACTTTCGAATGGCTGCAGGAAAGGGATGGTACTCCATTTTGTACTGGATGTTCCAAACCACTTGGTGCACATTTGCCACATCTGAAAAATCATGAAAAGACAACAACGCATGTACAAAACTATGACACCAAAAAGAAACATTTGCATATCGACAAACAACAAAGAAAGTCGCATCAGGTAAAACATGTAGAATTCATGTTGGTCATGTTTTGTATTACGCACAATTTGCCTCTCGGACTCTGCAATTGCAAAATTAGTGCATTGAGGAAGGACAAAGGCCACAGAAATAGCAGACGAAGTTGGAAAGCAGGCAAGGAATGATGTAATATCCACATTACAAAAAACAACATTTTCTTTAATTGTGAATGGAACTACCGACCTTTCTACGAAGAAATGGTTCGTTTTAATCGCGCGTTATGTAAATTCAGCGTTTGAAATCTAAGATAAGTTTCTAACAATGTTGGGATTAACTGAGTCAGACGCGCAGTCAACATTTGATAAAATTAAAGAATTTTTTGTGTTATGTAAAATTCCTTTCAAGAACCTAATAGGATTGTCAACAGACGGAGAAAATGCTATTTCTGGTAATGTTAGAGACCTTAAGGCGTTATTTGAAAAGGAAGTAGAATTATTTTACATTAAATGTTCCTGTCACGCTTTACATCACTTTTCCAGTTACGCCACAAAAACATTGCCATCGTCTATCGAAAAATTGTGTCGGAAGATATACACCCTTTTTCTCGTAGTCCCAAACGCGTCAGCGAACTCAAAGAATTCCAAGAGTATTGTTCAGTTGCACAACATAAAATTTTAGGTATATGCAGCACCCGTTGGCTTTCGCTGGAAGGCGTTGTATTAAGAATCGTTGATCAATGGGATAGCCTCAAATTGTATTTCATTTCCTGTGTATATGAAGTTCAAGGAATTTCTGCTGGTGTTATTGGGGAGGATATGATAAGCCAAATGAAATGTTATTTTTTTATTTTTGACATATTTTCTACTCATTGCCAATAATCTTAGCAAAGAATTTCAAGCGGAAAGTTCACGTTTACCGTATTTATACACTAGAATAAAATCTAATTTTCTTTTAATATTAAGCAATTTTATTAAAAAAGAACTAATAAATAATATAGAAATTGATTACAAAAATAAGCAGTATCTGCTTGATACTTGTAATATATTTATTGGTACTAAGGCAGAAACATATGCGGAAACTTATTTAAATAAGACGGAAAAATATGTAAGCGATATAAAAACTTTGGCCAATTTAAACATTAATGCTTTTTGGCAAAAAAAATAGCGGGTTGGGTACAAAATTCTGTTCGACGAAAATTCTGCTTTACAAAATTCTGTTTTACAAAATTCTGTTTTTCAAAATTCTGGTTTCCAAAATTCTGTTTTTCAAAACTCTGTTTCACAAAATTCTGGTTCACAAAATTCTGTTTGTAATTGCATTTTCAGTTAAATAAAAAATTATTTGAAAAAAATTGGGCGATTTGTTTCAAATAATTTTTTATTTAACTAAAAACGCAATTACAAACATACATAAAAATAAAACAATTAAGAAATCACTTTGCCCTAACTTTCCCTTACATTTTAAAAAAAATTCTGTTTAAAAAAACACTTTGCAAATTTAAATAAAATGCATCACATACACTGTGTGTTTGGTCAAAAATTATGTTCCAGCATTTTATTTAAAATTAGTCGCAATTGTGTTGTTTAATGTGTCGTGTTTAAAAAAATAAAAATGAATAAGGTGCAATTAATAAAAACCACTAAAAATAAAGAAATGTTGTGTCTCAACGGATATTTTTATTATTTGGAAATGAAAAGACAAAAAGGAACCTTTAATTGGACGTGCTCGAGAAGAATTCCAGATAAGTGTTCCTCTCAAATAATAACAGCAATGGAAAATAACGAGCATGTTTTAATAAGATATCCAAAAAAGCATACCCACGAACCTATTGCTAGTGCAGTGGAAATATGCAGAACAAACACTTTTGTAAAATATGCCGCTATAAACAAACCCCTTAATCCAAGTCAAATAGTGCAACAATCGGTGGTAATTACAAACCAAAAATGTCGCGATTACCTTCCCTCGAAGTACGCGCAAAAGCGAAAACTAGGATACACTCGGAATGAAATGGGACTTTTCAGAGAGCCGCAAGCAATAGATGAAATAGATTACCCTCTAAAATACGTTTTGGATAACGAATTATTTATATTGGCAGAAGAGAAAGTGGGAGATGAATATATGGTTACATTCGGCACAAAATCATCAATTCAACTTCTACAAAAAAGCGATTGTTGGCTCGTTGACGGCACTTTTGATGTTGTGCCCACAATAATGCGCCAACTCTTTTCCGTTCATGGAAGGATTGAACGAGAGGTCGTCCCACTCCTATTATGCCTAATGTTCAAAAAATCTGCAGTACTCTATGAGGCATTTTTTAAACGCGTAATTCAAATTGCTTTGGAATATGGAGTTTTTTTTAAGTCTAATCGTATTATATCTGACTTCGAAGTTGGTCTCGTGTCAGCAGCTAGAAAATGCTTTCCAGATTCGCAGATACGAGGGTGCTTTTTCCATTTTTCCCAGATATTGTGGCGCCGTATTCAAAAAGAACGATAAGAATTTCTAATAACTTTTATAATTTATAGTAATGAACTTGTAATATGTACAACATTATCATTTCAGATTGGTTACTAAGTACGGAAATGACGAAAATTTCTCACTGCAAGTAAGATGTTTAAAAGCGCTTGCGTATGTTCGTCCAGAAAAGGTAGCCAAATATTATTCGAAGCTCCGAAGAACATTTGAAGACGAAGATATTATTAAATTGGCCACCTGTTTCGAGGCCAATTATGTCTATAACGTTCGTAAATACCCACCTGAATTTTGATCGATATTTGATTGATCGATATTGTATGTTCGTCCAGAAAAGGTAGCCAAATATTATTCGAAGCTCCGAAGAACATTTGAAGACGAAGATATTATTAAATTGGCCACCTGTTTCGAGGCCAATTACGTCTATAACGTTCGTAAATACCCACCTGAATTTTGATCGATATTTGATTGCGAGTATTCTGAAAAATACCCGAAAACTACAAACAATGTCGAGTCATGGCACCGACGTTTGAGTGTTGTATCATTCTATTCTCAAAATATTGTCTCAAAGATTGAGAATGGAGAAAAATTAAAAAAAAATAAAAGAAATGTAAAAAAAAAATATTTCACGTATTGTAAAAAAATTTAATCGTTTAAGAAAACTACAATATTTAAAAAGAATAGCAAAAAACTTAGTTTATAATTAATTAAATATTGTTATCAGTTAAATTGAATTGGTATGATTTTTTATTATTTTTAACTTTGTCTTAATTTAATTGATTTTTAACTAATTTGTGTTTTTATTTAATGTTTGTTATTCTTTTTTCTTTTAAATTAATATGTTTTTCAATGATATGAATTTTTTTAGATCGATTTTGAAAATCCATTAATCTGTTTAATTATTTATTACATATTTCATAATTTGTTTCTAACGAATAAATATCTAACCATATACATACGTTATTATATGTAACATTTCTTATTCATAATGAACTGGCTTTAATTCTTAATTAATAATTTAACGGCATTTTATTTTTTTCTCATAATGAAAGGGGAATAACATATTTCAAAAACCAGAATTTTAATAGACAGAATTTTATTAAAAACAGAATTTTGTAAAACAGAATTTTGGGGCTATCCCAAAAATAGCTTCTATAAAAACGGATTAAATGAGAACAGTTTCCCAAATATTTCTTATTTAATTTTTAATTTGTTATTCCTGCCACATAGTACCGCCGCCGCTGAACGCAAATTTTCCACACTAGCGCTAATAAAAACTAAACTAAGGAATAAACTAGAAGTAAATACTGTCAACGGTATTATGTCGTGTAAAGAAATTATCAAAATGTATAATCCGCACTATGTTTGGTCAGCCAAAAGGGACCTACATAACCAAATGTAAAATCAAGAACTTTAACTTTTTATTTTTAATGTGATGTATTTAATACATGCCTCAATTTTAACATAAGTAAATAAATGAAAACAACATATGTTAAAAAGACTGAATAAAATTTTTTTACTTACAATTTACAATTTTAATGTATTTAATTATAATAATAATTATAATTATAATGTATAATAAATAATTATTAATTACATTACATAAATATTAATTTACATGCCTGAATTCTTTAATGCAAATATGTTATACCTGAAATCTTTATTTTACTTAAATATTAAATAAAATCTACATCACAAAACACAAATATAAATTAAATTTTCAAATTTGGTCGGAAGCAGGCTATTTTGGTCGGATTTTGGGAAAATTTTGGTCGGAAAAAAAATTTTCAAACGGCAACACTGGTGCACATGTACGTAATAAAAGAGAAAACACAAAGGCCATGGTAAAATAAGTAAGGTAAACGCACTGGGAATTGTTACAACAAACACAGGCATTTTGTTTTTGTTTGGTGTCCATAATCGGTCAAATTTTTTTCATGTGTGTATCTACTGTAAAAGTAAACAAAAAAGTACACAAACAAAATGCATGTGAATCTGACATAAGAGTAAAACGTAAGCAATAAATATGTTGAAATCAGCTGTTCTAACGAGTTTACCTTACTCATTTTACCATGACAAACTGGGCTAGTTGTACATCGTTATTGAGAAAAATTACATAAGGTATGTAAAAAGTATGAAATATTCAAGTTATGACGCGAGAGAGGAATGGTTTTCTTTTACGAGGGTTGCAAAGTTGTGCACTAAGATTTGTTGTCTACTTATTAGCGGCATTCATGCAAACGTGAAAGCCGAGAACTTTTGCTCAGAGCAAGTTTCCCTCGCACCGTTGCATGAGGCACCAAGTAAAGTTGCTCAGCGTATTTGTGCTCAAAACCATATCAGCTGACCAAGATGGATACATAAGGTGGTAGCAGTAGCAATTGCATGCATTATGTCTGTGTACTTTTTCTACTGTTCTAGTGCTATCACCTTATTTATCCATCCTGGTCAGCTGACAACGAAATGTCAAAAGTTTGCACGTTTCTCCATCCCACGTTTGCGCAGCAAGTCTGACTTGAAGACTTTCCACTTTTGTGCAAGTCGCTTTGTATGGGAAATTTCTTTGTTTTGACGTTTGCCGCGTAAGTTTGCGAGGTTTACGCGTTTACGAGGCTATTTCGAGTTTGCATGAGGACTATTGTTCGTCTTTAGTGGGATAAAAAAGCTTTGCAGAAATTAAATTAAACTTTTTTCCTGAGTCTCAGACGAATAAGAAAAAACACCCGATTTATCGTTTTCTGTACTTACTTATCCAGTCTCGGACAATCCCGGGGTGTCAGGGACCTTACAAAACGAAGATAACAAATTTCGCCAACCAGTTCGATCTTTTGCTTTATTCCTCCAGTTGGCAATACCAAGTGTACGCAGGGATTCGTCAACCTGATTCCTCCAGCGGACTCTTGGTCTTCCTATTTTTCGTCTTCCTTCGAGTTCGGTTCCGAAAACCCTTCGAGCTGGTTCGTCTTCATATATTATGCCTTCATATGTCAATGCTAGGATAAAGCTCATACAGCTCATGATTCATGCGTCGCCGATAGTCGCCGTTGTGCACTATAGGGCCATACATTTTTCGGAGTATTTTTCTCTCGAAGACTCTGACAGATGTTTCATCTGCTTGCGATAAGACCCAGGATTCTGCGCCATAAAGCAAGACAGGTTGTATGAGAGTCTGGTACAGCTGGACTTTTGTTACTGGAGAGAGGGCTTTATCTCTAAAGTGTTTGCTTAGCCCAAAATAACATATATTCGCAAGCACAATTCTCCGCTTGATTTCAAGGCTGACGTTGTTGTACGTATTACACTTTCAATTAACATTCATACCGCAGACTAGAGATGGGCTCGAATCACGTGAAAAAACTTTTGTGCGTGATCGTGCGAGAGTTCTCTCTTTGGGTGGGTAAGTGTGCGTGAGAACTATTTTCGCGTGAGTATCGCATATTTCCGAATATTTGATTTCATTTAATTTTGATTTTGTTACTAGTTTAAAGTTTCGCTAAGCGAAGGATTGTTTTCTAACGGGTTTTTCAATAAGAGCGCTACAAAAGTTTTTTTTTAAATAAAACAAACCCGGTTTTAGATACCAATGAAATTCTTTATTCCTGTGAAAGTACGTTCGACGCCATTATGTATGGAACTCGATTTCTTTTGCATGGCCACCACGGGCACGCTTGCAGAAGTCCAGACGCTGAACCCAATTTTCGACGGTTTTCAAGCATAAATCGGCCGATACTGCTGCAATTTCACGTTCGATATTCGTACGAAGTTCATCAATCGTCGCTGGCTTGTTGGCATAGACCATAGACTTGACGTAGCCCCACAGGAAATAATCTAACGGCGTCAAATCGCACGACCGAGGCGGCCAATCGCCTGGGCCATTTCGTGAGATAACACGTTCACCAAACTTGGTTTCCAATAAATTGATTGTGGCATTCGCTGTGTGGCTTGTGGCGCCGTCCTGTTGGAACCACATGTCCTCCAAGTCCATACTATCCAATTGGGGCCAAAAATATTCGGTTATCATTGAAAGGTAGCGATTCGCATTCACAGTAATGTGCCGGTGTTGATCATCACGGAAGAAGTACGGCCCAATGACGCCGCCGGCCCATAAACCGCACCAAACCGTAATTTTTTCGGGATGCAATGATGACTCATGGATTGCTGTCTGAAGCCATTCAGCGAGAAATGAGCCTCATCGCTGAAGACCATAAATGGGACGTAGCGCTCTTAAAGTTGAGGCCACTGACTCCAAATTTCGGTAGTAAATTTTAATAATTTCGACTCGTTGTTGGCTCGTATATCATTCCATGATGAAATGGCAAACCTTACTGAAGAGAAATGTCAAAAGAGCGGGAAAAAATATGGCGGCGTTTGCTGTCCCTATCGATTTACTGTTGTAGCTTCTCTGTTGAAAAACCCGTTATGTCTGGAAGAATACCAGTGGAAATAAGAAGCAATCTTCTATGACGTAAAAGTTATAAAATGTTGTTCCTGTGTTTATTAGTTTATTACAGTTTGTAGTTTATTAAAAACGACATTAAATTTAATAACAATTTAATGAATTTTTCATTACAATATAAAAATAGTGAATGAATAGTGAATCAATAAACTACTGACATTAAATTAAAAATTTGATATCTAATCTCATTAAATTTTAAAACTAGATTTGGCGTGTCGTTTAAACCAAGTAATTGAAATCTTTTATATTATGTTTGTGCACAATTTCCTCATGATTAATTCTATTACTTCCTTTAAAGGATTCCCTAAGCTGTGAGTTAATTTGGAATTTCCCACATTATTCCTTGAATAATCCTTTAAATCGCCACAATTAGTTCTGCCACGAGAAATGATCGATTTCAAATGCCAATGAAGCGAGAAGGGACCACCTCCCACTGATTCGCTTTGTCCAACATATGTTCAAAGATTTACCACCAAACATCCCATAAAATTGTGATTAATGATGTTTCACGCTCCCACTGACCGTTACATCACATCAGCCAGCCGTTCCAGCTGGAGGGTTGAAAGGAGCCAACAAAGGGAATAAAGGATAATACGTTGGCCAACAAACAAAAAAAGAGAAGCGTGCAAGTCAATTGACACTCCCGAATGATTTGTATAAATTAACAAAAGGTCAACAAATGTCAATAAAAAAAAAAAAGATATTGTGATTTAACACTTTCGAAAGCCACAAACTAATTAAACTTGAAAAAATTTATATCAACGACAGATTTAAATTGCAAACATCCCACTTACCATTAGAGAATTATAATGAATGGAAAAAGGAAACAGGACTTTGAAATGTTTGTCAGTTTTTAATTAAAACATTGAAGCAAATAGGACACTGCAGTCAAATGAAACTTGTTTATATTGCGGAAGTTGTTGTGATTTAATTACACTGTTCCCCAAGTTTAAAGTTTTAGAAAAAATTCACCAACCAGTTCACTTTCATTGCTCCCAGGCCAGGTATACACAGACAAAACATGCAAGTTCTTTATATACTTATACGAACATTGCAACCAATATACTTATAATATCCACGATTTCTGGATGAGTGCTTGTGATATTTAAAGGCTTTACAACTACTATCCAATTGACCGGCTTCCTGGCCACCACCAAGGAAATACGATGAAAGAACCTTGGGTTAATTAATGAGAAGATAACAGCAATCTGTAATTCTTAAGTTTCACAATACCAATTGTTATTTTTTTACTTTAGAGCTAGATTAAGGCAGAAAGGATGTACAAATAGAGAAGACGGCGCAATTTGCCAACCCTCGTAGAATTTAACTAAAAAGTCGACGCCATTCACTAACGCATTTCTCTCTCGCGTCATATTATTTAAACAATGGTTGGAATTTCTATAGTTAGATACTGTAACATTATCAGAAAACTTCTTGTGGATTGAAATATTCAACGAAGAGAGTAAGAGAGAGAACAGCGAAACGGGCGCTTCACTCGATTTTTTGTTCTCTTCTACGAGGGTTGCCAAACTTCGCCGGTTTTTTCTTCTAAGTCGTAAATCAATTGCTTTTGCTAGTTTATAATATGTTACAGCTTTTCCGTGACTTTCTGTGTTACATTATTTTATGGGAAGTTCATAAAATGCAGCGCAACGTTCACTCAAGATAACTTTTTCTAATCTATAATTTTTTATTTTAGTTGGGCAACTCTCTAAACCACAAACGTAAGTAACTGATTTCGTAAGCGAACGCAGGCACGAAGTGATGTATAAACTACCAGTTTTTGTCTTTGGCGTTTGCGTTTACGTTCACTTTCCGAACTTTTAGAATACTACCCTAAGTAACCTATAATGAAATCCAATACAAATTAAAAAACAGCATCATGGGTTCAGATTGTCAGCAAGTTGTTTTTTGGTTCCCTGTCGTACGTGAAATCTAGGCGTAGCGTTGATTTTTGGAGAGGAGGATACTAGTTTTACTTACTGCACTACTGTACAGTAGTCATGAGGGTACTGGAACCTAGTATATTTTCAGGCCAAATCAAATACTGAAGTGCAGCCGATCTTAAGAGATGTTTCCCTTTTTATACACAATATATACTCTTTCTCATACACTACACTGAAGATTTTGGTGAGAGCAACTACTGTACTGAACATGATACAGTTACAAGGTAGTAGCATTAGCATTGTTGTAATTTTTATAACGAGTTATTGTCAAAATCAGCTGCTAAAAATGTCACATGTACAATTGTGAACATACAGAGATGAAATCAAAAGAAAATGAACTCACATAAATAACTTTGAAATTTCCTGGGTACAATGAAATGTAAACAAATGATATCAGTTGTGCTAGCACTACTAACTTGTACTTGTACCATGGTACTGAACTTTAAAATGGATGTACACGTGGAGAAGAAAAATCCGGCGCAATTTGCCAACCCTAGTAGAAGACAACCAAAAAAGTCGACGCGAGTCACTCAAACTCATTTCTCGCTCGCGTCATAACTTGATTATTTCATACCTTTTACATACTTTAAGTAATTTTATTTAAATATGATTGGAATTTCTATAGTTAGAAATAGAAATATTCAACGAAGAGAGTAAGAGAGAGAGCATAGAAACGAGGCGCTTCACTCGTTTTCTTTGTTGGCTTCCACTCCATGAGTAAATTTTCTTCTCTTTTTAAAATTCCATACTCCTTATGAACTTCATTTGATGAAACGAGTGCAGTAAAAAAAATTAAAATTTTCGAGAATAAATAAGAATAATCGCTACAAAACCAGACATGTGGGATGATTGTGTGTACACGGCATAATACTTTGTACTAGTGATGCACAGAATCGAGGAACCGATTCTTCAGATGAACCGACCGGACCGGGACTTACAAGAACCGAATGACGGGTTAAAATGAACCGAAAACGATTCTAAAGGAACCGAAAACGGTTTCAGAAAGACCGAAAAAAGATTCTACAGGAACTGAAAAATTGGCTGAAAAGAATCATAAAACGGTTCCTGAACAAGAGGACTCGTTTCTAAAGGAACCAATAGATGGTAATACTTTGAGACCCATTTGTTCAGCAATTGACGCACCGGGTTATGGACTATGCAAGTTTGTGTTGGATATACTTAAGAACGTGACGAAGAATTCAAAATACAACGTAAAGGACGCAGTGGACTTCAAGACGAGGATTCGGAACATAAGCATTGATGAGGATGAAATTAAAGCTTCTTTTGACGTGGACTATAGAGGATAACTGGGATGAAATTGGACAGTACACGAATATACCACCTAAAGATTTTATGGAAATTTTGACATTCTGCATTAAGGACACACGGTATTTCCAGTATGAAGATATATTCTACGAACAGAGGAATGTTGGTCGAAGAGAGTGAAGAGTGTGCGTGGCTTATAGTGGCTGACGGGAGATTTGTATTCGTCTGCCTTTCAGTTGCTATCATGCATTGGACACGTGAGGAGAGGTCATTTTGTATTGAAGCGTATCGATCACTGCAGTCCAGCGTGCTTTTCGTTTACGATTCGCTGTTCCCCCACGCGGAAGTGTTCCTGGACGGCAATCAATTGTAAATTGGGTAACTTCATTGAGAACAGCAGAGAATGTGTCATGTGTACGCACTGTGTGGTGCGCCATATCACGAGTCATCATTATCATGGATGTATTATTGGATACAGTACTCGACACATTGGGGGAGAAGCCGACAATTTTGACGCAATATGTGGACGATTAGTTTCTAGTTATCAGAAGAACTGAAATACCCAACATAAGGACAGCATTGAATTCTTTTAATTGACAACTAAAATTCACGCTAGAAGAGGAAAGGGACAATAGGCTACCATATTTGGACAGTTCTCTGTGTTATCTCAAAATGTACTTAAGATTAATCGTTCTCCCTTTGGGAAAAATAATATATTTGTTTATGTTTATTCTTGTTTGAATTGTTCAATAATGTTTATGAATACTTTGTGTTTATTCTTGTTTTATCAGATCCTTGAAAATGATCAAGGAAGTTGGTCGAAATATTGGAAAATATTAATAAAATTGTAAAAGAAATACTTGAAGTGTTTTCTCTTTATTCTTATGACCTTAAGCCGAAACAACTGAAAACCAATATTCTACAGGAACTGACAAATTGGTTGGAAAGAATCGTAAAATGGTTCCTGAATAAGAGGACTCGTTTCCAAAGGAACCAAAAGTGTTAACCTTTGGGTGTGGGTACGCAATTGTGTTTTTGTTTTTATCAAATTTTATATTCTAATAATAAAATAATTCACTTAAGCCCGTTTGGGACATCAATTTGCTGAGAACCGGAACCGGTCCAAATAACCGTTTCTTCTCGGAACCGGACTCGACAGATTCAGTGTGTCAATTTAACAATGAATACATAATATCCCAAAAATATGTGTTAAAATTGTTATAAATTAATTAAATCAATTATAATATGATTATATTTTAAATTAACGTCAAACATAATATGTTCGTAATTTGCAATTACTAAAATGTTTGTACAATTTCGACAAATATATGTATGTTTAATACGAACAAAAATATGTTTGGAACAGACACTTTTCCCCCAGCTTGTAGCCCAATTTTACAGTTCACAAAATTCTTAGTGCCCAAACTAATATTTCTCCGGGGATCAAACTTATACCAGATTAATGTCTTTCATTAGTACTTACTAAATTTCCATATATCGTAGTTCTGAAATTCCTCTGTAATATGAGGATGGTAAATTTTGAAAGTACTAATGAAAGACTTTAATCTGATATAAGTTTGATCCCCGGAGAATTCTTAGTTTGGGCACAGTGGTCAAAATGTTAAGATATGGTAAAATACTAAATTTCATTTATCGTTGTTCTGAAATATCTCTGTAATATGATGGTAAATTTAGAAAGTACTAATGAAAGACATTAATCTGGTATAAGTTTGATCCCCGGAGAATTCTTAGTTTAGGCACAGTGGGTCAAAATGTTAAGACATGGGACAATACTAAATTCCATATATCGTTGTTCTGAAATTCCTCTGTAATATGAGGATGGTAAATTTTTAAAGTACTAATGAAACACTTTAATCTGGTATGAGTTTGATCCGCGGAGAATTCTTAGTTTCGGCACAGTGGGTCAAAATGTTAAAACATGGGACAATACTAAATTCCATATATCGCTGTTCTGAAATTCCTCTGAAATATATGGGTTGTAAATTTGGCAAGCACTAACAAGGAGCTTTTATTTGGTGTAAGCTTCGTCCGCCAGGAGTCCTTGGTTTGCACACAGTGAAGTGTTCAAAAGTAGAGTAAAGTGCTTACAGGGAAACGCTTAAAATTATTGTTTTCTGAAATTCGCCTGTAACCTCGGAGTAATATAACCCAAAAGAACATGCTCCTACTTATTGCTAGATATTCATTTAATTGGCGGAGAATCCTTGATTTGGGCTCAAAGTCCTTTCTAAAGTTATATACCTTGAACTAAAATATAATGCTCGCTGATAAGGTGTTCCAGATTTGTGCCACTCATACTGAAAGCTCGTAATGTTCTTTTTACGATTTGTCAGTTTTGTATTTTTTTATTAATTTTATTCGCCAAAAACCTTGTTTATTTCAATATACTTCCCTTTCTGGTACTTTAACAGATACCTGTTATCGTAATAACAGCGCTCTGCTAACGAAAGTGGTTTGTGTCTCTGCTAGTTAAATTCGAATTTATCTTCACGCACATGATTTTGAATATGTATATATAATATATACACGCTGAAGAAAAAGATCAGTTCCATAGTTATCTTAGATTAAAATATATGAGGAGTCTTTGATTATTTTAAAATCCGATTATACGATAAAATTACGACATTTCCCATCTCTAGTTATAATCTCTAGTCTATGAGAAAAGAAGAAAAATTATCCAAATAAGTTTGTTTCCAGTAGAACTTAACCAAATTCATACAAAGACATCTTGAATGAATCTGCTACTCCTCATATGGTATGTTTGGCAAAACTGTATAAACTGAATCATTATTTGAAATTAACATTACATTGCATTTGTATCACACCATCCACACACTGAAAAATAACGCCCCCAGCAACATATTTCAGGAACCATGTACATGTTTGCAAGCATTGTTTTCGTGAATTGGAGATCTGCTGCTTTTTGTTTCCTTATTGTGACAGACACCAGTGTTTTCAGCAGTTTTCAACAAACAAATCCACATTTGGGCCACAAATACATATATTATAACCTATTAATCATTGCGTCCCAAACATGTTATATTAAATAGCAAACACAATGTGTTTGCACTATATTTGCGACAAGCTACAAACACGTTATACTTCCATCCTAACTGTAAAAAAGACCAATTTTTCAGCATGTACACTCAGCGACGTTCGTTTACTCTTGTAGGCGGTCTATACACTTATCAGTACCGTCTTCTAGAAATTTGTTTTTCCTTGAAGTTTTAGCCCAACAAATCTTCAAAAGCTGAAAAATCTGTAGTTTTTTGTTGTTTGGATGCAAATATAACGCGTTTAGAGGTTGTTGCAAATATAATATACTTGTGTGCAAACACATTGTGTTTGCTATTCAATATTACATGTTTGAGACACAACGATTAATAGGTTATAATATATGTGTTTGGGACCGAAATATATATGTGTTGGTAATGCAAATACAGTCATGTTTGTTGCACTGTTTATGCTCTCTCGAGACCAAGAGAATAAAAGTTGTCTATCTATCTCAGTCTATCTCATAAAAGTGTATCTGTACTTTTGCATTAGTCTCAGTCAGTGATTCATAAATATTCCTGAATGTGCGTGTAAATTGACGTTGAAGTCAGTGTTTCTTATTTTGGCTGATGTATTGCGTTTTAGTTTCATGTATTCAGTGTATTCAGGACAAAGGATATCAAAAGCGCTTGATCAGTGAAAAAAGAATAATCAAAGGCTCGGACGGTTAAATGGTTTGCGATGTTGAGTTGATTTTTGTGCATGTGTTTCGTATATATGTATGTATGCTACCAAAGTGAGAAACGATTTTGAGGAAAGAAACTGCGAAGGGCCACAACGTGATGCCCTTTGTCTATCCGAGCCTTCACTGAGAAAATCGAAACGGTGTACCATTCGTGAAATAGAATAAAAAAAACCCAAATAATTAATACACGCTTGGCTTGCATGAACTAGATTTATATTTGAGTATATTGTTTGTGTACCGACGCATAGTGATAACCAACGCATAGTTGAAACCTTCTGAAAACAAAGACGTGAGAGGCAATAAAGAAAGGAGAAGCAAAAGAGCTGCAGATTCTCATTTCATGAAAAAGCAAACAATGCATTCAATGCAAGCAAATGCAAAAAGGACCGTTTTAAATCTTTAAATTTTTTGTATTAATTATTTATAAATGTGAATTTGTATTGATTAAATTAATTATAACAAATAATACATATGTATATGTATATTGAATTTAAAGAATAATTCGTTTCTAAATATTATTATGTTTGGGAGGAAGAACGCATATGTGTCCACGTAAAAGCATACATGTTTGCCAGTAAACATGATACTGCTTGCATTTAAATACAAGTGTGTTTGGGACTTGGAAGCATATGAATGTTTGAAGTGTGTTCCAAACATATACATGGTGCCTCCAGAATATGTTTGGGAGAATATGTTACAGATGCCGTTTTTTCAGCGTGTACTTCAATATACATAAAAGACACGCGGAACTATAGGAAGACAAATAATTTTTAATTAAAAATTGTAATAAAATTGGAAATATATTATTTTTAGCCTAAAAACAATCTAGTGAACTCAAACAATTCAATAGTATCCGGGAAATATATAATAATAATAATAATAATAATAATAACAATGGTATGTGCACCATGTTTCAAACATATACACAGTAGAGCGTAAAGAGATTATAATTATGTGTAAAGATATTTCAAAAATTAATTTTTCAGCTTTTAGTATAGTATGACGACATACTTTAACAAAATTTCACATTGTTGCATAGTGTTACTGCTGGTCATAAAAAGCTGTACATACAACGAACCTCGTCTTAATATGTGCTTACAAACACAAGGACTCCGGTGGGAACAAGTGCGTAGTTCAACATTGACGCACTCCTACCATCAACTTCATTATTTCCATTCTTATGCTCATGGACATCGATTATGTTGATGTCAGTATAATTACTAAAGTTTAACAAAAAAAAATCTAAGCTTTTTTCAAAGTCCTTTAATTTTTTCTAACGTCGTTTTGCTTCTACTCCTCCTTGGTCATTTAAGTCCTTTTACGTTTCTCGTATCTAACAGACACACATCCAAACAGGCATTCACATATGTATGTATGTAGGTACATATCACACATATGAGCGTTTTTGTGAATTATCCTTCGCAGCGTGTAGGAAGGACCTTCGTCGTCATCTCGCTTGAATTGTATGGTTGGTGTATTTGTGATGAAAGAGCTTTTGTGTATTTATTTTGTTTGACACAATAATCTCATTTCTTGATTTATTTAATTGTCACTTTAACGTAACGCTCCCAACAACAACAAAAAGACAAGCACAGCATAAAACTATACATCAATGAGTATAGTCAGGAGCATAAATGTAGCAGCATCTAGGGTAATTTTGACGTTTGCAATCATTCTGAATATTATATACAATCTGTATTTTTGTTGTTGTTTGAATGCAAATATAACGTGTTTCTAGTTTGTCACCAATATAGTATACTTGTGCCCAAACACATTATGTTTGCTAATTAATGTTATATGTTTGCGACACAATGATTAATAGGTTATAATATATATTTTTGTGACCTAAATGCGGCTTTATTTGTTGAAAGCTGCTGGAAAAAAATGTGGCAGATAACATAGGAACAAAACCGCAGCAGATCTTAAATTCATGGAAACAATGCTTGCAAACATGAACATGTTGCCTGCAGTATGTTGGTGGGACGGCTTTTTCTCAGCGTGTAGATACCACACTATAGACTATCAATAGTTGGTTATCTACAGGCAAGAACAACTACAGTTTTGACTATGTTTACACATAATTATTAGACCTTTAAAATCTACCATACGTATGTTTGGAATATGGTTCGTATTACATTATTATTATAAATATTATACAAATGTTTACCGGAAATTCTTATAATGTTATAATATTATGTTTGATTGTGTCTTGCCTAAAAATAATATATTTTAAATATTAATTTTATGATAGTTGCAATTGGGGTTTGCAATTACAAAAATATTTGTGTAGAGGCATTTCGCAACATCACCCTTGTTGTCTCTTTCGCGGCTACGAAAAGTAGATGTTTAACCGTACATAATTTATTACATCCGGTTGGTCGTTGTTTTCCGATAGTTCCGCGAATTATTCTGACAATTACAATAGTTAAAATTATTTCGATGTGTCAGTGTCTGTTGTCAGTTAGATTAGGTACAGATGGCCGTCGAATTATTAGGAATTCATTGTGATACAACAGCACTCTGAAAAATCTGTCTTTGTTTCTCATTTGGATGAAAATATTAGGTGAAAGTACAATCCTTCCGGTTAATAATAGAAAATAATTTCATTCAAATGGCTGCCTCGGCTGGCCATGCAGTAGCCTACACGATCGGTCCAATTTTTAAGCACATTATCGATTGTGTGCAGCTGTATTTCACCAATGACTTCACGAATATTGCCCTTTAAAGCGTCAATTGTCTCTGGCTTGTCGGCGTAACACTTATCTTTGAGGGCACCCTACAAATAATAGTCCAACGGTGTCAAATCGCAGCTCCGAGGTGGCTAAACGACATCAGCTCTGCGGCTGATAATGCGATCTTCAAAACAGGGCGCAAAACATCGAGTGTAGCTTCGGCTGTGTGGCACGTAGCGCCGTCCTGTTGAAACCAAATGTTGCCTAAAATTGTGAACTGTAACTGTCAATTTTTGTGAACTGTAACGGCCAATCCTTGCTCATTTTCGAAGACAAATGGCCCAATTATGCCTCTGTACCAAAATCCGCACCAAACAGTGACTCGTTTTGGGTGCATCGGCTTTTCAATGTATGAGTGCGGGTTTTCTGTGCCCCAAATGCTACAATTTTGCTTGTTTACATACCCGCCAAGATCGAAATGAGCTTCATCTGAAAAGATGATTTTTTTGGCAAAATCGGCATCTTCTGTAAGTCGATCGCAGGCCCATTTTTCCCATATTTCCCAGCGTTGTTCAAGCGTATACACAACCATATTCGTTCAGCGGAAGGATAAAACTAATTATCTGTCAAATCAGACATGAGCTAAGTGTTACCATTCACGAAATAAGCACTAGTTAAAAAAAAAAAGTTAGGTGGCGGACCCTTTAGTATACTTGTCTCCAAATACATTGTGTTTGCTACTCAATATTACATGTTTGAGACACAATGATTAATAGGTTATTATACATGTTTTTGTGACACAAATGTGGGTTTGTTTGTTGAAAACTCCAGAAAACAAAAATGTGACAGACAACAAAGAAACACAAAGCAGAAAATCTTCAATTCATGGAAATAATATGTACATGGTTCCTGCAATATGTTTTTGGGGCCTTTTTTACAGCGTGAGGCTAAAGACGTTAAGCGCTAGCCCTACTGAAAAACCATTTGGTTCGATCCAAGCAGATAATTCTGTCACGTTACTAAATATTTAGGTAGGAACTAGAGTGTCAAAAACGGAAGTCGAAAAACCGGTTATTTAATATACCAGTTTTTTCACAAGTAGACGTGTGGTGTTTTTTTTTACATTTAATTTTCGAACGAACTTAAATCCGGATATTTATCGTTGGTTAACCGGGTTTTTCTCAATTTTTATTAAGTATTTTTAAAAAAGATTTTAAAATTTTAATGAAATTTTCGAAATAAGAAACATGATGTATATTTTCGAATATGATTTTATGGCTTGAATAAGTTCTAAATAGGATTTTCAAAACATATTTTTTTTTTTAATATCAAAACCATTTTATAATTTGAACAAGAATAAAAGTTTTTGAAACCAATTTTTTTTTATTTTTTACTATATATGTTAGTACGAGTATATAAATTAATTTTTTAAACGTAATAAGATTTTGTTATTGTTACATGAAAATCTATTTCATATTTGAATATGATTTTCAAATTAAATAAGTTTAGTGTGAATTTGAATATAAGTTTTACATTTTTTCTTAAACATATATTCCAAATTGGAATGTAATTTAAATTTAAAATTTAAACGTGATTGTCAAATTTAAATAGAGATATGAAATTTTGAATTTAAACACTAGTAAAAATACGAAACGGTCGGAAATTAAAGTCATTGTAAATGGTACATGTGTAATTCAGTTTATAGAAAGAAAATCGGGTTTCACCGGGTTTTTACAATTGTAAAAACCGAAAATCCATTTTCCGAAAAATAGATTTTTCGAACAAACCGAAAATCGCTTTTAAAAACTACCGGTTTTTGGACACTCTATGTATTAGGAATCCATAGTAAACATTACGGAGAAGATGGGCAGTGGATTCTTCATCTTCATTCTTGTTACAGCATTCATATGCTATGAACCTCCGCGTGTATCCAATCAGACAGTGGCCCGTTAAAACTGAAACAAGCACTGATTTCTTTGGCCTAAATAGAGACAGACGGTTCATGAATCTTTTGTACACAATCTGTGCCTCTTCTCCCCCCATCTCTAGCATCATCATATAGGAGAATTCTTGCAGGATATGCAAGACCAAATCATCCGCTATGATGAATATCGATTAGGAATACTGATTTCAGATACTTGATGACAATGGTTGCTGAACTATTTTCTCTCTGTCATATTCCCTAATTGCCAAAGTTTCCGCCTACTACACTGTACAATGATCATGTAGTCTATGGAAAAGAGACAACACTATTTCCTTAGAGTAGACCATGTACCCTAACTGATCATGCATTTTCGACCCATACATGTATAAATTCATATATGGAATACCAGGTACCAGGAACTTCGTTGTTCCAGGAATCCCTTTTCGTTATAAAAGTGTGTGGTGTTACCGATCGAATAGTGGCTTCGCTTTCAAGTAGTCCACAAATGCAGGAATGTTGGGAGTACCCTCCAGCACTGTTTGATGACCGACTCCGATCTTGAACCATTGTGCCTCCAACCTTGCACCGGTGTCTTAAACTGATGGCAGATGTAGAAACAATCGGTCTGGCTATAATGTCCACCTACAACAAATATAACCAGTTTGTTGCGCAACATATAACGTGTTTGTAGCTTGTAGCAAATATAGTATACTTATGGCCAAAGACATTGTTTTTGCTATACAATATTATATGCTGGAGATACAATGATTAATAGGTTGCAGTATTTTATTTTGGGACCCAATTATGGCTTTGTTTGTAGCAAACTGCTAAAACCAAAAATGTGACAGACAACTTCCTTATTTACCTAGGTGACCTCAAACAACCCAGGAGAGTCAAAGGTCTTACAAAATGATGAAAACATATTTCTCCAACCGGTTCGATCTTCAGTTTTTCTCCTCCTATTTTTCGATGGTCTGCGAGTACGTCTTCGAATACCTTTCTGGTCCATTCTACTGACATGGCCTAGCCAGCGCAAACGCGCTATTTTGATTCGCATAACTAGGTCGATTTCGGGTTACAGATTATACAGATCGTGGTTCACCCGTCGTCGATACTCGCCGTTTTCCATTATAGGACCATATATTTTTCGGAGCATTTTTCTTCCGTAGACTCCCAGTGGTGTTTCATCAGCATGCGATATGGCCCAAGATTCTGCTCCATAAAGCAAGACCCGTTGTTTAGAGTCTGATATAGTTGGATCTCTGCTTCTCGAGAGTGGGTCTCATGTCTGAAGTGCTTGCTTAGCCCACAATAACGCCAGTTCGCAAACACAATTCGGCGTTTGACTTTGAGACTGACGTTATTGTTTCTGTTCACCGCAGATCCCATTTAAATAAATTCGTTCACTACCTCGAAATTATAACTGTTATCAACGTTCACAATTTCATCCAATCGGGTGGATGTTTCGAAACCATTAATTTTGTCTATTCCTCGTTTTCTGCCACGCTCACTTTTGATGATTCTTTCTCAATTCACGAAAATACTGCAGTAACTTCTCGCCGATTTCGCCCGCTGATGTCTAAATCATCAGCATACACGAGCAGCATGTGACTTGCTGCCGATAATTTTAGTCGTGTTGACTGCATATTTTCTTACAATGATCTCAATTAATATCTTGAAGAGATCGCATGATAAGGTGTAGTCCTGCTTGAGGCTTCGCCTTATATCAAATGGTTCGGTGAGATCCTTACCGATCTTTACTGACGATTTCGTGCCAGTCAATGCCATTATACAAAGGCGTGTCAGCTTAGCAGGAATACCAAGCTCCGACATTGATTGGTACAGCTTCCCCGTATCGGGCTATCGATGGCAGCTTTATATTCTACAACGAAGTGGACGGTGTCTATTTGTTTCTCCATGATTTCTCGTAATGTGAATATCAGGTCAATAGTTGAGTTTCCAGGCTTAAAGCCACACTGATAAGAACCCATCAGGTCTGCAACAAACGGCTTTAGGTTTTCGAAAAGTACGCTCGAGACAACCTTGTATGCGATGGATAAAAGGCTTATTCTATGACTGATTGTACATATACTCGGGTCTCCGTTTTTCAAAACAGGACATAGTATGCTAAAACTCCAATCGTCGGGCATTTATTCGTCTAGCCGGCTTTTGCATATGAGCTGATGCATGCAACCTTTCCAAGTCATAGCCGCCAACCTTAAACTGCTCAGCCGGTAGCCTATCAGCACCAGCGGATTTGCTGCTAAGACGGGAAATTGCAGTTCTAACTTCGGTTTGGATAGGAGGGGACACTCGACGCTATCGTTCTGTATGTGATCCACACCCTCATCTATATTGAAATCTCCTGGGACAAGTAAAGCCGAGAAGTGATCTCTCCATATTTCCAGCATACCCTGCACATCTGTGACAAGATTCCCGCCCGTATCTCTACAAGAGCCACCGTTGGTGCAATGGTTAGTGTGCGTGCCTCTTGTACATGATATCCTGGGTTCGATCCCTGCTCTGACCACCTTAAATTTCTTTTGGTGGCAGTCACCTCGCATAGTGACGGTGATACTATCGAGTATTTAGGCATGAAAAAGCTTCTCAAAATACCGTTCGGAACCGGATTAAAACTGTGAGAGAATTAAACATTCGGTGAGAGAAAAATTAGAAAGCGCACAGCTCAGTGGTTGTGAGAAGCTCTCCCCAATCCCTAAATGGTATGTAATGGGAAACGGTTTTTATTGTTTGTTTTAACTTATAATATTATAATTCGCATCAAACACAATATTTTTCTGATATACAAATTGTATTATAATTTGCGACAAACATAATATATTCACAATTTTCAATTATAAATATGTTTGTACAGTTCCGCCAAACATATATGTTTGTAATTGTTCGGAAAGGTAGTTTTTTCAGCGGGTACAGAACGCAACTAATTTGTTTTTTACAGAAAAAAAATCTACCTGACAAAATCATCTATGGATTTCGGTGGAATTATTTTTAATTTTTAAGCGGTAGTTGCAAATTACATCCATCTGCTTTAGCTGTGACCACAACTGTATTAATGAACAGAAAAGAGCCTTATGTCATTTATAAGGATTTCATGTGAGTTGTTGGACACCGCTCCGCTTGCATTACATTGCCAGTGTGTATGGACAATAAAATTAGAATGTTTGACAAATTTGTTTGATGCTGCTTTCAATAGGCGATATTAAGATTAATTATTTCAATGCTGTCATTATGATACAAAAGGATACTAGTGCATACTTTTATCTAGATCAAATGAAAGGACAAAAACATGCAAAATTATAAAGCTAAACACTTTAATTTTCTGAAGGAGAAAAAGTATCGCACAACTTCAAAATTCGGTTTAAAAAAATGAACAATAAATTTCAATTAAATGCTTCCGGTGAATACAAAAAATTACATCGAATTTACTGTGTGAAATAAAGCCATTGCAGACACATGTTTCTGCTCACATATATTGTATATTCGAGGCAACATTCTATAGCAACACCTCGCTCCCATCCACCCACTAAAATCCTTACTCAACAAGGACGCTACAAATCTTTTGCCTTCACAATCACTAGCAAAGGCTATGTACATATGTGCTTATCTGTAGGAGAGTGTAGCTATCTGTGGCCAATGTGCAATTTCATCACATACGAACGTACATGTGCTTTCGATGAAGTATTCAGTCTCTTGTCCTTTCTGTTTGTATTATGTGCGCCTCTGGTTCATAATATTAAATTGAATCTATCACAGCAGGCTGGCATCAATTTTTTATTTATTTATTTTGTTATACCTCACTGCTCTCGCTCTTTCTTTCTGTTCCTATGCTTCCTAAATTACAAGGACCTTTAGTAACCCCATCCACCCTTGCCAAACCTCGAAAACGAGAAAAGTTAAAACACTGCAGACTTTAGGAATTAAATTACAGTACTCAATGTTTTTGAAGTGAGAGTGGGTTCTGGGGAAATTTATTTTCCTCCCCAAATGAAGTCACTCAGAATGTGGAGACTTGGTAGTACGTACGGAGTACGGAGAATCCTTGAAGTGAAAATCAGGACACCATATGAAGAGTAATCATATTAAAATGCCACGCAATTGACATTCCAATGAACGAATTTTCTGACAAGTCAACCGTGACTGCAGAAACCATAGCTAATGGCGTATAGTGGGACAGAAGTGTGCTTCAATACGAAACAATTCCCATTAATATTAATTATAACTTTTAATTTGTCAAATTCGTGTAAATCTACTCATACACCTCGCTATTTCCTGTCGCAGCAAAATCGCATTTTTGTGTCACCTATTCAATTTGCGTATTGAATTTGCAAAATAGCCCATTATGCCGGGGCCATGCAATGAGCGGCAGAGCGCCGAGCGGCAAAAAATTGAAGCATATGAAATTCAATTGAAGTGGCCACGCAATGAGCGGCATTTCTGAGCGGCACCGCTGAGGAATAGAACGTGTTCTAATTTTTAATTGGTTTCTGAGCGGCAAAGTATAACAATGGCAATAGTGAATGTGGAGTCTAAATTTCATCTGTACGAAGTCGACCGCTATTATGGCAAAACAGATAACCAAATTTTGAAAATAACAGCAAATCAAAGGATTTAACAGACATACAGCAGTATTTGCTAAAATCTGTCTGGAAATTTATATATAAATGGTTAAAATCGCCGTAATGTAGCCTTGCTCGATTTAAGGCATACACACCAAGTCTTATTTTTCTTCAATGCATCTTATAAATATAAATACGATTTTCGCGTAATAAAATTATTCAAACCTCTCTAGAGACTGGCATTTTTAAAACTAGCCGTTCAGTAATAAGAAACTTGCCGTTCAGAAGTTCACCGATTTGACGTTCAGAAGCTCACCGCTTTGCCGCTCGCCGCTCATTTCGTGGCCTCGACCTTATGCAGCTGTTCTTTGATGTCGGACGAACGCTTACGTTCGTAATCTAGTTGAAAGAAATTTGATGTGGTTTCCACAATCTCATCGACCGAAAACGTCAAAATTTGTCTATTTCGAATGTGCTGTCAAATTGTGAATGTGGATAAAACGACAGACTTGAAAGTGAGAGAAAAATGTTTTGGAAAGGAAAATTGTGATGGTGTATCAGAAGGGTAAAAACCCAACGCGTAAAAAACATAGTTTCTGACTATAAATTCTTTATATATGACCACGCCCCTTTGTCCAATCCCTCCCATATTTTGATAGTTCATTTTTGTCGTCGCCATTAGTTTGTCTGCGAAGTTTCAGCTCGATTGGATTGGATAAAAAATTTAAAAAGGGGGCAAAATGGGTAAAATTTCAAAGTGCGAGAAGAATCGATTTGAAAGGTTAGGAATGTGCAAAAATATTGAATGTGGATAAAAAGGGTAAAATGGGGGGCGAAAAGGATAGGTTAGGCATGTGGCAAAAATTTTGAATGAGTTTAGAAAATGGTAAAAAGGGGACAAAAGGGTAAAAGTAGAAAATGCGAGAAAATCGTTTGAAAAGGTTAGGACGGAGGAAAAAATTGTGTATGTGGATAAAAAGGGGGCAAAAAAGGTAAAATTAGAAAATGCGAGAAAATCGTTTGGAAAGGATAGAAATGTGGAAAAAATTGTGAATGTGGTTAAAAACGGGCAAAAAGGAGGCAAAAGTGGTGCAACTTGAAAATACGACCAAATCGTTTGGAAAATTCTGAATGAAAAAAGTGTGTTGAAGCCAGTTCAACAAATTCTCTTTATTAACTAATTATGAATTAAATGAATTGTTAGTATCCTAATTATAAGTAAATTTGAAATCCTTGTTCTAAAAAAGTTCTTTAAATTCTGTCAACTTTTATAACGGGTCCGCCAAATAACTTTTTTTTATGAAAATGCTATAAAAAAAACTACTGAATATTTTCTCAAATTTCTTTTTTTATTTGAAAGTACAATCCTTCCGGTTAATAATGGAAAATAATTTCATTCAAATGGCTGCCTCGGCTGGCCATGTAGTGGCCTACACGATCGGTCCAATTTTTAAGCACATTATCGATTGTGTGCAGCTGTATTTCACCAATGGCTTCACGAATATTGTCCTTTAACGCGTCAATTGTCTCTGGCTTGTCGGCGTAATACTTATTTGTGAGGGCACCCCACAAATAATAGTCCAACGGTGTCAAATCGCAGCTCCGAGGTGGCCAAACGACATCAGCTCTGCGGCTGATAATGCGATCTTCAAAAACAGGGCGTAAAACATCGAGTGTAGCTTCGGCTGTGTGGCACGTAGCGCCGTCCTGTTGCAACCAAATGTTGCCAGTAAGCAGAAGGCTTTTCCTAAGCAATAAATCCATACAAACTAAACCTGTACCCTTGGTGTTTTTCTCTTGTTTTCATTTCATTGTTTCTGATCTGGAATTGTCGATTACAATTTCGGGAGTTCCACTCATATTACAGTCCACTTTCAGAAGGTCATCCCGAAGTTGTACAAAGTGTATGATGAGGTAAAATTGCAAAATACCCGAAATTAGATTTTTTGTCCACGTACACTATATTTAACATACTCCAAATCGTTCCAAACGATTTTCCTCGCATTTTGAACCCCATACTATTTCATGACCCTTCTACAGCTTTTTTTTAATAACATTTTTGTATTTTTAATAATTTTTTTATTTTTAATAATTTGGCAGTTGCCAAATTAAAAAAAATCCACTCCCCAGTGAAAAAAATCCAAAATCCAAAAAAATCCACTCCCGAGTCAGAAAATTCGGCTCCTCTTCACTATAAAGCGGTCACTCCCAGTGTAATTAAACAGTGTGAAAAAAACTCTGAAGTGAAATTTTTTTTTTATATTTGCCTCGCTCAAGAGCGATTCGAATAAACAAAAATTTTAAAATTTAAATTCGCTCGAGAGAGCGAAAATATATACAAAGTGAGAGCTTTGTATTTAGGAGGAGCTGAATTTTTCGGCTCGTGAGCGGATTTTTTACTTACTCTGATACAAATTCGTAATCTACGGAAAACAAATCCTATAGGAATCATTTACGAAACCTTCTGTCTCATACTAATGTGTTCATTGGTCAATAGTATTGTTATTTCAAATCTTTGATAGTCAAATTATGCTTGCAGTATGACGTAGCAGTTAATGCTTTAACTGCTGCTATTAGTCATTCGTCATTCGTAGTCATTCGTCATTTTGCTTCAAATGACTATTGCTGTCGATTGCGACTTGTGTGTTTCCCTCATTCGTAGTCGTAGCAAACAAATGTATTTTGCTATTTCATTTAAATTTGTTCAAATCATTTTCGTAGCTACAGTCAGTCATAGTTCTCAGTCATAGATCAGAAGGAATCATAGAGTAAAACATATGAGTTTCCCTCTCTCTCTTATATCGTTATCTTGCGATCACTGAAGTAGTTGGAGATTTCATAGAGTCCAAGGTAGATTTGTGTCGAACTCGTTCACTAGTGCTCGAACTCGTTCGTTTAAGGTGCACGGCATAACAATCATGTACGTATTCGTCGCATCGAACATGTGCATTATGTTCGCGGGGGTGATGTCTAAATGAACTATAAGTATCTAGTTCATGAACTACCCAACTCTAGTCCGAGTTGCTGTTATATGCTATTACTTAGTTGGACAAATGTACCTTGGGCTATTTTATGATGGGGTCTTTATTCAAGTGAACCAAAAAAAAATAGCACATTTTTTGACGTTTTTTTTTATAAATTGCTCAAAAAAAGTTCTTTAGTTAAGAAACCACTATTGTCATGATTTTTTTTATATCTAGCTTCCATTTCCATTTTAAAATTCTGCAATCGGTTACAAATTTCAAAAAATACAGGCTTCTGAATATGGAATTTTTAGTGCCTTTAAATAATTTTTAGTGCCTTTAAAGGTATGTATACAAACCAAAAATATATTGGCAGGTGATTTTGCTTTTGATTTTTTGAAAAATTAGCTATTTGATGGAATATTTACGTAAAATGCAGCAAAATGGCGAAGACAAAATATGCGTGATAAAGATTTCCAAATGACGTCGTGAAAAAAATTCTGTGTCACAATTTTGAATATATTTTTTCTATATATTTATGTGCATCATGCACGTCGTTTGAGCCCCATATTGTCAACAAAATTTATTTTTTTTCGAAAATGTGCTAGGAATTGAAACTTCACCTGCCGGTAGGGGACTAAAAGTACCCTCGAATACAAAAAAAGTTTGACGTTTCTGTAATCACCTCTTCATTACGCGTCTCAAACCCTCAAACAAAGTTTTCAGTACACCCTATTGTACATGTTTGCAAGCACTGCTTTCATGAATTGAATACCAGCTGCTTATTATTTCTTTGTTGTCTGTCAGCAGTTTTTAACAAACAAAGCCTCATTTGGGTCACAAAAACATATATTATAACCTATTAATCATTGTGTCTCCAACATGTGACATTCAATAGCAAACACAGTATGTTTGGACACAAGTATACTATATTTGCGACAAGTTACAACGCGTTATTTTTGTATCCAAACAAAAAAATTAAGTGGAAATGTAATAAACTAATTTTTTTTATAACATTTGTTCTAATGGCTTTCAAATATGCAATAAATTATTTTTCAAAAAATTACACACAAACCTTTTCGCTGGCGCAGCGACGATATACATATGGAAGAAGTTGGTCTCGGAGTAGGAGCCGAGATGCAAAATTATAACATTGCGATGTTGGAGTCGAAGTTTTCAATATTTTAGGAAAACTCCACACCACTGGATGTGTTATTGCAGATTTGTCGGGTCTAAAAGTCAACAGCCCGCACAACTTTTGTATAGGAAGTACCAAAAAAGGCGGGGCAAAAACGTCCATTTCAATAGCAGAATTAAAATGAAGCGATTTCATCAATTTATTCAAAGTCAATACTACGACTCAATCAGATCAAATGAAAGGTCTGATAAAGTGATTAGAAGTAAAATACTCCTTCAAACCCTGGAGTAATACAATTTCTTGTACGCTTTTTAATTTTTCACTCACTGATTGGGAGCAACAGTTTTACACCGATTCCGAATGGTATTTTGAGAAGCTTTTTCTATGTATAGATTCATCCATATATTATATGCATGATTTGCAACAATATACATTTTTTACTTTGTACGTCCCACTGTGCATCCTTTTCTAATGGTGGTGGTGATGCATTAAAGCACTGTGACATCTCAGTAAAAAATGTTAATAAGCCACCATTGAGTGGTTTTTTACATCACGATATTTTGGGTTAATTTGGGTATCATTGTATGCATGTATGTATGTATGAATGGATGGAAAGAAGCATATCCTGCACTGCAGGGATAAGGTCAACTCACCCATTGTACCAACCGAGTTGGCTGCATTTGTGATGTCGAGGGTAAATAAAATAAGCTTTTTATTTTCTGCCTTCGATGCTGCTGGCTGTTGTTCTTTGTCCCACTGGTTTGTTGCAGAGCATTCGGTGAGTACCGCCGAACAACTGAAAGTGTTTGCATTTATTTGAATTGCATCCATTTCATTTGTATCCTTGTGGGTCCTTTTTTATTTGGGTTGGCATGTTTGAATATGGAGTGCTGTGTGTGTGTGTATGTGTGGCCGACGCCTGTTGCATTCTCATCTGAGGACATTGTGTTCATAATCAGAATGATGTTTTTCTTGTATTTTTTGGCTGAGGGATTATTCTTGTTGTCATTGTTTGTATTTTGTACGTTGTTTGCATTCGAAATGAGTTATTTAAGGGATAACAAGGATTAAAGAAATAATCGTGGGGCTGCCCTGTTGACGTCAGTAATTTATGGTGCATGAAGGCAACAATTTCAATTGTCATGTAGCTGGCAGATAATCAGGCGAGGAGGAAAGTTGAATTTCAATACCACATCTTTTTGTAGTCAAATTTAACAGTTAAAGGAATTTAAAGATTTTACTGAATTAAGATTAGAAAAATCAAAACCAACATGAAGAAGAAGATAATGGCCTTATGAATATTAAATTAATATTAACAATATTAATATAAATAATAATAATAATATATTAACACTAATTAATATTCAAATATTAAATTGTTTCACAAAGGCGACCTAGTGTACGTACGAGGGCGGTCCCAAAACTTGCCGACCTGATGTATAGATGGTGCCAGTAGTTTGTAAAAAAATATTTTGGTGAAAAGTGGCAACCTTTTAAAAAATATGTTTTAAGTTTCAAGGCGCTACGTTGTTTCATAGACGAATGTAGATATAGATACATTTATTCTCAATAAATTAAACGTATTGGTACGGTGGAAAGTAAACATTGGATGGTGGAAAACATGGGTTCAATAATACCAGATAGAGGCAATAGTAAACAACGTCCAACAAAGGAACAACAACCGAATTTCGTGTTGTTGTAGCAAACTAGTTGAGTTAAATACAATACAAATGTATACCAACGATAAAAGTCAACAAAAAGTGCAAAATACATTTAAATTGTTCAGTTCTATGCGTTGTTTAGTATTTTTATTTGAGCCATCAAAAGTAAACAATCTCAGTGAATTTGTAAAAATGGAAAAAAATTGTTCACCGTTATGTAATTCAATATTTCCATTTTAAAGATCTCGTCTCGTTTGAAAGATCGTCTCTTGTTGCGTGTGCTGAGCTTACTGCTTTGCCTGTGCTGCTGCGGTCGGTGAGATAGCAATGTTGAAGTAAACGGTGTTAAGAATCATTCCTAGGAAGTTCATATGTTCTAGAAAGTTGTTTACTGAGATCTTAGCTAAATATTTATAACAAGAGCTACAACTTTCCCTCAGAGAGTAAATCAAAATTCCGAAGTATTTGTAAGATATGAGCCTGACAAAATTATTACTTTTTTGCAAGAATGACACCGAGACCCCAAATCTTTGGTGGCCAATAAAAAAAGTCCATGACTTTGGGCGAAACTGGGAGACACGGGTCTTTTTTGTTGGTCTTTTATCACGTAGTGGTATCCGTATATGATTATATTTCCATGACTTAAAAAATTACACACAGTGAAATTAAAAAATTTTCGGAAATTTTTCACTTTTTCGGCTACCTAAACGCTATCTAAGCGCTACCTAAACGGTGTTAAGAATCATTCCGAGGAAATTTACTGAGATCTTAGGTACATTCTTGTAGTTGAGTGTTTCCTTGAATTTTGAACGGTTTGCTACCTATGGACCTGAACAGGGGGAAAAGGTAAAAAAATCGAATTTTTTAAAGTTTTTTTTTCGATTTTGACCTTGAAGATGAAGTTTTTTGATTTTGTAATATTGTTACGATAGACGGATGCTCTGGCTGATGGGTTTAACGAACATTTATGTCCAAATAACGCTCGAATGTTAAAAAAGTGCGCGGTTTATATTTCAACTTGATTATGTTGATATTGTAAATAATGTGCGCACCTAAGGCCAATTGTGTTTAAATTCTATATAAATAACTAATATAACGGATTTTTTGAATATTTTCAAACAACAAGAGAGACTGCAGTGTTAGTTAGAGACCATTAAAGATATTTTAATCATGTGAATTTTTTTACAAAAGGTATAAACACAGAATAAACAATTCATTAACAAATATAATATGTACATATTCTTACGATTTTTCTCAATCGTCCTTTTTAGCGCTGTTGTATTTCCCGTTAATAAAACAAGGTTCGTTTCAAATTACGATAAGTAGAAAAGATTTACTTACTTTTATTTCACTTATACAGTATAACAGTTTACTTTATTTACACCACTTAACATTCACAATTGTCTATATTCAACCGGTCACTATAGTGTTTAATCACAGACAGACTCCAAATTCCAATGACCTCAGCTTTTTATACGAGTTAAATTTTTTCGCCTATAGGTTCTCTAGAATGTTCTACCTGATTCCAGAACGTGTTTCTCGATCTCTACGTTATGTCGCTATAGTCGCATCTGGAGATTACTCATTTCCACAACCAGTATTGCAGTTTCGAAATAACGCATTTGCAGTGGATTCATCAACTGGTTTGTTGTAAGTGCATACGCGCAGCGCAGCATTAATTAACCTGGTATTTACATTATATTAAATTGATCCTTAATAATAAATAAATGATTTTACTTAATCGTAATAATATGTTATACAAAAACTGTTAAAAACGAACGAATTATTATAAATTTGATATTATAAAATTTGATATCTTAGTATTTAAAATTCAAAATTCCTAACATAACACGTGACGTTTTCTTTCAACGTGTAGCAAACAATTTTTTTGAGATATATATTTGTATCTTAATTCATGCTGTAAAATAACGGCCTCTCTAACATAGTCTCCCAAACATATTCTGCAGGAAGTCCCAAACTTAATTGTATTTAATTGCAAACAGTATCAGTAGATATGTATGCTTTTAAGTGGAAACATATGCATTCTTCATCCCAAACATCCATATACTTACGTGGAAGCATTCGCATCGAGGTTTCCTCATTGCTAAGAACACCCTTGAGGTCATAATTTTGTGTTTGCCCCAAACCTACATATCGTCACCTGAAATGCAAAAGGCCGTAACTAACATTTTCAAAATTGTTCAGGAGAAGCAAAAAACTAAATAAATTTATTCACATTTGTTCGTAAATCTTTTAAGAATTTCGTTAATAATGTCGGTGTTTTTAGTGGGAGAAGGCTAAAAATTTGCGAGGACGTGTAGTTTGGTATTATGTACCAATTTCAATCAAAAAGTCAATTTTGGAAATGTTATTAGTTACGGCCTTTTGCATTTCAGGTGACGATATGCTTACGTGGAAACATATGCGAATTTTCTCCCAAATATAATAATATTTAGAAACGAATTACGAGTATTCTTCGATTTCAATATATATGTAGTATTTATTATAAATAATTTTAACCATATAAATCCACATTTATAAATACTTAATACAAAAAGTTAATAGATTTAAAACGGTCCTTTTTACATTTATTTTCATTATTTGTTTTATTTCATGAAATGAGAATCTGCTGCTCGTTTGCTTCTCATTTCTTTGTTGTCTCTCACGTTTTTGTTTTCAGAAGGTTTCAGCTATGCGTTGGTACACAAACAATATACGAGTATTTATATACAAATAAAGATCATGCAAGCCAAGCGTGCATTAATTACTTGTGGTTTTTTTACTCTACTTATTTCACAAATTGTCCGTCATTCCGATTTTCTCAGTAAAGGCTCGGACAGGCAAAGGGCTTCACGTTGTTGCCCTTTCCAGTTTCTTTCCTCAAAATTGTTTCCCACTTTGGTAGCATACATACACAAAACCAAAGTAACATCACAAGCCATTTAACCGTCCGAGCCTTCGTTTATTCTTTTTTCACTGATCAAGCGCTTTTGATATCCTCTGTCCGATAAACCATTGATGACTGAATACATGAATAAGAATATACAGGAATATTTATGACTCACTGACTGAGAGAATAATGCAAAAATACAGGTACAGACTTACAAGATAGACTCTCTCATTGTCCCTCTTTTATTCTTTATTCTTTATATAGACAGTGCAACAAACTCAGCTGTATTTGTATCACAAACATAAATATATGTGGGTCGCAAGCACATATATTACAACATATTAATTATTGGGTCTCAAACATTTAATATTGAATAGCAAACACAATGTGTTTGGACACAAGTATATTATATTTGCGACAAGCTCCAAACACACTTTATTTTTGCATCCAAACAACAAAAAAAGACAGATTTTATTTTTGTGTTTTGAAAACTAAAACTGTATGAGCTCTCATTTTGCGATTGTATTTTAACGCGATAAATACTTAAGCGAACGAGCGCTTGCCACAACATTACCTTTTCATTCCTATGTGAGAGATTGTAAGCAATGAGTTTACGTATAAACATTACAAACGAAGGAGCATACAACAGCTAAGTGCCTACCTAACTACCGATGAATGCCAAAAGCAGAATAGCGGCACAAGAAATGTTATGACACTACATCCTTAATAATGCAGAATAGTTTTTCTTGATCTACAGTCAGCAAATTTTGCCACGAACTAAACTAACACAGAAATTCCCCCTTCGACCAAAAATAATATAAAGAGAAAAAGTAAAAAAAAAATTTACACCGATTAAATCGAAAATCTACGACACATTGGCGCCACGCACTCTAAGAATGTCGCAAGTCACTTCAGTTGAAAACTGCTTAAATGTCAGAAAAAAAGGTAACATCATTCCATGTAACCGGCTAACGCCACTAATATCTCTACCACTACCAAAGATATTCATTCATTCCGAAACGAGTGGGGCATAAAGTTGGAGGACAATTTTCAAAGTTGCCAACTTGTAGACAACATTTAAATGAATGACCCTTGCTTCCGTTATTGATACATCCGTTAATTCAAGTACCCCCTACCTCCAAGTGAATGGTATGTAACAAAGAGGACAGGACATTCAAGAAACTTTGCTTGCCAAACACAGACACGAGTTTGGACATACAACTACATTCATAGATAGATAGATTATTGTTTATGGCCGAAAGATAAAGGTCGTCAATAGGTCTCAAACGCATTGCACACATACCAACGCATACACGAAACATACACTTACAAACATTACTTCCTTGAAAAGCCAAAGGATAAAATGCTTGACCATTTTCTTGTACTTAAAAAGTAAAAAGGAGCAGAGGATATTGGGTAGGTATATGTGTGTTTGAATGGAAGATTTTTAATATTGGACAAAACCGAATTGTAGTTAGACTAAATTTCTTCACATTAAATTTCTTTCGGTGACGATCAACTCGCCAAGTGAAGGATTCATGAAAAAGCTTTTCAAAACCCCTTCGGAATCGGTGTAAATATCTTTTCCTGCGTCAGTGAGTCCAAATAGTTCACTAATACAAATAATAATAATAATAATCGATAATAATACAAATATCCGATAAAGATCCTGCGACATGATAAACGATGCCGTCATTTATTAAATATTTTCCAATAGAGGACACTTAAAAGATGGGTGAAACCAAGAGTGACGCCTCCGCGGGCAACTTAAATGCAGAAGAGTCTGTTTGGTAGGTTATCTTGCCAGCGTTTGTGCTCCATGTTAGTGGAGGCTGGTTATCACAGTAGTGGTTCTAAGTATCAGGGCTACAGATAGTTTGCAGTCGAGGGTGCCTAACTGTAGCTGCCTCTCTGATACCTGAACGCCTCAGTGAGTAACAGGCTGTCCGCGCCAAGTTCTTGTTCAAAAACAACACAACAAACGATAACGAACAACGATACAATAAACGACAATAAAACCGAACAGAAGACTTGGATTTACCGCTCAATAGTCGAGGAATGAAGTCGTCGCGCGGGCGTTTTTTTCCTCGAGCTCTTGGAAGATCGACCTAACCAGATCCTGCAGAATTCACAGAGAGGCAAAATGTATCTATTAACTGCCAAGGAAATTGACCGGACTACCAAACACCGATTACTTCGTCTCGATGAAGTCAGGAAATTCCTTACGATCGCCCGATGATCCGCCAAAGTCTAAAAGTCTTAACGACCAAAGGTAACCAGAAACCGCGGACTGAAAACGTTTACTGGAGGGCTGAAGGAGAGCCTCCCTATGCCGGCAGAGGGCATGTAGATGGGCCCATCTTCAGTTTCCATCTGCTGTGACGCAGGCTGGTACCAAGGCCGAATTAAGGTCATTGCGTTTGAAAATAAGTGATCTATTGAGCTGTACAAGAAGCCATTGCTAAGGTGTGATAGGTATGGACTGGTGTTAAACTAGATGTCGTTGACAAAACGACATCCCGTCCCATACAAGAGGGCGCTCGTGGATACCAGTGTAAAAAAAGACAGTGAAGAAAATGTAATGCGCCTAATACGGGCCAGTAGTCACGCCGCTCTATCTGCCAATTATACGGTTGGAAGATGCTGAAGGACTTCGACGACAAGTTATGTTTGTCAACAACACCGAATCTCTTTCATTTCCCAGAAAAACCGAAATCGTTATTTGTTACCAGGAAGCCAAACCTGGCATCCTATCCACAGAAGTAACACCCACAAACCCCCATATACTTACGTGGAAACATATGTGTATTTCCCCCCTAAACATAATAATATTTAGAAACGAATTATGCTTTCTTTCTTTATTTATTATAACACAGTGCAACAAGCAAAAAGGGAATGGGATGGGACCAACTGCAAATGAAAGTTGACATTGACCATAACAAAACCTCCAAGGGGTTTTTTTAGTTAAGTGCGAGATTTTTTTTTACACGCATTTGAAGTTTGTGATTTTGGTACGCTGTCTATCAAGGAAAGATCATCGGAAATTTGATAAAATAATGTTTATTTATTTCTATTATCGTAGAAAGTTGTGGTATCTTACTATTTTTGGGGTCGAGGAATTCATTTTTGATATTTATATTTACCTAAAACTCACGCTAGATGGCGGTGTCATACAAATGGTGCTATTTCTTGTAGATTTTCATAGATAAAACGGTGTACCTACTTTTGTTTAGGCTGAAAATCATTTTTTGATGTTGGCATCATTGAAATAAGTTACCATAGAACAAAATGTCATAAAAATATAACTGTTTTTGAAAAGAAGTAAATTAGTTATCGTGACCGACGCGCTGCTAAATACATTGTAATCACTTTCGACAGTGACCTGTCTCTTGGAACATTTTTGTGTTATAATAAAGAAATATAAATTCTAAGTAAGTATTGTGTTGTGACCTTAAAATAAATAAATTAATTTTAAGTTTTTATATTAGAACCAAGTGCGTTTATTTCGATTTGTGTATCAAGACAATTTACTAAGACAACCACTTAAGATGGTTTACAAAATTAATTTACAATATTTTTTTCTAATTTTACAGGTATGTTTAATGGTCCGGACATTAGAAGATTAATGAAAAATAAGGATTTTGATAATTCTTTGGATCAAAATCAATTAATTGCATGGAATGCAATTAAAGACGTAACAGAAAATGTTCTTGGTAAGAAACGAGAAGCAGATAGTGCAGAAAGAGTTAAACGTCTCTTGAAAGCCTTTGAGGAACTTCGTGTGAATATGTCACTAAAAATTCATTTTCTCCATCATCACATGGATTGGTTTGAAAAACAACTTTCCACCGAATCTGATGAGCAAGGGGAACGTTTTCACCAAGTAGCTTTAACCATGGAAACTAGGTACAGAGGAAAGAGACTAGAGTCTATGCTAGGAGATTTATGCTGGTGGTTAAAGAGAACAACCGATGAAGAGGATACTGACGATGAGCAAGAACCACAAACATACAGAGATTCAAAACCTACTACTTCTGCAGCTTTTGCTATTTCAAACATGGAAATTGACAGTGATGATGATTAAGCGGATCCACAATGAGATCCAAATAATTTTTTCCAATAAAAAACGAATTTTTTTCTATAAAAATAGCATTTTTGCAATAGTAACGTACTGAGAATAATAAAATGTACTTCGTCACATCATTATAAATATGTTTTACAATAATGCCAACATCAAAAAATGATTTTCAGCCTAAACAAAAGTAGGTACACCGTTTTATCTATGAAAATCTACAAGAAATAGCACCATTTGTATGATTCCGCCATCTAGCGTGAGTTTTAGGTAAATATAAATATCAAAAATGAATTCCTCGACCCCAAAAATAGTAAGATACCACAACTTTCTACGATAATAGAAATAAATAAACATTATTTTATCAAATTTTCGATGATCTTTCCTTGATAGACAGCGTACCAAAATCACAAACTTCAAATGCGTGTAAAAAAAAATCTCGCACTGAACTAAAAAAACCCCTTGGAGGTTTTGTTATGGTCAACGTGAGCTTTCATTTGCAGTTGGTCCCATCCCATTCCCTTTCCGAAAGTTCGATTTTGTGTCACTGTGTAATTAAAATAAACAGTTAATACAAAAAATTAAAAGAATTAAAATTACTCTTTTTACATTTACTTTTGCTGCTCTTTTGCTTCTCCTTTCTTTGTTGTCTCTCACGTTTTTGTCTTCAGAAGGTTTCAACTATGCGTTGATTATCACTATGCGTTGGTACACAAACAAGATACATATTTATATACAAATCAAATTCATGTAAGCCAAGCGTGTATTAATTAGTTGTGCTTTTTTGTATTATATTTCACAAATGGTCCGCCATTCCGATTTTGTCAGTTGAGGCTCGGGCAGAAAAAGGGATTCACGTTTCTTTCCTCAAAATCGTTTCTCACTTTAGTAGCACAATAAATATATCCGAAACACATACACAAAAACCAAAGCAATATCACAAACCATTTAACCGTCCCAGCGTTTGTTTATTCTTTTTTCACTGATCAAGCGCCTTTGATATCCTCTGTCCGATGAACCATTGACAACCGAATACATGAAATTAAAACGCAAACACATCAGCCACACGGCTTTATTTATATCACATACACAAACATATTTTGGTTGCAAACACAACATATTAATCATTGTGTTTCAAACATGTAATATTGAATAGCAAACACAATGCGTTTGGGCACAAGTTATATTTGTATTTGCGACAAGCTCCAAACACATGCTATATTTGCATCCAAATGACAAAAAACTACAGATTTTTTAGCGTGTACATTCTCCCAGCAAATATATGTCGGAATGACCCGCCGACATTACAAACAACGACCAACCGAACTATATTTTACCGACTTTACCCGATATTTACTTAGTTATTTTGTAATAACATTTTATTTAATACCGATTTATTTAACCTGTTTTATTGTTCATTGAATGCAATTGATTTTATACGTATGTAAGCATAGACTAATACTTAAGAGTTTCCATTACTCTCTTTGATGCCTCTTCATGACGACGAGGTAGTACGCCATTTCATAGAGTTTTATTTGCTGCTATATTTTACCAATTTTACACTTTCGTTGCACATAAAACGGACAGAAATCAAGGGGAATGCGTATTTTCGTTCAATGCAAACAACATAAAATATTATTTAGCTGTCATTAGTATAAATAACCACTATTTAAAATTAGTTCCTGTCTTCTTTGCTCTCTCATTCTCCATCATTGGCCTAGTACCTAGTACCTAGTATCAGCCCCTGGTGTAAGTCACTTTTCGTCAAACATCTCTCTATCACACCGAGCGCACCACGAAGATTGTGAAAGGAAACGTCAGATGAGTCAAACTTTCTCTCTTTAAAGAATTACTCTCTTGATGTTACTAACCCTGTGGATACTGCAGGGTATGATACATCATTGTACAAACCAAAGCTCACTGATGAGTTTTCAGATAGCCTCCTGGAAGAAAAAAAATGGACATAGCGAAGTTGTTAATTTGATTTTACACGTTAGCTTTTGCCAAAATATTGATCGTTACTAAGTTTAATAAGATCGGTTATGGCTTACTGAAGATATCGGGTGGGCCAACCGGAATTACGACCAATTTTTGTATGGCGGGTACGAAACTTGACGTTGCACAGTAATCAAATATTAATTACACAGTAGCTTTTAACAAAATATTGCCGAGTACCCAATTTCATTAAGATCGGTTGTGGTTTACGAGAATTATCGTGTCGACCAACTGGTCATCCGCCCAATTTTTGTATGGGATGTACCGCAAACCGCCCCTTTTCCATAGACTGGCATTTGAATAAATATTGTATTGTACAAAATTTCATAAAGATTGGTTCGGTTTTGTGGGGCTTCTCATACCGAACAACCAGACGGCCAAACAACTTTTGTATGGCAGGTACCAAAATGGGCGTGGCAAAAGCAGCCTCGTCTTAAGTGGTCATTGGCGTTTGATGACGTGAATCCTTATACCTAATTTCATTAATGTTGGAAGTGTGTCACGCGATTTATCGGATTGAAAACCCGGACGACCACCTGGCTTTAATTTGGGAGGTACCAGAATGAGGGTGGCAATCTCGCCCATTTTCACCAGTTATGTAGACATTTACAGACTATTAACCAATGTTTGAGTTGAAGCTAATCACATCTACCAGAAAAAAGTTTTAGAAGAAATATGGTTATGGACTAAATGTGTCGATTTTTATGGGATGGACATGGCTCAATTGTCTTCATATGACCTAAAACGAATTTCGTCCAAAGATACTTACTTACTTACTTGCTTATCCGGTCTCGGACAACCCCGTGGGGGTACGGACCTTACAAAACAAAGATAACATATTTCGCCAACCAGTTCGATCTTTTGCCTTATCTCTACAGTTGGCAATACCAAGTGTACGCAGGTATTCGTCAACCTGATCCTTTCAGCGGAGTTTTGGTCTTCCTAATTTTCGTCTTCCTTCGAGTTCGATTTCGAAAACCCTTCGTCCATTCTACTGACATGACCTCGCCAGCAAAATCGCGTTATTTTGATCCGGTTAACTGTGTCAATGTCGGGATATAGCTCCTACAGCTCATGATTCATGCGTCGCCGATACTCACCGTTGTGCACTATAGGGCCATACAGATTAGGGAGTCTTTTCCTCTCAAAGACTCCTACAGATGTTTTGTCTGCTTGCGATAGGACCCAGGATTCTGCGCCGTAAAGCAAGACAGGTTGAATGAGAGCCTGGTACAGCTGGACTTTTGTTACTCGAGAGAGGGCTTTAACTCTAACGTGCTTGCTTAGACAAAAATAAGCTCTATTCGCAAGCACAATTCTCCGCTTGATCTCAAGGCTGACGTTGGTGTTTTTGTTTACGGCAGATCCGAGGTGGGTTTTTCAATAAGAGAGCTACAAAAAGTTTTTTAAATAAAATAAAACAGGTTTTAGATACCAATGAAATTCTTTATTCCTGTGAAAGTACGTTCGATGCCATTATGTATGGAACTCGATTTCTTTTGCATGGCCACCAAGGGCACACTTGCAGAAGTCCAGACGCTGAACCCAATTTTCAAGCATAAATCGGCCGATACTGCTGCAATTTCACGTTCGATATTCGTACGAAGGTCATCAATCGTCGCTGGCTTGTTGGCATAGACCATAGACTTGACGTAGCCCCACAGGAAATCATCTAACGGTATCAAATCGCACGACCGAGGCGGCCAATCGATTGGGCCATTTCGTGATATAACGTTCACCAAACTTGGTTTCCAATAAATTGATTGTGGCATTCGCTGTGTGGCGCCGTCCTGTTGGAACCACATGTCCTCCAAGTCCATATTATCCAATTGGGGCCAAAAATATTCGGTTATCATTGAACGGTAGCGATTCGCATTCACAGTAATGTGCCGGTCTTGATCATCACGGAAGAAGTACGGCCCAATGACGCCGCCGGCCCATAAACCGCACCAAACCGTAATTTTTTCGGGATGCAATGATGACTCATGGATTACGTGTGGATTGCTGTCTGACCAATAACGCATATTTTGCTTATTGACGAAGCCATTCAGCCAGAAATGAGCCTTATCGCTGAAGATGATTTTCCGATGAATTCCGCTCTTAAAGTTGAGGCCACTGACTCCAAATTTCGGTAATAAATTTTTATAATTTCGACTCGTTGTTGGCTCGTATATCTTTCCATGATGAAATGGCAAACCTTACTGAAGAGAAATGTCAAAAGAGCGGGAAAAAATATGGCGTCGTTTGCTGTCCCTATCGATTTACTTTTGTAGCGTCTCTGTTGAAAAACCCTTTACATAAATTCGTACACTACCTCGAAGTTATAACGGTTATCAACGTTCACGCTTTGGTCTAATCGCGTGGAGGCCCTGTTCGATGGAACCATTAATTTCATGTCTTGTCTTGTCCTCATTTACCGCCAAACCCACTTTTGCTGACTCCTTCTCAATACTCGAAAAACCCGCAGTAACTTCTCTAATTGTGCGCGCAATGATATCTATGTATATCATCAGCATACATGAGCAGCATGTGACTTTTGCTGCTGATGGTTTTATTCATGTTTTCTCATAATAATCTCCATTAAGATGTTAAAGAGATAGCCCGATAGGGTGTCGCCTTGCCTGAGGCCTTGCTCAGTTTCGAAAGGTTCGGTAAAATCATTACCGACTTTCACTGCGGATTTGGTGTTCGTCAAGATCATCCTGCAAAGGCGTATGAGTTTTGCAGGAATACCAAGCTCAGATATTGCTTCGTAGAGTTTCTCCCGTATCGGACTATCGAAGTCCCCCTTATAATCAATAAATAGATGATAGGTGTCGATTTGTTTTTCGTGTGTCTTTCCAGGCCTAAAGCCGCACTGGTATGGTCCAATTAGGTCACCCATAATTGGTTTTAGTCTTTCGCACATTATGCTTGATAGAACCTTATATGCTATGGATGAAAGGCTTATTCAATGGTGGTTGGCACAGAGACTCGGGTCACCTTGTTTAAATATGGGACATAGTACACTGAGACTCCAATCGCTGGGCATGCGTCCATCTAACCAAATGTTGCTAATGAGCTGATGCATGCACCTTATCAGCTCTTCGCCGCCAGCCTTAAACAGCTCCGCCGGTAATCCATCGGATCCAGCGGCTTTGTTGTTCTTAAGCCGGGCATAGTTGTTCTGACCTCGTCTTGGTTAGGAGGGGGCAATCGACGTCGTCGTCAATATTGCGATGGATTGTCCCATCGTCATTGGATATCTCAGGTACCAGTAGTGCGGTCCAAACATACTAAAGGCCCAATATGGCTCCTTCCATGCGTTAAATGTATTTTAAATTTATCCCCAATGGGTGAGGGTAGAATTAAATGTCAAGCATTGTGTTTTCGGGTCATAATAAACATTCCGACATACAATTCTGTTTTAAGTGTTTTCTTTATTCCTTCAAAATAAGATGTTTTCTCAATGTCCTCAAAATAGACGATTTTTGTGGTGATGACCTATTCATTCGACCCAAATCTCTATCCGCCTGGGGCATTTCTTCAGGTTTGGAATTAGGAAGCAGTCACTGGGTGCTAAATCCGGAGAATATAACGAATGAGGTAGCAATTTGTAACAATTTATGGATTGTTCTCATGGCGACTACGCACCTGTGCGCCGTTGGGGGTTTTCATAATTTCAACAGCTGTAGAAAGTATTCCCCGGTGATCGTTTAACCCTATTTTACGTAATCGATGTGAATGACACCGCATGCATCCCAAAAAATTGCCGCCATGACCTTGTTGGCCGACAAACCCATCTTGGGCTTCTTTGATACACATTCACGGGGAGAAGTCCACTGTTTTGACTGTCCCTTGGTTTGTGGGGTATTGCAATGGATCCGTTTTTTGTCCACGGTTGCGAAACAGCGAAATAAACTTCTTCGGTCTACGACTGCAGAACGCCAAACACAGCATTTGAAGTGGTGACGCGGTCGCGTTTACGGTCGAGTGTGAGTATTCGCGGCACCCATGGCGCGGATAGCTGTCTTATGTCAAAATATTCATGCAAAATGTGATGTTGACGTTCACTTGAGATGTCTGTAGTATCAGTCACCTCACGCACTTACATTATCCGATAGTCAAATATCATTCCATAGTCTAGAGGCAGATGGTAGTTGACAGGAGAAGTGTTGATTTTTAATTAACTACGAGCAAAATTCAAAAAGTCACGGAGCTTTAAATAATTTAGCTCAATACTTTATATATCGATGGCTTAATATAAAAAGGGCCTAACTCGATTATTTGTTACTTGACAGGAGAAGGAAAAAACGAAGCAACATATTTTTGGAAATTGCATTAAAACTTTTTGTTGCATCTAAAATGTAACGGATTTTATTAAGTTTTTTCCTACTCCTGTCAAGTAACAAAAAATCGAGTTAAGCCCTATTTATATTAAGCCATCGATATACATAAAGAATCGCGCTAAGTCTCTCCATGATGAAATGTCAAATTATACTCAATTAACATGCCATGATAGTTTGACAGTTTGATCTCTACTGGCAAAAGTACCTCTAAATTAACCACCCATTAGATGATGATGATGTTTTTCATTATTCTTTCGTGAGCACTCTCATTTATTTGTTTTTTTTTTTTGCTCTCAACTTGATTCTTTACGTTGAAATTTTAAAAGTTTGCGTGAGCGCAATTTCGGGAGCTCTCATATGGATGCACGCAAATAAAAACTATTGTGAATGGCTTTACCCTCTTTAGGGTCTTTGTTTAGGTGAACCCTAAGGTACTATCAAATATTTTTACAAATATAAATTTTAAGTGACAAGATTTTTGAGGGATTACAATACCAGATTTGGAATCAGCAGGTAACAATTTTCTGAAAGTGTTGTTAATGATGTATAAGTATGAATAACAATTGAGTTTGCTTGGGAAATATTGTTGCACGGTGTATTGAACTTCAATGGACAATTTTTTAAAAATATTTTTTGTTCCAAATTTGGGAATATAAATGGTTTTATGAAGAGATTGGGGAGAGCTTCGCACAACCAGTGAGCTGTGCGCATACTAGTTTTATACCTAAATTTTACTCCGGTTCCGAACGGTATTTTGAGAAGTTTTTTGATGGCTAAATACTCGATAGTGTCGCCGTTACTAAGTGAGGTAACCGCAGTCGAAATTAGTTTAAGATGGTCAGAGTAGGGATCAAACCCACGATCTCATGTACAAGAGACGCACACACTACCTTTGCACCACCGACGGCAATAAATATAGTGGGAATTTAATGCAATCAAAACCCTTTATTACTCTTTTTAATTGAATTTTTTTCCAAGATCTCTATTGTGATTGCTGTCTCAAAATGTGGGCTTAACATTTCCCACTGCCTTTCCTACTACCTGGTGTAGGGCATTAAAATTATCAAACTACTAACGATAGGTGCTTATGGTTAGCATGCGTTGTGTCATTTTTACTTACATTATATCCTTTTACTTACATTACATTTCTTTTTTTTTTGGCACAAGAAAGGACATAACGAAATTTTTCTCTTCTAGTGTTATCACAATTGTCTCTATCATGGTAGTTGACAGCGCTGGAACGACCTGCCCACTCCCCCTATCATATATAGTCCTGTTCCTTTTTTTTTTTGATTCTTCTTAGTTGGTAAATTGTTCAATAATTTGTAGTCAATTTGCGAATTAGTCTTTTAGTCAAGTATAAGTTTTTTTTTCGTTACTCCCACTACCCCGCACAGGACGGTTTAAGTCCTTTCGTTATCTATGAAGACCAATAAACTAAGTACAATCGAGTTAAGAAAATATCTCAAAACTTTCAGTTGCTGCGTTGTGATGATGATTTATTCTGAAGGCCGCCACATTCAAATTGAGATTGGTACTGCGGTTTGAGGGTCCATTCCAATGACGCCACAAGTCACGGTAATATCCAGTAAAAGAAGAAGAAGTATCATTAATGTAATTGCACTCAATGATTAAATCAATTGGGTTGCTGTGTGTGTGACAATGGGATTTGATTTGATTTGATTTCATTGGATTTGATTTCATTCAATTCCATTCCGGATAGTTGAGTTTTTATTTATGCATGAAAATTATCCTTGTCGGGTTAAATACATACAAGTGTACGAGTATGTATATATTAGTACGAGAGTACAGGTAGGCCTTACATAATGCGAAAGATAGATAGTTTTATTGATTTGTAAACTACATTAATTTAGATTTAGTGGTAGTACATAATGAAGGTATATAATATGATTCATAAACATAAAAGGTTCTGCTCCACTCAATTTGAAAGACAAATGAAAAGGATCACCACTCTGTTTATACCACTGAATTTTTCGGAATATCCTAATTATAATACAGAAAAATTGGTTTTTTTATTATTATTATTCAATTCATTTCAAATATTGGATATATTCTGAAGTTCCAATTTCCGATGACGCTTTCAAGCATATCAAGTGGTATTTGGCAAATGACGCAAGTCAATTTGGGTTCCAATTCCTCAATTGGAACTTTGTTTATACCACTGAATATCGCGGAATACCCTAATTATCATACAGAAGAAAATTAATATTTTAATTATTATTCAATTCAATTGAAATATTGTCCGTAACTGCGGCTGACATGATATATTCCGAGGTTACAATTTCCGATGACGCTTTCAAGCATATCAAGTGGTATTTGGCAAATAACGCAATTAATGTTAGCTTCCAATTCCTCAATTGCAGCCTGTTTATCTAAGTAGTGTTTGGACTTTATGTAGCCGCAATGAAAAAGGTCTAGAGGTGTAATATCACATGATCTTGACGGCCTACTCACTTCGAAGCATGAAATTAACTGTTCACCGAATTGTTCTTGACGTAATGCCATAGTTCCATGAACTGTGTACCAAGTAGCGCCGTTTTGGTGGTACCAAATGTCGCCGAAACCACGGGCTTACATTTCAAGAAATTTTTAAATAATATGATCCTACTTGCTCATATAAAAAAACAAAAGTAATTGGTTTCCCATTACATCCCATGAACGGACAGGGGATAACTTCTCACAATCACTGGGCTGTGCGCTTTCCAGTTTTCACTCACTGATTGGGACCTACAGTTTTACACCGATTCCGAACGGTATTTTGAGAAATTTGCTCATAAGCCACAGCAAACAGTTGTTTTGACAGGATGTAAACATAAAACTCTTGCGGTTGCTCTTTACCGCAGTTTTGTTTATTAGCGGAACCATTATCCCTGAACAAAATGTTGGTCGAATACACTGGGGCTTCTTCGTAATACAGCTGAGATATTTGTAGATGCTGTGCCAGCCTAAGTCTTAATAAATACAAATACCTTGACTGTTTGATCTGTTATAACATCGCTACTGGAAAAGTAACTCCAAATAAATCACCGAGACAGGTTTGTGACTTATAGGAGTTTGTAACAACTTGAAATACCTTGGAACCTCATGGGCTTCTAAGTCCAACAAGCCTAGTCTGTCTGTCTGCTAATATGCGACGTGTTAATATCAGGTAGAGAGTAGCATCAATCTACTCACTTTCAAGATGTCTTACGGTTATATCGTCAAAAAACAAGAAACAAATAATATTGAATTTGATCGTAAGCGAGACAATTTTTTCCGAAGCTAAACGAATCGATTTCAAATGATCGGAAGAATTTTGCTTCATGCTTGTATTTATATTGCCTGTGTGTGGTTCTATCAGCGAAGACTCACAAACTATAAACTTAAACTACAAATTTGATTCAGGACAACCATAGTACAAATACATGGTAGTAGTAGGAGACGTTGTTGTAATTGTGGGCAACAACAACTAGAATTTTGCACTTGCCTTCTTTCAAATATACCAACAAACAAAAGTTAACAACGAATTACAAAAACAAAATTCATATGTTTTCGCACTTTGCTCTGTAAGAAAAAAATCAAATCAGCTGTTCTAATAACCATGGAGCCAAACACACAAATACATTCTCATTCGTGTGTTGCATCAGGGGCTTTCTATGACACAGCTGATCGAAAGGGAGACATGAGAGAACAGAGAAGACATACAGTTTATAGACCGTTCAGCAAACTAAGTTTAAATAGTGTTTCATTGATACTAATGGAAGCAAAATTATGTTTATGCTGTTTGCATCGAACGAAAATACGCATTCAATTAAATTTCTACAGGTATTATGTCCAACCATAGAGAAAGAGAAATGAGCCGCTATGCCTCTCTTTTGACATAATACGGACAGAAATAAAAGGGAATTCGTATTTTCGTTCGTTGCAAAACTTAAAACATAATTCACCTTCTATTAGTATCAATCAAACACTATTCAAACTTAATATACTTAATGTAATCCATAACCATTAAGACGCACCAAGGTTTCCCGAGCTACTAATTGGAAATGGACCAGCCATATCCATAGCTATACGCTCAAAGAGGATGAAGAAAAAAATGTACACACGGAGTGGAAGCCAACAAGGGGAACGAGTGAAGCGCCTCGTTTCTCTGATCTCTCTCTTACTTTCTTCGTTAAATTTTTGGATACACGAGCAGTTGTTTGATGATGATATTGTATTTAAATATAAAAATTCCAACCATGTTTGAATAAAATTACATAAAGTATGTAAAAAGTATGAAATAATGAAGTTATGACACGAGAGAGAAATGCTTCGACTTTTGTGTTCTCTTCTACGAGGGTTGGCAAATTCAGCAGTATATTCTTCACTACCTCTTTCATCCTCTTTGAAAGGGTGGACCAGAGTTGTATTGATGCATCTGGCCGCGACTTCTTCTCGTTGGTCCCTTACTTGTCCTGCATTGGGTGCAACTCCCTATCCAATCGGCTACAGCTTGTTGACAACCCACCCAGGAGAAACGTTGTTTTAGCTTTTCTATGGGTTTGGGTATATCTAGATGCCCACCACTCGAACCGTTATGGAATTCCGCCATTGTATTCGTTTCCTTAGAGGAAGGTACCACAATTAGGTATTTGACTATTTTGCCATCGTAACATTCCCATAACCGGTATAGGCAACCATTGAATTATTTTACACTCTTCCACTGGGCCCAATATGCTTTCCGCAGGGGGGCTGTCTTAGGTGATGCCATTTCGGGTTGATATTTTATCTTCTTCTTTTGCTGAAATGATTTTTGTCTGTGTAGATAAGCTTCTTTGTGCCCTTGAGCAGTCTTCGTTTGATTTCAGTCGAAGCAAACGGACGTCAATGATGTGTCCTTTCACCTCAGCTTTTGAGCAGTGTTTGCATTCCAGCTTGCTTGGACGACGTGACAGGGAATCTGCGTTACTGTTTTTACCTCCTTTTCTATGCTGAATACTGAAGTCATAATTCTGCAGCCTCTCAATCTAACGTGCAAGTTGACCTTCGGGGTTCATAAGTTGCAGTAGCCGTGTGCAAAACTGAAAAGCGTCGTCGGGCTGCATGATCGGTTCTTTACTGAAAACGCTGACCGTACAGATACTGGTGGTAATGTTTGACACACTCTATGACTACCCGTAGGTCTCGTCTCGTAACATAGTAGTTTTTCTCTGGCTTAGAGAGTATTCGACTGTAGTATCCTATAACTTGTTTCTGACCATTAATTACTTGCGAGAGCACACCATCTATTCCGTAACCGCTCGGACCACCAACAGGGTATGCAAGAAAATGAGTCAGTCATAAATATTCCTTTAGTTGTTTTTCTAGTCTTGTTTTTCGCTTCAACGTACGGACGGCCGATTTTTAATTTTCAACTGAAGGTGAACAAGACAAAGCCGACCAGAAGATGTGCGTAATTTGGCAACCCTCGTAAAAGAGAACCAAAAAGTGGTCGCAATTCACTCAAACCCGTTTCTCTCTCACGTCGTTTCTTGATTATTTCATACTTTTTGCATAGCTCTCAGATAGCTGCTCGTACATTGAAATATTCAATGAATAGAGTAAGAGAGAGAGCAGAGAATGATTACCGTTTCACTCGTTTTGTTTGTTAACATTCGAGTGAAGAGAAATTTTGACTATCAACTGTAGTACATCGCTTTTGCTTCAACTCGTGAAGACTTGCAGTCACTGTGGCGAAACCTGAAACAAATCGTATGCAGTCCGTACCTTCTTCCGTCTGAACAATATGATTTTGACAATAACATTACTGATTGTCAACATGAGAAATGTTACATTGTATAAAATACGTGTTTGTCTTTTGAATATTTGTATATATTCTTTGAGCCTAGATAAATTGATGCTCCTACATAGTTTTGTCGGCCGTCAGTGGTGTAATGGTAGTGTGCGCGGCTGTTATACATGAGCTCGTGCGTTCGATTGCTGCTCTGACCACCTTAAATTTATTTCGACGGCGGTCGCCTCGCTTAGTGACGCTATCACTATCGAGTATTTTGCCATTAAAAAGCTTCTCAAAATACCGTTCGGAGCCCGTATAAAACTGTAAGTCCCAATCAGTGAGGGGCCGTTCAAGTATTACGTAAGCACTATAGGGGGGCGGAGGGATCTTTGCTTTGCTTATTTTTGATGACATGGGTGGTGGGGGGTCAAGATGGTGATTACGTCAGCATGATGGAAGCGCAGTAGCTGTTGTTACTGTTGTAGGGCAAGAACAACATGCATTTTGTTTTTGTTAAAGTTAACTTATATTGTCAAATCAATTATGTGCTACTGGGGAAAACCACATACAAACAAACACATATGTATACGTGAACAACATTTGACAATTTAAATTAACCAGAAATATATAAACAAAAGAAAATCAGCTGTGCAATGCGTTCACCTTACTAATTCCATCATGAGTAATTAGTTACTTTTTTACACATATGGCAACCCACACATTGTCTATGCTTGAAAAAACAACCCATATTCGGGGATTCCCACAAATAATGAATACGTTTGAATTTCTTCCGCCAATCTATTGTTCTGTTTCGGTACGATTGACGATTTGACGTGTTATAAGCAAAGCAAAGCATGTTAATGTTTGTGTTACCGTTGATCCACTTTCGCCAAAGTTGAATTGTTTAAGATGTCGTTTCAAATAGACAAATCCAAGTTATACCAAAAATTGTTCGAAAGTTTTAAAAAATCTCATACAAATACAAAAGTACAAAATGTACAGAAGTTAGTTAACGAAGTGTGGCGTAATTATAAGTTACAAGCAAAGTCCGACAAGGAACTTGATATTATTGTCTCTAAGCGAATTGAAGAAGAATTGCAATGAGTGATGAAGTTAAAGTAAATAAGACATATTAAATGTACTCACTATAGTGTGTATGTACGACCCTTTTTGGTCACACATTTATGTTTTTGTAGCTTAATAAGAGAATTATTACCAGTACCTATAGAATGTTTTATAGCCTGCAGAAAAAACACAAATTATACAGACAGCTTCAAATTCTAGAGAACAAAAAGAAGACGGCATGGCATAAAACCAGGAGTTGAATCACAACAGCATTGCAAAAACACAGAAAATACAGATAAACCACCGAGAGCAAAGCCTTCTCTGGATGTTATGAAGAATAAAATTGCTCTACTCGAAAAAAATCTGAATGCTTTGTATTCTACCAGAGATACTATGCCAAGCCGTGTTGAAGTTGATAAACAGATTATTAACTTGCGCGAAGAATTAAAAACAGCGAAACAGTCTTTCAACAGGAAGATTCAAAACGCAGTTGCCCAGAAGAAACACAGAGATGGTATGAAAAGAAAGTTAGAAGATATTTCTCATGAAAATCCAGAAATAAAAAAAAAACTATCTCTGAGGGATTCAGTGGGACGTCCTAGCCTAGAAAACGATCAACCATTACTATTACTATTGAAAACAATTGCGGATATTGCGTTATTTGGGAGTGCAGCAGATGATAGAAGACGAACGGAATCTATTCGCAGTGTAAAAACTCTTGATGAACTCACACAAGAATTACGTAAAATAGGATTTGACATTAGTCGAGGTGGAACATATCTTCGTTTGCTTCCCAGAAAATCTAATTCTGCAGAGGGACGAATACATGTATTGACAGTCCCTGTTACGCTCACTCGGGCCCAGATTGATCACCACAAAAGCCACTTAGATAGCAATTTCGCTGAAACATCAATCCATTATTTGGAGAACATAGCATCCATACTTGGGCCCGATCAAGTATTTTTCATATCTCAAGATGATAAAGCTCGGGTGCCTATTGGTGTAACAGCGGCAAATAAGCAAGCACCTCTTCTAATGCACATGGAATATAGAATCAAATTGCCTGATCACGACTGGGTAATCGCTGAGCGGCATAAATTAATACCATCAGTTTATGCTGGTATCAAAATCACTTCCAGTTTGCTAGGTCAACCGCAAGCCGTTGGATATTCTGGACCAACATACGTCGCTATTCGAAGTGGAAAGCATAGTTCATCTACTGCTAATACTCATGCTCAGGATTTCCAGACGCTTCTCGAACTTGAAGAGTTTCAAGCATTAGCTAAAACTGACCATGGATTGGTAAAACCAGTGGTAATCATGACGGTTGATGGAGGGCCAGATGAAAATCCGCGTTATCAAAAGGTTATAGGGTTTGCTATACAACACTTTAAGCGACATGATCTCGATGCATTGTTTTTAGCTACCAATGCTCCTGGCAGAGTGCGTATAACAGAGTAGAGCGCAGAATGGCTCCTCTTAGTCGAAAATTGGCTGGTTTGATATTTCCTCATGACCATTTTGGGTCTCATTTGGATGAACGTGGCGTTACAATTAACGAACATTTAGAAAGATCCAATTTCGAGTTTGCAGGAAATGTGTTAGCTGAGATATGAAGTTCAATGGAAATTGATGCTATCATGTTACTGCAAAATATGTTGGGTCGGGCGAACAAGAACAAGAGCTTTGCTTACTTCTGATGACAAGGGGGAGGGGGGTTAATAATTGTAATAAACCTGCTTACGTAGTACTTGAACGGCCCCTGAGTGTAATCCTAGACCGCGCACAGCTCTCTGATTTGTGAGAAGCTCTGCCTAATCCCTTCATGGGATGTAACGGGAAACCATTCTTTATATAGTTTTTAGAAATTTTTGTTAAAATGACTTCGATTTTGTGCATATATTCCATATTTGACATAAGTCCATTTGTATGGCTCTCTTTGTTGTTTTGGCATTTAGCCCAAAACAGATGTTTTTTTCCAAGAAGCATACAAGGGTTGCCTTAATCGGCAACAATATGACGGGTTACATTAATTCGCCACTGAAAAACAAAAATGCATAGTTAACCTTTAATTAACTTTAATTTTCGAGTAGGTAATGTCATAGTTAACTACCCATTTAAAAAGGGTCTATTAGTCGGTTATGGTTAACTTGCGTATTGTATATTGTGGGATTGCGACCTAGTTTTACATCGATTATTAACATTTTTGAGAAAAAGTTTTTACAAGAGTGAGGTTGGAACTAGAGATGTACACATGAGAAAGTTTTCGCTCAAGACCAAACACACACGCCCACGATAAAAAAAGACAATGAAGCACGAAGGTGTTTTCTCTTTTCAAGTTGACGAGAACAAATTTTGATCTTACTCACACACATTCACTTGTGCGTATCACTGATAAGAACACACGATCTCATTACATGACTGATGCTCTTGTCTAAAGCAAGTCCGCATTATTTTTAAATCTCGTCATCTTGTTATCGCGTTATGTGAGGGCTGCCTGTATTTGCACATGTACATACGGTAGACCTTGTAAGCCAATTTACTGTGAAAATTGAATTCATTTGAATTATTTAAAACAAAATGAACAACCATGACCAAACATTTGTTGTCGTATGTGTTTTGCATTAAACCTTAGACGAAAGGAAAGGAGGACTGAGATTTGCGATGAAAATATCTATTATTATAGATGATAACCCTAACAGTGAAATGTTCACTGTCTTCGTGGTAAACAATAACAGTTTGTATATTTTAATAAAGTTTTCTCAAGGGGTTAATCCCAGCATTTGCATAAAAACGTCAGAAATTACAAAGATAAATTGTAGGCCCTGGTCAGTGAGTTTGGAGGATTTACAATTATCATTATCATACCAACCTCGATCGTGTTAACATCATGTAAATTTATGCATTAACATTGCTTTTATTTCGACTGGATGGAAAGCAATTCATAGGGTTAACGTGACTTTTGCAATGGGAATGATATCAGAAATTGTAAAGCCACAAGTTTTAAAGGGAATTTTTAAATTTAACTTAAATTCCAAGATGATTCTGCTCACATATACAAATGCATGTAGAAATTTAAAATATTAAGAAAATTTTCATAACTTCTACAAAAAGTACGATCCTGCAAAAAAGAACCTAGAACTAAATGCAATATTAAAAGGAATTTATGTGGGTACCAAACCAAGATGCACTTGCATACACCAACTTCCTTAGACATCCATACAGTAAGTCTCCAGTGAGGGAGTTTATGGCAAACTCCAAGCAAACGGAAAGAATGTGAAAAGTATAACTAAAAACATAAAGAGAAGGATGGAATAAAACAAGCAAGCAACGCATTAAGATTAAGTGTGTAATAGAGAGACGCCTGAAAGTCTTCACAAAATATACAGATACGAGTCGATGTAATATATCTTTTTTATAACCGCCATCGTATCGTCCATATCCGATGCTACTTAAGGTAAATGTTCACTCTTCTGTAGATTTGGCCACATCCTCCAGTCATCCTTCTATCTCTCTCTCATAATATCATAGATATTCTTATAACCCACAAAATATTGAATGTTGGTGCAAATATGTCTGTTAGCGGATTATTTCAACTAAAAGGAACCAAATGTGTAGCATACTTTACGGCAACGTTAAAGGGCCACAATACCTAACAACTTTTAAGTGAATTATTGTCACATTGGCGTCCTAAAAATTTCATTGTGTTACGCACTTCTTGGCATAATAAATTAAACATAAAAGTAGAAGAAGAATAAACAAGAAAACGGAAGGGAAACAAATTACAAATTGTTAAAGGAAAAAATTTGAATTATTTCCCTGGAAGAAGATGATTATAAATCAAAAAACGAAAAGGTAAAAGCAACTAAAACGATTTGTAAAAGGATATTGAAGGATTCTCCAATGGAGCGTCACAAAGAAAAAACAAAGCAAACAAAAACCTCACACAATTTCATTAATAACTTTCAGAACTATCGAACTTTTTAGGAATTTAATCTTATTTGATGGGAAATTAATCTTACACGAGCACAGTATTTAGACTTGGATAGTTAGCGGATAAAATACAATACTTGGGCTAGGGCCATGCACTGAGGGGCGAGCGACTAATCGATTGGGTGGCGAGCGACTAATCAATTAAGCGACGAGCGATTGAGCGAACGAAAAAAATTTAAGCTCACGAAATTGCTTTGGTCACGGAATTGCTGAGCGATAAACGTATTGGGTGAGCGAGAGAACGACGTCACTCTACATTCAATTTTGTTTTAATTTTCTAGTTTCTTGACGAACCTCGATAGAATCTAGAGAACATCAAAGCAAGATGTTTAATTTTAGGTGGTCAAAGCCGCCCTGACAACTACAGAGAATCTCTGATTTCTCCATAGTAAAATATGTCAATGTGGCCGGCGATGGTGCAATGGTAGTTTGCGCGGCTCTTGTGCATGAGATCGTGGGTTCGATCGCTGCTCTGACCACCTTACATTTCTTTCGACGGCGGTCGCCTCCCTTAGTGACGGCGATACTATCCAGTATTTAGGCATGCAAAAGGCTTCTCAAAATAGCGTTCGGAGGCGGTGTAAAACTGTAGGCCCCAATCAGTGAGTGTAAAACTAGAAAGCCCTTCATGGAGTGTAACGGAAAACCATTTTTTGGTTTAAATATGGCAATAAATACGAACAAACTTTCAAGAGGAGAAATTTCAGCTAGCCACACTGTTTTCTGTGACATCTGATTTGACAGTTAAAGGTTGTTTTGGGGTTAGTTTGGATTGGAAATTCCTCATGCATAGACTCGCTCCGGAGCAACGTTTACAACTTCTTCAAATTTACTTTCAAAAAACATCGTTTCAGACAAGAAACTCAGCGGGCATTTCATTTGAAAATTTTGTTCGGCGATAAAGCACAATTTGTGTGAAATTGCTACCGTATGTCAATAAGTAGAATTGTCGCATTTGGAACGATGGTAACACTATGTAACATTTTTGAAGTCAAAGTCCTTCTCGTGTGAAATTTCACCTAGTACTTATAGAAACTAAAAAACTTCTATTTAGGTTTTGCTAGTTTAGATGCTACTCGGATTTTATGGCCTTATGTATATTTTGGTTAAAACTTAATTTTTCCGAAGAACATGCAATTTTTCTACCGGCCATATCTCGGAAACCCATTGGAATTTTGTTTTTCTTTCTTCGCCATAATTGTAGCCGTAGACTAGGGGAAAAAAAGTGTAAAACAAACTAACCTCAAAAAATTGCATATAGTGCCTCAATATTGAAAAAAAGTCGAACAATTTTTTTTCACCATTTTTGTGTGCTGCACTGTGTTATCTACAAGCCATTGTCGAAACACCACTTCATCCAGAAAATTTTACCGCTAGCTGAGCTTTATGTGCCCGTGATATCATTGGTGTATATGGGCTTCAGCAATTATGATGGCCAGAAAGTTACAGTCAACGGTGAGAGGTACATACATCATTACTCACATTTTCATGCCTCAAGTTTAAAGAATTAAAGTTGCAGGCACGTTGTTTCAGAAGGACGGCGCCACATGCCACACAGCCTGCAGTACCATTAATACTTTGGAACGATTAGCCGAACGATTAGTTTTACAAAGTGGACCAGCTAACTGACCATTTCGTTTGTGCGATTTGAAGCCATTAGTTTATGTTCTCTGGGGATATATAAAGTGGCGTGTCTGCGCCGATAAACCAGAAACAATTGAGCACTTTCAAGGCAATATTCGACATGGTACTACTAAAATACAGCCTGCTTTACTGCGAAGAGTATACGAAAATTTAGCCTCCAGATTACGCCATGAAAGCCCCCAGACATGCTGAAATATGACCAAACTCATGTTTAAATAATTAATGGCATACAATTGTCTTACAAATAAGGTCAACTTAATGGATATTAAAAGTATTTTCCTGTATTTTATTTCAATTTAAAGTTACCCACCTTTAAAAAAACACACGCTATTAAAACAAACCACACTTTATATTGTCGATTTTTCAAGTAATTGTTCAAGAGCTCTCGTTCAACGAATAGCTACTCGCCGCTCAGAGTCGTCACTTTATAACAAATTGCACAATTATTTAGCCACTCAGTGCATGGACTCAGGCGTATCCATAGATTAACATACTAGAACCACCAACTCGCACTTGCTTTTCGTTAACTGAAGGGAATCGAGCATTGGAGGTTGCATGTTTTAACATCAGGGCTAATATTTAACAAACGCAGCCGATATTCTTATTGTGAATGTATAAAATATATTAATATATGAACATTGTGAATGCACAACATTAATAATGTAGGATTTTTACAGCAAAACATCTGACGGGCGTTCGATTCCTCTCAGAAGGACAAAGTGAAACGTTTGGTGAGAGAGTTGGGAGGCGAGAGAGAGAAAAACAGCTGTTGCATACTCTATGTATGTATATCACTCTAAGATTCTTGGCTTGCTTTTCGTTGCGCATTCTACTATCCACTCTATTCTCTATCAACTTCAAACTACCATTTTGACCAGCTGTGATATATATCAGTGGTCACAAACCATAACAGCCTAACTCGAGTTAGGACAAAATTGTAAAAAAAAATTTTGATAAGTCACCGTGCCTAAATAAGCAACTCTTTGTTTTATTAAGAAGTAAAAGAATTCGTTTTCTTGTTATCTGTAACAAAGTTACTACAAAAATACCGACTCCTGATTTCCAGTAAAGATATTAAACTTTAAGCTGCTCTCACTGAAAACTTTTAGAATCGACTTAGGCTGTTCTGACTTGTAACCACAGATATACCACTGGCAGTATGTAGCAAGAGCGCGAAAGGTATTCGAAGACGTAAACGAAAGAAGCTGACGAATAGAACGACCAAGACTCCATTAGAATGACAAGGTAGAGGAATACCTGGGATAGATTGTTGTGAAATACTGCAGAGAAAATTCGAAAAATCGAGCTGGTTGAAAATACATGGTATCATTTTTGTATAAGGTTGTAAATTATCAATAAGAGCAAAAAGTCAGCCCCCCTATTTAAATCTCTGAATTGTTAGAAATTTAACTTGAAAAACACATGTATCTTGGCAGTTTGACTCGATTGTAGTTTTGAGTTATAGATACACATTAGGTTGTCACCCGCTGAAAAAATTGCTTTTGTAAATACTACGAAACCCTTCATAAATTTGTAATTAATTTCTATTAATATAGAGCCAAAGAAACATTTCGTTGAAACAATGAAACTAATTCATAGATTTTATTAACCGATAATTTGCATTGAATCTATGAATGTTATTATGGAATTAATTTGACGATATAGAAAGCCTCACATTCATTGCTGTTATCAATTATACTTATAGAATTTTGATTCACCTTATTTTATAGACGCCTTGTGGAGAAATGAATATCCAATAATTCTCGAAAATATTAATCGAATTTTTTATATATAAGTACTAGAAGTCGTCAGCTATGAGTTTATAGATAAACATTGTTACCTCGTTCTTTACTAACCATTTTCTGAGGCATAATGCACGAACAAGCCCCAACCATCATGGGTCACACCCCAAACATTTTATATTGAGTCTGTTGATTAAGATCTTAACCGCTACCATTACACGCTGAACAAAACGGCCTCTGTAACATATTCTCCCAAACATATTCTGCAGGAACCATGTATATATTCGGAACACTTCAAACATTTATATGTTTACAAGTCCCAAACACACTTGTATTTAAATGCAAACAGTTGCATGTTTACTGGCAGACATGTATGCTTTACGTGGACACATATGCGTTCTCCATCCCAAACATCCCCCAAACCTACATATTATTACTTGGAAACATGTGCGTAATTCCTCCCAAACAATAATATTTAGAAACGAGTTATACTCATTTGTACATTTATAAATAATTAATACAAACAATTAAAAGATTTTAAACAGCCATTTTTACAGTTACTTGCATTGAATACATTATTTGTTATATTTTCATGAAATGAGAATCTGCTGCTCTTTTGCATTTGTTTTCTTGGTTGTCTAACACGTTTTTGTTCTCAGAAGGCTTCAACTATGCGTTGGCTATCACTGTACGTTGGTACACAAACAATATACTTACATACATATATACAAATCTAGTCCATCCAAGTCAACGTAATTATTGCACTTGTGTTTTTTTTATTATATTTCACAAATGGTCCGCCGTTCCGATTTCCTCAGTAAAGAATCGGACAGACAAATGTTGCCCTTTCCAGTTTCTTCCGTCAAATTCGTTTCTCACTTTGGTAGCACAATACATACAGAGGTTTTCAACAGAGACGCTACAAAAGTAAATCGATAGGGACAGCAAACGACGCCATATTTTTTCCCGCTCTTTTGACATTTCTCTTCAGTAAGGTTTGCCATTTCATCATGGAAAGATATACGAGCCAACAACGAGTCGAAATTTTTAAAATTTACTACCGAAATTTGGAGTCAGTGGCCGGCGGCGTCATTGGGCCGTACTTCTTCCGCGATGATAAAGACCGGCACATTACTGTGAATCGCTACCGTTCAATGATAACCGAATATTTTTGGCCCCAATTGGATAATATGGACTTGGAGGACATGTGGTTCCAATATGACGGCGCCACAAGCCACACAGCGAATGCCATAATCAATTTATTGGAAACCAAGTTTGGTGAACGTATTATCTCACGAAATGGCCCAGTCGATTGGCCGCATCGGTCATGCGATTTGACGCCGTTAGATTATTTCCTGTGGGGCTACGTCAAGTCTATGGTCTATGCCAACAAGCCAGCGACGATTGATGAACTTCGTACGCAAATCGAACGTTAAATTGCAGCAATATCCAAACACACGTTAAATTTTCCACCAAACAACAAAAACTACAGATTTTTTAGAGTTATGGAAAAAGTGACCCTAATAGTCGCTAATGTTCGAAAGCATTAAACCCAAGTTTAGTAGTGTAATCTGACATGATATCGCTTTGATCATCTAAGAACTATAAACTGCATTTACAACACTAACATGTTCCTTTAAGTTCCAATCAAATTGCGTTTCCAAATACTGTTTTTGGAAATTCATAGTACAGCAATCAATTAAAATCATGTCGAATTCAATGTTCGCTTGACTTCAACTAATTATGCAATTTTCTTTCGTTTTCCTAAAGTTTCATATTCAATCACCTGCGAGTCATACATTTCCCATACAAAAATGAGCAGATTAACCAATACCCACATATGCCCATATGTTTTATACAAGAACAAATATATCCTGCTATATCAAGGATAACAGTTCGTTTTCGCCATCAGGCTACGATGATCAAAGTACTTAAACGTGTAAGTGATTACGAAGAAATCTGTGTGAACCTGGAAAATTGGAACGGCCATTCATCATTGAAGCAATCAATCAAATTAAGGACACTTAATCCACACAGATTGTTTGGTACATCATTCGAGGTAAATTGAAACAAACAAAAAATTTAATGAAAGGGTCGATGTAACATTTTTGTAAGCTGCGAATTATGTTGAATGTTCAAATTTGTTTCGCATTTGTGTAATCGAGAAATAAGATATTTGAATTTAAATTATTGGGGAAACTAAAGTCCCATTAGAAAATGCGCGTGGATATGAGGAAATTAGAGAATATAGAAGCTCATAAAAATGACCAACATTTCAGCTTTGGATTGTCCAAATTTCTTACACTGAAGGAAAAACGCTCCCGAGGAAGGAACACGAAATTGTGCGAAGGAATTGTAGAAGTTTAGCTTAATAATAATTAGAACAAAAACAAGAAAAAACATTTTCGTTAATTTATTCACATTGCTGCAATGACAAGTTCCGTACATTTGACCTTTTCCAACGAAAAGTTATATACATGATTTTTTGTGACAATTATTCGTTTTGTTGCTGCAACAACTTTTCGTTAATGCAATGATTGTATTAATTGTCTATTTTGGATTAAATTATTTGAAGCAAGTAGCATCTGTGTGACTTCTTGCATTTTCAATACGAGTGTAGGCTAGGTCTTTTCGGAAATGTTTTGCTGTTCTTCATCTGATTCGCAGCACGTTCATGAATGCAATATCTGGCAACTTAGCAGATGTCTATGTTCGGAAATACAACACTGAATCATTTGATGCGCAAACAACCAGCAAACACGCATTACAAAAACTGATGAAACCCTGTATTCAGTTTTTGCGAAATTTTCGTTAGAAATTTTGTGATTTATCTCCATACGTAAATTATTTTCGCAGAGAATTACCACCTATCTCTGATTTACCATGCAAATGTTCATAAATAATCCCTATTTGCACTTAATTAAATTGTTAACGCATGTAGTGTAACTTTTGTTTGTTAAAACACCAAGCAATTATTAAACTTTAGTATTCCTGTAATTGGGTTTGATTACACTGTGTGTAATTTTTTAAGTCATGGCAAAATAACCATATACGGACACCACTACGTGGTAAAAGATTAAAAAAAAAGACCCGTGTTTTCCAATTTTTCCCAAAGTCATGCACTTTTTTTTATGGGCCGCCAAAGATTTGGGGCCTCGGTATCATTTTCGTAAAAATGTGATCATTTTCTCAGGCTTATATCTTGCAAACCGTTCAGAATTTCGATTTACTCTCTGAGGCAAAGAGAACATATAAAATCAAAAAAACTTCACCTTCCAGATCAAAATCGCAAAAAACTTAAAAAAATTCGATTTTTTTAACCTTTTTTCCCGTGTTCAGGTCCATAGGTAGCAAACCGTTCAAAATTCAAGGAAACAATCAACTACAAAAATTTACCTAAGATCTCAATAAACAAATTTCTAGAACATATAAACTTCCTGGGAATTATTCTTAACACCGTTTTTTAATTTCATTTGTTTTTATTTACTTCAACTTTGAGATACTATGCTATCTATTACAAAAATATTAAAAAAATGTATTCGTATTATGTTTATAATGTTGATGGCCCTGGACTTGCAAATCGCGCTCTCTTAAGTTGTGGATCCAAATCGTCGTCCGAATCGTCCGAATCTGACTCTGATTCAGCAATTATGGTGTCCACAGGCACGTTGCTTCCAGACTGCCCTCCATCATCAGCTCTTTCTTCTTCAAATACTTCATTAACATCATACAGGGTGATCTTGTGACTCCACCAACATACCTCTGCAAGCAATGCGTCGAGGTTTTTGCCTTTGTACCGTTTTTCCATGGGCATTGTGGGTTGGTGAAACCGTTCTCCTTGCTCATCGGATTCGGTAGGGAGTTGTTTGATAAAATCTCAAAATAATGCAGCATTTGTTTCACCCATTCTCTTGCTTCCGGTTCCGCGTCTCGATCCCCTCCCAAGACTCTGGTGCATACACGCTGAAGGTAAATCCATGCCATTGAATGATTTTCATCAAGCGATGAATCAAAGTTGCTCTTGAATAGCTTTCTAATGTCAGGGCCATTAAGTACGCCTGTTAAATGAAAACAAAAAATAAAGACAGAAAAGAAAACATTAACATAGTGTAAATAGTACAATTAGGTGAACAAAAATTCGTTTTAAATTTACTACAATACCTTTTTTAATTTTGTCATCGCTACGCTTTGGGAAAACGCTTTTCAAATAGTCGAATGTGTTTGGACAATTTACAACGGCCACTTCGATGAATTTTTTAACAATTCCCAATTTTATGTGGAGCGGTGGCAGCAAGATGTCTTGAGTATTGTCAATTAAAGGTGCATTCTTCAGTCTATGTTGTTGTATTTGTTCATCCACACTTCCTCTTGGCCTCCACGAGTTACATTGGAATTGATTCAGAGGTGAGCGTGAATCCCAATTACAAAGAAAACAAAAGAATTTTGGGAAGCCGCCCTTATCGATGATCCCTTGCAAAATGTTGATGACCTTCAAATCACAGCAAATCTTCCATTTATTTTCGTAATATTTGATTTTTTCCATTATATCTTTCAATGTTTCATAGCTTTCTTTCATGTTGATACCCATTGCTAGCGGAATGGAAGGTTTTCGGTTCGACACATGCAACAACACTGCTTTCAAGCTTGAAACAGAACCATCAATAAAAAATCTCCACTCACTAGCGATGTAGTTCATTCCCATTTTTACCACCAAAGCTTTTATATCGTTGCAGTAAGCGAACGAATTGTCATCATTTAGAGTGTAGAGCATCTGAAATTCAGCTTGTCGTTTGCGGTACGCCGTAGAGTTAACATTAGCATGTGTGAGTTTTCTTTGCTTTAAAAAAGCTGTCAAAAATATTGCAAGTCGCTGCGATAATCCCAATATGGCCACAATGAAATCCATTTCCATTTGTGTTATTAGTTGTGGTCCATCTCTTCCCTGTTGGGGCTCATAATCGGTATCAAATGGATCTTCATAAGTAACACCACTTGCTGTACTCATTGCTGTAAATTCTGTAGTACGATCTGGAGTTGGCGGCCTTGGTGATACAAAATTTTCAGGTGCAAGCACTGGTAGTGTGGCTGTTGCAGTTGCTTTATAAATTTTGTTCTTCTCAGAATGTCGATTTAGACGACATGTGTAATTTACGCATGCATAGCAACTGGTTGCATCATGATCACCTGGGCGATTAATCCAGTTTACCGGCTTACAATACTTCATAGTACCTCTGCCTCCACTCAACCATGCCATGAGATTGTTATAACATTGCCGACACACTGTATTAGGTGTGTAATTTTCACCGGTAAATTCCACTTCGTCGAAAAACAATGTATATGCTCTTTTGAATTCACTAGTTAAAAGATTCTTTTCCTTCTGAAACCTTGTAGATGTTTTTTTTTCTGGTTTGATGACCGCAAACGTAGCAAAATAAATCAATATTTTCACACTGCATATTGAAATTGTCAGTTGCCAATGTTGTGTGCGAATTATACTGTAGCACTTTCACTTTTTTTACTTTCACTTTCACTTTATAACTTTCACCGCTGAGCTCTCGTTGACGTCGCGCTGTGTAATGCCTCGATGTGAGCGTCGTGTCGCTTTTATATTGTGTGCTGCGTCCCTTGTTGCGTGTGCTGAGCTTACTGCATTGCCTGTGCTGCTGCTGTCGGGGCATGATCGCGTGATACCTAAGCGCTACCTAAACGGTGTTAACCCTTGGACAAACACATGGTTCTGGCCATGCATATTTCATTTCTTGCTACCTATGGACCTGAACAGGAGAAAAAGGTAAAAAAAATGAAATTAAAAAATTTTCGGCAAATTTTTCACTTTTGCGTGCTACCTAAACAGTGTTAAGAATCATCTCTAGGAAGTTTATATGTTCTAGAAATTTGTTTATTGAGATCTTAGGTAAATTTTTGTAGTTGATTGTTTCCTTGAATTTTGAACGGTTTGCTACCTATGGACCTGAACACGGGAAAAAAGGTAAAAAAATCGAATTTTTTTAAGTTTTTTGCGATTTTGATCTGGAAGGTGAAGTTTTTTTGATTTTATATGTTCGCAATTCTTTATGACAAGAGCTACAACTTTGCCACAGAGAGTAAATCGAAATTCTGAACGGTTTGCAAGATATGAGCCTGAGAAAATGATCACATTTTTACGAAAATGATACCGAGGCCCCAAATCTTTGGCGGACCATAAAAAAAAGTGCTTGACTTTGGGAAAAATTGGGAGACACGGGTCTTTTTTTTTTTTTTAGTCTTTTATCACGTAGTGGTGTCCGTATATGGTTATTTTTTTCGTGTGGCACTGTGTTACGAAATGTTTGCAAAGAGCAAACGACAAGTGAGCAACATTTTCGCTAATTACTACTAAAAATCTGTGCTAAAGTAGACAGTCAAAATTTCTCGTGACTGTTATGCCATCAAACAATTCGAATGAAGCGTTACGACGCTCTGCTCTCTCTCTCTCTTATTCTCTTCATTGAACATTTCAATATACGAGCAGTTTTTTGATGAAGATATTGTATATAACTATACACATTACACCCTTGCTTAGGTACTATTACATAAAGTATGTAAAAAGTATGAAATAACCAACACAGGACGCTAGAGAGAAATGCGTGTGAGTGGATCGTGTCGACTTTTTGGCTCTCTTTTCAAAGACGATCAAGAAGAAGACGACAAGAAGATGTGCGCAATTTGGCAACCCTAGTAAAAGAGAACCAACAAAAAGGATGTATAAGAAGAGAAGAAAAATCCGCCGAAATTTGGAAAAAAGTCGACGCGATTCACTCAAACGCATTTCTTTCCCGCGTCATAACTTGATTATTTCATACTTTTTACATACTTTATGTAATTTTATTTAAATATGGTTGGAATTTCTATAGTTAGATAGAATAACATCATCAGAAAACTGCACGTGTATTGAAATATTCAACGATGAGAGTAAGAGAGCGAGCAGAGAAACGACGCGCTGCACTCGTTTTCTTTGTTCGCAATCCACTCCATGAGTAAAGTTTCTTGTCTATTCCATAGTTGCTTTATTATTGAAATAAAAAAGTGCTAGCAATCCACTCAAACGCATTTCTCTCTCGCGTCATATCTTGATTATTTGATACTTTTTGCCCAGTCTATCAAAAAGATGCTCGTGTATTGAAATATTCAATGAAGAGAGTAAGAGAGAGAGAGAGCAGAGAATGGTTAAGGTTTCACTCGTTTTGTTTGTTGGTATTCGAGTGAAGAAAATGTTGACTGTCTACTTGTACATCGTTTTCGCTCTTTTACGAGGGTTGCCAAATTGCGCACAAATTCTGGTCGTCTATTTCTTGATCGTCGTTGTTTATTATAAACGTAGTTCTTATGGGAACGAAAATTTCATAAAAGCTTCATACAGGGCGACGAATGTGAAAGTTTGGAAAGAGGAAGAAACAGTGTCCGGGAGGAAAACGTACAAGGTGTTTCAAAAGAAGTCATCCGATCCGATTTTCTAAATGAAAAACTTCGATTCTGCTTTTTGATTATGTTTATTTGAACCTTTAGAATTTCATTGGTTAAGTTGAGACTTCAAAAAACCCCACAAAAAAGTCTGGAAAGGTTAAATCGGGCGATCTTGCGGGCCAGTGCAAATCGCCAAAACGAGAGATGAAGCGACCCGGGAACGCCGCCTTCAGAATATCGGTTGTGGCTCGCGCAGTGTGTGCCGTTGCTCCGTCCTGTTGGAACCACATATCCTCCAGTCCTAATTTGTCGAATTGCGGCAGAAAAAACTTGGTTAACATGGCCCTATAGCGCGCACTGTTGTCGTTTGCCCAGCGGTGTTCTCGAAAAAAAATGGCCGATGACTCCTCCAGCGTGAACAGCGCGCCATGCAGTCACTTTGAGCGGGTGTAATGACTCCTCGTGCCTCACTTGTGGATATTCGGTGCCCCAGAACCGATAGTTTTGCTTGTTCACGCATCCGCTGAGGTGGAAATGAGCCTCATAGCTCGTTATGATTTTGGTGGAAAAATCGTTCACTAGATTGAGGATGGTTTGGGCGTAGGTTACACGCGTTTGGCGGTCGATGGCTAATTGCGGGGCACGGCGTCTGGTGGATATTTCCGGCGACAGCTCGACATCCTCGGGAACAGCGGCGATATTCTCGCCAGAACGGGCGCTCCGGGGCCGGCCACTCCAACGTTAGTAGCCAAACGGCGCAGTGTTTACGCAGTCGGTGTCGGACGGCCGGGGAATCGGCGACGGTATTCGCGCTGCGCCACCACAGACGAATTGTTACGCAAAAAAAAAATAGACACGATTATTCCGCGTTCTTGGGGAGTGTATCACTCCATGACTTGTTTACTTGTATTCTACATCTGTCTAGTCCACAAATGTCAAAACAGATTTGACATTGGCGGCCATTTGCAAAAATAATAGAATCTTCCAATAGGGTGGTCACTTTTGAAACACCCTGTATATGATTTGTAGAAATTGATTTGCTTTCGAAGAGGATTTAGAATTAGACAACCAAAAGATGTGAGCAATTTGGCAACCGTGGTAAAAGAGAACCAAAAAGTGCTAGAAACTCACTCAAAGGCATTTCTCTCACGCGTCATATCTTGATTATTTCATACTTTTTGCATAGGTTATATAATTTTACTTCAACATGGTTGGAATTTGTATAGTTATATACAATAACACTACCGAAAAGCTGTTCGTGTATTGAAATATTGACTAGGGTTTCACTCGTTGCGTTTGTTGGCATTTGACGGAAGATAAATTTTGACTGTCTACTTGTACATCGTTTTTGATCCAAAACAGGATTTCTTATAAATTTTTCCCATTTTAAGTTTGTAGTTTCGAGCAATATAGGTAAAAAACAAGCACATGCATCAGCAGTGTTGCATTTCCGAACAGGCCTCTTTACATTGGGATTTGCAAGTGTTATGTTGCTCTCTTCCGAAACCAGAGGCGGATTAAAGGGGGGGCGCACCGGGCGCGCGCCCGGGGCCCCGCAGTTTTGGGGGCCCCGTGACTTTATCAATATTCCTATAATGAGCTAAGTCATACAAAAAGGGTCCAGAAATCAAGTTTTTCTTCTACATATAAAAATTAAAGTGTTTATTTTTCTATCAAAATATCCACTATATATTAAAACAAGGACCAATCTTTATCAAATGCTGCAAAAAAATTTACCTATAATGGTCCAGAAAACTAGAATGGAACTTATTTATTGAAAATTTCATTTTCATGAACTTTTGACTTTTACAAGTCATTCTCGTGAATTTTAAATAACATGTTTCAGAAGGCAATGTTTAAAAACTTATTTATTTATCTGCAATCTTTGTTTTTGAAACATAATATGAACAATGAAACGCCATTTATCAGACGCTGAAAAAAGAAAAGTTAAAAAACAATATGAAGAAGTTATCAACCAATAGAAGGGAGCATTAGATAAATTTATGATCACTCTAGGTAATTCCATGGACACAAAAAAACAGATGCACTTACAGCTTCCACCAGCCGACAAAATGAGTTTGCTGAAACTCTTGGTTTAGAAGAAAGCATAAGTGAAATAACTGTAGACAAAGGCAGGCAAGATATGCCGATGGAAAATATCGATAATAAGTCGCAAAATATTTCATTGGAAATAAAATTAATGTGGATTTATACGGCAATAGTCAAACCAATACTTCTCTATGGTATCGTAGTTTGGTGGAGGTCCCTCCAAAAGAAATATATTCTGAATTCCTTGATGAAAATTCAAAGATCAGCACTGATTAGCGTTAATGGGGCAATGCGCACGACGTCAGGTACTGCACTTAGCGCTATACTGAACATCTTTACTCCTGATATCATGGCCGAATCGGCAGCCGTTACATCCCTGGTGAGAATCAGAGATTGTGGCGTTTTGATATCGGGACATTCCGGATACACTGAATTACTACACCGGATCAACTCTATTCCCGTAAACACGGACTACTGTATCCTCTACCTTCTACCAGCGACAAATCTAAGGACTTCTATTCCGAACAGGAATACCTGGGAAAAGTCACTGAAAGGGGATACCAGTAGTATCAGATTTTTCACGGATGGATCAAAGTTGGACGAGCAAGTGGGCTATGGGGTCCATTCACCGCACCTAAATATAAATATCTCCTTCAAGCTGCCTGATCACTGTAGTGTATTTCAGGCGGAAAATTACCACCACACTGGAGGTAGCTGAACTACCGAAAAGTAGTGTCACAACCTTCCGGAGAATATGTGTCTACACAGACAGCCAGGCTGCCATAAAATCCCTGGAAGCCATGTTTGCTACGTCCCTCACGGCGAAAGAATGCCACTCATCACTTAGGGTTATGGCAGAGTATTTTGACATCAGGCTCATCTGAGTACCGGGACACAGCGACATTCCAGGCAATTGCGTAGCGGATGCGTTAGCTAGACAGGGCACTACGGCACAGGTTCTTCCGGCAAAAGAAGGTGTTAGTATGCCAATCTCTACCTGCCGTTTGCAGATCAGGCAGTGGGCCATAATATGTTCAAGGACAAGTGGAGACTTACTTCAACTTGCAAACAAGCCAGGGTCCTCTGGCCACAGGTGTACAGTAAGAGTACTAGGCAACTACTTAACTTGCCGAGAGGCAGGGTATCCACAATCATAGGAACAATTACGGAACATTGTCTTCTAGGAAAACACGCCCTCAGACTGGGACATAGAAACTCCACTCTCCACGAGGTAACGACGAAACACCTTCTCTTGGATTGCCCTGCTCTGAAGTAGAAGTAGGATATTCGGAACACATCTAGTTGGCACCGTAGCCCTACAGGATATTCCTGTAGGTCTTATAGACAAATTTATTGAAAGGGCAAATTGGCTGGACGACTAGTCGATAGTTGCTATGGAGGAAACTGCAGGTATCACAATGGGCTTGTGTAGCCTAAGTGTGCTAGACAGCGTGCTGTCTTGTAGCCTTTTCAACCAACCAACCAACCAAATAAAATTAAAATACATTTTCTCTGGCCTAATGTATTAAGAATAAAAATGGTTGAATTTCTCATTTGTAATAAACTAATAAATATTGGCCATATTAGTCAAATTAAATCGATATATAAACACGGTGATTGCATTGCTATAGGAAAACGTTGAGTGAAGAATGTGAAGAAATAACGTGGATAATTTTTTCCGAAACATCCAAAATATATATTGCTATCCATGAAAATTATTTTTGGGCTCAAAATCCAAGTTGACAACTGGGTTTCAAAATTGGAAACATCTTGGAGCTACTGTGTCCGGCCATAAAAAATCAAAGCAGCATGTCGCCTCAATGTGGACACTCTACAAGCCCTCCATGGTTTCAAATTGCGTCAATGCACAAAATGCGTAAATTGTAATGCAAAACGAAAGGTTTTGGAGAAACATTTTACGAAAATTTGTATCCACAATAAAATTCCTTGAAATTAAATGTAGAGGACATAACGAGAGTTAAAGATCTTCCAGTATGATGGTTTTTTAAAGTCATACTTGCACGAATACAGTTGCTCGAATCATTACTTTTACATTAAGACTTTTACTTATAGCTTCCATAAGGACTTATTTGTTTAAATTTCCTACTTTATGATTTTGGTTTTACCCATAAAGTTTGTTCTAAAAAAAGTTGCAGTTTTTGTTCATTTTATCACTGTTTACTTACACGTCTGTCTCGCCTTGCATTCAAATAAAAACTAAAAGCTCAGCAAACTGCAACGCGTCAATTGTCCATCCAAGATATATTGATAAGGTAGAACTACAAAACATCGAAAAATGCCTACCCATATGCGTTTTACTCACACTTTTGTGATGGTTTGGTATTCCCAAATATAAAATGTGTGAATTCATTAGTGGCTATGACATCATTGACTAATTTTGTCGGCAGGGCGAAGTCTGCCGGCTCAGCTAGGAGTTTAGATAAAAAAGCCGTAGATATGAAGGAAGCTATGAAACCAAATGTGGAAATTATTTTAAAAATATTTTATACCATGCCAATCACAAACGATTCTGGAGAAGGATCATTTCTTGTCTTAAAAGAGTAAAGAATTATTTAAGAAATTCAATGACAGAAAGAAAGACTCAATACTATTGCTGTATTGCATATAGGTAGTGATTTACTTAAAATTATTGATTTTAATGATATAATTTACAAGTTTGCAAGCCAAAAAGATAGAAAAAAAACAGTAGACAGTTGTCCGAGGCCTTCGGCCACGGACTGTCCCTGCGGGCTGTGTCAGAGACACGGCCATTAAGTTTAACGTAGAATACGCCATCCGATAAGACAGAAAACATATATAACAATAAATGATAAATAACATAAGCAAATTAATTTATTTATTTGATAGTTACTTTTTTGTTGTTGTTGTTATTGCTTTCTTGTATTTCGTGTAGGTGCCATTTGATTAGTAATTTTTATTTTAATTTACTAAACGTCAACTGTCAGCTGCTGTCAAACAGCATCAAGCAGCATTGTTATTTTGCTTACTTGGCAGCACTTTCATTTAACATAAAAATGTATGAATTAATTTTTTCATATATTTTTTATAATTATATATCCATGTTAAATTCAAATTCACATTTAACATTTTGTTTCACTTAAATACATAAGTAAATATACGAAATTTCAATATTTCATCAATCAAAACAACTGCAGAAGGTTTGTGTCCACACTGAAACAGCAGCATAGTTTGTGTTCACGCTACAAACTCAAACACTCAACCAAACACCACACATATGTTTGAGTGTATGTGTTTAAACAATTTTCATTTGAGAAATTTAAATATTAGGAAGATATCAACCAATATGAAATGTATATCAAACGAAAGATAACATCTTCATTTACCTACAAAAAAAATTTTAAAAAAGTTATCTCGCCGTTTCCTCATAATCAATAAAATAAAGATTACAACAATAACAATCTGACATGACTCCCTATACCGTAAGGTAAGACGTATTCTGCGCCAAAATTTTCTGTATTTTAATAAGTACTTAAAGTAATTAAAGTACGTTTTTAAGGTTTATAAAATTTTGGATTATTTCAACAAAAATGTGGTTATTTTTTGATTATTTTTAAGGGCCCAATATTTATTCTGCGCCCTGGGCCACATCCATCCTAAATCCGCCTCTGTCCGAAACAAAATCTTGCTTTGTGAATCTCTTTTTATACCTGTCTTGCTTTATTTTTTTAAATATTCTTATTTGACCTGGTCTACGGAAAGGTGCCTATGGTCGGAAAATGGATGTTTGTTTTCTGGACTAATTTCATTGAAATTTAGTGCTCTTTTCAATGCAAGAAGCTCCAAATTACACTGAAAATTTGAAAGAAATTTTGGTGCTCAAAAATTACTTTTGTAGGGGAATTTTACTCGAATAAATTACGATAATATTTCTTGTACAATCAAAACTGCAAATAGGGGAAGTTTGCTAAGAAGTACAGAGATAAGGGCAATAATAAAAAGCAAGAGGTGGAAGTGGAAACACGAATGCAACGCGCGAACGCGATGCGTAATCTTTAACAGCTGTTTTTTCGAAAAGTTGTTTTCTGTCCAAAGACCTGGTCACATACGATATGATATAATCTGAAGAATCCAACGAATCATCGTAAAACTTAATATAACTTCCTGTGAACACCAAATTTAATGATGCACATGTGTTTAGATTCCTTCCCAAAAAAAAAACTGCATCCTGATTCAAAGCATCTCCATAGCATATGTTCAACTAAGCGAAAGACTGAATTCACATGAATGAGAATCAATAAAAAAATGCAACGAAAATGATAAATTTTATTTTGATCAAACTGTCAAATCGTACAATGCATTATTTGGAATTACAATGAATGAGCAAGAGAAAGAAAAGGATAAAAGATGCACAATTCCAGTTGATTTCAATGCTCTAGTGTAATGTGAAGTTTTATAGCATTTCGATTTATGAAGATGGACCAGGGCTGCGGGGTACAATTACACTTGGTGACAGTAGTGATAATAAAATGAAGTAAACTTTTTACGTTTATTGACAGTTGCAGCAAAAAAGGAATGTAAAATTTTTAAGTGATGAATTTTTCATCACTCGAACTCGTATGCAATTCTTTAAAGAGTTGCCGGCTTTCGGGAAAATCAAACTGGTGTAAAAGGAAAATATATAACAAAAAGTAGTAATTTGCATAAGTGCCATATTGTACTTGTTTAATTGGTCAATAGGCTTTAAGTTACAATTATGTATAGTAAATGAAATGGAAAATAGTTTCCACTACATCCCATAAACGAATAGGAGAGAGTTTCTCAGAACCAGTGAGCTATAACCTTTTTCATGGTTAAATTCTCGATAGTATCGCCTTCACTACACGCTGTAATATAACGGCCCCAGCAACATTTTGCAGGAACCATGTACATGTTTGCAAGCACTGTATTCAGAAATTGTAATCTGCCGCTTTTTTGTTTCTTTGTTGTATGCTCCTTTTTTATTTTCAACAGTTTTCAATACACAAAGCCACATTTGGATCACAAAACATACATTAACAACAATTAATCATAATGTCTCCAAAATGAAATATTGAATAACAAACACAATGTGTTTGGATACAAGTATACGTTATTTACGACAAGCTCCTAACAGATTTTTGACAGATTTTTCAGCATGTAAGCGAGGTGACCGCCGTCGAAAGAAATGTAAGGTGGTCAGGGCAGGAATCGAAGACACGTTCTAATGAACAACAGACGCGCATACTACAATTGCATCACCCATAGCCCCAAAAATTTAAACTAATTTTCCCTATACGGATATCAATGCACATGAAGTGTTCCAAAACCAGACACGATTTACCCTTCGGCAGAAATAGGCTCCCTTCACGTACCTTTAGCAATTGTCCCGAACAATTGATCCACTACCTAAAAAATTTCAATAATTTCCAGCCTGCCTACAAAATTCATCACCACAACGTAAATATTAATATAAACAATGAAGTGTTTCTTACATCCAATGATTTCTGTGTCAAGCCTATACCCAGCTCCCTAAAAAACAATACAAATCTTAACCTGTTATATTGTTAGGAGCCATTAGTGTACGGAGGTTGCTACTTAAGTTATGAGAAAAACAATCAAGTAAAAACATTTATTATCGGAATTGGTTACCACACCGAACAAGGTTAGTCCAAAACATGTATTTAAAATCCGTCAAATGTTCCTTCAGGCGTCGAAAAACGTTGACCTCCCAACTTATTTTTAATGCCGGGAAATAAACAGAAGTCACTGGGTGCCAAATAAGGACTGAACGGCGAATGACCCATACTTTGAATGTGTAGTATGCTCATAGGTCACTTTTTTAAGTCCACCTGTGAGAGCTTTCATTTCCGTAACGAAGAATGGTCTCCATTCGGTGGTTGTTTTTCCTTATTTCAGCAATGACTTCAGGCAAACAAATAGTGGTGTTTCATTCCGAATTGACTCTAATACGTTGCCCTAATGGTACTGTGGCGACATATTAGGGAGTTTTCGAAGAATCAGGCAACCTTTTGATTCGAAGTGTCTTGAAAACCCCCATTCAGTCGACGCCTGTTCAGTTTCAGTGTCATATACATCGATCCGGCATTCGTCGTCTGTCACGATCGTCTAGACGTATTTTTAGCGCTGCAATGCGATTTTTCCAACACTTGCCAAAACTAGTCTTGTTCAATTTTACATTTCGACGAGTAACTAGCCATGAACATTTTTCTCAGAATCCCGCTCGGCACCGGTGTAAAACTAAATAAAAATAATAAATGGTTTCCCATTACATCCCATGAAGGGACCGGGGAGAACTTCTCACAATCACTGAGCTGTGCGCTTTCCAGTTTTCACTCACTGATTGGGACCTACAGTTTTACACCGATTCCGAACGGTACTTTGAGAATATTTTTCATGGCTATATACTCGATAGTGTCGCCGTCACTATGCGAGGTGACCGCCGCTGAAAGTAATTTTTAAGGTGGTCAGAGCAGGGTTCGAACCCAGGATCTCATGTACAAGAGCCGCGCACACTAACCATTGCACCATAGGTCCGAATACAAGAGTGTAGAACAAGACAACTATCAGCTCTCTAATTGTGATAAGCTCCCCGCTGTTCCTTCATGGAATCTAAAGGGAAAACATTTATTAATTTGTGTTTGGACCCATTAACGTCAGCCATTTTTTGAGAGTGTATTCGGTATCAAACATGAAGAAATCCAATTGACGACCAAATCTTCATGAAATATTATGTTCACGCCGAAAAATCTCTGTTTTTTGTCGTTTGGCTGCAAATACAAGGTGTTTGTAGCTTGTCGCAAATATAATATACTTGTGTCCAAACAAATTGTGTTTGCTATGCAATATTTCATGTAGGAGACACAATTATTAAAAGGTCATAATATATGATTTTGTGAGCCAAATATGGATTTGTTTGTCGAAAAATGTTGAAAAGAGAAACGTGACAGACAACAAAGAAACAAAAAAGCAGCAGGTCTGCAATTCCAGAAAACAATACTTGCAAACATGTACATGGTTTCTGCGATATGTTGCTGGGCCGTAACGTATATGCTCGTGGAAATAATGCCCAAGCATACAGACTTGCAAACACTTTATCCCGGGATGGTGCTTCGTCGCTAAAAATAGAAGCGATTTGGTCGAGATGAATGCCATAAAAAATCATCTTCAAGATTTAATTTCATTTTATTGTCGAGATAAAAAAATAGTTTTCAGTTTAAACATCACCATAACTTATTTATTATCCCCATCTCAAAGTACTGGCAATTAGAGTATTAAGCAGAGTCACGCATTCCACGCTGTCAATGTCAGTGGTGTCAATAAAAATGCCAAACCGTTAACATCTGTCAGGTGCTGTTGTATTCCTCATCTGCCTGCTTCCATTGTACTTTTCCTCAATTTTTTTAACATTAACCGAGTTGGAGTCGAACTGATAAAATTTACTACAACTCCTGATCTGGGAAAACTATTTGAACTCCGACCCTTAAACTTCGACTACCCGAATCCTCAACCCCCGATTCCTACTTCACAACCCTGACTACAGAATACTGTTAAAGGCCGTATGGGACTATTAGAGACATCGTTGGATACAAGATGGATTCATATATGGTGAACGCATAAGCACAGCTGATTTGCTTTGTTTACATTACAACCCACTTTCGAACTGTCAAGTTCACATTATTTTGTTTTTGGATGTGTTTGTTTACATTTATTGTTAGTATACGTATGTGTTGCATTTGACACAACGTAAGTGAGAAGCAAAAACAAAATGTATGTTGTTGTTGGCATCAATTTGCTATCAGCTACAACAACACCTCCTGCGTCTACCATGAGTATTTTTGATCATGGTTGTAAAGGGTTTTTCAACCGAGACGCTATAAAAGTAAATCGATAGGGACAGCAAACGACGGCATATTTTTTCCCGCTCTTTTAACATTTCTCATCGGTGGGTTTGCCATATCATCATGGAAAGATATACGAGCCAACAACGAGTGGAAATTATTAAAATTTACTACCGAAATTTGGAGTCTGTGGCCTCAACTTTAAGTGACCAACTTTAAGAGGCCTCAACAATCAGCGATGAGGCTCATTTCTGGCTGAATGGCTTCGTCAATAAGCAAAATATGCGTTATTGGTCGGACAGCAATCCACACGTAATCCATGAGTCATCATTGCATCCCGAAAAAATTACGGTTTGGTGCGGTTTATGGGCCGGCGGCGTCATTGGGCCGTACTTCTTCCGTGATGATCAAGACCGGCACATTACTGTGAATGCGCATCGCTACCGTTCAATGATAACCGAAGATTTCTGGCCCCAATTGGATAATATGAACTTGGAGGTTATGTGGTTCCAACAGGACAGCGCCACAAGCCACACAGCGAATGCCACAATCAATTTATTGGAAACGAAGTTTGGTGAACGTGTTATCTCACGAAATGGCCCAGTCGATTGGCCGCCCTGGGTCGTGCGATTTGACGCCGTTAGATTATTTCCTGTGGGGCTACGTCAAGTCTATGGTCTGTGCCAACAAGCCAGCGACGATTGATGAACTTCGTACGCATATCGAACGTGAAATTGCAGCAGTATCGGCCGATTGTAAAGGGCCCGTGGTGGCCATGCAAAAGAAATCGAGTTCCATACATAATGGTATCGAACGTACTTTCACAGGAATAAAGAATTTCATTGGTATCTAAAACCGGTTTTGTTTTATTTAAAAAAACTTTTGTAGCGCTCTTATTGAAAAACCCGTTATATGTCAAAATGTTGTTAAAAAATTTAAATTTTTTCAAATGCTAAAAATTTGTTCACAATGTTATTATTTCCCTATTTCATTTTTATTTTATATCTGTTGTATTTTGTTTGTCACTGTTCAGACAGACGTTTTTGCATTCTCTAAAACGGATAGTGTAAATGGCGAGCAGAGTGGTAGAACGACTTTTATTAAAATGCAAGAGAGTTACATTTCTCGTTCCATTTCCACAAATTGCAGGGGGTTTCGTTAACACAGCTGGTCGACCTCCTAGCGGCAAATTTGATACAGGACAGAATGTGTAAGAGATTAAGCGATAGGCGAATTGAAAAAAAACTGACTTTAAATTTGATTTTAATGGCACTTTATGTGCAATAAATTTAATTTGATTGCATCAATTTGCATTAATTTTTACTTGAATTACATCCAAATTCTGGCAGAAAAAACTGGCATAAAAAAACTATCAAAATTTTAATTAGGCCAATGCCTTTCGACGAGAATTTTGTGGAAATGAAATACTCATGGCTTCTCTTTAGTATTTCTCTATGACTATTAGAGTAACATGAGATTAATTAAATTCTAACCCATTTGTGGCCGTCGGTGGGGCAATTGTTAGTGTGTGCGACTTTTGAACATGAGAACGTTAGTTCGATCCTTGCTCTGACCACCTTAATTTTCTGTCGGCGATCGTCCCCTAGCTTAATGACGGCAACACTATCGAGCAAATTTGCCATAATAAACTTCTCAGAAAACCATTCGAGATCAGTGTAAAACTGTAGGTCCCATTCATTGAGTGTCTCATTCATTCAGTTTAAAACTAGAAAGCTCACGGCTCGCTGATTTTGAGAAGCTCGGCAAACTACGTTTTGCCTTCAAAGTTTTTGTAATGCCAAAGGGTGAACAACATTTGTTGTTCCATTACGTTTCAAACTGTAGTTATGATTGTTATATCGGTTTCTTTCAAAGGGGGCGTAGCACCACCCACTTTCACCCTGGCTATAATTCATACTGTTCCAACAACATTTATATCAAGTCTCATCTTCATTACTCTGACAGTTCATGTGATTTAGCCATTTTAAATTTCAAGTTGTATGGGCGTTGCCACGCCCCTTTATCTAGTCACAACCAAGTATGATTGATGATTCTGAATATTGTCTGAAAATTTCATCAAAATCGGTCCAGCCGTTTTCGAGTCCATTCGTAACATACACACATACTTACGATTTTTGAAAAGGGTGCGTGGCACCGCCCATTTTCACTCTGGCTGTATAGCCTATGTCACCCGCTAGATGATTTTGAATATTGTCTGAAAATTTCATCAAAATCGGTCCTGCCGTTTTCGAGTCCATTCGTAGCATACACACATACATACAAACATACATCCACTTCTAAATATATAGAAGATGTACAATTTTAAAAATAACCATCACCGATCTGATGGAATCTTTCGAACGAAATTTTGTTTGAAAATGGTCACGATTTGTAATCTCTGCACGGAAGGTACGAACCATGGTAATACAGTTTGTATTATACCTCTATCAAATTTAAGACCGATTAACCATTTTCAAAAACGACCATTCGAATCAAATTTTGATGAGAGTGGTCCTGGTATGTAAACTCTGTAGCCGAAAGTACCAAGCTTGGTAGTACGTCTTGTATGGGACTTTGTCCATATTCTATATACCAAATGTTGCTGAACTTAGTCAAGATTTGTAAAATTTTTTGCCGAATGTGGACACAGGTGACCCAGTTTCGGTCCACCCACATTTTGTGATATTTCCTTGGTTAATACAAGATATTGTTCCATTCCGATGAAAAGTGTACCGCCGGATCTTGCAAAACATAATTTAAATATTCAATTTATATGGGAGTTATATCAAAACATGGACCGATTTGTTAACATTTTCTATAGGCTACGTACTTGGTACAAGTCTAAGAAAGTTACTAAATTTTGCCCACATCGTGTGATATTTCTGGTCATATTTTGATTAAAGGCTTTAATCGGTCGACGGACATAGGTTCTTCCATTCATAGAGTGATTCTGAACTGATCTGTGTTAACTTTAGTGGTATTCTAGTCTAGTCGACTACATCTTGTATTCTAGTCGAATATTAATGCTTTTCTTAATCCAGATCCTAGTTCCTAGAAGACGACGAATGTCACATTGCAACTGATGAAAAAGACGCAGCACGTATGGCAACGAAACAGTCAGTTACAACGCGTGCTGCGAGTGAGCGGTACAAGAGGCTGAGAAGGGAGGAAAACCAACTATTTAAGCGGAAAAAATGGCAGTGAGAGTAGATCAAGAGTGAAAAGACCGAATTGTGCAGGCTGAATAATGAATCTCGAAAATTTTTCCAGTGGGTAAGAAGATCAAATTACGGGCCTAATAATGGGCTGCCCTCCTGCAAGGACGAGAGTGGCAATCTGGTGACTGATAGACAGTGTATGCTCAAAATGTGGAGAGACCACTTTTCAGCACTACTCTACTCAGATTCTTCCACTGAAGATCAGGAGGTAATGATACCAAGGCGTGATTAGAAGAACGGCGATCTCCCGCATTAAGAACAATAAAGCCGCTGATACGGATGGGCTACCCGCTGAACTGAACTTTTTAAGGCCGGTGGCGAAGTACTGCTAGCCCACATGCAGCAACTTATATGCCGTATATGGTTGGGGTAATCTATACCTGCCGATTGGAGTTTCAGTGTATTATGTCCTGTATTCAAAAAGGGTGATCCGTGTGTATGTTACAACTATCGCGGTATCAGTCTTTTATCCATCGCGTATAAGATCTTGTCGAGCGTGTTATGTGAAAGGCTAAAGCCAATTGTTGAAAACCTGATTGGACCTTATCAGTGTGGTTTTAGACCAGGCAAGTCCACGATTGACCAAATATTCACGCTACGCCAAATCCTGGAAAAGACCCACGAAAAGCAAATCGAAACATACCATCTTTTTGTCGATTACAAAACTGCTTCGATAACCCCATACAGGGGAAATTGTACGAAGCAATGTCTTAACTTGGGATTCTGGCAAAGCTGATCCGCCTCTGTAGAATGACGCTGACCAACACCAAATCTGCAGTGAAAGTGGGGAAAGACCTCACTGAACCATTCTGTACCAAGCGAGGACTGAGACAAGGCGACACACTTTCGTGCAATCTCTTCAACATCTTAATGGAGATAATAATGAGAAAAGCTGCAGTAAATACGAACAAGACCATTAACACGAAAAGCTATATGTTGCAGGCGTATGCTGACAACATAGACATCATCGGGCGAAATTTGCGAGAGGCTACTGCAGTATTTTCACGACTCGTAAAGGAATCAGCGAAGGTGGGTCTCGCTGTTAATGAGGGCAAAACGAAATTGATGGTGTCAACGACTAGAGAAACCTCTCGAATTGGTCCGCACTTGAACGTTGACAGCCAATTTAATTTTGAATTCCTTCACGGGATGTAATGGGAACCATTTATTTATTTTTAGATGAATTTGAACAAGGGCAACAACGTTTCCCATTACATCTTATGAAAGGATTATGGAGAGCTTCTCATAACCAGTGCCACTGTTTGGCACCTACAGTTTTTACACCGATTCCGAACGGTATTTTGAGAAGCTTTTTCATGGCTAAATACTCGATAATGTCGCCGTCACTATGCGAGGTGACCGCTGCTGAAAGAAATTTTTAAGGTGGTCAGAGCAGGGGTCGAACGAAGGATCTCATATGCAAGAGACGCGCACACTACCCATTGCACCACCGACGTCCTAAACGAAATAAGTATCATTATAAATAATGTGTGTTTTTTGGGAATGATACTTTATATTGGCAACACTGTTTTATCTGACAACCGCTTTGACATGAATAGACTCACGGCGTTACACCGTTTACAAGTTGTTCAAATTCATTTAGATAATGTTGGTTCAATTCGAGATATCATGGGGCATTACGTGCATTTTATGCAGCTCGTTATGGTCGTTGGTGGTGCAATGGTAGTGTGCGCTACTCTTGTATATGACTACATGGGGTTGATCCCTGCTCAGACCATCTTACATTTCTTCGGGCGGCGGTCACCTCGCTTAATGATGGTGACACTATCGAGTATTTAGCCATGAAAAAGCTTCTCAAAATACCGTTCGGAACAGATGTGAAACTGTAGGTAACAGTCAGTGAGTGCAAAACTAAAGCACGAACAGTTCACTAGTTGTGTCCAATACCTTCATGGGATGTAATGGGAAACCATTTTTTTTATAATTGATCATCATAGCGATTAAAATGAGAAACTATCTCTCAGTTTCGTAATACGCATGCGTGTGTTAATCCACAAGCCACCGTCGAAACACCTTTATATCCATAATATTGATTTATGGGCCGGTGGAATCAATCATTGGTCCACAAATCTTCAAAGGTGAAGAGGGTTACGTCAGAACAGTGTAAGGTACAGAGACATGAATACCAACTATTTCGTGCCTTAATGTTGTAGACATTTGGTTTCAGCAGGTCGGCGGCAAATGCCCCGCAGCGCGTGATAAAATTTATAGAATGAAAATTTTACGAACGACTAATTCCACGAAATGGGCCTGTTTACTGACCTACTCGTTTGTGCAATTGGACGCCATTAGATTATTTTCCATGGGGGTATGTAAAGTCCACACCAAAAAAAAAAGATACAATTCAGCACTTGGAAACCAATATTCGAAGCCTTATTGCCGAAATAGAGCCAGACTTACTGCGAAGATTGTGTGGAAATTGGACCTCCAGATTACGCCATATATGCCCGCCAGCAGCGACGTCCACATAATCAAAAATTAATGCCACAACATTATTTTTTTAATTAAAGCCCACTTCATGGATATTAAAACCATTTTCCTGTGTTTTCTTTCAATACAAAGTTTTCCGCCTCCAAAAAAACGCCCTTTAGTAAAGAGATCTCTTCTGAACTAGAAAAACTAACGATGTTTTACGACTATGAACACACATATCTAATGTTTCCAAATTACGAAACTCAAAATTTTCATTTTCCCTGTATTTTTTCCGTTGGCCTAAATCCTGCTAAATGGCAACTTTTTTCACTCCTTCAAAAGTGTTGGATTCAGGATGTGTATGCTGTATTTTATGATTATGACACATTCGTTTCCTCGAGCCCACTCCTCTCCAACTTTAATACCGATAGATATCATCATATAAAACTGTCATATAAACTTAAGTTATTACCGGACCCGCTAGCAATAATCATTTAAAGGAGAAAATTTAATAATATAAACGTTATGAGTGCGCGATTGATAAGCCATTCCATTCCATTTCATTTCATTTCCTTTATGGGACCCAAAATTACGATTCGAGTATTTCAAATAAAATTTACAATATGAAATCTTCTTAAATTCTTATGGGAAATAATATTTCGTGGCTAAATAAAATACAAAATATAATACAAAGATTTCTAAAGTGATTAGATTCCACGAGTCCTTGGTTTATGTGCCTAAGTCAATGGCTACAACCAGTCAAATGTTTTACACTTGATGTGTGGCACACATGGCGAAGTGAATTTCCATACATATGCATGGAGTAGTATCCTTCCGCTGCGATTCAAATATGGGTAAGGGTGAGAGTGAGGGTGGCGGAAGGGGAGAAGAACAAAATGATAATAGCAAATACATACATATGCAAATGAAATTTATTTTATAAATTACTCATATCATCGTATAATCCTTCCATAGCCAATGTCAAATGTGAACTTATATGCAACCACCACATACGTACTCATACATTTCAAATCATATTCCATCATTTGAGCACCGTGGATTGAAAGATGATTACCAACGTAGATTCTAGAACACAAATATTTTTTGTATAATCGAAGATGGACATCCGCTGTCCTGGTGATGAGAATTGTCATACGTCCCTTACATTAAATCAAGAAGGATAACGTCGATATCCCACTTACCGTTTTGTGACTCGATTATGACCCATTTTACACCAATAGCAGGTCTGTTCTTCGCTAAAACCGAAACTCGTGCTGAATGTAAATTTCCTCTGTGTTCTCTAATCTAATCTCCAATCTTGGTATTGTATCACCTGAGATGTGTTGAAGTCCAAAAAAATTGGGACAATGGTAGAGGAAGTGTTTCCCCGTTTGAATTAAACACCCCGCACGGCTTTCATCACCTCGTTCTATTTCATACTGGGCACTAATTTAATTTTGAAGTGGTAGATGAATTTGTCTACCTTGGATCCGCCGTGAACAGGGAGCCTGGAGATAGATAGGAGAATTGTGCTTGCAAATAGATGTAATTTTGGGCTCAGCAAGCAGTTTAGGAACAAAGCCCTCTCTCGACGGACAAAAGTCCAGCTATATCAGACTCTCATTTTACCTGTCTTGACATATGGCTCCGAAACTTGGGAGTTTTCGAGAGAAAAATTCTCCGTAAAATATATGGGCCTGTTAGGGAAAACGGCGAGTACCGACGTAAGCTTGTAGTATGAATTTTTCATACATAAGTAAATTCATATTGTTTGACTATTCTCTATTGTGAATTCCTAGTAAAATCGTTAAGTAAAGGCGATCTTATTGATTTTACCGGGTCATATTTTTCTCAGTGTACCTACGTACCTACAATTGGTTCAGCAGAGGCCGCCGCCGATATTATCTGTTCGGCTCCACTCTCTGCTCATGGGATCTTTAAAGAATTAGAGGTACGATATCCTTGAAGTTATTACATGTTGTATATTTATAGACCTGGGTTAAAATCCACACCACATTGGCAGAGCTAGCCTATTAATATTTATATACCTTAAGCCCATTTTTTTTCGTATTTGCACATCTCTTAATAAACATCTGAATAGCCCGAGCGTAACACAAATGACCGTCGGTGGTGCAGTGGTTAGTGTGCACGCCTCTTGTACAGGAGATCCTGGGTTCGATTCCAGCTCCGACCACCTTCAAATTTCTTTCGACGACGGTCACCTCGCTTAGTGACGGCGACACTGTCGAGTACTTAGCCATGAAAAAGCTTCTCAAAATACCGGTCGGAACCGGTGTAAAACTGTAGGTCCCAATCAGTGAGTATAACACTATAAAGCGCACAGCTCACTGGTTGTGAGAAGCTCTCCCAAATTCCTTCATGGGATGTAATGGGAGACCATTTTTTTTTTTATATTAATCATGTAATAATAAAGCCTTTCCAACCACTGTCCTTCAGTGTTGCGATGAAGTAATCGTTAAAAGTATTTGCTTATATTTGCATATATACACTATTAAAGACTATGGCTGTGCACTCATATGTCACCATAGATCCTTGTTTAACCCCTAAGAAAACGACGATGCTGATGATGATGATGATGATGATGCTCATTATAACCATAAGCCGTCGTAGTGTGCATTGGGTGGTATCAGTCAGTGCTATGGATGAATGTGGCCACATACACCACACTAAGTCATAAATATGAAAATACACAAACCAAAATTCTTCCGTAGCAATTCATACGTTCAAAATTCACTTCGATTTCTCGCTGCCAAATGTCAAGTGACGATAAAGGATTTCAATTTCATTGGTGGTCTTGTGTAAGGCATAGTTATCCTTATCCTCCTCTCCCTAACTACAACAGTAGATCACATAGATTTGCTCAATTTGAAATAGTTCCAGTTTTGCAATGATGAGTTTTGGTCGTCTTTTTACGTCAGGATTCAAATTGGTTACATGTATACCATACATTTGCATGTAGAATTCTGTATAACATGTGAAAGTGTTTTCTTAGGTTTTTTTTTTTGTTGGCATATAAAATTAAGGATTCTTCGCCTCATGGTAGTTGTAATTTTCAATTGTGGTGGAGGATTTGCCTTTCCTCTGATTTGCGTGTTGTGGTACCAGGGAATATATTGGACTTTATCGAATGCCAAGAGCCACAATGATCTAAGTGGCATTATAAAATTGCATGTAACTTATATCCCTTATAGAAGATAAATTTTAAAGTTATATCAAATTACTTCAATTGATTGTAGTATGACACCAAGGTTTTGATAGAGATTCATCATTAGAACTAAGCAAATGTACAATTACAATTACTAACAGTAAATGGGTCAAGGTGGACCACATTGAGTTTCGGTGTCTAATATCAAAACCCTGTTCCAAATCTGCGAAAGGTAGTTACAGGGGGGGGGGGGGTGTAACTCAATTATCCGGAACGCGTTTACGTTGTCGGCAGACGAATGGACAGTTCTGAAACCCGCTTGACCCCTGCGCACACTTTCCACTACCATTGCCAAACTCTGCTATAGTAGTGAGCAAGGTAATACTCCTCCCGGTTTTGCAGGGTTAAATCATCCTTTTTGTCAACCACTCCCTTTCCACTCTGTGTGGATTTGGTGGCTTATCCATGCATACTTTTGATGATCGGTGTAATTAAATCTGCTAATGTTGATACACCATGCTCCGCTGGAATGTTATCAGGATAAGATGATTTCTGACACTTAATTTTTTTCCGTGCCGCCTCGATTTCGACTCGTGTTCCATTGGAGTGCCCCTTCTTGGGTTGCGAAGTGAGGAGGCCGCCGAATGAGCACACCGATTTTCAACATTTGGAAGTGTGAACTGTGCTGTAAAGAATTAACACTACCTCTCTACTCGATGATCTGGTGATGTTATCTATATGCCACCATTTGCTTTTAAAGATGCAGTACTTCTGATGTTGTCGTTCAGATTTTTTATTGGAGAGTATACAATACGGAGGTTACCTATATTATATAGTTTCCGTAATAGGAAGGGACCATGTACCCCACTCTATATGCCGATTGCCGATAGTATCTTCTTAATTGTCTTTTCAATGTTGGTGTCGTGGACAGAGTACTCATAATGCGATGATATTCACAATTCCATATATCGGTTTAGGATTCTGTACTAATATAAGATTAATTTGTACACTTTTTCTCGGATTTTTTGGGGCTTCTCTCTTGGGGCTTTTTGGAAAGGTGTTTAAGAGACCTTTCAGAATCATTAAAAAAATTTAAAAAAAAGTGAAATCGCCTAGATACGGGTTTTCAAAAAAAATTTGGAAAAAAGACGTAAGAACGTGCACATAACCTAAATTTTCTCATCCAGATGGCAGATAACTTGTTTTACTGAAATGCAAAAATAAATTTTTTTTTTTGGAAGCGAAATAACAGCACACATTTATTTTAATTTTTTTTAATGATTGTGAAAGGTCTCTTAGAGGCCTTTCCAACGAGCCCAAAAAAATTCGACCACTGGTTCAAAACTTACCAATTTTACCCTAGTACCCTCCGACCACCAATCCGAAAATGTTCAAACCGCTGCCATTTCGCCGACTTTCATTTTCGGGGATGGACATATTTTCATGAAATGTGGAAAGGAATACGCTGGTGAAATTTGTCCAGTCGTGACTTAACCACCCTGCATATTCATACAATATTGATATGAATGAGTTATGGAGATGGTCTGTATTGTATTTGACCACTATGAGTTGATGGCCGCTATCAATATAATCACAAAGACTAGATTTGCCATCCAGCAAGGAACCCAAAATCGTCTTGTTGCCTAGTATAGGGTTTTCCCATATGGCCTTGACAATTTTTTTTTAAATAAAACGCAAACCATTTGAGATATTTCCAAAACTTTATGATCGACTTGAAATACAATCAAAACATTTATGAATGGAACTCGACTTCGTTCAAATGGCCACCGCGGGCACGTCGGCAGCGGTCGATTCGTTGGACTCAATTTTCGATGACTCGGTCACGCATTTCGGCTGTAACGGCAGCTATTTCGCGTTCAATGTTGGCTCTGAGTTCTTCCAACGTCGTCGGCTTGTTGGCATAGACCAATGATTTGACGTAGCCCCAAAGAAAAAACTCTAGCGGTGTTAAATCGCACGAACGAGGCGGCCAATTGACTGGTCCATTTCTTGAGATAACACGCTCACCAAACTTAATTCTTCAATAAATCGATTGTAACGGGCGCAGTGTGGCTTGTGGCACCATCCTGTTGAAGCCACGTGTCGTCCAAGTCCACGTTTTCCAATTCGGGCCAAAAATAATCGGTAATGAAATATATGGTCCAATGACGCCGCCGGCATGCAAACCGCACCAATCAGTTTTTTTTTTCGTTGATGAAGTGGTGATTGATGAAGCACATGTGGATTTTCATCAAACCAATAACGCATATTTTGCTTACTGACGAACCCATTGAGCCAAAAGTGAGCTTCGTCACTGAAGATGATTTTGCGATGAAATTCATCATCTTGGCGCATCTTTTCCAGAGCCCAATCGGAGAACGTATCTCGCGTTAAATAGCCCATCGGCTTCAATTCTTGACTCAGTTTGATCTTGTAGGGTGTAAACCAAGATCTTTACGCAAAATTCGCCATAAAGTGGTCTTGGCGATGCCCAGTTCTTGAGATCGCGCGCGGAATCGACTGATTTGAATCGTTTGCTACGGACACCTGAACGGCAGCGATATTTTCGTCACTTCGACCAACCCATTGTCTCACATCACACAATGAATATGTAGACTCAAATTTTTGCACTAAACTTGTTATTGCTTGTTTACTACGGCGAGAATAACGACCGAAAATGGGAGTTAACGCTCTTAAAGTTGCGGTCACCGACTCCGAATATCGGTCGCACATATTCATAATTTGCATACGTTGTTCGTTCGTGTACTTTACCATGATGAAAATGTTGATTTTGTCCACAACCCCTCCGCGTTGTCAAGCACTGAGTGCAGCCTGAAATCCACTCGGATACAGCTTTTTGACGAGCAACCCAATAGAAACGTTAAGTTAGTTTCTCCATAGTTGTGCCTTTGCCGAGGTGTATATCACTCGAGCCATTATGAGACTCTGCAATTGTCTCTTTCACTGTCAAAGCAGGAGCCATAATTAGATTTTTCTCTCTTTTACCATCTTCACTTTCCCAGACAGGATATACACAACCATCAAGCAATCTCAGGCTATTCATCTGGGCCTAATACGATTTCAAAACTGGGTTTTCTGAAGCTATTTCATTCCGGGTTAATCGTGTATCCTTTTCGTTTGCTAAAATACCTTTTGCCAGTACAGAATCATCTGTGATGTGAACCAATCGTCGACCGCTTTAATTCGCACAGATCAGATGTCTATAATTTGCTACTTGCTCTCAGCTCTCGTCCGATATCATGCGTCGTGGCTGGAGATCTTGGTCGCGGATCTCTACGGCCCCGCCCGCGTCGATCATAAATCGCTCTAAAAAATTTGGGGCTTTGCAGTATATGCCGTCAGCACCAATTGTTCCACATCCGTTGAGAAATCATGTAGTGATTCGTTGTGCTTCTACACACGTCCGCTTAATTTATTTCGTGTGATCGCCACCATACTTGCGTTGTAGCGCAGCCAGTATTTCCTCGTACTTGTTTCCAGAACTGACGGGAAGGCTCTGAACTGCTGCGCTGCCTTCCAGTGCCAAAATCAGCTCTATGACTTTGTGGTTGCTGTTCCACATGTTGTTTATCGCAACCATTTCAAATTGGAATTTGAAAACATCGAATAGGGTAGAGCCATCAAAACTCGTGCATTTCAGTCTACTAGAAAATTTAGAAATTATCCGGACTGGCCCCTCTTATAATTGCCGATGCTTAATCATAGCTTTCATCAACGTCTGTTTTTAGTGTCTGCTTGTCTTCTTTGAAATGCTATTCAATTTGCTCGAACTGCTCAAGTTTCTGGAACTTCCGTTCGACCTTTTCGAATTTATTACAGCAGATATTACCCTAAATTTTCATGCCCAGACCATCAAGAGCTTCCGATTCATCAATATCTACACCACGAAAAAACCGGCGCAATTGGGCAACCCTAGTAGAAGAGAACCAAAAAAGTCGATGCGATTCACTCAAACGCATTTCTTTCCGGCGTCAGAACTTGATTATTTCACACTTTTTACATACTTTATGTAATTTTATTTAAATATGGTTGGAATTCCTATACATAGTTAGATGCAATAACATCATCAGAAAACTGCTCAAGTATTGAAATATTCAACGAAGAGAGTCAGAGAGAGAGAGAGCAGAGAAACGACGCGCTTCACTCGTTTTCTTTGTTGGCATTCCACTCCATGAGTAAATTTTCTTCTCTATACCATAGTTGCTTTATGCTTCTCTATACCATAGTTGCTTTATGGAATATAATTGTGCGAAAGTATGCAACACTGGGTCTTATGTGGATTAATCTCGAGTGGGTTCGACCGACCCTACTCTGAAATCAACTGCATATGGAGGCTAAGTGAATGGCTCATCCTTTGTATCTTTTCCTATAACTCGGAAAGACTAGGCCGACGGGCAAAATACGAGTGACATGCATACATATTAGTGATGTGCGGTTTCGTTTATTTTAAGAACCGGTTCTGTCGAGTCCGGTTCCGAGAAAAACCGGTTGTTTGGACCGGTTCCGGTTATCAACAAATTGCTGTCCTTAGAGGCTTAAGTAAAATATCTTATAATACGAATATAAAATTTAAAAAAATACATATTTTCGTACCCACACCCAAAGGTTAACACTTTTGGTTCTTTTGAAAACGAGTCCACTTAGTCAAAACCAGTTTTGCGGTTCTTTTCAACCCGGGGCCCTTGCGGTACCCCCAATTTAATGTATAGTCATCGCGTGAGATTCCATCTATAACAACACGAACAAATCGAGAGAAGTTACTACCCAAGCCGAGAGCTTTAATTTTCAATATGTATGCGTCGTGCCAGACTGTCAAAGGCCTAGGAAATGCTCTTAATCACTAAGAACGCCAACAGATCTCCTGTAGAACGGTTTCTGCAGAAGCCATACTTTCGACCACCGAGTAGACGGTTGAATTCGAGATAATTCAAGAGATGGTATTTAATATTGTTCTCCATCACCTTCGAGAGCATGGTACCAATTACAATTGGTCGGTAGTTGTGTTATTAGATTCTCCATTTTTTGGGAATCGAAGCGAAGGGTAAATACCCGCACGGTGTGAGAGTTTGAAAAGATGGCGTACTGAGCGAGTCAGCGTTGAAGAGCACGTTTTTAGAACAACTGCTGGAATTCCTGCATTTTTCAACAACGCATTCAAGTCTTCCGTGAATTTTGGAACACTCTTCACAAACGTAAACAAACTTCCACAAATTACAACGAAGGGATTTAGATTGCCCTAATTACAGTTACGGACCTACAGTTTAACGCCGATTTCGAACGGCTATGGTTTAAGGAGTTTTTATCATGGAAAATTAATCCATAGTGTACGCTGTCATAAAGTGTGATGCACTGAGCGGTGCTAGAAACCTCGTACTCAAAAAAGAAATGGCTTCCCATTACATTCCATGAAGGGACTGTTGAGAACTTCTCACAATCAGAGAACTGTGCGCTTTCTAGATTTAACACTCTGTTACTCACGAACTTGAAAATTACGGGCAAAAAATATCCAATTTTCGATATTTATCACTATTCCATATTAAACACAAAAAAAGTAAATATAACATTTTTTAACAATTGCGCCAATTTCTTAAAATCCACTGCCAATTTCATGCGAAAGCGTTGCAATACTACTTCTCTGCTCTCAAGGATTTGATTTATGCATTTTTGTGTTCAAGCCAAAATTTCAATTGGATTCGAAATGAAATGAAACGAAGAAACCACCAAAAAATTCTATAAATGCAGCCAATGATGCATAGTTCCTGCAATTTATCAAAATAAACTATGATAAAGTGTATTACGAAATCAAAAAAAAAAATTAAATGAAATAAATCAATTTAAAGAAATTAATATTAAAAAAGAAAAACTCCGACGAGGATGGGATTCGAACCCACGCGTGCAGAGCACATTGGATTAGCAGTCCAACGCCTTAACCACTCGGCCACCTCGTCACATGCCGGCCGTGCGCCAAACGCTTGTGATTAACAGTGGGCCTCAAACTCATACGTCAATGATTTTTTTTGTGATTTTATTTTTAAATTTTATTGTTGTTTGTAGTTAACTAGTGATGTTTTTTATTTGAAATCGAGTGCTATTGACTGCTATTCTTAAAACTTATCTGCCCAATAGCAACAATCAGGGATGATGTGTGCCATTGTTGAGGAGGTATGGGCAATGCAATTCAAATTGTACTTTTTTTAGTACTGGGCATATAGTATCGAATTATATATGCCCTCACTCTAAAGGAAATATTTGTAGTTTATACAAATAATAGTGACGCCGAACATTCAGGTTCCAAAACTAGAGGACGTCAAACCAGAAAGCGTCGATAAAGTCCGTGTAATGATATGGAGGAGCAGAAAATGTAAGTGCTTGAGGTTGCTGAAGCTATAGGCGTCTCAACGGACCGAGTCACATCACATTTTACATGAATATTTGGATGTGAAAAAGTTGTCCGCGAGAAGGGTGCCGCGAATACTCACACTCAACCAAAAGCGCAACCGCCTCACCACTTCAAAGTAGTGGTTGGCAATTTTCAACAGCAACCCGAAGTAGTTTTTGCATGGTGTTCTAACCGTGGACAAAACATGGATCGATCACAACACTCCAGAAACCAAGGAACAGTCAAATCAGAGTACTCCTCCAAGTGAACGTGCACCAAAGAAGTTTTAAGGTGAGTCTGTCGGTTAGCGACAGTTTTCTGGGATGGATGCGATAACATTCACATCAAATAGCTCGAAATGGGTATTATTCACTGCTGCTTTGATTTGAAGCAAAAACGACCGCATTAGGCGTAGCCAAAGGTTTTCTTCCACCATGACAACGATCAGGCGCACAGGTCTGCAGTCGCCATATACTCAGAGACCAATTGAATCTAAGTCCACAAAACATAAAGTGGAGACAACTCGAAAACAAGTTTGCGACGTCTGTGAATTGTTCTACAAAAGTAATAAATACTTCATAAATAAATACTACCCTGAACAAAAAATTGATCATCAGCACAATGAAATATTTTCATCAATAGTTCAACATTAAATTGATGTAACATTTCATTGATACAATGAACAACAAACAAACAACAATGGTGTCCCATAACATCCCATGAAGGGATTGAGGAGAGCTTCTCACAATCAGTGAGATGTGCGCTTTCTAGTTTTACGCTCACTGATTGGGACCGACAGTTTTACACCGGTTCCGAACGGTATTTTGAGAAGCTTTTTCATGGCTAAGTACACGATAGGGGCCACAATACAATGAACATTTTCCTTAAATTAACGATTATGTTTTTTCCAAATTTTTTCACCATCACGGAATTGAAGATTTTTTACATCATTTTGATAAATTCAGGGAAACTTATATTTTATTTACTTTTAATTTTTATTTTTTTTAAATTCCTACACAATTAGGTCCTTAGTCCCCTATTTCTTTACTAAATTGTCTAAATTGTAGTAAAGAATTGTGAAACTCAATTTATACGTTGTTGTACGGCGTCAGACAGCACGAATTCCAATCGTCTTTCCTTTCTGCTTGTGACGTTTATTGCGCCCAAAATGTATCTATTCCAAGTGGTAGCATTATAATAGCTGAAATATTTTTTGTTCATATTGTTGTGGTCAAAGAGAAATTTAGAATAGAGTATTTTATTCTCTCATCTGACGTTTCATTTCACTCTTTGTCGTAGGTTTGTGCAAATGTGAGCCATTCAACGAAAATTAGCTAACACCAGATGAAGTTACAAAACTGTTGACTTAACTTTTTCATTTTGTTTTAGAATTTTGCAGTTTTTTGTTGACTTTTATCGTTGGTATACATTTGTATTGTATTTAACAGAACTATTTTGCCACAGCAACACGAAATGCCGTTGGTGTTGTCTTGTTCGATGTTTTGAGCGAATGCCTCTATCTGGTGTTATTCAACCCATGCTTTCCACCATCCAATGTTTACTTGTAAACATTCCAATGAAGGTACGAATATTATGAGAATAAACTACTCTATTCTAAATTCCTCTATAGTTGTGCTTCCAAGTTGTCAAATTCAAAAATAGGTTGGAAATCGATGAGCTTTTACATCAGTACAATACACGAATTGGCCGTCGGCCGTCGGTGGTGTTATCGGTGGTGCAATGGTTAGTGTGCGCTGCTCTTGTACATGAGATCCTGGGTTCAAACCCTGCTCTAACTACCTCAAAATTTCTTTCGGCGGCGGTCACCTCGAATAGTGACGGCGACACTATTGAGTATATAGCCATGAAAAAGCTTCTCAAAATACCGTTCGGAATCGGTGTAAAACTGTAGGTCCCAATCAGTGAGTGAAAACTGGAGAGCGCACAGCTCAGTGATTGTGAGAAGTTCTCCCCTGTCCCTTCATGGTTTTTTTTCTGTGTTCTCCTTAATTGTGATGATAATAGATAAGAAGTTTTAAAATATGAGGAGATTAATGTTTTAGTTCTAAAACTTGAAAATCTCAAAATTGTTAAAAAGTACTTCGGTGAATTCGATCTGATCTAAGTAAGCACATTCATAGGTGTTGTTTTCAAAAATATACAAACAAAAAAGAGAAAACGAAACGACATCGAAAAGAGAAACATGTTTTGTAAATTTATTGTTGTTTCGAATATTGGCCTTAACTGTGGCTAACACTGCCCATTCTGGTGACGCTTTTCAACATTTTGATTGGTATGTATTTGGAAGATGACGCTACAAATGCCAGCGTTCAATTCCAAAGGAAAAAGTCTAGAGGTGTGGCAGCACATGATCACCGGTTCGGGGCGTGATATTAACTGTTCCCCAAATTGTTTTCGTTATAATGTCAATGCTATCACAGATTATATGCCAAGTAACGCCGCGTTGTTGCAGCCAAATGTCGTCGACATCACGTGCTATTGAGAGCGGCGCCGAATCGAGTCATCGCGGTTATCATGTACACACTCTCAGCTAAAATAAATAAATATTTTCCCATTACATCCCATGAAGGGATAGGCGACAGCTTCTCACAATCGCTGAGCTCTGCGCTTTCCATTTTTCTCTCACTGGTTGGGACCTACAGTTTCACACCCGTTCGGTTTTTGAGAATCGATTTCATAGCTTATTACTCGAAAGTGTGGCCGTCAATAAGCGAGGTGGCCGTCGTCGAAAGAAGTGTAAGGTGATCAGAGCAGGGATATAACCCATGTTCTCTCGCACAACAGTTGCGCTCAGTAACCGTTGCACCACCGACTCTATCTGGTCGAGATGTAGCCTATCTGGTCTAGCATTATCTTTAATGAAAATAAATAGAGATAATATCGAATTCTGCTTTCGTTAGGCTGATTATGTGGACCATAAGTTGCTGAAATCTCTCGAAACACATTCGTCGTTGAACACTGTCCTTTATAATTTGTATTGTGAAGACAGTAAATTCGGCAACTAATTTGATGTAAGCAAATAATTCGGTGAAGTTTCGTTGTAATTTGTGGAAAAGGAGCAGAACATAATCGCAAAAGACCGAACAATTCACACGAATATGACAGCTAATACATATTCTCAATTGTATTGTCTCGTGTAAGCGCAGGGCAAACATGTTGGACTATCCAACAATACAATACTACAATAATTCCCAGTAAAAATTTGCAAGAATTTACTTTTGAGAGAGAAAGAACGATTTTACTCTCTTCATGAAAATTTGCACAAAAATTACGCGAACGACTTTCAGTAAAAATTTGCAAACAAACAACTGAGGTAGTTTTATCCTTTGCTGCACACATTTTGGCTTATAGTTACATTACATATACTCGTACACAGTTGTCTAATTATGGCGTCGTCGGTTCACCAGAATTTGCTGAATGGTACTACATATTATTGCTTTCCATTTTCTTTCTAAATTTCAGCGACATTTTAAATAAAATAGTAAAATAATCACTTGTACTTTTTTCGGCCGTTGTTAATTTATTTTGTGTTTTTTTTTTGTTTACATAAAACAGCTGATTTTTTGTTGGCTAAAATTTCTCCAACCAAAATTTGCAAGATCTCTAACGTCGAACTGTCAAAATTATCGCTCGCTGGCTCTCATTTACTGGACGTTGGAGTAAACGAACAGGATCCAGTACAAAATTTGCACAAATTTTCGAGTATTCGAAAAGAGCTAATAATAATACTAAGGTAGAAAAACACGTACTTTTTAAGTACTAAAGTAACACTTTATCAACCCTGGTAACTGTGCTGCAATAACAACAAAGCTAACAAATTATGAACTATCATCGCTATGCCTTTTTTCTTCTTCTTTTAAACATTTGTTTGCGCTAACACAGACGAAATTGTATTCGTTCTACTTTAGGTTGAGTAGTACATTCTATTTTTAGATTTCTGTGTCTTTTAATTAACGAAATTTATTGTTGTTTAATTATGATTCGGGTGTGTGAATTAGGGTGATCGTTGTTTTGTCGTATTGAAAATTCTTAAGGGTTCACCCCTAAATCCCTCATCAGACAAGCTATAAGATCCGCGTAAACTCTCTTTTGAGTTAAGAGAAGAGGAGTCGCAGAACAACACGTGCCTTTTTGATTATTTCAAAATGTTGGGAAATCCTAGATTAATTTTTTTCATCATAAAATTAATCTTTAGTTATAATCTCTAGTCTATGAGAAGAGAAGAAAAATTATGCAATTAAGATTTTTTCCAATAGAACTTAACCAAATTCATGCAGACATCAAAAACCATTTTGTAAAAATGGAAAAAGTCACGTTTTGTTCTGCGACTCCTCAGACATGAAAATGAGTATTTAACGTTTGATTTGCACTAAACTAAACATCTGCATGAACGCAGGAAAACCTACCCATGAGACATTCAAAGAAATTAATGGCATATATTCTTCATTCACTTCAATTTCAACGAGAAGCAATGAGTTAGTGCAAAATATACTTATACATAGCTTGTTCAGCAAACTTTTTTGTTTAGGCAGACGTGCGATTGCTACCCAGGAGATCTAAGTAGTTTATATTCGAGTTTTCGTTTTTTTTCGTCAGGGAGTAAAAGCTCATTTTACTCGCTGCCCTTATGTCAAAGTACATTGTTGTCGATGCGTTATTTTTGGTGATTTCAAGCTTTTTCTATTGGGAAATACCCAACTTTTGCAAAATAAAGGCAACCCTGTCGTACAAGCTGTTTTAGTGAATTCAGCTGATTTCTGACAAATTAAACATAATCAAAGAGCAATTTAAACTGTTAAAGATGTATTAATGGAGCTTATTTAACCAATTACCAAACTAGAACCAATTGCCCTATAATTAACTATATTCAACGAAGATAAAAAAAGAAAAAGGGCGCTGGTCCATATTTTCCGAAATATACGCCTCCAAAGCTTGCATGTATAATCGGGCGTAAGTCAGCCACTTATTATCCGATCTGGTTGAAATGGGTATCGTTACGAGGGTCTTTCTAAACTCTATAAATATGTGTACAAACATATTTATTGTTATTAACCCATTGGGGGACTAATTAGAAAAAAAATTTTCAACCTCACTTTATTGATAAAACTTTATTTTTCCCAAAAAAAAAATCACCCATTATACAAACTCATTTTTTTGGTAGGTTCCGATAATAGACAAGACCTTAACCCTTTTTGTTTAAGGTATAATCATAGTATTTTTATTTACAGTATTTTTGTACAATAATGCTTCATGCGTGAAGGGCCTTCGACCGGAATTAGAGATTTTCTCCAAAACCGACTTCGCAGCTTCCGCATAGTACTTTCCTATTAAATCGCGCGATATTTGGGAAATAATTTTTTAATTTTGACGAAAAAAAAACTCCAAGTTTATTTCAAAACTTTGAACGTAAATTTCTCTGGTCTTTGAAGGGTTATTATGAGTATTATACCTTCAATAAAAGGTAAAGTCTTGCGTATTATTGAAGAGTACCAAAAAATAAGTGTAAAGGGGCTTTTTATTTAAATACAATTTTATCAAACAAGTGACGTTAAAAAATCGTTTTTTTAATTAGTCCACCAATGGGTTAATAAAAATAAATGTGTTTGTGCACAGTACCTCGTTTCTGTAGTACTCGAATCGAAAAGTTTTTACTTGAAACATATGAATTGAAACAAAAACGCTACGAATCGGTACAAAAAATCGCTTCTCACATGTGATTTTTTCTACAATATTTGTTTTGCAAAATCTTTCCGTGACGTACTGCTTTTTTCATGCTTATTGGAAAAATGGGAAAAAACTGTCTCTAAAAAGTAGGGCATCGAAAAATTTTAAATTATAAACGTCAAAAATACTCACAATTTAAAACGGTACAAGATTTTGATATAGTTTCTACAAGAAGGCTTTTTAAGAAATTAAGAATTTATATTTTAAGTGGAGAAGATAAGAACTATATATTTTTTGTTATGTATTTCAATTAATTTTTCCTAAATATTACAGAAAAATCAAAAAAAAACAGCAGACAGTTGTCCGAGGCCTTCGGCCACGGACTGTCCCTGCAGGCTGTGTCAGAGACGCGGCCATTAAGTTTAACGTAGAATACGCCATCCGATAAGACAGAAAACATATATAACAATAAATGATAAATAACATAAGCAAATTAATTTATTTATTTGATAGTTACTTTTGATAATATAAATAAGCTTATGGTAGGAAAAATAGCAGCATTGTTATTTTAATTAATTTTTTCATATATTTTTTATAATTATATATCCATGTTAAATTCAAATTCACATTTAACATTTTGTTTCACTTAAATACAAAAGTAAATATACGAAATTTCAATATTTCATCAATCAAAACAACAGCCGAAGGTTTATGTCCACACTGAAACAGCAGCATAGTTTGTGTTCACGCTACAAACTCAAACACTCAACCAAACACCACACATATGTTTGAGTGTATGTGTTTAAACAATTTTCATTTGAGAAATTTAAATATTAGGAAGATATCAACCAATATGAAATGTATATCAAACGAAAGATAACATCTTCACTTACCTACAAAAAAATTTTTAAAAAAAGTCATCTCGCCGTTTCCTCACAATCAATGAAATAAAGATTACAACAATAACAATCTGACATGACTCCCTATACCGTAAGGTAAGACGTATTCTACGCCAAAAACAACAAGAAACAATAGTTGAATATATGTACATATGTTAACTAATTTGGAATTTGCAAAATACAGTTTGAGGGTTAAATTCCAACACAAATTGTACGGAGCAGTGGGAATTCCTTAAAACAACTTCTGTTTGTTGTTATTTTTCGCACTAACTTATTTTGTTTGTTTATATTTCTTTTACTACTTGACAGCTTCCTGGGAATATTCCAATAAAAACGTCATCAGTGTTGCCTCTTTTCGCATTGATATACAGAAACACTTTTTTTTCTCACAAATCGAGAAACGATGAAATTTTTTATTTCATGCTTAATGTGGAAACTTTTTCGATTCGTAAATTACAGAAACGAGGTACAGATTTATTGAGTCTAGAAATACCTTTATAATGATACCCATTTCAACTTGATCGGAATATAAATTCGATTATATACTCAAGCTTTAAAGACCTATTTCTCAAGAAGTTCAAACTATGGCGGGAAGAAGAACTTTTTGGACTCAGCGCAGAAGCTTTTGCCAGTGGTGAAATTTTGGTGTAGATCAGACAGTTGGTGCTAACGTAAATGTATGCAGAATATTGTATTTTCTGTGAAATGTTACAACTCAACGATTGTTATTTTCTGATTGTCTAATTTGACATTTTGTCAAAATTTTTCAGCAAAACCAGGGGGATTCTATGGCACAGCTGATCGAAAAGGTACTAGGCCGATGATGGAGAATGAGAGAGCAAAGAAGCCAGGAACTAATTTTAAATATTGTTTATTGATACTAATGACAGCTACATTATGTTTTATGTTGTTTGCATTGAACGAAAATACGCATTCCCTTTGACTTCTGTCCGTTTTATTTCGAACGAAAGTGTAAAATTGGTAACATACAGCAGCAAATAAAACTCTATGAAATGGAGAAGAGGCATCGAAGAGAGTAATGGAAACTCTTAAGTATTACTCTATGGCAAAACCAAAGCTCATTTTGTTTATACTCAAAATAAAGAACAAAATCAAAAACTTAAATTCGTTCGTCATTTGACGTGCGATGAGTGAAAAAATACATTAAAAAAACAGGCTATTAATTGCTTAAAGTATGAAAACATCCGTCTCGTTTAACTTGTAGCATTTACATAAAGCACGATACACACTCGGCTCCACTCATGAATTTGTTTGCTTCTGTATGAATGAATGTTGTACGCGTACGAAGTTCAGCAGAGTTTGCTGCTCCTTTTTTTTTAGAAAAAAGAGCCAGGAGCTTTTTGGCTCTTTTTGTAAATAATTGTCCATCCCCGTTTATCATTATATCCCAAGAAGGGATTGGGGATAAACTGCGACTTAAGTAAGCACTTTTCGATGTATGGCTTATATTTGATGTTTATGTATTAGTTATTATGCACTTTTATCGTGGATGATTTTTTATTTATTCGGCCCTTTTTATTGGTACGTTTTTATTTTACTAGTTAAGCTTAAGACCATCTATATCACTATATAGCTTTTTAAAAGAGAAGATGTTTTGCAAATGCATCCTAATGATTCCTGGCAAACCGTATATGTAGTTATTTCAGATCTAGCCGCAAATCTTCTTCTTATGCGTTTTCGTTAATGTAGAACCGGGATCTTTTACGACTTTAGCTAAATAAATTCTAAGCGGTTTATAATTTTGGTTTGCAATCTTAGGCGCAACTTTTGACTGGTTATTTAAAGTGGTAATCAGTTGATATTGATTTATGTTTGATCTGACTTTAAATACGAAAAGAGTTTTGTCAATTAATCTTACTACCATGTGGAAACAGTGGAAAATGCTACGAAAAATAACCGGTATTCATAGATTTCTCGGCTAATCGTTACGATGCTTCAAACTGACGCCATTTGCAAAACATAAGTGAAGTGATAAAATACAAAATATTTAATAAAATTGAAGGATATTTGAGCAGAATTCAATTTCTAACTGCACTACGAGTTAAATGATACGTTTTTATTGTTATTTCAACTAGGCTGGTGATTATAATTATTCACATTAACAATTAAAGAAACTTTGTGTGTGTTGTTTTCTGTCAAAATCATATGGTCACTTGATCATAGTTTAAATGCCCAACTTCGGATGTTTAAACAGCAATTAACTATTAACCTAAAAAGTGAATTCACAGTGTAAATTATGTTTGATCGTTGATAAAAGATGATTTTCCACTCAAAAATTAGGCCTTAGACTATATTTTAATTCTTTCCTCAATTTAATTGTTCTTTTTAACGTCTTTAAAACGAACCTGATGATGAAACGTCGAAGAATTTTCAAATAAGTTAACTTTTTAACCCAATTTTTCCAGGTCACGGTGAAGAAATTGGGCTGACTCTTGTGGAGAGAATTGTAGCATACACATTTCTTGATAAATTGGAAATACTTTACTCTAATCAACAAAAATTTAATTTATATCCACATTATGGATGTAAAAGTAAAACATTTTACCATTATTTTTTAAATTTTTTAACTTATGCGTATACAAATTGAAGCAAATGGATACTCGTTTAATCAAACATCTGTTTTTCAATACAACAAGCATCATCACAATCAATCACAGAAAGAACTATTAAATGAGGAAAGAGTTACAATATCGTCTAAGGATACAATGAAAACATTTGGGAATGCTGAGGGTTTCTTGAAGTAAAATCAAAAATAAAGCACTGCCCTGCAGCTGTAATCTTCTTTGGCATCAGGGTTTCTGATATCATCTCCATGTACTTTAATATTTGTTTGGTTTGGTTCAGAACCTAAATCCACTGTCGCACAAATATATTGATTGACACTCCCTTCTTGATTTTTGGACTTTCCCCACAGTTTCTTAAAAAATCAGTAAAAACTCTTGCTATTTATTTTCTGTGTTGTATTTGTGAAATGAATGAAATATGATTATATCTTGGATATATATAGAAAATATTCGAAATATGGCACTATCACTACGCTTTATGAAACATCGCCTTAATATATGATATTTGTCTTTCAATCTTTGTACAAAATTTAACTTTTCTTTTTTATGTATGGTCAGGACAATTGACAAATTGTTCCCAAAAATGCGGCTTACAATTTTTTTTACCAATTTTTGTTTGATATTTGGTTTAATTACGTATTTTATGATTTTCTCTCTTTCTTGGCTTTTGCTCTCTTTGTTTGACACTTTTTTAAGGCTTCTGGCAACACTGATACAATGAGTGTTATGGCCGCATTCGAATCAAACAAAATTATTGTAGTAATTCGAGTTACCCGAGTTAATAAAGCAAGAAATTGTAGAAAAGAAAAACATAATTTTTTACTATTTCAATCGTTTTCATTACTTCTTTGTCATTTCCTTATAACAAAAATGCCTCTATAAAACAAAAAATATATAACATAAAATCAAGTAAATATTCTATTCGTAAATAAGTTAATTAACTATCAACCAAAAATGGAAAACAATTTGAATATTTATTCATATTTAAGTGTAAAACCATTATCTTTCCCATAGAGTAATGGTATAGAGTAGAAAACTCTTTCAGTAAATTGATGATGTGTTGCCGATGGGCGGTTGGATGTTGGAAATTATTGCTTTAATAATACCAGATAGAGGCAATGGCTCAAACCATCCAACAATAAATCAGCAACAGCATTTTGATTTGTGCGTTAAAATTTTTGTGTAAATACACCACAAATATATACTAACAATAACATATATCAACTTAACTTTCAGTTTTCCATCAAAACTACATGTAAATTTTAAGTCAACTATTTTTGTAATTTCACCTGGTGTAAGTGAATTTACGTCAAATAACTCTATCGCACCGACCGTCCCACAAATAGTGTGAGAATAATGGCAGCTCTATACGTCATTACTCTATGATCTTTCCTAACCATAAAGCAACTATTGTATAGAGAAGAAAATTTACTCATGGAGTAGAATCCAACAAAGAAAACGAGTGAAGCGTGTCGTTTCTCTGCTCGCTCTCTCACTCTCTTCGTGGAATATTTCAATACACGAGCAGTTTTCTGATGATGTTATTCAATCTAACTATAGAAATTCCAACCATATTTAAATAAAATTTCATTAAGTATGTACAAAGTATGAAATAATCAAGTTATGACGCGGGAAAGAAATGCGTTTGAGTGAATCGCGTCTTTTCTATAAGTTCTCCAAGCAGTGATGCCAAATTGGTGGTTTTCCCGCTACTTAAGCATTTTCTCGCAGCGCATCTACAGATTTTTATTCTAATTTTTGTCTTCCTAACTGTAAATAACCATGGCAAATATTTAGGGAATTTAAATGGGTGTTTCAGAATATTGTATTCGTAGACTTTGTGTTGATATTGATAGTGACCACCAACTCTTAGTGGGCACATTACGTCTCCATCAAGCGGCTGTCACCGGTATTAGAGGCAATTTCATGACATACAATCGGAACGCGTACTCGATCGTACTCCAATACGATGGCCCGTTGAGATTACGACAATTCTCTGGACAATATAGCGGAGGAAATAATGTTATTGTGGTGCAATGGTAGTGTGCGCGGCTCTTGTGCATGAGGACGTGGATTCAATCGCTACTCTGACCACCTTAAATTTCTTTCGACGGCGGTCACCTCGCTTAGTGACGGCGACACTATCGAGTTTTTTTTTTTTATAACTATACAAACTCCAAGCATGTCTAAGTAAAACAAGTAGACAATCAAAGTTACTCTTCATTCAAATGCCAACAAACACAACGAGAGAGTAGTCATTCTCTGTTCTCTCTCTTACTCTCTTCATTGAATATTTCAATACACGACCAGCTTTTTGATAGTGTTATTGTATACAGGGTGATTCAGGAAGTTCCGGACAAATTTCTCCAGCGTATTCCTTGGCTCATTTCATGAAGAAAAGTCCACTAGGACCATGTCCGAAAATGCAAGGGTGCGAAATGGCAGCGGGTTCAAAATTTTCGGATTGGCGGTTGGAGGATAGTGGGGTAAAGTTGCTAACTTCTGAGCCAGTGGTCCCTCAATTGTATCGTGTCATTAGTATTAAATTTTTTCCAAAGTTTTCATTCCAGTATTTCTTTTTAATTTCATTCATTTAATAGTATGCTCGTATGCAAGGTAAATTCAGTGATACTCTCAAAGTGGAAACAACCTATACAAATTCCCGAAACAGAAATGTGAATTGTTACACAGACGTTTATTAGACGAACGGGGGAATTATTTGCACAACTTCAAATCTGGTGGCGCCAAATATCTTCAGTGTTGGATAAGCTTAGTACAAGAGGAATTGGAGAAAGAACAAACAAACAAAAAAAAAAACGAATAGTGCCAAAGGTGTCACACAAACTATAATTTATATCCTTAAATTTTGCTTGTTTCAGAGAAGAGAAATCTGTAAAATATTGGTTATAAATTGTATAGTGGTCATGTTGAAAATGTTTTGAGGGTGTGGTACTGTGAGGGTACAACTCACTGATATTGAGAAGCTTTCCCATATACGTTCATGGGATTTATTCCCGAATTCATGAAGAAAAGTTAGACACTGGCTATCATCTGACTAGCAATTTTTCTCCAACTAATCTGTGACCACTGGTTGCCGAAATGTGCTATCTTCGTTTCGTAAGGTCCCTGACCCTCGGGGTTATTTGAAACCGGATAAGTAATTAAGTAAGTAAGCTGTGCCCAACGAGTTGCCACGTTTCGAAGAAATACGTACTAACTTTTGTCGAACAGCTGTCGTTATCCTAACAGTTGTCTTGACTTTCGGGATAGAATTTTACTAAAACAGATATGTTCGTGTCGCAGTATGGCAGTAGATATAAAACTGTTGTTAATTGTTACTGAATGACTAAGCATGAAAAACTCTCTAGATAGAGATTATAGACCATGCAGCAAAGTAAGATTAAACAGTGTTTGATTGATGCTAATGCCAGCCAAATTATGTTTTAAGTTGTTTGCTTCGATCGAAAATATGCATTCAATTTCATTTATGTCCGTATTATATCCAACCAAAGAGTAAATTACAATAGTAACTCGAACTTGTTGAAATGGCCTGCATACTTATCGTCATCAAGAGGACGTCAAGAGAGGGAGAGCGGCTCTTGTCTATTACTCTATGTGTGAACACAGGGGGTGTCTCAAAGACGATCGAGAAGTAGACGACCAGAAGTTGTGCACGATTTGGCAACCCTCGTAGAAGAGAACAAAAAAGTCGACACAATTCACTCAAACGCATTTCTCTCTCGCGTTATTTATTGATTATTTCATACTTTATTTAATTTTTATTAAACATGGTTGGAGTTTGTATAGTTATATACCAAAGATGATCAAAAAGTAGACGACCAGATGTTGTGGGCAATTTTGCAACCCTCGTAAAAGAGTAATCACGTTCAAGAAGTAGACGACCAGAAGATGTGCCCAATCAGGGGGTTTCAATGGCACGGCTGATCGAAAAGGTACTAGGGAAATGATGTAGAATGAGAGACCAAAGAAGTCATACAGATTATAGAGCCTGCTGCAAACTAAGTTTAAAAGTGTTTGATTGATACTAATGACAGCTAAATTATGTTTTATGTTGTTTGCATCGAACGAAAATACGCGGTCCGTTTTATTTCTGTCCGTATTGGTCCAATCAAAGAGTAAATTACGAAACTAACTCGAACTCGATGAAATGGCCTACTACCTCGTCGCCATCAACAGAACACGAAGGGGGGCATAGCGGCTCTTTTCTATTTCTCTATGGCCCAATTTAGCAACCCTCGTAAAGGAGAACCACAAGGAGGTGCAATGGCTAGCACTAAAACGCATTTCTCTCTCGCTTCATATCTTGATTATTTTATACTTTTTGCATAGTTTATGTAAGTTTACTTCAACATGGTTGGAATTTGTATAGTTATCTACAATAACATTATCAAAAAACTGTTCGTGTACTGAAATATACAATGAAGAGAGTAAGAGAGAGTGCGGAGAATGGTTAAGGTTTCACTCGTTTTGTCCGTTGACATTCGAGTGAAGATAAATTTTGACTGTCTACTTGTACATCGTGTTTGAGAAGAGAACCAAAAAGTCGACACTATTCACTCAAACACATTTCTCTCTAGCGTCATATCTTGATAATTTCATACTTTTTACATACTTTATGTAATTTTACTTAAACATGGATGGAATTTTTATAGTGAGATACAATAACATACTCAAAAATTTGCATGTGCATTGAAAACTTCAATGAAGAGAGTAAGGGCAGAGAGTCGTAATGCTTCACACGATTTGTGTGATAACATTTGACTCAAGAGAAATTTTGACTGTCTACTTTAGTACATCGGTTTGGTATACACAATAACATTATCAAAAAACTGCTCGTGCATCATAGAGAAATAGACAAGAGCCGCTATCACTCTCTTCACGTTCTCTTGATGACGACGAGATAGTAGGCCCTTTCATCGAGTTCGGGTTGCTTTTGTAATTTACTCTTTGGTTGGACGAATACGGACAGAAATACAAGGGAATGCATGTTTTCGTTCGATACAAACAACATAAAACATAATTTAGCTGTCATTAGTATCAAGCAAACACTATTTAAACTTAGTTTGCTGCATGGTCTATAATCTGTATGTCTTCTTTGGTCTCTCATTCTACATCATTTCCCTAGTACTTTTACGATCAGCTGTGTCATAGATACCACCTGGTCCGGCACATCGAATTACGCTTTCCTTGATCCAATTCGGACCCGACACGTCGGATTTCACTTTCTCTGCCCCGATTCAGATACTGTTGGAGTACGACATGTTGGATTATGCTTTCGCTGATCTGATTCGGTTCCGGTACAATTCCACTTTCGCTGATTCTATTCAAATAACCAAGAAGAAATAATTTATGGTTTTTAATTAATTTGAACTACTACATTGGTATGCTATTTCTTATCGAATTTTTAGTCGCTGTTTTATTTCCCCTTAATAAAACAAGGTTCGTTTTAAATTACCATAAATACAAAAGTTTTAACCCCATTTATTTTGCTTATACAATATAAGTTTATAGTCACAATTGTCTGTATTCTACCGTTGGTGGTGCAATGGCTAGTATGCGCGGCTCTTGTTCATGAGAACGTGGACTCGATCCCCGTTCTGGCCACCTTACATTTTAATCGACGACGATCACCTCGCTTACTTAGCCATGAAAAATCTTCTCACAATACCGTTCGAAAACTGTGTAAAACTGTAGGTCCCAATACTGAGTGAAAACTTAGTAAGCCCTCAGTTCACTGGTTGTGAGAAGCTCTCTCCAATCTCTTCATGAGATGAAATGGGAAACGGTTTTCTATATTCAAAAGTTTTTACTATTACTTCCCGTTGAAAACTTTTGAGCGTTTAATCACAGACGAACTCATAAATGCTGTCGTCCACTATTTATATCAGTTCCATTACTTAACACCAGGGTCTCTAGAGGGTTCCACCTGTTGCCCGAACCTGTTTCTGGATGAGTCTTAACGAATTTAATCGGCAGCGCAGCGTATTCATCAACCTGGTTTGACAAGCTGGCATGTTGTTGCAAAGGTATACTTTCAGGCGCAACACTAATCGCCCTGTTATTGACATATGTTAATTTAGGCTTCTGTTAGCTTTGTTTTATATTTCGCTCCACGTAATACCCCCCAAGGAAATAAACCCCCAAACGAGAAATGAAATAATCTCCAATGTTTTTTCACACATTTGTGGATGTTAGTTAATATGAAAAACAGTAAAATTTTTTGGGAAGTATTTAATTTTGGAGCAAATCCAGGTGGGTCCAAAATTCTGATTTCGTTTCCTTTTTTTTGGGTCGTAAAACACGTTATTCGAAGCTAAAATGTTAAAAAAAAGTTTGTCGGAAACCGATATTTTCGGAGTTATGGGCATCCAAAGTTCGGATATATGGGGTGTATTACGTTTAGAAAATTGCCTTTAGTGATTGGTTTGGTTGCTGTTTTGTATAATACATGTCAAAATAATTGAAAAATATTAAATGAAAATTTTCGATAACTTGCTTATTTTTTAAAAAAAACCTAAATTAAAGAAAAAAGTAAAGAATGTGAGAAAATGGGACTTACGTTGCTCGTACCGTGTGGTAGACCTTTTTGAAAATCGTTAAATTTATATTCCAACTAGTCAAGCAGGGGGTTCAAATTCCCTCTGTACCTTAAGTCGATGTCTGGCAAAATCAGAAAAATCGCGCGATTTTTTTTTAAAAAAAATACTGCGCTTTCACTCTTAATTTCTCGGGGATTTTAAAGACAAATAAAGTGTCATATTTTAGATGCAGTGCATTTGTCAAATTTACAACGTTCACATTGGCACTATTCTGAGAATATCATGAATTGGCTCGTAATTGGTTAATGAATCGTGGATATAAATACGCAGTTTTAAAGATATATTTATAAGCTTTCCAACGATACCCATATTGTAACGGTCCGTCCGAAAATGTAGAAGATATTGAAGGTTATATGTTCAAACTTTGAGGGCCCGTAATCAGGGAAATAGGGGCCGCCGACAAAACAAAAATTTCAACTTTTCTTTGGATAAAAAGTTGTATCCATTGTCGTAATTTGGTGCTATTACGAGAGGTTGGGCAGTGCTAGACATAAGCCGAACGTAAAATGTGTCAATCATTTCAAAATATTTTTTTCTTTCCGCGTATTTTTCTGTAGCAGAAAAACTCACCGACTGATTCATTTATGGTTTCAATTTTGGTTGCATCGTCTGTGGCAAAAAATGAAACCAGGGTTCAAACACATGTTGCAAACAATGTTGCATCGTGTGTGGGCAGCATTATATTTCATATTATTTATATTTTGTTTATTGTTTTTCATTTTATTACGGACAGTCATAGATATTATAAAAAGCTTCTCAAAATACGGTTCGGAACCGGTGTAGAACTGTAGGTCCCAATCAGTGTGTGAAAAATTAGAAAGCGCACATCTTACTGGTTGTGGTGAGAAGCTCTCCTCAATCCCGTCATGGGATGAAATGGGAAACGGTTTTTTTTAATTAGAGTATAAGTGATGCTAAATATAGGTCTTCGATAATTCCATTTTGTTAATCTTTTTTCTATCTAACAAAATTTGTTTGGGATTTTATTTTCTGGTAAACATTTTAATCCGATATGATTTCGATATTATTTATACATCGGATCAGTTCTCATTTCGCGATCGTGTCCGAGATAATTTTGAGATCAGTTCCAGTTTAGTTTCAAGATCGAAATCGACTTCATTTCGAGTTCGGACACAATTTTCGTTTCGAGATCGAAAGAGGAATTACAGCCCTTCGAGAATCCGATTTCGAATTGAGAACGGACCCGATCTCGATATCAAATCAGAGAAGTCGTATCCGATTCAGTGCAGATTCGAACCCGATGTACTTATCTAGTAAGGGTTTTTCAATAAGAGCGCTACAAAAGTTTTTTTAAATAAAACAAAACCGGTTTTAGATACCAATGAAATTCTTTATTCCTGTGAAAGTACGTTCGATGCCATTATGTATGGAACTCGATTTCTTTTACATGGCCACCACGGGCACGCTTGCAGAAAGAAGTCCAGACGCTGAACCCAATTTTCGACAGTTTTCAAACATAAATAGGCCGATACTGCTGCAATTTCACGTTCGATATTCGTACGAATTTCATCAATCGTCGCTGGCTTGTTGGCATAGACCATAGACTTAACGTAGCCCCACAGAAAATAATCTAACGGCGTCAAATCGCACGACCGAGGCGGCCAATCGACTGGGCCATTTCGTGAGATAACACGTTCACCAAACTTGGTTTCCAATAAATTGATTGTGGCATTCGCTGTGTGGCTTGTGGCGCCGTCCTGTTGGAACCACATGTCCTCCAAGTCCATATTATCCAATTGGGGCCAATAATATTCGGTTATCATTGAACGGTAGCGATTCGCATTCACAGTAATGTGCCGGTCTTGATCATCACGGAAGAAGTACGGCCCAGTGACGCCACCGGCCCATAAACCGCACCAAACCGTAATTTTTTCGGGATGCAATGAGGACTCATGGAGTACGTGTGGATTGCTCTCTGACCAATAACGCATATTTTGCTTATTGACGAAACCATGCAGCCAGAAATGAGCCTCATCGCTGAAGATGATTTTCCGAATCATTTTCAAGTTGTTGCTCAGCCAAATTCACGAACAGACGACGCTTATGGTGGTCAAGCGGCTTCAGCTCTTGCGTCAATTTGATCTTGTAAGGATGTCGGCCAAGATCTTTTCGCAAAATTCGCCACAACGACGTCACAGTGATGCCCAACGCTTGAGAACGACGTGTGAGAGACACATTTGGGCTTTCTTGAATTGAAGCCTCAGGGACAGCAATATTCTCGACACTACGGGCACTTCTTTGTCTCACTGGCACGGAAACATTTTGTACTGTGCCTGTGGATTCAAATTTTTCCACTCGACGCTCAATTGTTGATCTGGTAGGACGATTATGACGACCATAAATTGGACGTAGCGCTCTTAAAGTTGAGGCCACTGACTCCAAATTTCGGTAGTAAATTTTAATAATTTCGACTCGTTGTTGGCTCGTATATCTTTCCATGATGAAATGGCAAACCTTAGTGAAGAGAAATGTCAAAAGAGCGGGAAAGAATATGGCGTCGTTTGCTGTCCCTATCGACTTACTTTTGTAGCGTCTCTGTCTGTAGTGTTTCAAAAAAAGCCGTCGGTTTGTCAACAACGACATACACGAGAAAAATGGCTTCAAGCACACACCGTTCGTACAAGCATGTTTGCCGTGTATGCCCCGCTTTATTGGCTGTACAAATTGGAATAGGAAAAATAGCAGGTTAATTTTTGACAAAATTCGGCGCTAAAGGCTAAAGAAATTTGCCAAATCGGTACATCCGCTTACTGTAATCAACGATACAATTTAAACTGAGTTCACTATTACAACACCATGTATTGCGGGGCCTAAGGTTGGCCCATCTGCAAATACAAATTCGTGTGGCGTGTACAAAAAAGTACAACGTAGTTTTAGATTCTTTTTTTTTAATAAAATCAAAATTGTTTTAAAAGAATTTTTATCAAAAAAAAGGAAAAAATTTATATGAAACTTAGAAAAAAGAGTTTGGAAATTTTTAACAAAATTAAGTAACACAAACCAGTGCGTGAGTAGACTTGTACATACTTGCATTGATATGTGGGCGAGTGTGTAAGGACATTGTTACACACACACACACTGACTTACACATAGACATCTATAGGAAGCTGTTATAGAATGTTGGTTGCAAGGACTAACAGGCGTCATTTGCTACACAGTTTTTTGTCCGGCTTTTACAGCAAAAGAAGGGACGGACGGATCCCTTTGCAATGGAGTGGTAACTGCGTGTGAGTACAAAAAAGTCCTATAACATGGATAAGAATGCATCGAAGAATGATTGCCAGTGTGTAGTGGTGGTTGGTTGACTAGTTGGTATTCATGATATTTCACCTCTTTTAATATTATCCAAAAATTCTGTAGAAAACTTTAAGCGTTTTTTCCTTTCGTTTGAGTGTGTTGCGATAGAAAGTTTTTTTAACGCAATTTTGTACACGAAATTATTCAATATGAACCAGCAGAAAACTTTCACGAATAGTTTTCGATGCATCAGCAGTAGCAAGTATTTAGTAGTAGAGGGGATTGGTTGGTTGGTTTTTTGAAACTTTAAAAATGTGACCAATGATTCTTGACTTATTTATGCGTTTATAACTCTTGACATTAGTGTGTGTTTGTAAAGGGTCGTGCATAAGGGATCATTGTAATACAATTAACCACTGTTGACAGACAGGGTTATCCTTTTATGAATTTTAAATTAAAATTTTGAATACCGATCCGTTTGAATCTGAGCGAGGCGTCAGGCAAGGCGACATCCTATCGTGCGATATCCTTAACATCTTAATGGAGATCATTATGAGAGAAGCTGCAGTCAACATGAATAAAACCATCAACAGCAACTGTCACAGGCTGCTCGCGTATGCCGATGATATAGATATCATTGGGCGCACAATTAGAGAAGTTACTGCGGTGTTTTCGAGAATTGAGAAGGAGTCAGCAGAATTGGGTCTGACGGTAAATGAGGACAAGACAAAATTAATAGTTTCAACGAGCGGGGCCTCCACGTAATTAGACCAAAGCGTGTACCTTGATAACCGCTATAATTTCGAGGTGGTGGACGAATTTATATGCCTCGTAAAAAATAAATTAATGGTTTCCCATTACATCTCATGCAGGGATTAGGGAGAGCTTCTCACAACCAGTGAGCTGTGCGCGTTCTAGTTTTGCACTCACTGAATGGGACCTACAGTATTACACCGGTTCCGAACGGTATTTTGAGAAGCTTTTCATTGCTAAATATTCGATAGTGTCGCCGTCACTAAGCGAGGTGACCGGCGTCGAAATAAATTTAAGGTGGTCACAGCAGGGATCGAACCCACGTTCTTATGCACAAGATCCATTGTAACACCGACGGCCATCTCTTATCTGCCGTAAAAAATAACAACGTCAGCCTTGATATAAAACGGTGAATTGTGCTTGCGAATTGATGTTATTTTGGGGTAAGCAAGCACTTTAGAGATAAAGCCCTCTCTCGAGTAACAAAAGTCCAGCTGTACCAGACTCTCATTCAACATGTCTTGCTTTATGGCGCAGAATCCTGGGTGTTATCGCAAGCCGACGTCACATCTGTAGGAGTCTTCGATATAAAAATACTCCGAACAATGTGTGGCAATATAGTGCATAACGGCGAGTATCGGCGACGGATGTACCATGGGCTGTATAAGCTTTATCCTGGCATTGACATAGTTAAGCGGATCAAAATAACGCGATTGCGCTGGCTAGGCCATGTCAGTAGAATGGATGAAGACGAACCAGCACGAAGGGTTTTCGAAACCGAACTCGAAGGAAACGAACAATAGAAAGACCAAGACTCCGCTGGAGGGATCATGTTGACGAATCCCAGCATACACTTGGTATTGACAACTGGAGAGATAAGGCAAAAAATCGAACTTGTTGGCGAAATATTTTATCTTCGGTTTGTAAGGGGTTGTTCGAAATCGGATAAGCCAGTAAAATGCAGATGAGTACTCTTAAAGTAAAGCGCCGACAACGACTTCTTAGGAAGCACAATGGATGCAAAGCAAGGCGAAAAGTTGAAGGAGAACATTTTAAGTCGAAGAACTTGCAATGTGTAACAGTGGGCAGAAATTCGGAAATGTATTACTAAAGTTCTTATCAAATATTGTTTTCTGAACAATTAACTTTCAAGGAACAGGCAGCCTTATTCACAACCCTGCACCGTGCACCCCATCATTCTATCACAGGTTCAAACAACAGAGGGTCAAAAAGTTTCCAAAGAACTGAATGAATTTTTGCTTAAAACGTAACATTTCGTAAGATCTCTCTCCCGCCCTCCTCTCACTATCTATTTGTTTGGTCAAATTGTTTAAAAGTGTCACAATAAATTTCCAACATGTTATCATTGCCACAGATTTATAGTTGACATTTTGCAAACTCTTCTTTTAGCATAAAATCTTTGCTCTTTTTCCTCTACACTGCAAATAATATTTATACAAGAAACAACAATTTGACATGTGAATGCGCGTGTAGTAATAAAACACAATAATTTCGTAACTTTATTTGCGGTGACAACAATTTTAGTTAAATTTTATTACATTCTTGGTATTTATTTCGATTTGTCTACCTACAAACTAACCGACCGACTATAAATTCCTATCTACTCCTCTTGCCGCCAGCCGGCAGAAGACGTAGTGTGATCTCCTCTTAATATCCAAAAGGCATAACTTTTACGCCGTTTAAAACCATTTTGCCGCTTGGTTTATATGTGAGCTGTTGTATCGTTAAACCGTCCCCATATTGACATTGATGTCTCAGTTTAAGGTCCTCGTTTCAACTTTTACGTTGTGGCGCTGAGTGTGATGATGATGACGATGAGGACGATGACTGGTGCGCGTTGGGAGAAAGATGGCTTACGATTATTTTTGTGTATTTTTTGGTTTACTTCAGTATTTACTATTGATTATAGAGTTTTGTGGTTTTGGTTCCGGTATCAGTTTTACGGTTGGTGATAACTAAGAAACCTTTATCTATATACGATATGACACCACAAGTAAAATGATGAATTTGCATGAAAATATTTAGTGACAGTCATAAAAGAAAAGTAACAAACTGGGCTAAACTGTAAAAAGGCTGTAACTTTTAAGAAGTATTTTAATAAATTGCTACCATGATAGGCTTACAATCCTATTTTGTTTAAAATCTTGCCATCGAAAATGACATTTTTTATATGTAGGTATTTGCTTTATTTTAAGCTGTCTTTCCTGTTAGTAAGATAGCCAAACCCCTTTATATTCATCTTCAGTCAATGGGTCATAAGGTGGCACCTGTAATTAATGTATAAATTCTATACGCAATATGGACTTTGTACCAGAATAAGTCCAAATTCCGCTCGCGAGCCCAAAAATTCAGGTCATCCTGAATATAAATCTCTCACTCTGTTTATAAAAAAACAAAATAAAATCGTGAGCGAATTTAATTTTTAAAAATGTTGTTTTGATTCACTCCCGAGCAAGTCTAGTGCAAAACACATAAAGATTCACTCTTGAGTTTAATTTTTAAAGTGTGGGCCATGTAAAACTTGGAATTTAATTTCGTTTTAAAAAAAATATAATAGGAAATATAAATACTACGATATTATATTATTCCTAAGGCTCATCATTTACAACCACGAATGAATCACAACATTGTTCAAATGGCTTCCACTACTTACGTTGAAAAATCTGTCTCTTTGTTGTTGTGTGGTGATTTGTAGCTTATCGCAAATATAGTATACTTGTGTCCAAACACATTGTATTTGTTATCCAATATTATATGTTTGAGACACAATGATATGATAACGCTTATGGGCGTTTTAGCGATTTTTTTTGAAAGATTTCAGTTTTAGCGATTTAAAAAAAAAGTGATGCCGTATTAAGGACATCCATTAGCTAAGGCCTCCTGCGGAGGACGTAGATTTGGAGTCGAAGCACCGTTTACGAGTTATAGCTATTTCTTTCTTTTTGGCGATTTTCCTCCATATAAATTGGACCACTTTATGAAAACCACTTAGAAACTGGTAAAAATTAGTTATTTTTTTTGGTTAATCGCTCTGTTTCCGAGATAAAGACATTACGACATTTCAGTAATTTTTTTATTCGCAACATTTTAGTTTTAGCGACTTTTTAAAAAAAAAAAAGTAATGCCGTATTAAAGACATACTTTGGTTAAAGCCTCCTATGGAGGTAAAATATTTATTATTTTTGCGATTGGAAGCACCGTTTCCGAGTTATATTAATTTTTTAATTTTAAAGATTTGTTTTAAAAAAAACTCTTTCGTACGAATTGTATCACTTTATGGAAAACACTTAGAAACGCGTAAAAATTAGGTATTTTTTAGATTGGACGATCCGTTTCCGACATATAGACATAAGGGGGATTCTGCGATTTTTTTATTAGCAACATTTTAGTTTAAAATCGTGATACCGTCCGTATTAAAGACATCCATTGGTTAAAGAATACTATGGTGATAAAAAATTATTATTTTTGCGATTGGACGCATCGCTTCCGAGTTATAACCATTTGGTTATTTTAGAGGTTTTCGTATTTTGGCGATTGATTGAAAAAAAATGTCTTCCATACGAATTGAACCACTTTATGACAAAACTCTTAGGAACCCACAAAAGTTAGGTTTTTTTTCGATTGGACACTCCGTTTCAGCGAGTTTTTATTCGAAAAATTTGAGTTTTAGCGATTTTTTTTAAATTTATGCCGAAGTGCTTAGAGTCTCCTATGGATGTAAACAATTTACTATTTTTTGCCAATTCCGACGCCGTTTCCGAGTTATATTTTTTTTATTTTACCGATTTTCTTATTTTGGAGATTTTTTTTGGACCACTTTACGAAAAACACCAAGATATAGACATAAGGGCGATTCTGCGATTTTTTTTATTAGCAACATTTTAGTTGTAGTGATTTTTTTTAAAAATCGTGATGCCGTATTAAAGACGTCCATTGGTTAAAGCCATTGGTTACTTCTGCGATTGGACGCATCGTTTCCGAGCTATAACCGTTTTGATATTTTAGCGATTTTCTTATTTTGGCGATTTTTTCAAAAAAAACTTTCTTCCACACCAATTGGGCTACTTTGTGAAGAACCCTTAGAAACCCGAAAAATTTAGATATTTTTTGATAGGACGCTCGGTTTCGGAGATATAGACTTTATGGCGTTTCAGCGAATTTTGACTCGAAAAATTTTATATTTTACGATTTTTTTTCTAAAGTTATGCCGTATTAGAAAAAGCTTAAAACCTCCTATGGAGGTAACAAATTTATTATATTTGCGATTGGACGCACCGTTTCCGAGTTATATCCATTTTCTTATTCTAGCGATTTTCTTATTTCTGCGATTTTTTTGAAAAAAAATTTCTTGCAAACGCATTTATGAAAAACCCTTAGAAATGCGTAAAAATTAGGTTTTTTTTTTCGATTGGACACTCCATTTCTGAGATATAGACATTAGCACTTCAGCGATTTTTGTACTCGCAACATTTTAATTTAAAAACAAAAAAAATCCTGATGTTGTATTAAAGACATCCATTGGTTAAAGACTCCTATGAAGGTAGTTTTGCGATTAGACGCATCGTTTAGCGGCTTCCTTATTTTGGCGATTTTCTCAAAAAAAAAAAATTCTTCCATACGAATTGGACCACTTTATGAACCCACAAAACTTATTTTTTTTTAAAAAATGTATGCCGCATTAAAGACATCCATTGCTTAAAGCCTGCTATGAATGTAAAAATTTACTGTTTATGCTATTGGACACACCGTTTCTGAGTTATATTAATGTTTTTTTTATTTTAGCGATTTTCTTATTTTGGCGATTTTTTTAGACCACTTTACGAAAAACACTTAGAAACGCGTAAAAATTATATATTTTTTCGATTGTACGCTCCGTTTCCCGGATATTCGCAACGATGTAGCTTTAGCGATTTTTGTTTTAAAAAAATTGTGATGCCGTATTAAAGACATCAATTGGTTAAAGACTCCTACGGACGTAAAACAAATATTATTTTTGCGATTGCACGCACCATTTCCGAGCTATAACCATTTTGTTAATTTAGTGATTTTCATATTTTGGCGATTTTTTGAAAAAATAAATTCTTCCACACCAATTAGACTACTTTGTGAAAAACCCTTAGCAACGCGAAAAAAATACGTATTTTTCGATTGGACGCTCCGTTTCCGAGATATAGACATTGGGGCGATTGTGCGATTTGTATTCGCAACATTTTATTTTTAGCGATTTTTTTTAAATAATCGTGATGCCGTAAGAAAGCCTCACACGGAGCTAAAAAATATTATTTTTGCGATTGAACGCATTATTTCCGAGTTATAACCATTTTGATATTTTGTTATTTTAGCGATTTTGAAAAAATTTCTTCCATATGAAAAACTCTAAGATATCCTCAAAAAATTGCTGTTTTTTCGATTCAACGCTCCGTTTCCGAGATATACTGTTTTCTAATTTGTTCATATTTTAGCTCAAAAATGGTTGAAGGTAGTGGGTAATCATGATGGGTAATTCCTCATTTTCCTGGGTAGCTACCCATTATTTTCCCCATACCCTAGGTAATGGATTACCGTTCATTACCCATTCCCTACGGCGATGTGTATGGGTTATATGAACTCTGGCGTGAAGTACCTCATTTGGTCTACTCGATTATTTGAGCCTATATATTCGATTTATTATTTCGATTATTTATTATTTCGATTATTTGAGCCTCTATATAGTGAACGACGGTGATTTCGTGTTTTAATGCCTCAATACACTCAGCATTATTTGGATAACAATTATATCTCACGGCATTGCAAAGAATATAGTAAAACGGGGTCAAATCGCAACTGCGAGGCGGCCAATGGATATCCCAGTTTCGTCTAATTATGCGGTTTTTGAACACAGTGCGCAAAACATCGATTGCAACGTTGGCTGTGTGCAGTGTTGCTAAATTGACAATTTCAAAACAGAAAAATGCTCTTCAAAACAAAATTAAAAATAATAACACTGTGCGACACCAAAAAAAATTATGGGGTTCTGTCAACGGATTCTGTTAGAATGGTCTAAAAAAAATTTACGTGTATCGGCGTTTTGCCAGATCTAATCAGAATTTTTTATTAGGGCCAAAGTTTTCGCCCCTCGGAACTTTCCTGCAACATATCGGCATGCAAAATTGTGTGTTCCTTACTTCTGATATACAAAATATGTTCAGAAGTTTTATAGAAAAGATTCAGATAAACATTTTTGTGGAACAAATTAACCCTCTAACTGTCAGGTATTTTTTACTTTTTTTATTTGTTATGCAGTATTAAGGTTATGCCGTATTAAGGACATCCATTGGTTAAAGCCTCCTACGCAGGTAAAAAAAAATTATTTTTGCAAGTAGACGCACCGTTTCCGAGTTTTGGTTTGGTTTTCTCATTTTGCCAATTTTCTTCTATATGAATTGGACCACTTTATGAAAACTCCCTAGAAACCCGTAAAAATTAGTTAGTTTTTGATTTGACTGCCCGTTTCTGGGATGTAAACATTAGAGCGTATCAGCGATGTTTTATTCGAAAAATTTTAGTTTTAGCGATTTTTGTTAAAGTGATGCCGTATTAAAAACATACATTGCTTATATCCATTTTTTTATAATTATCAATTTTCTTATTTCAGCGATTTTTTTAAAAAAATTCTTTCGTACGAATTGGACCACTTTATGAAAACCCCTTAGAAATTGGTAAAAATTAGCTATTTCTTGATTAAACGCTCTGTTTCCGAGATATAGACATTAGGGCATTTCAGCGATTTTTTATTCGCATCATTTTAGTTTTAGCGATTTAACAAAAAAAAAGTGATGCCGTATTAAAGACATCCATTGGTGAAAGCCATTGGTTACTTTTGCGATTGGACGCATAGTTTCCGAGCTATAACCGTTTTGTTATTTTAGCGATTTTCTTATTTTGGCGATTTTTTCAAAAAACTTTCTTCCACACCAATTGGGCTACTTTGTGAAGAACCCGAAAAAATTTATATATTTTTTGATGGGACGTTTGGTTTCCGATATATAGACTTTAGGGCGTTTCAGCGATTTTTGATTCGAAAAATTTCATGTTTTACGATTTTTTTTAAAGTTATTCCTTATTAAAAAAAGCTTAAAGCCTCCTATGGAGGTAACAAATTTATTATATTTGAGATTGGACGCACCGTTTCCGAGTTATATCAATTTTCTTATTAAAGCGATTTTGTTATTTCGGCGATTTTTTGTGTACAGAGTGTCTGGTGATAAATCTATATTTTTAAATACTATTGTTTCAAAAAGTAATAAACGGTTCGGAGAGAGGGTGGCGCCGTTGGAATTATAGATTGTGCGGATTTGTCAGTCACGATGTCGCAGTGGTCGAGTGAGCATCATGTGTTCGCTGTGGAAACATTTGTTAAGAGTTATGATTCTTACGTAATTGCTCGTCGACAATTTTGTTCAAAGTTCGGTATTTTCTCATTAAACGGCTCATTTTCACTTAAACGGCCTCGCCAACAAGCAAAACTGCCGTTACTGGTCTCTAAAAACCCGCAATCCTCGATTGAAACATCAAAAACCATTGCATTGTCCCAGGGTAACTATTTGGTGTGCCTTATCCACGCATGAGATAATAACCCTGTAAGTCAGGGTTTTTCTTGGGTCGATTTCCTTTCTCGAAGTGGGCAGATATCTTGACTTTGCCTTTGCAAGTGCTCACGTAATCCTTGTCACTTTATTGTCTAATTCGTCCCTACTAGAGTAGTCGAATTGAGGATGATGTAGTCGATTTGTAAGTAGGCTTCTGAATTTTGTCCAGTTTGTCTTGGCCTTGTCGTGATATTTTTAACCTTATGTATCTATGATCCAAGAATGAGTGTTCATTAGAAACCCGCCATTCTTGAATCCCATCTAGTACAATATTTCCGGAACAAATTGTTATAGCTAATATGTTTTGTGGCCATCGGTGGTGCAATGGTAGTGTGCGCGGCTCTTGTGCATGAAAACGTGGGTTCTGACCACCTTAAGTTTCTTTCGACGGCGGTCACCTCGCTTAGTGACAGCCATGAAAAAGTTTCCCAAAATACCGTTCGGAATATGTTGTAAATATTTCAGTGAACACTGAACAAAATTATCAACTCGATAATGAAAAAAAAAATGGTTTCCCATTACATCCCATGAACGAATTTCGGAGAGCTCACTAGTTTTATACTCTCTGATTGAGACCTACAGTTTTTACACGTATTCCGAACGGCATTTTGAGAATCTTTTTCATGGCTAAATAGTCGATAGTGTCGTCGAAATAAATTTAAGATGGTCAGAACAGAAATCGAACCCAGGACCTCATGTACCATTGTGCCACCGATGGCCACCTCGACAGTTAATTTAATCAAAAGTGATCTAAAGTATTCATTGGAGGGATAAAAGAGGATGTTTCAGTTCCACCAAATTTTCATCGAAAGTCACTGGGCTAATGACAGACTTTTTCATGCCAGATTTTTCAGTCAGAATTTGGACGTAATACAAGTAAAAATTAGAGAAAATTGTCGTGTTCTTCAAATCGAAACTAATTTATTTCATATAAAATTATTTTAAGTCATAGGTGCCAACTAAATTAAATTAGTCAGTTTTTTTCATTTCGCCTATCGTTCATTCTCCTTCAAACGCTATCCTGTACCAAATATGCAGCTAGGAGGTCGAACAGCTGTTTCATCCAAACCTCCTGGTGTTTACATTGCTGAAACGAAACATGTACAACATTTTCCAAACCGTTCATCGTTGCGTTGTAATAACCATAGATGAGTTTGTATACAGATTTGAAATCCGTCTCATCTGACGTTTCTCTTTGCGCTTCTTGAGTGAGGAAACGTTTAATTACAACAATTTACGCGAACATCGAGCAAAATACTTCATTTTTAGTTTTGTGCATTCACGATGTTCATATACATATTTTGCACATTCACAGTAACAATTTCAGCTGTGTTTATCAAACCTCAGCTATCAAATTCGTATCTTGACGTTTAAACTTGCAAATTCCACAAGTTCGCTTCGTTTCAATCATTAAACAGATTAACGAGTTGACAAATCTATATCAAATCTATCAATTGTCATTGCTGCATTTGGAAGAGATAAAAGGGTTGAATGATAAAATATTACACGAGTTTGAGATTTATGACATAGACCAATATAATTAGAGTAAAACTTTCACCAGATATCACAGAGCTGGAATTTCATGGAGTTGGAGTTGCAAATGACATAATTTAAAAGCTATTAGTATAAATCAAACACAATTTAAACTCCAGTAGTCTCAATCAAACATAATTTGCCTATCACTCATGCCTTCCTCCACTTTCTGCTCCATAATTTTCCACCTTCATAGTCGATTAGCTGTTTCATTGAAACCCCCTGATTTAAGACTTACTAACAAATTTGTTTCATTGCTGCAGCAAAGAGTTTTTCTTTCAGTGTACTATTTTTTGACTCAAACAAAATTGTAAGCATAAATAATGAAGTTATCATTTGCTGTTGATACCAACTAATAAAGGGATTTGTTAAGAATAGTTTTTTTAGTTTTTTTTTCTGACGAGTAGTTCGCTGGAATTCGTCTTACCTTTGTTGTGGTGCAAGTGGGGCAAATGTAGCCAACTCGAAGTGTTCCTATCGCGTTCGTAGCTCAAGTGTTGGAATACAACACATAGACCTTGGTATTCTTATCGTTTCTTATAACAAGATACTCAAAATGATTTGCCCCCCTTCACTCATAGACCTGTAACTTGGAATTGAATGTAAATGGAATTGAAATTAAATGAAGAGCAAACACGTGCACAAAAGCTTTTCCAAAACAGTAAAGGAATGAATGTCGGGTGAACCGCCTCTAACATACCCTCACCCTAGGGCCCAAGTTACCGTTTTAATGGTTGATCCTAATTTTATGAGTATTTAAAAGATGAATCCATATAGCATCATCGAACCCTAGTTCTTCAAAAATGAAGACGGGATTCGCATTACGGTCAATGGAGACCGTTAACGCACTAAGAACAATGATTATAATTTGAAAATATGGATGGCTTTAATTCGGACCAGATGTGGTTTTAACAAGATGGCACTACGTGCCATACAGCAACCGAAACCATCGATTTATTGAAATAAAATTTAACGATAACTTGATTTCGAGAAATGGACCTGTCAATTGGTGTTCAAGCTCGTGCGATTTGACACCTCTGGATTATTTCCTGTGACAATTGACGGCTTAACGGCCAGCAATGCTCGCAAAAGTAACCAAAAATTGGACGTCCAGAAGGCGCTTCGTCATGATCAGCCGCGGTGGTCATATACCCGACATAATTTTCAAATGTTAATGCCATGTGTCGACCTTTGGTAAAAAATCCAATGAGTGTTCGAACTCACGGGCGACGTGTTAACACCTTTTTGTTACACGGTACCTGTTACATTTCTATGAACACATTAGTAACTGTTACATTGGAAAATAAAAAACAGCGTTCAATCATATGATGACGTTACATTTAAATAATATTAATATTTAAAATTATTTAAAGACAAGTGCAAGCACATGTGTCATTAAGCGTGTTTTGGTTACTTATATATTCGCTTATTTTGTATAAACCACTTCGCGAGAACTTAGCGACGCGATTAACTTTCACTAAGTTTAAAAAAAATTACATATTTTACCGTTTTTAACCATTTTTCAGATTTTTTGATAAAATGACTTCTCGCTAAAAAGTGGGTTTCTTTGCAACGTAGCAATCGATAATCGCTTGCTTGTAACCAAAACACGACTATTATTTTCTTGCGTAAATCTTTTTGTTTTATTCCCACAAAAACCAAAGAGAATGCAAAGCAACAAACACATGAAGATACATACATTGTTATGTTCGTACATACACTATACAAGTTCACACAATTTTCGTTGCTCTCTTGTCGGAAAAACTGTGTTTGGATGTATTCACTTTGTGAGTTAAGTCCCTACCCGCGCCTATAGATGTTAACACATCAAAAATGCTCTGTTGAATAAAAACAATTTTTTGATCAAAATCTATGGTAGTTATCGGGTTGACCAGCCGGTCAGCTGGGTGATTTCGGTGGGCTTGGAAAATGGTATATTTTCTCTAGTTCAGTATACATTTACAGAATATCTATTAACAACTGCACCGCAATGCTGTAACCTTTGAACCATAGAGTAATGCCATATAGAGCTGCCATCTTTCTCATATGATGTTGCATTTCACACTCTTCGTGGTGCGACTTCGTGGTGCGGTAGAGAGTTATTTGACGTAAATTGACTTAAACCAGGTGGAATTACAACAATTGTTGGCTGGCATTTTTCATGTGTTTTTGATGAAAAACTGTGAAAATTAAATGTATTTGGAGTTATTTTGTTAGTATAAATATATGTTTGTGGTGTATTTACACAAAAATGTTAACGCACAAACGGAAATGTCGTTGCTGTTTTCTTGTTGGTTGGTTTGAGCCATTGCGTCTATCTGGTAATATTAAAGCAATACTTTGCAACATGCAACGCCCATATGCAACACATCCACCTTGGTAAATATACTGAGTCGAATCGCTTCTCAATGTTTATAACGATAAAAATTAGTAGTAAAATTGACAAAATTCAAAAATGTTGTATTGAAATTTTATGAATTTTGACAATTTAACTACAGATTTTTATCGTTAAAAAGTTAAAGAATTCCGATGCTGAATTGACGTTAATCACCATCATCGGAAAAATATTTTATGGAAACCAAATTTTCGATCGTTGACAGAAAGGGCGCTGATTGGTAGTTGTACAACTTTGTGTCTGGGGCAGTAACGAGCGGTCGACGGATCGTGGAGGTAATTCTGGTCGATGGTTTGTAGCAGTGGTTGTGACTTCTGATGAAATGAACCGTAGGATTCCGGGGTTCAAAGACAGTTAGCGAAACTGTATACTGGGGTAGCAAAACCCGGTAGGAGACCCGACTCGGACAAGCAATCTACCGAGAAACCCCTAAGGCAGGGAGGTCAGGACCCCACCACTGGTGTGGAATTTTCAGGATTCCAAAAGGGAAAAGGCAGGTAACAAGGTGGAGACCTCACCTGCTGGGAATTTCGGGTTTGAACCAAGGGAAAGCTGGGTAATAAGGTCAACTGCCCACTGCACTTACTTACTTATCCGGTCTGGAACAACCCCGAGGGGTCAGGGACCTTACAAAACAAATACAAAATATTTCGCCACCCAGTTCGTTCTTTTGCCTGATCTCTACAGTTGGTAATACTAACCTGATCCCTCCAGCGGAGTCTTGGTCTTCCTATTTTTCGACTTTCTTCGAGTTTGGTTGCGAAAACCCTTCGTGCTGGTTCATCTTCATCCATTCTACTGACATGGCCCGAAGACTCGAAGACTCATACAGATGTTTCGTCTGCTTGCGATAAAACCCAGAATTCTGCGCCATAAAGTAAGGCAGGTTGTATGAGAGTCTGGTCTAGTTGGCCTTTTTTTGTTACTCGAGAGAGGGCTTTATCTCTAAAGTGCTTGTTTAGTCCAAAATAACATCTATTCGCAAGCACAATTCTCCGCTTGATCTCAAGGCTGACGTTGTTGTTTTTGTTTACGGCAGATCCGAGTTATATAAATTCCTCCACCACCTCGAAATTATAACGGCTATCTACGTTCACACTTTGGTCTAATCGCGTGGAGACCTTGCTCGTTGAAACCATTAATTTTGTCTTGTCCTCATTTACCGTTAGACCCACTTGTTCTGACTCTTTCTCAATTCTCGAAAATACCGCAGTAACTTCTCTAACTGTTCGTCCAATGATATCTATATTATCAGCATACGCGAGCAGCCTGTGACTTTGGCTGCTGATGGTTTTATTCATATTGACAGCAGCTTTTCTCAGAATAATCTCTATTAAGATGTTAAAGAGATGGCACGATAGTGTGTTACCTTGTCTGAGGCCTCGCTTAGTTTCAAACGGTCCGGTAAGATCCTGACCAACTTTCACTGCGGATTTGGTGTTCGTCAAGGCCATCCTGCAAAGGCGTATAAGTTTTGCTGGAATACCAAGCTCAGACATTGCTTACTAGAGTTTCCCTCGTGTCGGGCTATCGAAGGCCGCCTTATAATCGACAAATATATGTTAGGTGTCGATTTGTTCTTCGTGGGTCTTCTCCAGGATTTGGCGTAGCGTGAAAATCTGGTCGGTTGTCGATATTCCAGGCCTAAAGCCATACTGGTATGGTCCAATCAGGTCAGCGATAATTCTTTTTAGCCTGTCGCACATTATGCTTGATAGAACCTTATATCCTATGGATAAAAGGCTTATTCCACGGTAGTTGACACAGAGCTTCGGGTCACCTTTTTTAAATACGGGACATAGTACACTGAGACTCCAGTCGCCGGGCATGCCGTCATCTAACCAAATTTTGCTAATGAGCTGATGCATGCACCTTATCAGCTCTTCGCCGCCAGCCTTAAACAGCTCCGCCTGTAATCAATCGGCTTCTGTGGCTTTGTTGTTCTTAAGCCGGGTAATAACTGTTCTGACCTCGTCTTGGCTAGGAGGGGAAATCGACGCCGTCGTCCAAATTTTGATCGATTGTCGCGTTATTGGATATCTCAGGTACCAATAGCGCAGATAAATGATCTCTCCATATTCCCAGCATACTCTGCACATCTGCGATGAGATTTCTGTCCGTGCCTTTACAGAAGGGGGTCCATTAGTTCCGTTTTTGACCATTTGGTAGAATTTTCGGGCTTCGTTCCTCTCCTGTATGTCTGAATTTCCTCACTCTCGCGCTTTCTCCACTGCCGTTTCTTACGCCTCATGGGACGGTTTACCACCTTTGTTTTCTCCCTATACCGCTCAGTCGCAGCTCGCGTTGCAATTGACCGAAGCATTGTCATGCAATGCGACACTCTTCATCGTACCATGGATTGTTGCGAAGCGGTTTTTATAGAGTCTGAAATGGGTTCCACTGCGCTTCAGGATCGTTATCGGGATGGGGTGGGTTCTGTGCCAAAAGTTACGAGAGCTTCCTTGGGTAGGCTGCGGCTACTTCTGGTAATGGCAGTTTTCCGATGTCTAGCTTTCTCTGCGTTTGGTTTCGTACGAATTTCGCTCTACTTAATCTTGGGCGAACCTTTTATGCTACCAGGTAGTGATCAGAATTGATGTTAGCTCTTCTGATAACTCGTACGTCTATTACACTGGATGAGTGCCTTCCATCAATTACCACGTGATCAATTTAGTTCTTCGTTCTTCGACCCAAGTAGCCTTGTGGGTGTCTTTATGCTGGAATCTTGTACCACTAATGCCCATGTTTTTTGCCCCGCGGTAAAGTCAATCAGTCTCCGTTTACGAACCTGTCAGCATGTAGATTGAAATTGCCAATAGTTGGATGAATCACATTCTCCCTGCCTACTTTAGCATTAAAATCTCCTAGTACAAAAACGAGAAAATATAGACAAGCCCTATTTGTTGACGACCCCCTCAAACGTTCTAAGGACCACGATTTACGGATATGCACCTGGCATGTGAGAACTCTATATAGATCCGGTGCAAACATTTAATTGGCAGATGCACACTGGTCCCAAATCAAGTTTGGTTTGGCATTAATGTGAATAATGTGTTTAGAGATTTCTAATTTTGCCTATTTATAAGGCATGCGAAATGTATGAAATTCACAATGTTTTTGAATGATCGGGCCACGCCCACTCTCATGCTCACCGGAGTTACAAGACTAATTACGTATACATTTAAAAATATTTCATGTGTTCTTTATTGACTCGAAAATCATTTGCACAATTTTCATCGATATTGGTATTTGAGTTCAAAATAATGTGTGAAAGAATCATAGCATAGTACAGATTTATTTATTTGCACCAGATTGCGCTGTTTCTGATACAAGTGCACGAAATGCCATATACATATTTGTTCCGTAATCATACTTTAACGGCCGATTTAGTTTTATTGGCGATTTTGCACATAAATCTGAAGAGCTAAAAATATATTTGACCGATGTATTTCTGTTTATTATCCAAATTGGTTTAATCATGACCACTAAGTCGAAAATGCTGAAAAATTTGCTTTTCAAGGAATTGGTTTTGCTTCTTATGCGTGCGAAAATATGACGTTTCCTTCATGAAATATACGTAATATTTGTTTATGTTCTTTTTAAAATTGTTATTAAAAACCAGAGTACAACAAATACGAGGGGGGATCAATAAGTCTGTGACTTTTCGAACTTCCCACGTAGATATATGAAATGCAACAAGTACCACCTGTTAGTAGACTACTGTCAAATTTTGAGCAAGTTCCGTTAGTTACTTTGCGTTTAACAGCTGTTCAAACATACAACCTCGTGCATTTTTTTTAAATGGAAAAAAGTGAATATCGAGTGCTGATTAAACATTATTTTTTGCAAAAAAAAACGTCAATCAAACCAAGGAAAAGCTTGATAAATACTATGGGGACTCTACACCATCGATTTCAATGGTAAAAAAGTGGTTTACTGACTTTCGTTGTGGTCGCACAAGTACAAATGACGCTGAGCGTTCTGGACGGCCAATACACCCGAAAATGTCGAAAACATTCACGATATGGTGTTGGCCGATCGAAGAGTAAAAGTGTGTGAGATTGTTGATGCCATAGGCATTTCGTATGGCAGTGTGGTTTTGATTTTAAATGATCTGCTGGGTTTCAGAATGCTGTCGGCAAGATGGGTGCCGCGTTTGCTCGCAATTGACCATAAACTTAATTGTGTGACAATGTCAAACGATTGTTTGTAGTTGTTTAATTGGGCTACGAATTGGTACCTCATCCGCCATATTCTCTGGATTTAGGACCCAGTGACTATATCCTATTTCCAAACGTGAAGAAATGGCTCGGTGGAAAGAGATTTAGCTACAACGATGAAATTATTGATCAAACAAATGCATATTTGATGGACGTCGAAAAATCCTATTTTTTTGGAAGGGATACAAAAATTGGAGCAACGTTGGACTAAGTGTATTGAGCTAAAAGGAGATTATGTTGAAACATAATTTTTTTTTCCAAAAAAGCTGTGTTTTATTCAAAAAGTCACGGAGTTATTGATCCGCTCGTACAAAAAGTGAAGAGATATATTTTTCCAGAAAATGTTTTTTTGTATGTGCCCCTTATGCCTTAAAATGATAATACAGGGTGTATGGTGGCAAATTTATATTTTTAAATACGACTATTTCAAAAAGTAATAAATGGTGCGGAGGGATGGTGGCGCTGTTGGAATTATCGATTGCTCGTATTTGTCAGTCACGATGTCGCAGTGGTCGAGTGAGCATCCTGCTTTCGCTGTCGATACATTTTTTAAGAGTAATGATTCTTACGTAATTGCTCGTCGACAATTTTGTTCAAAGTTCGGTATTCAGCGAATAAGTGATGGACCGAGTGTAAATTTAATTCGTTCGTGGGTGCAGAAATTCCGCGCAACTGTTTCGGCTATGAATGTCCAACGGCCAGGGCCCAATCGATCTTCAAGGACTCCCGAAAACATTTAACTGGTTGAAAGCAGTTTACGTGAAAATCCGCGACTTTCAATGCGGAAAGGAGCAGTCTCACTGGAACTTCCAAGAGTGATTATTCATGAAATTTTAAAAAAGGATCTAAAGTTCCATTCTTTTAAAATTCAAATCGTTCAAGAACTGAAAGAAAGTGACTTTGATTTATGCAAAATTTTTTGTGAAACGATGTTGCAGCGTTTTCGCGCACTGTAAATCCCATTTTTTGGAGCGACGAGGCTCATTTTCACTTAAACGGCCACGTCAACAAGCAAAACTGCCGTTACTGGTCTCGAAGAGCCCGCAACCCTCGATTGAAACATCAAAAACCATTGCATTGCCCCAGGGTAACTGTTTGGTGTGCCTTATCCACGCATGAGATAATTGGACCATATTTTTTTTTCGAAAATTCTCGAGGCCAGGCGACGAATGTCAACGGTGAAAATTATCGACGCATGATTACGGAATTCGTTTTGCCAAACCTGCGAGCTCATCCATCATACTCTTCACACACTTGGTTTCAACAGGATGGCCGACTGCACGCACAGTCAGAGCTTCGATGAATTTGCTTCGGGAAAATTTCCCCCGAAAAGTGATCAGTCGGTTTGGGGACCAATCAAATCAGCTCAATTGAACCAAGTTTACTGCAGCGTGTGACGCAGAACACAAGGCTCCGTTTTGAACAGTGTGTTCAACTCGACGGAAGGCATCTGGATGACATACTCTTTAAAAAATAAAATCCGCATTTCCATTATATCGTTCAGTGCCAATTATTATGATTTTTATTTAAGTTTGAATATATAAATCTGCTACCAGACACCCTTTAGAAGACACGTGTTGGAATGAATTTTTTTTATTATAAGTATAATCTAGTACATAATTTTATTCATGACAGATGTCGCTGTCTTTTGCCAACTACAAAGCCGCTACCAAATTCATGCATTTCCCATGGCAGCTGTAATATAAGTCACAGGTCTACTTCCTCGTACAGCTATGACCTGCCCATGACATCTCCTGGATAGCAATTATGACAGCCTTATAATTCTCGTGAACATCTGCCAGTTGGATAGTGGCACCTGATCTGTATTGTGTTCCAACATTCCAAAAGCATATCAGCAAATCGTGGTCTTTATAACGTTTGGGGGGGGGGGGGGGGGGTCGTCAACACATAGGGGCGTTTTATGTTTCTCATTCTCAGTTAGTATTTTCATTGCCAATCTACATAGATGTGTTAAAATTAAGAGAGCGACTTCCGCCTTCACTTCCAGAAGGATCGTGGCCACAACGCCCATTTCAGTCCCAATCTAAGTTTTAGCATTATGTCAATGTAATCGGTTAAGATTTACGTCAGCTATCGTGTTGACCAGCCTGTTAAAAATTCACACACACGGACGTAACTCTTTAGAAGTCCCAAATCAAATTTAGTTCCACGATAGCTAGAGTCTAATACGAGTGACTTCCTCAATGTGTTTCACCTTTTTCCGCATCAACTGATATGGGTGAGGGTATACAAATACAACGCCCATATTTTTCCCTTTTTCCCAAAGGTCAGTCGCAAAACGCCACACCGATGGCCTCAAAACTGATTTGGTTCTGTGGCAACAGCTATGTAATGACAAGTTTGATGATACTTTCATACTTGTATGTCATTAATACTGATAACTGATTTTGAGTGTGTGATAAGCCCAATACAATAATGCACTTCAAAAAAAAACGTTGTAACATTTTTTTTGTGCTTTTGTGTTTCAAGACTTTTGAGATTAGAAATAAATGAGTTGATAAAGTGAATAAATATGTGGAGCGAGTATGTGTGGATTAGGATGGCACAACTTTGAGTAGCAAACAAAATTGTTGGTTAAGAAATTAAGGATGCACGGGCACCATACACTGGAAGAAAAACGCTTCGTTGCAGAGATGAAACATGTTCATTACATCGACGAATTTGTCGTTGCTGCAAAGAAAATATTAATTTAACGATCATCGTTGCGTAGCTGTAAAAACTCAAGTTTAGTTGCTGCAACGAATACATTTATTATGCACTTAGGAGCAAATCAAAAGATAAAACATATAACGTCAAGTAGTTGAGATAGGAACTATTGTTACCTTGGGTATCTTGAGGATCATTTATTTATTTATTACTGTGTTTTAACAAATATTTAAGATGATAACCACTACCACACACTAAAACTGCGGAGAATCGACAACAATATAATTTCGAAATTGCATTGCGAACATATTGGCTTGTGGCGAGAAAACCGACTCCACTGTTCAGCCCACTGGAACGTATGTGTTTATGGACTACCCAAGATTCACGAAGTTGGCATACCTTTGAGAGCAATAGTGTCGCGCGTGATTGCTACGAACTTTCAGTACACATAGGTACAATTTTGGACCACATCGTATCCCGTGAATGGAACGCGGGGAATTCATTGCGGTTAATGGACAATTTGGGGAATATATATCTGAACGACGACGGGTTATTAGTATCGTTTGATGTTTCTCCCTCATTTGGTGGATACATAAAATAGTCTCCATGGCCCTTGTCGAGGTTGTCTTTATTGCACCGCTAATACGAACGCAGCACATTCTTTGAACCCTCTGTAGTATTGCGATGTTACATTTCCTCTCAACTGCCGTCCATCATACTACAGAAGCATATATTAGTACGGGCCTAATTACGCTTCTGTAGAGCCAGTGTGTTATATCCGGTTTGAGGCCCCATTTGGATGTTATAGCCCTTCTGCATAGCGACCAGCATCTGTAGGCCTTATTGGCCCTGACCTCTATGTGGTGCTTTCAATTCAGTTTCCGATCTAAGATTACCTCTAACTATTTAACCTTATCGGATATTTCAATCGTCTTTTCCAGGAATCGTGGCTCTTCATACTCTGATATTTTCGTCTTCCTTGTGAACAGACATTTTTCCGTTTTGTCCGGGTTCACAATTAAGCCCCTTGGTTGTGCCCGGTTATACGCTATACTCAGTGCCCTCTCGGCCTCTCTGCATAATTCTTTCCCTTTTTTTATAGACTATTTCACAACCTCATGAGGTCAGACGTCTTACACATATTAATTAAACAAACAAATTAAACAAATTTCAACATATTCTTCCAACTGGCTCTATCCTTCGCCTTTTCTCGCCAGTTGGTAACACCAAGGATACGGACGGATTCTTCTGCCTGGTCTTTCCAGCGGAGTCTTGGTCATCCTCTTTTCATGTTTCCATCGGGTACGTTATCGAAAACCTTTCGCGCTGGCTCATCTTTATCCATTCTGATAACATGGCCAAACCAACGCAATTGGCCTAATTTCATTCGCCTAGCTATGTCCACGTCAGAATATAGATTATATAGCTCTTGGTTCCAGCGATGACGGTACTCGCCGTTTTCTTTAACAGGACCATATATTTTACGGAAAGATTTTCTCTCGTATACTCCCAGGTGTTTTCATCCACTTGCGATATGACCCAAGTTTCGGAGCCATATGTGAAGACGGGTAAAATGGGAGTCTGATATAGCTGGACTTTTGTCCGTCTCGAGTGGGCTTTGTTCCTAAACTGCTTGCTGAGCCCAAAATAGCATCTATTAGCAAGCACAATTCTCCTATTTATCTCCAGGCTGACGTTGTTGTCCTTGTTCACGGCGGATCCAAGATAGACAAATTTATCTACCAGTACGGACCAAGTCGAGAGGTTTCTCTAGTCGTTGACAACATCAATTTTGTCTTGCTCTCATTAACAGCCAGACCCATCTTCGCTGATTCCATTTCGATTCTTGAAAATACTGCGGTAGCCTCTCGCAAATTTCGCCCAATGATGTCTATGTCGTCAGCTTACGCCAGCAACATAGGGCTTTTCGTGTTAATGGTCTTGTTCGTATTTACGTTTCTCATTATTATTTCCTATTATCTCTAGCTTTTCTCATTATTATCTCCATTAAGATGTTGAAGAGATTGCACGAAAGTGTGTCGCCTTATCTCAGTCCTCGCTAGGTACAGAATGGTTCACTGAGGTCTTTCCCCACTTTCACTGCTGATTTGGTGTTGGTCAGCGTCATTGTACAGACGCGAATCAGTTTTGCCGGAATACCAAGTTCAGACATAGCTTCGTATAGTTTTCCCCGTATGGGGCTATCGAAAGCAGCTTTGTAATCGACAAAAAGGTGGTATGTGTCGAATTGCTTTTCGTGGGGCGTGTTACAATCTACACTATCTTCTACTATCATTACCTCCTGATCTTCAGTGGAAGAATCTGAGTGGAGTAGTGCTGAAAAGTGGTATCTCCACATTCTGAGCACACACTGCTTCTCAGTCACCAGATTCCCATTCTCGTCCTTGCAGGAGGGCAGCCCATTATTAGGCCCGTTGGTCGATCTTCTTACCCTCTGGAAAAACTTACAGGATTCACCATTCATCCTGCACATTTCGGTTCTTTCACTCTCTCTCTGCTCCCACTGCCATTTTTTCCGCCTAAATAGTTGGTTATCTTCCCTTCTCAGCCTCTTGTACCGCTCATTCGCAGCACGCGTTGTAACTGACTGTTTCGTTGCCATACGTGCAGCGTCTTTTTCATCAGTTGCAATGCGACATTCTTCCTTCTGCGGTTTTTGATAGCCAAGTTCAGTCCTTGTAGCGGTTTCCAAAGAATGGGAGATGTGCTTTCAGTGCGCATCTGGGTCATCGGGAGGAAGGGGGTTGTTATTCTGCCATAGCAATATAGAGCTTCTGTCGATAAGACATTGATATCTCCGGTATTTGTAGCTTGTCATTATCTAGATTTTCCTGTGTTCGGCTTCATACGTTTTTCGCCCTACTCAGTATTGTGCGAACTTTCACAGCCACCTGGTAATGATCCGCGTCAATATTGGCACCTCGAATCACATGTACATCCATTACAATAGAAGAGTATCTGCCATCTATTACCAAGTGATCAATCTGGTTCTTCGTCCGCTGATCAGGAGATATCCAGGTCGCCTTATGTATGTCCTTATGCAGGAATCGTGTGCTACTAACTACCATGTTCTTTGCAGCGCCGAAGTCTATCAGTCTTATTCCATTATCGGACGTGGTATCATTTAGACTGTGATTACCGATGGTTGGTCGAAAGACACTTTCCTTTCGTAATTTGACATTAAAGTCGCATAGAATAGTCTTAATGTCGTGGTCAGGGCAGCGTTCGTAGACTTCCTCCAGACGCTCATAAAATGTTTATTTGACCTCATCAGCTTTATCCTCTGTCGGTGCGTGCACACAAATTAACGAAATGTTGAAATATTTCGCTTTGATGCGAATTGTTGCTATGCGGTCACTCACTGGGTTGAACCTTAAAACTAGGTGTCGCATGTCGCAGCCTCTTGCCAATTGTAAATCCGCACCCGAATTCGTGCTTTCGCTCATGGCAGCTGTAGTAAATATAGCAGTTTTCCTTCCGGTGTAACCATATCCTGTCCATGGCATTTCTTGGATCGCTGTGATTCTTTCCCTTAAGAAGTATTACAACGTTATCTGCGTAGCAGACTATTTTAAGTCCTTCTTCGGTAAATTTCCTTTGGAGACTGTGTATTGTGAGGACCCATAAGAGTGGTGATATAATTCCTCCCTGTGGAGTTCCACGTTGTACCCTGTCCCTAATATTTACATCATTGGAACCACAGGTTATCCATCTATTCCTCAGCATATGGTGATCCAGTCTTTTAATGCCCGATCCACCATAAACTGGTTTAAGTATTGGATGAGTGTTTCGGTTCAGACATAATTGAACGCTTCCTCAATATCTATGCATACGGCGAGTGAATACAGTTTGTCATTGAGAGATTGCTCTAGGTTACCTCATGAAGTGCGGTTTCAACTGATCTGCCCTTGACATATGTACTATAAGTACTATGAAAAATTTAGTGAAATACTGAGTCAGCACTGGTTGCTCAAGGTGTCTTTCCAAGCAAGTTTCAACAGTTCTTCGACTAAATGTAATCAGCCTTATGTCGAACAATAATTTCTATGAGAAAGTTCTTAAAACTAGTGAATAGTTAAAGAAAATTCTATTTAAAAGGAAACAATACCACTATATAAATTCTAGACTTAGTGTCACCATACTCCATACTTAACCAAAGCAACACCTAAGATAAAGTGCCACCCTAACACAGTCATAATTAGAAAGAGTTATACGTCTACCATTAGCAAATGGGAGAGTGAGAGAGATAGAAAATATAAATAAAAACTAATTATGATAGATAACCAAGTCAAGTAGTACTGATAAGGAGCGTGGTGGGACAATGATATAGTTCAGTTGCACACTCGTACATTCATTGCTGATGTGTTTGAGGAAAAAAATTTTCCACTCGGAAAAGCACATTTAACTAATTAGAGTCTCATCTATTCGCATTCGCATAATTTGCTAAATACACTAAAATGTTAAGTATCAAAAGACGCACGCTCGTTCGTTCGGTTGCCATTGACCAAAAGGTATAAAAATAGGGTTGCCCCCCTCCATCCTGGTTGCTATAGCAGATGAGTGGTGAAGAAAGAGGATGGAACTCGTTTTAATGTTCAGCTAAAATTACACAAAATTCGATATAACGCAAATGCGTCATTTACACGGCGTTACACACAATATCGTGCAATATCTTTTACTAGTACCCTTCGGTCGTTTAGATGTTCCTTTGATGTGGAACATGGAAGGAAACAAAAGGATATTAGGAGCAAGTATTTTCAACAACAGTTCGTGGTAAAATAATTGGAACAGTTGTCGAGAATCAAGAGTCATTTTAACTTGTATAGAAGGTTTAGTCGAAGGAAACGGATAACAGTTTAGCTTAGCCTCAGTACTTTTGCAGGTGTTTTGGTTAGTGTTTGCACATCGGTTTTGATGTCCTGTAAAATTTCCTGATTAATGAAATATACTAAGAGTGTGCAACAGCTGTTAAAGCGTTGACCGGATGTCACGTTGCAAGTTGGAATTTCCTAGAGTTGGAGTTGCAGATGATAAAACAGCGTCAAACATAATTTAAAAGTGATTACGAGGGCGGATCAATAAGTCCGTGACTTTTTGAATGAAGCAATTTTTTTTCGCAAAAAAAGAATAAAATATTTTTCAACATAATCTCCTTTTGGCTCAATACACTTAGTCCAACGTTGCTCCAATTTTTGTATCCCTTCCAAAAAATGGGATTTTTCGAGGTCCATAAAATAGGCATTTGTTTGATCAATAATTTCATCGTTGTAGCTAAATCTCTTTCCACCGAGCCATTTCTTCACGTTTGGAAATAGGATATAGTCACTGGGTGCTAAATCCGGAGAATATGGCGGATGAGGTACCAATTCGTAGTAATTTTGCCATTGAGACGACACACGTGCCCACCCGTGCATTATCTTGATGAAAAATAACTTTTTTCTTGGTCATATGGAATCGCTTTTTGTCAAATCCTCGTTAAGTCGGTCCAATAAGTTTCCCTTTTAAAGGTAATCGATGTGGATTATCCCGCGTGCGTCCCAAAAAACTGTTGCCATCACTTTATTGGCCGACAAACTTACCTTGGCCTTCTTCGGAGCCGGTTCACCCGGATAAACCCATTGTTTAGACTGCTGCTTGGTCTCCCCTGTGTTGTAATGGATCCATGTTTCATCCACACTTACAAAACGCCGCAAAAACTCCTTCGAATTACGGTTAAACTACTCCAAACAATCCTTTGACGTTGTCACACGATTACGTTTCTGGTCAATTGAGAGCAAACGCGGCACCCATCTTGAAGACAGCTTTCTTAAACCGAACTGAGCATTTAAAATCGAAACCACACTTGCCATATGAAATGCCTATGGCATCAACAATATCAGGCACTTTTACTCTTCTATCGGCCAACACCATATCGTGAAGTTTTTCGACATTTTCGGGTGTATTGACCCCAATTGGCCGTCCATAACGTTCAGCGTCATTTGTGCTTGTGCTACCACAACGAAAGTCAGTAAACCACTTTTTTACCATTGAAATCGATGGTGCAGAGTCCCCATAGTATTTATCAAGCTTTTCCTTGGTTTGATTGACGTTTTTTTTTCCCAAAATATAACGTTTAATGAGCCCCCAAAATTCACTTTTTTTCATTTTTAAAAAAATGCATGAGGTTGTATGTTTTGAACAGCTGTTAAAGGCAAAGTAAATGACGGAACTTGCTCAAAAGTTGACAGTAGTCTTTTAACCGGTGGTACTTGATGGGAACAGTATTGCATTTCATATAACTACGAGGGAAGTTTGAAAAGTCACGGACTTATTTATCCGCCCTCGTATCATCAATCAAACATAATTTAAAAACCTTTAGTGTCAATCGTACATTTTTTAAAACACATTAGTATGAATCAAACATAATTTAAACATAGTTTGCCTATCATTCATGCCTTCATCCATTTTCTTTTGTATGATTTTCCAAATTCATAATCGATGTTTTGTGGCATCGAACCCCCCTGGGGCGGTGTTTAGGTGGCATCTCTGTATGTAGAGTTATATGTATTACTGTTCGTTCTGGCCACATCGAACCTTTTACTTCCTATATAGCTTTGGTGATGGTTGGTTTCAGAGGAACACTGATAGGATTCCATGAATATTATTATATTTATGAATTTTTGTTTTCAGGGACCAACCAGATGTTTCGTAACTTTTCCTCGGGACGGTCTCTATGTGTTATGAGATTTTTATATGAAATTATTGGATGGGGTTAGTGTACATATGTGTTATAACGAGAGAACTTGGACAGTACTTGGAACGACTGGATACCAGTATATACAGACACTACCATAATCGGCCATAAATAGTGTAGTTACCAATATTATTTGTAATACAAAATATTATTTTATTAAACCAATATTCTCAAAAAATTTTCTGAAACAATATCCTCGTCATCCTGAGGCGCAGTGGAAGTAGATTTACCACTGTATAAAAACTGCAGCGGAGACCATACTTGGTTGTGAAAAACCGCTTAAAGACAAACCGTGGTACGATGAAGACCGCCGCATAGTAAGCGATGAAAATAACGCTGCACGTATGGCAATTCTTTAATCAGTTGCAACGCGAGCAGCGACAGAGCGGCATAAGGAGCAGAATTGTTTAAGAAGAAAAGACGGTTGTGGAGAAAGAAAGATCAGAACGAGAATCTTTTCACAGATGTGCAGAGTGTGTTGGGAATATGAAGAGATCACTTTGCGTTGTCTTTGATTCGAGTTATTGTTAAAGTTGGAATTTGTTTTAGGATAGCATACGCGGGCGGTCCCAAAACTAGCCGACCTAACAACTAAAGCACAAGAATGTTGGGAAAATTTTTCTTTATTTTTCAACATAATCTCCTTCTAGCTCGATTCCCTGTCAATTTTCTCAAAATAGCCATCATCCGCGGAATCCACCTCTTCATTGTTAGCAAATCACTTACCCCCGAGCCATTTTCTCAAGTTTGGAAATAGAAAATAGTCCGAGGGAGCTAAATCTGGCAAATAAAGTGCGTTATGAAACAGTTCGAACTATGATTCATTAAATTTGGCCATCGCAATAGTGGATGTCTTAACAGGAGCATTGTCTTGATGAAACATAACTTTTTTTTTCGCAAATGCGGCCTTTTTACACAATTTCATCACTTAAACGCTGTATAATGTTCGCCGTTGATGGTTTTACCTTTCTAAAGATAATCAATGAAAATTATCCCACGCGCATCACAAAAAAACAGACGCCATGATCTTGCCTGCAGATGGAACCGTCTGCGCCTTCTTTGGACACGATCCTCCCATTTCAGTCCACTGCTTTGACTGTTCCTTTGTCTCAGTTGTGAAGTGTTGGACCCTTGTTTTATCCATGGTTATAAATCGACGGAAAAATTCTGGTTTATTGCGGTAAAACATCGCCAAACACTCTACTGAAACATCTTCTCAACGTTGTTTTTGCTCTATTGAAAGCAAACGCGGCACCCATCTTACGCACAGCTTTCTCATCTTCAAATCTTCGGTAAATATATGATGTATAGCACTTTTTGAAAATGACGATCATCCTATACCATTTGTCTGACGTAGACACCTCAATTGGTCGACCTCGACGGTGTTCGTCTTGGCAGCTCGTGCGGTCTCACTTAAGCTCTGCTACCCAATATTTTACAGTCATAAACGAAGGACCAGACTCCCCCAGATTAGAATCCAGCTCGGCTTTAATATTGCTTGGACTGAGACCTTCCAAATGCCAATAACGGTGACCAATTTATTCCAAGTTTACAAATTCACTGAGATCGTTTACTTTTGTTGCCTCAAATAAAAAATACTAAACAACGTGGCGCCTTGAAACTTAAAATATATGTTTTATAAAGTTGCTGCTTTTCACCAAAATATTTTTTCCAAACTATTGGCACCATCTATACATCAGTTCGGCTAGTTTTGCAACCGCCCTCGTATCATGTTTTTTCCGGTTACTGAGATGTAATGTAAGTGTTGCAGGTGGGATGCGAGGGATCACTTTTCTGCTTATGTTGTCCCATAACACTTCAATTTAGATGAGGGTGTTGGGCACACACATGACGATGTCGTCGAGTGCCCCTCCTAGTCAAAGCGAAGTTAGTACTGAAATTTCCCGGCTTAAGAACAACAAAGCCGTTGGTGCTGATGGACTACCAGCTGAGCTGTTTAATGTTGGCGGCTATGAATTGGAAACGTGCATGCATCAGCTCATATGCAAAATCTGGCTAGACGAATGCATACCCGATGATTGGAGTCTTAGAATACTGTGTCCTGTTTTCAAAAAAGGCGACCCAGTATATGTATAAACTATCATCGGAAAAGGCGTTTATTCATCGCAAACAAGGTACTCTCGAGCGTAATGTGCGAAAGACTAAATCCGTTTGTTGCAGACCTGACCCAACTTTATCAGTATGGCTTTAGGCCTGGAAGGTCAACTATCAACCAGATATTCACATTACGACAAAGCCTAGAGAAAATCAACGGAAATCAAATTGACACCTACCACTTTTTTGTGATAAGATAGCCCGATACGGGGAAAAGTTTACCAAGCTATGTAAGCGCCATAAAGATTGGTATTCCTGCTAAGCTGATACGTTTTTGTAAAATGACACTGACCGATACGAAATACTCAGTAAAGATTTGTAAAGGTCTCACCGAACCATTTAGTACCAGGCTAGGTTTCAAGCAGGGCGTCACCCAATCCTACGATCTCTTCAACGTATTATTGAGATCAGCATGATAAGAGCTCCAGTCAACACGAATAAAACTATCAGCAGCAAAAGACATATGCTGCTCGCGTATGCTGATGATTTGGTTTTTTCGAGAATTCACAAGGAATCAGCAAAAGTGGTTTTTGGCAATAACGAGAACAAGACAAAATTAATGCTTTCGACAAACAGATCATCGACCTGATTGGATGAAGGGGTGAACGTTGATAACCGTTATAATTTCGAGGTAGTGGTAGAAATTATTTACCGCGGATCTGCCGTGAACAGATCCAATAACTTCAGCTTGGAAATCAAACGGAGCGTTGTGCTTGCAAACAGGTGTTATTTCGGGGTAAGTATGCACTGCAGAGATACGAACCTCTCTCGAGAAACGAAGATCCAACTATATCTGACTCTCATACATCTTGCTTTATGGCCTATCTTGCTTTATGGCGCAGAATCCTGGGTCATAACGCATGCTGATGAAATATCACTGGGAGTCTTCGAGAGAATAATGCTCCAAAAAATATATATATGGTCCTCTAATAGAAAACGGTGAGTATCGACGACGGGTGAAACACGAGCTGTATAATCTGTATCACGGCATTGACGTAGTTATAAAAAAATATAGTTTCCCATTACATACCATGAAGGGATTTGGGAGAGCTTCTCACAAGCAATGAGCTGTGCGCTTTCTAGTTTTCTACTCACTGATTGGGACCTACAGTTTTACACTGGTTCCGAACGGTATTTGGAGAAGCTTTTTCATAGCTAAGTACTCGATAGTGTCGCCGTCACTAAGCGAGGTAACCGTCGGCGAAAGCAATGTAAGGTCGTCACATCTGGGATTGAACCCACGATCTCATGTACAAGAGCTGCGCATACTACCACTGCACCACCGACGACCAAAAAAGACGTAGTTATATGTATCAAAATAGCGCGTTTACGCTATCTAGGCAATGTCAGTAGAATTGATCATAATAAATCAATGCGAAAGGTATTCGAGGACGTACTCGAAGGTCATCGAAAGGTCAGGTAGAATATTGCCTGATTGAGCTTGGTGTTGCCTGGAGAAAAATGTTAATCTCATTATTGTGAAGGAAGGAACTGTCATATTACTTCCTCAACATGGCGCCTATAATTTGACCTGGCGTGATTAAGGTCCATTTTAGCCATTGTTACACCATCTCGATGTTTAATAATAGGCTGAAAAACGTTCCTGACGAACAAATCGAACAAAAAAATCTGACCCAGAGATCTGCAGCGCTATATCGCAAATTGCGGTTTCTCCAAACTAATTGGCATGAAGATTCGAGAAACATTCGCCATGATCCGCCATAATGATGCCAGCGTCACCTATACAACTACTTTTGTTTAGAATTTTTTATTTTCAGTTTTTATTGGTTACATTAAACTTATAGATATTGTTTTCCAAAATAAATAAAATCAAATCCGAAATTTATTTAAAAAATTGCGTTGAATTTGAATTTGGGTTTACGTGAATACACATTGAAAAATGTATCTTTTTTCATTGTTTGGATGCAAATATAACATGATTGTAGCTTGTGGGAAATAAATCATACTTGTGTCCAAACACATATTTAGTAGGAACTTAGGGGTGGGCACTGCTAAGCTCAGCCTACCTTGAAGGTAAGCACGTGGCGAATAACATGTCGGTCAACAGAAATGTACGTTAGCTGCGAATGATAAGCAGTCCCTGACCAAGAGCGGCAGATTCCCAAGGCATACAATAAAACTGTACAAACGTCCGGAACTTGTTCGGCGGCATGACGAAACGATTAGTGTCATTGATTAAGTATCTTCCCACAGGGAACACTTCCAAGAATTAAATTAAGAGTCTAACGCCTCCGTGGTTCCAGGTCAAACTAAATTCAGAAGCGTGATGTCACAGTGGGTAGTTATCTGCTTAGCGTCTGTTCCTCATGTTAGGAGCGGCTATCTACTACTGTCTTTTACTCAAATCTAACTCCTTCAATACGTGGTGCCATGCCTACCGTGCCTACGGATAGTCTACAGTCAGGGGTATATGACTGTGTTCGAATGGTGCTTCACTTCACTGACACCTGGGCCAGTTTTTCCCGCATTTCTGGTGGCTATGGTGTGTTCGTAGCCACCCTACACTCGTGGGAATCCCATGCAAAATATAAAACAATTACAAAACAACAATACAGGCAGACGAATGGCAGACGCAAGGTCTAGACTTGGCGGAATATGGACACAATTGAAGCCCGACTTTATGTCATATCCTGCGTTGCCAATTCTTGGAGAGGATAGGTGGCACATCTGGTAAACATGTAGCGCTCATATAGCGCTCGTCGTCAAGCTCTTAGGATTATCAAGAGAAATGGTGATATCTACCAGAACACACTCTCTGCTAGACAGAGAGGTTCTCTGCAATGGCGTCGTATTGTTATTGATCATCAAGATATTACTGCTCCTTCCACATCACAGCAAGCGCAAAAGAGAATTCGCTCACCGCATAAGCACTCATAGCTTAATTCGGCTAAGGTGGCCAGTTGCAACTTTGGCCAGAAGTACTTTAGTGTGTAGGAAACAATTATTGTTGGGCGATTATCGTTATACATAACAGCGCTCTTGGAAATGCCAGTTATCGACAAGGGGGTGGACGAGACGGAATAATTCCGAAGGTTAAATGGAAATACCTATGTTGTGAATGCATTGTCCTCAATACACTTTCAGATCTGAAAGGATATACAGGAACGTCCATCGCGATGTTGAGACACAGACTGGTTCCAAAGCCGTGCTAAATTAGTGGCGTTGGGAGACCAGCGTCCGGTGGGTTGCTGTGGTGTAGCTCTCAAAAAAAGTCAGTGATCTGTGACCAGAAACAGCAGTAGATGTTGCTCGGAAAGAAGGCCTTCCATTCAGGCCCAGGGCATATGCCTGGATACCAGACAACTAACCCGACGTTGAGACAATCGATAATATTCTCAAGGATTGTAATAGCGAACTCCCAACACGCAATTGAACGAATGGACGAGGTAACTGGTGGGTACGCGATGTTCATTTGAACAACGATTCACTGCCAGGTGTAAAAAATCTAGTGGCGTGGCCTCATTTGTTATTTGACATATATCGCAGATAACTCATTAGCTGAATCAGGGATATAATGCTGTTGATATCATGTCTACTGTGAACGAGGATGAAACACAAAATGAAGATTGACACTCGTGGATACAGGGTCAGGAGCACGAGACTATGGATCCAATATTTGGTTGCCCGCATCCAAAATGCCTCATAATGAAACGAGACTTCGCACATATGTCCATGTGCCAAGAAACCAGTTGCCACCAGTATCCTTAAGATGTCTCATAGAGCAAGCAATGAGGTTATGTGCCTGGGAAACGCACACCTTTCGTTATGGGGTAGTACTAGGTACTATCCTTTTTATATGCAATGGTGGCAAAGAATCGACTATTGCCACCAGCTCCAGGCAAGATGTACTAGATATCATCTATGCGATGACCTGTATGCGATGATCTGGGAATGGTGTGACCTTGATGATAATTCATTCTCTGTTTAAAAATATATCGGATTCCAATTGGATTGGAACATATTTGGGATCATAATCATATGTGGAGATAAGGCGCGTAGATGACATAGATAAAGTAGCGGACAGGGTCACGAGTGCTCTCAATAAGTCGCCACCTGTCTCTTGCCCAAGAACGAAGCAAAGGAAAAGAGAAGTCTTCCTGGTGGAATGTACAACTTGCAGATAGAAGGAAGTCATGCTTAATAAAGCCAAGTCTTCGAGAGACAAAGAGTACTGGGATAATTATAAAGTTGAGATAAGGTGATATAGGCAAGCGCTGAGACGGGCCAAGAGAAACTCGTAGATTATCTTTTGTAAATTAGTAAAATATACAAAAGTGGGGTCGGGCTAAGGAAATAATCGCGTCATCTTCAAAACATATAAGTCCCCCGAGACTCACATGTCTCGATCACCGCAACTCCAGACTGTGGCCGACCTATTGGTCAGCTGACTGACGGATATTCGCCGCGTGTATACATTTCAAATACATACTAGAGCACCGTCACACATTTTCGCATACCCGAAAATATTCATGCATTACATATACACACTATTCAGATTAGCGAGCGAACCGAAAACATTCGTGCGTTACATTACTCGTATTGTCGCTGCAGGTACAGAAGTGTCCGAGTACTTTTATTCCGTTTTACCCGCTGCTTATGAACACGAATACATCAGTGTACTGTCGCTATTATCGTTTCGTTCATGTTCGCACCTCAATGCGACTAGCACAGTATTTATAGCAGTACAGTCAACAAACAGAATATATTCATGCACGGCTTTAATACATATTTACCTAGAGGGTGTTGGGATACGAGAGTGGCGTTAATTCCCAAAGCAGGAAGTGCCTCTCATACAACTCCTAAAAACTTTAGGTTTGTTAGCATGACATGGATCCAACTGATGGTATATTGATGTAAGATTGCTAGCTCAAGTGTAGTACAGATCAACAGAAATAGTACTGCATGAACTACTTGGATGCATAGAGAAATCGGTGCCTGGTTAGGTGAATTCGTTGATAGCCTTTCTTGATCTTGAGGGGGCGCTAAACAATACCAAGACTAATTCAATGGAATTGAAGCTGTCGATATTTACAGTGGACGTTGAGCTTTTGGGGATGTTAACCGAAATGCTCTCGAGAAAACGTGACACTGTCGAACTGAGCACCTCTGGTTCTGCCAGGTATAAAGGCACCCCTCCAGGACGAGTCTTGTCACTACTTCTATGTAGCCTTGCGTTGATTCTAAGATTATAAAAGTCGGTTGTGAAAAATGTTGCTTATGCTGATGATGTGGCTATAGCTCTAAGGGGCAAGTATCCCATTACGGGAAGGTACCTTCCCCAGGATAGCTTACGAACTTTGGGCAGGTGAAAATAGACGACGCATAAACCCACTCAAGCGTGAACTGGCACTTTGCAGCCCAATGTATAAAATATCTAACTTGGAACCTCTCATGTTGGACGGGTCTGAAATTAAGCGTGCAGAGTTTGCCAAATACCTGGATGTTATTTTGGATAGCAAGCATTGCTTCAGACCCAGTACCTGGAAAAAGTGAACAAGGTGACGCTAGGTCTCTACACTTTAATGGGTTAGTATATGATGCAATTCGGTGGTGCAAAGGTAGTGTGCGCGGCTATTGTAATCGATTTCTGCTCTGACCACCTTACATTTCGACGTCGGTCACCTCGCTTAGTGACGGCGACACTATCTAGTATTTACCCATGAAACCACTTCTCAAACTACCGTTCGGAACCGGCGTAAAACTGAAGGTCCCAAGCAGTGGGTATAAAAATAGAAAGCGCACAGCTTACTGGTTGTGAGAAGCTCTCCTCAATCTCTGCATGGGATGTAATGGGAAACCATTTTAGTTTATGATGCAATTGGGGATTTTCCCGACAGATTTTTCATTACACAGCGGTGGTGTGATCGATAATACATACTATAATTGGTTATAATGTGTTGGCAAGTGCTCGAGAAACCCAAAAATGTCGTCTGTTTAATGACTAGTAGCTTTGCGAGTTTAACAATCCTGGTATGATACCCATTGACCTGCACACTGGCACAAGACGTCTTGACAAATCATTCAAGACATTTGCTTTTTGCAATACATTTACTGTAGCAAAGTTGCGAAAACCAAATACTTCGGGGTACTGTGAACAAAGCATTCGTGTAGGTGTGTATGTTTATCTACACAAAACTACAATAAGATCCCAGCGGCGGAATTCATGACCTGGAAGGCCTGAAATCATGACCAAACAGGTCTTGTTTAATTCATTTATTTTTGTCATTGCGTGAGATTGGGAGGCAAGGCCTTCCTTGCCCATTGCTTTAGAAGGCATGCAAAGAGGAAGGCCTTAGAAGGCATGCATAGACGAAGGCCTTAGAAGACATTTTCTTTAATTTAGTTTTGTTAAATAAAAATAAAATTAAAATAATTTATTTTATCACAAAATCATTATCCACTTCTACATATTTATGTATAAGTATCTAGGTATCTATCTAACTTTAAAATTTTGAAAATACCCTGAAAAATATTAAATAAACAATATAGTTTTAAAATTTGTATGAAATTTTCCCACTAAGTTACGGTTAAAAAGAATCGGAAAAGAAATTTCTCAAAATTTTAAAAATCTTCTTCTTGTTTATATCTGATGAAAAAATTCATGCATTCCGCAGGCCTAATTTTAGGAAGGCTTTACAAAAGAACCATTCCGCATGCCTTATCTGTGGATGGCCTTGCGACCTCCGCCGGAAAAAAGTATTTGTATTGTGTTTTTGTGCTCTAAGGGTTGACACACATGCACGAGTGCAGGTTTTTCACAAGTATTTGGTTGCCGCAAATTCGCTACAATACTTGTTTTGAAAAATCCAAATGTCTTGAATGGCCATTCAAGACGTGTCGTGCAGATGACGAATATATACTGACTTCCAAAGGCACATCTGATAGTACAAGCGTACGCAAAACTGCGGGAAGTACGCGTATGGTGGAATGTCAGTACGGTTGTTGGGATCTGAAAAAGGTATATGGACTCATAAATTGATACTCGATATATGTGTCTGGATCGAGAAGAGACATGGGTTTCTAATAGTTGTGGCATAGGTTTGGAGCGGTCATGACTCACATGATAGTTCTCCGGAGCGGATCTGGAGAATTTTGCATGACTGTCCGAAGAATGTAATTGCAATTGTATTGTCCACATTGGACAACTAGGAATACGTATGTAATTTTGTGCAACTGGCCTTTGTGCTACATCGTATAAAGTTGGAGATACGCCGAGGACGCTGAATAATGTAGTAGGGGTCTGTACTTCTCCCACCATTTGAGGGAATACTGTTGTGGTGGTTCAACAGGTATCGTTGGGTCTGTCCATCCAGGTACCTTAGCGTTTTAAAGTCTCGCAATCTTGACAATGGGGTAGAGGGTCTTTTGATGGTTTTACCTGATTGGATAAAAAACAAAACGGTGGTTGATAGAAGCGCGGCGAGACTAATGGTCAGGGGACATGACTTCTGTTGAAGCAGTTACGATGAAGAAGAGGGTGGGCATGTCCAGGGCTAGCCAGTAGGAGGATATCTACTATGTAATCCTACTAATTTGAGGACCTGGGAGTATTATCTCAGATATGCGTTGACAGGATCTTGAGCTTTTAAATGATTCTGCGTTGGGCCTAGCGCTTTATCTCGTTGGCCCGTAGTATCATAATGGTCTGAAAAGTCTAAGTGAGTCATTCATTGTCTGCCACAAACACCTAATCTAACTTCTGTGTATAAACGAGTCTCAAATTTAAGAGCCAGCTCGTGAACCGACATGTTGAGCTTAGGCTTGCGGCTTATGAGGGAACCAATGCGAACCCTGACCAGAGTTGCCACTTCGGCATTTAACGTCGGAATTTATTGCTGAAAAAAGGTGCCTTTTAAAAATGTTTTTTTTTTGTATATGTGTCCATTCTTAAATTGTTTGTTAGAATTCTGCACTTTTTTTTATCAAAGTGGAATATTCCAAATGGAGTCTAGTTTCCATTTCCAACAAAAATGGCTGAATTTCAAGCACGATTGTTGGGATCTGAAAAAGGTAGATGGCCGCATAAATTGGTACCCGATGTAAATGTTTGAAACGACACTTAAAAATGTCTCTTAAAATGGTGTAACTCTCCGTACAAACTTAACTCACAATTAATTTAGACGGCTGTCTTGCCAAGCGCTTTGTTTTCCTGTATAAGAAGCATAACCAGCTGTGCTAATTCCACTTGCCACCACTGTATTTGTGCTCATTCAATAGTTATATATGTATGTGCACGCTTTCATAAATGGGGTCAAAGGTTGTTTTCATATATATACAAAAAAAATTAATGTACTTAGCATTGATATATATATTACATCTTCGATATCTTAATGGATGGATGTCATCGGACATTTGTTTCCATGACTATAAAATGGTGAAAGTCCATTCATTCATCCATTCATGTATTTGCTACACATCACTACAAATGTTAATGGGATAGGGCGTATAAGTTTCTTTTCGGATACCGGCACTTGTTGTTACAAATCTATTGTGTGTGTGTGTGTGTTTTTTGTACTAGGGCATCGAAACTATTTGTATTTCTGGAATGGAAATTCAATATGTGATGGCGTAATCGAATGAATTATGGACCATGCCAATTCACGTATTGTAGAATAAAACATGTAGTCCCGCGTTGGGAATATTAGATATGCGCAATTAAAATGTAATCAATAAAATTACTTATTTGCACGCCCAATTGGGTATGAGCGATATTTATCGGTGGAATTTATCGATTGTTTAAATTGCAACGGATTGTTAATCACATATACACAGCGGTCATCAAAAAGCAACAGAATCGTTATCGCTGAAACTTGCTGTCGCTTTAACGGAATTTCCTTTCAAAAGGTAACTTACTTACTTACCCGGTCTCGGACAACCCCGGGGGGTCAGGGACCTTACAAAACGAAGATAACATATTTTGCCTACCAGTTCGATCTTTTGCTTTATCTCTCCAGTTGGCAATACCAAGTGTACGCAGGGATTCGTCAACCTGATCCCTCCAGCGGAGTCTTGGTCTTCCTATTTTCCGTCTCCCTTCGAGTTCGGTTTCGAAAACCCTTCGTGCTGGTTCGTCTTCATCCATTCTACTGACATGGCCTACCCAGCGCAATCCCATTATTTTGATCCGCTTAACTATGTCAATGCCAGGATAAAGCTCATACAGCTCAGGATTCATGCGTCGCCGATACTCGCCGTTGTGCACTATAGGGCCATAAATTTTTCGGAGTATTTTTCTCTCGAAGACTAATACAGATGTTTCGTCTGCTTGCGATAGGCTCCAGGATTCTGCGCCATAAAGCAAGACAGGTTGAATGGGAGTCTGGTACAACTGGACTTTTGTTACTCGAGAGAGGGCTTTATTTCTAAAGTGCTTGCTTAGCCCGAGATAACATCTATTCGGAAGCACAATTCTCTGCTTGATCTCAAGGCTGACATTGCTGTTTTTGTTTACGGCAGAGCCGAGGTATATAAATTCGTCCACTACCTCGAATTTATAACGGTTATCAACGTTCACGCTTTGGTTTAATCGCGTGGAGACCTTGCTCGTTGAAACCATTAATTTTGTCTTGTCCTCATTTACCGTTAGACCCACTTGTTCTGACTCTTTCTCAATTCTCGAAAATACCGCAGTAACTTCTCTAACTGTTCGTCCAATGATATCTATATTATCAGCATACGCGAGCAGCCTGTGACTTTGGCTGCTGATGGTTTTATTCATATTGACTGCAGCTTTCCCCATAATGATCTCCATTAAGATGTTAAAGAGATCGTACGATAGGGTGTCGCTTTGCCTGAGGCCTCGCTTAGTTTCGAAAGGTTCGGTAAGATCCTTACCAACTTTCGCTGCGGATTTGGTGTTCGTCAAGGTCATCCTGCAAAGGCGTATGAGTTTTGCAGGAATTCCAAGCTCAGACATTGTTTCATAGAGTTTCTCCCGTATCGGACTATCGAAGGCCGCCTTATAATCGATAAATAGATGATACGTGTCGATTTGTTTTTCGTGTGTCTTCTCCAGGATTTGGCGTTGCGTGAAAATCTGGTCAGTTGTCGATTTTCTAGGCCTAAAGTCTTTCGCACATTATACTTGATAGAACCTTATATGCTATGGATAAAAGGCTTACTCCACGGTAGTTGAGACAGATACTCGGGTCACCTTTTTTTAAATATGGGACATACCGGGCATGCCTTAATCTAACCAAATTTTGCTAATGAGCTGATGCATGCACCTTATCAGCTCATCGCCGCCAGACTTAAACAGCTCTGCCGGTAATCCATCGGCTCCTGCGACTTTGTTGTTCTTATGCCGGGCAATAGCTGTTCTGACCTCGTCTTGGTTGTCCATATTGTGATCGATTGTCCCATCGTCATTGGATATCTCAGGTACCAGTAGCGCGGAGAAATGATCTCTTCATATTCCCAACATGCTCTGCACATCTGCGATGAGATTTCCGTCCTTGTCTTTACAGAAGGGGGGCCCTGAACCATGTCCAGTAGTTCCGTTTTTGACTTTTTGGTAGAATTTTCGGGCTTCGTTCTTCCTTCTGTATGTCTCAATTTTCTCACTCTCGCGCTTTCTCCACTGCCGTTTCTTACGCCTAAAGAGACGCTTTACCTCCTTTCTTTTCTCCCTATACCGCTCAGTTGCAGCTCGCGTTGCAATTGAATGAAGCATTGTCATACGTGCAGCGTTATTTTCGTCATTTGCAATGCGACACTCTTCATCGTACCATTGTTTATTAAAAAGTAACTACTACACAATTATTCCATGGAGAGTAGTTTCCAAATCGACTGAGAGCAAAGCGTCAACTACGTGCCCCGGCGTTTCATGGGTCACGTCTACCAATCGAGATATATCGATTTGAAGTTAGTAAGTATCGTATGGTGGAATTTGTCACTTTTGGGGCTCTTTTGTTTGACATAACTCGAGAACGTCTAATCCGATTTTGCTACAACAAACTTGGAAAAAATTGAGAATTACAATTCCTTTAATCTATTGATATACTATTTCTCTACATAACCAACAGTTTTGCAGTTATAAACAAATTTATGAAGAAAAAAAAATTTGGCTAAAAAATTTAATTTTTTTATTTTTAAAAATCATGAAAAATTCAGAACGGTAAAAAGTGACAGGTCTTATTACTTTCACGTAAAGTCACATAACCTATGAACAAAATGAGACATAGATCATAAAAATCGATGAACGCATAAATTTATTTTCGTTTGTGTGCTCCCTTTACTTTCTTGCGTGGTAGTTCGCCTTCTTATTTGGGGTCTGTATCGGATGAGGATCTGCCTTTATCTGGGAAAAAAATCGATTGTTTCACTTCAATTTCCCATTCACAACATCTTCCTGCAATTTTGCTTCACTGATTCGTGGAAGAATATTTTTCAAACAATCGAGGCCTTGATGAAATTGTAGGCGATTCCCAGTTTGACATGGAGAGGAGGCTGATTCGTGGGAAAATATTTTTGAAACAATCGAGAATTTTCGGCTGATTTAAAATGCCCTTGATAAAATTTTTGACGATTCCTAGTTTGCCTGGGAGAGGGGGCATAAGGACGTTCTCCATTGGCACGAGTGGATAATTTACGGAGTTGTGCCATTCCTCGAGCAAGCCAGTCATGCGTTAGATATTAGTTTCATTTAAATCGGGTATCACACAGCCACAAGAAACACATGTGTTTCGTATAGCCTCCTTGGAGACCTCTTAGCATCTCCACGACATTCAGATCACAACTGATCCGCCACATGTGATTAGTGTAGCAAACTTTATCCAAAATTATTTTCATGGAATGTTTCACTCATATCTGTGCTGTAGCCTATGGGAATGCTTGGTTTTTTATGATGTTTATGTAGCAAAACGACTTTCAAGCTTAATTTCGAAGAATCGATGAACATTCTCCAATCACCTGCTACGTAGTAATTAATGTCCATCGCCTCCATCAGCCCGTTTATATCGTGGCAATAAATAAATGTGTTCGCTTCGTTGAGTGTTAAGTAACGTTTGAATAGCGATATTGCAAATTGTTACCTTCTTTCAAAAGCTGGGAAAGTTTTTAAGCTTGACATTGATACAAGTTTAATTCTCCAACAATCTTGTCCATTCCTACTTGTGATATTGGAATTATTTTGTTCGATGGGCCGGCTTCTGTTATTGCTTCATAGGTGAAATCCGATTGATCCAGTGTTTCTCTGTCAGGACTTGGAAACGGTGGAATTGTTATTTTATCCGAATGCGGAAGAGGTGTTTGTGCACTTTTAACAGAGATGTACACAGAGATGTTTGAGGCCTTTACGATTTACTCCACATATTGTACATATTGTACACATAACAGTTGTCGGAATTGTGCACTCCTGGATCAGTCCAAATCATTGGTACACCCCAAAAATTGAACTGCGTTTCCCTTGGATCACGTTTGTACAAATTTTGGCTGGGGCGCACGAAACGCCGCGATTTATTTCGGAATCAAAACAAAGTTTAAAAGCACGCTCCACTTGCTCAGGGAATGATCCAGTATTTGTGGAAAGAGCTCTTCTGCCACAAACGTAACAACCTAAATTGCGATTTTCTGAACAATTTTCACTCATTTCGATTTTATACTTTCGTTATTGCGGTCACTATGTTTTCTTGTTATTCACGTTTAAAAAAAATCACTTGTACTTTTCGCGTTCGTCCGCACTTGTTGAACTTGTATAACACCTATAAAATGTCATCAACGTTTTTTCCAAAGAATTTTGTGCATATCCGCGAGAAAAACAATGCTTGCAAACATGTACATGCTTCCCGCAATATGTTGCAGGTGCCGTTACTTTTCAGCATGAAGATTTTCATGATCTATGTCTCATTTTGTTCATAGGTTATGTGACTTTACGTGAAAGTAATAAGACTTGACACTTTTTTCCCCCGTTTTGGGGTTTCATGATTTTTAAAAATTAAAAATTTAAATTTTTTTCTTCATAAATTTATTTATAACTGCAAAACTGTTGATTATGTAGAGAAACAGTATATTAAAAGATTAAAGGCACTGTAATTCTTAATTTTTCTAAGTTTGTTTCAGCAAAATCGGACTATTCCTTCTGGAGTTATGTCAAAAGAAAGAGCCCCAAACGTGACAAATTCGCAATGGTTCATTCTGATCCATTCGACTTGTTTTGAACTTATAAGTTCACAATTTTTGTTCTTTATGATAAGAGCTACAACTTTCCCTCAGAGAGTAAATCAAACTTGCGAATGGTTTGCAAGATATGAGTCTGACAAAACGATTATTTTTTGGAAAAATTACAACGAGGGCCCAAATTTTTGTGAACCCATAGAAAAAGTGCATGACTTTGGCCAAAACTGGGAGACACGGGTCTTTTGTTTGGTCTTTTTTTCACGTAGTGGTGTCCGTATATGGTTATATTTCCATGACTTAAAAAATTACACACAGTTTAATTAAAAAATGTTCGGGAAATTTTTCACTTTTGCGACTGCCTAAACGTTACCTAAGCGCTACCTAAACGATGTTAAGACTCATTCCTATGAAGCTCATATGGTCTAGAAAGTTGTTCATTGAGATCTTAGGTACACTTTTGAAGTTGATTGTTATTTGAATCTTGAACGGTTTGCTACCTATGGACCTGAACAGGGGAAAAAGGTAAAAAGATAAAGTTATTCTGATTTTCTATTTTGACAATTTTTATTCTTTATGACAAGAGCTACAACTTTTCCTCAGAGAGTAAATCAAAACTCCAAAATGATACCGAGGCCCCAAATTTTTGGCTTCCCATAAAAAAAGTGCATGACTTTGGGCAAAACTGGGAGACACGGCTCTTTGTTGTTTGGTCTTTTATAACGTGGTTATATTTATAAATATGGTTATATTTCCATGACATAGTTATGCGTATTAAAAAAGCGCTCTCACGCTGGCTGGGTTATATGAGTAGAATGGAGCAGAATGAACCAGTGCGAAAGGTATTCGAAGATGTAACCGAAAAACATAAAAAAATAGGACGACCACGACTCCGCTGGAAAGACCAGGTGGAATATTGCTTGCGTGAGTTTATTGTTACCCACTGGAGGGAAAAAGCTGAAGATCGAGTCGGTTAAATTAAATTTCGTTTTTTCTTTGATACTTCTCTCTTACTCTCTTCCAAAAGAGTAGCCAATTTGTAAAGATTCTCAAAAATATACGATTAATTGATTTTAATTGATTCTAATAAAAAATAGTTTCATTATTTTGTTCTTACCAAGTAATCGTTGAATAGACCAATTTTGGTTTGAAACCTTTCCTGCGTAAGTGACGTCGTCGCCACTATGGACAAATTAGTCACGAAAAATTCTTCTTAAATCATAACCGTTCGGAAACGTTGTAATACAGTAGTCGCCTTAATGTGATACAATAGAAGACTATTATAGATTACTGATCCATCTAAATGCTATAATGTATTTGAAGCCATTTCTTACCACGTAAAAATGTTTCCTTTTCTATTATACATACATACCTGCAAAATAAAAGAGAAAAATAAACATTTTATTTATAAGTATTAAATTTTGATAAAAATGTTAGTCATAGATGTATAGTTGCGGTTACTATTAATGCAACACGCTGAAAAATCTGTCTTTTTTCGTTGTTTGGATGCAAATATAAAGAGTGTTTGGATATTGTCGCAAATATAATATACTTGTGTGCAAACATATTGTGTTAGCTATTCAATATTACACAGCTATTCAATATATTACAGACACAATGATTAATATGTTAGAATATATGTGATTCCGACCCACATATATTTATGTTTGTGATACAAATACAGCTGAATTTGTTGCACTCTCTATGCTCTCTCGAGAGCAAGAGAATAAAAGAGGGACAACGAGAGAGACTATCTTGTAAGTGTGTATCTGTATTTTTGCATTATTCTCTCAGGCAGTGAGTCATAAATATTCCTGAATGCGCGTGTAAATTGCAGATGAAGTGTTTCTTATTTTGCCTGATGTATTGCGTTTTAGTTTCATGTATTCCGTCGTCAATGGTTCATCGGAGAGAGAATATCAAAAGCGCTTGATCAATGAAAAAAAATAAACGAAGGCTCGGACGCTTAAATGGTTTGTGATGTTACTTTGGTTTTTGTGTATGTATTTCGTATATAGTATGTATGTGTGCTACCAAAGTGAGAAACGATTTTGAGGAAAGAAACTAGAAAGGACAACAACGTTAAGCCGTTTGTCTGTCCGAGCCTTTACTGAGAAAATCGGAACGGCGGACCATTTGTGACATAACTGTAATAAAAAAACACAAGTAATTAATCCACGCTAGGCCTGCATGAACCTGATTTGTGTATAAATACCTTGTTTGTGTACCAACGCATAGTGATAACCAACGCATAGCTGAAACCTTCCGAAAACAAAAACGTGAGATACAACAAAGAGAGGACAGGCAAAATAGCAGCAGATTCTCATTTCATGGAAAAAACAAATATTGCATTCAATGCACCTAAATGTAAAAAATACCGTTTTAAATCTTTTAATTTTTTGTATTAATTATTTATAAATGTCGAATTATATTGATAAAATGAATTATAATAAAGAATACATACATATATTTGGAAATAAACAAATAATTCGTTTTTGAATATTATTATGTTTGGGGAGAAATGCGCATACGTTTCCACATAAGTATATACAGGTTTGGGGGGAAACACGCGAATGATTCCACGTAAGTATTTGGATGTTTGCCAGTAAATATGATACTGTTTACATTTAAGTGAGTTTGGGACATATCAATGTTTGAAGTGTGTTCCAAACATATACATGGTGCCTGCAGTATATGGTTGGGAGAATATGTTAGAGAGCCCGTTATTTTTCAGCGTGTACTATTAAATAGGATAAAGGTGGTCTTTGTTTGATATTAATTGCTACACACAGAGGGTCATAGACACCTGTGACAGGTGTATTACACGATTTTTGTATCAAATGTATGATCAAAGAAAGACACGAACAAACCTCATGAAGATTTATTTATTATAGATGTAGGCAACAAGGACATATATTTTGTTCAAATGAGCTGTTATAATACTTCCACCTGTAATAGATACTCGTACTAAACTTTCGTGACAAACTTTATATCGCGCTAAAACGTTTATACGTGTAGTTTTTTGACATATCGCCATCGAAGCTATCGTATAAACGTAGTATGTGCATTTTTTCCCCCACATTGGTTAAAAAAAGATAAATATAATATTATTATAAATATTATTTTAAAAAAATGTAAGGTAGCATTTGAACTCTCATTGACAGTAGAGTTTGATTCAAGGGGATGCGCAGCGGTCGCGCGCCTTGGTCTCCCGGCTCACAGTTCCTTGTTTTTTTCAGTTTTTTGCCAATATCTTGGCTAAATGAAAAGCAATATTAATTGTGGAAACATAATTACAATTAACTAACCATTATCTTCTCCATTACCCTGAGGGTAATGGGTAATAGTGATGGGTACTAATTCCCTATTGTCGTGGGTAAATACCCATTATGGTGGTTTCTGCTTTAAATTAAAGTACACGTGTAGCACTTACAATGCATTTGTTTAGCGACCATTTCATATATTTATTCGTGTTTAAAACTCAACATATCATACCTCTATTTAAATGTGTCAATTTCGTTTTAATTTTAAATAAAAAATGTATATCACATTCCAATTTGAGACACGTGTTTAATATAAAATGTAAAAGTTTTAATCAAATTCATATTAAAATGATTTAAATTCGAAGATCATATTCATAATTGAGAGAGATTTTCATGTATGAAAATCTTATTAAGTTTAAAATATTTAGTTATAAAATAAATTTAATTTTGAAATTTGAAAAAAAAGTGTTTGCTTAATTAATTCTTAAATTATTTGTAGTTAATTGTTATTCAAGTCATCAAATCAGTTTAAAATTTGAATAACAAAATTGATTACCAACGAACTTCCATTTATAACTAATGGAAGCATAAAATCATATTTGAAAATAGAAATCATATTCTTTAATTCCAAAATGTCATTAAAATGTTATCATATTATTTTGAGGATATTAACAAAAATAAAGATAGACAGGTTAACCGACGTCAAAACAACCACTTTTCGGTTTGTTCGAAAATTACGTTGTTTAAAAACACGGCACACGGTTAATAGCAAAAAAACCGGTTAACAGGTTTCACCAGTTGTTGGGGTTTTTCGGTATCTACTACAGAGTCCAAACCGAAGTGTCCAAAACCGCTAGAGTGTCCAAAACCGAAACATTAACCGTGTGTGTGCCGGTTTAAAAAAAAAACTTAAATTTCGAACAAATCGGAAACCGGTTATTTGACGTAGGTTAACCGGGTTTTAATTAATTTGTGTTCATATCCTTAAACAAATTAATAATAAATTGAATGATTTTCGAATTGTGATGAAATTTTGGAATTAAGAAATATAATTTCTATTCTCAAATATTATTTTATGTTCCAAAGAGTTTTAAATGACAGTTCCAAACAAGTTTTTATTCAAACTTCAAAATGATTTTATGATTTCAATAAAAAATAACTACAAATTATTTAAAAATTAATTAAACTTTCGAAACATTTTGTTTTTCAAATTTAAAAATTACAATTATTTTATAAATTAAGAATTTAAACTTCATAAAATTTAAAATCTCTTTCAAATTTGAATATGATTTTCGAATTTAAATCAGTTTAATGTAAATTTGAACAAAGCTTTTAAATTTTTTATTAAACACGCATTCCAAATTGGAATATGACATATCTGTTTTATTTAAAATTAGAACGTAATTGTCATATTTAAAGAGAGTTGTGCAGTTTTGAGTTTTAAACACTAATAACACTGTGTGTAATTTTTTAAGTCATGGAAATAATGGGTTTTTCAATAAGAGCGCTACAAAAGTTTTTTTAAATAAAACAAAACCGGTTTTAGATACCAATGAAATTCTTTATTCCTGTGAAAGTAGGCTCGATGCCATTATGTATGGAACTCGATTTCTTTTGCATGGCCACCACACCACGGGCACGCTTGCAGAAGTCCAGACGCTGAACCCAATTTTCGACGGTTTTCAAGCATAAATCGGCCGATACTGCTGCAATTTGAGGTTCGATATTCGTACGAAGTTCATCAATCGTCGCTGGCTTGTTGGCATAGACCATAGACTTGACGTAGCCGCACAGGAAATAATCTAACGACGCCAAATCGCACGACCGAGGCGGCCAATCGACTGGGCCATTTCGTGAGATAACACGTTCACCAAACTTGGTTTCCAATAAATTGATTGTGGCATTCGCTGTGTGGCTTGTGGCGCCGTCCTGTTGGAACCACATGTCCTCCAAGTCCATATTATCCAATTGGGGCCAAAAATATTCGGTTATCATTGAACGGTAGCGATTCGCATTCACAGTAATGTGCCGGTCTTGATCATCACGGAAGAAGTACGGCCCAATGACGCCGCCGGCCCATAAACCGCACCAACCCGTAATTTTTTCGGGATGCAATGATGACTCATGGATTACGTGTGGATTGCTGTCTGACCAATAACGCATATTTTGCTTATTGACGAAGCCATTCAGCCAGAAATGAGCCTCATCGCTGAAGATGATTTTCCGATGAATTCCGCTCTTAAAGTTGAGGCCACTGACTCCAAATTTCGGTAGTAAATTTTAATAATTTCGACTCGTTGTTGGCTCGTATATCTTTCCATGATGAAATGGCAAACCTTACTGAAGAGAAATGTCAAAAGAGCGGGAAAAATATGTTGTCGTTTGCTGTCCCTATCGATTTACTTTTGTAGCGTCTCTGTTGAAAAACCCGTTATAACCATATACGGACACCGCTACGTGATAAAAACCCAAAAAAAAGACCCGAGTCTCCCAGTTTTGCCCAATGTCATGCACTGTTTTTATGGGCCCAAAGATGTGGGGGCCTCGATGCCATTTTTGCAAAAAAAAAGTGATAATTTTGTCAGGCTCATATCTTGCAAACCGTTCGGAACCGTTTCCCTGTGCTGCTGCGGTCGGTGAGACAGCATAGTATCTCAATGTTGAAGTAAACGGTGTTAAAAATCATTCCTAGGAAGATCATATGTTTTAAGAAAGTTGTTTATTGAGATCTTAGGTACATTTCTGTAGTTGATTGATTGGAGAAAAGGTAAAAAAATCGAATTTTTTAAAGTTTGCGATTTTGACCTTGACGATGAAGTTTTTTTTGATTTTATATGTTAGTGCAATATTCTGGACAAAAGGTTCATTCCATTCCTGAAATAGATACCAGAAAATAAACCTATTGGCCCAATGAAAAATGATTAAGAAGTTAAAATGGTGACAGATGTTCATTCCAGATTTCTTTTGGCGTGACATCTAAAAGATTTGACATCTAACAGATTGCTTTCTTCCATCTCGTGTCCAACAACAAACGGCAGTTTTTGACGATACATTACTGGCTGGTTTCTTTAATTATTGTTCCACAGAATTCAGGACATGACAATTCCTTGTCTTACTTTACACCTTTGGACATGAGAATTCCTTGTCTTATTTTACACATTTAAGTAAATAATAATAATATAATACAAGGGACCTTGAAGTCAAGAGGTTGCAACCATTTTTTTCTCCCAGCACCAGGTTAAAATGTTGGCACCATTTCAGGACTTAGACTAACTTACGTATAGGATAATATGGTTTAATTTGGAATCGCGAATATGTCAATTAACTCTTAAGGACACTTCAAAGAGATCCAACAAAGACCTTCAACAAATTTATAGCAATAGTACGCTTAAGGTTACGTACAATTAATTTGCAGGATGAACCAAGATTTGCGCATTTGGATGTCACACAAGTAAAACGCAAGGCAAAACGTACACACATACGTAAAAAATCCCCAAGGACCTTCAACGATTAAATATCAAGGAACACAATAAATGTGTATACATGGATTTGAATAATAACATGAGCATATCCACCATTTAGTAACTGCATTTGGAAAAACGTTTTCATGCTCCACCCACACACTAAAGATTTTAAAAAAAGTTATACAAAAAATATGCTGTTCGACCAGCCAGCCAGCCATCCAGCTCATTAACATATTTATTATACAATTACGACAATGACAACGAATCAATTCAAGGACACTGCAAAGGATACTCGCAGAAGCAACAACGACGAGAATGGCAACGACATCAGTAATCACAAGTGAAAGACCGCAATTGATGACGAACTAAATGTGGGAAGATTAAGAGGAGAAGGGGATGTTGGTCATAAAATGCCGTCGGTAAATCTATAGATGCCGTCGGTAAATCTAGCTGTCGTTACTGTAGAAGCACCTACAGGACCTTCTCAACAGCCAACCAATAACGATTAAATGCGTTCTGCGTCGAAAAACAGACGTAGGTTCAAAAGCGCAGAATCCTATATTTATAGGCAGCTTTTTGGTCACTCCCCCTTTAATTCAATCGTATGCAATTCTGCTGGTATTTGGAAAACGAACACTTGCCTCACCATAGCATAGTGTATAGGTGTAAACGAGAGCGCATAGAAATGTCCTTGCTTAGCCACAGTTTCTTTGGATTTTAGGTATTTAAAGAAATTAACATATCGACGCCGTAACACAAACGACTGCTCGTGACTAAACGATAGAGAAAACGACGGCTAACAATTGGTCTCTTTCTAACCACTTAACAATTTATGGTGACAATTTATAGTCCTGACTTTTAATGACAACCAGAGAAACGAAAAGCAAAACATTTCGCTACCATCCACTACCCCCAGCAGGATAAGTAATGCAAGTGCTTTTTTGCCTTAAGAAAACTCAAACCACCAAAATTGTTCTCCCATCCTTGGGAGAAACTGAGAGCGTAAGGGAAAAAGAGTACGGGAGAGTCTATGTCCTTGTGTGCGTAATGTTATTGTGTGTTGCACTGAAACAACAAGTGTTTGTCGCCAGTGTTCCAAGGTGTATGTGTGTGGGTGTGAAGGAATGCTATCGTGTTTCATTTGGAACGTAAATTTATGTTTCTCTAAGGATTTCGTATGTGTGGTTTTGTTAAAGCGCAGGTTCCACCTACATATATATAGATAAGTACTATATTGATATGATAAACGGAAGCTGCAATATGGTATCAGTTACATCCAGTAATTAAGGGTATCCTTTCAACTGGCGCAATGTTTTTGGCACATCTCATTCTTGTAATTCAATTCCACTTCGATTGGTGGGAAGATTTTTAATGGTTCTAATTAATGAATGAATTTGAAAAAACTTTACGGCTGATGTCCTTCCAAAATTCGGAATCTTGCTTCATGATTCGATTGCTGTAGAAGAACTGCACAGTTAAAAAAAATGGATTCCCATAACATCCCATGAGGGTATAGGGCAGAGCATCTAACAGCCAGTGAACTGTGCACTTTCTAGTTTTATACGCACTGGTTGGGACCTACAGTTTTACACCTATTCCGAACGGTATTTTCAGAAGCTTATTCATGGCTAAGTTGAAACAAGAAGCAACTAATATTTGATTTGATCGTAAACGAGACAAATTTTTCCGAAGCTAAACGAATCGATTTCAAATAAACGGATGAATTTTGCATTTTACTTATATTTATATTGCCTGTGTGTGGTTCTATCAGCGAAGATACGCACACTATAATCAAAAACTTCAAATTTGTTTCAGGGCAAATTGGATGTACAGGTAGAGAAGAAAAAACCCCGCAATTTGGCAAACCTAGTAGAAGAGAACCAAAAAAGTCGACGCGATTCACTCAAACGCATTTCTTTCCCGCGTCATAACTTGATTATTTCATACTTTTTACATACTTTATGTAATTTTATTTAAATATGGTTTGAATTTCTATAGTTAGATAGATTAACATCATCAGAAAACTGCTCGTGTATTGAAATATTCAACGCAGAGAGTAAGAGAGCGAGCAGAGAAACGCCACGCTTCACTCGTTTTCTTTGTTGGCATTCCACTACATGAGTTCATTTTCTTCTCTCTACAATAGTTACTTTATGTTCAGGGCAACCATGGTGAAATTGTGGGAAACAACAACAGACATTTTGTTTTGGTTGTGCACTTGCCTTCTGTCAAATTCACCACAAATGTATACAAACAACAAACGTAAACACAAAATACATACATATGTACTGGCAGTTGGCAAGTGCAACGGTAAGAAAAAAATGTAATCAGCTGTTCTAACACCACAACCTTGCCTAGCTCAACCATGGGGCAAACACACAAATACATTCACATTCGTGTGTGTTTAGTGGCGTTTTACAACAGTCGTAACCTTACTTCGTTGAAAGCTGATGAGCTACTAAAAAAAATTTGAGTTCGGTTAGTGCAGGGAGATTCTATAGCACAGCTGATCGAAAAGGTACTAGGGAACTGAGGTATAATGAGAGACCAACGAAGACATAGCGATTATAGACCATGCAGCAAACCAAAAGGGATGTACAAGTACAAAAAAAAAATGGTGTCGCAAAACATCCCATGGAGGGATCGAGGAGAGCTTCTCACAATCAATGATATGTGCGCTTTTTAGTTTTTACACTCACTGATTGGGACTTACAGTTTTACATCGGCTCCGAATTGTATTTTGCGAAGCTTTTTCATGGCTAAGTACTCAGTAGTATCGCCATCACTAAGCGAAGTGACCGTCGTCCAAACAAATGTAAGGTGGTCTGAGCAGGGATCAAACCCACGTTCTCAAGTACAAGAGCAGCGTACACTAACCATTGCACCACCGCAATGTGGCAACTCTCGTAGAAGAGAACAAAAAAAGAGAGATATGTCTATCTGCTCTATCTCTTACTCTCTTCGTTGCTTATTACAATACACGAGCAGTTTTCTGATGATGTTACAGTATCAACTATAGAAATACCAAACACATTTCAATAAAATGACGCGAGAGACTTTCTGGTTCTCTTCTACGAGGGTTGCCACATTGCAGTGGATTTTTTCTTCTATACTTGTACATACATTTTCAGCAAACTAAGTTTAAATAGTGTTTGATTGATACTAATGACAACTAAATTACGTTTTATTTTGTTTGCATCGAACGGAAATACGCATTCCTTTTTATTTCTGTCCGTATTGGTCCAACTAAAGAGTAAATTACAAACGCAACTCGAACTCGATGAAATGGCCTACTACCTCGTCGTCATCAAGAGAACGTGATGGGAGGCATAGCGGCTCTTTTCTATTTCCCTATTCTGTGAATACACACTGCGGGCTAGACGCTGCTGAAGATGATGCTTCAAAAACATCAAAACGATCGTCCGGCGAATGTGAGTTCGAACCCCACCAGCGGCATTTACATTTTTTCCACTAACCGGAGACAACATGATCTCTTAGCCTTAAAGGAAATTACACTTTTAAAAATAACTCGGAGCTAAGACAACTAAAATTGAAATTGGTTATTTGATATAGTCGTTGCCATTAGTGATGGGAAATTTGGTGAAATTTTCGTTCCTGCTTGGTATTTGTGTTTCCATGCACTTGCAGATGACTAATATGTACACAAAACACAGGCTTACCGTACCTGATTAATAGCTGTAAATGAGGCCAGAGGTTAGAGAACAATTCTGGTGATGCTGGTCCTACCATATCGCAGCAGTTAGTTGAACCTTGCTAACCAATTTTAACTGACATCTGTACCTCAATCAATTCTAGTGAATATTAGTCACCATTATGATAAATTCTAAGGAGATCGATCACCACTACAAGGAAAAGTTACTAGCAACGAAGTGAAGCTTCTTTAAATTTTCGAGGTCCATACTTTGTGCGTTAGGTACCTGAAAATAAGTTCAAGTTATTAACAACCCTCACAGTAGGAATGGTCTTAGACTTCGTTCCCGGCATTTACAATTTTCAACGTCAGAGTGAGAAGAAATTCATAACCCTTTCTGTTGGACGATAGTGAACGCATTAGACATGACGTGATCATATAGTTTCCAAGAAACTGTCGTAACAGAAAAAATTAACTCGCATTCAAATCTCCTAGCCAATCTGCCTTCACCATACCCAGATCATGTAGTATTATCCGGTCAAAAGTTTATACAAAGGACAAAGTATCTCGAACATCGTTAAAACATAGAGTAATAGATAAGAGATTCCAACTCTCTCTTATCACTCTCTTACGGTCAAGTTTCGTTCGCTGCTCTGACCATCGTACATTTGTTCCGACGGCCATCACCTCGCTTAGTGACGGTGACACTATCGAGTACACAACCATAAAAAGGCTTCTCCAAATACCGTTCACAACCGGTGTGAATTATGTAGGTCCCAATCAGTGCACACTGCTCTCAATCGAAGCTTTGTTCGCATAAATTCAAAAAAAATGTACAGTTTTCAAAAGAAAAGGACACATTTCCGAAAAGCTAACACTCTGCAGGATCTAGAAATCATAAACAAAAAGCTTTTCTTGGAATATCAGTTCTATGAAGCGCCATAGAAGTCAAACGTTTTTTCACGAATTTCGCAATAATTTACTCGTGCTTAAAGCATTTTTATTACCCACAAGGTATGGGGAAAATAGTGGGTAGCTGCCCACGACAATGGGGAACGGATAATTATCTAGTGGGGAGAATAATGGTTAGTTACCATTAGATGGGTATTGGGTAACCCATCCCAATTTTTGATCGAAAATATGAACAAACTTCTATATCTCAGACCAATTTCTATCCAACCAATTGTTTCCATAAAGGGGTCCAATTCGCATGGAAGATTTTTTCAAAGAATTACCAAATAAGAAAATCGCTAAAATCAAAAAACTGACTATAACTCGCAAAAATAATAAATTGCTTACTTTAACTAATGGATGTCTTCAATATGGCATCACTTTGTTTTTTACAAAAATCGCTGAAACTAAAATGTTTTGGATAAAAACCGCTAAAACGCCATCGTGTCTATATCTCGGAAACGGAGCGTCCAATCGACAAAATAACCAATTAGTTAAGGTTTCCAAGGGGTTTTCATAAATTCGTGTGGAAGATAATTTTTTTGAAAAATCCTCAAAATAAGAAAATCGCTAAACTGAAAAAGTGGCTATAACTCGCAAACGGTGCGTCCAATCACAAAAATAATAAATCTTTTAACTCCATGGGAGGCTTTAACCAATGGAAGTCTTCATTAGACCATCACTTTAAAAAAAATCGCTAATACATATGAGCGATTTAGTCAGTTTTTATTCGAAAGTTTTAGCGATTTTTGTAAAATTATGATGCCATATTAAAGACATCCATTGGCTAAAGCCTCCATACGAGGTAAAAAATGTATTATTTTTGCAATGGGACGCACCTTTTTCGAGTTATAGCCACTTTTTCATTTTAGCGATTTTCTTATTTCGGCGATTATTTGATACCCAGAAACCCTCAGAAATTGGTTAAATATGGTTATACACGAGGGCAATTTAAAGATTTTTTGTGCCAAAAATTGTAGTTTTAGGGTTTTTTTTAAAGTGATGCCATATAGAAGACATCCATTGGTTGTAGCCCCCTATGGAGGTAAAAAATTTACCATTTTTTGTACTTCAGCGATTTTCTTATTTTGGCTATTTAATAAAAAAATTCTTCCATATGAATTTATAATAAACCCAGAAACCCACAAAAATTCGTTATTTTTTCTATAGGATGCTCCGTTTCCCAGGTATAGACATGAGGGCGTTTTAACGATTTTTTGTTCGAAAAATTTTAGTTTTAGCAATTTTTTTTTTAAAGTGCTGCCATACTGAAGACCTCCATTTGTTAAAGTCTTCTATGGAGGTAAAAAATGTATTACTTTTATATTTCATCTATTTTCTTAGTTATGCGATTTTTGAAAAAAAAATTCTTCTATACAAATTGAACCGCTTTATGAAACCCCATTAAATTTAGTTACTTTTTCTATTTGACGCTCCGTTTCCGAAAAATATACACTTTTTTCTAATTTATTCATATTTTCGATCAAAATAGGGATGGGTTACCCTGGGTAACCCATTATCCATCGTCATGGGTAACTTCCCAGTATATGCCCCATTACCCTGAGGATAATGCCCCTCCTCGTCGTGTGTAGTCCCCCATTTGGGTAATGGGTAATCGTGATAGATAATTCCCTATTTTAGTGCCCCATCGTCGTATGTAGCTACCCATTATTTTCCCCATTACCCAGTGGGTAATGGGTAATCGTGATGGATAATTACCTATTTTAGTGGGTAGCTACTCAGTATTTCCACCGTACAACTTTGGGTAATGGGTAAACGTTCATTACACAATCCCACGTGGTAAATACGAACTCTGAATAAGAACTTAAATAAATAAATAAATGGTTTCCCGTTACATGCCATGAAGGGATTAGGGAGATCTTCTCACAACCAGCGAGCTGTACGCGTTCTAGTTTTACATTCACTGATTGGGACCTACAGTTTTACACCGGTTCCGAACGGTATTTTGAAAAGCTTTTTCATGGCTAAATTTAAGCGAGGTGACCGCCGTCGAAGGAAATTTACGGTGGTCGGAGTAGGAATCGAACCCACGTCCTCATGCACAAGAGCCGCGCACACTACCATTGCACCACCGAATTAGTAAAATCACATAAAAATTTAATAGATTTTGTGTATAATTCGTATTTATCAACGGGTTTACTCCGGCGGCTCTGAAATTCATCGACTTGCCGGAAACTACATCAACGTTTGATGCTTCTAAAGTTTGACGATCAATACGATGTAATTGCCCACTTAATTGTAATGCAGCTAAAACACTTTGGTTGATGCTTTGGGTTTTCTTGCACCTTCGGCAAAACGGGCAACACCCTCTGTCAAATTGTGACTGCTGCTGCACATAAGATAATCTTACCATAGTTTATCTTGGAGTTTGAACTGTCTTTCATCACAATGGTGAGGGGTTTATCAGGGCCATCGTGATTTCCTATGATGGTGGTGATACCAGTTGGATCTTCGTAGTGCTGTTGTTACGGATGTTTAAATGGCAGAATAATGCCTGCATCAAAGACTACATCATCCCCAAAGACGGCGGCAATTGTTTGCCGCTCATCAAACTATTTAACATCTTTCTTTGTTGCTAATGTATCCCTTTCAAAGTTTTTCAAAAGGGTTTGTAACGATATAGTACTGCTATTGAGTAGATTTCATAAAAGATATCGCGACGTTCTCATCTTGTTTCTCCTCATGTTTTATGCGCGTAAATATTATTCAGGTTACCTGCTGTTTCGCGAGTATAAGGCTTGTCGCCGCTATACTGGACGACTTAAAACCCGTGTTTGTATTTTGCTGCACACTACGCTGTTGAGGTTTTGCAGAATACATATTTCACCTATCACAATAAGTTTTTGCTGCTGTATTAACGAACGACCTGCTGCACTGACAGTGGTGTCGGCATGGTTTGAAGGGACTGCTTTCTGGCGTACGTTTGTACAGAATGGGAAAAGGTTTTACTTTCTCTACATAAATCTCCTCGATTACTTTATTCACCATTACAATTTTCTGTGGATGCATTTCTATTGTACGCCTATGGGCTTCGAACCGTTTTAATACAACAATCATCGTCTACTACAGCACAAGACTGTTTGAAAACAGTAAAATAATCGGTTGAGGCACTTAACACCAAGTGATGTGCTTTCAATTGCGAATTGTCGCAGAAATTAAGAGTTACATCGCAATAGTCCGTTCTGTAGTATCTGAACAAAAAAGAAAAACTCCGCAGTTATGCTATTTATCCCACCCCAACTTTGTTTGTTGACATTCTAATAAAAAGTAGAGTTGCCAACGTACATATCGTCACCTAAAATGCAAAAGGCTGTAACTACACTTTTTAGTTTTTTATAGGAGAAGGAATAAACGTTATAAATATTTCTTAAAACCTACTTTTTGTCCATTAATTTGATTTTCAGAAACAAATCCGTGTTTTTTTCTAAGCTTTAATCTAAAATTTTGATATTAAGTTTTAAGTAGTGTTTAAATTCTGCATTCTTAGTAGTGTGTTTTGCACTTTCGATTTTGGCACTATTGTACCTTTTTCTTGTCCTCATACAAAACAAAGTCTGGGGTCAGACACGGCAATTTTACTTGCTCAAGTTTTTGGCAATTCTCTTTTGAACTTGCCATCATGTTCACACAGGGAAAGTTTGCTTAAGCAATTTTTGCTTTCTTTAGCTTCCACGTTCTTGCTTTTTGACATTCCATTTTATTTCAATTATATAAAAAACTTTATTTGGAGGAGAATTTTTTATATTTGTGAATAAAATGGAAGTGAAAGAAAATAATAAATAATAACAAAAATATTTGATTGCATAGGAGAAGCTTTTTTTACTACCAATATCAAACAAAACACTTTTACTTTTTTTTATTACCCACAATTTTATGAACAACGAAACAAAAAATGAAAAGGAATGTCAAATTTTCATATGCAGCCAACTTCGTTAAAAAATTGCGAATGGGAAAACAAAACCAAATAAGAGTACGGGCAAGTCTGTACCCCTTTCCATTCTCTTTCCCTCTCTCTCCAATAAACTCAAGAATTGTGCAAGTAAAATTGCCGTGTCTGACCCCACACAAAGTCACCAAACCCAAATTAGGCAATTTTACCTATGGTTATTTTTTCCATGTGGTTTAAAAGACGAAATTTTGCTGTTTAAGTCCCGTATTCAGTTTTTGCGAAATTTTCACAAGAAATGTTGTCATTTATCTCTAAACGGAAAATTTTGTTACAGAGAGTTACCACATATCTCTAATTTGCCCTGCAAATATTTCATTAATAAATCATATTTGATCTCCATTTTATTTTCGAAATGTCAACAACAATTGGTTTCGTACTAAATAATTTTAGCGTAACAGCCCTGTACTTGATTTTCCCTACGAAATTTTCGCAAAGAGCTGAGTACCAAGCAATCGAAAAATGAGTGGAATTTTCGGTTCATGAAATTTTCGTTATTTTTTATACACGCACTTCTTATGGCAACGAAAATTTCATAAAAACTGAATACCGGGCTTCAAACAGTAATCAACTATTAACCTAAGAATGAACTCAGAGTTTAAATTTTGTATGTTTGATCGTAGATCAAAGATGAATTTGTACTCAAAATCAGGGCCATAGACTTGAAATTCCTGTGGGCGTGAGAGTTGGTTTGGGCCGATCATCCCAAAAAAATGGGGGTTTGATTATTAAGCAAGCCTTACAAACAGACAAAATTACAAGTCTCCTATCTACATTATTCGAAAATACTTGATTTGGGACCAGTGTGTAGTGTGTCTAAACCAGAAAGAGCGCAGCTACTGATTTGCGAAAAGCTCTCCCCTATCTTTGCATGAGATGTAATGGGAAAACTGAACATTCCTTACCCCATGCAAAGTGATACCAAAAATTTGTTTAGCGTGCTTAATAATAAACTCTTTGTTAAACTCTTTTTTCGACTTCTTCGTTTCTGACGTTTTTACAGTTTTTAGCGTTAATATTTGCGGTTATTATTCTTGTTGTACTCGTCAGCGAACATCACTACTATCTCTCAATGTATGCATGTGCACATGTGCGTATGTTTCGTATGTATGAAGCTATCAACGATGCCGACCGACCGCCAACCATCCATGTGAATGTTATTTATTAAAACATAATGACAGCAACCTCAACAACAATAACAAAAAGCTGAAAAATGAACTTGAAAAAACAAAACCACGTGGTTTGTGTTTACTATTGAATAGGTCGCGTCCGTCAGTTTCGTTACAACAACAACCACTTTACCTAAACTCACGAAACTTAGCCGACACCAATGAATTGTGGACGATGAATTCGTTTGTTTTGATTTGATGTTGCCGTTGTAGTCAACAACCACTACTACTACAATAGCGAATGTAGCCACCATCCATTCGTGTTTTGGCGCTGTTTTTCTTCTCACAATTCGCTTGTTTAGTTTAAAACGTTGATTGTTGATATTTTGTTTATAGTAATTCGTAGTTGTTATTGTAAATTTCTAGTATTCTCTACAAATATTTCCCTTCCATCATGGTTTTTATTTACATTTTGTGGTTATGTATATGAATAGCATTCGGGGTAGTACTCGTGAGCGCCATGCGGACCAGGTACCCACGACATACAGTGGCGGGCAATAACTTAAGAACACAGTTATCGGAAGTATTTAGTGGCATTAATTTTCATAATTTTGAGTAGAGATGCCAGATTTGAACCCAACAAAAAAAAAAAAAAAATACATCGAGTAAAAAAGGCAGTCCAATTAAGGGGGAAAAAATACACTGTTTTGGTTTAGTAACAATTAAGTTATTATTAATAACAATTTAAGTTATTAAGTAAAAAAATCAGTACATACGTTAAAGTTACGTTTTTACGTTAAAGAAAAAAAGAACAAACTAAGAGATTACAATTTTTTTTTTTACTAAAAATGTCAACTAGTCAAGTGCTTTACATATGTATTAAGCCCCTTGTTCGGTTCTTGCGAAATTTTGTCATTTATCTCTAAACGGAAATTATTTCATTTATATTCCTCTACGCACTCCATTTTATTTTTAAAGCATGTGATGTTACTTCTGATTGCTAAAATTATCGAAATGACCAAATTCCGGTCCCAAACAATTGTTTCCATGCGAAATAACTATGGCTTAACAACCCTGTACTTGATTTTGCCTACGAAATTTTCGCAGAGAGCTGAGTACCAAGCCTACTGGCCGCCGATTTTCAGAAAATTTCCATTTTCACTCTTGATTTTCTTTAAATTTATTTTGTACCAAAATCGTATCTTTCAAAGGTGTAAAATAAAATTTCAAAAACCTTTTCAAATTAACCTCGATGTCGAACAAAATATTTCGCTAGTGGTATAGTCGAAACAAGTTTGATTTGGGTTCCACAATTTTGTCATTTAAAGTCAACGGAAATAGCAAAATTTCTCTCTTTCGAAAGTATTGACATTTGTCAGTCAATAGAAATCTTTTGACTTTGAGGAATCCATTATCAGTCGCGTTCAGGTGACTGGCGTTCGTTCGAGGAAGAGATAGATAAACGGTCGGTGGCGAATTCGAAGTTAGACTTTACAAATAAAATGTTGTATCCCTTGCACGAGACATCAAGGGACTTTGTCTGTATTCGGCCAGTCACATATGGGTTCTCGGATGAAAATTCACGTCAAACTCTTTTCACTTTCAAATCGACGAAACACAGGTCATATGAAATACTGGACTAGAAAACTTGTCATTACAATACACGTAGGTTGTTAAAAAAAAAAGATCCACCTTACCAGTTGATTCACCGTAAAGCGTTAGGCAAGGCTACAGCCTAACGTTCGATCTCTTCAACATCCTGATGAAGATAATGACAAGAAACCCACTAGAATGCAGTTAAAGCCATCTATAGATATCTTGTGGCGAACATTACGGATATTTGCTGCAGTATTTTCATGACTAGATAAGGAATAAACCAAGGCGGAGTTGATAGACACCGTAAATATTGATAACCCGTTTATGTTCAAGATATTGGTTTGATTTCTTCGGATCCACCGAAAACAAGGCTAATCATGCCAGGTGAATCATACATATATTTTATATTATATGACCCAGAAACCTGGGCCATCTCGCAGTCATTGATTTCCTTATGCAGACAAATTACATTTCCCCGGTTAGATTACGTAGAAGTGACTGCCACTCTTGAGTAGAGTTGTGTAGTTCACGAACGAACTAGTTCAATTGAACGATTGTGAACTAGATGAACTGGTTCACACTGTTCCGCTCTTTTGTTTCAGTAGTTCACTTGTTTCAGCAGTTTTTTGTGTTTCAGTCGAGCAGTTCTCTGCGCCATTTTCTAGTTCATGCTCTTTGTCACACTCAATCTGCACAAAGGTGCCTACTGTTGCAATCTTTGTGGAATGGACATATTACCCGCTTCTACACAATAACTACAGCGCTAATCACATTTGTCCCAAAATATAAAAAAATACGGAAACACCAATATTTCAGAAACGAAATAACTCCAATCATTAAACCGATCTCCAATAGGTCGATTTAGTATAAATAAATATCACAAGTTGAACTGAAATCAGCTCATTAGTTGACAGCTTATGTGAACTTTTAAGCTGAAATTATACAATGAACTAGTGAACTAAATGACCAAGTAGTTCATTCTGTTGAGATGAACTAAAAAGAGCGCTCACTTGAATGAACTAAAATTCCCAACTCTACTCTTGAGACATTTCGTCCTATGAGAACCGTCATGTTCCTTCTGCGGTAATCATGAGTTGGGATACCAAGTCTAAACGACTATCGGTCTATTAAAGTGCCCAGTGGTCACGGCAACTAACATGGAGATATATTGTCCAGGACTGTGTATTTAGATTGCCATACTAAATATACGGAACATTTATCTTTCTGGCAATGACATTTGGCTGGATTTCTCAGACTTGGCACCTATGATTTCTCGGATTTGGCACCTAGATCATTAACAGTTAAGTTTAGAGCATTTTTATTCCAGCGAGTAACCGTTAATAAAATATGAAATCAAAATATAAACTGAAAAATAAAAGGACTGCAGGCGGAAAAAACAAAACCGATATTATGTTGAACCTTTCCGCGAGAAATCAACGGCCTTCTACTGAATTCTCTCAGGCTCATCTGGGGTTCCGGATGAAAATTTGGTGAAGGTGGTGGAACCGACTCTTCACTAACCGATTTCAGACAACTTTGGTAGTGATAAATGTGAGGAGCCCCGACCGAGCGAATACCATGTTCACTAACACTCCTGATTCGATCGAAACAGCACCACCAATTTTGAAACATATCTACAGACATCGCTTGGAGTCTAATTATGTATAACGTCCAAACGATATCGTTATGTCGATAATGCGGATCATATAACCATTTAAAATGCATGAGTATATAAAACTTCATTACTGACAAACTGTAATGAATTCTTTATCGTTTCTTGCATAATTAGACTCCTGCTTCCGCGTGTTTCCAATCAAAGTAAGGCTATGCTTACGTGGTGACCCTACAGGAATACATATTCAGAAACATGTCTCAGAAAACAGTACTCGAAGATTGTTCTCTTGATGAGGCGTCAAATGCCGCATTATAGACAACTAAACCAGACCCTGGCATTACATTTAAAGTAGAAATTTCACCCAAGTTTGGTCATTTCAATCTTGTACTAAAAAAAAAGAGCTTCTTACAACCAGTGAGCTGTGCGCTTTCTAGTTTTACACTTACTGATTGGGGCCAATAGTGTTACACCGGTTCCGAACGGTATTTTGAGAAGCCTTTTCATGACTAAGTACTCCATAGTGTCGCTATCACTAAGCAAGGCGACCGTCGAAATAAATGTACGGTGGTGACAGCACGCATCGAAACCACGTTCTCATGTACAAGAGCCGCTCACATTAACCATTCCACCACTGACTAACCTGAATTGTAGATTATGTGTATGCGTTCAGGGACATTGGTGCAATCTCCACCTGGTGCAACCTCCAGCATCTGCGATTGAAGGAAGTATGGATGTAAGAAGTAGGTTGTGTCGTAACAGTGGTGAGTATCACATTCTTCGGATAAGAGGTCAAAGCCTCTACCACAGTTCATTTATGATCGTTGCATTCAAATCCAAGTATCAAAATCCGCAACTATCTATCTGCTTCAGTTACTCATGGGCAGGATGACGACTTGAAACGGCTTTGAGAAATTCATCCATGGTGTGTACATACCAAAAACGATGTACAAGTAGAGAAGAAAAAACCGGCGCAATGGCAACCCTAGTAGAAGAGAACCAAAAAAGACGACGCGATTCACTCAAACGCATTTCTTTACCGCGTCATAACTTGATTATTTCATACTTTTTACATACTTTATGTAATTTTATTTCTATATGGTTGGAATTCCTATCAGAAAACTGATCATGTTTTGAAATATTCAACGAAGAGAGTCAGAGAGAGAGAGAGAGAGAGAGCAGAGAAACGACGCGCTTCACTCGTTTTATTTGTAAATGAGTAAATTTGTTGTCCATGAGTAAATTTTCTTCTCTATAGCATAGTTGCTTTATGGACAGACTAACACTACTTTACAACGTTGGTGACTTTAACAAATGTATTTTGAGCTTGTAGAAGTTGTATGTTCCAGAATCATGGAGTGTGTAAAGGTCCTGGATCTCCAAACACTTAATCGAGATTTTACAAGTCTGAGTGACTTTCAGAGAAAAAGTTGATCTGAAACAACTATGTTAGCATTACGGGAATTCACAGCGATTCGTGTGACCGTTCGTGGTGCTACAGCTAGGGTGCACGACTCTTGTACATCACAATGCGTATTCAATCCCAGAGCAATACTAAAGAGCCTCTATTTCTCTCTTCGATGCCTCTTCATGACGACGATCTAGTAGGCCGTTTCATCGAGTTCGAGTTGTTTTGATAATTTACTCTTTGGTTGGCATAATACGGACAGAAATAAAAGGGAATGAGTATTTTTGTTCGATGCAAACATAATTTAGCTGTCATTAGTATCAAACACTTTTAAACTTAGTTTTCTGCATGGTCTTTAATCTGTATGTCTTCTTTGGTCTCTCATTCTAAATCATTTCCCTAGTGGGGTTTCGATCAGCTGAGCCATAGAACCCACCTGGTTCAATTCCTGCACTTTCGTCGATAATCGCAATGTTGGTGATGACAACACTATCAACTATTGGAGATAAGAAAGTTTCTTAAAAGCAAAACCGTTTGAAATCGCTGTACATCGTGATTAGTAAGAATATAACGTATAATTGAAGGGCCCAAAATAATTTTTGGAAACTTTTCCAATCGCTCCATGATGAAAAAAATGTGTTAAGTGTTTCTATTTAGTTGTCCCACACTGTATCTCACTATTGAGTTTGTCGAGTGCATGAGATTTGTTTATTTTGTTTTGTTTCTCTTTCTTTGCGTTTCCAATTAGCTGCCGTTTCGTTTATATTCTAGAAAATGCAAAAATCAAAACGCCATGAGCGGAAGTATTTGGAGCGTTTAGCGGATTATTGTTGTATCGTTGGTTGTCATTGTAATCGAATCTGACTCGCTCACTCTGCATTGTGACTGTCAAAATTTGATGGAATGCGCGAAAGAGTATAGCAAATTAGAATAGTGGACGTTCGTTCGATCTATTGCGCATTTGCGGCACAACGTGTTGATGCCAATGCCAATGAAACCCAACGACGTCATTGGTTTACGCAACGCCGTCGAAAAGTGTAAATGCTTTTTTCTGTGGGGGTTTTTGCATACATTTTAAAATCGATAGGATGATGATATTGATGATGAGTGTGATCGGTCAGTTGGTGTGAGCTTCACCCAGAAGACTGCGTTGATATTCCAAAAAAAGAAATTGATAACAATTATTATATTTCCAGATTTAGAAATAAAAGTAGACCTTGCAATTCCACAATGTTATCAGCTAAAGTGGGGCAATTTTTATATAATTATTAAATTATATTTATTAGAATCACAAATTTCATTCCTCATATTATGTTTTTGAATACAGTTTTGTTTGAAAGTATTCGTCATGTTATTTCGTACTCATGAGGAACTAGTGCGCTAAAACTAGCACATCTGTATCAAAAAGAATTAATTGAAGATTAAGAACTGCATCCAATCAACCACAATGATATCAGAGCTCTCAAATATCTTTCCGAATCACATGATGTCAAGCGAGGAGCCAGATAATTGAGTTCAGAACTGTTTGTTCAGCCATAGGCCTACATCTGCAGTGGTTGTAGAAAAAATGTGTTTTAGACACGAAACACTTATTCGCGATCTTCATTTGATTTCAGTCGAATGAATAGAGCCGAGTTTAACGAACGTTTGAGAGCCATGTTCATGGTGGGCAATGATAGTATGGGCGGCTCTATTAGCTCTCTCGAGCATCACCGGAACGTGAGTTGCGGGTTGTTGTTTTATCTATATTTGAAGAGGGTGTGTTTTGCTGGAGTAAGAGACTCTTGTACAGGGAGGCGCAAAATTAACGAAGGGGTTTGAATTCTCCCTAGAGGGTGGAGAAGGAAGCTGATGATATGTCTTTGTTGGCATCGAAATAGCTAAATGCCCAAGCAACACCACACACTCTGAAATGAAAGCGGCCCAGCAACATATTGCATAAACCATGTATATATTTGCAAGCGTTGTTTTCATGAATTGAAGATCTGCTGCTGTTTTTTTTCTTTAGTGTCTGTCACGTTTTTGTTTTCAGCAGTTTGTAACAAAAAAAAACAACACATTTGAGTCATAAATACATATAAAGAGTTTTCCAATAAGGCCTTTACAACTTTTTTTTTTAATAAAACTCAAACCATTTGAGATATTTCCAAAACTTTATGATCGACTTGAAATATAACCACAACTTTTATGAATGGCACTCGACTTCGTTCATATGGCCACCGCGGGCACGGCGGCAGCGGTCGATTCGTTGGAACCAATATTCGATGACTCGGTCACACATTTCGGCCGTAACGGCTGCATTTCGCGTTCAATGTTGGCTCTGAGTTCTTCCAACGTCGTCGGCTTGTTGGCTTAGACGAATGATTTGACGTAGCCCCATAGAAAAAAGTCTAGAGGCGTTAAATCGCACGAACGATGCGGCCAATTGACTGGGCCATATCTTGAGATAACACGCTCACCAAACTTACTCTTCAATAAATCGATTATAACGTGTGCTGTGTGGCTTATGGCACCATCCTCTTGAAACCACATGTCGTCCAAGACCATGTTTTCCATTTAGGGCCAAAAATAATCGGTAATCATGGCGCGATAACGATCGCCATTCACAGTAACGTGACGGTCGTTATTGTCGACGAAAAAATATTGCCTAATGACGCCGCCGGCATGCAAACCGCACCAAACAGTTATTTTTTGCGGATGAAGTGGTGATTCATGAAGCACATGTGGATTTTCACCAAACCAATAACGTATATTTTACTGATTGACGAACCCATTGAGCCAAAAATGAGCTTCGTCACTGAAGATGATTTTGAGATGAAATTCACCATCTTGGCGCATCTTCTCCAGAGCCCAATCGGAGAACGTACGTCGCGTCAAATGGCCCATTGTCTTCAATTCTTGAGACAGCTTGATTCTGTATGGGTGTAAACCAAGATCTTTACGCAAAATTCGCCATACAGTGGTCTTGGCGATGCCCAGTTCTTGAGAACGCCGCGGAATCGACTGATTTAGATCGTTTCCTACGGACGCCTGAACGACAGCGATATTTTCGTCACTTCGACCAACCCATTGTCTCACTGGCACGGCAGCATCACACAATGAATATGTAGACGGAAATTTTTGCACTAAACTTATTATTGCTTGTCTACTAGGGCTAGAATAAAGACCGAAGATTGAAGTTAACGCTCTTAATGTTGTGGTCACCGACTCCGAATTTCGGTAGTACATTTTTATAATTGGCATGCGTTGTTCGTTCGCGTACTTTATCATGATGAAAATGTTGACTTTAGTGAAAAAGGAAAGTAACAGTTAGATGATCAGTGAATGATCAGTAAAAAATTCAAAGTTGTCAAATACATATTGGAAAATCCATTCATATATCCTATTAATCATTGTGTCCCAAACATGTTATATTGAATAGCAAACACAATGTGTTTGGGCACAAGTATAATATATTTGCGATAAGCTAAAAACAGGTTATATTTGCATTCAAACAACAAAAGCACACAAATTTTTCAGCGTGCAATAATCAATTTACCAAACTTGTTTTTTAATTAAAAATTTTCTAATTTTAATTAATATAGTAATCGAGTTGATTATGCATGTAATTGAAAATATATACACACGGTGTTTCAAAAGAAGTCATCCGATGTTGTTTGGCTCTCATTTTTTTTCTAAATGAAAAACTTCGATTCGGTTTTTTGATTATGTTTATTTGAACCTTTAGAATTTTATTGGCTAAGTTGAGAAGATGATATCGGTTAAATGGGCGCCGTTACAATTGATTACCATACGTGCTCGTTTTATGGCATTTTTCATCACTTCGGCGAGAACTTCGGGTGTCGAATGTTGACCTTGAGGGCTTCCAGGGTCTCGGGCTTGTTCACGTAAACACGGGACTTCAAAAAACCCACAAAAAAAGTCTGGAACGGTTAAATCGGGCGATCTCACGACAAAACGAGAGATGAGGCAACCCGGGAACGCCGCCTTCAGAATAGAGGGTTGTGGCTCGCGTAGTGTGTGCCGTTACTCAGTTGCGGCAGAAAAAACTCGGTTAACATTGCCCTATAGCGCGCACCGTCCACTGTTGTCGTTTGACCAGCGGCGTTCTCGAAAAAAAAAATGGCCCGATGACTCCTCCAGCGTGAACAGCGCACCATGCAGTCACTTTGAGCGGGTGTAATGGCTCCTCGTGCATCACTCGTGGATTTTCGGTGCCCCAGTAGCGATAGTTTTGCTTGTTCACGTACCCGCGGAGGTGGAAATGAGCCTCATCGCTCATTATGATTTTGGTGGAGAAATCGCCCACTTCGTCCACGAGATGGAGGATGGCTTGGGCGTAGGCTACACGCGTTTGAAGGTCGACAGGCAGCAGCTGATGCACGGACTGGACTTTGTATGGGAACATGCGCAGGTCTTTGACCAAAATTCGCCATAGGGACGACCGGCTGATGGCTAATTGCGAGGCACGGCGTCTGGTCGATGTTTCCGGCGACAGCTTGACATCCTCGGCAACAGCGGCGATATTCTCGGCAGAACGGGCGCTCCGGGGCCGGCCACTCCTGGCAACGTCTCGTATAGTCCCATACTCTTCAAGGTTAGTGGCCAAACGGCGCAATGTTTGCGCAGTCGGTGTCGGACGGCCGGGGAATCGGCGACGGTATTCGCGCTGCGCCAACACCACAGACGAATTGTTACGCAAAATAATAGACACGATTATTCCCCGTTCTTGGGGAGTTTAACGCTCCATGGCTTGTTTACTTGTATTCTACATCTGTCTAGTTCACAAATATCAAAACAGATTTGACATTGGTGGCCATTTGTAAAAATAAGAGCATCTTCGAATAGGGTGGCCACTTTTGAAACACCCTGTACAATCTGCTGATTACATTCGTAGTAATATTGATTACGTTTTTAATTGAAATTAAATTTTAAATGTTAATTAAATATGTAACTGAAAAAATAATTAAATTCTTGATTAACCGTGAACGCAATACAAGAACACATTTAATTGAAAATATTATGAAAGATTGATTAACATTTTACTCGAGGTGATCATTAGATTAATTGTAATCAATTTGTGTACTTAAGTCGCCAAGTTTCTTCATTCACTAAAATCGAAATATGAAAGTAATTAAGTTGACAAGTTTCATGCTGGATTTGAATATTCATATATTTTTTCTGTGCATTCCACTATCGGATTTAATTGTTTTTAAAATTCTTGATTTATAATTTTTGAAATTAATAAAGAAAAGGACAAACTCGTCTAGCATTAGCGAATGTATGTATGTGGTATGGAATAAAAGCTGCGATGAGAAAGTTTTGTCGACCATTCTCAGTCACAATTGAAATTGCCGCCTAAAAACTTAGTGTATAAGATCGTCTAAAATTGGAGATCGTCTGGGTATGCCTCCACTGACCTTTCCAGGTTCAAAATGTTACAAAGAAAAATTCATTTCTAATTGATGATTCATTGTTACGTGTTATAAAATATTATCACAATGGGCACTTGCTGCTCACATGTCGCTATTTGCTTACATTAGGCGCCTTATGAGCTCCACCACACACTTTTATCATCATCGCATCGATCAATATGCAAACGACGTATTGACTCCATAACCGAAATACGCACACATTTTTGGAACTGTAACGATCAATTTCGTAGACATTTCTTAGAAATTGTTGGCCAAGACATGTGGAGACGCGTCGTGGTTTAGTTTGATTTTGTGAGCAGAGTTGAGCGTCCGATTAAAATTTGTCCAGAAAAAAAACACAAACAAAAAATTAAAACCAATTGTAGGCCACCACAATCGGTATTAGATGAAGTAATGATACCAGTTTTTTTTTATTTTAAATTTATACAATTATCTTTGTCAAACTTTACTTTTGGTCTTTATCAGAAATGTGACAGTAATATGGACTTATTTTCCCATTCCACCACATGGAGGGATGGAGGAGAGCTTCTCGCAATCATACCAACCATAGAAACTTAACCGTCAGATTAAAATCGTTAATGTCATCGTCACCAGTTGGCGTATTTTTTGGATGGCAGCAACTCTATGGTTTTTGTGTCCGATAACGCCAACGTCAATTACAGTATTTGCGTTCAAACAAAATGTTGCTTTAAATAATTCATAGCATTATATTGGTATTAATAGAAGTTCTTGTGTGTTTAACCGCACATTTCTGTCAGGAAAAAAAATTAATACTCAAATCAAACACGAAATTTATCAATTCAATTACTTTTATATTTGGATTTGAGTTAATGAAGAAAATTATCAACTCAAGTACACAAACTGTAGGTCGGTAATTGAATATATTTCAATTAAACTTATAAAAGTAGATCATTCCGCTGTTTCCTTTCCCGCTGATAAATCAAGGTTCGTTTTAAATTAAAATAAATACAATAGTTCACTGCATTCACACAAACTTAGCATTCACAATTAGTGTTTACTAGATGTCTGGACAAGACGTCTTGAATGGTCATTCAAGACATTTGTTTTTTTTTCAGGACATGTTCTGTAGCGAATTTGCAGCAAACAAATACGTCAGTGTTCTGAAAGAAAGAATTCGTAAATGTGTGTGACACTGTAGAGCACAAAAACACAATACTACTACTTCTACTTCGGTTCACATTGTATTGTGTTTTTGAGCACACACGCATACACGAATGCTTTGTCGACAGTAACCCAAAGTACTTGGTTGTCGCAAATTCGGTACATTTCATGTCTTGAAATAAAACAAATGTCATGAATGGTCATTCAAGACGTCTTGTGCAGCTGTCCCGTCTTTACTCAATAATACCCATTACTCGATGATGTAGACTTTTAGGTTAGGTTAGGTTAGAGTGGAAACCTCAGGCTCACTCCGATCGTAAAGTCCATGGTGATACCACAGGGACAACATTAAACAGATGAGATTTTCCTAGTCACTTCCGTTGAACAAGTTTGATTGCTTTAAAAATACCAAGAGTTGGCGGATGCTAACATCAGCCAAATTTGCTAACTCCTCCAAAGAAATGTGAACCTAATGTAGCCTGCCACCTTCTGGTAAGAGTGCAGCACAGACATAAGGTGTTCTATTGACTGCACCTCCTCTTCGTCACCACAGTTTCTGCTAAAGAAATATCTCAAGACTTAGTGTCTCTGCGTAACGTCCAATCAAACAGTGGCCCATTATGTCACACGATAAGTGAGAAGTCCGACCTCGACAACGACAACAGGCCGTTAGTGCGTTACAAGTGTAGGCGGAACCACATCAGTTTAGAATGTACACAGTTCCCTACTAGTGACCACCTGCCGCTAGTTGAAATAATGACACAATTTCTTAAGAAGAGCTTGCAAGTTATTAGCTGCATTGACTTATGTTCTAGTTCCCCTGGAGAATGTCTGCGGCTCCCTGATATGTACCTGTGGCTCCTTAACCAAATAAGGTGATTATAAAACTGTTCAGCAATCTAATTAGATTTCCGACTGTCGATGGCAATTCTCGGATTGATAAGGACAGTTGCCATGGGCCGCCATGAAGCTTGACTATCCGGAAAAAATATTGATTCCGCCTTAAGTCAGAACATTACTACGAGTACTCACCCATTCCGCTAATTTTCGTATAGCTAGAATTTCTGGCTGATAAACACTACAATGAACTGTCAATGTTTTCGCAATGGATAGTCATAGGTCCTTAGAAAAGATACCAAAGCCGAATATATCATCACGTTTTGAATCATCTATATCTATAGTCTACGAATCTCTAATGTTCAGAGCTGCGACCATTCCATTCTGATCTATCAGGTATAATCAGGTGGTACTTTTTGTCTAAGAGTGGTTCGATCAAAGTTTAATCCACAAAACTTAGAACGTCAGGCATTATGTCGAGATTGACACTGTGTACGAAGCCATTTTCTAATCAGTGACAGTTTCCTTAGACTAATAGCAGTAGCCTTGACATTGCTGCTTAGTCCAGTGGTATTATACTATATAGTATGACATTTAGGGCGTAAGTCGGTGTCGATGTCATCGCACAAGTGGCGCATAGTTCAATCATTATCTGCTCTGTATTCAGTAGCGCCAAATATGTGGATTTCCGTAGAACCGTCCACCAGACGATAACAAGTACATCGCGCTATCACAGCCTCGTTGTCTCTGTCCAGATTGTTGTGTTTGAAGTTTAATTTCCTCTCGAGTAAAATACCTAAGTATTTTGCTCTTTCAGAGAAGGGAATTTCAATACACCATAAGGAGATAGAACAGTTGTTAACGTTCGGCTGGCTATTCGATTATGGCGGCTTCGGCTAACTATTCCATTACAGCGGCTTCAGGTGACTATTCAATTATAGTGGCTTCGGATGGCTATACGATTATAGTGACTCCGGCTGCCTGTTGGATTATAGCAGCTACGGCTGACTTCAATTATAGCGGCTTCGGCTGACTATTCAATTGTAGCGGCTTCGACTAACTATTCGATTAAAGCAGCTTAAACTGACTCTTCGATTATAGGGGCTTCGGCTGACTATTCGATTCTAGCGGCTTCGACTGACTATAGCGGCTCCGACTGACTGCGATTATAGCGGCTTCGGTTGACTATTCGACTATAGCGGCTTTGGTGTATATTCGATTATAACGACTTCGGCTGACTATTCGATTCCAGCGGCTTCGGCTGACTGTTCGATTATAGCGGCTTCGCCTGACTAATCCCCTGCACTGTTCCTAAACAATCCACTTAATTATGACCGATTCCGAACCATCCTCACCGGAAATTTAAAGCACATATCGAGTCAGCAAACGGTATATCCGATTCCGATTTAAATAAATCCGAATAATCACGTGTGCTAGACCCCAAGTGCCCGATCATCTTAAAATCGACGACACAACGTTCCTCCAGTAGAGTATTGTTAAGCATACACAAGTACGCCCAGAAGAGTGTTGTTAAGCTAAGACAAGTGCTCCCGGAAGAGTGTTGTTAAACCAAGACGAGTGTTCTCAAGGTAAGAAGAGTTTTCTCAACGAGAGATTCAGTTGATGTTATTTCTGTAAATCAATTTATTTTGTAAATTAAAAATAACTAAATAATATAAATTCGAACCTCCGAAAAGTGTAAACTATGCCGTTCTTATTTCGAAACGTTTGGTGGATCCTAACAAAAGACTCTGGACATTACTGAGCTTACCTCAGCTATCGACAAAACCACGTTACAAGGTCCCAAACAGTGTGTGTAAAACTTTTTGACTTTCTCCCGCGACACGTCGTTACCAACATAACAATTTTTCCAGAAATCAAAGACAATGAAAACCTGGAGCCGGAGTGGAGCTGAGCCTTTTCGGATTTGATTTTGATTTGATTAAAATGTATTTTTCTTACAGCCTGGGGATAACTGCTTCCTTGCTTTCATCAAAGATTACAGACTTGCGATAATTGTCATTTGTCTGAAATTTGAGTAGAAAGTGTCAGAATTTTTGCAGCATTAATAACATACTTTCTTAGAGCTGCATATGTACATTATTTGTCTTGCTCTAGCGCACAGAATATACAAAGAGTCTTCTTCTTTTCTGTTAATTCACAACGAATGATATCCAACACTAGTTTGCTGAATTTCTTATGCACGAAACTTTATGGCAAACAATTCCAACGTTGCTTAGCCCTCCATACAAAACAAGTGTCATCCTAAGCAAGCGGTGTTAACAAATCAAGCCTAATATCTCTTCCATTGTGCCGCTTGAGACGGTTTTGTAAATTCTTTACGGTGTTACGTTCCCGTCATTTAAATATCAATCAGACTGCGAGTATTTCAACTTAACCTGTATAGGTTTAAATTTTTGGGCTCAACTCTGTTGCTTGTTCTATTGTAAATTTCTATCAGTATGTCTGCATGTCAGCATGTCTGTCCGCGTGTCTAGACACTGATATCGTACTACCAACTAGGTTGAGGTGTTAGTCATGGAAACCTGTTCAATCTACAACAGGTAAGATATGAAAGTAAAATTGAATTTTATCGTTTAATAATTGCTAATGAGGCGAGATCGTTTTATTTATTTTGGTGGATTTTGTAGCAGAAACCCGTGTAATTTTAGAAATTCTCCTCCTCTTGGGATCAGAATTCTAAGTATTTGTTGAATTGCTAACATACGTTTCAGGAAATGTAAGGGAACGTGTAAAGCGGAATGAATGTCTCTTATACTTGTGAAAGGAAACTACCTGATGTTTTCCGGTTAAGCATTGCCATGGATGATGGACTGTTTATGGGCTCAGTAGCGGTTGATGTCGCAAGCATTTAGGGAAAATATTTTCAACTGTCATGTTTGTAAAAACTAGAACGGCCGATTGCTGCTAGTGTTTTCTAACATTTGTGTACGTTTACCCTGACTGATATTTTAGGGTTAAGTGTATTCAGGATTATTTCATTTTCGAATATTTACATCACAGTGCCAACTCGATGCACCTAATGAACTTTTCGCTTAATCGATTTTGAAGGCAGACAGTCCCATTATTCCCGATATTTGTTCCAATGAAGGTAATGACATTAAGGTAAATGGCGAGAGCTTGCAAAGTGAGACACATTTCTTTTTTTTGATAAACAGGGTAATCAATATTTGCCCCTTAAAAAAATGTGTCTTTGCCTTCTCGAGATATAGCAAATATTGGAATTTGCTTACAGTAAATATGAGAAATCCATTCATATCTCCCAAAAATCGTGAAATAATATGACTCATTTTGATGTATCGTATCGAGCAAAACAGAATCGGTTACATGTAGATTACAGGTGCAGTAGTTAATACTGTTTTATAATCCCGTCTCAAGTTCTAACCATTCGCAACAAATTATTCCATTCTCACATAAGATAATTACGGCTCCAACATAGAATCTTAAGGAAATTAATATATCATAAGATGATTTACTGGAGCCGAACACGAAAATTTCCGAAAGTGAGGAGGGTATACCATTTGTCCCATCGGACCTGCCCAGCATTGTTATCTTCATGGAAATACACCTTTAGCTTAGTATAGCTAAATTCGCAACTAAACCATTCCACCGGAGTGGACTTATCCATCACAAGGATAATAATACATATTAGCGTGATCTAGTTGAGCATATTTCCAAACACCTAATTATCTTAGTCGAAGTATGATTCTCGTAGGGCACCGTGTTGCGTAAAGCTGGAGGATACAAATTCGCATTGTTATACGTGACAGTTAGAGGGTTAGTTTGTTCCACAAAAATGTTTGTCGGAATCTTTTCTATAAAACTTCTGAACATAGTTTGTACCTCAGAAGTAAGGAACACCCAATTTTGCATGACGATATGTTGCAGGAAAGTTCCGAGGGGCGGAAACTTTGACCCGCCCTAAAAAAAAATTCTGATTAGATCTGGCAAAACGCCGATACACGTATATTTTTTTTAGACCTTTCTACCAGAATCCGTTGACCGAACCCCATCATTTGGAAAAAATCTAATTTTGTCTCACAGTGTTATTAATTATAAAACTTAATTCCTAATTCTTTAGTTATAAGCAAAAATACACAAGTCATGGAGTTTATTTTTATGTTTTTACTATTTCATTTTATAAGCATTGAACAAAATACATGAGGATTAATTTTGTTTGGCCTGTACACATATTTGTCTTTTATTTTACATTTACATTTTGTTGACAAATAGTTTGATTTACCTAAATTTGTATTGCGCGGCGCCACTGGCTATTAATGCATACGCATATTCACACAAATGAGTGTCCTATCGCCTTCTCCCTTCCTCTTTAATGCTTCGCCTGTGACGAAATATCTAAGGCAACAACATAAGGTTATTGCAGCAGTAAAAATAAAGACATTTTTTGTGGACCTTTTGCTTGCTTTGCTCACTTACGAACCCTCAGTAGCTGAGCGACGAACAGTTGTGTTCGTATCGAACGGTCAGTAAGAGACCGATTCGTGTGCTACGCTCAACCCGAAACCCGAGACCGACACCACGAACGAAACGAGAGAGAGGGTTGCTGTTCAGACACTGAGCGATTACGTCTCATTTTTTTCAGTTTTTTGCGTGAGCAGACCCGGCATAAGAAATTGGTTGGGCATACCAGCCCAACTGGCTGGTAGAAACTAGAACGCGCGTTCGTGAAAATATAACAGATGGTATGGAACTGTTGGTCTTAGAAATGGAACTAGCGATGTTAAAAAAAGAACGGATGGCCTTGAACAAGTGGTTTTAAAAATAGAACGGGTGTTCCTAAAAATACAACAGGCGTTCTAAGGTCACGCAAGTTCGTTCTTGTTTTAAGAACGCTTGTTCTAGTTCTAAAATGAAGTACTACTTTTAAGAACATATGGTGTTTTCTCAAGAACCGCCGTTCTTGTTTTAAGAACGAGAGATAATTGGCTGGGTGAAAACAATCCAGAAGTGATGGCGGTCAATATATTCTCTGGCAGTTACTGAGATGTCAAGTCTTTTAAATCAGTCATCCTGAAGTTAACATCTGCTCAGGACTGCAGCATATATCTTATCGAGGTAGTTCAGCAGCACGGTATTTAACTTAAATGGGTCCCAAACAAAGGGCAATCAAGAATATGGGCTACCTAACAGTCGATGATGTACATATGATCCTTCCCTCTCAATGTTGTGAATTTTGGAAGAAATGTTCTCATGTAGAGGTGGCGCTGGATCTAAATAACCCAACGTATCATAAAGGACTAAAACACTGTGAGTCGTACATCTAAGAGCAACTAACCTACCTGTGGTCTGACATGGAAAATATTAGACAACACATAGAAAGTTCGTGTGGGATGACCTTGTGGTGGAATTTCCACCACATTTGTGTTACCAATCCTGGATGAAGTGCAGAAAATTGTTGCTAAACCTTTAGGATAAAATCAAATCTTTTTCAAGACACTCGGTTCGAGTATGCCCCTCAATCGAAACCCAATCCGATGAAGTTTTACAACTTTTGTCATTTGTTCACAAACCATTCGGTTCGAATGTAGTCATAAGTCAATGGCAACTCTGCTGCTTAAAATATACTAAATAATCCTCCACCAATCTTCGAAGTAGATCGTGAAGGAGTTAAATTAATGCTGCCGTATTTTTGTGACGTCGCAGTGAAAGGAATCTTAAAAATTCTTTGAATTTTACCAAGTTATTGGATTAAATGACCCCATTTAAAACCTAAAAGTGTTTATAACCTTCATATCTTATGTGCTCTTTCAAGGTATTTAGTGAATATTAAAATATTTTCGTGATCCCCTCTCTCCTTCTGAGATGAGAGAAGAAACCCCTTAAGGCTAATGCGCAGTAAATTAATACATCGATGCATTTTTTTAGATTCCGATCTCGTTCAGTCACTCTCCGTTTTTAGGACATTATGCAGTAGAATCTCTTACATTTCTGACTGTTCGCTGCTCTAAATATTCTGACAATGGCGATCTTTCACATTTACGCTGTTCCTGTCCTCCTACTCTTGTGTGGAAGAACCGGAATGTGATGTCGACCGAAGCAGATGTCAGCGAATGCATTGCCACACAACTGGTTCCCCTTCGTTAGTCATTCATATTGAAGTAGTCGTGCATGGTAAAGTGCAAGTACTTGTACCTGTACTTGTGCTTACTAACAGTCCATGTCTCTGTATATCTTTGCAGTGATGGATCACTGAACAAGTCCGAAATGAAATGAAATGAGGGCAAGGTGTGAACGGGTCAAGTTGTTGTTTTCTTGATGTTGGTGGTGTTAACTATACGTACATAATCGTATCGAAACACGAGTGGAACATTCTTGGATCACATCTCTGCAAGGATACACTGTTCCTAGCAAGATTAGATAACACTCTTTGGATTTGCGATTGCAACACAAGTTGTAGTGCAGCTTTCATGCACAAGCCTCAAAAACGAACGATATTCACTTTAGTTTTCACAATAGATTTCTTCATACTCCTGGCATTCATTCATACTCCTGGCAAGATAATTCGAAGCATTCAAGCTTTGTCGCATGCCCAGTTTATGTGCATGATTTTAAGACAGAAGATTGGTCCGCTATCCCAGGAGTATACTATTTTATATGAAGTTCGTAAAGCATTCGGCTTTCCACTACCGATTAACTTGAGGTGATCCAACCTAGGTATTTTATCATCCGAATGGTATTAGAATATAAATCACTGGAATGCGGGATCACTGGAAGGAGCACACCTATGTATTTCAGACTCTAGCCAGCTCTTCCCTCTATCATTACCCGAAATTAAATACATCAGAAAAAAAACCGAATTAGTCGTTTTCACAACCACATTAGATGTCATCACATTCGAATTAGAGGCAGTTACGACCTTTTAGAGGTTAATTACTTATCTGGTCTCTCGAACAACCCCGGATTATCAGGGACCTTACATATCGAAGATAACATATTTCGGCAACCACTTCGATCTTTTGCCTTATCTCTCCAGTTGGTAATACCAAGTGCACTCAGGGATTCGTCAACCTGATCCTTCCAGCGGAGTCTTGCTCTTCCTATTTATCATCTTCCTTCGAGTTCGGTTTCGTGCTGGTTTCGTGCTGGTTCTATTTTTAAGAACACCCGTACCATTTTTAAGACCAACTATTCTATTTTCAAGGACGCTATTTTTAAGAACGTTTGTTCTATTTTCCAGAACGCCCGTTCTATTTTCAAGATCGCCCGTTTTTTTTTCTCAAAACAAGAACGAATTGTTCTCAAAACAAAAACGATTCGTTCTAAATGGCACAAAGTGGTCTTAAAATGTTCACAAATCAAGACCGAATCGTTCTAAATGCAACAAAGCGGTCTTGAAATGAGACCAAAATGTTCTCAAAACAAAAACGATTCGTTATAAATGGAACAAAGTGGTCTTAAAATGAGACCACAATGTTCTCAAATCAAGACATCGTTCTATACGTAACAAAGCGATCTGAAAAAAAGCGTTCTTAAATCATGCCCATCCGTTCATGATTCACGAACAAACGTGCTTGGCGCCGTTTTGTCAACGGATGTGCTTGATTTTGGACTGATTTCATTCTATTTAGAACGGATTTTTCTATGAGTGTAGAAACCCACGCAGGACTCCGGAGAACACGTTACGTAGAGGCGAAATCGCCATAGTAGAGTGAACAAACAACTTCGATCGCAATCCGTTAGTCGCGTAGAAAAGAAAACAACACACTCCTTCGTTCCAGATGATATAAGCTATATCTACCCTAAAGATTTCGATTTTGCTTCATGTACATGTAATCAGCACATCAGTGGGAATAGTGTGCAGTTCACCCATAAAGTCTATATACGTCATTCTCGGAACCCTTGTCAGTATAGGTTGCTATCTCAAAGAGTAGCCATCAAATCATAATCCCATAAATCTTTGCTGGTGACATCACCGATGTAGAGGTTTAATAGACAATACGTGGAAATACTCCCCAGATAGTCGTTTTACAAGAGTACGTTTTACAAGAGTAACGTCGCCTTTTTGACCAATCAGTAATGCTGACCTGAAACCAAAATTGATGTCCAGACAAATGACTCCAGCAGGCATAACTTCAGACCAGTTTAAAGTTCTATGTTGGGAATTTTCAATCTACGGAGTGAAAGGCTCAGCTACGTCTTAGCCGGGTTTAATCATATAGTGTTTTCTGTAGCTCCTCTACACCCGGTCCTATCCTGGACATTCTTTCATATGGTTCACGGATACCAGGTTAAGGCACAACTTGTCCTCATACATTTTTCAGTTCGGCTAGTATTCTATTTACAGAAAGAACTCACGGAAATAGAGACACGGCCGTTTCATTATACGTCTTCTAGTGAATATTTTGTTAACTAGGTCCTTAAGATACACATCACAGGTGAACTCTCCTCTCTCTTTCAGTTGTGAACTCTCCCTCAATGTAAGGAAAGGCTACCCTAACAGCCAAAACAAATTCCATGTGTACCTAATTGGCTCATGCAGAGCTGGCCCCAGATAGCAATCTTATATCTTAAATCACTCGTCCTCACACTGAAAGGAAATGCTTCGTCACCTACCACTTTCATCAAAAGTGAGCTAATATATTCACCGGAGGATTTAGTAACAATTTCTATGGCAACATTCTGGTCTATGAGGAGTATGTTCACGTACAGCGGTCTCCTCGTTCAGCGAGTTTCCAGGGAAATGTGTGTCAATAAGGAGATTGAGTAAATAACCACTATAGGTTGTCCACTGACCAGAAGAGTCCTTCACTTAACCTATCGTCGTATTGCCTGACGCCTGTATTTTCCTTAGCCTCGAATATATCTTCTATAGATTTACAGACGATCATAAGCGAGTTTGTCTTAGACCGTCTGAGCGTCTTTTCTACGACCTTAGCTGAACTTTGTAATTATCCCAATCCTTTTTGCCTCTCAAAGAAGCGTGATGAAATGTTTAAGAGCAATGTGCTTTGTACGCTTTTGGAACTCTGGATTTTGAGCTAATCTGATCGCTGCGGTGTTGTCAATTTGTATTACAGGAACTTCATTATAGTTTAGTATATCCTGGAACAATTATTTTAACCAAATTACTTCCTTTGAAGCCTCATTTGCTGCTACAATTTCTGCTTCTGCAGTTGAAGTTGTGACCATAGGTTGCCTTTGACTTACCTAAGAGATAGCTTCACCAGTATGAGAAACAACTACTCCAGTTACTGATCTGCCTGCAGTCATGCATCCACCAAAATCAGCATCACTATAACACTGAACTAACTTTTGTAGTAAGATATTCCAACATCAAGTATCCCAGCGATATATCTAAATACACGCTTTACCCGTTGAACATCTTCTACGGATAGATTTTCCAGAGATCTGGACAAGAATCCTACACTATATGCCCGATCCGGTCTGGTTCCCAACATCAAGTACACTATGTTCTACATTTCCCTTTTCGGTTACTTCTGATACTTTCTGCATTGGTGTTGAAACTGGACGACACTCAGAGAAGTTAAATCGTTCTAGGATCTTCATGGCATACGATTTTTGACAAATTTTAATACCAACATCATTCTTTTTAATTTCCATTCCAAGGAAAAAACTAGCGTCTTTGCATACAACTTTGAATTCATTTTTTAAGTTCTTCAAGAAATTCATCCAAATCATGAGTATCAGTTGCAGCAAGTAAGCCATCACCAACGTAAAGGGCAAGGATGACCTTTATTCCGTGACTTTCTCTTATATACAGGCATGTATCGGCTGAAATTTCTTTAAATCCACAGTCTTTCAAAAAATTTCCCATACGCCTGTTCCTACATCTTGGTGCTTGCCGAAGTCCATAGAGACTTTACTTCAACAGGCAAACTCTGTTCGTCCCATCGTTGAAACCTTCAGGCTGCTTCATAGAAATGGTTTCATTCAACTCACCATATAAAAACGCTGTCGAAACGTCAGATTGCTTAAAATGCATATGCTCAGTTACTTACTAGTAGACATCTTAGCCAGTGGACTAAAGGTCTGATCATAATCAATACCTTTTTTCTTATTAAAGCCTTTAATAACCAGCCTGTCTTTTTACTTGTCAATACTACCATCAGCATTCGTTTTAATACGATAAACCCATTTGCACGGAATAGAGTTTGCTCCCTTTGGTAACACTGCCAGTTTCCAAGTCTGCTTTTCAATTAAATAGATTACCTCAGAGTGCATTGCCATATTCCATACTGATCTTTGTTCGCATTCAACTGATTTTTTAAAAGTTGTGGGCATCGACATCTGATATACAAAATCTTGCGACGACATCAAAATCACTATCTATATTTGAAATAAGAATGGTACGGTTCCTTAACCGCTTGACGTCCTGTTCACATTCTCCATTATCCTCTCTTTGACGTTTTCATATTCGTATATGCGGTTCGGCATCTTGCCATCTTTTTGGTCCAAAAATTCATTTTGCGGTTTGGCATCTTGCAACGCGTCATCTTCCAAACTTTCATTTTGCGGTTCGGCATCTGGCACCGCGTCATCTTCCAATCTTTCATTTTGCGGTTCGGCATCTTGCATCGCGTCATCATATTCTTCTTTAAAACCTTCAAAATTTCCTTCTTCACTTTCAGAATCGACTTCAGATGATTCAGATTTTCCATGCACTTTGTATTTGACTGTTACAAGGTCTTGACTACATTTTCCTTTGCTAATAGTCTTCTCAACGATCTGTTTTGGCATTTTATTCTCAGGACTGCAGCATTGGGATTCATTTTCAATAAATTTTAAGTCTCTTGAAACTGCAACTCTATTTTCATCTTGTACCGCTCGTCGCAATCATAACCAACTAAGAATCCTTTTATTGCTTTCTTTTCCATTTTCTTTCACTTTTGACTTGGTACATGTATATAACAACTGGAACCTATAATCCGCAGATGCCGTATTCGGGGGTTTCTTCCACACCATAATTCAAATGGACTCAAATGGAGCTTTCACTGACGACTTGTCAGTTCGATTGAGAATGTATATTGCTGATTTTACAAACTCGACCCATAATGATGCGGGAACACGACATCCTTGTTTGAAAGTTGGAATGTTCTAGCCATCTCCACGATTGTCCTATTCTCTCTTTCAGCTAAACCGCTTTGTTGGGGTGTGTATGGGGTAGTTAACTTGTCTTCCTCGCCTTTTGCTAGACAATGCCGAAGGTTGGTTGGAAGAAATCGTAATACTCATTGGTCTCTTCACCATCGTCTCATCCTGTTCGTCGTCACGCATAAAAAAGTAGTATTCCCCGTTGTCAGTATCAGCAGTGTGTTGAAGCGCAAATATAGGTTTAGCATATTGGTATTAGATAACGAATGGGCTTCCGTCTTTCGGATATGCTAAGGGCTCCAAAAAAACTTCATAGAGTGGTATATTCCCGCTCGCCACCGACATGTTATCCATAGCCTCGTGCTGCTGATCCTTTTACCGAGTCTTGGTCTCCGTATTATGGTACTTCCTCGTCTACAGTCGACCTTGTCACAACATCCTTGAATTCCTGATCTTATTTTTAAACCTTCGGGATTATCTGGCCAAAATCAAACGAGGCCATCCCACTCGTTGTTAGGAACATTATATGATCCTCCTCCTCGCCTTTTGATAGACGAATCCTTAAGTGGCATATGTCACTTTACAATGATGAAGGTTGGTCGTAGGAAACCGTAACATATTAGTCTCTCCATCATCGTCTCATCCTTTGTCAGTATCAGCAATGTGTTGAAGCGCAAATATAGGGTTAGCCATATTTATATCGGATAACGAATGGGCATCCGTCTTCGGGAGCTGCTAAGGGCTTCAACAAATCTCCATAGAGTGGTTCATTCCCGCTCACCGTCGACAAGTTATCCATAGCCTTGTATTTTACCGGGCTTCTTCGTCTGTGTATTATGGTACTTCGTCGCCTACAATCGACCTTGTCTCAACATCCTTGGATTCTTGATATTGCTTTTAAATCGTCGGGATTATCTGGCCAAAAGCAAACGACGCTTTCCCACCGAATATTTTAGTACAAACACGTTGTTATGAACATTATATGATCATCGCATGTCTACGCACACCATCTACCGCTTCCAGTCGCCCGATTTTCCACTTGTGTGTTGGAAGTTCGGGGTTTGTTATCCTTGAGAATATACTTAATTGACTGCAAGTCGGGTGGGTTGGCTGGGACTCAGGCCTATGCCTTGGGCCTGGATGGGATGTCCTTGCTCCCAATAACATCTAGTTCTTCCCCTTGCCACAGCTCACACTCTTTTCCCAGAGTTGCCGGATAGTAAACTACCAACCACTGTTCACCAAACGCTACTGCCTTGGAACCAGCCTGCATTGCGACATCATGGAACAGGTCCCGGCATCTCCTTTCGGATCTATTGGGGGCAGTCCACAACATACATATGTGTAGCTATGCTTCGAAATGATTGTCTTCCTCCATCGATAACCCTCTCAACCTGTACGAGCTCATCGGATATGATAAGTTTCTTCTTCGCTTGTTCCGATGGTGGAGCTATTAACATTACGAACCCATCTCAAAATCAACAAAATCTCCGGTCTAGCAGTGAGTGTCTATTGGCCGACATAACCCATTCTCTTGATAACCCTATGAGCTTGAAGACGATCGTTAAATTCTTCTTGGAAAGTTGCAGATGTTGCTTCATACATGCGAGAAATAGACAAGAGCCACTATCCCTCTGTTCACGTTCTCTTGATGATGACGATTTATTAGGCGATTTTATTGAGTTCGAGTTGATATTGTAATTTACCCTTTGGTTGGACATAATGCGGACAGAAATAAAAGGGAATGCCTATTTTCGTTCGATGCAAACAACATAAACATAATTCTGCTGTTATTAGTATCAGTCAAACACTGTTTAAACTTAGTTTTCTGCATGGTCTATAATCTCTATGTGTTCTTTGGTCTCTCATTCTACATCATTTCCCTAGTGTCATTTCGATTAGATGCGCCCTGAATTGATGCACCAACATTTTTACTAGACGTGCTTCTATCATCTCCAACGAACTGGCAATGCCGACTTGGCCGCTGTAATGCCTTGATTATCAATAACATTACGAACCCATTTAATAGGATCTCCCTATCTAGCAATGAGTGTATCCCGGTCGACATCATCACCACATCTCTTGATAATCTTAAGAGCTTCATGACGATCGTTAGATGTCTTCTCCGAAGGTTGCAGATGTGACTTCATGCCTGAGACTGGTGCACCAGCATTTTGACTAGATGTGCTTCCTATCCTCTCCAAAGAACTGGTAGCGCTGGACCTGATATCGGGTCGCGCTTCAATAGTTTTCATATATGTGAACTCTGCCATATTGGTTTCGGATGGGTTTCCCCCAACTGTAGGCCTAGCGGTCTACCCTTCGTCAGTTAGCTTTTATATATCGTTTATTTTGCACCTGATTCCCACGGGTGTATGGGGTTTGAGATCATATCATAGCCACCAGAACTACGGCAAGAACTTGGCCGACAGCCTGTTACTCTTTGAGGCGCCCAGGTATCAGTGAGGCACCGCTAAAATGCTGCTAGATGCATGCGGCTCTAAATTATCAGTGGGTATGATATTATAATGTGATAGTCCACCGCCTCGTACATGGAGAAGAGACGCGGTGGCCCAAAAACAAAGCAACCCACTGTGGACAGACCCTTCTGGATTTACTTTTACCGCGGAACCGCCACTCTCCTGATTTCATCCCTCCTGGAAGTGTTTCTATGGGAAGATACTTACTAAATGACGGCATCGTTTCGTCATGTCGCAGAATCTTTTTCTAGATATTTGTTGCCTCTTATTGTACGTCCTGGGAATATTCTTTGCGTATCCACCTTTGCAGAGGTGACAACAAAAATCTCGTTTCAGCGAAAACACCTGCAATGATGAGTTGCACATAATAGATGTATGAATATCTCACAAATCCAGCAATTCGAATGTTTAATTCTTTAATAATATAACACCTTTTCAGGATAATAGTTTGCGTTAAACTGTACAAATTTGTACCCATCTGTAGTTCTCTCAGTGTACAACAGTATTGTTTCGATTATGGTTTAATGGGGCAAATGAAATGAACACTTTTCATTGTGGATCCCATTCGACCAAACGCAAGAGAATTTATAAATATGGGTTACCCAGCACATTCCCATTCACATACATATGTATACAAAACACACTCGCATTATGGCATGCATCCAAATTTGGGGAAGCTCTCCGGCTAACTTCGGCGGTATTTGTGTTTCTCTCTCTCATGCTCAAGTGAGGCAGGCCTTCTTTTGAACATATACGTGTATAAATGTGGGGCTGTTTTTTTTTTGCCGTTTGCTCTTCGTAGCTCGTGATTCGTTTGCAATAAATGGATGGGTTGGTTGAGCAAGTGGTGGTGGCGGTAGGCAGTGTGGGGATAGCGAAATCAAACCAGATGGAGAATGAGAAACGAGCGAGTGTAATACGAAATGCTACTTACTGAGTGCTATGGTTGAGTGTGCAAGTTTGTGTGTGTTTGCGAGTGCGATGTTTGCTCGTTCAGTGTTGTTGTGTTTGTTAAAGCGCTGTCGTCGTTTCTTCGAACCACTAAATCGTGTCGCCAGTAAATGGCAACGAATCAGTTGTCAGTTCGCATCCAAGTTGTAAGCAGGTAGAGTCCGTATAACACGTTTCAAGCTTAAAAGCCACGAGGTCGTTCGTTTTCTCTGCCACAGCAAAAAAGAAAAACACAAATCGAATTACTATTAAAAATACGCAAATTTTGCCAGTTTCTTCAAAAATAAAACACAAAATATTTATAGGAATTTATAAAACAATTTACGGAAAATCAAAAAATATAAAGTGAAAAAAGAAATTAATTGAATATAAAAAAAAATTGATAACGTTGTGGAGGAAACAACCTCAGAAACCATTTTTTTTTGTACCACACAGACCCAGTGATCGTTTGTCCGTTCCCCCGTTCGTGATGTTGATGACGATGATGGTGATGTTGATGGTTTAACACAGAGGTGTGGTGTGTGTGGAGGTGATATTCTCATTCTCACTCTCTATTTCTCTCTATCTGGCCGCCGAAGTTTTGTTGTGTTGTGTCAGTGATCGATCGTTGATCGTCTTTGTCTATATAGGCAAAAATCAAAAAAAGAAATAATAAAAAATAAGGCTAAACGAGCGAGCTTGTGTGTTAAAATCATACGAAGAAGTATTGAAAAGGAAAGAAAACAACAAATTCAAAAAAAAATCGAAAACGCAAAAGAAATTAATGATAAAAAAGAATTGAAAATAATTCTACACTTACACTTATAAGTATAAAGTGATCACAGTGAGATGAAGATGGAGAAATGGAAATGAAAAATTAAAGGAAAAAAATATTGCGATTACATTGAAACAACGTGATAAAAAAAATAATAAAAAAGAAAATTCGAAAATTGTGTTCATTATCTCAAGTGTTAGTTTCAATTTATATTAAGTTTTAAAATTATCAGTTCATATTTTGAAATAACTTTTTAGTTACGTGATTATTTTTTGTTTGTTTGTGTTTTTTTCATCGTTTATCAGTGTTGGTGGTGCGGGCGATCGACCGACGGATTGTCCGATCACAGTATTCGTTGCCCTCAAATCATCCAATTCGAGTTGTGATTAAAAAGCTTTTTAGTTCTTTTGCTTCTCACTCGCTTCGCTACATCTATCACACTGTCTCACTCTCTATCTCTCTCTCCCTGTGTGTGTGTGTGTGTGTGTTTTTGCGCATTTTCTTTAATTTTGTGTTCGCTACTATCACCAGTGTTTACAATAACATTCTATCATCGTAATAATCAAAAGAATTTTCATATAAATATAATAATGCAAAAAAAAAAAAAATAAAACAACACACAAACTAAAGCAACAATAGAACCGACAAGTGAAAAACCATAATATGATTTTTAGAATTCGGTCAACTTCTTTCTCTCTAATTGTACCCTACACTCGATGTTGTAGAGTGTTTAAACAAGTTAGTGCAGATATTTGTAACACCCAGAAATCGATCATAACTATGAAAATAATTTACCCACTGGTGCCTGAGCGGGCATTTCTCTTTAAAGTCCTGAGCAAAGTTCAATCTACCAGTCAAAATATCGGTAACATCAGAATAATCGTTTGACTTTTGTTTTCAATTATTTAACAAATTTTGAAAAAGACGGAACTGTAGATCAAACAATCCGACGAAAGAAGATGAAAAGTAGAATAATTATAAATAAACTGGGACTTTAAACCAAAACTTTGAAAATATTAAACAAAAATGTGAATATAAAATTCTGGCTGGAGTAAAGCTTAAAGACCCGTATTCAGTTCTTAAAATTGTTCATTTTAAAATTTAACGAAACTGTTGTGAACCGAGAATTTTGGTCCCGTTTGATTTGCTTGGCACTTATATTTGTGCAAAAATTTCATGAACAAACTCAATTACAGGGTTGTTATGGCAAACTTATTTCAATAAAAATCCAGTATTCTGGTCTTGATAGATTTTCGCAATAAAGGTTCTCATTTATAACTGAACGAACATTTCTTTTGCAGAGTTACCACCTACGTTTGATTTACCTTGCAAATAGTTAGTAAATAATTTTTCTTCGTATTCCATTTTGATTTTAACGCATTTAACTTGGTGCGAAATTCGTCCGCGTGAAATAATTATTACCACTCCAAATTTTACGTAGCGTCATTGCGCATCGGTGGTGCGTCACCGTGGCCGTCGGTGGTGCAATGGTTAGTGTGTGGGAGTCTTGTTTATGAGAACGTGGATTCGATCCCTGCTGAATACTTTCACGACCGTCATCTCGCTTAGTGATGGTGACACTAGCGAGAATTTAGCCATGAATAAGCTTCTCAAAATACTGTTCGGAATCGGTGTACAACTGTGTGGGTCCCAATCAGTGAGTGTAAAACTATAAAGCGCACAGCTGACAGGTTGAGAGAATCTTTCCCCAATCCCTTCATGGGCCTTTTCTTCATTGCCCAGCAAAAGTTTTTAAGATAAAACCCCAAAATTTTCGACAAATTAAATTAGACTTGACACATTTATCATTTTCATCGATATTTCGTAGGCACTTTTTTTGGTATGAAGTTTTTGTAAAATTCCATAAAAATCCACATTACGGTGTTACTGGTGCTTGTTAAAATAATCGAAATGTCAAAATTCCCGTACCCAAAACAATTGTCAAACAATTGTTATCGAACGAAAAAACTTTGATGAAACAAAACTGTAATTGATGTGGATCAAGAAAATTTCGCAAATTTTCAGTTGACGAAATTTGCGCTATTTTTTATGCACGTACTTGTAATGGGATTGAAAATTTAATAAGAACTGAATACCGGGTTTGAGAAAACAACCAAATTTGGACATTTAAATTATTTTGACAAAATTAAACTGGAATGCGAAGAGGAATTATTTATGACAAATTTGCTACGAAAATCTGAGATAAATGGTAACCCTGTGCAACGAAAATTTCCGTGTAGCGGTAAGTGACAAAATCACTTACGAAAAATTCGCAAGAACTGTGGACGTGGCGGGGCTTGAAAGGTAAAGAGCACCTTAGGCCAGTGGATTGTCGGGCCGTCTTTCAAGTCGGTCGGGCCGACTCATCTCCTAGTGTAAGATGCGGTCCGACAGTCGGTCGACTAGTCGGGCAAAAATCAAAACTAGTTTTATTTTGAGAAATTCGGTCGGAATGTCGGTTAGTGTAAGCCGAAACAATGCCCGACCCAAAAGTCGGACTGACTTATAGTCAGCCGACTAGTCCGCAAATCTAAGGTGCCCTTAAGTTTATACTGCCACTTCTATATGACGCAATATGGAGAAAAGTTATGTGTGAACACCTGTCATCAAATAATTTTTGCTGTAACATATCGATAACCGTCAATATATACTATTATCTTTTTGATTTTTTATGACCTATTTTTTATTATATCTGCCAGATAAAACTTTTAAAGTGAAGTTCGTGAAATCAAGAAGGAATTGATACAAGGGAATCTCGTTCTTGTGTACTGAACCACATGCGTCGTCTGTCAGCTTAAATTTACAGTGAAGACGTAAATCGGTAAAATATCAATAAACTAATTCGCAACTCAGTTTTCATCATATAGAGTATGTCATTATCTGAAAGCAACTCTGTTCACACTACTTTCGATAATAATCGGCTCAATTATAAAGTATAAGGGAAAACCATTTAGTTATCGATAACTTCCAGCATGAATAAGTAACTGTCACATCCCATGTGGGTGGACTGGTGCCAGGCTACCCATTTCTGAAAAAATGGTTTCCGCTGGCGTCCGAGGAAGGGCCTTGAACTCTGTACTTTATAGTTTTAGATTCACTGAGTTTCACCGGTTCCGAATAGAATATGGAAAAGCTTTTTCATGGCTAAATACTCAATAGTTTCGCCATCACTGAGCGAGGTGGCCGTCTTCGACAGATATGTACTATGTAAGGTGGCCAGAGCAGGGATAGAGCCTATGCTCTCATGTACTAGAGCCGCGCCACCGCTGCAGAACTATAGCCATACAACTGGCATTTTAGTCTAAAATAAGTGGTCGTAACTTTAAACATCGCATTACCTTTGTGTGTGGAAGTAGCTGCGATCAAAATAGCTTCGCTGATACTGTTGGATATTTATTTTAATATCTGCTTCTCAGATCCAGGAATGTTGGCTATCATTTGGTCAATTCTGATGCTAGCACCGATATGCCTGGCAAATTGTAAATCTTTCGACAAGTTTTGTGTTTGGATTCCTGAGTGCATTCTATATTATAGTGCAAAGTTTCTGCAACAAGGATATATATATTTTTTTAATAACTTCGGGGGTACATTTGTAAAGTGCGTTTGATTTCATAAAAGTTCGTGTATATTATCGACATTTTTATTCAAGAGAAAGTAGATGGACATCAGGACATGACTTATCACATAACTCAGTGAATCAATGTAACGTAGATGCACACGCAGTCACCGTACGTGGATGTTATTACATAAATCAATTCGCATCAATTGACGACACAGGAACTTTCCAGGGAACCATATAGCAGATGAGCTGGTGAAGTTAGGGACCACCTTACCTGTTCCCCTGTATATGGCGCAAGTGCCTATGCCTATTCTACCTATTTCAAGCTCATGCTTAAAACAAAAGCTCTCGGACGTGCGATATGGCCTGGAGTCACAAAATGCCGGACCACCAGGCAAGTACTTTAAAGTCAAGTTGTGACCTGAATCATACGTTAAGCTTGATATCCATTCCTAGACAACATATTTCTCTGCTGGTAGCTGTGATCACTGGACCGTTTAATTGGGGGACACGTGTCTAGGTTTGGAATCTCAACTCATGATTACTGTACAAGCTGTAGGGATAAATATGAGGACGACAGCGTCGAACATCTCATATGCTACTGCCCGGTCTTTCGTATGATTAGGAGACAATATCTAGGGTCTTACTTAATTTTGGATCTAATAGAGATTAAGGAGTTAAACAGAATGATCTTAGGATCTTTGTGCAGAGTAATAATTTGTGCGTCAGGGACTTAAGTACATACGTCTCTACTTAATCCACATCCTCGAGTATCATATGGACTGAACGCCCAGAACCATACCAGGTCAATTTACCTGTTCAACGATGGGTACGTAATATGACGTACCGTGTTATCACAACTGTCCTCATTGGATTATGTGTGTTAATAGTGACAGCCAATTCCACCTAGCCTACCCTATCACCTCGTTTTTGGAATTTATAAACTTATTTGTGTCTTTCATTCTGACGGATCGTAGTACCAAAGACGGATGTGGATTTTGTGTTTGTTATTCGCAGGCATTGTCAGAATCAACGTTTGTAGTGGTAGCATCCTAGAAAGAGCCCACTGATAAAAACACCTACTACCTCGACGTTCACCAAACGCGCATTGCTCGGAATAGGTGAATTCTGTAAAGTCAGTAGTGAAGGGTGTCCGCATAAGAGCGCATAATTTAATTTAAAAATTAAGGATATATCTTTGACCAAGCGGTGATATTTTTATTGAATTGTAGAGGGTTAAGTATCGAATAAAATAGTCGGCTAATGGCCCCCACAGCTCAGATCATGGACCCTTGGTCTGTTCATGATATTCTCGGTGGATCTCTTGCGGATGCGGATGAGTTTAGACCCAAATTCGACAATTTTATCTGATTCACCCATTCATATGAAAATGCGCCTCATCGGCGAAGTTGATTTGTTTTGGAACATCAACATTCACTTCACTTTGCTTCACAACCCATTTAATGAATTGCCGGCGCTGTGATTAGTCTGCTGGTTTCAGCTCCTGTGTGAGCAGAATCTTCGTTGTCAAAATTCGCTGCGTGGTGCTTCGTGAAATTTTGAAGTTGTTATGAGCGATGCCGAATACATTTTCCCGGTATTTCGGTGACATTCTCGTTTACAGCATCAATCGTTTCGACAGATCTGTCGGTACGGCGTAATTGCACAGGCGACTTGCAGTCCATTATCGACCCGGTTTCTCAAATTGTTTGATCACTTTTCGCATTGTTGACACATTAGGTATCCCTTGACCGAAAATGCTGCGAAGTCTGCCAGCGGTCTCAGCGTGGCTTTCTACATTTTTGTAATGAGTTTTCACAATGACAACGCGTTCTTCGTGGGTGTAGCGATCCATTTTTTAAAATCGGAACAATTATAGTCGACAGCTGTCAAATTCCAGAGCTGCCACTTACACAGAAAAATTTGCCACAAATTTTAAATCGTGCACTTTTGTTGGGTCACCCTATAAATTCAGCATATATTTCTGGCTGATTCACCTCCGCTGGTGCATTGTTTGATTCGCTTGCTATGGTTTCGACATCCCAGAGTCTGTTTTATTTTCTTGTTCTATTGTTTGGAGACGCTCTCTTTTAGAACTGGCAGTAGAATCTGATTTTTCCTCAACGAGTATATCTAGCACACTACGTTTTTTTCACGCTTCTTTGTACGTCCAAGACCAAACGTTTCTTCCCGGTATAGGAACTACAAAAAATGGCATCCTTCCGCCCTGGTCATATGTTTCGGCATTATCTCCTTGCTAACACGAATGCCTTTTTTGATATCTTGTGTGACAGTCAATGGCGCAATGTTTACATGAGATTGGCGCCTATTATACATGATATTGTGGGTTCGATCACTGCTCTGACCACCTTTAATTCATATCTGCGATGCTAGCCTTGATTAGTGAAGGCGACACTATTGAGTGATTAGCCCTTTAACATGCTTCTCTTAAAAATTTAACGGTTCGGAGCCGGTATCGAACTCTCAGTCCCAATTACTGAGTTTATAAATAGAATTGTGAGCAGTTCTTCCTATCCCTCCACGGGATGCAATGGGAAAACATATATTTTATATTTGTTATTATCTCGGAATATAATCAATATAATCAGTGATTCTTCCGTTGGTAAACAAGCTTCTGATTGATTCAAATGCAAGTAAGTCTGTTTTACAACGCAAGTAACCGCTTCAACCTTTTTCGTGATAACAAATGATGGAAAATTACGTGAAAGTGATGTGATGCGTCTTATGTGATAAGACCCTTAATTTACTGGGATAGTGATTTCTAATCTATTAATATTGATGAATAATTTTTAAAATTTCTGGATGTTACAAACCACTAGCATAATATATAACTACACCATTTCCAATTGAAATTTAAAAAATATCAATTTAATTATCAAATATACCAATTGAAATTTAAAAATTCTATTTGAAATACATCAATTGAAATTTAAAAGACATCAATTGAAACTTAAAAGACATCAGTTGAAATTTAAAATTCGTCACTTGAAATTAAAAAATTATTAACCGATTTTAATTATTAGAGTTTTAAATTTCAACTGTTGTCTTTTCAATTTCTATTGATGTCTTTTAAATTTCAATTGATGTATTTTAAATTACAATTGATGAGTTCTAAATTTCAACTGATGAATTTCAAATTTCAATTGATGTCTTTAAATTTCAATTGATGTCTTTTAAATTTCACTTGATGTCTTTTAAATGTTAATTGATGTCTTTTAAATTTCAATTGATGTTTTTTTAAAATTCAATTGGTATATTTTAAATTTCAATTGATGTCTTTTAAATTTCAATTGATGTTTTTTAAATTTCCAATTGATGCATCTCAAATTTCAAATAGAATTTTTTAATTTCAATTGCTTTTTTTTTTTAAATTTCAATTGGAAATGGAGTAGAACGGGACATAATTTTTATTAAACCTAAAAAAGTGAAGAAAATATAATAGAAAACAGAATAAAAATCAAATCAATTTTTTGTTACATTTTAAAATAATATATTCAAAGTTCTAAATCAAAAAATAAAATCAGTGCATTAAAATCCAGAACGAAATTTTAAATTAAATTATTTTTAAATATTTTTCAGTTATCGCCCGTAAAAGTTTTGAAAATCAACACCAATCAAATTCAACAAATATAACACCGACTACCAAATTTAGAAGGTTCTCCAGCAGCAATAAAAAAAAATAAAAATATATAAAAGTAAACAAATTAAAATTTAAAAAAAATTAAGTATACAAAAATTTAAGTTTAAAAAAATTTAAGTGTAAAAAAATTAAAGTTTAACCAAAATTAAAGTATTTGGTTGATTCCGAACCACCATCTTAAATAAATAAACAACATATATTTGTAATAATTAAATAAATACAATATATATATATATATATAGACGTATTTACGTCAGAAAAAAAAATCAGCAAATACACACGTAAAAGGTGAAGTGTGTGGTTGATTATAGTGCCAGATATCGTTCGATTCGCCATCCTCCCCATCCTATATATATATATATATATATACACGTAGCCATACAAATAAATATACATATACACACATATACTCTAGTATAATGTATTATTATATGTAGCTAACCCATTATCTCAACAAAATTATACTAAAAAAAACAAAAAAAAATAAAAAAATAAATAAAACACGCACAATCTCTTTTCTATATAAAAATTTTCAACGGAATTTTCAAATAATTTTATTTCAAAAATATATTGCAAACCAACAAAAACAAAACATAAAAAAAAATAAAATTAAACCGAACCAAGATCAATAACATTGCCCCGTTAATCTTTATGAATTTTGTAACAATCAGCATTTCGGGAGCAGCAAGAAAAGCGATAGGCTTTTATTGATTTTACTTAAATTCGAGTGGTAAGTAGCAAATAAAATAGTATTGGAAAATTCCGCAACATCACCTGTTTATCATGTATTTTTTACAGTGTAAAATAAGATAGTGCTGATATGATTACGGGATTTTTGATTGTAATTTATTATGAAAATATTTTAAATAATTGGACGAAACAGACCTGAAATTGCGTGTCGCCTCGATGAACATTTCGTAAAAACAAACATCAGGCGTTTTTGTATATTTCTTTGCCGAGATAAATGTGCTTCATTGTGGCGATGCAGATACTTCACTGCTGCAACAAATATGTTTTATTGGCTGGATTGTATTTGGATTGAATTTGTTCGAAACATATTATCACTATTGCAAAAAATATGTTTCGTTCCCTTGAATCTATTCCTCTGTTTCTGTTAATACGAGGGCGGTCCCAAAACAAGCCGACCTAACAAAGTAAACACAACGATCACCTCGCTTAGTGGTGGCGATACTATCGCGTAATTAGCCACGAAAAAGCTTCTCAAAATACCGTTCGGAAGCGGTGTAAAACTGTAGGTCCCAATTAAAAATTAAAATAAATGGTTTCCCATTACATCCCATGAAGGGACAGGGGAGAGCTTATCACAACCACTGAGCTGTGCGCTTTCCAGTTTTCACTCACTCATTGCGACCTACAGTTTTACACCGATTCCGAAGGGTATTTTGAGAAGCTTTTTCATGGCTATATACTCGATAGTGTCGCCGTCACTATGCGAGGTGACCGCCGTCGAAAGAAATTTTAAGGTGGCCAGAGCAGGGTTCGAACCCATGATCTCATGTACAAGAGGCGCGCACTCTAACCATTGCACCACCTACGGTCCCAATTAGTGAGTGTAAAACTAAAACGCGCACATCTCACTGATTGTAGGAAGTTCTTCCCCATTCCCTTCATGTGATGTAATGGGATACCAATTCTTTTTAAATGGCTCTTCAAGAAAATATACTTTTTGTAAAATGATATACTTGTTTTTAAGATTTTTTTTATAGAATGCATTTTTTTTAAAAGTATATTTTAGGTCCTTTTTGTAAGAATATGAACTATGTTTTCCCGAAAAGGCACTTTTTAACGAGAGGCACATCTTTTATTGAAAGCTAAGGTTTTTTTTAAGAAAGTGTACTATTTTTAAGAAGATAACTTTCTGTAAGAAAGAGCCATAAGAGTATGATTTTTTTTACATAGAAGTACTTTTTTTAAGAACAGATACTTCTTAAGGAAGTTGTACTCTTTTTAGGAAAAGGTTGTTTTTTTTAAGAAAATTTAGTTATTTTCAGAAACGCTACTTATCTCAAGAAAAGAAAAGGTTTTATTTTTAAGAAAAGGTAATTTTAAGGAAAGTAATTTTTGCAGGAAAAAATATTTTTTTTAAGAGAATGTATTTTTTTGAAGAAAATGTTTTTTGGTCAAACAATGGTATTTTTTTAGAATTGGTCCTTTTTTCAAGACTAGGTACATTTTTAAGATTAGGTACTTATCTCAAGAAAGACTACTTCATGTCTCAAAAAAGGTACTCTTTAAAGAAAATTTGGTTTTTTAAGAAAACGCAATTTTTTTTTAAAAATTTACTTTTTAAGAAAAGGTTCTTATTGTAAAAAATTTACTTTTTTTTAAGAAAAAGTACTTTTTGAAAGAAAATTTCCTTCTTTTAAGCAAACAAAGATACTGTAAGATAGGGTATTTTTTAAGAAAAGGTACTGTATTTAAGAATATGAATTGATACTTTGTTTACAAATATGAATAGGTATTTATTTTTGGAAAATTTAGATTTTTTAAGAAAAGGCACTTATTTGAAAAATTTTTCCTTTTTTAAACTTCTATCACTTTGGCTTTTCTAAATATACATTTTATTGGGTTCAAAACATTAATATATTATTTTTTTAACGTGTGTTTGAATATTGTGTATAGAAATAAGGTTGTATGCCCCTTCTTGTTTTATTTATGTCGGAGGCGGTCATGGCTATTGGTGTCGCCGTAACTTTCTATGGCCTAACCGTATTATAATAAATATTGGTTACAGGCTGTACCTAGAAGACTTCCCATTAAACAATAAATTTCCCAACATATGTTAGTCTAGACATAAACCAAACCATAAGAACCCAATATAGTTGATAATAGCATAATTGTGTTAAAAAATAGCATAATAGTGTTAAAAAAAGTTGTGTAATTTTTTTTCCATTTAGCTCCCATCCCGCAACATGCTATAAGGAACTTCGTTCCAAAAATATTTTGACTGTTTTACACAATTTAAACCACTGCAAACATGAATCCCCGTCTAGGTCAACAAGTTGCCTCAACGATAACGAAATATGTACTAAGAGAAGATAAGGGTTAAGAGCGTCATGTTTTCGGAGCGACATATTTAGGTACGGAAACTGGATTATGTAGATTCTTAGTGAAGGAGAAAAGGACCCCCCAAAATCGACCTTCTTCCTGGAAATGTGGATATCTGAAAGCTTCCCTCTGGGTAGAAATGTAAAGGCTAAAATAATCCTTTTTAACCCATGAAATCAAATACGTGGCGATCAAATGATCGAAAAGGGTATGTAAAAAGTGGGAGGGCTGCCACGAAAACGGTGGGTGTTGGGAAAAGCGTGGACTATATTCGGATTCGCGAAGTCATTGCATGTAACATCAGCATAAATGGCGTCAGAGCCGATTATCATGCAAACCTAAGTATGTTTTTAGTGATTTTATTCACACGGAGTCGAAGTCGAGCTGAAAAAATCGACTTCAACTCCCATTTCGACTACGAGCAAATTTCCTGAACTCCATCACCGACTCCACACCCCAGGTTGTACATAAGCGCGCGGGGGTTCGATCCCTGATCAAAACATCTTACATATTTTTCAACGACGCTCACCCGGCTTACTGATGGCGGCTCTAACGAGTAATAAAACAATCTCAAGAAAAGTTCGAACCCAGTGCCGCAACTGCAAGTAGCAATCAGTGAGGACATATCCAGAAAATTCGCAACTCACTTATTCTGAACAGCTTTCCCTTGGCCCTTCGCGGATTGTCATGGGAATGTATTTACTTGTTTTTGTTTTTTTTTTGAACGTGTGTTTGAATGTTGTGCGTAGAAATAAGGTTGTATGCCCCTTCTGGGTAAACACAGCAGTGGTTTAATGGCCTAGACACTGCTGAAGATGATGCTTCACAAAAATTTAAACGATCGTCCAGCGAATGCGAGTTCGATTCCCACTCGCGGCAATTACATTTTTTTCAGGAAGGAATTTCAATCTAAAATTGCTGCTTTAGTAGACATGGCAACCCGGTGCAATAAATTAGCACAATAATATTTCCAAATGCCGGAATCTTTCCCTTCTCTATCTCTAATGTGCCTATGTCCGGTTTGTTCGTTGTATATATTTCCATGATTTATTGGAATCTTTGCCACTTTTTAGTATTATATTATTTTTGTGTTTTTTTGAGGGTCATCGAACATTTTTGCATTCAATCATGGATGATGAAATCTCTTTGCTATCTTTCATCTTCCCAAGACAAGAAGCTACGAAGCTGCATCGGATCGACGGTTGGATGTACGAGTACACGAGTGCCATCACCAAGCGGAATGTTTACGATTCTCCCCCTTAATATATTTTTTATTCCAAACATTTTTTTTTTATATTTTCAAATAGAATTTAAATTATAACAGTTTTAGGATTACCTAATACATAAGATTATTTGTTGCACAAACATATCATCATGTGTTATACTTGTATACACAAACATGAAACTTGTCGATAATGGAGAATTCCCAAATGGCACAGCCAAGCCCCAACCCACCACTTGGAAGCGAAAACAAAAGGCGAATCCACAAATATGTTTGACGTTTCGAATACTATAGAAATGCTAAAATGCATTTTATATTTATTTAATACCTACGTAATATTATATTGATTTAGTATTTTATAAATTTAATAATAATTTTGTTAGAGTATCAAAATATCGTCATACCCTTCGCAGTATATTGACTGTACAAATATAAAGTTGAAAGAACCAAACCAGACTTTTCTAGTTTAATCATTATTTGTATTGTCTTTAGAACCGTTAGTGCAAAGAGAGAAATTCGAAGCGATCAGATTCACTGTATCCAAGTGCTGGTTGCAATTCTCGTCGAGTTGAGTTTTGGTTTGATGGTGTTCGTGTAGGAAATGTTATGTCTACAATATTATTTAGGTTAACAGTTGATCAGTGCTATTGTACCTGAAACGCTAGAGCGAAACGTGCATCAATATTATCTGTTCTAAATAAAACAGCGTCACATGTCACTAGAGTATTAAAAAAACCGGTTAATCCAAGAAAATGCGAGAATTTGTGAATACAAATCTTTAGGTAAATCTTTAAATTCTATGACAACAAAATTGAAAAATTTCAAACAATGCAAAATGTTTGAAAACATTTTCTATTAATAATAGGAAATACAAATATTTGAAACAACGATTGTGTTTTCTTTGGGGGAAAAAATTAAATGTTCTATAGAGATAATTGAAACAGTTCAATATGTTTTTTTACAAACTGTCTCTGTAATTTCAATTTTTACAATTTTCTTTGAACATTGACTTGACATTATAAATATTTTGTTTTTGAAGGAGATGATTTCTGAACAAAATAAATTTAAAAAAAAACTACCGGTGGAACCCGCAGTAAACCACCCGCTGCACCGGTTGCACAAAAACGCTCATTTTCATAACACAATCCATGAAGAACGTAATACATATGTAGAATTTCAAGTTCAATTTAAATTTCGTTAGTAACTTCAAATTTGTTTCTATATTTATGTAACATATTTGTAGATTATAAAGTATATAGGGTTTAATGTCAAATGCTAGTTAGAATTAAATTTCTAGCATCATTATAAAATTTTAATTTCAAAACTGAATTGAACTAACAATTCCAGAATTTTAATTTTAAATAACAGAATTGAAAATTGACAGAATTGAAATTTTAAATAACAGAATTGAAAAAATTTAAATGTAACGATAAAAAAATTATAAATGTAACGACAAAATTGGGCTCATATTTATACAATTTGTGAAATTCGTTCTAGTTGTGAGAATATTTTGGTTTCATTTTAAGAGCGGTTTCTTACTTTAAGAACGAACCGGTCTTGTTTTGAGAACAATTCGTTCTTGTTTTGAGACCATTGTGGTCTCATTTTAAAACCGCTTTATTAATTTTAGAACGAATTGTTCTTGTTTTGAAAACGATTCATCTTATTTTGAGAACATTTTGGTCAGATTTTGAGACCGATTTGTTACTTTTAGAACGATTTGGTATTGATTCGTTTTTGAACTTCTGGACACTATTCCTATACCTGTAAAGGCCGAGTCACAAAAATACATATACACAAATTTTATCATATTTTATTTTACTAATAACTGTGTGAAACAAAAAAAGGTTTTTCCCCATACTTTATTTTAAAATACATTTTTCCATTATTCATAGGATGCAAGTGAGGAGGGAGGGTATAAAAGTGTTCGATATTTTTTAAAGTACGCCTAACTTTTAATGAACCAATTTCAAATGATTGGATGTTTTGATCAAATCGATTTACATTAATTGGATAGTACAGTACATAAATATTATTTTGAATAATGTAGTAGACTTGTATAGTTCACGAACAACCTACTTCAATCGAACGATTCACTTTTGTGAACTATATGAACTAGTTCACAAAGTTCCGCTCTTTTGTTTGAGTACTTCACTTGTTTCGGCAGTTAATTTATTTCAGTTGTTTCAAGTTCATGCTATATTTGTCTCAACCTAATTTGCACAGCTGGTGCATAGTAAAAATAAAAATAATAAAACTAAAATACAAAAAAAAAAACTACAGACCCATCTCAATGTTTACCTCCGCGTAAGATTATATCAAATAATGTCTTAAATGTCCCGATTTATTGTAAACTTTCCCGATGTAAACAATACCGATTTATTATAAAAAGGTATCACAACAAACCAGTTCCTGATCACGTATATTAAATTAAAACGACAAATTCGACTCAAATCGGTTCTTTAGTTCACAGCTCACATGAACTGTTGAACTGAAATGATACAATGAACTAAATTGAACTAAATCAACGAACTAGTTCATTCTGCTGAGCTGAACTAAAAATACCGCTCACTTGAATGAACTGAAATGCCCAACTCTATAATGTAGGACACTTTAGAAGCCCAAACTTAAATGCGATGCGCAAACAAATCCATGCATCGGTAAACCACCAGCTCTTGGTGAAAATGTAACGGGATTTATTAAAATTAGAACGAGTGCTCGTGAAAATAGAGCGGGTGTTCTTAAAAATAGAACGGACGTTCTTAAAAATAGAACGGGTGTTCTTAAAAATAGAACGGACGTTCTAGTGAATTGAACGAACTTTATTGAAAATAGAACGGGTGTTCTTAAAAGTAGAACGGGAGTTCCTGAAAATAGAACGGGAGTTTTTAAAGATATAACAGGTGTTCATAAAAATAGAACGGGCGTTCTAGAAAATACAATGGATGTTATTAATCATGTGACAGGAGTTCTTGAAATAGAACGAGAGTTCTTAACAATAGAACGATCGGTTTTGAAAATAGAAAGGGTGTTGTTCATAATGAACGGGCGTTCTATAAAATAGAACCGGTTTTTTAAAAACAGAACGAAAGTTCTTGAAAATATAACGGGTGATCTTAAACATAGAACGAATCTTCTTAAATATAGAACGGGTGTTCTTAAAAATATAACGCGTGTTATTGAAAATAGAACGGATGTTCTTGAAAATAGAACGGATGTTCTTGAAAAGAGAACGAACGATTTTGAAAATAAAACGAGTGTTCATAATAATAAGAGCACGGTCGTTCTTGAAAATATAACGGGTATTCTTAAAAGTAGAACGGGCGTTGCTGAAAATAGAACGATTGTTTTTGAAAATAGAACTGCCGTTCCCAATAATGAACGGGCGTTCTTTAAAATAAACCGGGGTTTCTTAAAATAGAACGGGCGTTTTTGAAAATATAACCCGTGCTCTTAAAACAAGAATGGGCGTTCTTGAAAATAGAATGGATGCGTCTAAACATATAACGGGTATTCTTGAAAATAGAACGGGAGTTCTTAAAAGTAGAACGGGCGTTCCTAAAAATAGAACTATTGTTTTTGAAAATAGAACGGGCGTTCCTAATAATGAACGGGCGTTCTTTAAAATAAACCGGGGTTTCTTAAAAATACAACGGGCGTTCTTGAAAATAGAATGGATGCGTCTAAACATATAACGGGTGGCTCTTGAAAATAGAACGGGAGTTCTTTAAAATATAACGGGTGTTCTTGAAATAGAATGGGCGTTCTTGAAAATATAACGCGTGTCATACAAAGTAGAACGGGCGTTCTTGAAAATAGAATGGATGGTTTTAAACATATAACGGGCGTTTTTGAAAATAGAACGGAAGTTCTTAAAATTGTAACGGGTGTTCTTAAATACAGCACGAACGTTTTTGAAAATAGAACGGGTGCGTTCTTTCAAGTAGAACGGGTGCGTTCTTTCAAGTAGAACGGGGTTCTTAAAATAGAACGGGCGTTCTTGAAAATATAACGCGTGTCCTTAAAATAGAAAGGGCTTTCTTGAAAATAGAATGGATGTTTTTGAAACATATAACGGGTGTTCTTGAAAATAGAACGGGAGTTCTTAAAATTGTAACGGGAGTTCTTAAATATGGAACGAACGTTTTTGAAAATATAACGGGTGTTCTTAATAATAAAAGGGCGTTCTTTAAAACAGAACCGGTTTTCTTAAACATAGAGCGGGCGTTCTTGAAATGTAACGCGTGTTCTTAAAAATAGAGCGGACGATCTAGAAAATAGAACGGACGTTCTTGAAAATAGAACTGGTATTCTAAAAATAGAACACGCATTCTTGAAAATAGAATGAGTTGTCAAAAATAGAAATGCCGATCTACTAAATACAACGGGCCTTTTTGAAAATATAACGGATGGTCTGGAACAGTTGGTCTTAAAAACGGAACGAGCGTTGTTAAAAGAAGACGCATGGGCTTGAACAAGTAGTTTAAAAAATAGAACGATCGTTCCTTAAAACAGGGTGACTGGTCATAAAATTAGAACGGGCGTTCTTAAAAATAAAACTAGGACGTTCGTTCTTACAGAACAGATTTACAGAGCCATAAAATCATATTTTTTAAATTTTTACAGAACCATAAATACTAGTTCGTGGCATTGCCACAATTCCAACGAGGCCGGTATTCCAAAAACTTTTACAAAATTACAGACTAAACAAGAATGTAAAACAAAAAAAGAATTACAAAACACGGTTACGCTGTACATATTACAGGTTTACGCCGATTGTTTCTGCTTCGGCGGCGGCGTAGGGGCCTGGGAAAACTGGCGGCGACGGCGCCGGCTCGTCCTAATAACGGGTCCGCCAAATAACTTTTTTTTTTGAAAATGCTATAAAAAAAAATACTGAATATTTTCTCAAATTTCTTTTTTTATTTGAAAGTACAATCCTTCCGGTTAATAACAGTGCGCAAAACATCGAGTGTAGCTTCAGATTCTGCAACATTACCATGATTTTCAAAGTAATGTCGCAATATTTCCCAGCGTTGTTCAAGCGTATACACAACCATATTCGTTCAGCGGAAGGATAAAACTAATTATCTGTCAAATCAGACATGAGCTAAGTGTTACCATTCACGAAATAAGCACTAGTTGAAAAAAAAACGTTAGATGGCGGACCCTTTAGTTAGGAAATTCACCCGACTGCTGCTATCCAGCGTTCAATTCTTAGGAAATTTATAACGAAAAATATTATGATTGAGTTTGGGTGAAGTTTATAGTTTATAGATTTTTGCTTGTTGTGGTTGCAACGTGTATTGTAAATCTGGACAATGCCATGAAATGATCGATTATACGAAATATTAAACAAAATGTTATATGTCGCCGAAACACGCCGCCGCCGCTGCGCCGGTTTCTATGTAATCTATTTCTATGTAAAACGGCGGCGGCGTAAATTTGAATTTCATTTTATTCTAGTACATATGCATCGAAAACCATTACACTACTGACAATTATTGTATGCATATGCTCGAACAATACCAAGCATAACATTGGAAAATTTTCGCATAACTTCTTTGTTTCCTATCGGACAACCATTGGTTTCGAACAAAATATGATTTGTTTTTGTCATTTAAAAAATAACAATGGGTGGTGGCCATTATCAGCCATGTTATTGTTTCAAGCTGGTGGTCTTGATTTTGAATGAATAAAAACGAATTCAAATTAAGTATTTATTAAAAGCGGTACAAGGTGTAGTGTTTGATACACCACCTGTTATGCTTCTTTCATTTTTATACCTTAAAATATGACATTTGCATATGTTCTTTTCCATGTATGTATTCCTAAATGTCATTTATTGAATAAAGCCCGAACACACACCCCTTAAGTAAAAATAATATATTTTAATATTTCGTCGGCTGACACTGTCTACAGTGTGTGTAAACCCCATTTTTTGGCGAATTCTAACTCAATTAAAATTACAATCAATTAACATTATGCTGAATGCTAAATTTGTGTGCACTTTGTATTGTAATATGACTGAGTTCTCCTTCGTTTCTTCTATTCTGTGTGTTCGCGTCTTTAGAATGTTTAGCCTATACTTTGCCCTCCCGCCCTCCTCCCTCAGACACTCCCCTTTGAAACCAAATGTTACTCTTAATGTTTACTCAGTGTACCCACATTTGTTTGCCGCTATCTGTTACCTTACGCAGCAGTCGAATGAAATGCAAAATTAAATAAAAAACATTAAGAGGAAAAAAAAATGCTGAAGCGCAAACTAAAATAAATCTTGTTATACCTACTGTGTGAATTACGTAGTAGATATTAGTTGTTCTACGCCGGCGGCACCCGCCACCGATACAATGTTGCACTGACCTTACACGTACATTTTCTCGTATTGATCGTTCGCTGCTGCCGCTGTCGCTGCCGCTGCCTCGTCACTCCGTGACGACTTAAAGTGGCAAATGCGAAAAATGTTTAAACATTTTTCCGGTACGCATTAATTATTATTGTTAATTATATTCCAGAGAAAATGCGGCGCAGTAAATGGAAATTATATGAAATAAATTAATAAAATAATTTTTTTTCTCATTATTTTCAAGCAGCTCGTGGAATTAATGAATGAATGAGTGTGAATGACTTCAGATCGGACTGACGATGAAAACGTAATATTTAATACACTCGAGGAAAAAAAATTAGGCATTTATAAATTGGAGGGGGCAACAAGAGTGCTAAAGAGTGGTATAGTGAGTGAGAGTAAAGAGTGAGAAAAAAACAACGCGAAACTTGAGAGCAATAGATAAGAGTCTCTAGCCATAGAGAAATATACAAGAGTTTCAATCCCTCTCTTTACGTACCATCGATGACGACGAGGTAGTAGGCCATTGAATCGAGTTCTGGTTGCTGTTGTATGTTACTCTTTGGTTGGACATAAACAGACAGAAATAAGAGGCACTGTGTATTTTCGCTCTATGCAGCTAACATAAAACATAATTTAGTTGACATTAGTAGCAATCAAACACTATTTCAACTTAGTTTGCCCAGGGGGATTCTATGGCACAGCTGATCGAAAAGGTACTAGGCCGATGATGGAGAATGAGAGAACAAAGAAGACAGGAACTAATTTTAAATAGTGTTTATTGATGCTAATGACAGCTAAGTTATGTTTTATGTTGTCTGTATTAAAAGAAAATACGCATTCCCTCTGATTTCTATCCGTTTTACGTTCAACGAAAGTGTAAAATTGGTAAAATACAGCAGCAAATAAAACTCTATGAAATGAGTCATGAAGAGACAACGAAGAGATTAATGGAAAAACTCTTAAGTATTTCTCTATGGTTTGCCTAATCTATAATCTGTATGTCTTCTTTGGTCACTCATTCCAAAAAGGATGTATAAGTAGAGACGAAAAAACTACCGCAATGTGGCAATCACCGTAGCAGAGAACAAATAAACGAGTGAAGTGCCTCATTTCTCTGCTCTCTCTCTTACTCTCTAGGTTCATTATTTCAATACACAAACAGTTTTCTGCTGATCTTACAGTATCTAACGCAAATATAATAATCAAGTTAATAGAAATAATCAAGTTATGACGCGAGAGAGAAATGTGTTTGAGTGAGTCGCGTCGTCTTTTTGGTTCTCTTCTGCGAGGGCTGCCACATTGCGGTGGTTTTTTCTTCTCTACAAGTACGTCAGTCTATATCATTCGATTAGCTGTGCCATAGAAACCCCCCGCTCTATCCCTTACTGAGCGTTCTCTTGCGGTCGTCGAGATAGTAGGAAATTTCATCGGGTTTGAGTTGCAGTTGTGTCTCAGTAAGATTGCACTTTTTTTTGTGCAAGTGGCAACTTTGATATTTGGCAGCTGTCACATATGTTAATTCCGATTATTAAAAATTAAGAGCTTTAGAAAACAAGAACGCGTTATAATTGTGAAAACTTATTACCAAAATTTGGAAAGTTATACTAAGACCGCTCGCAAACTTCGAAGAGTTATTAATCGAGAAAGTGCAGCTAATGTGCCAACCGTTCGAAGAGTGGTCAATAAATTTGGAAGGAACTTTGTCGGTTATGGACAGTGAAACTACTGCGCGCCGACGTACCAGTCGGTTTCTTGAAATCATAGCTGCTGTAAACGACAGTGTCACGGAAAACCCGAAAACATCAATTCACCATCGATCTGAACAACTTCAAATTTCACGAAGCACTACGCAGCGTATTTTGACAAAAGATCTCCACCTTCATGCGTACAAAATTCAGCTTACTCAGGAGCTCAAACCAGCAAACCATGGAAAGCGTCGGCAATTCGATCAATGGGTAATGGAGCAATGAGAAGTCAATGCTAATTTTAAAATTGTCGAATTTGGGATTCAAAAAAACCACACGCAATCCATCGGTGGTGCAATGGCTAGTGTGCGCACCTCTTGTGTAAGAGAACGTGGATTCGATCCCTGCTCTGACCACCTTAAATTTCCTTCGACGACGGCCACGCTTAGTGATGGCGACACTATCGAGTACTTAGCCATGAAAAAGTTTTTGAAAATACCTTTCGGAACCGGTGTAAAAACATTAGGTCTCAATCAGTGAGTGAAAAATTAGACAGCGCACAGCTCATTGGTTTGTGAGAAACTCTCCCCAATCTCTTCATGGGATGTACTGGGAAACGGTTTTTTATCCCTGAGAAACAAATGCACCCACAACGAGCAACTGTCTGGTGCGGATTTTGGTCAGGCGGCGTAATTGCGCCTTACTTTTTTGGAGATGAGGCCGAAATTGCATTGACTGTGAACGGCATTCGTTACAGGAACCTGATAACGGAGTTTTTTTGGCCTCAAATGGACGGCATGGATCTGGACGAGATGTGGGTTCAGCAAGACGGCGCAACCTGCTACACCGCGCATGAAACAATCGATTTATTGCACCAACGATTTCCAGAACAAATTATATCAAGAAACTCTGAGTCAACTGGACACCAAGATCAGGCGATGTAACGCCGTACGATTTATTTCTTTGGGGTTTTTTTGACATCTCGGATTTATGAGAATAAAACAGAAACAATTCCGGAGCTCAAATCCGAGATCTAACGCGGTATCGGTCAGATACAGCCATAAAAAAATCACAATTATCTCAAAATATACGCGTCTTTATTTTAAAATTAAAAAGTGCATTCTTACTGGGACACCCTTTATGTTACTCTTTTGTTGAACATAAAACGGACAGAATTAAATGGGAATGTACATTTTTACAACTCTCTCACTAGTATCAATAATGGAAAAAATATGGTTTCTTGTTACATCCCATGAAGGGATTAGGGAGAGCTTCTCACAAACCAGTGAGCTGTGCACGTTCTAGATTTACACTCACTGGTTGGGACCTAGAGTTTTACACCGGTTCCGGACGGTATTTTTGAGAAGGTTTTTCATAGCTAAAAACTCGATAGTGTGGCCGTCACTAAGCGATGTGACCGTTGTCGAAAGAAATGTAAGGTGGTCAGAGCTGGGATCGAACCCAAGGCTTCTTGCACAAGAGTCGCACACACTACCAGTGTGCCACCGACAGTATCAATCACATTTTATTTAAACTTAGATTGCTTCTGGTTGCTTATCGCTCTTTCACTTATCTACTCTGTATTCTATCTGTCTTATTCATAAAAAGTTAGAAAAGGTTTGAGAGACGGTTTATCATACAAAAATCGTCTCTCAAACCTCTCATAACCTTTTGTGAATATAACCATATCAATTTCATACTTCAGAGTTGTTCAGCCGTAGCATGGATACCCCCTGGCTAAACGTAGCTTTTTAGTTTGTGTTTGATTCTAATTGACTCGTTAAGAGTGTATTTTTTAAAAGTCTCTGTTAATGACTCCCTACTCAGGGACTACAGTTCTAACTTTACAAAGTTGAAATCACTCAGCTCACTGATTGTCAGAAGGTCGGTCTTCCCTATCCATTCATCGGATGTAATTGGGAGAGTAAGAACTTTTAGAATTCGATCTCCAAAAGATAACATGTTATTCTGTTGCAATCACCCGTTTAAACTATGAAAAAATATATATGTACACATTTTTAAAGACATCGATATGTTTAGGTTTTCAACATCCAGATAGTCTTGAATGCTAAAAATACACATCTTTTGTTTAATTGTCTTCAAAAAGAGTGTTTGTTTTATATTGACTGAAATTGAATGAATTTTTTTTCCCAAAATTATCTACCTAAATGACATTGGAAATGAATAAACAGACGGAATAGATGACGGAAATTGAAAACAAATATCGGCAAATCTTAAAATACTATAAGAAATGAAACAGAACTTAACTATATTCGTATATTTAGCTTTCTTTTCAAACAATATATATTTTAAACATTTAAACATGTTTGGAAAATATTATATTTTTTTATTTGCAGTGAAATACACAGATATACAGTCAGGGTCACAGCAAATTGTACACTTATTCCGAAACGCATTAAATAGCCAACACTAAACAGCATTAATGTCCCTATAGCTAATGGTTTCCATCCCTCTGTTTACGTTCTCTCGATGACGAGTTGTTGTTGAATTTTACCCTTTGGTTGGATATAAAATGGATACCCTCTGGATAAAGGGAATATTTGCGCGTTGCTGTGGTGTGAATGGCCCCTACTAAGATCAATATTTCACGTGAAATTTTACAAAAATTCATACAAACAAGAAAAAGTAGCGAAATTTCAACATTTTTCCGCACGTGTAGTTCTAATTTATGTACGACTAAATATCAGCAACGTGTATCGAGCAACATTTTAATGTTTCTACGAAGAATTGATCGACCAATCAAATAGTACGAAAGCAATGATCAATGTTGAAAGTGAATGAATAAGTTTTTAAAGCAAAAAGAACTATAATTCAGAGAATTATATTATCATCTGAATATTGTCATCTGATCTGATCTGTCAACTGGTATGTTGCTGGCCATTTAGCAGAGAAATGAACTGTTGTTCCTCAATATTTTTCACGCGAACGATCATATTACACGGCTTAAGAGGGTGGATTTATTGATTTTTTTATAATAGTTGCCCGTTACGGCACGAGCTGCCACTAGAGTGTCCAAAACTATACCCGAAAACCCGCTTAATCGGTGTACCGGTATCGTAATTTTGGAGCAAACCGAAACCGAAAATATTTGTCGTCGGTTAATCGCCGACGACAAATTTTTCGAAAATTTTGCAATTTGCTTAAACGTATATTACAAATAACCGTGGCCCGGTTTTTAAAAACCGTAGTGTTTAAGCAAACCGAAATCCCGTTATTTGTCGTCGGCTAATCGGGTTTTATTAAATTAAATTTTTATGAAAATTTTTCGACATTTTTGCAATTTTAAGGAACTATTGACAGTTTTTTGGGGTTAGAGTACTTAATACTTTTTTCTCCTAGTCTATGGCTACAATTGTGACGAAGACAGGAAAACAAAATTCCAATTGATTTCCGAGATATAGCCGTGAGAAAAATTGCATGTTGTTCGGAAAAATTAAGTTTTAGCCAAAATATACATGAGGTCATAAAATCCGAACAGCTGCTAAACTAGCAAAACCCAAATAGGGGTTTGTTAGTTACGATAAGTACTTCGAGAAATTTCACTCGAGGAGTAGTAAAATTATGTAGTTAAGACATATTCCAAAATGGAATATAATGTTTAAAATTTAAACGTGATTTTCTAATTTTAATACAGTCACGAAACTTTGTGATTTAAACGAATAAAAATACGAAACAGTCAGTAAATAAATTTATTTTAAGAGGTACCCGTGTATTTCAATTTAAAAAGAACCGAAAACCCGGTTTGCCAAATTTAAAAATTGAAAACCACTTCCTGATAAAATGAGTTTTCGAACAAACCGATAACCGGTTTTGAAACAATTTCGTTTTTTGGGACACTCTAGTAGCAACCAGTGAGTATAAAACTTGAAAGCGCACAGCCCAGTGGTTGTGAGAAGCTCTCCCCAATTCCTTCATGGGATGTAATGGGAAATACATCATGGGATGTATAGTAGCCACTCAGTGATTAGAGTGTTAGTCTCACGGATCGGAGTTCAAACCGATTACGAATGACTGTATTTTCAAAAGGTGAGATGACCGTTTAAATGTCGCCAAAGCGGGGCATATATCCGTGTTCCAATGGCACAAGAATCAACCGGCGCGCAGTGGTTCAGAAGATGAGCCGACGACTGAAAGCAGCCGTGTGTTTTTCTAAGTCGATAACCGCCGTCGTAGTCATCGGCTTGTATAGATTTGATAGTCGATCCGACCAAACAACAAAGTTGCTGAGAATCTGCTCTATGTTTGAAACAGAATTTGCGATCATTTCACCCAACCATGTGAAAAAAAACAAACGATTTTTTGGAATACACCTAAAAAAATTTCGTTATATCATTTGAACTGCAGAAACCCCATTGGTGTCAGATTCATTATGGAACAAACTGTTGTTAAAGTTTTCGTTGGTGACTTTTTATTTTGTTAATACTTATATCTATGTCTCTGATTAAAATACAGTTACAATAAATTTTTTGAAAAGATAACATGGTTTTGCAAATTAAGTTTTTATAGGAAAAGTTTGAAAACAAACATTTCTATAGGGAAACTTTTACGTCAAAGGTTTCCATAAGAAACCTTTTGCAACGAAGATTTTTAAAATAAACCTTGGACACAACAAAGATTTGTAAAATAAGCTTTGCAACAAGGATTTTTAAACGAGGTTTTTAATGTGTTAACATTTATAGGCACGGGTAGTGTAATCTATCAAAGTGAACACATACAAACAACACACTGCGTTAGCATTACATACGTGATTGTTGTACAACAATAGTCTCTTCCTGAAAATTAGTATGATGGTATTGATGTAGCGGCAGCGAGCAAACAAGCAGGTCGTCGTCGCCAAAGAGTATTGAATAGTATAGAGACCTCATGGAACGAATTGTATAACTTAAAAGCACTGGCGACATCTGGCGAATGATTCAAAACGTATTGCTCTCCTTTTGTCATAACTTGGTCCATTCATAATTTTGATGTGAAACATTGATGCATTTTGAAACATTTATGCTTTTTCCATTGTTTTATGTAATAACATTGTCGAAATGGTACATTTATATTGAAATATTCTATAAAGAGAATTTATATGCTCTTTTGCTCAGACCCTCTACATGAGAGCGGAAAAAGAGAGCAATAAGTTCTCTATACTATTCAATACTTTTTGTCGTCGCTCTGTTTATGACAAAACAAAAACAATTATTTCAGTGAGCTAAATATCGCTTTATTTATTTTAACAATATTACATCTAATGTTAAAGCAGATGTAAGAAAAAAGAAAGTCCAATAGCAAAAGAGCCTTTCAGCACAAAAACTATTCTCTTTTTATTTTCCAATGTAACATTTACTAATGTGTTCATAGAAATCGAACTGGTACCGTGTAACAAAAAGGTGGTAACACATCGCCCGTGTGTTCGAAGACTCAATGACTTGTTTAAATGGAACCTTTGACAGCAAAGTTAGAAATAGAAGCCTTTGACACTAAATTGTGATCGGCTTTGATCCCTGGTTTAGATTCGATTTTCATCACCCAAAATTCAATAACTTTTGACATTACTATTGATATTATTTCCAATTGAAATTTAACAAATATCAATTCAAATTTAAAAATTCTATTTGACACACATACAATTGAAATTTAAAAGGCATCAATTGAAATTTAAAAGACATTTTAACTGACGAATTTTGAATTTAAATTGATGTCTTTTAAATTTCAATTGTGTATTTTAAATTTCAATTGATGTACTTCAAATTTAAATTATTGTGTTTAAAATTGCAATTGATGTGTTTAAAATTTCTATTTAAGGATTTTAAAATTCCAATTGATATATTTTAAAGTTCAATTTATGTATTTTAAATTTTAATTAGTGTTTTTCAATTTTCAATTTTCAATCAATGTACCTTATATTTCAAATACAATTTTCAAATTTCAATTGATATTTTTCAAAACTTAATTGATATGTTTCAATTTCACTTCAGAGTTTGCTAAAAAGCCGATTGTATTTAGATAAGGACATACAAACAAAAATAATAATAATACAGTTCAAAGGAAATCGAAAATATTCTTCTAAAATATAAATTCAGATTAAATGATATATATTGAAAATCGTGAGCTAGAGCCCGATCAAGAATTTGAATTCGTAACAAAATTTCTAATCTATACAAAGATCTATAAATAAACACAATTAATTGTACTACTTTAAGTGGCGCTCACTGTACAGCAATGCCATATGGTTTATATCAATATCTCGATCATGATGTTAGTTAGCATTTCTTTGCCGTTCTGTGCGAAATTTCAATAAAAACTACTGTGGTGATGACGGCAACAGCGAAGCGAATTAGTAAAAAAAAACCCAAATACGCCAGTACATCTGTACCTACGACAAAATTATGTATGTACATATATCTGGCCATGATTAACATAATCGACCATTGAATGATAAATCGACATCAGATAGCAGAAAGAGGTCAGTTTCGACTCAGTCATGTCTGCACGCAATCTAAAAATATTGGGCGGAAATAATGCTAAATGCAATTAATGACATTTAAGTCTATTAAAAGGTAATGCAGAACAAAATGCAAATTACAGTGGCTCGATTTTCATACATTTATTTGATAAAGTACATAGAAGGCTGTTTAAATACTAGGAAATACTTTGATCTTACAGTCCAACAAGTACTTGTATCATAGAGTACCTCATACTAGAGAGAATGTTTGGCTCATCTGACGTTTCCTTTCACACTCTTCTTGATGCGGTCGGTGAGAGATGTTTGTCGAAAAAATGTTTGACGAAAAGTGACATACACCAGGTGGAGTTACAATAGCTTCTTGCTTTAATTTTTCATGTCGTTTTGACGAAAAACTGTGAAATTTAAATGTGGTTTAAACTTTTTTATTGACTGTTATTGTTAGCATACATTTGTGTTATATTTAACACAATAATTTTAACACACAAAACGAAATGCCGTTGTTGTTATTTTGTTCGTTGTTTTGAACCATTGCCTCGATCGGGTATTAGTAAGGCAATTCTTTTCAACATCGAACGTAAATATCACACCAGGCCAAATGTCATAAATTTGGTGAGAGAACTATTAGGTCTACTAGAAGTATTAGTCTATGACTTGTATGCTTTTATAAGGATTAGTTTACTATCGAAGATAATTTTGTGTCTCTCACTTCTTCGAAGTTGTTAGTGATGAAGATACACACAATAAGGACTGAGAGTCACATGCCTGTCGTTAATGTAGATGACAAAGTTGTAATGCGGGATGTATCGTGCTATCACTTCAACTTCTTAACTTCTTCTGCCCCTAATTAGGAGTTATGGCTGCATGCAGCCAGAATATGTCGATGCCAATGACATCATGGTTGTAAACCGCTCAGTAATGCGATATCTTTCACGCACTCTCTTCAACATCTTGAAGTTGATTTCCTATAATATCCGACAAAGCGTTTGGTTAGGGGGTTCCCAAAATCAGTTAGCTGCGCACACTCAATTGTATAGACTTGAAATTGGGACCCACACTTTTACACCGATTTCGAAAGGGGTTTGAGAGCCTTTTTCTAGATTCATAACTCGATTGTGTCGTGAATATTCACCTCGTAAGGTTGTGGCGATACTATCTGATACGTAGAAGACAACAAGCTTCCTAGGGGATCATAAAGTCTGGCTACAAGGGAAGGTCGCCAACATGAGAATCCTTCCTGATGACTTCACACCATCTCGAGAATTTGTCCGTAACAATTCGCTTAAATATTTCAAACAAAATGGAGCGGACGAGGTACCGTAAGTGACAGTATTTAATCTGTAAATACGCAGATTGTCACTGGGATTTTCGCGATATAAAATCAACTGGAAATCTCTATCGGCATCGTCAATTAAAACTTTATGGTATATTATCTCAAAAAACGAAAACGATACACACAATAAGGACTGGAAGTTAAAGACCCCTCATTAATGTAAATGGAAAATATATAATGCGGGTTGTATGCTGCTATCACTTCAACTTCTTAAGGAAGATAATAGGTGGTACGAAAAACTGCAGCTAGTTAGTAGTCATAGCTAAACGCTGCAAGATTATGTCCATATCAATGGCTCCAAGGTTGAATACCGCAAAATAGCGCGATATATTCCGCGCAATCTCTTCAACATATTGAAGTCGTTTTCTTATAACATCCGACGAAGCGGCTGGATAGAGGTTCCCAATACCAGTTAGCTACGCACATTCAATTCTATGCACTTGGGATTGGGACCAATAATTTTAAACCGATTTTAAACGGGGTTTTGAGAGGATTTTTCGAGATTAATTACTCGATGGTGTCGCCAGTACTCACCCCTTCGATGTCGATGACACCATGACTGAAAATCGCGCAGTAATGCGATATCTTTCGCGCAATCTCTTTAACATCTTAAATTCATTTAATTGTAACTGCCGACGGAGCGGTTGGATAGGGGTTCCCACAATCAGTGAGCTGCGCACATTCAACTATATACACGTGGAATTGGGACTTTTACACCGATTGCGAACAGGGTTTGAGAACCTTTTTCTAGATAAATTTCTCGATTGTATCGCGAGCATTCACCTTGCTTGGTTTTGGCGCTACTATCTGGTACGTAGCCAAGATAGGATTCTTCAAACCCGTTTGAAATCGGTGTTAATGTGTAACGCGCTCGCTCAATGAGTCTAATGAAAGATGGTCCATGAGGCATAAAACTCGGGTTCAATATGTGCAAGATTTGAATGTTGCCAGATATAGAAAATATCAATAAAAGTGTGGAAAACAACCGGTTAACCGAGGCATGAAAACCTCTGAAACCAGTTGATTGGAAAACGGCATGTTAAAAAAAAAACGGAAGAACGACGATTTTCGCGTAAAACCGATTAACTAGTTAATTGGTTTTGAATTCTCTAATACTAGAGAAGCGCACGTCAACCATTGGAAAGCCGAAGACAGTTCCGGATTTACACTTCACACGCCCCTAGGCAATATCAGTGATCGCACCCAAAAATCAGCAACCACCTTAATCGATGCGGATCTGACCTGCCTTGTTAAAGGGAAAGTCCAGTGCATAAAAATATGTCTAACTCAAAAATTAACATGTCTGTTTTAGACAAATGATTTCCTGATATGCATGTTTGTTACTAAAATCCCATATTTAGCTCCTGCGAGATTTTTGCAAGAAATAGAGCATAGAGTTACCAACTATCTCAGAATTACCGAGTAATTCCTGTTAGTAGTCCATTTTTGTTTTTAAGACTATGATATTTCTGTTATTTCGTCAAAATAATGAAACTGTCAAAATCATAAAAAAATTTTCATATTACAACATAATTTTGGCGAGGCAACCCTATAATTGGTTTTGTATCGCAAACAGCTGACTACCAATCAAACGAAAAGTGAGCGAAATTTTCCATGCACACATTTTTTGTGTTATTTAACTACACGTACTTCTATAGTAATACACGCTGACAAATCTGTATTTTGTTGTTGTTTGGCTGCAAATATAAAGTGTGTTTGAAGCTTGCCGCAAATATAATATACTTGTGTCCAAACACATTGTGTTTCCTATTCAATATTACATATTTGAGACACAATGATTAATACGTTAGAATATATGTGTTTGCGACCCACATATATTTATGTTTGTGATACAAATAGAGACGTGTTTGTTGCACTGTTTATGCTCTCTCGAGAGTAAGAGAATAAAAGAGGGGCAACGAGAGTGTATAACATAGATTAATACTTATAGTAGATCTACTAGTTCTCCCACCAAATTTATGACATTTGGCCTGGTGTGATATTTACGTTTGAAGTTGAAAAGAATTGCTTTACTAATACCAGATAGAGGCAATGGTTCAAAACAACGAACAAAATAACAACAACGGCATTTCGTTTTGTGTGTTAAAATTATTGTGTTAAATACAACACAAATGTATTTTAACAATAACAGTCAATAAAAAAGTTTAAAACACATTTAAATTTCACAGTTTTTCTCCAAAATGGCATGAAAAATTAAAGCAAGAAGTTATTGTAATTCCACCTGGTGTATATCACTTTTCGTCAAACATCTCTCTATCACACCGACCGCATCACGAAGAGTGTGAAAGGAAACGTCAGATGAGCCAAATATTCTCTCTAGTCTGCGATTACTCTATGGTGTATAACTTGTAAGTGTGTATCTGTGTTTTTGCATTATTCTTTCAGTCAGTGAGTCATAAATATTCCTGAATGTGCGTGCAAATTGCAGACGAAGTCAGTGTTTCTTATTTTGGCTGATATATTGCGTTTTAGTTTCATGTGTTCAGTCGTCAATGCTTCGTCGGACAGATGATATCAAAAGCGCTTGATCAGTGAAAAATTAATAAACGAAGGCTCGGATGCTTAAATGGTTTGTATGTTAGTTTGGTTTTTGTGTATGTGTTTCGTATATAAGGGCATGTTTGCCAGTAAACATGATACTGATACATTTAAACACAAGCGAGTTTGGGACTTGCAAATATATTAATATTTGAAGTGTGTTCCAAAAATATACATGGTTCCTGCAGAATATGTTTGGGAGAATATGTTAGAGAGGCCATAATTTTTTAGCGTGTAAGAACGAAATGTTCATAAGAGCTGAGTACGGAGCTTAAAGTATGAATATCAAAAACCACTTCAGTAAAGCATGCTCAAAGACTATGCGTTGCCATGCTGATTTCGTGTCACACCTAAATTGTAATGACGTTTGTTGCTTTCTGTATGAGAATTCCTGGCCAATTGTAGAGACAACAATGACAAAATACCCCGTGGACACGATTAGTATCGTAGTGCTTGCAGGTAGAACATTGCGCGACTAGGGCAGAATGGATAAAACCTATTGCAATGTGTTAGCTATTGTGCGATCTCTTTCAACATTTTAATGGGCCTAATCTATATATCTGTGCCGACTTGTGAGCATTTGCAATTTTTTACACTCTGAACAATCTGTGTTCTTTTGTTGTTTGGATGCAAATATAACGTGTTTGTAGGTTGCCGCAAATATACTATACTTGTGCTCAAACGCATTATGTTTGCTATTCAATATAAGAACCACGGCAGTAGTGCGAGAACAATTTGGTGAACAGCTAATTTCAGGCTTCGGTGAAGTGGCCGCCTGGACCATAACCGCGGGAAATAGGGTCCCAATTGCCTAAAAGTACTTTTCTTGATTGAAGTAAAAAAAACTCTAGCAAGGGAAATTATAAAGAGGATATGTTTTCAAACTGGTTACAAATTTTTAAAGAGGACTCAATTAGGATGAAATGATGTTGGTATCGTAGCGAAGGACTAAGAAAAGCGGCTTCACCTAGAGACTTTTGAACTGAAACTGAACACACCCTTTAAGATGTGAATTCCGGACAGGTTTCAGGGCTGTAACTATTGAAATCAAGTAACAACGTGTGACACATCGAATTGTTTTCGGTTTTATTTTGAAGCCACATTCATGTCATTTTATATGGAATAGCACGTTATTCAAATAACCGCATGCGGCGTTATTCCGAGCATCGAGCTCGTCTAAAGTGGTTGGCTTGTTAAGGACTTAAAGCCGTCACAGAGAAAATAATTGAGTGGTTTCAAGTCGCATGATCGCGGCGGCCAATAGATGAACGCTCACCGTGAGGGGTCCCAGTTGCCAAATATCTGCTTCACAACATCGAGCTGGTGTCCCATAACATCCCATGAAGGCATTGGGGAAAGCTTCTCACAATCAGTGGGATGTGCGCTTTCTAGTTTTACACTCACTGATTGGGACCTAAAGTTTTACATCGGTTCCGAACGATATTTTGAAAAACTTTTCATGGCTAAGTACTCGATAGTGTTGCCATCACTAAGCGAGATGACCGTCGTCGAAAGATATGTAAAGTATTTTGAGCAGGGATCGAATCCACATGATCATGTACACTAACCATTGCACCATCGACGGCCACAGAAAGTCGGTTAACATCGTTCTATACCGAGAATTATTGAAGGTAAATGAGTCTCCTTCGCCTTTTCGATAGAAATTCGATGATATTGTCATGCCATAAACGTCACCAAACAGTAAATCTTTGTGGATGCTTGGTCGAACACTTGTGGAGCATGTTGGCTCCAATAAAGGCAATTTAGCTTGCTGACATATAAGCTGAGCCAATAATATGCCTAATCCGAAATGATATTTTGACTACAATCCAGATCTCCGGCCAACATTGTCAGTGCTCAGTTAGCGAACTCACGGCGTTGTCTATGGTCGTCGCGCTTCAATTCTTGCGTCAGCACAATCTTATACTCCAGCTGCAAAATAAGCCGGGTTGACTGCCTGGAGATGCCCAGTACAGCTGATTGGCGCAGAATCGACATTTCTGGGTCTTGTTTGATTCAGGCCGCTCGGCGGCTAAGTTTTCTTCAATTCGCACCAACCCCTGTCTGGTTGGTGGCTTGAGATTCCAAAGAGTGTACTCACACTCAAACTTTCAATTTCTCTCTCTCTGCGAATAGCTTCATTTGCAATAATAGTCTGACAGGGGTTTAACCATAGAGCAATAGATAAGAGTCACCAATCCTCTCTTGCGGTCGTCGAGGTACAAGGAAATATCATCGAGTTTAAGTTGCTGTTTGATGTTACTCTTTTGGTTGGACATAAAACGGGACGAAATAACAGGGAAATGCAACCAAAATACAACATAATTTATCTGGCATTAGTACACAGAGCAATAGACAAGAGTCTTTAGCCCTCTCTTTACGTTCTCTCGATGACAACGAGGTAAAAAGCCGTTTCATCGAGTTCGAGTTGCTGTTGTATTTTCGACTAGTTCGATTAGTATCAATCAAACACTATTTAAACTTAGTTTAATGCATGGTTTGCTTCAGGTTGCTTCCCGCTCTGTCCCCTATCTAGTTTGTTTTCTATCGGTGTTTCCCACTTCATAGACGATCAGCTGTTGCATGATAACCCCTAGATTAACACGGACTTTATACGGTAATGCAGCGCAAATCCTGGTAGTGACTTCAATGCAAAAAGGTTAAATCATATCTTGAGAATCCAAATGAACCCAAACCCAATTTAAAAACACGATCCGCTATTCCACGATAACTTTGAGGTCGGTAACACACATAAGTACAAATTTTCATTGAATCGCTTTACCCTTTGTAGGGTATTCATGCAAAAATGCGGATGTGAACACAACAGTGTAAGATTTGTATAAAATGAGTGCAACGAGTGCTTCGACTGAGTACATTTATCGGGCCAAGAACAACATTCGTCGTCGCTGAGAATCGTAGGATGGCAACAATTAAGAGAACTAAACAACACCAACAAATTCAGAATGGGGGAGCAAGAAGATGACAACTAAATATAAACAAAATGAAACAGAAAATATGTAGCAAAACAACCTGAAGAAAACGAATCGAGTAACGAGAATGATTACGGCAGCGACGACGACGACGACGACAATGAAGCTATGGCGAGAAGGCACAAATGTGAGGATATTCTACACGGCTTTGGCGAATTAACAGCCCCATGTACTGAGCGCGTGAGGTCAGTGATCATGTGTGCATGAGTGTAGATGACGCTCTCAATGATAATGACGACGTTGATAACAGTAATGGGGAAGACAATGCACATTATGATGCTGATGATGATGATGAAGGCGAAAGCTTTGATGGCGTGGACGACCGACCGCCACCATAGCGATTAACCACTTATGTTTTACACTGAAGTGAAATGACCTAAAGTGGACCGACCTGCTGAGGATTTTGTGTACTCGCATGTTGATATGTAATTATATACCGATTAATATGTACGCTTGGCTATAAACAACTGCCTATGTGTGTGTGTATGTTTGAATCCTCAGGTTGGAATTTATATTTTGCGTAGCTACAGTGATGGCTAGTTTTGTGTAACAATTTTGAATAAAGTGTGCCCACTTACTCACGCGATATTGAATGCAATTGTATTGTTTGTGGACATGGGGGTCCTCGTAGGAACACGTAAGAAAATGCAAGTGTTTGAACTCTCCACAAATTCAACGATGACTTGTACTTTTTTCGTGGAACATCTGTGTGGTCAGATAACCCACCATACCATTTTGCAACAACTAAAGACAAATTGTTCAGTCTTTAAGGAAAAACTTTTTTTTTTAAAAATATCTTCGATTTTCTTATTTTTGCGAAGCCGGTGTTGAAACCTTCTCTGAATATAAAATTCCGAAGCCCGGCTGAATGCCGGCCTCGCATGAAGCTTTTTAACGTAAAACAACTGCCGAAGACGCGAAGCCAGTATTGAAACCTTTCCAGAGGACTAAATCATTAAGCCCGGCCACGCATAAAGCTTTGAAAAGCAATTTTCCCAAAAGAGATAAGGACAAAGCCCGGCCGAAGACCGTCAACGCAGAGACCTTTGTAACATAAATGAACTGTCGAAGACGCGAAGACGGCGTTGAACCGTTCCCAGAGGAGAAAATCCCTATGCTCGGCCACACAAAAAACTCCGTAACATAAAACTGCCAAAACCGGTGTTTAACTCTTCTCAGCGGAGAAACACGTGGCCGGCCTTAGAGACTTTGTCCTCTGGAAAGGCTTTAACACAGGCTTCGTATCTGCGGCAGTTGGTTTATGTTACAAAGCTTCATGCGTTGATTAGGGATTGTCTCCTCAGGGAAGGGTTAAACACCGATTTTGGGCAGGTTCTTTTATGTTGCGGAGCGCTGTGTGGCCGGGTTTAGGGATTTTCTCCGATGGCAAGGATTTTACTCTAGCCTTGCGGCTTTGGTATTATTTTTTCTGTTGCAAAGCTTTCTTCGTATATAGCCTTCGGACCGGATTGGGGTATGTCTCCTCTGGGACGTGTTCAACATCGGCTTCGGGGCTTTGACATTGTTGTTTTTTTTAAAACTTTATACGTGTCCGGTCTTAGAGAGTTTGTCCTCTGGAAAGGCTTCAACAGTGGCCGCAGATGCAGTTGGTTTATGTTATAAAGCTTCATGCGTGGACGGCCTTTGGCTGGTCTTAGGGATTGTCTCCTCTGGGATGGATTGAACACCGATTTTGGTCAGGTTCTTTTATGTTGCGGAGCGTTATGTGTGGCCGGGTTTAGGGATTTTCTCCGCTGGCAAGGATTTTACTCTAGCCTTGCGGCTTTGGTATTATTTTTTGTGTTACAAAGCTATCTTCGCATATGGCCTTCGGCCCGGCTTGGGATATTTCTCCTCTGGGACGTGTTCAGCAACGGCTTCTGCAGTTTTTTTCATGTTACAAAGTTTTCTGCGCGGTCTTAGGGATTTTTTCCGCTCAGGAGGGTTAAACACCGGTTTCGGCTGTTTTTTTAATGTTACCGAGCTTTATGTGTGGCCGGGCATAGGGCTTTTCTCCTTTTCGGCCTTTGGCCGGGCTTTGTCCTTATCTCCTCTGGGAAGGGCTCAGACCCGGTTTCGTGACGTTGGTATTGTTTTTTTGGTTTTTAAAGCTTTATGCGTGTCCGAGCTTAATGTGTTTGTCGTCTGAAAAAGTTTCAATATCGGCTTCGAGTCTTCGGCAGTTGTTTTACGTTAAAAAGCTTCATGCGCGGCCGGAATTCGGCCGGGCTTTGGAATTTTATATTCAGAGAAGGTTTCAACACCGTCTTTTCCTTAAAGACTAAACAATTTGTCTTTAGTTGCTGCAAAATTTTTCTTTAAAGTTTCCAAAATGACTGCCAATCAAGCAGGTTCATCATTCCCCTTAATTAGAGTACTCACACTAAGTGTTTGGTATTTTTCGATTCTCAAGACCCACTATAATATGGTAACTTGGGGTTATGTGGGACCACAGATGTCGCCCACGCAACGAAAAATCATTCATGAGGATATTGGGGAGAACTTCTCAACCAGCGAGCTGTGCGCTTTCTAGTTTTACACTCACTAATTGAGACCGCTTTTATTTTTAAACGGGAGCAACTGCAACATAGCCACCAACACTTTTCGGAAGTGCTCAGCACGTACTTTTCAACATGGTAGGTTGTCAGTTCCCGTCGAATTTCAGAACATAATATATATCAAAAACTTGTTTTCATAGAAAAAGAGATTTTGGCCCACTGTGCGAAAACGAGAGCAACTGCAACATAGCCACCCATATTTGTAGATAGCGCCCAGCATGTGCTTTCCAAAAAGGTGGATCCGAAGTTCCCGTCGAATTTCAGAACAGAAAATAGATCAAAAATATATTTTCATAGCTAAAGAGATTTTGGTCCACTGTCCCAAAACGAGAGAACTGCAACATAGCCACCCATATTTTTTTGGCCGGTACGGAGTTCCCGTCGAATTTCAGAACAGAAAATAGATCAAAACATATTTTCATAGCAAAAGAGATTTTGGCCCACTGTGCCTTAACGAGACCAACTGCAATATAGCCACCCATATTTTTGGAGAGCGCCCCGCATGTACTTTGCGAAAAGGTTTCTCGCTGTAAATATGTTAACATAGCTCTGCTAACACTCTAACAAAGCTATGTAATGTGAAGCGGTTTGTGTCTTTGCTAGTTACATTCGGAATCTGTCTTCACGCACATCAATTTTACACCGATTCCGAACGGTATTTTGGGAAGTTTTTCACAGCTACTTGCTTGATAGTATCGGCATCACTAAGCGAAGCGAAGATATATATGTAAGGTGGTCAGAATAGGGATCAAACCCACGTTCTCATGTACAAGATACGCGCAAAAAATAGAAACCATACAATTTGAGAGAAAAATGCCTTGCATTTGAGTGCCCACAGTTGCCTGATTCCAGCCGTCCCTAACTGGAGCCGGCTTTTGACCCTGTGGGCCCCATAGGTCCCTCCGAAAAGTGTTTTCGTATTTTTTCAAATTTTTGTACTAGATTGAGATCAGTGATTGAAAGATTGAGAGAAGCTCTGCCTAACCTCTTCATCGGATTTAATAACAAATCAAGTGGTTTACAGTACCATGGTCGTGCTTAGGATTTTATTTCGTGGAGGGGGGGGGGGGGGTGGGTTACCCACTTTACCAAAAATAAATACAAAACTTATTTTGCGTTACAAGTAAAAACAAATATTTTCGTGGAGAGTTTAACCCCAAACGACCCCCCCCTGCGCACGGGCCTGTACAATACCGTATTGCAAGGCATACTACATTACTGCAATTCATAAAGCAACTCTCCACACAAATCAGATGACATTAAATGAAGTATTATTGCCTTAATATATCACTTTCCATTTCTATATTTGATCTTTAAATTAGATATGTTGATTGTTTAATCATAATTTGGTTCGAGATCTAATCGTTTCAGATCAAAACTGAATAATCGGTATGACAAATATCTACAACACTTGAAATACATTTTATGGATTATAATGAAACTGCTTCTTTAATCTGCACGATATCTCTCGATCATTCTCATGCCAAGTCACAACTCGTGTATATCAATTTGATTGTTTCCTCTCCTTAAATTTATCTCTCTCTCTTTCATTCTTTCTCTCTTTGCGTACGGCAGCAAATACAGTGAGTGGGTGACCTTTTAATAATCATCAGATGTCATAAATTGTATTTAAAGAATTTCAATTTTATTAATAGAATATAAAGAAGGCATTAAGTTGTGGCCTCTACATGTGAAACGTCAAAGCTCATTTACATATGAAATTTGTGTAAAGAGGCCGGTCAATGTTAAACAGTCATGTGAGTTAGTAAATAGATTCCAAAAATATTTTCCCTGACAGTTTGGTATTGAAAATAGTGCCTATTAATTAGTCGTTGACGTTTATAGTGGTTATTGGCCTCACATAAAAATAGTTGCTTAAATATCGTGGTGTATAGGGGAACATTTAACATAATTTAATATAACATAACCTCTAGTTCGTCATCATCGGAAAGTGACATACAATGATGTCGTTGGTAGTTTTGATTCTGTACCTTCCGGAAGTCTAAGTCTGATGTGCATATATGCATTCAACAAATATAACCGTAAATACAGCATATTGGCTGCTGAAAAGATGCAGGCAAACACATGTTATATCAGAAAACATGTCTGCTATTTCAGCAAACATAAGTTTGTTGTTTTAGCAAAAATATGTTTCTTATTTTAGCAAACATATTGTTTAGAATTGTGGCTGTCGGTGGGGCAATGGTAGTGTGCGCGGCTCTTGTGCATGAGATCCTGGGTTCCATCCCTGCTCTGACCACCTTAAATTTCTTTCGACGGCGGTCACCTCCCTTAGTGTCGGCGACACTATCGAGTATTAAGCCATGAAATAGATTCTCTAAATCCCGTTCGAAACCGGTGTAAAACTATAGGTCCCAACCAGTAAGTGTAAAACTAGAACGCACACAGTCACTGGTTGTGAGAAGATCTCCCTAATCCCTACATGGTATGTAACGGGAAACCATTTATTTTTATTTATTTTGTATTGTTTAGAATTTTCCTTAATCAGCCTTTTAGCGCTGTTTTATTCCCAATAATAAAACACGGTTCGTCTAAAATTACGATAATTACAACAGTTTAACTCCCTTTCATTTCACTTATTCAGTAGAACAGTTTCCTTTATTTCCCACTTAAGATTCACAATTGTCTCTATTCAACCTTTTTACTAATACTTCGCGTTGTTTACTTTCCAGAGTTTAATAGACTGACCCAGAATGCCAAAAACGTGTGATATTTACACCAACTCACCATACTCATATGGTGTTATTTATCGTTCTCTCGAAGTGAGTTGAACGCACTAGTTTAGTGGAGATATAGGAATTCATAATACTGGTGAATTCATAATACTGGTTTGGTGAGCTTTTATGTTGTTGCACTGCATACTTTTAGGCACAACGCTAAGCGCCAAATAAGTAAGCATGCATAGTACATTACTGTGACATAAATACAGCTTTTAATCGTAACAATCAATATATTCGTTGTTTTAAGCAACATTTTGTTAGGTATTTTATCAACACTGCCAAGCAGTTTGTTGTTATGGCAGCACATTTGCTGTAATAACAGACAAATTGTCTGCTGATCATTGGAAACGTTGTTTGCTGTTTATTTTGCCAAGAGGAAATAAACCAATTTCGGATCAAAGGTCAAGACGGTGTCGTTGCTTATTAAAATCAACCAGAGCTTAATATTTATCTAAGACTTTTTACAATATTAGCTTCGGTGATCAGGCATCGCAAATGAACTCGAACAAGCATAGAGGAACCGTTTCACAGCTAACAAAAAATGTACATATCGTGAGATAAGAAGCGCACGCAAAATACGGCTCGCAAGTCGTTAATTTTAGGTAACGCCTGCGCTCGGAAGTTCTTTCAAAATTTAGATTTTAATCGCACGCGCTCTTGTGCTTAAGTTCGTTTCAGTAAGTTATTCAGTCCGATTCGTGATTAAGTTCGTTTCTGTAAAATTTATTCGCTCAACTTACTCACTGCTCGCACTCACCTTAAAAAGTTTGCGAACATCTGCCAAAAAGTACAATGTAAAACAAACGCCCCAAAAGTACATAAAGTGTACAAAAAAGTACAAAATATAGTAATTACGTTTTGTGTTCTGTTTTGTGTATTTTTGTTTATGTGGTGAACTTTTTGCCATTGCTATTTTACCAAAGAAATACGCAAATTTTAACAACAATAGCATTACGAATTCACCAACGAGTATATCGATGGCTTAATATAAAAAGGGCCTAACTCGTTTTTTGTTACTTGATAGGAGAAGGTAAAAGCTTAATAAAATCCGTAAAATTTTAGATACAAAAAAAGTTTTAATGCAATTTTTAATAAAGAGAGGCAACACATTTTTGGCAATTGCATTAAAACTTTTTGTTGTTTCTAAAAATTTACGGATTTTATTAAGTGTTTTCCTTCTCCTGTCAAGTAACAAAAAATCGAGTTAGGCCCTTTATATATTAAGCCATCGATATGAACTGTACCACAAAAGAGCATTGTGTACCATAACGTTTATATACGTAGGGTGTACCACCAAAGTTCATACACCACATAAAATGTGCCAAAAAGTGTTTAAAGTGTGTCAAAGTGCACCTGAAGAGTACTAAAAGGTACACAATGTGTGTCAAAAAAGTAGAAATGGGTGCCAAAATTATATAGTGCACCAAAAAGTACATAAAGTGTACCAAAAGATATAAACGATAATAGAAAAGTTCACAAAATATACAATTGTGTATTTTTGTATAGTTTGTGAACTTTTTGCTATTGCTATTATACCAAAGAAACACATACATTTTACCAAATATAGCATTACGAATGCATCGACGAGTATATAAAGTGTGTATACTTACATACTTACTGTGTACCAACAAAGTCTACTAAAATGTACAAAAAAGTGTACCAAAAGATAGAAGCGGTAACAGAAAAGTTCACAAGCTATACAACAAATTAAATAAAAGGTACTAAAAATTAGGCCTGTTGATTTTATTTCCTGCTGAAGTAATTTGTCGAACACTTTGTACGGGGACCTACAAGCGAATTTAAGTGGATTCCTATATAAAGTCCTCGGAAAATTATTTAAAGCAGGAAATAAAAAACCGGCCTAATTGTAACTACCTTTTATGGCATTTTTTGTATATCTTGAGAACTTTGTGTCATTTGCTATTATACCAAAGAAGTACATTTTGTAAATTTTATGTTAATTGTTGATGTAATTTCTGTACTTTCTGGTACAATTTATGTAATTTCTGGTAAATTTTATGTACCCTTTGGAGGTACATATTGTTGTAAAAAAATGCATTCTGTAGTTTGTGGCATCTCTTTTGTACTTTGTGGTAAATTTTCTGTACTTTTTGAAACAAATTATAGTGAGTAAATCGATCTACGTTCATTATTTGGAAGCATTTTCTCTTACCTCTCTATATAATAGCTGTTTGCATCTCGCTTGTGGTACACGAGCTACACTCGCGTTGCTCGTTGTACTCGTTTGAGACGCAAAAGAGCATGCGAAAATGTATATACATAAACGCAGGCAGCTTGCTCTCGTACACTGGCGTTTGTGTCTGATTTTTCATTTGTGTCTCGAATCGTATTTTTTTGTTTTTATTGCGTTTCATTGTTTTTATATCTTCGTTTTACGACTCGTGACTAGCTAGAAAACTGTGCGCGTTTTTACGATGCCTGGTTAGAATACTTTGTGTTAATACTCACAGTGATTAGTCGGTCACTATAGGGTTAAATCGTCAATAAGACTAGACTCTCAATATTTTGACAATAAAACTTCGACATCATAGGGAATATTAAAATAGAGAATTAGAAATAGAATAAATTCTCTCAATAATAATAACTTCATAGGTTTGGTTGCATGTGAACGTTGGATGTTTCGAAGCATGGCTTCAATAAAACCAGATAGAGGCATTAGTACAATACCTTCAACAAAAAGTAACAACAACCAAATTTCGTGTTTGTGTGGTAAAATATTTGTGTTAAATGCAACACAAATGTATATCAACGATAAAATTCAACAAAGTAGTGAAAAATACATTTAAATTTCACAGTTGTATAGCAGAGCGATACGAAATAGTTGAGTCAACAGCCCTGCAAACCACGTCTACCAAAAAGTATGCGAAAGCACCAACACATTAAAACAATTTTTCTTCGCTACTAACACATGCTAACCGCAGTTCTGGCACAATATTTGAAAGATCTACCAGAAACTCTACCACTAACAGAGAAAGCGCTATGGAATCTAGTATGCGTGGAAACAAGATGAACAATCACATGTATTCACATGTACACAATTTTAATTGGGTAGAATTGTTACGAGCATGTGTATTTTTCAAATAAGACTTCCTGGTAGAATACCAGATATATACAACGGTAGATTTCTGGTAGTTGGTTTGCAGGGAGTTCTTGTAACTCCACCTGGTATAAGAAAATTTTCGTCGAAAATCTCACATTAACACAAACCTACGACGAAGAGGTTTGACGCGTTCCCCAATTTGCTCTTGTCGCGAGTACTATTTATCGCCCTATCTGATTGCCAGTTACGACCATTCATTATTTTGCCAGCACTTGAAGCCACCTTAGACAGATATGTCGGACTGACAAATCTCCCAGTGTAAGTATCGGTCAGGCGGTTGGGCCCACAAGTACGGCATAAATCAAAACGTGTGTGTGTTTTTAAGCTGGGTCGACTTATCGTTCAGCGTAATGTGATGTCTGGCGAAAATTTTAGTTTAATATGAAATTTCAGTTGGCTGAACCGAGTTAAACATACCCTCACTCTAAGTAATCGATTGTGCCCACGTTCTGTTAAAAAACGCCTATATTCACCCTTACGTTGAACGCATGGGCGTGGCAAATGTGCCCACAGTCAATAGCAGAGTGGAATTGGGTTAACTGTTGTTGAATACCCAATTTAATTAAGATCGTAAGTGGTTTTGGGGAATTTGTATGACTACCAACCAATTATCGGCCCAATATTTATATGGGAAGTACAACAATGGGCATGGCTAAGGTGTTAATTGTTTATTTCGCCAAAATAATGTCTAGTACAAAATTTTCTTAAGATCGGTTGTGGTTTACTGGACATTTCGAGGCAGCCAACCGGAAATACGCCCAACTTTTGTATGGGAGGTACGAAACTGGGCGGGGCACAGTTGTCAATTACACAGTAGCATTCAGCAAAATATTGTGTACTCGTAGTACCGGATTTCATTATGATCGGTTGTGGTTCACGAGAGTTATCGTGTCGCTCAACCGGTCATCCGCTCATTTTCCCTAGGAGAGTGGCGTTTGACTAAATATTGTCTAGTATAAAATTTCATAAAGATTGGTTCGGTAATGGGAGGTACCAAAATGGGCGTAGCAAAGTCACCATGGAAAGGGCGTGGTGAAAACGCTCATTTTCAATCCCAAACTAAGTTTGGACAAATAATAATCACTGACAAAATTTCATTGTGATCGGTACAGATTTACGGCAGTTATCGTGTTGGCCAGTCAGCTAGACAGACGTACTTGGCTCAATCGACTAAAAAAGTCCCAAAAAGAATTTCGTCCAAAGATACTAAGGGTCTAATATGGCTCTTTCTATGTGTTACATTTTTTCCGTATTAAATGATGTCTACTACCGTACCTATGGGTGAGGGCATAAAAACATCAAAACAAACAACAGTTTTGAGTGAAATTTATAGAATTTTCAATTGGAAACAAATTTGTACGATGGAAAGAACAAACTGGAGGAAATACGTGTTGCAGCTTTTCAATAAAATTGCAATTGCAATTGCTCCACATGCGTTACCTTTCATGTTCATTGCTGACGACAAAGTACAGTCGGTCAGAAAGTCGGTTAGTGTAAGGCACAACAATGCCCAGCATCAATTGTCGGCCCGACTACAAGTTGGACTAGAAGTGCCCTTTACGACTGTTAAATAAATACAGCCAGCGCTGTTCAGTATAGCACCTGGACAAACAGCAGTCCTTGTTGTTTTATTAAGTCACCTGTTTTTTTCCATATCTTATCTTTATTATTTTTAAGAGAGTTTTTTTGTTTGAAGTTTAGATAACCTCTTTTTGGATTAAAGTATTGGCTGTTTATATCAAAAAAGGTGTACAACGGGCGTACTTATGTAATCTAGATTTTGACAAAATATCATCTGATATCAAACGACCTACTTGTGATATTTTTAGTTTCGTTTTTATTTCCTCAATATGTATTATCTCGGGTTTTGGGTATCACTACTTGTAGATCAAAACAAAAAAAATATCACGAAAAAATTATCAGCTCACTCATAGGACAAGTGCAATTATTATGCATTTATTGCCAAACGTATGTGTATTTCCACGCAAACAATAATTTCATTAAGTCTAGACGAAACCTCCGATAAATGAACTTCAGTTGGAAAATTCAATTGCGGCAAACAAACATTTGCTCAATCAAACAAAGAAATCCGTTTCTGATAAATACATGAAAAAGGATACCGGACTGAAAAACATTTGCAACGAAAAAAATTAAGTTATTTTCGTAATTGAGTGAACAGTTTCCGAGCTACTTGGTTTGTTTTTAATTTGATTCATATCCGATAATTTCCAAAAATCTCTAAGCCAATCAAAAACGTCAAAACTAGAAGTAACTTTTGGCTCGCGTGCCAGGCTTTGGCCCACGACCGGCTCACGAGCTAGTTAATACGAACCCTGACTCTAAATTGGAAACAAGAAACGAAAAATGATTTCATTAACTATTCTAATGTTCACCGCAAACGAGTTCTAGTAATTTCAAACAACTTTTGGGAGAAACGAAATATATTTGAGAGAAACTGTTTTTTCATTTAACGTAAAGGAGATATATTTCACTTGTCTCTTTCCCTATGATACATTGCACGAAGACGTACAAAACTTTAACATTAGGATTTGCTTGTTTGTTTTTGCTGAAAGAAGACAGAATAATACAAGACGAAATGTACTGGAAATCTCATCTCAAATAAGAGAGGAACAAATCGGGAGCGCTATCACCTTTGAGTGTACATAATTTTTCATTTATAGGAAACGGTTTTATACATTTGCCGCAAAAGCAGTTCATTTGAAGCAAACGAAACTACGTTTCTAATTAAGGTATTAGGTGTATTAACAAACATTATAGTAATAATCGCTTATCGCAATCAACTATTATCATTACTTTCCCATATCATAGTCGGATGCACGAATTGATCTAGAATTTCTGTGACACAGGTATATTATATTTGTTTACCCCACTTTTCGAAATTGTTTGATTTTCGTATGTGGTCTCAAAAAAGCTAGATTTTTTTGTATTGTGTAATATTTGAAATGTACTTTAAGGTATATCTTTACAAAGGGTATATGTTTACAATCTGTGCGCTTTTGGGACCATTTTACTTTACACTTCTCTTTGCATACTTCCAATACACTTTTTATTAGTTGCAGTATGATTTGTGTACTTTGACGTACACTTTGTTTACTTCGCAGTACACACTAAGTAATTTTCAATACACTTTATGTACTTTCCAATACAATATCTGTTTTTTCGGTACACTTTGTGTACTGTTCAATACATTTTGTGTATTTTAAATATACTTCGTTTATTTTTCAGTATTCGAAAAATGCCCAAGAAATATTTTGTGTACTTTTATTCCACTTTTGTAGTTTTCGAAAAATTCCCAAGAAAAATTTTTACACTTATGTAGTTTTTACACTTATGTAGTTTCAAAGCACTTTGTATACTTTCACTATACTTTGTGTAATTTTCAGTTCTGTTTGTGTATTTGTCAGTATACTTTGCGTTTCCTTTTAGTAAACTTTCTGACCTTTCCTATAAACTTTTCCGTATTTTCAGTAGTCTTTGCGTACTTTCACTACACTTTGCGTACTTTCACTAGAGTTTGCGTACTTCTCTACACTTTGTGTATTTTCAGTAAATTTTTTATACTTTTTGTACAATATGTATACCGTCAGTAAACTTGAGTACTCCTTACGTACTTTCGGTTCACTTTGCGTACTTTTAGTACACTTTGTTTACCTTTGTACCTTCACTAGAGTTTGCGTACTTCTGTACACTTTGTGTATTTTTCAGTACACTTTGTGTACTTTTAAAACAACTTTCTGATCTTCCCTATAAACTTTTCAGTACTCTTTGCGCACTTTCACTACACTTTCCGTACTGTCACTATAGTTTGTGTATTTCCGTACACGTTGTGTATTTTCAGTACATTTTTTATACTTCTTGTGCAATATGCACACCGTCAGTACACTTCAGTACTCGTTACATACTTTCACTACACTTTGTGTACCTTCAGTACACTTTGTTTACTTTTGTACTTTCACTAGAGTTTGTGTATTTCAGTACATTTTGTGTACTTTCAGTAAATTTTTTATACATTTTGTACAATATGTATACCGTCAGTACTCTTGAGTACTCGTTACGTACTTTCACTACACTTTGTGTACTTTCACTACACTTTGTGTACTTTCACTACACTTTGTGTACTTTCACTACACTTTGTGTACTTTCACTACACTTTGTTTACTTTTGTACTTTTACTAGAGTTTGCGTACTTCTGTACACTTGTGTATTTTCACTACATATTGTATACTTTTCGTAGAATTTGAATACTGTCAGTACACTTGAGTACTCGTGACGTACTTTCACTACACTTTGTTTACTTTTGTACTTTCACTAGAGTTTGCGTTCTTCTGTACACGTTGTGTATTTTCAGTACATATTGTATACTTTTTGTAGAATTTGTATACCGTTAGCACACTTCAGTACTCGTTACGTACTTTCACTACACTTTGTGTACTTTCAGTACACTTTGTTTACTTTTGTACTTTCACTAGAGTACAATTGTTTACACAGTACAATTTGTTTACTTTTCAGTACAATTTGAGTAGTTTCAATAAATTGTGTTTAATTTTTAGTAAACTTTGTGTACTTTGGTGTGCATGTTTCTGCATGCAAGCTTATTCTTAAAACCGAAGTTCACAGATAAGCGAATGATAGATGGTTTTGAGGCACAAACTGCGAGATCACCAGGCAAGTATGACAAAATTATGACCAAAATTGTAAGCTACCCTTGATATCCAGTCCTAGACAAGATATCTCTACGCTAGTAGCTGCGGCCACTGGCCACTGTTTACCAGGCAGACATGCGTCTAGAGTTTGAATCTCCGCTCATAATTACTGCACAAGCTTTTAGTATGAAGAGAAGAAGGAGAGCATCGACCATCCCATATGCTACTACCCCTGGCCTTTTGTATTAGTAGGAGAGAATATATAGAATTTTATTTCATGTTGGATGTTCTGGTGGAGTATCATCTTCATCTTCAGCCACATCCTAAAATATCGGGACGAGGTATCATACGGCTTGAACACCCCTTAACCATACCAAGTGAATTTACAGGTTCAATGATGGGAACGAATATGATATACCGTGGTATCACAACGGTCCTCATTGGACTTTGTGTGTTAATAGTACTTTGTGATACATTTTGTGTACTTTGTGGCACATTTTGTGTGCTTTGCTTAACATTTTGTGTACTTTGTAGACAATTTTTTGTATTTTGGGTTAAATTTTCTATAATTTGTTGGGTCTCTTTATTTACTTTGTCGGTGGTGCAATGGTTAGTGTGCGCCCCTCTTGTACATGAGATCATGGGTTCGATCCCTGCTCTGACCACAATCCATTTCTTTAGACGACGGTCACGTCGGTTTGTAATGGCGACACTATCGAGTACTTAGCCTTGAAAAAGCTTCGCAAAATACCATTCGAAACCGGAGTAAAACTGTAGGTCCCAATTTAGTAAGTGTAAAACTAGAAAGCGCACAGCTCACTGGGTATGAGACGGTCTCACCAATCTCTGTATGGGATATAATGGGAAACCATTGCTTTTTGTCACGGTGGGTTAAATCCGGAGATAACACGATACGTTATCATGGTGGAGGACCACTTTTTTTCTTCGCCGACTCTGGTCGGTTTTGCTACAAATCAATGTCAAATCTGTTCAACAGCTGCGATTAATATTCGCCGGTGATTGTTTTACTCTTTTCAAGGTAATCTATATGAATGACACGACGAGCATGTCGCCATGACCTTTGTTAGTCGACAAACCCACTTTGGCCTTCTTTGGTACTCGTTCATCCAGAGGAGTCCACTGATTTGACTGTTCCTTCACGCTGAAACATAACGGTCTCTCTATCATATTCTCCCAAACATATTCTGCAGGAACCATGTATATATTTGGAACACAATTCAAATATTCATATGTTCACAAGTCCCAAACTTACTTGTATTTAAATGCAAAGAGTATCATGTTTACTGACAAACATGTGTGATTTTATGTGGAAACATATGCGTTCTTCATCCCAAACATCCATATACTTACGTGGAAGCATTCGCGTGTTTCCCCCCAAACTTGTATATAATTACGTGGAAACATATGCGAATTTCTTCCCAAATATAATAATATTTCGAAACGAATTATTCTTCGATTTCAACATATATGTATAATTAATATGTTATAATTAATTTTAACAATATAAATCGACATTTGTAAATAATTAATACAACAAATGAATAGATTTAAAACGGAATTTTTTACATTTATTTGCATTGAATGCATTTTTTTCATGAAATGAAAATTTACTGCTCTTTAGCGTCTCCTTTCTTTGCTGTCTCTCACGTTTATGTTTTCAGAAGGTTTCAGCTATTCGTTGGTCAGCACTATTCGTTAGTACTGGAGTGTCCAAAACCGAAACTGAAAACCCGGGAAAACCAGTTAAGCAGCAGTCACAATGGGAGCGACCATTTCTGTTTTCATGCCATCTCCCTCTTTCCCACAACATTTCACATAAGTGCCTCTCAGTTTTGTCACCAAAAATGTTGCTGCCATTTGACGCTGAAGTTGGTCTACTTCAACTACAGCAACCATTTAATTCGAAAAAATGTACAACATTGACATACAGATGTCGCTTTTTTCGACTTTTCCTTACATATGTTATTAAATGTAAACAATGAAATTACAAGTCTCTGTGACTGGCTCTGTGTCTGTCTCTATGTTTACAATCGTTGTGTTTATTATTGTGTATTTTACGGTGTTATATTGATTCAATATGAACGAAGCGGAAACTTTTTCATTTATTGAATATTATAATATTATTTATTGAATATTATTATAATATTACTTCAAAAATATTTTCAAACTTTGCCCAAAAAACAGAAATAATTATCTCTTTTGAAAATCAACTGTTTATGTTCGAAAGCGCATTTTCTGTTTTGTCGCTTCCATTGTGAACTCCATCAAAAATGGTCGATCCCATTGTGACTGCTGCTTAAACCTTTTGTTTTTGCTATTAACCGTTTGCCGTTTTTTAAAAAAACCTAATTTTCAAACAAACCTGAAACCGGTTATTTGACATCGGTTAACCGGTTACTCGGATTTTACTTAATTTGTCGTAATATCTTTAAAAAATTAATAGTAAATGAATTTTAATGAAATTTTGGAACTAAAAAACATGATTTCATATAATTGACATTTGTTTGTCAAAATGATTTTATGATTTGAAGTAGAATTAATTAAAAATTAATTAAGCTTTTCAAACATTTATTTTTATCAAATTTCAAAATTAAAATTATATTATGTCATTGTAACTCAAACATGTAATATTGAATAGCAAACACAATGCGTTTGGACACAAGTTATTATATTTGCGACAAGCTCCAAACACACTTGATATTTGCATCCAAATAACAACAAAAGACAGATTTTTCAGCGTGTTGGTCTCTGGTACGTTGTGATGGATCAATATTTCGTCTAGGGCTTCGAAACGGCACATAAACTTCTACGCATTGCGGTTCAAAATCACCATACACTCGGTTGAAGTAGTCATGCTGTTGTGATTTTTATGGTCGAGTGTGAGTAATCACGGCAGCCAGCGCGCGGATACTTTTTTCATGCCCAAAATTTGCATGTAAAAAGTGACGTTACCGCTCAGTTATGATGCCTATAGCCTCAAGCATATCACGCACTTTCATTCTCTGATCGTTTAATATAATTTCATGAATTTTATCGGAGATTTTTGATGTGACGCTGTCGTTTGGGCGACCTAAACGTTCGGTGACCATACGGGGAATTATTTAAACCACTTTTAACCATTGAAATTGATGTCGCAGAGTCAGCACAGTACACGCGGAAAAACCTGTCTTTATTGTTGATGTTTGGATGCAAATATTAAGTGTTTGTAGTTTGTCGCAAACATAGTATACTTGTGTCGAAACACATTGTGTGTTGCTATTCAATTTTACTTGATTAATATGTTATACATAATATATAGGGTTGCGACCCAAATTTGGGGTTGTTTGTTGAAAATGGCTGAAACCAGAAACGTGACACAAAACAAACAAAAACATGAAAACAATGCCTGCACGTAAGTATAGAGGTGTTGAACATATATACACGGTTAAATAATGGCCCCTGTAACATATTGCAGGAACTATGTATATGTTTGCAAGCATTTTCTTGAATTAAAGATCTGCTGCTTTTTTCATGTTTCGGTTTTCAGCAGTTTTTAACAAACAAGGGTTGCAGAAACGTATATTATAACGTATTAGTCATTGCGTCTCCAACATGTAATATTGAATAGCAAACATAATGTCTTTGGACACAAATATATTATATTTGTGACAAGCTACAAACACATATTTGCATCCAAACAACAAAAAAAAGATTTTTCAGCGTGTATGGACATCACTCCTGCATAATGCCTGTATTTATCAAGCCTGTCCTTAGTTTCGGATATGGCTGTTTTTTACACAAAAAATACTATGAGCACACACGAAAGTGACTTTTCTCCGTTTTCGTCAAAATTCATGAGCTTGTGCGATTTCAATGCCTGCCAAAAAAGTACCAAATGACGTAGCTTGCTTAAAATTGTACAGTAAGTAGTCTACTAACAGATGGTAGTTGACAGAAGTAGTATTGATTTTTAATTAACTACAAGGGCAGTTCAAAAAGTCACGGCGCTTTCAAACCGCACTTGTATGTTTACTACTTTACTTTAGGTTTAGGACTCGTATCACATATTTGAATTGAGGATGAGTACTGTCAACTAGGGAAATCGCTCGTAAAAGTAGCAAGTTAGCGCAGTTTACGCGCGACGTGTGCATTTCAACGCGACTAATTTTATTTATTGTAATAACGTAACCGTGACTTCATGCACACGTGTAACTTCTTTGATCTGTTTTGGCCTTAAGCCAGTTAAATAATTTTGGTCCGAACTATAAATCCACAGTGCCTATTTGTTTTTGCTCCACTGTCTGCCATGTGGCGGCATAATATGCCACCTTTGCATATCACAAAAAGCCAAGAATTTTATCTTATCTCATGCTGTTTTTTTTTTATGTAGAAAAGTAAATACAACCCAATTAGCTTCGTACTACATGTGTGTGTAGTATTTTAGCGAAACCTAATATTAACACATAAGTTTGGAAATAGCAATAGACTTTGTGTGGGCGTTAGGAAAAATGTGTTTAGATTTTGTCAATTAAATCACTTCTTAGATAAAATAGTTGTCTGTCAATTAAACCTTGAGGCCAAACATAGAATTATTCAGAAAAATCGGAAGAATTTTGTTTGCGATCTATTAAGATTAACTTTCTCATTAACAAACAAATTGTCGATAAACAGTCCGTCTGTCTGTCTTTATTAACACCGTCGGTCTACGTATTAATTAGATGTTACAATTCCACTATACATGGTTATTTATATATTGTTCATTCATTAAGTGGTATATCGACAAAAATCAATTTTTTTTTAAATTCCTGAGATTTGGTATTTACGAAAAAAGAAACATTGATATGATAATACAAGTTGCTATCATTTTTGCAACTGGCGGCAAATGTCAGTTTTGTTTTGACATTTGTGAAGTAAACAGATTCAAAATACACGATTAATTAACTAACACTGTGTGCAATTTTTTAGGTCATGGAAATATAACCTTATACGGACACCACTACGTGATAAAAGACAAAACAAAGAAGACCCGTGTCTCCCAGTTTTGCCCAAAGACATGCACTTTTTTTATGGGCCCTCAAAGATTTGGGTCCTCGGTGTCATTTTTGCAAAAAAGTGATAATTTTATCAGGCGCATATCTTGCAAACCGTTCGGAATTTTGATTTACTCTCTGAGGGAACGTTGTAGCTCTTGTCATAGAAAACAAAAATTGTGAACATATAAACTCAAAAAAAATTCATCTTCAAGGTAAAAATCGATTCGATTTTTTTTACCTTTTTCACCTTTTCAGGTCCATAGGTAGCAAACCGTTCAAAAATCAAGGAAACAATTAACTACATCAATGTACATGCCTAAGATCTCAGTAAACAACTTTATAGAACATATGAACTTCCTAGAAATGATTACTAACACCGTATATTTCAACATTGACATACTATGCTATCTCACCGACAGCAGCAGCACAGGCAAAGCAGTAAGCTCAGCACACGCAACAAGGGACGCAGCACCCAATATAAAAGCGACACGACGCTCACATCGAGACATTACACAGCGCAACGTCAACGAGAGCTCAGCGGTGAAAGTTATAGAGAAAGTGCTACAGCGTAATTCGCACAAAACATTGGCAACTGACAATTTCAATTTGCAGTTTGAAAATATGGACTTATTTTGCTACAGGAAAAAAAGTTCTACAAGATTTCAAAAGGAAAAAAATCTTTTAGGTAGTGAATTCAAGAGAGCATGTAATTTGTTTTTCGACTATGTAAACTTCACCGGTGAAAATTACACACCTAATACAGTGTGTCGCCAATGTTATAACAATCTCATGGCATGGTTGAGAGGAGAACTTGAAGATGAAGTTTTTTTGATTGTTCACAATTGTTCTTTATGACAAGAGCTACAACTTTCCCTCAGATAGTAAATCAAAATTCCGAACGGTTTGCAAGATATGAGCCTGACAAAAATATCATTATTTTTTTCCAAAAATGCACCGAGGTCCCAAATCTTTGGGGGCTCATAAAAAAAAGTGCATGTCTTTGGGCAAAACTGGGAGACACGTGTCTTTTTTTGTCTTTTATCACGTAGTTGTGTCCGTATATGGTTATATTTTTTCGTGTTGCACTGTGTAATCAAGCAACCTGATTAATTGACACACTGATTAATCGAATAATTGGTTAATAGTACATTTTGGAATTATTGTTTGATTGATGTGGCGGTCGTTGGTGCAATGGCTAGTGTGCGCGGCTCTGTGGCCCTGTTAGAGAGTCACCCGGATAAACACTTGATTCTAAAGTATATGTGTAAGGGTACTCCCTGTACTCGCCAGTATTAAAACCTAAATGTTCTAGGTGGAACAAAATTCTATGCAGTGCTAAATTCCTGAGAGGTGGAGATAAGTTTGTCCTCTATCATCATTTCTAATTAATGTCGTGTGGCCCATGGCAATTTGCTTGCATGCAAGAAGTCCATTGATGATAAAATCAATATGTCGGCCCTCTAGATTTAATAGATTTTTGGACTTAAAATATTTCTGAAGGTAAATATCGAATTTTTTTCGCCGAAATTGTCAAAGTTTCGGTAAATCAGTAGTCTCGATGAACACAAAAATAGTGTAAGAATTAAAATTTTTCTCCAACACGCACTGATATATCTGTCTTTTTGATGTGTTCACATCTATAGGCATGGGTAGAGCAATCTATCAAAGTGAACACATACAAACAACATACAGCGTTAGAATCACATATGTACGTGGTTGTTGTACAACTATAGTCTCGGCCTGAAAATAAGTATGATGGTATTGATGTAGCGGCAGCGAACTAATAAGCATATCGTCGCCGCCAAAGAGTAATGAATAGTATAGAGAACTCATGGTACGAATTGTATGACTCAAAAGCACTGGCGACATGTGGCGAATCATTCAAAACGTATCATTGTCTTTTTGTTATAACTTGGTCCATTCATAATTTTGATATGAAACATTGATGCCTTTAGAAACATTTATGCTTGTTGTATTGTTTTATGTATAACATTGTCGAACTGGTGCATTTATATTGAAATATTCTATAAAGAGAATAAGACTTATTTATGCTCTTTTACTCAGACTCTCTACATGAGAGCGGAAAAAGAGAGCAATAAGTTCTCTATACTATTCAATACTTTTTGTGGTCGCTCTGTTTATGACAAAACAAAACCAATTATTTCAGTGAGCTAAATATTGCTTTATTTATTTTAACAATATTACATCTAATGTTAAACCAGATGTAAGAAAAAAAAGAAAGTCCAATAGCAAAAGCGCTTTCACCGCAAAAAATATTATTTTTTTTATTTTCCAATGTAACATTTACTAATGTGTTCATAGAAATCGAACAGGTACCGTGTAACAAAAAGGTGTTATACATTGCCCATGAGGTTGAACACTCATTGATTTCTTTTTGCTATTTTGATACAAATAAAGGGTGCCTCAGAAAGAATGCACTTTTTCATTTTAAAATAAAAACACGTATTTTTTTTAGATAGTTGTGGGTTTCTTAATGGATTGTAAAGAATAAATGTTCCGATTAAGTATGGAATAAAATATCAGTTAAAAATGGTCCCCCCACGGCTCTGTTGACATGCCATTACTCTTTTCATGAAATTTGATGAAATTTCTATGGCTTTTTCACAGAGACGCGGCTGTATCTCGCCGACAACGCGTTGAATCTCGGATTTCAGCTAAGGAATTGTTTCTGGTTTATGCGCATAAACGCCAGATTTCTCGTAACCACAAAGAAAGAAATCGCACGATCTTGGTGGTCAGCTGACATCAGAATTTCTTGAGATAATTTGTTCTGTAAATCGTTGCTGCAATAAATCGATTGTTTCATGTGCTGTGTGGCAGGTGGCGCCGTCTTGCTGAAACCATATGTCGTGCAGATCCATGCCGTCCCGTTGAGCCCACAGATCCAAGCCGGCCAGTTGAGGCCACTTACTTTACTTCAAAAAAGTAATGTACAGTCACGCCGCCTCACCAAAATCTGCACCAGCCAGTTGCTCGTTGTGGGTGCATTTCTTTCTCATTTTTGCATGAGAATGTTCTGATCCCCAAATTCGACAATTTTGTGTAATCACGAATCCATTCAGATGGAAATGCGCTTCAAAAATTGTCATTGTCTTTACTTTGCTGCATTCCCCATTGAACGAATTGCTGGCGCTTTCCCTGGTCTGCTGAGTTGAGCTCCTGAGTAAGCTGAATTTTCTACCCATGAAGGTGGAGGTCTTTTGTAAAAATTCGCTGCGTAGTGCTTCGTGAAATTTGAAGTTGTTGAGAACGATGCTGAATTGATGTGTTCGGGTTTTCGGCGACAGCAATATTTTAAAGAGACCGACTGGTACGTTGACGCACAGCAGTCCTAGTGTCCATATCCGACCCAGTTTCTAACAATTTTTTACCACTCTTCGAATGGTTGACACATTAGCTGAATTTTCTCGACTGAAATTTCTTTCGAAGTTTGCGAGCGGTCTCAGTATAACTTTGCAAATTTTTATAATAAGTTTTCACAATTATAATGCGTTGTTCTTTCGTAAAGCTCTCCATTTTTAATAATGTGATGTGACAGCTGATATCCATATATGGCAGTTACCACATTTCAGAGTTGTCACTTGCACAAAAAATTACATTCAATTTAAAAAGTGCAATCTTACTGAAACACCCTTTACACCCTGTCGCAAATACAGTATTCTTGTGTACAAAAACATTGTGGTTGGTATTCAATATTACATGTTAGATATTCAAAATTAAAATGCTCGAGCGTTTGGTCTTTTTTTTTTTAATTAATTATTTTCTTCAATATCTCGCTGCCCTATGGGTAGCATCGTCAGGAAGTTAAACACAATTATTAATTTATTCATTTCGTTTTTAATAAACATAAGTTTAAGGTAAACACAATTATTAATTAATTCATTTCGTTTTTAATTAATAATTGTGTTTATCTTCCTGACGATGCCACCAAAAGGGCAGCGAGATATTGAAGAATATAATTAATTTAAAAAAAAAATAACGACCAAACGCTGGAACATTTTAATTTTTGAATATTATACAAACGGTCGGATAAATCATCACTTTTTACATGTTACAGCCACAATGGTTAATATGTTATAATATATGGTTTTGTGACCCAAATAAGGCTTTGTTTGTGGAAAACTTCTGAAAGCGATAACATGGCAGACAACAAAGAAACAAAAAAGCAGCAGATCTTCAATTCATGATAACAATGCTTTCACGTAAGTGCATATATAGATGTTCCAAACATACACATGGTTCCTGCATAATGTTACATGTGCCTTTTTATCAGCGTGCATAAATGTTACCCACCTCTGGTATTGAGCGCACCTAAGTTTCATCTTGCACTACTGCTGAAAAATATAAGTGGTGATGTTGGAGTGATATCGTGACTTGTTTCGTATAACAACAAAATGCGGTTTTATAGTGGTTATTAAACTGTCCGTCCAACACGCTTACTTGCATGACGTATGATTTACGATCGAATTATGCTAATCTTGAACTGGCTGGCTTATCATTCTATTATATTCTAGTCACTGAGAAATAAACGACGGATTAATTAGACACCAAATAAAGAGGTCGAATAGTCTCAAGAATAATATGTATAATATTTCTGATATGATGATGGATGTAGCATTCCAGACATGTGCATACCTTAACTGCATAGATAACACAAAAATGGAACAGGATTCCAAATTACGAGTATTCATCTCATATTGCGTTGTTAAGGTCATATAAGTATTTGAGCTAGAAAGTACTTAAGACACATCGCCGCCGCCTTCCAATATGTATGTGATTCAATGTGAGTATAACACATTGTGTTTTGAATTTTCTAATTGCCCCGTGTTATCTAAATGTCATGATAAATTATTGTCACGTTTAAAATAGCCAAATGAATGTGGGGTCTTATATTATATTCTTAATGCTTTTTTTGTGTGATTCCATTTCGTTTATGTTTAAATCCATTTATTATTTATGTTTTAATACGCTTTTCTTTTTGGGAACACAAGCAGGAATTTTGAAAAAAAAAAATATGAATCATAATAAGGTGGTCTACGGAAAAAAATTATCTAAATTTATTTCAGAATGGGCTAAAACTAACGATAGCTAAACTTCGAATGTATCCAATGAGTTTTGAACCCTAATCAAGTTAATTTTCATCCAAAAATTTTGGAAACCGTCGGTACTTAAAACGAGAAAATACTTCATAAAATAAAGTACAAATTTCTTTAAATTGAAAAGTTCTCCCTATTACGTATGTTTGATGTTTTCTTAAATAGGCGCATTTAGAAATATTGAATGGGGAAATTCATCATTGAATAAAGTAATAATTTCCTCATAAGAACCATAAAGTTGGACAATGAAGCTCATTTCGCAGGGTGTGACCGACAACCGACATTAGGCGACTACTTGAACAATAACCACCATAACCTAAATGGGAATTGAGAAGGTAATATACAAAATTCTCAACGCTGAATATCGAAATGTGCACTTTATTTTTACTCCCGTTAAGTAAAAAAAGTGCTAACTTTAATCATTTCTAGATATTTAATTAAATACCACCACGAACTCTATTTTAACATTCGGAATTCATTTAAACTCCAAAACGAACTAAAAGTATTTTCACTTGAATGTTTATTTTTCACGATTTTGTGCACTAAAGTTTAATACGCATTTATTTAAATGAAGTAAATTTTTTTATCAAACTCAGAACAATTGTATTTTAGAAAATTAATGATTTTTTTTATGTCCATACTCTTTTTAAATGTTATGTAAGAACAAAGAGGATGTACAAGTAGAGAAGAAAACCCCGGCGCAATTTGGCAACCGTCGTAGAAGAGAACAAACAGACGAGTGAGGCGCCTCGTTTCTCTGCTTTCTCTCTCTCTTACTCTCTTCGTTGAATATTTCAATACACGAGCAGTTTTCTGATGACATTACAGTATCTATCTATAGAAATTCCAACATTGTGTAAATAAACTTACACAAATAGCCTGTTTCTCTATCTCGAACGAAAAGCTAAGGGAAAGAAAATCAGTCACTCACATTCGACTCAAATTGGATTTCTCCAAGTCGAAATTTTCGTTCGCCTGACTCCATATTTGTTCGTCAGTGACAGCACATTCGAAATAGAGAAACCAAAATTTGTACTGAAAAGTTTTATGTTTTCATTCGACTTGAAACGACAAGATTGTGAAACCCCACTCAACTTTCTTTCGTCTAGAACACGAACAAAAGCTTTCGTTCGAGATAGAGAAACAGTCTGAAAGTATGTGAAAAGTATGAAATAATCAAGTTATGACGCAAGAGAGAAATGCGTTTGAGTGAATCGCGTCAACTTTTCGGCTCTCTTCTACGAGGGTTGCCAAATTGCGCCGTTTTTTTCTTTGGTAAGAATTACTCAGATTTAATTCAAATGCCTAATTTTACGTAGAAATGGACTACAATTGAGTACATTTTCGATCGCGAAATGTAAGACAGGACTACACAGGTATAACGTATAGCACAGACGAGTATGAAGAGAGTCACATGAACTCCTGTGAATTGTGCTATCATTAAATCGAAATAGCAGACGAGCTGACTAAAGTGGTCTCCAACCGACTCCTAACAATTGTTTGCAATAAATACTGAACTGGCCGTCGGTGGAAACGGTGTAAAATTGTAGGTCCCAATCAGTGAGTCACTGGTTGTGAGAAGCTCTCCCTAATCCCTACATGGGATGTAATGGGAAACCATTTATTTATTTTAAATACTGAACTTCGACAAATGCACAATGACTATGCTGAGAGGAAAGTAAGACGCATCACAATCGAGCAGAACAGTGGCGATCCTGTGGGATGTCACGGATGATAACAAACCAATGCAAACAAAATCGAACATAGTGGATCCTTTGGAGTTCCAAATGTATAAGTACAAATAAATAGTAAATAGTTTCCAATTACATCCCATGAAAGAATCGGGGTGTGCTTCTCACAAGCAGTGAGCTGAGCGCTTTCTAGTTTTATACTCTCTGATTGGGACCTGCAATTTTACACCGGTTCCGGACGGTATTTTGAGAAGATTTTTCATGGGTACATACGCGATAGTGTCGCCGTCACTATGCGAAGTGATCACTGTCATAGGAAATTTAAGGTGGTCAGAGCAGGGATCAAACCCAGGATTTCAAGTACAAGAGGCGCGCACACTGACCCTTGCACCACCGACGTCCAAAAATGTAATGTATAAGTACACTCCACACTAAAGACATCTACACTGAAATATCTATTTATATTTCAAGACACTATATTTATATTTCGGTTGATCCAGCCAAATTGCGTTTGCCACAAAAGAATTAAAGTTATCAGACCTGAAGACAGTTGTCACAAGTGATATTTGGTTGAAACAACCTGCTTTCATAATTCGCATTAACAGAATTTTTGTGGTTATCAACAACCGAATTTGTCACAGATTAGTTTGCAACACCTAAATTTATGAAAAATTCGGTTAGAGCAAACGAATTTCTCATGATTTCTGTTACGGTTTGGTTTAGTTCATTTTCAACAACTGAAACTATTTTTTGTTGGCTGTAACGACCAAACTAATTTTCAATTCGGTTGACACAACTAAATTATGTGTTATTATAGTCATTTGAGTTTTCCATTCACTTTCCAATTCTAAGCTAAGGGAAACAATATGGGGAAAACACTTAAAACACAGGGTGTCCAAACATGTATCGCTAGATGCTACAACTTTTGCAAATGGAGGAAACTGTCGGTTTTGATATTTGTGATGTAAACAGATACAACGTACATGTGGACAAATCATGAAATATTGTATACTTAACTCTTCCACAATGCGGAATACTCGTATCAGTCAGTGTTTTTGGTGCACTGTGATTTCCCGGTGCAGATTCCCCGACCGTCATATACCAACGGGTCAAACACTAAGGCTTTTATCCGCCGCGCTGAAGAGACTGGAATAACACAAGACTGAAGAGGCGCCGAAACGCCTAGTAAAGCTGTTAGCCGTCAACGTCGACCAGACAGCGTTCTAGGCAATTGAACATTCCACGTTCGTTTCGAATGATATGAAAATGTTCCTTTACGAAGACAAATTCGCTTGAGACAGTTGCATAATCCGTAACCGAATTTAAAGGTTGTCACAACCTCATTGGAAGCTGACACAACCTCATTAGAGGCTAAGCCAACCTCAGAGGCTGACGCTACCTCCGAGGCTGACCCAACCTCATTAAAGGCTGACCCAACCTCATTAGAGGCTGATACAACCTCATTAGAAGTTGACTCAACCTCATTAGAGGTTGTCGAAACCGAATTAGAGGTTGCTGCAACCGAATTAGAGGTTGTTGCAACCGAATTAGAGGTTGTTACAACCGAATTAGAGATTGTTACAACCGAATATAGATAGTGTAACAAATTAATTTTAAAAATTGCTTTTATTATTAAGTGATGATTTGAATTCTGATATTTTATAAAAATATTACAAAGCGAGAATATAAAGCCATTTATATAGTGTAATCAAATTTGTTTTACATGCTACTTCCGGCCTTTTTTGAAGCCCCGGCCATCATGGGTAACCGCACCATTTCTGACTTGCTGTAGCTGTCGACTTATATCTTAAATCGTTATTTATGCAGACGATTGCAGCATATCTCAAACGACCGCCCTTGAAAAACTTCAAAATGGTTGATATACAAAATCCATAATTAATATCCATAACACTGTGGAACACAGAAAAAATAACAAGATTCTGACAACGGATTTTGGTAGAGGGAGTAAAAAAAAATTTTTGTTTTGTTTTATCGCATGTTGTTGGTGGCCAGTTGGCATCAGAATTTCTTGAGATAATTTGTTGTGGAAATTGTTGTTGAAACCACATTTCATCCGGATCCACGCCATTCAGTTAAGGCCACAAGAACTCCGTTATCCTGTTCCTGTAACGAATGCTGTGGGTGCATTTGTGTCTCATGGATTGCATGAGGATTCTCTGAGCCCCAAATTCTACAATTTTGCGTATTCACGAAGCCATTCAGATGAAAATGCGCTTCATTGGAGAACATAATTTTTTTTTTTTGTAAAATTGGCATTGACTTCACTTTGCTCCATGACCCATTATACGAATTGCCGGTGCTTTCTATTGCCTGCTTGTTTGAGCTCCTGAGTAAGCTGAATTTGGAGGTCTTTAGTCAAAATTCGCTGCGTAATGCTTCGTGAAATTTGGAGTTGTTGAGAACGACGCCGAATTGATGTTTTCGGGTTTTCGGCGACACTCTTGTTTACAGCAGTAATATTTTCAAGAGACCTACCTGTACTGTCCATAACCGACCTAGTTTCTTAAATTTTTTTTTGACCACTCTTCAAATTTCTTCGAAGTTTGCGAGCGGTCTCAGCATAACATTCCAAATTTTTGTAATAAGTTTTCACAAATATAACGCGCTGTTCTTTCGTAAAGCGCTGCATTTTTAATAATCGGAATATCCATATGTGGCAGCTGTCAAACTTCAGAGTTGCCACTTACACAAAAAAATATGACACTACATTTAAAAACATTACTCTTTACAAAGAAAGTTTTAAGATGCCATTAGTTAGGCGATTGTTGATTTTTGGGCGAACCTCTTTTAAAAATATCGGACAACATATCAGTTCTTGTTTGTCTCAATACTGCTTCTTCAGCCTGTAATCATTGGTTAAAAAATGTAAATTATATTATTGAGCAAATTTATGTCTTTTTCTGTCTATTCAGTTGGTTTTGGATTTGATTTTCTAGTTCTTAAGTAATCCCTCCAATGAAATTATGTTAGGTCAGCCGTGTGGGAAAAGATATTTGAAACAGATTAAAATTAAAATTTATATTTAGAAATATTTGAAATATTTTCTCTTTTGACTTAAAGATTAAATAGCAATTGACACGGATTTTTAATATAAATATATATATATTGTTCTATTCTAGGCAGAATATTTATGAGATTAGTATTTTTTTTTGTTGAAAACGCGTGCGATTCCGTCTGGCCTCTCAATGACGTCAAACCTTTGCCATAGCCTAGATTTGAATAGCTGGTGAGGAGGTTGGAGCGGTGTTGACAATAGTATGTTTGTTGTAATAAATACAGGAAACGATTTTATAATTTATTGGAATAATTCTGTTGTTGTTTGGTTTTTTGCGCGATTTTTTTTTAAATAAAGTACACATTATTAAATATTATATATTCCAATTGCGACTCAATTAACGTTTATCTTGTAATAGGTAATAAACAATAAGTCAATGTTGTAAACTGTTTTATAATACAAATAATTATTTTTGTTGTTAGATCATTGAGTTGCCAATAAATAAAGTTAATAATTTATAATGGCTGAGGTGACCTACAAAGTACAGTGCCGCGGACGTGACTACAACTAGTTAACTATGATGTTGAGATTTGAAAATTGTAGGTTATGTTGAACATGTTATGTAGTTGTTTGTTTTAAATAAGGTAGCCGTGGCAAAAGCAACAGAAGTGTCCCGGTGCAGGTCAAAATTATGGGTATGCAAAATTGTAGAGCATAAAGTGACACTGAAATGAGCTCTAATACTCTAATGTTAACAGGCGGCACAGCATTTTCAATTTAAATTGAAATTATACATTTTAATTAAAAAAATTTCTAATTTAAATAAAGAAAATAGTAACCGAAATTTACAAAAATTTTTCTTTCTCTATTTAAAATGAAAACGTAAGCGAATGAAAATCAGTCACTCACATTCGACTCAAATTGGGTTCTTCTAAGTCGAAATTTTCGTTCGCCTAACTCTATGTTTGTTCCCAACTGCCAGCACATTCGAAATAGAGAAACCAAAACTTGTACTGAAATGTTTGAAAAATTGTATGTTTTCATTCGACTTGAAACGAAAAGTTTGTGAAACCCAAATCAACTCTCTTTCGTCTTGAACCCGAGCGAAAGCTTTCGTTCGAGATAGGGAGACAGGCTTTTAAGTTAGAAAACATTATTTGAAATCCGAACAGTTTCTAAAAGTATTTATTTAAATAAAACAAATTATTGAAATTTAAAAATTTCTTTTGAAATTCATAAATCTTCAAGTTAACTTCAAAAATTGCAGTTGAAAATCCGAAAATTTTTCAATCGAAACTCAAAATGTTAATTCAAAATTAAGAATGCATTTGGACATGATCTGTAAATTGGGTTTCTGCAAAACAATTCAGAAGGAAAGCATCAGTTTTGAATTAGAATTTTGAATTTCGATATTTTGTAATTTATAGTTCGAAAACACAATCATGTTTTAAGAACCGCACAATTGTACACAGAAAAAAATAATTTTTCAATTCAATTAAAAATTCGAAAATTCAAACAAAATATTAATTGAAAATCCTAAGATAAAAAAAAATCACATATCACCTACCACATTTGTAGGTTGTTTATTGGAAAAATATTATTTTCCAATCGATGCAAAATTTCACCCATCTAGGAAAATATTTGTACGTTATTTATCAAAAATATTTTCGTTTTTAGTCGATGAAGAATTTGACATAGTAACAAACTAAATTGTATCTCAGTTTTCGTTTTGTGTTCGATTCGAAGTATTTTTTTATTTAAAAAAAATATTTAAATAAAAATTTATTGATTTAAAAAAAATGCAACAGCCGCGGGGGGATTTGAACTCACATCCACTGGAAGATCGTTTCGATGTTTGTGACACAGCGTCTTTTCGGGCAGCGTTTAGCCCGTTACGCCACAGACTGCCTGTACAAACTTATCTCTAACTGAAGTTATGTGGTTGTTCGTATCGTATTTGGTTGGTTGAAAAGGCTGCAAGACAGCACGCTGTCTAGCACACTTAGGCTAAAGAAGCCCATTGTGATACCTGCAGTTTCCTCTATAGCAACTATTGACTAGTCGTCTAGCCAATTTGCCCTTTCAATGAATTTGTTTATAAGACCTACAGGAATATCCTGTAGGACGACGGTGCTAACTACATGTGTTCCGAATATCCTACTTCTCAGTCCTGCCTGAGCAGGGCAATCCAAGATAAGGTGTTTCGTCGTTTCCTCGTCCTCTTCCATGCAGCATCTATAGAGAGTGGTGCTTCTATGTCCCAATCTTAGGGCGTGGTTTCCTACAAGACAATGTCCTATAAGTGTTCCTATCATTGTGGATAATCTGCCTCTCGGCAAAGTTAAGTAGTTGCGTAGTCCTCTTCCTGTCCACCTCTGGCTAGAGGACCCTGGCTTGTTTGCAAGTTGAATGAAGTCTCCACTTGTCCTTGAACATATTATCGGCGCACTGCCTGATCTGCAAAGGGCAGGTAGAGATTGTCATACTAACACCTTCTTTTGCCGGAAGAACCTGTGCCTTAGTACTCTGTCTAGCTAACGCATCCGCTATGCAATTGCCTGGAATGTCGCTGTGTCCCGGTAGCCAACTGAGCCTGATGTCAAAATACTCTGTCATCACCCTAAGTGATGAGTGGCATTCTTTCGCCGTCAGGGACGTAGCAAACATGGCTTCCAGGGATTTTATGTCAGCCTGGCTGTCTGTGTACATACATATTCTCCGAAGGGTTGTGACACTACTTTTCAGTAGTTCAGCAACCTCCAGTATGGCGGTAATTTTCGCCTGAAATACACTACAGTGATCAGGCAACTTGAAGGAGATATTTACATTTAGGTCCGGTGAATGGACCCCATATCGTATTTACTTCGTTAAACATTGGTGTATATCTTATGAATTTTTTTGTTGGTACCATTTATCGATTTTCATTTCAATATTTGGGTATTTTGTCAGTTTATCAATGGAAAATGTAATTGAGTGCTGAGATTTTTCACGTACGAATTTTTTTTGTTAAAATTTTGCAGCCGTCTTTTTTTCTGTGCAAACTCTCTATACTGAGAGAAAACTCCTCGGATTCAAAATGATTCTGATACAAAACATAGCCGATGACGATATTTTGCGATTTTCAGATGGTGAGTTTTAACTTTTGTTGGGAAGAAATATCTGAATCGTAATCAATTTATTTTTTCTTTGAATGTGATTTTGTTTATGTGTCGAAATAGTTTTTTTTTTAAATAAAAGTTGTTTCACATGCGAAACTGCGACCGAACTGTCAGCTACCTTCACCCCTCGTTGTTTGCATGTCACGCCTTTTATGGATCCACAAAACTTAACTGAATGGGAATTGCTTTAAACACTTACTACTGTGAAATTCCTTTCAAACACGTACCAGACGAATAAACTACGAGGGCGGTCCCAAAACTAGCCGACCTAACGTATAGATGGTGCCAGTAGTTTGAAACAAATATTTTGGTGAAAAGTGACAACCGTATGAAACATGATTTAAGTTTCAAGGGGCCACCTTGTTTAGTATTTCTATTTGAGCCATCAAAAGTAAACGATCTTAGTGCGATTTTAAACATGAGAAAAATTTATCACCGTTATGTAATTCAATATTTCCATTTCAAAGGTCAGTCCAAGAAATATTGAAGCCGACCTAGTTTCTACTCTTGGAGGAGTCTACTCCTTCGTTTACGACTGTCAAATATTGAGTAGCAGAGTTTAAACGAGGCCGTACCAGCTGCCAAAACGAACACCGTAATCGGCGACCAATTGAGGTGTCCACACCAGATACGGTTAAGAAAATCTACAAAATGGTATTGGATGATTGTCGGCTGCGTAGACGCGTGAGCTTGCTGAAATCATAGCCATCATCGGTTCATGAAAACAATGCTGGCAATGTTTCCTGCAATATGTTTCTGAGGCCGTGTTTTTCAGCGTGCACTATCTATCAGATATGTCTTGAGCGTCGGTGGTGGTGCAGTGGTATCGAGTAATTCGCCACGGAAAAGATTCTCAAAATAGCGTTTCGAACCAGTGTAAACTGTAAACATTAGGTGTAAATTGTTGAGGATTAAACTGGAAAGGGTTCAGCTCATATTCCTTCATGAGTTGTAATGAGAAGCCATTTTTTGTTTTACGTATTCTGAGCCCCTCGTCCCGCTCTTCAGAATCCTCATATTGGGGCGTTATTGCAGGATATGCTTACCATTCGCTAGAAGCTTATCAACATATTCCAATTCTTGTAGAACCTGTGAAGTAGGGCCTGGACTGCTCAGCTCGTCCACTCAGTAGTTCCCAGGAAAATCACTGTGTCCTGGCATCCATATGAGCAAATATCGTACTACTGGTCCATCTTTATGTTGAGTTCAGAAATGCTGATTCCAGCGACTTGCTGACCGCCCGAGTATAAGAGAAGACCTTGACCCCAATGACTGTTGAAATATTAACCCTTTGCCGGTGGATTGTTTATGTAATATCCCAAATTTTCTCCTGACACACGCTACAATGATCAGGTAGTCTATGAGAATGAAACTACCGTAGTTCCCTGTAGTAGACTCCGTACGCTACGTGATGCATAGTGTAAAACCCCATCCGTATAGAAATTCACATATAGTTACCTGTATACCAGGCACTACATTATTCCCGGAATCAATTACGGTATGAAAGTGTGGTATTTTCGAACGAATTGTGGTTCCGCTTTCGGGTTGTCGTTGAATGCAGGAATATTGGGAGCAACTTCCCGCACTGTTTCGTGACCGACCCGCCTGACTGGCAGAGAACGCCAATGAGTGCCGGACAATTATTACTCAATCGCACGGTCACTTCTCTAATAGCCTAAAATTCCGTCTTAAACACGCTACAAGGATCAGATAATCTACGAGATTGAGACAACCCTATATCCGTGTAAAAATTTACATAGCCATGTATACCAGGAACTCCGTTGTTCCAGGAATCGCCTCCGATATAGTGGTTCCGCTTTCGAATAGTCGACAAATGCAGGAACGTTGGAAGCACCTTCCTGCACTGTTGCATGGCCGATTCCAACCGTGCCCCATTGTGGAAGTTGCCTTGACTGATTGCAGACGTTGAAGCAGCCTGCCGCCTATAATAATGCCCACCAGAAACAAATATAGCATTACATTCCATACATCAGTGGGAGTGGTCCCCGGAGCACTCGTGATGTACATCGTCGCCTTTTTCTGAACCCTACACTCACAGAAGAATTTAGTTGAGGCTTCCGAATTAGCGGTTATACGGAATTTGGAGGTTGTCACAACCACACTAGAGGCCATCACAGCCAAATCAGAGTTTATCTTAACGGAATAAGAGGCTGTCACAACCGAATTAGTGGTTGTCACAGCTGACTTAGAGGTGGTCACAACCGAATTAGAGGTCACACAACCATATTAGAGGTTTTCTCAGCCGAATTATAGGTTGTCGCAGCCGAATTAGATGTTGTCACAACCGAATTGGAGGTTGTCACTGTCAAATTAGAGGTTGTCTAAACCGAATTTGTCGTAACAGAATATGGAGGTTGCCATAACCACACTGAAGGTCATCAGAGCCGAATCAGAGTTTATCTTAACCGAATAAGAGGTTGTCACAACCGAATTAGGGGTTGTCATAGCTGACTTAGAGATGGTCACAACCGAATTAGCGGCCACATAGCCATATCAGAGGTTGTCTCAGCCGAATTAGAGGTTGTCACAGCGGAATTAGACGTTGTCACAACCGAACTGGAGGTTGTCGCAATCGAATTGGAGATTTCACTTTCAAAATTAGAGGTTGTATCAGCTGACTTAGAGGTTGTCACAGCCGACTTAGAGGTTGTTGCAAGCGAATTGAAGGTTGTCATAGCCGAAATAGAGGTTGTCACAACCAAGTTAGAGGATGTTTCAGACGAATTAGAGGTTTTCGTAACCAAATTAGAGGTTGTTTCAGCCGAATTAGAGGTTGTCACAGCCGACTTAGAGGTTGTCACCACCGAATTAGAGGTTGTTACAGTTGAATTAGAGATTGTTAAAACCGAATATTTTAACTTACCTTTACTAATAATAATGGCACATTCTTTAACCTTCTTTTAATATAATATTTATTTTAGAATTCTAAACATCGTGTTTGAATTATATGTAATTTCGTTGTGGTAACAGAATTGAAAATGGGTTCGTTTGTAGCAGCATAATTCATGAGAGATTGGCTTACAGCATCCAAACTAATCACAAATTCGGTCGTTGCAACCGACTTTAGGCCAAATTCAGTTATTACCATTGGATCGATAGCACACTCGATAGTTGCAACCGAATTGTTATCAAATTCGGTTGTTGTACTTGAATTGAGGCGATATTCGGTTTCTACAAGCGAATGTGGTACCAATTTCGGTTATTGCATCCGAATTAATTCTAAATACGCTTGTTGATCCGAAATTATGGAATTTTTAGTTGACAAAACGAAAATATTATTGAAGATTCGGTTGTCACAACCGAACCAATTATGAAAGCAGGTTGCTTCAACCAAATTATGAAACGAGGTTGCTGCAATCGAAGTTGTGAGGACTAAATTCAGTTGTGACAACTTCAATTCGGTTGTGGTAACCGCAATTCGGTGGTAGCAGCCGAATTTACGATTGCTGGAACCCCTTTTCAAACAATCAGTCATTTGAATGTAGTCAGTAGTGCACAATAGGTGGCCCCTCAAGCAACTGCCACCACACTATAGCCCCATAGAGATTTATTGGTCTCACCACTGCTGTATAGATCAAGTGAATATTACTTTTTCACTCATTCCGCTATGTTGGGTATGAAACTAAGCTTGCTGCATCAAACAACACCCAATTATTTGCAACACTCTGTGTTCGTTTCTGTGTTTACCTTGCTGAAACGAAAAGTTCTGTACACCCGACAATATTATCGTTGCTGCAACGAAATATGTGATACATGAGTTATTCACTGTGTTTATTTTTTTTTTGCAGTTTTGTCAAACATTCCAAGTGCGTGGCTGCAACGACGCAATCGTTTCTGCGAAGAAAAGTAGGGAAATTATGTTAATACTCATACATTGCTCATGCATTGTAAACCAATTTCTATAACGTATCAATAAAAAATATTTATCGCAACAATGAAACAGCCATCGCCTGAATAAAACATGTTCGTTACAGTGACGAAAATTGTTAATATAATGAAATTATCTTCGGTGCGTCGATGAACATCACTTTTGTTTAACTTATTCGTTGAAGCGACGAAACCAATTTAATGCGTGTGACGTAACATTTCCTCTAACTGTCGAAGCAAAGAGACTGCCCGAAGGAGTATTTTTATATTCCTCGTACCATTAAGGGGCTGCAAGTTTAGTGACTGGATAGTTTTTGAACTTAAGGGTTGCACTTAAGGGTTACCATGTAATTACTGCTAACTTTATTTGATTAATAAGACTGTGTGCTCATTGCCCTCTTTTCTACCCTTCGCACAAACCAATAAATGCAATCTTAAGTTAAAAAAAAAAATACTGACGATAAGAGGAACGAAATAAAATAAATCGATTTCTTCTTCGCGTATCTCCCTCTTGTGAGGCCGGTACTCGTATATCATATACTGATTGTGAGCTATTTTTATGACCCATATGAGGTGATATTTTTACAGTTAATATTTTTTTATTCCAAAGGAGTAGACCAAAAGTCGCCATTAGATGTGAGTGCAAGAACCTGTTGTGAATTTGTGGGCATATGCCGGAAATTCGATTAATTACCACCATTGATTGTTGGGTACATTAATGGATCATGCACTATATTCGTTGGAAGGCAATCAAAGGTAAATTGTTCTTTTATTCATTATTAACTTCGAAAATTCTTATGACTTCACTTGGTAGTATTTCGATAATATGCGCATTTTTTTTTTAAATTCCACAAGATTTCTACAAAACATTGATTCCATGAATAATTGATTGGAAAACACTGAAGTTTTTGAAGTGGTTTTTATTTTTAAAAAATTATTACTAGGAAGATTTATAATTTCCATGGAAATTTCTATGTGGTGTCTGGGCTTCTAATCTAAATATGGGGCAATAGTTAAAATAGTGGTCGATCAATAGGCAAGTAAAATATTCTTGGACCAGCTATTACAAAAGCTTATTTTCCATATATTAATAATTGTTTTATATTTCTGACACAACAGTCAATTCTTATCTGTGCAATGATGAATTTCCAAAAATCATATCCCTCTTAATTCTTAGAAATTCCATTCTCATCTAAAGCAGCAAATTTTATTTTTCCGTGGAATTCAAAAAGATTGTAAAGCACTCTTATCATTTTCTTGAATGAATTCGTTGCAACTCAATTTACAGCTGAAAGCTTCATCACCATGCGTAACGCGTGAATTTTTTTTGAGACATTCCTCAATGTACTGGGGATTATGGTGAAGTATTTCGCACCCTAAATACAAAAGTGTCACAACTGAAAATTGAAAAATTTTCAGTAGAGGCAAAAAACTGAGGTGGAAACTTAAAAAATATATGAAATGTTCCAAACATAGACATATTAATACTGGATTTGTTTGGCGAAAGGGAAGAGAAACTGACCCCAGATTTTCACAGCAGATAGAAATAGTCCTCGGTGATTGTTTTTAAGGAAAACATTAAAATCTCGAAATTTTGAGTTGTGACGCTTTTGTATTTAGGGTGCGATTTGTTATATCGTTACCTTGTTCGATTTGGAACGCAATCAATATAGACTAAGCAGTTGGATGCAACTATGTGCCGAATTTACCTTTTCACAAAGATGATAGAAACCCCTAGATGGTGAATTATAAGTGATGAATTTGAAAGTCAAGGGAAATAAGTGTTGCAGAAGTGGGGAAATATGGAAAAATTTCTCTGAAAACAAAAACTATTGAAAAATCTATTTAAACGTGCTTTTTGTATTGTCAAAAAATAACACAAGCAATATGCCTTTCTATTATCTATATTTTATTTTCAAATTTAAACAGCAGAATCTCAATAAAAAACATTTTTGTGTGCTTTTTCGTAGTATAAATGGAAGTACGAAAACAGTCCTTGCCGTCTGGTGAAAATGGTGAATAAACGAATGAGCCATCTTCGGTATTTCTAACATCCTTGTTTTGCAGAAGGGAAACACCCTTACCCAGAGTTTCAACATTTCGTTTTCCTAAGTATACATTTAAATCGTCTTGCTATTCCTTAACTGGCGTTTCGTTTAAACGAAATTGGTTTACATTTTTGTGGCACATTTATCTTCTTTCTACTTGGCGTTGCAACTGATGGCAACATGACCATAAGTGCTTTATTTCCATGTCAAATTGTGCATCGTTTACTTCGCTGTAAAATTACGATCTTATTCATAAAAAGTTGTGAGAGGTTTGAGAGACAGTTTATCATACAAAAAACGTCTCTCAAACCTCTCACAACTTGTTATGAATAAGACGGTTTGTTTTTGAGAAGCACTTAACATAGTATTACTTGTGTGCTACACTACGAACACCGAGTGGTGGTGAATTCTATTCAAGTTGAAAATAACGTGACATTCTAAAAAGTTGGCCCAAAAACTATCACCAGATTTTGTTTTGCTATATCTGGTACTAGGGAAATGATGTAGAATGAGAGACCAAAGAAGACATTCAGATTACAGACCATGCAGCAAACTAAGTTTAAAAGTGTTTGATTGATACTAATGACAGCTAAATTATGCGGATTGCATCGAACGAAAATACGCATTCCCTTTAATTTCTGTCCGTATTATGCCAACCAAAGAATAAATTACCAAACCAACTCGAACTCGATGAAATGGCCTACTACCTCGTCGTTATGAAGAGGCATCGAAGAGAGTAATGGAGGCTCTTTAGTATTGCTCTGTGTTCTATCCCTTAGATCTTCAATACGAGGGCGGATCAATAAGTTCGTGACTTTTCGAACTTCCCTCGTAGTTATATGAAATGCAACAGTGCTCCCATCAAGTACCACCTGTTAATACACTAATGTCAAATTTTGAGCAAGTTCCGTCATTTACTTTACGTTTAAAAGCTGTTCAAAACATAAAACCTCGTGCATTTTTTTAAAAATGGAAAAAAGTGAATTTCAACTGGTCATTAAACATTATTTTTTTGCGAAAAAAAATCCGTCAATCAAACCAAGGAAAAGCTTGATAAATACTATGGGGACCCTGCACCCTCGCTTTCAATGGTAAAAAAGTGATTTACTGACTTTCGTTGTGGTCGCATAAGTACAAATGACGCGGAGCGTTCTGTACGGCCAATTGAGGTCAATACACCCGAAAATGTCGAAAAAATCCACGATATGGTGTTGGCCGATCGAAGAGTAAAAGTGCGTGACATTGTTGATGCCATAAGCATTTCATATGGCAATGTGGTTTCGATTATAAAAAATCAGTTGGGTTTAAGAAAGCTGTCTGCAAGATGGGTGCCGCGTTTGCTCTCAATTGATCATAAACGTACGGGTGCACACGGCTGTAGTCCCAATAGCAAAATTCCATGAATTGGGCTACGAACTGGTACCTCAGCCGCCATATTCTGCAGATTTAGCCCCCAGTGACTATTTTATATTTCCAAACCTAAAGAAATGGCTCGGTGGAAAGAGATTTAACTCCAACGATGAAATTATTGATCAAACAAATGCATATTTGATGGACGTCGAAAAATCCTAGTTTTTGGAAGGGATACAAAAATTGGAGAGACGTTGGACTAAGTGTATTGAGCTAAAAGTAGATTATGTTAAAAAATACATTATTTTTTTTCCAAAAAAACTGTATTTCATTCAAAAAGTGACTGACGTATTTATCCGCTTCGTATGTTATCGCTCAAGTGAGCGCCATCATTATTGATAACCCTTTGGGTTATTTTTACCACCATTTTAATGGTTCTAGCGAGAACTTCGGGCGATAATTGTCCCACTCTTGTCGGATATTCGCGTTGGGAGCTTCCAATCTGTGGTTTGTTCACATACACCCGTGACTGCAAAAAAGGCAAAAAAAGAAGACGGTACCACACAAATGGGGCTTACTTGCCGGCCATTGCAAACTGCCTAAACGAGACATTAGGTGACCCGGAAATGAGTCCATAAAATTGCATATTGTCGCGAGAGCTGTGTGTGCAGTTTTACCGACCTGTCGGGACCACATGCCCTCTTGTACCAATTCATTAATATGCGGCTATAACTCATTGATCATGGTTCTATATTGCTCAAGTCACGGTAACTGTGTGTTGCTCACGGCGTCCTGAAAATGTAAGGCCTGACGACACCTATGGCATGAATGACACACCATCCAGTGACTTTGAATCAGGGTTAGTATTTTCCCACCCATATGTAACCCATAAACATCAGCAAGGAGGATGGGTTATGATCGTTTACCAATTACACACTGGGTATGAGCAAAACAATGGGTAGTTACCCACGATAATGAGGAATTACGCACCACGATTACTCACCGAATATGGGTAAGCGGCCTCTACACATTACCCATCGCCATGGGTAACTATCCATTACTTTCCCCATATCTTATGGGTACTGTTTAATAGTGATGGATAATACCCCATTGTCGTGGGTAACTATCCTTTATTTTTCCCACTCTGTGGATAGTGGGTAAACCATTGTTACGCATCTCCCATGGTGATGTGTATGGGTTATACATGGTTGGGTAAACACGAACACTGACTTAAAGTCACAGGATGGTGTGCCATTTATGCCGCAGGATGGTTAATGGGTTTTACCGGGGCAACTCAATGTAACTCGTTACCCACGAAATACGAACCCTACTTTGTCTGGATGTAATGGCTCATTGCGAATGATACGTGGCATCTAAGAGCTCCATAAACGCAAATTTTGTTGGTTTATAATCCGTTGAGATGAAAATGTACCTCGTCACTCATGAAATATTTTTAACGAAATTCGTCCACTGCGTCGGTGCACAGAGCAATAGACAATATTCAACAGCTCCCTCTTTACGTTCTCTCGATGACGAGGAAGTAGTAGGCCCAGGGGGTTTCTATGGCACAGCTTATCGAAAAGGTGCTAGGGAAATGATGTAGAATTAGAGACCAGAGAAGACAGGAACGAAGTTTAAATAGTGTTTATTGATACTAATGACAGCTAAATTATGATTTATGTTGTTTGCATAGAACGAAAATACGCATTCCCTCTTATTTCTGTCCGTTTTATGTCCTGTGCGCACAGGGTAATTTTTTCCTCTCTCGAACTTTTTTCAGTTGCTCTCTACTTCAAAATCTACTGTAGGTCGCTACATATTTACGTAAAAAACGGAATTTTCACTAACCATTTGATGTTGTTTGCAACCGTTAACGATTGACTGACTCAGTGTTTCAATCTTCAATCTCTCCTTGTTAGAATAATAATATTTTTTTTTTTAAATCTGGCAACACTAAGTACCACGTGCCATAGCGTGTTGTAACTATAATTCGCTAACTAGGTACGTGTGCTATCTTCAATCATATATAATATTTGTTATTGACATTAGTATTTACTATCGATAACACTAGATATTTGCTCAAATGCTTAATGTCAGTTCCTTCACTATCGTCATTACATCATTATTAACCCACAAATATTTTCTTTGGAAAATAATATTTACTCATGGTTTTTTTTTATTTAATTTTAGTGTGAATTGTGGTGAATTAAATTGCCAAATAGAGCTATTACGCCGGATCGCACACACGCTTATCAGGCGGCATCTAGTGGCACATAGAGACCCAACAAAAGCACAAAACTGCAACTATTAAACGATCCATACCACCCCATTATAATGGACGGCTATGCCCATGACTGGCCAACGCCAACGCCAACGCGTACAGACGCTAGTACTCTGCGTATGGATCTGGTGGCGGAGTTGCATGAGAGTGGCTTTGAGCCACAGACAAGAGCAAGATCGAATACATGGCCATGTCCGAGGCCAGAGAATTTTGTTGAACCCCCCGATGATTTGAATAGTACAAAGGCCAGTAATCAGCAATTAGATGCAGGAGGTAAGTTGGCCGCAGGGTGGCAAGGCAGCAGTTTGCAAATTCTAGAATTTGACCCGATTTCGACGGTATCCCCTGCTCCCTCTCTCTCTTTAGATTCACAACAAACCACTGTTCCTAGCGTGAATGCCGCCAAAAAGAATTCATCGCGCCGTAATGCATGGGGTAATCTCTCGTATGCTGATCTGATAACACACGCCATTGGCTCCGCCACCGATAAACGTCTGACTCTAAGTCAAATCTATGAATGGATGGTGCATAATGTTCCGTATTTTAAGGATAAAGGCGATTCAAACAGCAGTGCGGGCTGGAAGGTAAGTGAAATTGCTTTAGTTACGTTTCTGTCACAAATCTAAGGAGATTACAAATAATTCAGTGTTAAATTTGAAAGAGTTTAAACTTGGTTTAGATAGAAAATTATAAAAACCTAAACTGAGCTTTTGGTTTTATACTAGTTGTATATATAGTTATATGGTTATTTGCTCCATGCCTGGTAAGAGCCAGGCAACAGTTCTAAACTTCACATTTCATACAAAACAAACAGCTGTAACAGTTAATAAACTCTAACTTTAGATTAACCTCAGATTGTGCAACTCTGAGTTAATCTACTAGAGAACTTAAGAAATTCGGTGTTACTTTGTAACGTCTGCATTCAACTGATTCAAATCTGTTGTCCACTAACCCCCGTCTATGATACGAGTATGATCTAAATTTGATTCCCGCATGTTATTCGTTAATTAAACCTTTTAATTGAATTGTGTTTGATCACAGTTGAATGAACTTGAAATGCCCAAAAAGTAGAAATGTAAATTTCACGTCCCAACCGAACAAGGTATATGCATTCAAGCTGGTAAAAGAGTAGATGCTACACTCAAAAAAAAAAAAAGATGTAACATATTTTTTATCGTTAGAATGCACTAGATGATACTAACACGCGGCTGTCTGATGACCATGAACTTGTTTTGGGTGGGGGGTCTCTGTTTGTTTTTTGCGCTTCAAATCCGGCTAAACACAAAGTGTGTGGAATTGTTGAAAGGGAAATGTAAACAAAAAACTCTAAACACACAGTAACGAATGGGATGCACGAAAGAGAAAAATGTCGACGATAAACCAGAAATGTAAACAAACAAACATTGACAGATAAACAACAATTATAGCAATAATATCAAAAACAAAAAAAAAAACAAAAATACAAACAACACCAACAAAATAAAAGCAAAGAATTTGTTTGGATTTTTAATGGTGGGAATGAGAGTGCTAAATGTTTTGTTTAGAAATATAGAGAGCAAAAAGCGCGCGCTCTCTTGATAACATCAGCTGGAATAAGTGTGACAAAGCTTTGGGAAAAATCAATTGTAAAGGGTTATCCATTTTGCGGTTTCAAAAGTACACGTAAATAAATGACATATAAAATATTTTTTTCCATGATATTTCTCTTTTATTATAAAGTTTGAACGTTGACATTATGTGTGAAACACTACATCATTTAAATGACCACCACGCGAAGTGTTGTAAGCATTGATTCTTTTGAGGTAATTTTCAACCACTTTTTGACACATATTGGGCGGTATCTCAGCCATAACTTGACGAATGTTGGTTCTTAAGTGCTCAAGAGTTAAAGGTTTATCTGCATAAACACGGTCTTTCGCGTAGCCCCACAAAAAAAAGTCTAATGGTGTCAAATCGCATGATCTTGGTGGCCAGTTGATATCGCCACGACGAGAAATTACGCGGCCAGGAAATGTCTCTTGCATAAAGCCATATTCGCTCGAGTTGTGTGGCATGTGGCACCGTCTTGTTGAAACCACATATTCTCCAAGTCGTATTCTTCAATAGCAGGCAAAAAAAAGTCGGTTATCATACGACCATAACGCTCCGAATTGACGGTGACAGTCGTTTCATCGTCGTTTTGGAAGAAGTAAGGTCCAATCACACCTTCGGACCAAAGAGCGCACCAAACAGTGACTTTTTCTCGATGTAATGGCCTCTCTTCAATTACCTGAGGATTCTCAGAACCCCAAATACGACAATTTTGTTTATTAACATACCCACCGAGTGAGAAATGTGCTTCATCGCTGAAGAAAATTTTGTTCGAAAAATTGCCGTCCACCGCCTGTTGTTCAAACACCCATTCCACGTATCTGAGCTGGACTTTATATGGATGTAGGAGTAGATCCAAATGCAAAATACGCCATAATGTGCCGTAAGACAGTCCTAATTCCTGAGAACGACGAGGAATCGACACATTCGGGTCTTCGGCAACACTTTCACTTACAGCAGCGATATTTCCAGCGGAACGAGCGACACGATGATGCACAGGCCTTACAATATCTGCAACTGCTCCAGTCTCTTCAAATTTCTTCACAAGTTTGCCAATTGCTTGCGTAGTTGGACGATTATGTAAACCATAATCTCCTCTTAAAGCACGATATGTGGCTGTGCCAGAATCACCATTTTTGTAGTAGGTTTTAATAATTTTTATGCGTTGTGTGATAGTTAAGCCATCCATTTTCGTCAATGTCAGACTTTCAACTGAAAATAAAAAAAAATTGGTTCAACAACTTAGTTTGACAGATGTCGAATTCCAGACCTATACTTTTGAAACCACGAAATGGATAACCCTTTACTTATGGAAACTAACATAATGGTATTTGGGGTTTTTCTAGATTCACTCGCTAAATTTTATTTTTTTATAGTATATTTCCCCACATAATTGACCATAACTCGAAAATGACTTCTCCGATTTTGTTGAACCAAATTTGAGAAGATGTAAGTTTATATTATCTTCAATTTATTCCTACACCATAGTTTGATTTGGTTAATAATTTCGGAGTTATCAAAAAAAAATTGTGACAAGCAAATATTTATTTTTTCGCTAATATATAATTTTTACTTTCTTTAAAAAATCATGAACCGTCGAAAAGTGGGAACAGTGTATGAATTTTATTACTTTATAGTAAAGTTACATATCTTATGAAGAAAACAAGTAGGTATATGACTTTTGCAATCCAGGTCGTTTTTTCTTTCGTAAACACGCTTGTTGAATGACAAAAAGGGGATGAATGAACACATAAATACTGCGTATTTTTCAACTGAATTGCCTGGAAAAAATTTGTTGCAAATTTTTCTGAAAGCAAGGGGTTTCTAAATGTACTAGCTTCAGCGTCTTAATAGAATACAATAATTTTGTTTTCACCCTTTGTGTGAGAATTTCACGAGAATTCAATCATAAATATAAATAGCCTACCGTTTATTACATATATGTTACTGTCAGAATCATAAGCATCACTTTTCAAATGATTTTCCGTCGAATATGAACTAGGGTTTTGGCAAATCCGTGTTATAAAATGCTCTTGCGTTACTATGTAATCTGGTAATTGATCAAAAACTATTTGAAACTATTGACCAAGCTCAAAAGTGGTAGTATAGGCGTTAATTGAAGATAATGTAAACTTAAATTTGTTCAGATCAGTTTCAATTAAATTTGCACCAGTCACTTTCGAGTTATGATAAACTAGGTGGAGAAATATCTCAACAAATTGAGAATTTCTCGTCAATTTTGCGATTTTGAAGCACGAAATGCTGTCGTTTCAAACTAGTGTTTTATATTCCCCCTGGTCACAACCTATAATTATGCTGAGGGTTAGAAAACAAAATTACCTATAATTATGCTGAGGGTTAGAAAACAAATTAGATAGATGTAGCCGTAAGAATAATTGATTTTTTTGAAATGCTCAACATCAATTTTCAGCCAAAATATTCACGATACGATAAAATCTGAATACGAGCTAACCCAGAAGAATCCCAAGTTCCATTTTGTTAGCTTTGATAAGTATTTTCAGAAAATGGAGTCAACTTGAAGTGCACATTTGGCAAAAAAAAACTTACCTTATACTGTTTTTAAAAGTATAAACTGTAAGAAATTTAAATCAAACATTACCACTTTCATACTTTGCAATTGTATATCAATCCGTCTTAAATAGGAAGTGTAAAAAACCACATGTACGCTCTACACTGTTACAAAAAAGTATTTCTACATAAAACCAAAAAAGTCAAGGGGAACATTTTTGGAAAAATATCTACAATGATTTAAATTTTTTTTTGTTTTTAATTGTTTAATTATATTTAATTGTTTTAATTACAAGCTATTGTAAAACAAAATTTAGAATACTATAAATTTTGTCATACATTTGGAGTTACATTATTAGGTTTTAATTTTGTTGTCAAAAGGATTCAAAATAGATATCTGCGATCCAGTGATTTAGAAGAACGGCGTTATAATGTGCTTGAATCGGAAATCACCGTTCATTTATATAGTGAACGTGATAACGATTTTTTAATTTTATAGGATAGAAATACATTTTTATAGTTTTAAAGATTTGTTAATGCTTTGGGAGACATCGGTCTCTAAGTCTGAAAACCCAGGATCAGCCCAAACGGTTTTGACACATGACATTTCTTTCCTTTTGCTCATAACAAAGAATATATTATTGTTTTATGAAGCAAAATAAAAACGTCCGCTGCGTTTTCGATCTAAACTTTCGATATTTGATAAAAAAAATATACATGTTACATGTTTTAAAGCATAAATTATAAAAAAAACTTGAAAAATTTTTTAATGGAAAATTGTGCAATATCTAACAAATTATGCTAAATTTTTGACGAAAAATATCAAATGTTGGAAAAATGTCGAGAAAATTGTGCTAAAAAGCATTTAGCATCAAGTTTCAAAAAAATTGTGATGACACCAAACAAATTATGCTAAAAAACAGTAATTATGCCAAACTCTCTACACTGATGTCAACAAATACAAGGTGGCGCAAAAGTAAACTTCCGATGTTTTTTGGCTGTAATTTAAAAAAAAAATGAAAAACTTTGATTCTTCTTGTGGATTATTTTTATCTGGTCTTTTAATTTTTTTTACATCAAGTCGAGAATATGATGTCATGTAAATGGCCGCCACCACAGTTGATTGTCATTTGAGCCCTTTTTATGGCATTTTGACTCCTCCAGCGAAAACAGCACACCATACAGTGACTTTGAGCGGGTGTAATGGCTATTCGTGGGTTACACGCGGATTTTCAGTGCCCCAGAAGTGTAAATTTTGCTTATTTACGCACCCGCTAAGATGGAAATGGGCCTCATCACTCATGATTATTTTTGATGAAAAATCATCTTCCTCTTGGTGGTGATTAAGGATGGCTTGAGCGTATGTTAGACGCGATTGGCGGTCAGCAGCTAACAGCTGATGCACCGTCTGGACTTTGTACGGAAACATCTTCAAATCTTGTCGACTGATACCCATTTGCGTGGCACGTCGTCTGGTCGATGTCGACGGCGCTTCCATGACATCCTCGGCTACAGGAGCAATATTCTCTACAGAACGGCTACTCTGGGGTCTACCACGCCTGGCAGCATCTCGTGTTGTGCCAGTCTCTTCGCAGTGTTTCACCAGTAGGCGTTGGACGGCCAGGAAATCTGCGACGAAATTCACGTTGTGCCAAAGTCACCGACCGATTATTGGTCAAATAAATAGTCTGCAATATTCCGCGTTCTGGAGCAGTGTAGCCTAACATTGTTTATTAACGTGTATTTCGCATGTGTTTACTACACAAATGTCAAACCAGAACTGACATTAGGGGCCAATCGCAAAACTTATAGCATTTTCTGATAGGAGGATTACTTTTGCGCCACCTTGTATAAGCTCTTAACATTATATACTCTTAAAACAAACTCATACAACTATAAAAAACTCACCTCGTTGCAATTGATCCCTTGAAATTCTCTCTCACTTGATGCAAAAAAAACGTACACTAAAAACAAATACAAAACAAACTACCACTATTTTTCTTCTGCTTTTACATTTAACTGATTTGGCACAAACATTTTGGGATTAACTCTGCTTTTGGTGAAGAAATTTTAAGAACTTTAAACGGCTTTTTCTTAATGAAACTCTTCTCTCTTTTTTGATATTTTCACATACACTTGTAGCGAAATAGCTGCACTTTAGATTTATAAATTTTGTATTGGATTTTACACAGAAATTAACACACTTTTTGCGATATTTATGCATATAAGTTTATAATGTTCGCGATATCAAAATTCTCTCTCACTTGACATAGAAACAACACACACATCCATACAAAACAAACTGCCGCTATTTTTCTTCTTGTTTTCTTTCTTTTACATTTCACACAAGGCATTTTGTAATTAACTCTGCTTTAGTTGAAGAAATTTAGGAACTTTAATCGGCTTTTTCTTAATGAAATAATTAACTTTTCTTTGAATTTTTACATTCACTTATCGTGAAATAGCTGCACTTTAGATTTATACACTTTGGGTTGGATTTTACACAGAATTGACACATTTTTTGCGACATTTATGACTCTTTATTGATTTCGCGATCTTCAGTTATTCCGGTCACATTTGGTACTGAGGATATGGAAGTAAGATAGAGGTTATTAAGTATGTAAGGTTGCTAGATTCTGTTGAATTCTTATTCGATAACCGGATTTGGGGATCCTTGTTGAATTATAATAAAAGTTTCTGAAAAGATGTTTCAAAACATTGTACAAAATGAGTAAACTTAATTCATTAATGATAATAATTATATGAAATGAAAAACTGAAATAATGATATTGATTAATATTTTGAGAGCTAACAGATGTTTTTATTTTACATTGAGCTCAACGGAAATTACGCTCTTTTATGCACCTACAAAACGATTCGCTAAAAAGATGAGAAAATCGACAAACCTCAACATACATATACCATGTTACATACATATACTCAAAAATATAGGATAAGTTCAATATTTTTTAATTGTAATATAATATACTAAAGGGTTTTTCAAGAGAGACGCTACAAAAGAAAATCGATAGGGACAGCAAACGACGCCATATTTTTTCCCGCTCTTTTGACATTTCTCTTCACTAAGGTTTGCCATTTCATCATGGAAAGATATACGAGCCAACAACGAGTCGAAATTATTAAAATTTACTACCGAAATTTGGAGTCAGTGGGCCTCAACTTTAAAAGCGCTACGTCCAATTTATGGTCGTCATAATCGTCCTACCAGATCAACAATTGAGCGTCTAGTGGAAATATTTGAATCCATAGGCACAGTACAAAATGTTCCCGTGCCAGTGAGACAAAGAAGTGCCCGTAGTGTCGAGAATATTGCTGCCGCTGAGACTTCAGTTCAAGAAAGCCCAAATGTGTCTCTCACACGTCGTTCTCAAGCGTTGGGCATCTCTGTGACGTCGTTGTGGCGAATTTTGCGAAAAGATCTTGGCTTACATCCTTACAAGATCAAATTGACGCGAGAACTGAAGCCGCTTGACCACCATAAGCGTCGTATGTTCGTGAATTGGGCTGAGCCACAACTTGAAAATGATTCGGATTTTCATCGGAAAATCGTCTTCAGCAATGAGGCTCATTTCTGGCTGAATGGCTTCGTCAATAAGCAAAATATGCATTATTGGTCAGACAGCAATCCACACGTAATCCATGAGTCATCATTGCATCCCGAAAAAATTACGGTTTGGTGCGGTTTATGGGCCGGCAGCGTCATTGGGCCGTACTTCTTCCGTGATGATCAAGACCGGCATATTACTGTGAATGCGAATCGCTACCGTTCAATGATAACCGAATATTTTTGGCCCCAATTGGATAATATGGACTTGGAGGACATGTGTTTCCAACAGGACGGCGCCACAAGCCACACAGCGAATGCCACAATCAATTTATTGGAAACCAAGTTTGGTGAACGTGTTATCTCACGAAATGGTCCAGTCGATTGGCCGCCTCGGTCGTGCGATTTGACGCCGTTAGATTATTTCCGTCGGTGGTGCAATGGTTAGTGTGCGCGGCTCTTGTACATGAGATCCTGGGTTCGAACCCTGCTCTGACCACCTTTAAAAAATTTTCTTTCGGCGGCGGTCACCTCGCATAGTGACGGCGACACTATCGAGTATATAGCCATGAAAAAACTTCTCAAAAATACCGTTCGGAATCGGTGTAAAACTGTAGGTCTCAATCAGTGAGTGAAAACTGGAAAGCGCACAGCTCAGTGATTGTGAGAAGCTCTCCCCGGTCCCTACATGGGATGTAATGGGAAACCATTTATTTTTTATTTTTAGATTATTTCCTGTGGGGCTACGTCAAATCTATGGTCTATGCCAACAAGCCAGCGACGATTGATGAACTTCGTACGAATATCGAACGATTTATACTTGAAGACCGTCGAAAATTGGGTTCAGCGTCTGGACTTCTGCAAGCGTGCCCGTGGTGGCCATGCAAAAGAAATCTAGTTCCATACATAATGCATTGAACGTACTTTCACATTAATAAAGAATTTCATTGGTATCTAAAACCGGTTTGTTTTATTTAAAAAAACTTTTGTAGCGGTCTTATTCTGGAATGTCTATTCTGTCAAAGTTTTAAATGTTAAAACCGACAAAGCACCTCTGTAAATATTTAGCGAAAGTCTACATACGACAAAGTGAACAATGGTTACGATATGTAGCGTGGTCGTTCACTTGCAGATTTTCTTCAGTAGTACTTCAGTTATGTTCAGAAAAGTAAGGTCAAAGTTCAATTGTGTGATTTTTGTAAAAATTATGGAAAATAGTTATTTGCCGTTAAATGTCCACAAGAAGAGAAATTTCTGCTCAACTACGTGAAGTGGTTATAAAACTTAAACATGAGGCACAACTGTAGCTATAGACTAGGAGAAAAATGTGTAAAATACATTAACCCCAAAAACTGCATCTAGTGTCGAAAAATTTTAATTGTTTGTACCTTTTTTCACCATTCAAGATTTAGTTCAATTTCCTAATTTTAAGTAACGGGTTTTTCAATACAAAAGTTTTTTTAAATAAAACAAAATCGGTTTTAGATACCAATGAAATTCTTTATTCCTGTGAAAGTACGTTCGATGCCATTATGTATGGAACTCGATTTCTTTTGCACGGCCACCACGGGAACGCTTGCAGAAGTCCAGACGCTGAACCCAATTTTCGACGGTTATAAAGCATAAATCGGCCGATATTGCTGCAATTTCACGTTCGATATTCGTACGAAGTTCATCAATCGTCGCTGGCTTGTTGGCATAGACCATAGACTTGACGTAGCCCCACAGGAAATAATCTAACGGCGTCAAATCGCACGACCGAGGCGGCCAATCGACTGGGCCATTTTGTGAGATAACACGTTCACCAAACTTGGTTTCCAATAAATTGATTGTGGCATTCGCTGCGTGCCTTGTGGCGCCGTCCTGTTGGAACCACATGTCCTTCAAGTCCATCTTATCCAATTGGGGCCCAAAATATTCGGTTATCATTGAACGGTAGCGATTCGCATTCACACTAATGTGCCGGTCTTGATCATCACGGAAGAAGTACGGCCCAATGACGCCGCCGGCCCATAAACCGCACCAAACCGTAATTTTTTCGGGATGCAATGATGACTCATGGATTACGTGTGGATTGCTGTCTGACCAATAACGCATATTTTGCTTATTGACGAAGCCATTCAGCCAGAAATGAGCGTCATCGCTGATTGTTGAAGCCTCTTAAAGTTGAGGCCACTGACTCCAAATTTCGGTAGTAAATTTTAATAATTTCGACTCGTTGTTGGCTCGTATATCTTTCCATGATGAAATGGCAAACCTTACTGAACAGAAATGTCTAAAGAGCGTAAAAAAATATGGCGTCGTTTGCTGTCCCTATCGATTTACTTTTGTAGCGTCTCTGTTGAAAAACCCTTTACAAATAGACTAGAATTGTGAAAAGTTTTTCGGTTAAATTTAATGCAGTTTTGAAGTCAAATTAGGGAAAGCTTCTTTTCACCAAATATCCATTGATTTATTTGAATTTTTTCAGTTTTTCTCAAGATTTCGACAAAGTTCATGAAAACACGATGCATCGGATATCATAATATTGCCGTTCGTACGATTTTTAGACAACGGGAATTTTGAATATTAGTCACAATTGAACACAAGTAAAACCAAGAAAATTTACATATCTCCTTAAACTAACACAAATAGGTATTTGATAAATCACATTCCGAATTAACAGGTTTAACATTCAACTACAAATCGATGTTAAATATTAAACCGACATATTCGAACATCATCATCTCATCTCAGTTGTTGTTTAACACTTGGAAATTCCTGCTGCAACAAGATGTGGATGTAGAAAATTTCTTACTGTTCATATTAGTTATTTGGGTTTTGACCATGTCTATATGTTGTAGTACGACTACGTTTACATTTACGATTACGAGTGTGAGTACAAGTAAGACAACCACTCTCCAAGATCATCAACAAGTTGTTGTCAATGTTTATTTGTATGGACCTACACAGAGGATGGATTTGTTGCGTTGCCAATACAAAAAATGTGAGGGGGGGGATCGGCGCGGTTGCTATTTATACAATAACAAAATGTTTTCGACACAGATATTTCGATGGACGGACAGGCGGGCCGTTGGACGGACATCACATACATACATGTTCTATATACGAGTCATTTGTATTTATTTACTACTGTTGTTGTTTTTGATGCACTTGTTGCTGTTATTATTGACGTTTGTCTCTTGAGGCTGTTGTTTTTGTTATTGTTATGAACGGCGTTGTTATTGAGTTCAACATGACGAACAACATCGACCGAAAGAGGGGCCTGTTACTTACACACGTGGGCAACTAAAGAGCACACATTTCAAAGAGAACGTTTTCCTCATTAGTCCGGAACTGGGCAGCATCTTCTCTAATTTGTTACGAAATACGAGAAACTTGAAAAATTTGTTTGACTGATGCGAATGATGCGTATCGAAAATCTGACTACGGGAATGTCACATTTTTGGCGAGTGTATTTTTGGAGACATCACATGAAGTGTGTTTTTGTCGAAAAAAAAATAATGATTTTGTAGTCAATAAATAATAAATATAAAATAGTATAATAAGATGCAAAAACTACGTGAAGTTCCAAGAATATTTTTGAAATTTTGGAGTTGTATTTTTCCACGGATGCTTTTTGAAATTCAAATCGTTGAGGAATACTTACAATAAACGAGAACACAAATTTCAGTTGAGTGAACCGACTTAAACATACCCTCGCCCTCAGCCATTCATTGTGGCCGAGGTCCATTAAAAAATGTTTATAGTCGTCCTTCAGTTACACGAAAGGGCGTTCCAAATGCGCGCATATTCAATACCACGGTGATATTGAGCAAAATATTATTGAAATCCCAACTTAATTCGCCTCCTAAGTGGGTTTGAGATTTAATTAACTACCAGCCAATTTTCCGCCCAACATTTGTATGGGAGATACAAAAATGGGCGTGGCACTGTAGACAATTTTTATATGACATAGTAGCTTTTGAAAAAACATTGCCCAGTAAAAAATTTCATTAAGGTTGGTTGTGGTTTACGAGAGATATTGTGATATTGTGTAAATCAACAGGACAGCCGCCCAACTTTTCTATTGGAGGTACTAGAATGGGAGTAGCCAAACCACTTATTTGCCATAGAAGATTGTTAGTCGACTAAGTATTGCCATATTCCAAATTTCATAAAGATTGGTTCGGTTTTGCGCAAGTTATCTTGCTGAACAACCACCCCGCCATTCAACTCTTATATTGGAGGTATCAAAATGGGCGTGGAAAAACACCCTTGTTTCAGTGGGTGGCGTTTGACGAAATAAAGCCTAATACCTAATTTTATTATAATTTTAAGAGTTTTACGCGATTTATCGGGATGACATTCCTGGACGGACGTCCACACAGCTTTTCTATGGGTGGTACCAGAATGGGCGTGACAATCTCGTCAATTTTCTGCAATTACCTAGTCATTTACAGATTATTAACCAATTTTCGAGTTCACATTAACCAGAATCACGTTTTAGAAGAAACATGATTTTGTACCAAATTTGGTAGGACCAGAAGGGGGGTGATTCGTGAGTGAGTTCCGTGAGTGTGATTCGTGAGAATAATTCATGAGCATGAATACCAAAATTTCAGTCACTCACATACACGCATGTGATTGAAAATTTGAATTTAATATTAGTCACGATCACGCGTGGCACGACAAATTCAAGGCACGCCCACATCTCTAAGGAGAATCCCCACATTCTCCACAAATAAATAAAAAATAAAGGGTGTCTTTTTTTTTGGCTAATTTATGAGAAATTCATACTACAAGCTTACAAGTCATGAACATTTGCAAAATGCACGGAAGATTGAATGTAATTCTTGTTATGGTGCCGATCTCATCTGGAAAACTCCTGCATTCACGAACCAGTATCGATCTATTCTTTGTGCAACCACATGTCGTCCACATCCAAATCATACAATTTATGAACATCAAAACTACAGTATCAATTTGCGACCAACCACCATTAACTGTTACACTGTGCTAGTTCAAAAATGTAACAAGCAGGTTACCCAGTGGGTAAACCTAATTCGAGTACGTTGAATTCAGTGGTGCTAAACGTTTTTCTAGGTTGGCTGTTGTTTTCGAGACATTTGAAATCGAAAATAGTTATTCACGTTTTGGGGACAACAAATTATGAAGTTTTTCGTTAAATTGACGCCACCTTCTGAGGGTTCAATTTGGCGCAGTTAAAAGTTACCCAGGAAATTGGAATTGGAAATTTCAACTGTGTTCTATATTCATTGAAGGCGTCTGACTCACAAAACGTATCTTGATTTAAAGTCAAAAATTTTTTCAAAACGATGTGTTTTAAAGTGTTTAGTACAACCAAACTACATATAGCAGCTATAAACAATAAAACTAAGAAATTTTTTTCGATTTTCAATATCCGAAAAATAAATGAATTTCTGTAATACGAAAGAAAATTAAATTTTTTGTATTCATTACAATTTTTTACAGAACTTACAAATGGGACGGAAATCGATTCTGAACCACTGTTTCGTAGGAAATTTTCTCATTTATCTCTAAACCAAAAATTATGTAGCGGAGAGTTACAACTTGTGTTTGATTTGCGTTGCAAATATTTCATTTATAATTCCTATACGCACTCCATATTATTTTATCGATAAAATTACCGAAATGTCAAAATTCCGGTCCCAAACAATTGTTTTCGTACGAAATAACTTTGGTGTAACGACCCTGTAATTGATTTTGAAATTTTCGTGATTTTATACACGTACTTCTTATGGCAACGAAAATTTCATAAAAACTGAATACCGGACTTAAGTGAGTACAACCATTTACTAAATTTGTTGTTTAAACTTATGTACTTTTTGGTACAGTATATTTACTTTATTGAAAATGATATGTACTTTATGATCAATTTTATGCACTTTTTGTAGAATTTTTAACGAATACATAAGAATAACTTTCTCTGGCGTACAAAATATTCTACGGAGAGTTTTATTGGTGAATGAGGTGAATACACCTGATTTTGTATATATCGTACGTAAATAAGTGTTGGACTCTTTGAATTTGCACTGGATTTAAATTTACATTATTTAATCTATATGTGCTACACGTCTTTGGAACAACCTACCACTTTTTTTTTTTACTTCTAATATTTTTATATATTTTATTATTATTATTATTTATATTACAACTAGTATACTAATTCAAAACTCGAGTTTCTGTACTTTTATATCACTAGCACTGTAATTTATAAGAATCATTCTTGTTGTGCTAGGTTCTCATGAAATTAATAAATGAAATGAAAATTTAATAAATATTTTCCCGATTTCGTATCAAATGTCCTAACAAAAATCCGAAGTGTTCACATTGGGATTTTTCCTGAACCGCGTCGTTTCTCTGCTCTCGCTTTTACTCTCTCCGTCGAATATTTCAATACTCGAGCAGTTTTCTGATTATCTTATTGTATCTAACTATAGACATTCCAACCAGTTTTAAATAAAAGTACATAAAGTAAGTAAAAAGTATGAAATAATCAAGGTATGACGCGGGAAATAAATGAGTTTGAGTGAATAGCGTCGACTTTTTTGGTTCTATTCTACACTGAAAGAAAAACGCTTCATAGCATCAATGAATGGGTTACATTAATGGGTTTACATTGACGCAATGAAAAGTTACTTCGATGCTATGAAATGTTACATTACTTCATTACTTTTTGAATTTGTGGACCGTCATTAATGCTAAGAAACTTTTTACATTGATGGAATGAAGTATGTTTTTCATGTAAACATGGGAAACTATAGAGAAAAATTTCAGACATTTTATCGACATTGTAAAGTAGAATCTATTAAATAGGCCATCCTTTACATTAACACATTTTATTGCATTTTAAAATATTTTTTTCTAAAAAATCAATAATGAAACATCTGGCTTTAATATAATGTACCATTTCATTAATTTTTAACGATTCATTAATTTGGTTAAAGGATAATATGAATGTAGGTACGCTTTGTATAAATGTACGTATTATTTATGTATGTATGTATGTAAAGTAGTTGTGACACAATATATGAGATAAGGAATAAATGAGAAAAAAAAAATAAAAGGCTGAGTTGCAGAATCCCGCGCCATTTAAAAAAAACCGAAAATCAAGCAAAATAAGGGGATTTCAAAAAACAAAATTTATTTGTCGGCCGGGCCTATTGGGACCCACATATTCATACCATCAATGAAGCCGGTTCATACCATCAATGAAACCTGTTCATACTATCAGTGAAACCTATTCATAACAACAATGAAACTTGTTCATACCATCAATGAAACATGTTCATACCGTCAATGAAAGATGTTTATACCACCAATGAAATATGTTCATACAATCAATGAAACATATTCAGAACTTCAATGAAACATGTTCATACCATCAATCAAAACATGTTCATTGCATTAATGAAACATGCTCATAGCATCAATGAAACATGTTCGTAGCATCAATGTAACATGTTCATTACATCAATGCCAATATTTTATTACATCAATGAAACGGTTTATAATATCAATGTAACATATTTCGTTAATACAATGATAATGTTTCATTCCGGTTAGAAAGTTTACATTAATTTCAGGTCTATGAAACATTTTTCGTTTAATGTAACATTGGTCATAGTATTAATGAAGCCCGACATTGGCTCAAAAACAATGACACTTTTCATTGATGCAATGTAAGAATTGATTAATGGTGTGAAGGTTTTTCTTTCAGTGTACTAGGGTTGCCAAATTTCGCCGTTTTTTTTTTCTCTACTTGTACATCCTTTTTGGTGAGATAAAACAGCGTTGCATAAAGCAAATCACACATTTTGTTCCTGATTCTCAGACAAATAAGAAAAACTACCCGATTTGCCGTCGGAGTTTTATATAGAAGAGTTAGGATATTAGAATGGACGGTAAGCAATCAGAAGCAAAGGTAGCAGAAAACTAACTTTAAATAGTGTTTGATTGATCGAACGAAAATACGCACTCTTTTATTTCTTTTTGTTTGACGTCCAACTATAAAGAAATAGATATGAGTATCTATTCCTCTGTTGCGGTTGTACTTTACTCCTTGGTTGGACATAAACCTGACAGAAATAAAAGGGCATGCGTATTTTCGTTCGATACAACCAACATAAAAAACAATTTAGCTGTCATTAGTATAAGTCAAATATTATTTAAACTAAGTTTCCTGCATGGATGGCTTCTGGTTGGGTTTCTATCAATTCCCTACGTCGTAGGAGATCCGCTGTGTCATGGATACCCCTTGGTTAAACATGGTTTACTTTCAGTTTCATATCGCTCATTCTCCCGTCCACTCTGTTGTCTATGAAATGTCCAACTACCATTTTGAGCAGCTGTTTCCTAAATAATTATCAAGAAATCGTATCAAAGCTGAGTTTAATAGTTTGTTGATAGCACATTTGTACAAGTTAAAAAAAACAGCAGACAGTTGTCCGAGGCCTTCGGCCACGGACTGTCTGTGCAGGCTGTGTCAGAGACACGGCCATTAAGTTTAACGTAGAATACGCCATCCGATAAGACAGAAAACATATATAATAATAAATGATAAATAACAAAAGCAAATGAATTTATTTATTTGATAGTTACTTTTGATAATATACATAAGCTTATGGTAGGAAAAATAGGATAAATATGTTATTAACTTAAAAGAGTAAGGATAAATGATAAATAAATGATTATTAATGATTATTTTAATTTACTAAACGTCAACTGTCAGCTGCTGTCAAACAGCATCAAGCAGCATTGTTATTTTGCTTACTTGGCAGCACTTTTATTTAACATAAAAATTTATGAATTAATTTTTTCATATATTTTTTATAATTATATGTCCATATTAAATTCAAATTCACATTTAGCATTTTGTTTCACTTAAATACATAAGTAAATATACGAAATTTCAATATTTCATCAATCAAAACAACAGCCGAAGGTTTGTGTCCACACTGAAACAGCAGCATAGTTTGTGTTCACGCTACAAACTCAAACACTCAACCAAACACCACACATATGTTTGAGTGTATGTGTTTAAACAATTTTCATTTGAGAAATTTAAATATTAGGAAGATATCAACCAATATGAAATGTATACCAAACGAAAGATAACATCTTCATTTACCTACAAAAAAATTTTTAAAAAAAGTTATCTCGCCGTTTCCTCATAATCAATGAAATAAAGTTTACAACAATAACAATCTGACATGACTCCCTATACCGTAAGGTAAGACGTATTCTACGTCAAAAGGCTGCGGCTGATTCAGGAGACCCCGATTTCACAGCTGATCGATTATGAAATTGGATAGTTATGCAGAAAAAATTAGATAAGAGGAGGAGCGATAGACAAACGACATATATATAGAAATTAATGACTTTTAAATTATGTTCGCTTGATGCTAATGATCTTTAAATTATGTTCGATTGTTATTAATGGTTTTTTAAATTATATTTGATGTTAGTACTAACATCTGCAACTCGAACTCTATGAAATCTTCAATTACATCAGTGATATCCGGTGCATGATTTACATCTGTTGCACACTGTTGGCGGGTTACTTCACTGGCTGATCGATGTAATCGTGTTGAAATGCCGCATTGCACAGTGGATAACTTTTTAGAGAAGATGGCCATAAGTCAACCTCAAGTCGGATCTGTTAGTTTATCAGAAATTAAATCCACTAACAATTTTTTTAAACATTTAAAGAGTGTGATTAAGTAAGCACTTTAAAACCTCGGTAGTCATAATTTCAAGTCTTTGAATGATCTCTCTTAGAGGAATGGCGTTGTCCAAACATGAACTAATTTTACATTGCCAAAAAGGTAATATTTTTGAAGGGAATTCTCAGAGGCGTAGTTAAGGGGGCGTCTTTCGACGGCGGTCACCTCGCTTAGTGACGGCGACACTGTCGAGTATTTAGCCATGAAAAAGCTTATTAAAATACGGCTCGGAACCGGTACACAATTGTAGGTCCCAATGAGTTAGTGTACAACTAGAAGGTGCACAGCTCATTGGTAGCGAGAATGTAATGGGAAAGCCTCACCTTTTCCAGCTAATTTGCATTTTCCAATTTTTGTGTTTGCATTCACTATATGCAACACAACTCCTGATATTAATGAGAATTCTTCAGTTCGCAAACTTGTTGGTCTTTCAAGTTGAATTCACCCGTTTTCCAATAGTGATCAACCTTGCAAAGCCTCTTTGGAGACCTATCACCACTTAGGAAAATCTGTTGGTGATTTGCTATTTTATTGCCCATAACTGTTTACCACACAGTATAGTATCATTGTTGCATACAATGTGTTGACCACGTTACGTTTACAGAGTGTTTCCCCTTCTCATCGTCGTCAAATTTTGGGTGCAGAACCGAATTGTAACCTGTTTTTTTAGGAAAAATTTTCCATTTACAGCCGGTTGGCTGGACAGAGTGTAATCGATATTTACTCGTACTTATGCATAACGATAACAATGATGATGATGATGATGATGATGACTGGGCGAATGAACATTTTAACCGGTACTGGTTTAATGAGAACAAATTGTGATTATGTTGTTGCTTATGATCATTATGATGTTGGTGAACATAATAATGATGTTAATACTGTCGTTGATGCCGCCGTTGGCATTGACTATAACGAAGACGATGACAATAGCGACAATGATGACGTTTTTATGCTGTTTTTGTTTATAAAGTTGCAATTGACTTTATGCCTCTTTCATCCATCCCCTATCGGCTGTTTATTATTTACAACTATTTCGACTTTGACTTTTATTGTCAAAGTTTCATTAATATTATTATTATTATTTTGTCTGGCTGGTCATTTGGTTGTTTAAATAATGATGATATTGAAATTTGAAGTCGGGAGATATTTTGTTTTATGTAGTGGCTTAATTTTTTTTTTTAATTATTGTGCATACGATATTGATTGCACAATTGTGTTGACGTTTTCCTTGATGGTATTATTTCGCATGTTGGATGATTTAATTTAGCAGAAAAATGTATTTTTTTCCTCTATTTTTAAATAACTCAATTCAGATATTAATCATCAGTGAGCATTGTTAATACATATTATAGTAATCATGGCCAAAGTAATTAGTATGCAATAAATACATGCAATATGCAATAAATACATATATGGTTTACAAAATATTTGAGACCAATTTAATTAAATATTATTTTTAAAATGTGTTTTAGTAATTGTTTTTTGTTTTTGATAAATATAATTTGTAATACGTGGTAGTGCTATTTTTGGGAAAATAATTGATTATAGTTTCATTTTTTAGTTGTCAAAAGTTGTGACAAAATTCAGATGAAATTAAGAAAATTGATTTTTGATTGCATTTTATATCTGTTGACTTTCAAATGCAAATATCTTTTAATTGGCTCGCAGCATATTTTGCAGTCTAACAAAAATTTAAATTTATATTTAAACTTTATAATTCAATAGAAAATAAAAGCAAAGTAAGTTTTGGTTTTTTCATAATCAATGGAATCAAAAAATAATATCTTAAATATATTTACTTCAGTTTTATTGCCCCTAAAAGTATGCAACAACATTAAATTTATTTTATAATTATTATGACGTTTCGAGCAAAACAGTTCGAATTCAACGCGATAGCATCTTCTAAGATCCAGACCATCAGCAGTAATTGAAAAAATCCAAAATTTTTAGCTTTTTTACCTTCCTCAACTCATAACGTCCAAACTAAGCTTTGTGAAGTGAAGCGCCTTGGTGGAATTTTAGATTTTAAGGTTCTAAACGAGAAATATAAAATTTTGGCCAAAAATCTTTAGCCGTTTTTGTGCCATTTTAAATGAAAAAGTCGTAAATCTACCTTTACCACTTATTATTATAATAATTTTTTTTCTCTCAGTGTACGAATGAAATATTCATCTTAAATGAAAGGCTACTAACCCAGTTTATTGTAAAAAATTAAAAAATCCCAGTTTTTTTTTTTTAACTTAATTTTTTAATTTTTAAGCCCACGAAAATGGTTAAACTGTGTTATATTTTGAAATACAACTAATTTTTAAAAAAAAAACTCGTGGAATAAATATTGTTTCTGAGTCCCCAAAGATTCATATTCAACAATAAAAAAGTTCTTTTTCGCAAAAAGTCGTTTTTGACATATTGCTAAATATATATACAAAATTATTTAATAATTTTGAAATTCCATCACACGAATTTTAAATTTTAATTTCAATTAAAATTGCAATTAATGTGTATTAAATTTCAATAGTTGTGATTTAAATTTCAAGTGCAGTTTTTTCAATTTCCATTGATGTATTTCAAGACTTAAACAGAGAATTTAAATTCCAATTCACGTATTTTAAATTTGAAGTGAAATTTTTAAAATTTCAATTCATGATTTCAAATCTTAAGCGAACCACAGACTTGTCATTCATGAGCATGAGCTGGGTCGTTAACTTTTTATCTGACTGATTAGTTTGAAAAAATATTACCATAAAATTTTGTGAACATGATAGTGATGCGACCAACTTCGATTACTATCTTATTTGGTATCAAGTAGGAGGGTAAACCGACAATAAAACATCAACGATAGCTGATGCTCATGCTCATTAATGACAAGTCTGTGGATCGCTTTAAACAGAGAATTTAAATTCCAATTGATGTATTTTAAATTTCAAATATAATTTTCAAATTTCAATTGATATTTTTCAAAATTTTTATTAATTTTTCTCAATTTCAATTAGGAAGGATGTATTTTTCGAGATATTCTGATTAACCCGATTTCAGAGAACAAAAATTTAGATTGACTTGAAAATACAACCACCTTGAATTTATACAAATATTTATACAAATTTATATTTGCATTTTCACATATAAATATAATAAAATTGTTGCAAATGCAAATGTATTTAGTCACTTTAGCGATTGCAGTTTTCAAGCGAGTTATTTCCAGCGCGTGTTACAGCTTATAAATGATTAACATTCCTAGTGTCGTTTGAACGGATTGCAGTGGCTAACCTTGTCCAGTTGTAGTTTCCGAAGCAACAACACCTCCTCTCTAAATTGGCAAAGTCAGCCGTTACAGGCGTGAGACCCCACTGTTGTTTCAAATTGAGTGCAGAATAATTTGGTGCAGTAGTTTTCCAACTGACAGCTCCCAACGCTCTTTGGAAATACACAAATGTGTGAATAAAATTAATTTTTATTTTTATATTTATATCTATATTTATACATATTTATATACCTCTCTATATAACAACTCTTATCAATATATTCTACTATACTACTCCAATATGATTTGTGCAATAAAACGACTATCACGAGTCTATAAAATATTCAATTGAATACTTGTACTTCCATTGATTACTATTTGTTTGTTTTATTACTCGTATTTGGCCCTACACTTTTGTCTTTGTGTGAGCTTGTAATTACCAGCTCAATCATTTCAAGTTTTCCTTTTTACGTTGTGCATTTACATTTCTATTTTATTTCACAATTTCGTCGTTACGTTGCCATCGAACATTCGATTAGAGCAAATTGCAATTAGTTACATATGAGCGCTGCACTTTTGTCGCTCGCTGTCAAGTATTTGCGTTGGAATTAATGGTAATCAGTAGCTGGAAATATCTGGTATAAAATGCCACTGCATCCACATTTTAACTATAGATTTCCTCTCGCAATCTCGTATATTAGCAAGTGTTGGCCGTTTGGTAACAAGAGAGCATTTGAGGAAATTTGATTATTTAGTTGGAGTGGCCACAGTTTACCAGGGCACTGGCTTGTTTCCGGGAATGCGGAGCAGCAGAATGATATTAAGACTAAAGACAGGAATGTAGGTATTGCTTAGTATCTTTGCTCCTTAAATTTTCTCCAATAACTCTAAAGTAAAGTTTAGTCGCAAATGTAATTCTCTAAATATCAGGCATCGCTATTGTAAACCTTCTATCTCAATTGCAAGCAGAATCATAATTCTGAAAGACACCACGTACCTTTTTCCACAGCACTTTCAAATAAACCGAATTCCAAACTGATCTATAATTACCAAAATTTCGGAGGCTTATATTTGACATTTACTTCGGCGTTTGACTTCTGTGTAATATTTATTTAGAGAAACTAAATCATCGATTTTTCAAATGTCAACATCGATAACGTCTCTATCAAAATTTTTAAAGTATGTTTCACTGTATATATTGAATAGAAAAATTAAATTCTTTTTACCCAAATACACGACACCATTTCCAATTGAAATTTGAAAAAATTTAATACTTTTTAATTTTATTCTTCAAGTTCGAGGCCATTCCTTATCTCTATTAATAGAGATATAGTTTTTTTTTCTAAAATTAAAAGGTACCAATAAAAAAAGGCCGAATAAATAAAAATCATCAAAATTGATTGAATTTTAAAAATTATATTTGAAATACATCAATTGAAATTTGTAAATTCCATTTGAAATTTTGAAATATGTATCTATATCAATTGAAATTTAAAAACCATCAATTGAAATTTAAAATACATCAATTGCAAATTAAAATACAGCAATTGTGTTTTAAAAAACAATAATTGAAATTTAAAAAACATCAAATGAAATTTAAAAAACATCAATTGAAATTTAAAATACATCAATTGCAAATTAAAATACAGCAATTGAAATTTAAAATATAAAATATATATATTCTGTCTTATCGGATGGCGTATTCTACGTTAAACTTAATGGCCGTGTCTCTGACACAGCCTGCAGGGACAGTCCGTGGCCGAAGGCCTCGGACAACTGTCTGCTGTAATTTTTTTTACTACACCCTAATTGCACTTAATTATTTTGAAAGCAGTTATATAAATACTTTATGATTTTAAATTGTCCTATGTTGACGTACCGACTAAAATTGAACTCAATTGAATCAAGTTGAATTGAAGTGAATTAAATTTAATTGAATTAAATTAAAATGAATTGAATTCAGTTGAATTGCATTTAATAGTATTCAATAGAATTAAATTGCACTGAATTTCATTGAATAGAGAATTGAATTTAAATGTACTGAATTGCATAGAATTGAATGAATTGAATTGAACTGAACGGAATTGAATTGAATTGCACTGAACTGAATTGAATTGAGTAGAATTGAATATAATAGAGTTGAATAGGAATGCATTGAGTAGAATTGAATTGAATAGAATTGAATTGATATAAAATGAAATGAATTGAACTGAATTGACTTGAATGGAATTGAATCTATTTGAGTTGAATTGAATTGAATTGAATAGAATAGAATATAATAGAATAGAGTAGAATAGAATAGAATAGAATAGAATAGAATAGAATAGAATAGAATAGAATAGAATAGAATTGAATTGAATTGAAATGAAATGAATTGAATTGAATTGAATTGAATTGAACTGTACTGAACTGAATTGAATTGAATTGAATTGAATTGAATAGAATTGAATTGAGTAGAATTGAATATAATAGAGTTGAATAGAAATGCATTGAGTAGAATTGAATTGAATTGATATAAAATGAAATGAATTTCATTGAATAGAGAATTGAATTTAAATGTACTGAATTGCATAGAATTGAATTGAAGAGTTGAATTGAATTGAATTGAACTGAACGGAATTGAATTGAATTGAATTGCACTGAACTGAATTGAATTGAGTAGAATTGAATATAATAGAGTTGAATAGAAATGCATTGAGTAGAATTGAATTGACTTGAATAGAATTGAATTCATTTGAATTGAATTGAATTGAATTGCATAGAATGGAATGCAATTGAATTGAATTCAATTGAATTGCAATGACTGGGATTGAATTGAACTGAAATGAATTGAATTGAATTGAATTGAATCGAATTGAATTGAATTGAATTGAACTGAACTGAACTGAATAGAATTGAATTGAATATAATAGAGTTGAATTGAAATGCACTGAGTGGAATTGAAATGAGTTGCATTAAATTGATCGAACTGAATGAATTGAATTGTATTGGGTTGAATTTAATTGAATTTAACTGAATTGAATAGAATTAGATTGAATTAAATTAATATGAATTGAATTGATTTGAATTGAATTCAATTGCATTTAATTGAATTGAATTGCACTGAACTGAATTGAGTGGAATGGAATATAATAGAGTTGAATTGAAATGCATTGAATTGCATTGAGTGGAATTGAATTGAATTTAATAGAATTGCATTAAATTGATTGAACTGAAGAAATTGAATTGTATCGGGTTGAATTTAATTGAATTAAATAGAATTAGATTGAATTGAAATCAAATGAAATGAAATGAATTGAATGGAATCGAATTGAATTATTATTGAATGGTATTGAAATGAAATAAATTGAATTGAATTGAAATGAAATGAATCGAATTGAATTGAATGGGCTAGACGCTGCTGAAGATGATGCTATACAAACATCGAAACGATCGTCCAGCGAATGTGAGTTCGAATACCACCCGCGGCATTTACATTTATATCACTAACCTGAGAAAACATGATCTCTTACAGTTTTAAAAAAAAGAAATTACAACTTTAAACATAACGAGGATCTAAAACAACTAAATTTGGAATGGAATTGAATTGAAATAAAATGAAATGAAATGAAATTAAATTAATTGAACTGAATTGAATTGAATTGAATTGAATTGAATTGAATTGAATTGAATTGAATGGATCGAATTTGAATTGGAATTAAATTGAATTGAATTGCATTGACTTGGATTGAATTGAATTGAATTGAACTGAATTGAATGGAATGGAATTAAAATGAAATGAAATGAATTGAATGGAATTGAATTGATTGAAATTGAATTGAATTGAATTGAATTGCATTGACTTGGATTGAATTGAGTTGAATTGAAATGAGGTGAATTGCACTGAATAGAATTGAATATACTTATAATTGAATAGAATTGAAATAACTTAAATTAAATTTCAAAACACCGGCAAACGGTTGCTAACATTGAAACCGGGAAACCGTTTTCGCTGGTTATTCGGTGTGGAACACCCTACTTCGAGTTCTTACGCCACAGTTTTTTATATTCTCATTACCCGGAAACTAGTACTTGTAATTGTTCTCAGAAAGAACCATATCATTGTTTGATTATTCCTACAAATTATTGTAAAATGTCACGCACTTTGATGTGGTCGTAAAACGTAAATGTTTTTACCGAAGAATTATAATAAAAACAAAAATATTTACAAAAACATAAGTTAATGCGCCATAGACCCACCATAATCATTAACAACAGAGACAGAAACGGCAATGAATGCACTATTTTTAAAGTGAATTTCTCAAACGATTGCACTCGTACGACCACAAAACAAATAAAAAAAAAATACAAAAAAATATTCTCTGTCCGTCCATAAGGGGCCAAGTATTCGGGGGGCTCGACTCGAACCATCAAGTGCACAAACACAACACAACACACACACACTTATCTGTAGTACTCGAGTCAAGTTTGGTTTCCGCATTGCCATCCAATGAACTGCACAATTCGGTGTGTGTGTGTGTGTGTGCGATTGTATGTAAACAACAACATTACAACTGATGAAGGTGTTTTGTTGTCTAACCTAACAGCAACACATTGACAGCCAAATAAATGTAATCATGTGACTGTAACATGCACACAAACAAACACTTTCACACACTCTCAAAAGGGGGTGTGCGCAACACCCAAGGTTAGCAAGCAATCTGTGTTGCCACTCTTTCGAACACGTACACAAACACTAGAATACATTTCATACATTCATGTACACTCATGTAAACTTAAGGTTTACATTGGCTTGGGGTAACTCACCAAAGTCAACAATTATTATTACTTATACACACACCCACACACACATGTGGTTTAGTGTTGCATCGTAGTAGACGATCAAAAGTAGCGAGTACATTTTAGCGCCACTTCAGTTGACAAAGTGTTGACAACATTTGTTGGCAGCAGCCAAATATTGCAATCGTTGTTTTGAAAATAATTTTATATTTGAACAAAAATACGATGTAAATGAATCACAGACACCTCGATAGTATTTGTTTAATCAATTCTAGGAAAAATTACTGCTAAAATTAGATGTAAGAATAGAGAAAATGCAACAAAAATGTAAATAAAGAAATGTAATAAAGAATGTGTAGTGTGGGACAGACTGGGTTCATTTGGGACCATAACATATCAAGGGCAGATAATGTTAAAACTGTTGATTCAGTTGCAGACAAATGCATTACAAATTGCAATTCATAATTTCTTCAAATTAGATAAATCCATTCGAAATTACTAAACACCACAAAAATATTGAGAATAAAAACGCTTTCGAAATTAAAACAAAAATATATAATAAAAATTTACAAATTTATTCAAGCTTAAGACCTTTTTAAATAATATAAAGCTTATTAGCTTTATATTACTTTCAAAAAAGTCGAGCATAAAAATGTTCTAATGATACCAAGGCTGTCTGCATAGCTATTTCGGATCTTGCCAAGATCTTCATCAGCAGACGTTTTTGGTATGTTTTTGGTGAATTCTTCAAAAATATATATCTAGAAACACTCATCATCTTAATGAGAATTCCTTTATATACACGTTTGAAGAATACCAAGCACTACCATTGGAACACTTTCATGCACAATATATAATAAAAATATAAAAAATTTAAATTCTAAAAAAATATGTATAGAAACCTAAACGTCATCAATCGCAACTCAAAGTGACATCAACTCACGATTTCGTTTCAAATTCAATTCCAGAATAAATCGATTTGAAGCAAATGTTCAATTTAAAATTTGAAGAAAATCAATTAAAATACCAAGCATATACAGTTGTGGTCAAAACAATAGTTGTGCTATATTTTAATACAAATAAAGCGTCGTTCTTTTTTTGCCATAAAGGTTTTTTATTTTAATAATAATTCCCTACAAATAATACCTACAAAAAAACAGGTAAAAAAATAAAAGTAAATGTATTGTGGTCATACAAATCCATGACGAATTAAAGACGGCCACGTTTCTTTGTACACTTTATTCGAAACTGAAAGCAGTTGCGGATCCGTAACGAATCCCTTTGCGTATGAAATTCCTCTAGACAACGGGAATAGCTTATCCTACTTCTTCGGACTCGTCCCGAAGTCGGAACTGAATTCATATTCGAATCCGTTACGTGTTCGATTTTTGCGGATTCGAAACGGATTCGTTCGGAATTACAATTTTTATTAATAAGGATTTGTGTCACTTTTGTGTAGTTAATATTGTATAAACTTTATTGTGGTTTTTATTTTAATTTGTACATATACAGTGGTGTGCGATGAAATAGAGTCACACACTCGTTAAAACTTTTATTCTCTGCAAATCAGTGGTCCAAGATGTTTCATGTCAATAAATTCTGAACCTGATTGACTCTGCTGATTATAATGCCGTCAGTTTTAATAAATTTTGTACACTACTGTTCTCCAGGTCAGTGTCAGTATTTTAAAGGCTATGTAATGACGTGTGCTATAAAATAGAGTCAAATATTTTTTTTTTTTTTGAAATGGTTAATGGTAGTTTGGATTTGAATTTGAGAACAAAGTTTAGCTTATAAATATGATTAACGTTTATTAGTACCATTAATAAATTGTCATTATTGACGTTCCAAAATGGGCCGATGTAAATATTGCAATCATGAGCGCCAAGAAAGAATAAAAAGAGACGATAAAAGAATTCAGAAGCTACATACAAATTACTGACATAATTGGATGCTCAAAGAAAATGTTGTAGACCGGAATAAAATATAACACCAATCCAGGAAACAGACGGGTAAAACCCTGAAAATTACAGAACATTTGGAACCAAAAATATTGCGCCCCGTAGAGTTCGACTTTTGTTACCTCTTCCGCCCTTAAAAGGCAATACGATCGGGATGTTGACACCTCTACATTAAGAAAAATGCTAACTAAAAACAATTTAAAGGCAAAAAGTGTCCGAAAAGTTCCATTTCTATCCAAACGTAACGTTCAAAAAATGTTGAATTTTGCCAAGGAGCATGTGTAATAGTCCGTACGCAAATGGCGAAATATTTTGAGGACAGCTGATACTAAAGTGAGATTGGGTAATTATGATAAGAGTAATCTTCCTGTACGAAGACCTTCCAACACCGAATTCAGGCCCCAGAACACACTACAAACAGTTGAACGTGGTAGCGGAAACATAATGGTACGGGGTTGTTACTCTTACATTGGGACAGAACCTTTATTCCAAATTGAACAGACAATGGACGCTGCATATTACACCACTGTATTAAAAAAATATCATGATGGCTTGTGCTAAATGGGAAATGCCGCTTCGATGGGTGTTTCAACATAATATCGACCCCAAACACACATCGAAGCGAGCAAAACTTTGTTTGAAAATAATAGTGTCATAGTTTTAAGATGGTCTATGCAGTCGCCGGGCTTAAATCCAATTCAGAATTAGTGACGGGACATTAAAGGGTCTATCAAAGGAATAAACCAATTTAATAAAGATGAGCTTATGACACTGGTACAATCGGCGTGGAAAACATGACTTGTGGAGACTTGATGATTCAATGTCAAGGCGTTGCTTAGCTGTGATAAAAAATAATAGTTATATCATAAAGTACTGAGATAATATAAAGGATTAATGAAACATACATTTTATTTGACACAGCTATGTATTCTAGTTCAGATGATGAATCGCGATGACTCTATTTTAATTCACAGGCAAAACGGGGCATTTTGAAATATTTTGATTTATACCTAATGATTTAATTTTAAATTACGACATTAATGTTCTAAAATGTTATATCTAGTTCTTAATTGAACAATTAAAAATAAAAGTTATAAACAAAATTCAAGTTTTCTACATTTGTTTTTGTTTTGAAAATGTTGATTAGTGTTGACTCTATTTCATCGCACACCACTGTATAATGGGCACCCATTATATAGCTTGGTTTAATCACATAATGTTTACAATTTAAAATTTGCTTCCCCAAACTCGCATTTCGTTTTTTTAATACTTTTATGGACTTGTAACTAGTTGAAGACGGGTCCACAACTCGCACTTTGCTTTTTGATGCTTTAGTGACTCGTGGCTCGTTTCGAATCGGGTTCGATAAATCCCAACTTCACTGATTCGTTTCTTTTACGATTTCACGGACTCGCAACGAGTTCGAAACGGACTTGACAAGTCGCATTTAGGGTTTGTATGATTTTACGGACTCGTCACGTTGTCAAACGGATACACATCCGTTTTTTGTGCACATTGGGCTAGTAAGAGGTCTGATCGATAAATGTGTTTTAAAATCTCATAACTCCTATATGTATTCACAGATTTTCTTCGTGAATACGCCATTTTCTTTGTAAAAGTGTCCTCGGAGAAGTTGAGTAAACCATTTTACTTCAACGTTGTGTATTCTTCCATGACGAGTGAATTTTCAAACTTTATTTGCGACAAAAAATAATTGTTTTTTATAAAATTTTGCCGATAGCATTTGAACTTTGGAAGCGAATTAAAAACTCTATTTGACACGAGTGTTATTGGATTACCAATCAAAACTCAGCGAGTAAAGTTTTTTTCGGAATAATATTTAAAACTGATTTGGAATGTACTCACTCAACAAGGCCCATAACCTACACTAAGTTATTTTTCAAGATTTAGACTTTTTTGAAACCCAGTGTAATTGGAAGATATATCACCATGTGTACATTAAGAAGATTTAATTTTTTATGATCATGAAAAATATTATGCACTTTCGTATTATATTCAAATATTACAATGTTAAAGCGTTTGGTCGTTTTTAATTTTTTGTTATTGTTGTTTTTCTCAAATGACATAAGAAAAAATTTTGTTTATCAATTCTTTTCGTTTTTAATTAATATTTGTGTTTATCTTCCTGACGATGCTACCCAAAGGGCAGCGAAATATCGAAGAATAAAATTATTTAAAAAAAAACGACCAACATTTTAATTTTTGAATATACTACGAAAGGTCGGATAAATCATAACTTTTTGCACATAATATTATTTATATATCTCCATTTTATCATTCCCGAGATATTTCAGGGATAGTCAGACAACAAAAATAGTATAGATTTGCAGTTTGTTATTTGGAATGCAGTTTATATGGCGGAAGTCTCGCCTTATCATCGTCTAGGTAACACAAATGAGCCATTACATTTTTATTTTTGGTTTGATAAGGAAATCAATTATTTCACTAAACAACAGGCGGAAATTTACAGCTGTTTAACCAGAACATGGAGAAAGGCTAGAGCTGTCCATAACTTTTAAAATCATGTGATTTTTGGGATCGTGATGTAAGGATCCACATATTGAGGTGGATTTTTAGGGGTATTTGGAAAACGAGCACTGAAAAATAACACTTTGTAGTCGAAACATATGTATATATATGTATATGTATATATCTAACGACATTGTGATGATAGAGGGCGGTTTTTGAGGGGCTTTTTGAATAAAACACAGTTTTTTTTGGAAAAAGAATGTTATTCTTCAACATGATCTCAATACACTTAGTCCAACGTTTCTCCAATTTTTGTATCCCTTCAAAAAAAAATAGGATTTTTCGAGGTCCATGAAATAGACATTTGGTTGATCAATAATATCATCGTTGGAGCTAAGTCTCTTTCCACCCAGCCATTTCTTTAGGTTTGGAAATAGGAAATAGTTACTGGGGGCTACATCCGGAGTACAAATTCGTAGAGCAATTCATGGAATTTTCCCATTGAGACTACACACGTGTGCACCCGTACGTTTATGGACAATTGAGAGCAAACGCGGCACCCATACTGCAGACAGCTTTCTTAAACCCAACTGATCGTTTAAAATCGAAACCACACTGCCATATGAAATGTCTATGGCATCAACAATCTGACGCACTTTTACTCTTCGATCGGCCAACACCACATCGAGGATTTTTCGACATTTTCGGGTGTATTGACCTCAGTTGGCCGTCCAGAACGTTCAGCTTCATTTGTACTTGTGCGATCTTAACGAAAATCAGTAAACCACATTTTTACCATTGAAATCGATGGTGCAGAGTTCCCATAGCATTTATGAAGCTTTTCCTTGTTTTGATTGACAGTTTTTTTTTGGCAAAAAATAATGTTTAATGAGTATCCGAAATTCAGTTTTTTCCATTTTTAGAAAAATTCACGAGGTTGTATGTTTTGAACAGCTGTTAAAGGCAAAGTAAATAACGGAACTTGCTCAAAATCCGACAGTAGTCTATTAACAGGTGGTACTTAATGGGAGCAGAGTTGTAATTCATATAACTACAAGGGAAGTTCGAAAAGTCACGACCTTAGTTATCCGCCCTCGTATTACGATAATGACCCCTAGAGCTTAGATATCCCACTTCATACAAGTGCGAGGTCGACACCATCGAAATCGAACTAAATTTGTAACAGATTTACTTTAAAAATTATCTTATGGTATTTTGAGAGACTATGCTATTTTGTAGACCACATCTGTTTGACTGCGTTAACATATTCATTAAATTCTATGGAATATTTTGCGCATTTTATTCATATCATACCATGTGTGGTGCTACTCCAGTGTGTTGCGCCAATTAAGTATTTTATTAGTTTTGTTTACTATTTTTTATTGCCGTCACTCTGTTGTTATAGTTATTTTTCTTTCTTTCCTTTGTTCTTTATTTTGGATTTTTGTTAATTTGCAGAATAGTAGAACCGTCTCTTTTCGTGCGCCCTCGTTTGTTTTCTCCGTTGTCTTCTTTTTGTTTTTCTTTTTCCATTCATACATAGTATGTATGTCTGTACGTATAATACAGTCAGTGGTTAAGAGATTTCAAAAGCTCTGGCTGCACATGTTAGAAGAAGCGACGGACGAGCTGTTGTGGTAGTCATCGCGTAGTATTTGTACAAAACAATCATAGATTTATTGAGGAAGGTCAGCAACAGCAGCTATTGTGGCTTCCAGTCCACATCATGTGGTCACACACAAAAACACACACACGTAAATAGTGAGGGCTTCCACAAGACCGTCTAGTAAGCTGAAATGGAACTATAAGACACATGTCAGGTGAAGTCATCATCGGTTTTGGTGGACAATAACTATTGTAATAGTTGGAAGAGGGAGGTGAAAGTGACAACGATGTGGGTCAATGTTGCGAGAAATTGGTAACCTTGGGGAATATGGGGAGGAATATGTCAATTGTCCAGTTTCAAAATATTTTTAGTTAAACTCAGTTAAAATTTAATATAGTTGTTCTTAACTATTTTTTGTGTTAGCATTTCAATAACATTTTTGATTGCAGAATGTAAAAGTATGTTGGTCATTAAAATCACAATTTGAAAATAAAATTGTATCTAAAAATCGACAACTTTAAACAATATGACATATCAATTTGAATAGATGTAAAAACTACAGTGGCGCATTATGCACTTTGGGAGCAGTTTCTCTCTCAAAAAAGTACGTCACTCGCTCTCTTACAATTTGATTTAATAAAAAAGCTACTATTCTAAAATCTATTGATTCTTAAAAATTTATTTATACATGCTGGCAAATAACGGCCTCTCTAACATATTTTCCCAAACATATTCTCCAGGAACCATGTATATGTTTGGAACACACTTCAAACATTCATAAGTTTGCAAGTCCCAAACTTACTTGCATTTAAATGCAAACAGTATCATGTTTACTGGCAAACATATATGCTTTTACGTGGAAACACATGCGTTCTTCATCGCAAACATCCATATACTTACATGGAAGCATTCGCGTGTTTTCCCCAAACCTACATTTACTTACGTGGACACGTATGCGAATTTCCGCCCAACTAGAATAATATTTGTAAACGAATTATTCTTAGATTTCAATATATATATGTATTATTTAATTTTAACAACATAAATCCACATTTATAAATAATTAATACAAAAAAATAATAGATTTAAAACGACCCTTTCTACATTTATTTGCATTGAATGCATTATTTGTCTTTTTTTTCATGAAATGAGAATCTGCTGCTCTTTTGCTTCTCCTTTATTTGCTGTCTCTCATGTTTCTGTTTTCAGAAGGTTTCAGCTATGCGTTGGAACACAAACAAGATATTTATATACAAATCAAGTTCATTCAAGCCAGGCGTGGATTAATTACTTGTGTTTTTTATTTCACAAATGGTCCGCCGATCCGATTTTCTCAGTAAATGCTCGGACAGACAAAGGGCTTCACGTTGTTGCCCTTTCCAGTTTCTGTCCTCAAAACCATTTCTCACTTTGGTAGCTCACATACATATATACGAATCACATACACAAAAACCAACGTAACATCACAAATAATATAGCCGTCCGAGCTTTCGTTTAGTATTTCTTCACTGATCAAGTGCTTTTGATATCCTCTGTGCGATGAACCATTAACGATTGAAGATGTGAAACTAAAACGCTATACATCAGGCAAAATAAAAAACACTTCATCTGCAAGTTACACGCACATTCAGGAATATTTATGACTTATTCACTGAGAGAATGCAAAAATACAGATACACACTTTCAAGAAAGACTCTCTCGTTGTCCCTCTTTTATTCGCTTGCCCTCGAGAGAGCATAGACAGTGCAACAAACATTGATGGATTTGTATCACAAACATACATATATGTATGTGGGTTGCAAACACATATGTTATAACATATTAATCATTGTGTCTCAAACATGTAATATTGAACAGCAAACACAATGTGTTTGGACACAAGTATATTATATTTGCGACAAGCTCCAAACATACTTTATATTTGGATTCAAACAAGAAAAAAGTGTGATTTTTCGACAGCAGTCAACATTACAATCGATCTTTTGCACAGTGTTCGAAAACCGCATAGTCAACCGAAACTCGGAAGTCCGTCGGTCGCCTCTCACCTGCGATTTGACCTCGTTGTACTATTATCTCTGGGGAGCTGTGAAAAGTAAGTGTTACTCAGACAGTCTATTGAGGCCTTAAAGCATGAAATCGACACTGTCGTTCACTAGATATAGGCCCAAAAAATCGAAAATTTGCTGATAAAGATCGAATAAGGTACTGTAAAGAATGTCGTGGAAGCAATTTGAACGATGTTGGGTTTCATTCATAGACGCCAATGATGGGCCTTACCAATAAAATCATAACTTTGAAAAAATTTCTAAAAGTATTTTTTTAAAGCCAAATTAAGTTCCAAATTTTATATGGTGCACCCTTTATTGCTCTACAGCAGTGACATATGACATATTGAACTTGTGTGTGAAGCAGAATAAAACGAATTTCAACTAGGGGGTTTCTATGGTACAACTGATGGAAAAGATACCAGGGGAATGATGTAGACTGAGAGGCCAAAGAAGATATACAGATTATAGACCATGCATCAAACTACGTCATGTTGTAAATTATTCGTATTCAGCCTGCGTTAATCGTTACATTCTCTTTTGAACACCATTCGTAAATCACGAGCATTTACACTCTGCGTTCTACCCATGGGGTCTTTGTCGTTTAAGCGGCTGTTCTGCTTCTTTGTCACATTCGTAATAATACATTTTTCAAATTAAGATATCTGATTTTCATGTTTCTGATATTTAGAAATCAAAAATTTCAGAAATGATAATATCAGTAACTCACGTGGGTATGTCGTGGGTATGAGTTAAACGATATATTTTATGAGCGAGTCGTGAGTAGTCTCTAATATTGCACGCTCGAGCGTGAGTCATCAGCTTTTCACACACCCATCTCTAAATGTATTCATTTTCATAGGGGGTTTTGTATGAATTCGTAAAAAAATCCCAAACGTTTCTGCTAATCTGCGTTTTAATGCAATAACTAACTATGACGTTGAAGATATTTATGGTTTGAAATGCATTTTAAATTAACAACAGGATCTGCTTACACGATTTCAAAAGTCACAACCTTTCGCCAATTATCTCTTTTTTGCCGCTATTTGTTCCACCAACTGCGTCATGAATTACCAACTACGTAGTTGCTGTTGTAGTTCTAATTGCTTGGTATTTTTGTAGTTATTTATATTTTACAATACACTTTTCTTTGAAATTGCATTTCATTCACATCGCAATAACTTTATTAACAATCAATTATACGAATAAATGCAAGACAGACTGCCAACTATGAAATCACATTTTTATATAGTACAAACCTGTCCATGCTCGGAACCCAACTTGAGGTGGAGTAATTTTTTGCACTTGTCAAATGAGCGCGATAGTTGATACCAATTAATTATTTACTATCGTATTAGTTTATTAATTATGCAAATATCATAAAAACATGTCTTCCAGTTATTGTCTTATTGTTATTGATATTATCAGACACAAAAAACTTGATAGCATGAACTTTATACAGGTTTGGATAAATTGAGCTACTTAGATGCCAAATGATCTAATTCCACAAAGCAGAAAGTGAAAAAATCTTGACAAAAAATATGTATTCTTATACAAATACTTAATGATTATTCCTTCTTTATGATGTTAATAAATGACAGAGTTTTAAATATGACAAGATTAAGATGCTTAATATTTATAGCCTTAAGCAGTCAAAATTGTTAAAATATGGAGTTAGGTCAATTGGCATCTGAGTAGCTCAATTATAAATGAAATGTGGATATCATTCATTTGATCATATACATAAATAAACATGACAATGACACCAGGTAGTGCTAATAAATTAAAATTAAATGCTGGAATGCGAATAAAAAATTATAAATAATTTCTGTTCACGCGAGTTTTTTTCATAAAGTAGTTAAGTGTTTCAATTAATTAATCTTTCTTAAACTGCAATCAAAAAAATGCAAAAATTTATAAAAAAAAAAAATTAAAGCTGTGGAAACATTCCTATGATAAATGCAATCAATTAATGTCAATAATACTTTTCTCAATATCAATTTGTATATTTTCAATACCAATTTATCATTTCTCGATATATATTATTTTTTTCTTAGTATAAAATACTGGTTTTTCTATTTCTTTTTTTCCCAGCCAGCCTAATTTTTGAGTCCGAACCTTGTTGATCTGACAAATTTAGTTTCCGTTGCTTAAATTAGTTCAGGTTTTTATCGGTTCTTTTTCTCCATCTCTTTATGTCACCTTTAAAGGCCCAGTATTCATTTATAATGCAATTTTGATACGCATGAGAAGTACGATACGTGTATAAAAATTAACGAAAATTTTGCTCACTTTTTATTTCCTTGATACTAGAGACTGCCTTCTGTTAATCCCTCTGCACAAGACGTCTTGTATGGTCATTAAAGTGTATAAAAATTAACGAGAAATAAAAACGCTCACTATTTATTTCCTTGGTACTGGAGATCTGCACAAAATGTCTTGAGTGGTCATTCAAGACATTTGTCTTCTGTTAATTCATCTGCACAAGACGTCTTGACTGGTCATCCAAGACATTTGCTTTCTGTCAAGACATCTGCACAAGACGTGTATAAAAATTAACGAAAAATAAAAACGCTCACTTTTTATTTCCTTGGTATGGAGATCTGCACAAAATGTCTTGAATAGTCATTCAAGACAATTGTCTTCTGTTAATCCATCTGCACAAGACGTCTTGTACGGTCATTCAAGTGTATAAAAATTAACGAAAAATAAAAACTCTCACTTTTTATTTCCTTGGTATGGAGATCTCCACAAAACGTCTTGAATGATCATTCAAGACATTTGCCTTCTGTTAATCCATCTCCACAAGACGTCTTGAATGGTCATTCCAGACATTTTCATCATCTGTTAATCCATCTGCACAAGACGTCTTGTATGGTCATTGAAGACAGTTGCTTTCTGTCAAGACATGTATTGTTGCGAAGTTGCGACAACCAAGTAAATCGGGTAACAAAGATACAACCAAGCAGTGTAAATGTCGAGGCATTCTCAAAATATGCCTACTGAGGCAGTTTGTTGTTATTTACGAGACAAGTCCCAAAAACTAGCCGATCTGACGTATAAATAGATGGTGGCATTGGTTTGGAAAAAAAATATTTTGGTGAAAAGTGGTAACCTTATAAAACATATGTTAATTTAGAAGGCGACATCTTTCTTAGTATTTTTATTTGAGGCATCAAAATTAAACGATCTCAGTGAATTTTCAATCATGGAAAATATTGGTCACCGTGATGCAATTCAATATTTCCATTTGAAAGGTCTCAGTCCAAGCAGTATCGAAGCCGATATAGATTCTACTCTGGGGAATTCTGCTTCTTCGATTATGACTGCAAAATATTGGGTCGCAGAGCTTAAACGAGGCCGTACTAGCTGCCAACTCCGTAGAACAGCGGTTGACCTATTGAGTCATCCACGCCAGACACATTTCAGAAAATCCACAAAATGGTATTGGAAGATCGTTGGCTGAAGGTGCGTGAGCTAGCTGAAATGATAGGTATTTCAAAAAGTGATATTCATCGTATATTGACCGAAGATATGAAGATGAGAAAGTAGTTCGCAAAATGGGTGCCGCGTTTGCTTTCAATAGAGCAAGAACAGCGTCGTGAAGATGTTTCAGTAGAGTGATTGGCGATGTTTCACCGCAATAAGGCCGAATGTTTTGCATCGATTTATAACCATGGATGGAGACATGGGTCCACCACTTCACACCTGAGATAAGGGAACAGTCAAAGCAGTGGATTGGAATGGGAGAATCGTGTCCAAAGAAAGCGAAGACGGTTCCATCTGCAGGTAGGGTCATGGCGCCTGTTTTTAGGGATGCGCATGGGATAATTTTTGTTGATTATCTTCAGAATGGAAAAATCATCAACGGCGAATATTATGCGAATTTATTGCAACGTTTAGGTGATGAAATTGTGAAAAACGCCACATTTGGAGGAAAAGAAAGTGTTGTTTCATCAAGACAATGCTTCAGTTCACCCAAAATTAATGAATTAACGCTCGAGTTGCTTCTTCACGCACCTTGTTCTCCAGATTTAGCTACCTAGGACTATTTTCTATTTCCAAACTTGAAAAATTAGTTCGGTGGTAAAAGATTTGCCAACAATGAAGAGATGCAGTCTGCGATTGATGGTTAGTTTAAGGATTTTGACAGTTCTTACTATAATTATGATATCGATGCTATTGAATATCGCTGGAAAAAGTGTATTGAGCTAAAAGCAGATTATAGTGAAATATAAAGAAAATGTTTCCCAACTTTTTTGTGTCTTCTTCATTAGGTCGGCTAGTTTTGGAAACGCCCTCGTAACTATGTCTCCTCCTAGCAAACATTTATGCAGGCCCTCTTTACTTCTTTTCATAGACTGGTAAAAAATCGGTACACATTCACATTTCGCTTCTTGAAGGGGACCTAAAAAGGCCCCATCGAAAGCTACAAAAGAATCCGAAGTCCATGCTTCTTTCCGTTCCAAACTGCAGGCCTGTTAGGACGCCCACTCTTTACCTTCGAAATTATCTCATAGACATGCACACTTCCGTTCTTTAAGCAGGTCTGCTGGCAGTCATACTAGTGGAAGGCAGAATGAATGCTCATTGGCATACACACTTCTCTTCTCCAAGCAGGCCTGGTAAGGTAATACAAAATGGATGCTGTTGCTTGGGATAAATCGTTTTTCTTCATGTTCGCAATTTGTCGTAATAAAATCACAAAATGCAGTAGCCGAGTAGGTAACACATCCGGCTGCAAGTGCTAAGGTTGTGTGTTCGGATCCTGAGGGTGCAGATTAAAAAAAACTGCATAATGTTCAAATATGGTGTTTATATTTTAGTTAGGAGCCATACACATTTCGGAACATGATAAATATGAAAATAATTCGCATAAGTTTTTTATTTTTTCTTGTGTCTTTCAAAAATGTTCTTTTGCAGGCCTCCCTTTGCAGTCCTCTTTGAAAAGCTTCGATTAGCAGGCTTACCAGAAGGCCTGATAGGGAAGGCCTTCTATTCTACGAGGCCTTATCTCAGCAGGCCTGTCAAGAAAAGGGAGATGTGCAGGCCAATGTTAATTTGAAATGACGATTGCTGGGAGGCATGTAGACCACCTTTATTCTCTGCCGGGAAGCGAAGTAGAAGAAGTAGTATCCCAGCGGCGGAAGTCATGACAATCATGACCAAGCAGGCCTTCTGGAAATACGGAAGCCCCTCCCTACACATTACCTCCTCCTTTCTTTTTAACATTGCGTGAGATTGGGAGGCAAAGCCTTCCTTGTCCATTGCCTAAAGAAGGTCTTAGAAGGCATGCCAAGATGAAGGCCTTTGAAGGCATTTACTTTAATTTATTTTTGTTAAACAAAAATAAAATTAAAATAATTTATTTTATCATAAAATCATTATCCACTTCTACATATTTATTTAAAAGTATGAATCTATCATAGAAAGTTTTCCACGCCCAACTTCAAATTGATTAATTTTAAAAATATCCTGAAAAATATTAAATAAACAATATAATTTTAAGATTTATATGAAATTTTCCATTTAAATTTCGGTTAAAAAGAATCGGGAATGAAATTTCTCAAAATTGTAAAAATCTTCTTAGTTATATCTGATGAAAAAATTCATGTAATCCGCAGGCCTTATTTTAGGAAGTACATGACTTGAAAAAAATCAAATGTCTTGAATGACCATTAAAGACGACTACTTGTCTACGTGGTACCCAAATTCGGAAGGAATTTAGTATTTTCATAGCCTGTATTCGTCATATTTTTATCAGCGCACAATTACACACTGAAAATAAATGGCCTGGCACCATATTGCAGGAAGCATGTATATATTTGCAACCACTGTCTTCGTGAACTGAAGATATGCTGCATCTTTGTTGTCTGTTACGTTTTGTTTTCAGCAGTTTTTAACAAACAAAGCCACATTTGGGTCACAAAAGACATACATTAAACCTCTTAATTGTTGTGTCTCCAACATGTAATATTGAATAGTTATATTATTATATGAAACTAAAACGCAATACATCAGCCAAAATAAGAAACACTGACTTCATATGCAATTTGCACCCACATTCTGAAATATTTACGAATCACTGACTGAGAGAATACTGCAAAAATACAGAGACACACTGACAATATAGACTCTCTCGTTGTCCCTCTTTTATTCTCTTGCTTTCGAGAGAGCATAGACATTGCAACAAACACAGCTGTATTTGTATCACAAACATAACACAAACACATATATTCTAACATATTAATCATTGTGTCTCAAACATGTAATATTAAATAGCAAACACAATATGTTTGGACACAAGAATATTATATTTGCGACAAGCTCCAAACGCACTTTATATTTGCATTCGAACAACAACAAAATACAAGCGTTTAGTGACGCTTCAGTACCCGGGGAGATTTCTCAGGTCCGACTGATGACTGAGTCGAGAATTTCTGGGTTTCTACTATTAAAACGAGTCACAGATGATTACAGTTCATCGCTGCATTCCCATGATCAATCAAAGAGTTGACTGCAAAACGAGTAATAGGTATTTAATAGTTGACAGCAACAGTCATTCGTAAGAAATTGAATAGTAACTGAGGTAGTCAAAGCAATTGTGTTAATAGTTCTAGCCATAGCAAATTGTGTTGGTCGTTATAATTTGCTGTTTCAGTTCTTTGCGGTAATCAAAGCAAGTATGTAGGTATATATATATACATAAAAGGTTCACGAAGAACATAGGGCGTCAACAAATTCTCTCCATCGATTTCTGTTTCTAGCAAGTGATTTAATTTGATTCCAGGATAGTCGAGGTTAGTTGCATTCCCTTTCCAGCCACCGCTTCCACGTATTTGGTGGTCGTCCTGGCCTTCGATACCCTTGGGGGTTCCATTCTAGTGCCGCTCTAGCAATATCCGATGTTGGACGCCCAAGTATGTGACCGATCCAGGTCCATTTTCTTCTACGTATACCGAATTCAATAGGGCTGTTATTTGGGCGTTGCCAGAGAGTGGTCTTCATTAGAAACTACATTCGGCCAGTAAATACGTAGTATTTGCCTCAGTCAACGATTGAAAAATGTTTGGACCTTCTTCATAAGGATCTTCGTCAAGCTCCAATTAGTACAACCGTACAATAGTACAGACTTTACGCTGCATTTAAATATTCGCAATTTCGTCTTTTGCAGGATCTTCTTATTACGCCAGATTTTGTGAAGGTTTATATTTTTGAATTGGAAGAAAATTATCATAACGCAGCATTTTGACAACATAAATTCAAAAGTATTTGTCATACACTTTTTATCACATTTTGTAGATTGAATCTACTTTTTTAACCAAATTGCTACAGGAAAATATGTAGTTAGAAGTTTGTTTTATTAGACATCTGGTAAACGATAAGATATCTAATTATGGCGATAGCAGAAATTGAAAGGACATGACCATTTTTGTACAATGAATTATGCAGATGAATTTATCAAACAGTTGCAGTTAAATCCTTGTTGTTCTAAGGTCGCGATTAGACCATTTTCTACAATTCTCTTCTTATCATCATATAACGTACGAGGGCGGATCAATAATTCCGTGACTTTTCATAGTTATTTTTTTGCACAAAAAAATTTATTTTTCAAAATAATCTCATTTAAAATCGAAACCACACTGCCTATGGCATCAACAATCTCACACACTTTTACTCTTCGATCGGCCAACACCATATCGTGGATTTATTCGAAATTTTCGGGTGCGTTGACCTCAATTGGCCGTCCAGAACGTTCAGCGTCATTTGTACTTGTGCGACCACAACGAAAGTCAGTAAAACACTTTTTTACCATTGAAATCGATGGTGCAAAGTCCCCATAGTATTTATCAAGCTTTTCCTTCGCTTGATTGAGGGCTTTTTTCGCAAAAATTAATCTTTAATGAGCACTCGAAATTCACTTTTTTCCATTTTTGAAAAAATGCACCAGGTTGTATGTTTGAAAAGCTGTTAAAGGCAAAGTAAATAACGGAACTTGCACAAAATCCGACAGTAGTCTACTAACAGGTGGTACTTGATGGGAGCAGTGTTGCATTTCATATCATCTAACTACGAGGGAAGTTCGAGTCACAGCCTTAGTGATCCGCCCTCGTATTACTTGTGCGACAACAACGAAAGCCAGTAAACCAATTATTTACCATTGAAATCGATGGTGCAGAGTTTCCATAGTATTTATTAAGCTCGAAATTCACTCGAACTTCACTTTTTTTAATTTTTAAAAAAATGCACGAGGTTGTATGTTTCGAACAGATGTGACGGAACTTGCTCAAAATTTGACAGTAAATTATTAACAGGTGGTACTTGATGGGAACAGTGTTGCATTTCATATAACTACGAGGGAAGTTCGAAAAGTGACGGACTTATTGATCGGTCCTCGTATTATGTATTATTAAAAATGTCATTTAAACCTTGTTATCTCTGCTTTTATGGCCAAAAAGTACGGTTATTGCACATTAAACTGAGACAGCATACATCCGATATATTTTCATCTGCTACGACTACGAGTGCGGTAAAAACAAAAGTCGTAGCTGACAGCAATAGTCATTCGGAAGTAAATGTATAATGACTGCGGTAGTCAAAGCAATTGTGTTGATCGTTTTAGCAATAGCAAATGCGTTGGTGGTTTGTCAAAGTCAAAGCAAGTAAAGGGTTATTCAACAGAGACGCTACAAAAGTAAATCGATAGGGACAGCAAACGTCGCCATATTTTTTCCCGCTCTTTTGACATTTCTCTTCAGTAAGGTTTGCCATTTCATCAGGGAAGATATACGAGCCAACAACGAGTCGAAATTATTAAAATTTACTACCGAAAATTGAGCGTCTAGTGGAAAAATTTGAATCCACAGGCACAGTACAAAATGTTCCCGTGCCAGTGAGACAAAGAAGTGCCCGTAGTGTCGAGAATATTGCTGCCGCTGAGGCTTCAGTTCAAGAAAGTACAAATGTGTCTCTCACACGTCGTTCTCAAGCGTTGGGCATCTCCGTGACGTCGTTGTGGCGAATTTTGCGAAAAGATCTTGGCCTACATCCTTACAAGATCTAACTAACGCAAGAACTAAAGCCGCTTGACCACCATACGCGTCGTATGTTCGTGAATTGGGCTGAGCAACAACTTGAAAAAGATTCGGATTTTCGTCGGAAAATCATCTTCAGCGATGAGGCTCATTTCTGGCTGAATGGCTTCGTCAATAAGCAAAATATGCGTTGTTGGTCAGACAGCAATCCACACGTAATTCATGAGTCATCATTGCATCCCGAAAAAATTACGGTTTGTTGCGGTTTATGGGCCGGCGGCGTCATTGGGCCGTACTTCTTCCGTGATGATCAAGACCGGCACATTACTGTGAATGAGAATCGCTACCGTTCAATGATAACCGAATATTTTTGGCCCCAATTGGATAATATGGACTTGAAGGACATGTGGTTCCAACAGGACGGCGCCACAAGCCACACAGCGAATGCCACAATCAATTTATTGGACACCAAGTTTGGTGAACGAGTTATCTCACGAAATGGTCGTGCGATTTGACGCCGTTAGAATATTTCCTGTGGGGCTACGTCAAGTCTATGGTCTATGCCAACAAGCCAGCGACGATTGATGAACTTCGTATGAATATCGAGCGTGAAATTGCAGCAGTATCGGCCGATTTATGCTTGAAAACCGTCGAAAATTGGGATCAGCGTCTGGACTTCTGCAAGCGTGCCCGTGGTGTGGTGGCCATGCAATAGAAATCGAGTTCCATACATAATGGCATCGAACGTACTTTCACAGGAATAAAGAATTTCAATGGTATCTAAAACCGGGTTTGTTTTATTTAAAAAAAACTTTTGTAGCACTCTTATTGAAAAACCCTTTACGTTAATAGTTTTAGCGATAGGGTAAGCTATTTGTTTGTGAATTAGAAGAAGTTTAACGCACGACTATCTGCAGCAAACGGATTTATATAGTTGTCTGAGAAACTCATACAAATATTGTTTTACACTGTTTATCATATTTGCTGGGTAAATGTTGTATATTTGACCATTGTCTACATAATTTTCTACAATTCTCTCCTCATCAGCTGTGAACATCATTAGACATATAAAGTCCCATGTATTTCTACAAATTTCCAATTAAGTTCTGTTATCTCTGCTTTTATGGCTACAACTTCATAAATTCCCTTGTGATAAATTCGTTAATACTCCAACAATTGTATTGAAAGCCATAAACATTTGCACACAAATTTGGTCCAAAAGTAATATATTGCTCTATAATGACCATATATGGTCATATATTAAAACACAATTATTGGTATCGAATTGACTACGGCCTCTGCTTGAAGCGAGTCTGAGAAGTAACAGAACTGTAAAGAATTATAGCAATAAAATTTTAATAACTTCATCAATAAAAAAAATATAGGAAACTAACGAAACTTTATGCCACACAATCATAAAAAAAACAACTCACGATACTGGACCAAAAACGAAACTTTCAAGATAAAAAAAATGCAAAACCCACAATGAACTGAAGAAGCCATCACAAAACTTTAGTTTTGACCAGGGAAACACTTAAAAAGGATTAACACGAAACAACACATAGCACGCGACCAAAGTCAGCACCAAAGTCCATAAAAATCAAGTTGTACATTCCATTCGCATTCGCATTCTCTTCCCGCCGAGAAGGAGGTGGCTCAGCAAAAAACGAGTAGACGAACAGCATCCTTGCATGTATGAAATCCATATGTGTTGGAATGGTTTGGTGTCGGGGTTATTTGGAAGATATATGATGGGTTATAAAGTGCCAAAGATAAATACTTTTTTATGGACCCTTCAACAGTTTTAAAAGTACTTAAGATTTTCTTTGTTCCACACTGAACTTGTGTTGCCATGTGAACATAAATTTGCTATTTGGCACAAGGAAGAAAGGCGTTTCGTTTGTAAGCGAAGATTTGGAATGTTAAACGTTGTGATGTGCACATTTTGTAAATTCTCCTTGGGAATAAGTGACAATATGAATGTAGGTGTCAAGGCTGATCCTTTCTTGTGGATCGAAATAGCACATGTTTTATATTTTTTACTATATAATTAATTAATCCTTTGGATGGGGAATAATAGGTATCAGTGATCCGAAAGACGAATGTAATGGAAACTAGGGATGCACAGAATCGAGGTACCGATTCGCAAGAATCGGTTCTTTGCAGGAACCGACAGGGCTTACTACAACCGAAAGACTGGTCCAAATGAACCGAAAATGGTCCTTTAGGGACCGAAAACCGGGTTCAAAAGAACCGAAAACGGTTCCAAAAAGATGGAACCCTTATAAGGGCATCTTGGCGATTTTCCTCGAGATAGCCTACTTTGCCGCACGATAACACCATGAAATCGTTGCATGAATATATCGTGTTATAGCTTATTAGAAGCGTATAGACTTCTGGTAGAAGAAAATGGAATCCAAGTTTTTTTTTGTAATTAGATACAATTTTTGGAAAAACCCGAAAACCCCAAATTTTCATTTCTGTTAAAAATTAAAAATTTTTTCAAATTAAAAATTGCAACCCTTAGAGTGTTCGGATTTTACTCAAACTTTATCCAGTTTATATCCAGGTTAAACTAAATCACAATGTACATTTTTTTTTTTGAAATGCACCGAGGAGTGAAGATTTTCTAGTATATACGAGTATTCACCCAAAATCCGAAAACTTTGACTAAAATGCGGCACGGCTTAGAGTTGTCCGATTCGGCTCAAATTTTCACCAAGTCAGTTTTAGACCATAAGGAACAAGAATCCGCCTGGGGTTTTATTAAACATCCGAAGTTGTTTTTACATTACCACCCTAATGTACATGGGTCCTGAAATTTGTTACGGGGGCGCGCTCTTTTTTATGTGTGTGTGTGTGATGACGGAGGACAGATTAGGTGCGCTAAAGAAAAATGTAGCGGATATTAGATTGGTTCATAAGGGCTGGTGGTCCATAAGGGAAGCTAAATTTTGTGATACTGCCGTAGTTCATTCAGTTGGTGGCATTTTTAATCCACTTATAGTTTCCATCTATACCCATCAATGTAGGTGACAACTAATTTCTTGCACAGTGGCCGAAAAATCGTAAAATGTTTGACTCCATATTTATACATGTGGAGTTCTTACACATCAACTCATCTTATTTCATTCCAAAAGGCGTGGTGTTGTGTCCCAGTAACTCCGATGGCATGTTTAGAATATATGTTATTACTGAATGCAGTTTTTGCCTTTAAATCTTTACCAGCAATTATTGTCAAAATTTATGACTCCACTCCCAGGAACTCTAAAAAAGTTTAACAGCTAAATGTTTGAAGACAAAACCAACAGCAACAGAAAAGAAACGGTCTTCCCCCCTTTAGTGGCCATAGGACGACAGTCTTATGATGTCATAAAAATGTAACGAAGGAAAAAGTCATTTATAATTTTCCAATAGAGTTGGGTTATTGCGAAAAAAAGAAACCAAGTCGTCCGTCTTGAATGGACAGACTCACTCCCCATCCTAATTGTGTAGCAGTTTCAATGAGACAACTTCATTTTCTGGTTTCAATTCTCAACTCCATGGCTGTTGCAAACATACAAATTTCTTGTGTTCCTAAGCTGGTGGTTGCCGGGGGTATTCATTACATGTCACTATTCACCATTCATTGCCGGAACGGGCTACTACGTACAAAGGAATGTGGTTCTTTGAGTTGTTACATGGGTTTTGGATGTCGTATTTTTTTCCTTCTTACTTTGTAGTCTTGTAATGATTTGTAAATCCGTCGTTTGTTGTTCTTTCCCTTCGACTCGTGGGCCAACAAAAGAGTATTTTTCAATGGAAACCTTCTCGATTCTTTCACGTATTCTTTAGTTTTGTCAGTCGTGCGTTGATATTGTGGTGCTCTTGGAATTTGCCCATTGACCAGGAAACCAACAGAGAACAAAAAGTTAGGAAAAAAAAAGAAAAAAGATGGACAAATGTTTTGCCATTGAATGGAGTGTCATAAATTTGCAAAGCGAATGACGTGTAAATTGTATTCGGATGTTATTTAGATAATATAAATCTATATTTAATAGCTGTAACCGAAACGACGACCAGCAGGTCAGCTGAATGAAATTGGGAATGCTCGGAATTGAGAACAAATGTATTTAAAACAAAAACAGAGAACTGGACCAAATGTTCGTGGCCTGAAACGCCAATGAAATGAGATTGCAGTTACTACAATTTGTGATTCGAATGTCAAATGAGGCGGAACTGCGCGTGCAACTGACTAATCGATGTTGAATATATAAAAATGAGAAACACAATTAAGATCATCACTGGAATTCTGTAACGTTTTAAAGGTAAATAAAAATCAGTAGTTGAATTCAATACAATATTTCCGATTTATATCAGTTTTACTACCGACTTGTGTCGTTAAAAAGTTAAAAGAATTCCGGTGCAGAAATTAAATTTCAGAACAATTTGAACGATCAACTGAGGCCAGTCACACCAGTGGAACAATGTTAAAATTGTACCAAAATGTATACATTTCAAATATGTGCTAAGTACCAGTATCCGCACGCTGGAAAAAATGGAACCCAGCAATATTTTACAGGAAACATGTATATATTTGCAAGCATTGTTTTCATGAATATTGAAAATCTGTTGCTGTGTTGTCTGCCACGTTTTGGTTTTCAGCAGTTTTCAGCAAACATCGTCATATTTGGGTCACAGAAATCATATATTATAACCTATTAATCATTGTGTCTCCAACATGTAATATTGAATTGCAAACACAATGTGTTTGGACACAAGTGTACTATATTTGCGACAAGCCACAAACACTGTTGTATTTGCATCCAAACAACAACAAAAAGACAGATTGTTCAGGGTGCAGCAAAACACCCAGGATAAACTTATTTTAGGCTGTAAACAAAACTGCAATAGAAAGTACAAAAATTGTACCAAAAAGTAATCAAAGTTTCAGTTGCCACAATTAAACTGGAAGAGTATTTTGAAGAAAATTTCTTCGAAGTAAACCTATCAATGTATACCCAAAATAGTACCAATAGGTTAGAGTTTCAAAGACCAGAGTTTCTAGGTTTCTTACCATCCTCTACGTTGCAGCAAAAAAAAAGAGAAGACTTTTCATTAAAATCCGCCCTTGGCAATTAAATTCTCGTAGTTTACGAAAAGAAATGTAGAACAATAATCTACGAAAGTCTCTTGTCCATATTAATGTGTTAATTTCTACAATAGTGTTATTATTGCAAATCCTTTGTAGTCAAATTCTGATTACATACAGTCAGTCAGTTCAGTCATTGTGCATTAACTGTTGCTATTGCTATCAAACAATGTTCTTGGACTATCGTAGTCATTCCTGTCATTCCTCCGAATGCCTGTTGCTGTCGGCAATGACTTGTAGTTCGGCCGCAGCCGTAGTCGTAGCAAATGTAAATATTTTATGTAGATTCTGATTCATTTTATTTAGCTGAAATCATTTTCATAGTCACAGTCGTTAACATAGCTCACGAAGAAAAATTATTCATATCAAACCCAGATCACAATCCCAGTGTAATTTGAGAGAGAATAATTAACTACACGCTGAGAAACCCGGTCCTTATACTACTATGCAGAAACCATGTCTATGTTTAGAACATCCTTATAAAGGGTATTACAATAAGAGCACTACAAAAGTTTTTTTAAATAAAACAAAACCGGTTTTAGATACCAATGAAATTCTTTATTCCTGTGAAAGTACGTTCGATGCCATTATGTATGGAACTCGATTTCTTTTGCATGGCCACCACGGGCACGCTTGCAGAAGTCCAGACGCTGAACCTAATTTTCGACGGTTTTCAAGCATAAATCGGCCGATACTGCTGCAATTTCACGTTCGATATTCGTACGAAGTTCATCAATCGTCGCTGGCTTGTTGGCATAGACCATGGACTTCACGTAGCCCCACAGGAAATAATCTAACGGCGTCAAATCGCACGACCGAGGCGGCCAATCGACTGGGTCATTTCGTGAGATAACACGTTCACCAAACTTGGTTTCCAATAATTGATTGTGGCATTCGCTGTGTCCATATTAGTCAATATTATCCAATTGGGGCCAAAAATATTTGGTTATCATTGAACGGTAGCGATTCGCATTCATAGTAATGTGCCGGTCTTGATCATCACGGATCATCATAAACCGCACCAAACCGTAATTTTGTGGGACTCTTGGATTACGTGTGGATTGCTATCTGACCAATAACGCATATTTTGCTTATTGACGAAGCCATTCAGCCAGAAATGAAATTCATAATTCAGAAATTGGACGTAGCGCTCTTAAAGTTGAGGCCACTGACTCCAAATTTCGGTAGTAAATTTTAATTATTTCGACTCGTTGTTGGCTCATATATCTTTCCATGATGAAATGGCAAACCTTACTGAAGAGAAATGTTAAAAGAGCGGGGAAAAATAAGGCGTCGTTTGCTGTCCCTATCGATTTACTTTTGTAGCGTCTCTGTTGAAACAACCTTTACTTACGTGCAAGCGTGCAAGCGTTGTGCAAGCGTTGTTTACATAAATTAAAGATCTGCTGCTGTTTTGTCCCTTTTTTGCCTGTCACGTTTTTCTTTTCAGCAGTCTTCAACAAACAACGCCATATTTGGGTCACAAGAACTTATGTTGTCTCCAACATGTAATCATTGTGTCTCCAACATTTAATATTGAATAGCAACTACAATGTGTTTGGGCACAAGTATACTATATTTGCGACAAGCTACAAACATTTTATACTTACATCCAAACAACAACAAAAAAAATAATTTTGCGTGTAGCTTGTTAAGAAACAAAAAAATATATTTTCCCATTACATCCCATGAAGCGATAGGGGAGAGCTTATCACAATCACTGGGCTGTGCGCTTTTCAGTTTACACTCACTGACTGATTGGGACTTATAGTTTTACACCTGTTCCGCACAGTTTTTTGAGATGCTATTTCAAGACTCATTACTCGATAGTGTTGCCGTCACTAAGTGAGGTGGCCGTCTTGGACAAAAGTATAAGTTGGTCAGAGCAGGGATCGAACCCACTTTCTCTCGCACAACAGCTGCGCACACTAGCCGTTTCGCCAACGACGGCCATGGAAATATGAAGATAATAATTCATAAGTTTCACTCGATTGTTTAGGGCCTCTGTCAAATAGTTATGCTCCAAAAATTACCACTTGAGGCAAAAGAGCTCTTGATGTGATTTATTATATTTACAAATTGCGATACCACACTTCCAAACTATTTTTGAAGTTTTATCCTCTTTTGACCCTTTTTACTCATTCAAACAGTTGTTTATACATTTCCAATCATTCCAAACTAGTTGTTATCGCAATTCCTTCGTGGAATGTAATGGGAAGCAATTTTGTTTGTTATAAATTTGTTATAAATAGTAATAATTTAATTATGCTTGAAATATTTTAATATTCCAAAGTTCCGAGTCTTCAACTCAAACTGTAAGAAAACTACGAAATAAATTCGATAGTAATTGAGAGCTATCATCACAGTTTATATATGGACCCTCATTGAACAAAATAACTCTTGTTCGTTTTCGTCCAGTGAGTTCAGTGGAAAATATTGCCACTGTCGATGAAAGTATGCTCGAACACCCATCAACATGAACTCGCTATAGTTCTCAGCAATTGGGTATTTCTCGCAGTTCTTGGCGCAGAATTTTTCACAAATGACCTCGGTATAAAGGCTTATAAAGTTGAATTAGTCCAAGAACTAAAGCCTCGTGACCATCCGATGCGTTTACTCTTCGCTGAATGGGCTGAAGATCGCCTGGCCGAAGATGAGCATTTTTACCGAAAAATCATCTTTTCCGATGAAGCTTATTTTCAACTCGGTGTTAACAAAAAAAAAAATTCGCATTTGGGTCTCCGAAAATCCACAAGTTGTCGAAGAGAATCTGATTAGAGTTGGGTAGTTCATGAACTACCTAGTTCATTTAGGGTGACCAGACACCACCCTCACCTACATAATGCACATGTTCGAAGTCGCGACAGTGTTCGTGATTGTTTTGTCTGGGCACCTTAAATGAACGAGTTCCAGAACTACCCTGCAGTATTGGTAATCGACTCTACGCTGATGAGTTCATCGACTACCACAAACCTTTCGTCGACTACTCGCTAAACTACCAGCAATGCTTTTGAGCGGCGAATTTAACAAGGCGATGTCCGCTTTGGTAATGCCTTACTGTTCGTCGATTACTTCATCGGTAACATTTCGTCGACGCATTTATCGGTAACATTTCGTCGACGCATTTATCGGTAACATTTCGTCGACAGGTTAAGAAAAACAATAGAAAATCTCTGGAGACACTACCTTACAGATTACCACTGAGTACCAATGTAATCGGCGATGTAGTCAATGAAAAATCAATGGCGATGTAGTCGATGAAATGTTGCCAGCCACTACTTGTGAAACTGCAGGGTACTGAACGAGTTCGACCCAACTCTAAATCTGATGCATCCACTACGAGTGACTGTTTGGTGCGGCGCTTTATTGGTCTATGCTCGAGCTTTATTGGTCTATGCTCAGCGATTTTTGGAACGAAGTTCCATATCGCACGTTGCGGGTTCGGGGCTAAATGAAAAAAAAATTAAACAACTTTTTTTTAACATTAGCCTCGTTCTTTTCGTCCAGTATACGAGTTTCCACATACAAATGAAAAGTGTATACGTTACAGTCGATAATTTTCCCCTATAAGTCGAGCAGTGGATAGTAGAGTTGTCGGGTTTCAAAAAAGTAAAATAAATGAAAATGTGAACTTGTCAGCATTTTTTAGTTTCAAGATTTTCGGCGTTCCCTGAGACAGACTCAAATTTTACTGTACTCAAGTATTGTCTCGCCGTTTGAAATTCAAAGGTGGCATGATGGGTAGCACGTGCAACTAACAACCGCGAGATTACGGTTCGAATCCCAGTTAAGTAGCATATCTTTTTAATTTTATATTTAATTTTTAACTATATAAATAACTATATAAATGTTAAAAAATAGAGTAATTAGTACGAGAAATACTTAAAAAAATATTTTAATTCTGTGCCATCTCTGAGGTTTGAACTCACGTTCTATCGATTTGTAGGCAAAAATATATGCTCTAGGCCAGGAGCTCTGACACAGCTAAAGTGACAAATAAAGAAACAAATACATTCGGGTAAATGTTCAATATTTCAATTTTTTAACAAAAGTGATGTCAAATTTATTTTGCTTAAAGGCGATGTGTTATTTTCGATCAGTATACACTTCTAGTATATACTGGACGAAAAGAACGAGGCTATTATTATGCTACAACCCAGTATTATCAACTATATTGGGTACTTTTGCTTTGGTTTGTGTCTAGACTAACATATGTTGGAAAAGTTCTTGTTTAAATGGAAATTTTCTAGGTGGAGCCTGTAGCCAATATTTAAAAAATATTGTAGTTTTGAACCAATACAAAAAATGGAAATTTAGAAAAGACAAAGTGAAGGAAGTTTAAAAAAAAGTAACATTTTTATAAATAAGTGCCTTGTCACAAAACAAGTAAATTCTTTCAAAAAATACCTATTCATATTTTTAAACAAAGTATAGTTTCTTAAAATAATATTTTAACTTAAAAAAGTACATTTGCATAAAAAAAGGAAATTTTCTTGCAACAAGTACCTTTACGTAAACAAGGTAATTTTTTTTAAAATAAGTACCTTTTTTCTTCTTATTATTGAATCGAGCTTAAGATTATTTTTAAGTATTGCTTATTTTTGGCTCCTATATTTCGTCTCCCACATTGGGCAACTTCTTCATGGAACAATTCTTATTAATAAAATAATGAGCAATACTTATAAATGATCTTAAACTCGATTCAATAATAAGAAGAAGTTTAATCGAAGATCGTTGAAAACTTTTCTTAAAATATTAAATTTTCTTACAACGCAATTCCTTTTCTTAAAAATCTTGTTTTTCTTTAAAGAGTACCTTTTTTTGTGAAACAATATAACTTTTCTTGGGATAAGTACCTACTCTCAAAAATTTACCTATTCTTGGAAAAGGACCGATTCTAAAAAAAAATCCCCGTTCTTAAAAAAACCGTTTCTTCAAAAAACAATACCTTCTCTTAAAAACAACCTTTTCCTACAAAAATTCCTCTTCTTAAAAGTACCTTTTCTTAAAAATAAAATAATACCATATCTTTTTTTGAGATAAGTAGCCTTTCTGAAAATAAGTAAATTTTCTTATAAAGATAACCTTTTCCTGAAAAGAGTACCACTTCTGTAAAAGTACCTGTTCTTAAAAAAAGTACTTCTTTGTACTTTCTTACAGAAAGTAGTTCTTCTTAACAATAGTACCTATTCTTAAAAAAAAACATTAGCTTTTAATAAAAGAAGTACCTCTCTTTAAAAAGAGAGGGAAATTTTTTCGGGAAAGTAAAATACATATTCTTATGAAAAGGACCTAAAATATACTTTAAAAAAAATACATTCCATAACAAAAAAATCTTTCTTAAAAAAAAAGTTTATTATTTTACAAAAAGTATCGTTTCTTAAAGATCCATTTAAATTATTGCATTTTTCAACAGCCGCTTTAGGCGTATTGGAACTAACTAGTACATAATATATAGCGAAAGGAACTTCGTTCCAACCGGGTGTCCCCTGACACCTAATGTGATTTTTTTGTTTCCAAAAATTCAAGAATATGACATGGACGACGCATGGTTGTAATGGGACGGCGCTACGTGTCACATAGCCAACATTACAATCAATCTTTTGCGCACTGTGTTCGAAAACCGCATAATCACCTCAAACAAGGAAGACCATTGGCCGCCTCACCGCGGCGATTTGACCCCGTTAGACTATTATCTCTGGGGCGCCGTGAAAGTTCAGTGACATGACCGATATTCAGTTTTTATGAAATTTTCGTTGCCATAAGAGTTACGTGTATAAAAAATAACGAAAATTTTGCACACATTTTATTCGCTAGGTACGCAGCTCTTTGCGACAATTTCGTAGTCAAAATCAAGTACAGAGTTGTTACGCCAAAGTTATTTCGTACGAAAACAATTGTTTTATAATTGTTTGGGAACGGAATTGTGACATTTCAATTATTTTGGTAAACAAAAGTAATACCACATGCGTTAAAAATAGAACGGAGTGGGAAAGATGAATTTTTAATGCAATATTTGAAATATTTGCAAGGCAATTCAGAGATATGTGGTAACACAATTCCCGTTTAGAGATAAAAAAAATTTCTTAAGAAAATTTCGCAAGAACTGAATACGAGGCTTTACTACCCAAACAATCCCGAGTCCATTGAGGCCTTAAAACAGAAAATCGACGATGTCGTTCACGAGATAGGGGCCCAAACAATCAAAATGAACTGAAAAATTTGGGTAGATTGAGCCATAATAAATTGACGACATTTGGTGTGTTGCAGATGGGCGGCTGCATGTTGGAAAGTATTGCTTTAATAATACCAGATAGAGGCAATGGCTCAAACCATCAAACAATAAATCAGCTACGGCCATTCGATTTATGCGTTAAAATTTTTGTGTAAATACACCACATATATATACTAACAATAAAATATATCAAAAAAGCCCCAAATACGTTTAAATTTCACAGTTTTTCATCAAAACGACATGAAAAATGTAAGTCAACAATTTTTGTAATTCCACCTGGTGTTAGTTAATTTTAGAGGCCGTCGGTGGTGCAATGGCTAGTGGCTCTTGTACAGGAGAACGTGGGTTCGATCCCTGCTCTGACCACCTTCAAATTTATTTCGACTGCGGTCACCTCGCTTAGTGGCGGCGACACTATCGAGTATCAAGCCATGACAAAGCTTCTCAAAATACCGTTCGGAACCGGTGTAAAACTATAGGTCCCAATCAGTGAATGAAAAATTAGAAAGCGCACAGCTCACTGGTTGTGAGAAGCTCTCTCCAATCCCTTCATGGGATGTAATGGCAAACCTTGTTGTTGTTGTTGTTTTCGTCAATTTACGAAAAATAACTCTCTTTCGCAACGACCTCACCACGAATAGTGTGAAAGGAAATGTCAGATGAGAACAATGGCAGCTATATACATCATTACTCTATGATTTGAGCGATGTTATCTTTCATTTATAGACGTCAATGATGAGCTTAACCAATAAAATCGTAATTTGTAAACAAATACTTATAGTATTTTGTTTTAATGCAAAATTGATTTGCAAATTTAACATGACCCACCCTTTACTTATGGGTTCGCTCACCCATTTTAGTAAAAATTCAAATCACGAGTGACTGTTTGTGCATTTGACTCGCTTGGGAGATTTTAAATATTAAATTCAGATTAACTGTTTTTAAGCAAATTACTTTCTGATAGCTCCTAAATTTTAGAACCTTAGGAATTTAATGCAATTTTCGAATTCTGCAGAAAGGCTTTGCTAAAAGTCATGTCGCTTTCGACAGGAACATGTGCTCGGTAGTGTTCGTCTCCGCCTCCCTTTCCAATTCTCGACTACTGCTCAAAATTTGCAGAAAAAAAGAACAAATGGCTGTCTGTCCAGTGTCCTATAAAGATATTTTGCAAATATTAAAAATTCTCTCAAGTTGTCACAAATAATTAATGCCAAACTAAAAGCCATCGCAAACAATTTGTGACAACACTAATTACTCTGGCCGGTGAAAAATGTTGACATGGGTGTTTCATATCTACAAAATTTAAAAAGCAAATGAAAATAATCCGTCAAGGTGATAAATGGAAATTTAGGCGAAATATAGTACACATGTGCCCCCAATTGTGATAGTTATTATAGATCATAAATGAAATGTTAACATTTATGCATTGAAAACAGAAATATTTTAAATAGTTTCGTTATTGCAGCGCACAGTGGGCAAATATGGCACAATATATGCAAAATGTTTGGACACCCGCAACACTTTTATAGTAGGTGTAAAATAAGATGACACATTAGTTTCAAGATAAGGCATATATTTGATTCTGTTATTATATGTATATGTAGAAAATATAATATGTAGAAACTAAATATTCAAAGTCACAATAAGACAATTCCATTACGATCCAACCAACGAATTGAAAAAAAATAAAAAAATGTGTTCCCATTACATCCCATGAATGGAGAGAGAAGAGCTTCTCAAATTTATTACCCGCTGACAAAATAGACCAGCCCCAAATATATTTTTTGCTTGTAGTTGGTAAATATATTGGCCACACAATTGAAAATAAAATTCGGATTTTTGGTAAATACCAAGCTTGTGGCCGTCGGTGGTGCAATGGTTAGTGTGCGCGGCTCTTGTACATGAGATCCTGGGTTCGGATCCGGCTCTGACCACCTTCAAATTTTCTTTCGAGTATCTAGCCATGAAAAAGCTTCTCAAATTACCGTTCGGAATCGGTGTAAAACTGTAGGTCCCAATCAGTGAGTGAAAACTGGAAAGCGCACAGGTCAGTGATTGTGAGAAGTTCTCCCCAGTCCCTTCATGGGATGTAATGGGAAACCATTTATTTATTTTTTTTTTACCAAGCGGATTCTTATGCCATTTTAGCCAAAACTAAGGTGGTGAAAATTTGAGCCCAATCGGATAACTCCTAAGTCGTCCCGACTTGTGGTCAAAATATCCGGGTTTTGGCATTTTTGGTATAAATGTAAATACACAAAATTGTACATTGATTTAGTTTGACCTGAATACAGAGTGGCAACAATTTGAGTAAAATCCCACCACTTTAGAGGTTCAACCATATAGTAATGACGTATAGAGACGCCAACTCTCTCAGTAAATATATGAGATTTGGTGTGTTGCAGATGGGCGGTTGGATGTTGCAAAGTATTGCTTTAATAATACCAGATAGAGGCAATGGCTCAAACCATCCAACAATAAATCAGCAACGGCATTTCTTTTGGTGCTTTAAAATTATTGTGTAAATACACCACAAATATATACTAACAATAAAATATAACAAAAAAGTTCAAAATACGTTTAAATTGCACAGTTTTTCAACAATACTATATGAAAAATTTGAGTCAACAATTTTTGTAATTCCAGCTGGTGATTTACGTCAAATAACTATCGCACCGACCGAACCACCAATAGTATGAAAGGAAATGTGGGATGAGAACAATCACTCTACGGATTCAACCATATACTAATACATACATAGATACTTCTATTCTCTCAATAAATTAAACGTCATAGGCACGGTAGAAAGTAAACATTGGATGGTGGAAAACATGGGTTCAATAATACCAGATAGAGGCAATAGTAAACAACGTCCAACAAAGGAACAACAACCGAATTTAGTGTTTTTGTAGCAAACTAGTTGTTTTAAATACAATACAAATGTATACCAATGATAAAAGTCAACAAAAAAGTGCAAAATACATTTAAATTTTTAAGTTCTACATCAAAACGACATGAAAAAGTTAAGTGGACATATTTTGTAACTCCACCTGGTGTAAGTTAATTGTAAATTTAATTTCTCTCATTTCCAAAAACCTTCGACGAAGAGTGTGAAATGACACGTCAGATGAGAGAATAAATGTATCTATGTATGTATTAGTCTATGGGTTCAACTCTTAATTTGACAAAAATTTTCAATTTGTAGAAAAATTTAAATTTGGATTTTTCTGTTTTTACACAAAAGTTGTATCTAAATGCAAAAAATATTCAACTCGGAAACCAGTGCCTTCTAGTAGAAGTCTGTACGCTAAAAATAAGGTATAACACGACATAGTCACTCAACGGCTTCAGGATGATATGGCGTAGCTAAATAGGCCATCTCTAACTAACCCAAACACATTGTTATTGAGGGGAAATAAAGGGTGTCCCAGTACGATTGCACTATTTAAATACAGGGTAATTTTTTTTCCGTGCAAGCGGCAACTCTGAAAACTGGCAGCTGACACATAAGTTTATTCCGATAATGACACATAAGTTTATTCCGATTATACGCGATCAACGCGTTATAATTGGGAAAACTTATTATACAAATTTGGAAAGTTAGGCTGAGACCGCTCGCAAACTGCGAATAATTTTCAGTCGGGAAACTGCACCTAATGTGTCAACCATTCGAAGAGTGGTCCACAATTTTTGAAGAAACTGGGTCGTTTATGGACAGTACGACTCCTGTGCGTCAACGTATCGGTCGGCCTCTTAAACACATTGCTGCTGTAAACGATGGTGACGTCAAAAACCCGAAAACATCAATTCGGCATCGTTCTCAACAACTTCAAATTTCACGAAGCACTACGCTGGGAATTAAGACAACAGACCTCCAGCTTCATGCGTACAATACTTAGGAGTTCAAACCAGCAGACCGTGGAAAGGGCGTTCAATTCGTGCAATGGGTAATGGAGCAAAGTGAAGTCAAAGCCAATTTTTCAAAACAAAAGTCATCTTCTCCGATGAAGCGCATTTTCATCTGACTAGCTTCGTGAATACACAACATTTTCGATTTTGGAACTCAGAAAATCCTCATACAATCCATGAGAAACAGATACACCCACAACGAGCAACTGTCTGGTGCGGATTTCGGTCAGGCAGCATGATTGGAGATTCCTTTTTTGAAGCTGAGGCCGAAATTGCAGTAATTGTGAACGGCATTCGTTACAGGAACATGATCACGGAGTTCTTGTGGCCTCAACTGGACTGCATGGATCTGGACGACATGTGGTTTCAGCAAGACGGCGCCACCTGCCACACCGCGCATGAAACAATCGATTTGTTGCAGCAACGATTTCCAGAACAAATTATCTCAAGAAATTCTGATGTCGACTGGCGACGAAGATCATCCGGTTTCCTGAGCTCAGATTCGAGATGTAACGGGTCATTGATGAGATACAGCCACATACATCTGTGTGAAAAAGTCATGTAAAATTTCATGAAACAAGAACCGGCCTACCAACAGAGTCGTGAGGGCCATGTGACGGATATTTTATTCTATACTTAATCGGAACATGTCTTCGTTACAATCCAATAAAAACAATCACCACTATCTCAAAAGATACGTGTTTTTAATTTCAAATGAAAAAGTGCATTCTTACTGAGACGCCCTTTATAGATAAAAATACAGCCCTGTTAATTTATGGAGAAGTGTATAAAAGAATCAATATTTTTTAAATGGCTCTAAATTCGATTTTTTCATGGAATGCTCCTGTTTAAAATAAACACATTTATTTTCAAACTGTGTCAACCCAGTTACAATATTACTCGTCACTGTATATATTACATATATTATATATTATACTTTAGTTGTAGTTGTTTCATATAACTACATGAAATATGATAAAATTCATTGTATTATGTGGACAATTTTCAATGGAAACAGCAAAATGACAAAATTCATTATTAACCCTTAGAAGGCAGTTAGTTTTTGCTTATTATCTAGCACTTGGGCTAAGATTTGTGTTTTGGAGTATTCGGACACAAATAGTGAAATTTTATGGCGATAATTTTTGTAGAACATTTTGACCACGCCCTCCGTCATTTTGAAGCAGTTTTTTGCGAGTTTTCAAAAAAAAGTAAAAATTATAGTTATGCGTGACATAATTTTTTCCACAAAAATGTTTATCTGAATCTTATCTATAAAACTTCTGAACATATTTTGTACCTCAGAAGTAAGGAACACACAATTTTGCATGCCGATATGTTGCAGCAAAGTTCCGAGGGGCGGAAACTGTGATCCGCCCTAAAAAAATTCTGATCAGATCTGGCAAAACGCCGATACACGTATATTTTTTTCGACCTTTCTATCAGAATCCGTTGACAGAACCCTATAACTTTTTTGGTGTCGCACAGTGTAATTGGGAGTTAAAACTTGCGGACCTATAAGTTTGATATGAATTAAATTATAATTTCCATGCTATCAATATATTGAGTTTGAGTCGAAAAATAATATAAATATTTCGTTAAGAAATTTTCGTTAAGGAGCTAAACTACAGTTAAGAATTTAAAATGCAATACAAATTGACGGCATTATCTGTCAGTTAGCTCTAGCTCTATCCTACCGTGCTGCAAAAAAAAAACGGCCTCTGTGACATATTCTCTCAAATACATTCTGCAGGAGCCATGTACACACTCCAAATATACATATATTTGCGACTCCTAAACCCACTTATATTTAACTGCAATCATTAGCATGTTTGCACGTAAAGATGTATACTTTTACGTGGAACCATATCCGTGTTTCATCCCGAACATCCGTATATTTACGTCGAAGTATTCGTGTGTTTCCTCCCAACCGAACGATTCGTTGATTGCATTAAATTAAAACGCAACAGATCAGTTAACATAGGAAACTTTCAATTCATTTACACACGCATTCAGGAATATTGATAATTCACTGACTGAAAGAATTATGCAAAAACACAGTACCAATGTGAAGACATTAACTGTGTCAAAATATCGGGTTTCAGATTTTACCCGATTCTGACGTAGAAAAGTATGATGGATCGGTAGGCATGTTATCTCGAAAACTTGGTTTTTCGCTCACTAGGTCCCTTTCTTCATTCCATGGTAGAAAAGAGAATAAGTATAAACATCTGCTTTACATGTGTGCAAAAGGCACAACAGAGTTGATATGATGGATTGCCAATAGAGTGTCCAAAACCGAAACCGAAACATCGGTGAATCCGGTTAATCGTACTTTTGGCTATTAAACGAAAACCGGTTATTTGATGTCGGTTAACCAGTTTACACGATTTGTATTAATATCCTTAAAAAATTAACAATATATTATATGATTGTCGAATTTTAATGAAATTTTGGATTAAGAAATATGATTTCTCTTTTCAAATATGATTTTATACTTCAAAAAGTTTTAAATGTCATTTCCAAACAATTTGTTTTTATTCAAATTTCAAAATGATTATATGATTTGAGGAAATTTTTTTTTTTAAATTTCATAATGTAAAGTATTTTATAATAAATGTTTTGAACTTAATAAGATTTTCATACATGAAAATCTGTTTCAAGTTTGGTATTTGGAATTTGATTTTGGAATTTAAATCAAGATAATTTGAATTTGAATAAAACTTTTAAATTTTATATTAAACTCGCATTCCAAATTGGAATACGATTTAAATTGTAGTTTAAAATTATAACTTGATTGTCAAATTTAAATAGAGTTGTAAAATATGGAGTTTTAAACACGAATAATTGTATGAAATGGTTGCTAAACAAATGTATTGAAAGGCTACATGTGCAATTTAATTTAAATCAAAAAACCGAAAATACCGGTTCCACCGATTTTTGTCAAAATTGAAACCCGAATACCGCTTTCATGAAAAACTGATTTTTCGAACAAACCGAAATCCGGTTTTTAATAAATGCCGGTTTTTTTGGACACTCTACTTGCCAATGCGCAGACATATTACTAGTTATTTGAAGTTGTCAATTAGAATTATGGGAAAGCTTAAGTTGCAAATATATACAATACAATAAAAGTAAAGTTTGTTCCCTGCAAACATATGTATAATAATATTATTATACACAAAAGTTAAGTTTTTTCCCCGGAAACATATGTATAATAATATTATGATACGCAAAAGTTATGTTTGTTCTCTGGAAACATATGTATGGTAATACTACGTTAAGTTAAGTTTTCCCAAAATATGGTAGTTTGTAAAGATATTATAATTGTGTGTAAACATATTCAAAAATTAATTTTTTCTGCCTTCAGCAATTTTACAAATTTGTTCCCCATTATGCACTTCAGCAGCACGTGTGTGCATTCGAATTTATTCTGGTATTTATGTTTTGCTTTTATGCGATTTCCGCTTCTGGTCAGACGTGACAGTAATAACCAACGATACGACGGACGTATCAATGCAATGACTGACCGAATGGTAGTGATTTCTTCTACGCCCATGTATCTTTAAATTCTTGTACAGATAAATATATTATAGATAAATGTTTTCTATATTTGCAATTATTATGCATAATTCATGAATTTCGTATTGGTGGTAAAGGGGGAAGGTACCTCCTCAAACGTATATGGAACAGATGTGAATTTTAAAGGTGTAATTGGAGAAATAGTCATAGTTTAGTGGAAAACAAATTTTTAGCCGGAGCCACAAATATTTGCGGAAGTATATCGATTTATAAATTTCGAATGTCAAATATAATAAATATATAAAATAATAAATAATATAAAATAATAAATATAATAAATATATGAATAAACTTTGATTAAAATTATTACAATTTTGATTTTAACATTTTAATGAAATTCTACAATTATTTAAAAACACGACTTTTATTTTGGAACATAAATATGGTTTTGTGGCCGTCGGTGGTACAATGGTTAGTGTGCGAGACGTTGTTGGACCTACCCCAGAGGAAAAAATCTCTAAGCCCGGCTAAAAGCCGGCCACTCAGAGAGCTTTATAAAGGGTGTCTTAGTAAGATTGCACTGTTGTGCACTCTTGTGCAAGTAACAACTCTGAAATTTGACAGTTGTCACATATGTTTATTCCGATTATTAAAAATGGTGCGCTTTATAAAAAAACAACGCGTTATAATTGTGAAAACTTATTACATAAACACTTGCAAACTTCGAAGAATTTTCAGTCGAGAAAGTGCACCCAATGTGTCAACCATTCGAAGAGTGGTCAAAAAATTGGAAATAAGACTACTGTGCGTCAACGTACCGGTCGATCTCTTGAAAACATTGCTGCTGTAAACAAGAGTGTCGCGGAATCCCCGAAAACATCAATTCGGCATCGTTCTCAACAACTTCAAATTTCACGAAGCACTAAGCAGCGAATTTTGACAAAATACCTCCACCATCATGCGTACATATAGAATCGAATTCAGCTTACTCAGGAGCTCAAACCAGCAGACCATGGAAAGCGTGGGCAATTCATTCAATGGATAATGGAGCAAAGTGAAGTCAATGCCAATTTTTCAAAAAAAAAAAGTAATCTTCTCCGATGAAGCGCATTTCCATCTGAATGGCTTCATGAATACACAAAATTGTCGAATTTGGGGATCAGAACATCCTCATGCAAAACATGAGAAAGAAATGAACCCACAACGAGCAACTGGCTGGTGCAGATGGTTGTGAGGCGGCGTGGACTCAACTGTACGGCTTGGATCTGTGCCCTCAACTGGACGACATGGTTCAGGACGACATGTGGTTTCAGCAAGACGGCGCCAAAATGAAACAATCAGCAACGATTTACAGGACACATTAGAAGTAATTCAATATATTGGCTCCATCTCGACAATGTTATTACATAAAACAATACAAGAGGCATAAGTGTTTCAAAAGGCATTAATGTATCACATCAAAATTATGAATGTACCAAGTTATAACAAAAAGAGAGTAATACGTTTTGAATGATTCGCCAGATGTCGCCAGTGCTTTTGAGTTAGACAATTCGTTCCATGAGTTCTCTATACTATTCAATACTCTTTGGCGACGACGACCTGCTTGTTTGCTCGCTGCCACTACATTAATACCATCATACTTATTTCCAGGCAGAGTCTATTGTTGTACAACAACCATGTATGTGATGCTAACGCTGTGTATTGTTTGCATGTGTTCACTTTGATAGGTTGCCCTACCCGTGCCTATAGATGTTAACACATCAAAAAGACAGATATTTCAGCGTGTGTGTGAGAAGGATCTTAATTCGTACACTATTTTTGTGTTCACCCAAACTAGTGATTTACCGAAACTTTGACAGACAGAAAATATTTTAAAAAATATTTTAAGGCCAAAATCTATTAAATCTAGAGGACCGATATGTTGATTTTATCATCAGTGGACTTCTTGCACGCAAGCAATTTGCCATGGGCCACACGACATTAATTAGTAATGATGATAGACGACAGACTTATCTCCACTTCTTCCGAATTTGGCACTGCATAGAATTTTGTTCGACCTAGAACCTTGAGGTTTCAATACTGACGAGTACAGGGAGTACCCTTACACATATACTTTAGAATCAGGTGTTTATCAGGGTTTTAAATGTGACTCTCTAACAGGGCCACAGAGCCGCGCACACTATCCATTGCACCAACGACGGCGACAATCAATCAAACAAAAATCTCAAAATGTACGATTAACCAATTACTCGATTAATCAGTGCGGCAATTAATCAGGTTGCTTAATTACACACTGCAACAAGAAAAAGTATAACCATATACGGACACAACTACGCGATAAAAGACAACAAAAAGACCCGTATCTCCCAGTTTTGCCCAAAGTCATGCATTTTTTTTTATGGACCCCCAAAGATGAAGTTTTTTTGATTGTTTAGTTTCACAATTTTTGTTTATGACAAAAGCTACAACTTTCCAGCAGAGAGTAAATTACTAACCGGAGAAAACATGATCTCTTACAGCCTTAAAGGAAATTACAACTTTAAACATAACGAGGATCTAAAAACAACTAAATTTGAAAACTCCGAACAGTTTGCAGGATATGAGCCTGACAAAATGATCACTTTTTTGCAAAAATGACACCGAGGCCCCAAATCTTAGGGGGCCCATAAAAAAAAGTGCATGACTTTGGGCACGGGTCTTTTTTTTTTTTTTGGTCTTTTATCACGTAGTGGTGTCCGTGTTAGTCATAGTAAAAAAAACGTCATCTCCGATGAAGCGCATCTCCCTCTGAATGGATTCGTGAATACACAAAATCGTCGGATTCGTGGCTCAGAAAATCGTCATACAATCCATGAGAAACAAATGCACCCAGAACGAGCAACTGTCTGGTGCGTATTTTGGTCAGGCAATATGATTGGATCTTAGTTTTTTTTAAGATGAGGCCGAAATTGCAGTGACTGTGAACGACATTCGTTACAGGAACATGATCGCGAAGTTCTTGTGGTCTCAACTGAACGGCATGGATCTGAACGACAGGAAGTTTCAGTAAAACGGCGCCACCTGCCACACCCCGTATAAATCAATGGATTTATTGCAGCACCGATTTCCAAAACAAATTATGTCAAGAAATTTTGATGACAACTGGCCACCAAGATCATGCGATTTAACGCCGTGCGATTAATTTCTTTGGGGTTTTGTGAAACCTTGGATTTATGCGAAAAACCAGAAACACTTCCTGAGCTCAAATCCGAGATATTACGCGTCATCGGTGATACAAATTGTATTTATTTTTCCTCATATTTTGAGGTATTCTATAAAAAAAAGTTAATTAAAACGGCGCTTTTTAAAATCGTCCTCGAGGCCCGTGTATGTACCCTGTGACCCCCAAAATTTTGTTTAATTTTTGTTTTTTTTTTTGAGATTCGCTTGGTATTTGGCAATTTCGCCAAATGTAATTTTCAATCTTTAAACGATATATTTCAAATTACTATGGATATTTTTCAAAAATTTAATTGATATTTTTTGAAATACGTTTGGAAATGGTGTAGATAGTAAAGTGAATAAGTATTTATTTTGCTTCCCACACTTGGAATACCTTCTCTTTGTGGCATAATCTGTCATAATGTGGTTGCAAGTTTGTACAGATAAGAAGCGGGTTATATTTTCTGTATGTTGTCAGGTATGTTGAATCTAAAATTATGTAATTCTTCTTCTTGCTAGTGTTGCATTTAAATTGTCACTACTTTTTGTTGCATTTGTGGTCTGTCTTCTGTATTCTGTTCCTTTTTTGTTGCGTTCGTTTTGCGCCAAAGGGAAAACGATTTCTAAATTTAATTTGTTGCGCTCTCCTAAGTAGCAGCTTGGTCTTCCTCTATTATGTTTCGAATCATCGTCATTCCAATGACAAAAGTCTTATTGGGCATTGAACTTACGCCAAGAAAAATCAACGTACATACATATGTTTATACAATGAATTCTTTAGATTCTATCACTACCTATTGCATATTCATTCATAATAAATTATAAATAAATATATAATAAATAAGTGACAGAAAAAGAAAATAAATGAATAAAATATAATCTGCGGAAAATTAATAATAAATTCAGTTAAAAATATCGATGGAGACTTTTAATGCTCTGTCCCAGTGCTAATGCCGTAATTTTCGGATGAAAAATCATTTCCAGATTACGAAAATGCATTTGAAAAAATTTCAGTGTTGCCACACTTTTTAATAAGTTGTATTTTGGAGGATAGGGCAACTCTGGATAACAATTTTGGTGTCAATAAGGGTGTTTTTATATTCCCTGCTAAACTAGTTTTTCGACGACTCGCCCTCAAGTGCCAATCCATCAGCCGTTATGAAGTTCTCTGTAGGAATGATGACAAGCTTATAGATGTAAAATCTTTCGGAAATTTGCCGCTTTGAGAATAAATATCACTCTTTTGTTCCTCCACTCTCCAGGTATGTAGAAACTTATCAGCCAGGGAATCAGTAAATCGGCAATCAGTAAAGCGGCACATATAGGAACTTGTTGAGAGAAAACGTGACCCTGTCCGCTTTCGTTATCTATGTCATCTACACACCTTCCCTCTACAGATATTTCTGATCCCAAACTCTTACAGATCTTTTCATAGAAGGACCAGTTAGTCTTCCTCGCATTGAGCCAAACTTTTCCAGGCTGTGTCATGTTCCAGTCCAACTGGAATCCAATGTATTTATAACCAGAGAATGCATTGTCATGCAGGAAATTTCATTCCCTGGTAATCTCATACAAGTCCTCCATTGCAAGGAAGATAAGAGGAAATATCTTGACTGGAGCTGTTGATTAAAGTCGGCTCATTGTCATTATTACATTTAAAAAGTCAAGTACCTAGTAGGTACAACACATCTGAACAAGACGTCTTGATTGGTCATTCAAGACATTTGCATTCAATATATCAAGACATGTACTGTAGCGAAGTTGCGACAACCAAGTACTTCGGGGTACATCCGACAATGCGTTCGCGATTGTTGGTTTTTTCATTTCGTTTCATTTCACACTATTCGTAGTGAAATCGTAAATTGGCTCAAACCAGGTTCAGTTACAGGAACTGTTGACATAACTTTTTCATTCCGTTTTTGAATATGTAGAACTGTGAAATTTCAATGCATTTTACAGTTTTTTTGTTTGATTTTTATTGTTAGTACAAATTTTTGTTGTATTTAAAACAATTCCGTTGTTGTTTTCTGGTTGGTTGTTTTGAACCATTGCCTATATCTGGTATTATTAAAGTAATTCTTGCCAACGTGCAACGTCCATATGCAACACTCCTAACTGTCGACAAAGCGTTCGCGAATATTTGTTTTTCCATAGAGTGATGTCACCTAGAGGCACCACTTTTATCATCTGACGTTTCATTTCACACTCTTCGTGGTGAATTCGTAAATTGGCTTAAACCAGGTGGAGTTTATTAGCTTTTGCATTCCCTTTTGTATATAACTGTGAAATTTGAATGCATTTTACAGTGTTTTGTTGATTTTTATTGTTAGTATACATTTGTGTTGTATTTCAAACAATAATTTCAGCACACAACCGAAATGCCGTTGTTGTTTTCTGGTTGGTTGTTTTGAACCATTGCATATATCTGGTATTATTAAAGCAATTCTTGCCGACATGCAACGCCCATATGCAACCACACCAAACTTCGTTAGTTTACTTAAAGAAGTCTTTGCTCTAGGTATGAGTTTTGCTCTATGGTTTTTTCAGAACATCCGCAGAAAAAAAACGCTTTTCCGCATCGGCGCAGAAGGTTTTGTCGGTGGTGGCGATTTATGCCAATCTTTCCGTTCACAAGTTACAAATATAGATGCCAAAATCTGGCTTCACGAATCGGAAGTTAAAGTTCAATCTCGTCTCGCGAGCCAGAAGCCAATGTGTAGCTTGTGGGCTCCCAAGCCTCATCATCCGGGCCAAGCCATATTTTGGCCCGGAAGAAACTGTTTAGACATAGGCTCCCGACTCGACAGCCGATAAGTTGAAGTTCTGCGAGTCGGCTCGCGAGACGGCAGCCGAGTAGTAGTGGCTTCTAGTACGCGCGAACTCGCGGAGGCTAATGCAAACCCTGGTTCTATGCATGTATTTTAAGATTGCTGGTCCCAAAGTTGCAATTCCTTTGCTATCTCCTTGCTGGCTATATCAATCAGCAACAGATTTGTAATTTACAAAAAGGGGTAATACAAACATTTCTGACTATAAACATTTTTTCTCAGTGTACAAGAAAAAAGCATGTTCATGATTCTCTCGCAAATTTGTAGCAGCAGTTTCTTGTACAGACGCTGTCCATATAAATGCCAAAGAATTATCACATAAAAAGGATGATTTCATATAATAACTGTCATATTTTGTCTACAGACAGTCTAAATGTTGGCTGGACATAATTGAAGAAAAGAAAGAAACCACACGCACATACATTCAGAGGAAACTGGTCCAAATGGACAACAAACAAGTTAAGAAGTTATCATTTTGAACAAAACCAGCTGAGAACCACAAGACGACATTTATAGTATTAAACAATTGTCGATGACTAAAAATGTTGCATTCGGCCAAATTATACAACAGAAAGGACATTGCCCCCTCTATAGCAAAAACAAAAAATGCGAGAGGGAATCTGGATAATCATGTGCAATGAGTAAACTAAATGAAATCACAACATATTGATTAAAATGAGAATTCGAGTAAAGTTCAATATAGTATGAAAGAAGATATAAACCATAAGAAAGGAACACAATAATCCTTAAGGATGTGTGTTAAATTTCAATGGCAGGATGTTGTTATTCAATTGAATTGAATTAATCTAACATTAGTACTCACCTTTAAATTACGGCTAATTTTGTGCAACGATGTAATGCTGATATCTTGCGCCAACCCTTTTGGCGTTGAATACATTTTGAAGTGATTCTTGAGATGAGACATTGTCTGGCCGAAGGAGGAAATAAAATCTTGGACAATTTGAAGTAACAAATTATTGAAAGAATTAGGATTAAATATTAGTTTGTCTGTTTTGTGTCAAATTCAAATTTCTAATGTTTTCGATTTGAGTGAAATTCATTTTCAAACATTTGTTTGTTGTCAATCTGTTTTCTTGTTTCCTTTTTCACTCTGCCAGTTTGCTCAAATATTACTGTGCATCCGTTTCCTGTTTCGTATTCCTTACAACCCGTTTGAGACGACAAAACTTTAGTCATTAGTTTTGGTGGCATTCGCAGGCAACTACTGTAGGAAGAACAAAACTAAAATGAAAAACTCCTTCGTCTACGGCGCCAGCCAGTCTTTGAACTATTTAACGGATTAATCGAAGACGAAATTCATGGCCCGCCAACATTACTATGTTAAGGCAACGGCAGCAGTAACACTACATCCAGTCAGCCAGCCAGTCCTTCAGCCATCCAGCAACAGTCGAAATTCGAATTCGACAATTTTTACAGACGTTAAGAAAATGGGAAAACTTTTGTTGCGAGTCCTATCATTATATCCCGCGATAAGGATATATCGCACGAGTTTTTCGTTAAGAATGTGATAACGTCATTTCTCACATTACTCGTTTTCATCCCCTTCGCGCATCCTTTAAATGGCTTCATTTTCTCAATATTCTTCTTTTTTTTTTGTATCCCTTGGTGTTGTTAACAAAAAGTTCGATTTGAATTGGTTTGTTTCAGATTTGTCTCTAGTTTCCTCTGGTTTTCTGCAAATCTTTCAATGTTGATAGTTTGCATAAGTGGTGGATTCCATCCCCTTATTTCATATAAATATCAGTGTCCCCCTCCCTTAATCATTCCAGCACAAACTTTTTGTTCAGAATTTCAATTCGCAAAGTTTTGGTTGTTTGATGGATTCTCCAAAAATGTGTCCTTTTTTTATATCAAACCATATGATGTGACTATCGTGGAAAATATGAAACTTTTTGAGTTGGTGAAAAAGTAATAAGCTTGGAAAACTTTAGTAATTTTATATTATTATCCCATCATAACCATAATGGGCTTGTCTTAATGCTAAATATTATGATGACCAGGAACAGGACATGTTGCCAGGAGGAGTGATAAGTCATTGTAGTTACATTTATATACAAAATTTATAAATATTATTTTATAGAACCACATAAAACAAAGGAGAAAGCGGATGATTTAGTTCACAAAACTATTACTTAATCATAACACTGTGACACAAATGAAAGTAATTTGTTTCGGTCCTCAACTAAACCAAAAAACCAAAACCATACCAAAAAATTGTGAAAGTACTTGGACGTGGTATCACAAAACCCCGCTCGGTTTTGCCCCCATACGTAACAATTTTTTTTACAGGCCGAAGAAAATTTATTAGCCGTTAGGCAGAATATGTGAAAACATTTAAAATATCTGAAATTTTGTATGACATTTCGTGAAATAATCGATTAACAGTGTACTTTTGCTTGGAAATATATTAGAGGGAATTGTGAAATGGGAAAATAGCTACAATATTGTCAAAGGTTGTAATGCAATATTTTAAGCTGTTTAGGATTTATTGTAGTAAAATCTGAAAGAGAAACCTGACACACCTCCAAAATTTTCTTCGGCCTTGCTACGTATAGTGGCAAAACCGAGCGGGGTTTTGCGATACCACGTCCAAGTACTTTCACAATTTTTTGGTATGGTTGAAGCCCGAAACCCACTGTTGCACAGTGTAATCAACGCCAGTTCCAAATGAAATTCATCAAATATATAAATTTAATTTCTAAAGATATCAACTAAAAATACAAAATTAAAATTGAGATTTAAAATACATCAATTGTAATTTAAAAATTGTGTTTGAAATTTAAAATATGTCAATTGAAGTCTAAAAACATTAATTGAATTTTAAAAGACATGAATTGCAATTTAAAACACACCAATTGGAATTTTAAAAACTCCAATTGAAGTTAAAACGGACATCAAGTTAACACAAATCATTTCTGAAAATTAAAACAATTCAATTGAAATTTCAAGCAAATCAACTGAAATGAAAAATACGTCAATTGGAATTTAGAAGACATCGGCTGAATTTTAGAAGATATCAATTGAATTTCCAAAGACACAATTAAAACGTAAAAGACATAAATTGAAATTTAATTTTAAATTCAAAAATTAATTATCACATTTCAAAACCGATTGATATAATATTGATGTCATTTAACATGCAATTAATATCGTTTAAATTTCAATTAAAAAACTAAAATAAAATAAAAAAAAAAAATAAAATCACTGAGCTGTGAAATGCACTGCATTTGAATTTTAAAAGACATCAATTGCATTTTAAAAGACATCAATTGAATTTTAAAAGATATCAATTGAAACTTAAAAGTCGTTACTTTAAATTTAAATTTGAATGAATTTAAAAATTCATTCATTTGATTGACATTTTAATATTTCAATTAACATCTTTTACATTTTAACTCATGTCTCGAAAATTGCAATTGATGGCTCTTTAACTTCAATTGATGTGTTTTAAATTTCATCTGACGTTCTTTATATTTCCCTTGACGTTTTTCAAATTTCTATTGATTTCTTATAAATTTCAAGTGGAATTGTCGAACTTGAATTGATCTGTTCTAAATTTCAAACCCAATTTTCATATTTTCATTGATTTTTGTTTTAATTGCAGTTGGAATTGGTAAAGTTTCAGTGCCACTCGTTAAATTTCCACATGAAAATTATAAAAAAATCACTTGGAAATAAAAAATTCCATTTCAAATTTAAAATACTTCTGTTGAAATTTGAAAATTATACACCCATGTGCTGCATTCCAATTCGTATTTATTTCACAAAGCATCGAGTTTGGTGTTCTGCGATTTCACTTTTCGCACTTACTTTTTTAGTGGCCGTTTTTACACAGTTGAATTGCAAATCATATGTTTTGCTGCAAAAAATTAAAGGAAATGAAAACAAACACAACGGTTATTGAATCTCCTCTTGACTTCTTGTCGTGTGTTTTCCCCTGTAAACACAAATAAAAACAGGAAATTTCATCAATTCAAAAAAAGTTCTTCAATTTGAAGATTGTGCATTTTCAGCTTCATTGAATTGATCATTTTTTTTGCATCAATCTCCATCATTGGAATTTGGAAATAATTAGTGGGATCGATTCAAAATATAGACGTAGTATTGAAAAAACCAACAGACAAAGAAAAAAAGGCGTATAAAATTGAAAATAAATACATAATAGAAAATGGACAGAAAACATTATCCACGCTATGAGCATTTTTCATGAGATCTTATACCCTGTTCTTATGAATTTTTTTTACGATGGAAATAGGCCAAACTATTTGGCTATTCATTCACAAACAATTTACGTTAAAACGATGACCAATTTACATCAAATTGATGATAAACTTACATCAAATTGATGATAAACTTACATCAAATTGATGGCAACATTACAATTAATTGACGAAAAATGTACAGCAAATTGATGAAAAATTTTCAACAAAATTGTGAAAAATGTATTTCAACTTGATAACAAACATACATCAACTTGATGTAATATTGTCGTTGAATCAGCGTAAACTATTGATGAAATATGGATGAAAGACTAATGAAAGGTTCTTTATGAATTCAATGAAATGTGTCGTAGGTTAAGAAATCCTTCAACAATTTGATCAATCATTTTTCTTCAATGTCCTATAAAGTATTCTCCGCGTAGAGTTCATTGCAATACCGTAATTTCAATATATAAAATGTTTATAATTTCGTTGTGAGAGAATTTTGAAATTCGCATTTTTCATACAACCCTACACGCTGAAAAATAACGGCCCCAGCAACATATTGCAGGAACCATGTACATGGTTGCAAGCCTTGATTTCGTGAATTGAAAATCTGCTGCTATTTGTTTCGTCATTGTGACAGACAGCAGTGTTATCAGCAGTTTTCAACAAACAAAACCACATTTGGGAAACAAATACATATGTGTATTATAACCTATTAATCATTGTGTCGCAAAGATGTTATATTGAATAGCAAACACAATGTGTTTCGACACAAGTATACTATATCTGCGGCAAGCTACAAACACGGTATATTTGCACCCAAACAACATAAGAAGACACATTTTTCAGCGTGTATACATCATGTGGCCGTCGGTGGTGCAATGGGTAGTGTGCGCGCCTCTTGTACATGAGATCCCGGGTTCGATCCCCGCTCTGACCACCTTAAAAAAAATCTTTCGGCGGCGGTCACCTCGCATAGTGACGGCGACACTATCGAGTATATAGCCATGAAAAAGCTTCTCAAAATACCGTTCGGAATCGGTGTAAAAACTGTAGGTCCCAATCAGTGAAAAATTAGAAAGCGCATGGGCGATATATTTTATTTTCCTTAAGAAAAATTGTGTGTGTTTCTTTTCATAAAACTTACGGGTTTCTCTAAATTTGTCCCTAAATTTGTCTCTAAATTTTTCTCTTTTTTTTTTTGCCTAAGGACAAGATATTAAATTCCCTTACATTCCTACCAATTCCAACTCAATGGCAGATTTCAAGGCTTTAAATCACTAAAGCATTCAATCATATCCATAATTTGTTTATAAATCAGAATTTTCATGAGAATTCTATGAGTTAGCAAATTATGATACATGTTGTAGAACTATGGTATAACTATGGATACGATTACACATGTACTATGTATATTCAGCCCCCCAACGGTTGTCATCATTGTACTTGTGAACCATAAAATTGTGCGCAATTTGACCCAATTTATGTGAATCTCTAAGAAACAGTGAAATGCCGGCCGGGAACACCCCCGCCCACAGGACAGCCAGTTATAAGACACAATAATAGATACTATAATATTCAAACACATGCCTTCCTTCTACGCTTTCATTTGAACGCCTGGTCGGAACAACAAAATATAGAAATTGATTGCTACTTTGATTCATACTTTTCTATCCGTGTAGGTTAAATTGTAGGAATTTATAAATTTATTTATTAACGAAATTATTTACCACTTAAGATTTAAAAGGAATTTCAAGGGTATCAGCTGATTTTTTTTCTTTGCGCGTTCTTAAATATAAAAATCATAATATAAACCAATTACGGTGTTTCTTCATGTAAATCCCTTTAGATATCCTGCTCAATATCCTATTGGTCACTCGCATGTTAAGGATTTATTTAGAAATAACTGTTTCTCTGGTTACCTTGGATTATTTAGGACACTTCGAGTGTTGTTTTCAGGCTTTCACTAAATTCACATCTTAGTTGAGATTTTGTTTTTAACTTAAAGGATTTTACAAATTGCTTGATTCTCAAATCAAATATCAATGGTATGAAGTCTGTTTGAAATGTTTAGTCTGTGCGATAAATAACAACATTTAATTCTTTAAATTTGTTTATAATTGTCTTGTCAAGAAGTGTAAACAATGAGATCCCATACAGTTTCTGTCCAATCTGCTTAAGTTGGACAACTCAACTGAAAGTGCTGGAAGTCCGCTTGAATTTAACACTTATGATTGCACGAGAGGGATGGAGAAATTAAACCAATTATTTAAACGCTGGCGAAAATTTGTTTATATCTTTCAATGGCCACAAATGTGTTTTTAATTGTTCCAATTCAATTGATGGCCACACATAAAATTTAAACTCGAAAAAATAAAAAAGAAAATAAATAAACTGTGAGATAGTTCATAGGTATGCTAAAAATATGGCAACTCTTTAAGAAATTGCTGCTACGTCGTATTTTCTTCTAGCGACTATTTCTAAACGTTTACTGCGTTAGAACAAACGAAAAGAAAACGGGAACTGCAGGGTGTTTTAATTTCAAATCCACGTACACCAAAAACAATTTATAATATGCAAAATGTTAACCATGTCATAGGTTAAATGCACCTTACTATTGCGTAGTTAATATACACTAGTTAGTACGAGTAGTAACTACGTTTTTGAAAATAGAACGCAAGCAACTACGACTCATTTTTTTGAGTTGAAAATCAAGGATCAAACATGATTTAGTTTAAGTTTTTAGGTTAGTAGTTGGTTAACAGTTGACAGTTGTTTAAACATCAAAATGTTGACGTTTTAACTATGAAGGCAGTTGAAGGCAACTAAGTCCCAATTTTTGAGTTGAAAATTATATTTGATCTAAGGTCAAACATAATTTAGTTTAAGTTTTTATGATAATAGTTGATAGTTGTTTAAACAGCAAAATGTTGCCATTTTAACTATGATCAAGCAACCATATGATTTTGCCAAAAAACAATACGAACAACAAGCACAAAGCTTCTGTAATTATGAATATGAAACATTTTAAGCATCGCCCTAGTTGAAGGCAACTAAGGCCCAATTTTTGGGTAGAAACTCATATTTGATCAACGATCAAACATAATTTAAACTCTAAATTAAGTTTTAAGGTTAATAGTTGGTTAACAGTTGTTTCACCAACAAAATATTGCCATATGATTTTGACAGTAAACAATACGAACAACAATCACAAAGCTTCTGTAATTGTTAATATGAAAAATGTTAAGCATCACCCCAGTTGAAGGCAACTAAGGCCCAATTTTTGAGTAGAAAATCATACTTAATCAACGATCAAACATAATTTAAACTGTAAATTAAGTTTTTAGGTTAACAGTTGGTCAACAGTTGATAGTTGTTTATATGATTCGACCATATGATTTTGACAGAAAACAAAAATAACAACAAGCACAAAGCTTCTACAATTTAAATATGAAAAATTTTAAGCATCACCCCAGTTAAAGGCAACTAAGGCCCAATTTTTCAGTTGAAAATTATATTTGATCAACGATCAAACATAATTTAAACTCTAAATTAAGTTTTTAGGTTAAAAGTTGGTTAACAGTTGATAGTTTTTTCAACAGCAAAATGTTGATATTTTAACTATGATCAAGCGACCGTATGATTTTGACAGAAAATAATACGAACAACAAGCACAAAGCTTCTGTAATTGTTAATATGAAAAATTTTAAGCATCACCCCAGATGAAATAACAATAAGACAACTAAGGCCCAATATCTGATCAACGATCAAACATAATTTAAACTCTTAATTAAGTTTTTAGGTTAATAGTTGGTTAACAGTTCATAGTTGATTTAACTATGTTCAAGCGACTATATGATTTTGACAGAAAACAAAAAGAACAACAAGCACAAAGCTTGTGTAATTGTTAAAATGAGCCTAATAAAAGCATAACCCAGTTGAAATATCAATAGAATCGTATGATTTAACTCGTACTGCAGTTTGAACTTAACTTCTGCTCAAATACTTTCCAACTTCTTTAACTATTTTATATTCTACGAGACCGGATCAATAATTCAGACTTTTTGAATGAAACACATTTTTTTTCCAAAAAAAAAAATGCATTCTTCAACATAATCTCCTTTTAGCTCAATACACTTAGTCCAACGTTTCTCCAATTTGTGTATCCCTTCAAAAAAAATAGGATTTTTCGAGGTCCATGAAATAGACATTTGGTTGATCAATAATATCATCGTTGGAGCTAAATCTCTTTCCACCGAGCCATTTCTTTAGGTTTGGAAATAGGAAATAGTCACTGGGGGCTAAATCCGGAGTACAAATTCGTAGTGCAATTCATGGAATTTTGCCATTGAGACTACACACGTGTGCACCCGTATGATTATGGTCAATTGAGAGCGAACGCGGCACCCATCTTGCAGACAGCTTTCTTAAACCCAACTGATCATTGCAAATCGAAACCACACTTCCATATGAGATGCTTGTGGCATCAACAATCTCACGCACTGTTACACTTCGATCGGCCAACACCATATCGTAGATTTTTTCGACATTTTCGGGTGTATTGACCTCAATTGGCCGTCCAGAACGTTCAGCGTCATTTGTACTTGTACGATCACAACGAAAGCCAGTAAACCACTTTTTTACCATTGAAATCGATGGTGCAGAGTCCCCATAATATTTATCAAGCTTTTCCTTCGTTTGATTGACTTTTTTTCGCAAAAACTAATGTTTAGTGAGCAAGTGAAATGCACTTTTTTCCCCTTTTAAAAAAATGCACGAGGTTGTATGTTTTGAACAGCTGTTAAACGCAAAGTGAATGACGGAACTTGCTTTGTAACGATAAATGTATGAATACTGGTTATTTTTCGTGACATTTGCCCGTGTTGGCATATAAACAATATGATTATTTGACAAATCACTGAAAAACTGTTATTGTTTTTAAAGTCAGATCAAACATATATCAAAATCAGCTGATTATGAATATAAATAACCACTAAAAAATTAGGCCTTATAGGGCATTTACACCGACCAAGGTTAGCGCATTGACCCACACTAGCCAAGAAGATTTCTTACTCATAAAATTTTAATCTGTAAAAACTGAAGATTAATGTTTAACATCACTTTAAACTGGTGTAAAATTTGAAGCAACTCTGCTAATTACTAACAAAATGCAACCAAATAAAAACATACACAAGAAATCAACTGTTACACAGACAGAAGCCGACCGAAAATGTTTTCAAGCTCACATCGTCGTCGATATTATTGGTTCTCTTTGGTTTAAATTGTATTCCGATTTGACCGATTCGACCGATTTGATTCATTCTGTTATTTCTGTTATTTCAAAAACATCCCAAATTTCTACAAAACTGTCAAAACCAAGAGCCGCCAATTAAATTTTTTTGTTGTGCCGCCGTCTTTGTTAATTTGGTCTCGGCACGGACTTACTCGAGATTAGATCTAACCACAAAGTTGCACCCTGAAATGTTACTTTAATCTAAAATTGGGTGGTGTAAACGGCAGAAATTAGAGAACAAGGTTATCGCTAAGCTGCCTGCGATAAACTGCGGTCTAAATGCGACATTAGGTTGATTTTACTGACCGATCCAGCTAACATAAATTTCATTGCATATTCGTGGTCTTTCCAAAACATTCTCCATAACCGTTCGCAAAACTTCAGGTATATTGTTTTTTAATTGCTGGATGGTTCTAGGTTTATTAATATGTAGTTATCCTTTCAAATAACCCTAAAGTAAACAGTCTGGGGCAGTTAAATTAGCTTGTTCGCGTAATAATTGCATCACCAAAAATGTCGTCTAAAAGAGCCATTGTGCCCATGTCGTCTAAAAGAGCCATTCATGTCGCAGTAAATTATTGAGCCCATGTTTTCCACCATCCAATGTTTACTTTCCACCATACCTATGACGTTTAATTTGTTGAGAGAATAAATGTATCTATGTATGGATAAGTCTATGAGCTGCCCCGTACAAATTAAACTATAATTAACTTAAGCGGAGTAAAAAAACACACTTATTGTTATTGAATGCAAAATTCTCTGCAGCGAGCTGCGTGGGACTTTTCCATTTTAAATTCCCCAAGTCTTCTTTATAAAATACTGGAATGAAATATAAACAAAAAAATATAATAAAAAAGTTATAAGGAATTTGTAAATATATTCAAAAATTAATTTTTCCAACGATCCTGAAGGCCTGGGGTGGCAATATCACATTGTCTAGGTTTTTTTGATTTATTTCTTAAACTTGACTAACAAAAAAAAGCATGATCTTTTAGCCTCAAAGGAATTACAACTTTAAAAATAGCTCGCATCAAAGACAAAGAAAATAAAAATTTTCCCTGTTTCTGTGTATATTGAAATGGTATCTAGTATCCCTAACATTTCTTTGAGTGTAACTGCAGTCGAACTACAGCTCGGAACATATGGCCAGATTGTTTTTTTTTTTGCGTTTTGCTTTTTTTCTCCAGCAAACAAGTTTTTGTCCCAGTCACCGCCGCTTTGGATGGAAAATCGTTTGAATTCTTTTTTATCAGATATTTCTATCTAAATGTGATTTCTTGTATGCGGTGCAGTTCATTTGGTGAGTATAAATTATATGAGTTTTTTTTGAAATGTCTGTCGCGACGGTCATACCTAGGCGACCACAAATCGCTGCTGAGAAAATTCGCAGCTGGCATTTACTGTGATGACAGGTTGGCAGTACTGGTGGGGTGTTTGTAGGATTTTTTTTCTTCTTTAATTTTTTTCCACACTGCTGTTGCCACTTTATTTTTGCCATATATTTTATCTGTTAAGAGATTATAAATTGCTGTTGAGTTGACAACAAACAGTAATTTGTTGAATGAATGGGATGGCGGTGAATGTGAATGTGGCCGTCCGACAAACATTTGCCAAGGGGCGACGGACACTCAAGGTATCTGCTCAAATATTCATATGGTAATTCTTTTTTTTTTAAATGTTTTTTCTTCAATTTAGACAGCAATGAAAGTATCTATTTTTAGAAGCAGATCGATTAAATAATATAAATATTTAATACAAATCGCTGTATGAAAAAGTAAGTAATGGCCAAATGTGTTTGAGAAGAAGCTATAATTGGCTAAACACATGAAACCTGATATTCAAATATCCGCCGTAAATTAAGCGAAACAAGTCTAAAGAGCAGTGCAGTCGCATTAACCTTGAACAAGTGAACTGGTTTTTATGCAATTTGGGGGACAGGTTAATACCAAATGCAATTCAAGCAAGAGGAGCAACGTGAATATTTTAAAACATGAATATTTGGATTGAACAATTTTGCAAACAATTTTGCAAATATCAAATATTCTTAAATTTGCATTAAAAAAAATTGTTTATCCAATCGTAGACATTTTAAACATTTTGACAACTGATTCCTGTCTTAGCAGTTTTATTTTGTAGACCACCATATAAAACAGGCCGACCAAAACCGAAAATCCTTCTCACAAGAAAGCTTTACTTTACAAAGCCCCATTCCACATTCAAAATTTATATTCCAAAGATATAACTTGAAATTGCACCGGCTTCGTAAGGTGCAGCTTTTTTCCAGAAAGGTCTTCGAACGCTCTTTGCATATTTTAAATTGAGCTTATGGGCGGGCCTACCTGTCTATGTAGAGTCTTAGAATATTCTCCTTTGAGGTAAATTCAACACTACACCATTTCTAACTGAAATTAAAAAAATATCAACTGAAATTTGAAAACTAAAATATAAGTACATCAATTGGAATTTAAAATTTCCAATTAGAATTGGAAATACATCAATTGAAATTTAATAAACATCAATTGAAATTTAAAACACATCAATTGATATTTGAAACACATCAATTGAAATTCAAAATACCGTAATTGAAATTTGAAACACATCAATTGAAATTCAAAATACACGAATTTGAAATTTTAAACACATCAATTGAAATTCAAAATACACGAATTGAAATTTTAAACACGTCAATTGAAATTCAAATGACATCAATTGAGATTTAAAATTCGTCAGTTGAAATTTAAAAATTATTAACAGAATTTATGTAAAGGGTGTCTCATAAGATTGCACTTTTTAAATTTGTGGCAACTGTGGAATTTAAGTGGCAACTATGGAATTCGGCAGCTGTCACATGTTTGCACTTTTTAAATTTGTGGCAACTGTGGAATTTAAGTGGCAACTATGGAATTTGGCAGCTGTCACATGTTTTTTTCCTATTATTAAAAATTTATCGTTTTACAAAATAACAACGCGTTATAATTGTGAACACTTATTACAAACATTGGAAGTTATGCTGAGACTGCTCGCAAACTTTAAAGAATTTTCAGTCGAGAGAGTGCACCCTATGTGTGAACCAATCGAAGAGTGGTCAAAAAATTTGTAGAAACTGGTTCGGTTATGGACTTTTGAAAACATTGCTACTGTAAATGATAGTGTCGTCGAAAACCCGACAACATCAATTCGGCAGCGTTCTCAACAACTTCAAATTTCACGAAGCACTAAGCAGCGAATTTTGACAAACGACCTCCACCTTCAGACGTACAAAATTCAGCTTACTCAGGAGCTCAAACCAGCAGACCATGGAAAGCGCCGGCAATTCTTTCAATGGGTAATGGAGCAAAGTTAAGTCAATGGCAATTTTTCAAAAAAAGACATCTTCTCCGATGAAGCGCATTCCATCTGAATGGCTTCGTGAAAACACAACATTGCCAAATTTGGGGCTCAGAAAATCCTAATGCAAACCATGAGACACAAATGCCCCCACAACGAGCAACTGTCTGGTGCGGATTTTGGTCAGGCGGAGTGACATGGATCTGGACGACATGTGGTTTCAGTAAGACGGCGCCACCTGCCACACCGCTCGCGAACTAATCGATTTATTGGAACAACGATTTCCAGAAAAAGTTATCTGAAGAAATTCTGATGTCAACTGGCCACCAAGGTCATGCGATTTAACGCCGTGCGATTTCTTTCTTTGGGGTTTTGTGAAATCTTGGGTTTATGATAATAAAGCAGAAACAATTCCTGAGCTCAAATCCGAGATCCAACGCATCATCGGTGTGATATGGCCTGTCATCAGAGCCATGGGGCCCATTTAGCGGATATTTTATTCTATACTTAAACGGAACATGTCTTCTTTATAATACAAAAGAATCATAACAATCTCAAAAAATACTTGTTTTTATTTTAAAATGGTAAAGTGAATTTTTACTGAGACACCCTTTATACATATATATACACGGAAAGAAAAACGCGTCGTCGCATGGATGAAACATTTGCGTTAATGTTTTTACGTTGTTATAGTGAAAAGTGTCGTATATCCGACAATTTGGTAGTCGCTGCAGCGAAAAATTTCATACTTGACTTCTTTGACAATTTTTCATTTCGTTGCTGCCTGCAACAAATTACTTTTCGTTCCTGCAACAATTTTTATTTAGTTTGAATTTTGTAGAAAAATGGGTTAAAAACTTAAAAAAAGTAAAAGCATGAGATTTAATCTACTGATATTTTTATTTATCTCTTAGTTTTTATGGTTTAAATTTATTGTTCTTTAATTAATAATAATTTCGGTTCAAGATCAATAACTATTACAAAGTAATTTTTCTAGAAAATATTAAAAAAGAAATATGTGAAATTGTTTATTTGGGTGGATGGTTGGGAATATTGCTATTTCAATGCCCACCAACCCATATCATCAGCTCCCTTCTCCACAAGTATTTAGTAGGTATATTATCACACATTATAGGGATAAATAAAACTCAAATTAGCGAGAATTGTCTTATCACTCCTACTTGTGCGAAAACATCCCCGACAAATACTTTGCCATAACCAACCATTGCAGCAACAACCATACCTTCACCACAGTAACGAACAATTTGCTGTTGATGAACACATTTGCATAGCGGCAATGAAACTGTACGTTAGCTCACTTTTGATGACAAAAGTTGTAGGGGTGATGAACATTTTCATCCCTGTGACGATGCTTTTCTGTTCAGTGTATACAAACATACGAAAAATGTACACAAAAGTACAACAAATCTTTATAAATATATTCAAAGGTACAATACTACAGCAATTGTTACCCAAAGTTCAAAAAATGTAAAAAAGTGTATAATTGCAACAAAATTTGTACTCAAAATTGTAGCAAAAAAGTACACAAGGTGTGCATTAGGATAGAAAATGTAGAAAAAAGGATGCACACAAGCACAAGAAAAAGTATTCGTCACAAAAATATACAAAAAACATATTCAGGCAAACAAACGAACACATTTACGGAGACAGCCATATGTGCACCAAAACACTGTAACGTAATGACTGCCTACACAATCATACGCATTTACTCACTGTACAAGACGCTTGGCGTAAATTTCAGTACGATATCAATAAAAAAAAAAAAACAGGAGACAGACACAATAATCTGGCACCTACTAAGATATAGTTTTGGTAGAAGTAGCTGTCTCGTCCTCCTCTTCATCCCCACAGCTCCTGCAGTAATCATGAGCTAAGGTCCCACATCTATTTGCCTTTTATACGGTTCGCAGTGATCACACCTACGTACGATTCAAGTCATAACTTAGCCATACTTGCCTAGCGATTCTGCATTTTGTTCCTCCAGACCATCTAACATTTGCATTTTTGAAAGCTTCAGTTTTAAGCATGAGCTTGCTCCACATCCAGAATTTTTTTTTAAATCCAAGGGGTTTAATCGAAATTTTACATAAACCTGTTGGAATTACCAACATTTATATGTTTGGAGCCAGGGGGATCAGTATAATCTAAATGTATTTTGTTTTATATGATTAACTAATTTGTTAACATAAAACCATAATTGGAAACAATTAATTCCTCCAAAAAACATTTTGCAACATGTGTCAGAAGGGTCTTTAGGCTGACTCACATACTTAGTATCTTGTATGCCCAATCATATTTATAAAATTTGCCTGCTGATAAACACATATATGTTTGTGCAGACAGTAACTAAAGCCACATACTACAAGGAATTATGTGACATATTAAATTCGCCAGACAGCGGCTAAATTTCAGGCATTAGCAAACGGAATATAAAGAAGAAGAAAGAAAAGGAAAACAAAAAATATTTCTGTATCAAATTTGGGTGTTCTAAACTTAGCATATGCTAAGTTTAATCAAGGGTAGTCAGTCAGTCATTCGACGTCGTCATCATCATTATCATTAGCAGCTCTAGCTAACTCACACAGATCGTCTCTTGAGCTTGGTTGTCTGCAGGCACCACAAAAATTTCAAAATTGATTTACTCGCCCAGTCTGGGTTTGTGGTTCATGCTGATAAGCATTTGCATCGTCGTATTCCCTTTTTTTCCTTCTACAATGAAATTGTATACGAAATTTAAATGATACCGAATATTTACAACAAAACCGGGGTGAAAATTCAAAAAAAAAATCTAATGAATACAATGACTTTTTGAATTTGTTTTGAAACCGGCTTGGAATTCCAAGTATCGCATTCATAATTATAGGGGGTTCACTTAGTTTATCTCCTTTTTGTTTTGAATGTTAAATTGTTGCCCACATAAAAATCGAAATTCTTACGAGGTCAAGTTATGATATAAAAATAAATGTCAATATTCAATTAAGATGATTATTTATGTGTTCAAAAAATAATAATATTAATGAAAAATTTGAGTTGTATTATTATTTTTGGAAGATAAAGGAAGGGGAATAATTTAAGGACATCGTATTTCCCCTAAGATGTCATGTACTGATACGGAAGTTGCGTACTAATTTTTACACATACCGATCTAGACCTTAAGTTTTACAACGATTCGGCAGTATGGCCGCCACATAACATACTGTGATATAATTTCCCACACATAAAAAATTCTGTAAACGAACAGTGTTTGTTTTTCAAAAATAATATTTTTAAAATATTTACAAACTATGTTTGGCAGAAGCAAAAGAAATTAGTTTGAGCGCAAAATCTCCAAAACTGTATGGGAGACAGTTCAAGTAATATGACAAAAGAAACACAAATTTGGAACATTAAAAAAAATTAAAAATAAATTAGTAAACTTTGAAATCATTTCAAAAATATACTAATCCCTGACTACAACCTACAACCAGGGTTTTTTCAGAACTCAAATTTTTTTGCTAAATCAAAAGTTATTGAATTTTGGCCTATGAAAATCGATTCTGTACCCACTGTGGGTCGTAGGTAAAATTCCCTAAATAACTAGAGTGTAGGTGATAACACTGTGCAACAGTGGGTCTCGGGCCTCAACCAAACCAATAAATTGTGAAAGTACTTGGGCATGGTATCACAAAACCCCGCTCGGTTTTGCTCCTACACGTAACAATTTTTTTTACAGGCCGAAGAAAATTTTGGATGTGGGTCAGGGCACTATTTCAATAAATCCTAAACGGCTGGAAATATTGGATTACAATCTTTGACACTATTGTAGCTATTTTCCTATTTCACAATTCCCTCTAATGTATTTATAATGAAAAGTACTCTGTTAATCGATTATTTCACGAAACGTCATGAAAAATTGCACATATTTTATATGTTTTGCCATTTCTTGCCTAACGGTAAATAAATTGCGATAGCTGTCTTCAAAAGAATTGTAGCTTATAAATATCTTGAAAACTTTTCTAAATACACTAATTAACAAAAATTAAAACAAAAAATGTAATATTTCTGAATTGGTACAATTATTTTGGAACCCAAAATGTAATTTTTGTTCATTAGTGTGTTTGACAATATTGTTAATACATATAGGTGAATATTTAACGGATATGGTTAGATAAACGCAGCATTTCTACACCAATTATGGAGCTCTTAATATAATTTTTGTTGATTAGTGTATTCAGAAAAGTTATCGAAAAGTTTATAAGCTACAATTCTTTTGAAGACAGCTATCGCAATTTATTTACCGTTAGGCAAGAAATGTCAAAACATATAAACTATGTGCAATTTTTCATGACTTTTCGTGAAATAATAATTGTGAAATAGGATAATAGCTACAATATTGACAAAGGTTGTAATGCAATATTTCAAAGTCTTTAGGATTTATTGAAGTAAAATCTGAAATAGGTGCCTGACCCACCTCCAAAATTTTCGTCAGCCTGTAAAAAAATTGTTACGTATAGGGGCAAAACAGAGCGCATTTTTGTGATACCACGTCCAAGTAAATACTTTCACAATTTTCTGATTTCGTTGAGGCTCGAAACAAATTCCTTTCATTTGTGTCACAGTGTAATAATTGTTCTTCAATGAACAACATAACCAACTACATGCTAACAAATGAATGTAGGTATTTAAAAATTACCTACGAGGGCGGCCCAAAACTAGACTACCTAACAAAGAAGACATAAAACAGTTGGAAAAATTTTCTTTATTTTTCAACATAATTTCCTTTAAGCTCGATACACTTTTCCCGCGATATTCAATAGCTTCGGTACCCTGTTTATAGTAAGAAACGTTACACTCCTTAAAATACGTATCAACTGCAGACTCCACCTCTTCATTGTGGGCATATTTTTTTGCCACCGAGCCATTGTTTCAAGTGTGGAAATAGCAAATAGTCCGAGGGCGAATATAGTGCGTGATGAAGCAACTCGAAATTTAATTCATTAATTTTGGCCACCGCAATAGTGGATGTTTGAACTGGAGCAATGTCTTGATGAAACAACACTTTCTTTTTCACCAAATTCGGCCTTTTTCCCACAATTTCATTACTTAGACGTTGCAATAAATTAGCATAATAATCGCCGTTGATGGTTTAACCTTTCTGAAGATTAACAATAAAAATTATCCCATGCGTATCCCAAAAAACAGACGCCATGACCTTGCCTTCAGATGGAACCGTCTTCGTATTGTTTGGACACGATTCTCCGATTCGAGTCCACTACTTTAACTGTGCCTTTGTTTCAGGTCTGAGTGGTGGACCCATGTCTCATCCAGGATTATAAATTGACGGAAATATTCTGCTTTATTGGGCTGAAACATCGCTAAACACTCTACTGAAGCCTCTCCACGACGCTGCTTTTGCTCTATTGAAAGCAAGCGCGGCACCCATCTTGCGCACAACTTTCTCATTTTTTTTTAAGATGACATTATGGGCGACAATGTCTTGTACGTTGTCGTCGATAAAACTTGTTTGGCCAGTTCGCTTGTAAATACGCTACGTTCATTCACAATGTAGCTTACTTCGTCGTCAACGACAAGATCATTCACGATGTCTCTTACTCCGTCGTCAACGACAAGATCATTCACAATGTCGCTTACATCGTCATCAACGATTTTTACGACATTTGTGTGAATATGTCTTTGACGATTTGTTAGGACTATCTTCAATATGTGTTTTAAAATATAAGATTATCATCAACGATTCTTTGATGATGTCTTCAAGACTCGGGCCACAGGGAACTTGCTTTCTTTCTAATAAGATAGAAGCAAATCAAGAGAGTGTAAATGAGAGCCTAAATCGTTTGTGTATAACATTTTTCGTTTAAAACAAACGGTTTTCTTCATTTGCGGCAAAAGTAAATTTTGTGGCCGTCGGTTGTGGAATGGCTAGTGTGTGCGGCTCTTGTGCATAAGAACGTGGGTTCGATCCCTGCTGTGACCGCTTTACACTTCCTTCGACGACGACCACCTCGCTTACTGATGGCGACACTATCGAGTACTTAGCCATGAAAAACCTTCTCAAAAAATGGCGTTTGGAACCGGAGTAAAAACTGTAGGTCCCAATCAGTGAAAGCGCACAGCTCACTGGTTGTGAGAAGCTCTCCCCAATTCCTTCAAGGGATGTAATGGGAAACGGGTTTCTTTTTGTTTTTAAAAGAATTTATGGCAATTTTGTGCAAATAAAAATTCTTTTATAATAAAACAAATGGCATTTAGAATAAATGTTTTAGTTTTATTTTCGGAAATTTTCCAAATTTTACAGTCAACCATGAGACTAAGAGAAAACTGAAAATTTTCCACTGTTATGTCTAAGTAGCAAACCAAATATTTTTGGAGGTAAAATAAATATTTTTGCGTTCATCAAGCTGTACACTTTTCTTTCTTTGGCTGCTGTTGACTTGTAGAAAATTATTTTTATAAAATGTTAGCTATCTATTTTCGAAAATCTTCAAAACTTTGCGGGCAACCATTCAACTAAGTAGAAAATTAATAATTTTGTATTGACATTTCTAAGCTGCAAACAAAATATTTGTGGGGCCCAAAGAAATATTTTTGCGACAATCGGGCTGTAAGCGTTTTTTTCCTTGCGTGCATCTTGGCGTTGGAAATGTTGTTGTATTTAATTTTACCTATTTCTTTATATGGTAGATGCTAAAAGGGGCGTGGCTAAACTGATAATTTAAAACAAATGTAAAAATTCTTTTATTTTTTCTGTTCGTGAAATGCTAATCTAATGGTAATTTTCGATTATCATTTCTAAGTAACAAATCAAATATTTTTGGGGGCAAAATAAATATTTTGTGTCCATTGAGTTGGAAATGTTTCTGTGTTTTTGCGTGCATGTTATCTTGTAGAAAATTATTTGTATAAAATGTTAACTATCAATTTATATGGTAGATACTGGAAGGGGCATTCAGAAATATTCGTGAAAAATATTTGTCTGTTCATACATCTCGCCACTGTGCATAGTTTATTTTTGAAGAACTAGGACTTTACAGAGATCCAAACTGTTGAACCTTTTATGATCCCCATAAGTATTTAAAGATGATTTAAAGATAAAATACTAGAAGAAGGCGTAAAGTTAATCATCCAATTTTGGTTTTGAATAATTTTTTTTTACCAAAAAAAAAATTATTTTGAAACAATTTATTTTATTTGCCTCCAGTGTTGCTACACATTTGTGCCCGTTTCATGGAATTTTCAATGGCTTTCCGTAAGATTTCCGGTGATAACTGTTCGCAATAGCGGAAATGCGCCACATTATGATTTTCGTCACAAAATCGTTCTCTTCGTTACAGTAATTCGACAGTAATTGACACGCGACTGACTATCAGCAGGCATTAACTGATGCATTTTGTACGGGAGCATGTGTAAGTCGTTTACTAAAATCTTCTGTAGGATCCGTCTGGTGATGCCCAATTATGTGGCCCGCCGTCTGGTTGATGTTTCATCGTTCACAGCCACAACATGTGTAAGTCTTTCACTAAAATCCGCTGTAGGGTCTGTCTGGTGATGCCCAATTGCATGGTCCGCCGTCTGGCTGATGTTTCACCGTTCACACACATGCTGAAAAATAACGGCCCCAGCAACATATTGCAGGAACCATGTATATGTTTGCAAGCATTGCTTTCATGAATTTTTCATGATCTGCTGCTTTTTTGTTTTTCTTTTCAGCAGTTTTCAACAACCAAAACAACTTTGGGTCATAGCAACATATGTTATACCCTATTAATCATTGTGTCTCAAACATTTAATATTGAATATCAAACACAATGTGTTTGGACACAAGTATACTATATTTGCGACTTTATAAACGGTTTTCCAATAAAGACTTGGCAATTTTTTTTTTAAATAAAACGCAAACCATTTGAGATACTTCCAAAACTTTGTGATCGACTTGAAATACAATCAAAACATTTATGAATGGAACTCGACTTCGTTCATATGGCCAACAAGGGCACGTCGGCAGCGGTCGATTCGTTGGACCCAATTTTCGATAACACATTTCACACATTTCGGCCGTAACGACCGCTATTTCGAGGTAAATGTTGGCTCTGAGTTCTTCCAACGTCGTCGGCTTGTTGGCATAGACCAATGATTTGACGTAGCCCTGAAGAAAAAAGCCTAGAGGCGTTAAATCACATGAATGAGGCGGCCAATTGACTGGTCCATTTCTTGAGATGACAAGCTCAGCAATCTTAATCTTCAGTAAATCGATTATAACGTGTGGTGTGTGGCTTGTGGCATCGTCCTGTTGAGACCACATGTCGTTCAATACCACGTGTTCTAATTCGGGCCAAAAATAATCGGTAATCATGGCGCGATAACGATCGCCATTCACAGCAACGTGACAATCGTTATTGGCGACGAAAGAATATGACGCCGTCGGCATGCAAACCGCACCAAACAGTTATTTTTTGTGGATGAAGTGGAAGCACATGTGGATTTTCACCAAACCAATAACGCATATTTTGCTTATTGACGAACCCATTGAGCCAAAAATGAGCTTCATCAAGATGATTTCCCGATGAAATTCATCATCTTGGCGCATCTTTTCCAGAGCCCAATCGAAGAGCGTACTTCGCGTCAAATGGTGCATCGGCTTCAATTCTTGAGTCAGCGTGATCTTGTATGGGGGTGTAAACCAAAATCTTTACGCTAAATTCATCATAAAGTGGTCTTGACGATGCCCAGTTCTTGAGATCGCCGCGGAATCGACTGATTTGGATCGTTTGCTACGGACGCCTGAACGGCAGCGATATTTTCGTCACTTCGACCAACCCGTTGTCTCACTGGCACGGCAGCATCACACAATGAATATGTAGACACAAATTTGTGTACTAATCTTGGTGTTGCTTGTCTACTAGGGCGAGAATAAAGACCGAAAATTGGAGTTAACGCTCTTAAAGTTGAGGTCAGCGACTCTGAATTTCAGTAGTATATTTTTATAATTTGCGTACGTAGTTCGTTCGTGTACTTTACCATGATGAAAATGTTGAGTTTACTGAAAAAAAACGAAATTAAATTCACAGTTTTCAAGTACCTATTGGAAAACCCATTATTTGCATCCAAACAACAACAAAAAGACAGATTTTTCAGCGTGCAGCGACATCGGCCGCCACAGCCGCAATATTCTCGGCCGAACGACTAGTCCGAGATGGAGGCCATGTCTTGCAAGGTCTCGTGGGGTTGCAGTCTGTTCGAGTCGTGCAGCTAAGCGCCAGATTGTTTGTCCAGTTGGCGCCCCACGATTAGGAAATCGACGTGGAAATTCAAGCTGCGCCCCGGTGGCACAACTATTTCACGCTCTTGCGGAGCTCTTCGTCACAAATGACAAATTTGATTGACGTACGACGCCGTTTACAAAAATTATAACATTTTCCGATAGAGTGATTAACTTTGCGCCACCTTGTACAAAACAAGGCTATAGTATCTGCAAATTTAAAATGGGAAGTGACGTTCAGCAAACATTTGCAAAAAAAAAAATGTTTGCTCAAATCTTGGCTAAACTAATTTCCCTCATTTCTCTCGTCTACGAAATCGCACAGGTCTGTCTAAAAATTCATTTGGTATAAAAAGAAATATTTATCTCCAAAAAAAAAAACTCATAAAATAAAAAAAAACCAACAACAAACAAATAAGAAATAATAAATTCTAAAATGTGAATTCTACTCTCAATTTCATGGGCAAACAATTTGCAAAATACCACAGCAAATTCATTTTCGTTAAAATAAAAGCAAATGGGGGCACTCGAAAACCGAAGGCGAAAAGAATTTAAAGGAATTTGTTTGCTGTTTTTTTTTGTTGTGTGTAACATTAAGAAATGTCATGTAGTGATGTCACATGTGAAAATGTCAATTTACTAATAAATTAGAAGAGGAAGACAAATGATGAGGCAACGCGACTTACTTGCATTGCTAAGAGCATAACTCATGGGGGCATCATTCGATAAAGTGAAGTTTGCTGATAATTGTGGTGGGTGTAAAGTTCTGCCATAGCCAGCAGCCAGCCAGTGCCAATTTTAGCTTCTTCAAGGCGATAATAAAAAAGAAGTATCTCCGACCGAATGACTTATAAATGTCATATCATTTGTGTTCCACGTCTGCTTTGTGAATTCTAGGAAATATTCATTATTAATGTCAAAATGTAATTGTGAGTCACACAATTCGCCGGCACTAATGTCACATCCCACTGTTGCATGGTTCGTTGGTTGCGTGGTGGTGGAACTTGTACATTTAGTTCATTCATAAAATTAACACTACCGCATTTTATCGTTGTTCCCCCCGCACCCGGTAAAACCTTCTCCACCCAATGTACGAGTACTTAATTGAAATGATTTTTATTAATTTATGGAATCGTATAAATTGGGTTAAAAGCACAATGCTTTTTTTTTTGAATTTTCTCTTTCTTTCCTCCTCTCATAATATGAATAAATTGTATGCAAATATATTCTCGCATTATCAATTTGAAAGTATGTATTTATTTTTGACTTGGTTCAATCTAAATATAAATGCACTTTATCGCCAAAGTTAGCGGTTGTGCGCTGTGCATTTGTGAGGCCGATGACTGGATGTCATGTTCTTGTCGTATAAATTGCTGTTGGCAACTGTATTATGATGTGGCGGAGCAAAAGCACGCCAATCCCTCTCTCTGCTCAAAATACATCTCACGAGATTTGAGTCGTATATTTTTGCAAGCAAAGTGTGACTCTCAAGTTGTATTTTGTATTTCAACGCACGCGCACGCAAGTACTTTCGAAATTTAAAATTGAAACGCACGCGCTCTTGATTAGGTACGAAAAACGAGCAGTCAAACTACTCGTGATTACTTTTGTTTCTTCAAAATGTATTCGCTCCTGGCCGAGTGCGCGTGCGTTGATCAGAAACTCACTACCCGCACTCGCCTTAAAACCCTTAAAATACTAACATAAATATCATGGAAATAGTATGTAACATAGACTAATACATACATAGATTCTTTTATTCTCTCATCTGACGTTTCATTTCACACTCTTCGTCGTCGGTTTGTGGAAATGGGAGAAATGAAATTTAAAATTAACGTACACTAGGTGGAGTTACAAAATATGCTCACTTAACTTTTTCATGTCGTTTTGGTGTAGAACTGAAAAATTTAAATGTATTTTGCACTTTTTTTTTGACTTTTATCGTTGGTATATATTTGTATGGCATTTAACACAACTAGTTTGCCACAAAAACACGAAATTCGGATTTTGTTCCTTTGTTGAACGTTGTTTACTATTGCCTCTATATTGTATTATTTAACCCATTTTTTCCAAAATACAATGTTTACTTTCCACCGTACCTATGACGTTTAATTTATTGAGAGAATAAAAGTATCTATGTATGGATTAGTCTGTGGTATGTTATATCATTGAGGAATTTAGGATAGATTAATTTATCCTCTCAATATTCAAGTGAACATTGGATGGTGGAACGCATGAGTTCAATAATACCAGATACACGCTGAAAAATAATGGTCCCAGTAGTCTCGTTTTTGGTTTTAGCGGTTTTCAATAAAAAAAAGGCACATTTGGGTTTCAAAAACCTAAATTATAGCCTATTAATCGTTGTGTCTCAAACATGTTATATAGAATAGCAAACACAATGTGTTTGAGCACAAGTATAGTATATTTGCGACAAGCTACAATTATGTTATATTTGCATCCAAATAACATAAAAGAAATATTTTTTAGCGTGTAGTTTTTTTCAGCGTGTAGGGGCAAGAGTACACAACGTCCAACAAAGCAACAACAACTCCATTTCGTGTTTTTGTGGCAAAATAGTTGTATTAACTACAATACAAATGTATACCAACGATAAAAGTCAACAAAAAAGTGCAAAATACATTTAAATTTCGCAGTTTTACACAAACACGAAATGAAAAAGTTAAGTCAACAGTTTTTGTAACTCCACCTGCTGTAACTTAATTTTCGTCGAAATCCTCTCATTTGCACAAACTTACGACGAAGAGTGTGAAATGAAATGTCAGATGAGAGAAAAAATAACTCTATGCCTAAATTCCTCTATGAGTAATATGTGCAAAACCAAAATGTAAAATTGCCCGAGGAGTACAAACAATGTGTAGAAAAAGTGGTTTCCCATTATATCCCATGAAGGAATCGGGGAGAGCTTCTCACAACCAGTGAGCTGTGCGCTTTCTAGTTTTATACACACTGATTGGGACCTACAGTTTTACACCGATTCCGACAATATTTTGATAAGCTTTTTCATGGCTAAATACTCGATAGTGTTGCCGTCACTATGCGAGGTGACCGCCGTCGAAAGAAATTTAAGGTGGTCAGAGCAGGGATCAAACACAGGATCTCATGTACAAGAAGTGCGCACACTAACCATTGCACCACCCACGGTAGCCAGAATTAAAATGTGTCGCAGTAATGTTGCACATTTCGTGTTACTTTTTCGTGCAATTGGCAACTCTGTAATTTCGCAGCTGTCACATATGCTTATTCCGATTACACTGTGCGACACCAAACAAAATTAGGGGGTTCTGTCAACGGATTCTGGTAGCAAAGTCAAACAAAAAAAATATACGTGTATCGGCGTTTTGCCAGATCTGATCAGAATTTTTTTTTTTGGGCGGGTCAAAGTTTCCGCTCCTCGGAACTTTCCTGTAACATATCGGCATGCAAAATTGTGTGTTCCTTACTTCTGAGGTACAAAGTATGTTCAGAAGTTTTATAGAAAAGATTCAGATAAACATTTTTGTGGAACAAATTAACCCTCTAACTGTCACGTATAACCATAATTTTTCCTTTTTTTTTGAAAACTCAAAATGTTCTACAAAAATTACCGCCACAAAATTTCACTATATGTGTCTGAATACTCCAGAACACAAATCTTAGCCCAAGTGCTAGATAATAAGCAAAAACTAACTGCCTAATAATATGATTTTTGTCATTTTATATAATATGAATTTTGTTAATAATGAATTTTGTCATTTTGTTGTTTCCATTAAAAATGGTCCACAAAATATAATGAATTTTATCATATTTCATCTTTTATCTAGCACTTGGGCTAAGATTTGTGTTTTGGAGTGTTCGGACACATTTAGGGAAATTTTATGGCGATAAGTTTTTTGCGAGTTTTAAAAAAAAAAGTAAAAATTATGGTTATACGTGACAGTTAGAGGGTTAATTTGTTCCACAAAAATGTTTAAATGAAACTTTTCTATAATACTTCTGAACATAGTTTGTACCTCACAAGTAAGGAACACATAATTTTGCATGCCGATATGTTGCAGGAAGGTTCTGATAGGAGGAAATTTTGACCCGCCCTAAAAAAAAATTCAGATCAGATCTGGCAAAACGCCGATACACGTTTATTTTTTTTTTGGCTTTTCTACCATAATCCGTTGACAGAACCCCATCATTTTGAAAAAATCTAATTTTGTCTCACAGTGTTGTTAACAATGGAGCGCTTTACGACAGAACACCGGGTTATAATTGTGAAAACTTACAACAACAATTTGGAAAGTTATGCTGAGACCGTTCGTAAACTTCAAAGAATTTTCAGTCGAGAAAGTGCACCTAATGTGTCAACCATTCGAAGATCGGTCAAAAAATTTGAAGAAACTAGTGTCGCCAATGGACAGTAAGAGTACTGAGCGCCAACGTAGCGGTCGGCCTCTTAGAAACATTGCTGCTGTAAACGAGAGTGTCCCCGATAACCCGAAAACATCAATTCGGCATCGTTCTCAACCACTTCGAATTTTGTCAAAACACCTCAACCTTCATGCGTACAAAATTCAGTTTACTCAGGAGCTCAAACCAGCAGACCATGGAAAGTGCCGGTAATTAGTTCAGTGGGTAATGGAGCAAAGTGACATCAATGCCAAGAGTTTGGCTACACATTAATAAACAATTTACATCAAAATGATAACTAATTTACATCAAATTGATGGAAAACTTACATCAAATTAATGACAACTCCACATCTAATTGGTGAAAATGAACAGCAAATTGATAAAACAATTTGCATCATAATGGTGTAAATTTTACTCCAAATTGATTACAAACTTACATCAAATTGATGGAAAATGTACGTCAACTTGATATAACGTTGTCGTTGAATCAACGTGATCTATTGATGAAATATGGATCATCAATTCAATGAAATGTGTCGCAGGCTGGAAAATGAGGAAATGTTTCTTCAAATTGATGAAGAAATTCATAAACTTGATGAAGCTTGTTCTTTGAGTGTACAACAAACAGTGTTATCATCGCATGTAGCAATTAATTTCCATTTAAGTTGCCCGAAAATAAGAGAATGAGAATTTATTCACACTTGTTTTATAATCAATGTATTCGCTTTTTTTAACATAATTTTCAGCATTTTGGCTTTAAATGGCAATGATAAATTATCACCATTTCCATTAGATGGTTATTTATGGAAATTGAATTAAATCTCGAACATAATTTTGTTCCATTTTGCAAGCCATATCCTTACCCCGTTCGCTGTTCCACCACCACCAAAACATGTGAGATATTTAAATAAATATGCTTATGCTAACATCCTTTAATAACCTTAAAAGTAAAGTAAAGGTTTACCAGGATAATGTACGAAAAGTACTAAGTGATGTCTATGTCTCGCAAAAGTGACGCCAAGAAAAGTTTTTTTTGGGGGGATTGGATACTTTTTGGCATCCCCCTTCTCTAGGGTTAGGGGATTGTGAAGAGGGGGTGGGCAACTAAAAAGTAAAGTTATGATTTTTTTGTGTACGGTGGGAAATATCCTTTTTCTAATACACACACACACACAGCATCGCTATCACCGATAGACTTTTAGAGATATGCACATGTATTAGACTATGAATCCTTTAGTTTTATATGCCCTGTGCGACTGGTGGAGTCATGGAGTTGGGTGGCGCTGGTCCTGTTCCTGGTAGTCGTTTCGTTATGGTAAAGGCACAACACACGTTGATAAATGGCGCCAATAAGGCGTAATCGTGGGAGAGCTCCACAAAAAAAACAGAAAGAAAAACGTCATCATACGTTTTAAGGAAAAAAAATTGCTGGTGGCAACAATGACGGTTCAACGGTGCTGTGCCATACGTTTCACAGTCCGTCAGCCAGTCTCTCTAACCGGTCGTCTACCTCACCACTTCCTATGCGTGTTGGCGTTTATCTTCTGCTCCTTTTTCGCCCCTCTAATGTAAGGTGGTTTTTCGGCTATCATCACAAATTCCCGTTTATTTTTATTGCCACTACAAGTCGTCGTCTTCCTGCCCATTACGATATCATGGTGAACACCTCAGACTCCCTGCTTGCTGTCGCTGCTTCATCGATTCATGTCTCGATAGATTTTTGCTACAGTTGTCGTATTTATGACTGCGTGTTATAAAATATGAATTGACAGTTTAAGTGATGATGGTTTGTGTCTCTCTCTCTGTGTGTCTCTCTCCCTATATGTGGTACCACAGAAGCCAGTTCCTTTGGCGGCTGTGGCAGATTTGGAACCGATACATCGTTCGTTGGCAGCAATTGTTGATGACGCGGCTGCTTCAGCTACTGCTGCCGGTTTTCGTTGCTAGTGCTGATGTTGCGTCTTACACACGCCAAGAAAGAACATCCAATTAGTATAGATTTTTCTTCGCCATTTCATTTTCAACGTGAACCAAAAAAAGAACAAATTCCCAAGAATTGAAGATGTGGAGACACCAAGAGGAGCAAAAAGAATGGCAAAGGAAATATAATAAAACTGTCGTCAGACAATTGAATGGCATTTAAGACACAAGACAGTTTTCCCCACAACAGGGAAAGATGTTCATCATTTAAATGATGGCACAGTGGTTTGAATAGGTTTTTTGAGTACTTTTCATTATTAATTATTAATTTAATTTTCATTCGAATTATTAATTCGAATTATTAATTTTCATTCGAATTTCTGCTTTCGCCTTAACAACGACGTACTAACTGTCAACCAAAACAAACATTTCAAAGTCATTCTGAAGGAATAGCATTTGAACTGCAGCGTTATGATATTTTGTCATGTGCTCAAAGTTCAATACTTATATCATAGAGTATTATATAAGAGTTTCCATCTGTCTCATGGCGGTCTCTTGAGTGGGGAGTTTCATCGAGTTCCAGTTGTTTGCTGCACGGTACTCACTGAGTGGACATTTTCGTCTGATGCAACCAGCATCGAACATAATTCAGCTGTCAGTAGTATCAATCAAACTCTATTTAAATGCACCTTTCTTCTAGTTATCATTGCTGATTCTCCCATCCGATCTGTTTTCTATCAAATTCCAACTACCGTTTCAATCAGCTGTGGCGTGGATACTAGGCTGTACTGAAAACCTTTTTTTAGAGGCTGGTCTCAAACGACGCGGAATGAAAGGGTGATTACGGAAACGTTAAACTTTTTTTATACGTGCGTATTTATAGTTCCCTACCGGCCGTTGAAATTTCGATTCTAGTACATTTTCGAAAAAAATATTCTTATTTGACAATATGGGGCTCAAACGACGTGTCACGATGAACATGTGTGTATAGTGAAAAATATTTTCAAAATTTTGACAGAGCATTTTTTTAACGACGTCAATTTGAAATCTTTATCGTGCATATTTTGTCTTCCCCATTTGGCTGTATATTGCATAAATATTCCATCAAATAGCTAATTTTTCAACAAATCTCATTTGATCTTTCTGTTTCGCAAAATCACCTACAAATTTATTTATTTTATATAATAGATTGAATATTTATGTAAAATACAGCAAAATGGCGAACACAAAATATACATGATACAGATTTCAAAATAACGTCGTGAAAAAAATGCTCTGTCAAAATTTTGAAAATAGTTTTTTCTATATATGTTCATTATGACACGTTGTTTGTGCCCCATACTGTCAAAAACAAAAAAAAAATTAAGGGAACACCATAAGTACTTTTACACGCCCAGTATCCAACCCTGTCCCCACATGTTTAAGATTCGGTTTTGAACTGGAAGTGTGCGTCATCCGAAAATTTTCCCTTCATATGGGAAAATGTAGAGAATATCTAAAAAAACAAGAATGGGAGTCGTCAATGACAGGGATATCAGCTGTAGTCCTGAATTCCAGGTATTCAACCCTATCCATACACTTTTAATATTCGCTTTTGGACTGGCCGTACACGTCAACAGATAATTTCCCCAAAGAAAGACGTCTGGAGTAGTCAAATTAGGCGATTTTGCTGGCCACTGCAAATCGCAAAAAACAAAACATTAGGTAAGCCGCAAACGCATCCATCAAAAGGCCCATTGTCGCGCCAGCTGTCTATGCAGTTGCACCGTCCTGTTGGAACCACATGACCTGCAGTCGTAGTTCAGCAATTTGCGGCAATAAATACTCGTTGATCGTGCACTGAAAAAACATCTTTACATCAAATCGATGGTAAGTGTACATCAATTGTTCTTCACTGAATTGCTGACAAATTTCATCATCGCAATGAAAAAGTTCTTCAGTTTCAAGATTGTGCGTTTCATCGCCTTAGTTATTATTAGATAGTTATTGAACGGAACTTTCGTCTTCCTGATCATAATACTGTATGTGTAAGATGGATGAACAATGAAGGTTGCCACACAAATAGGAAAATATTCACCGATAGGCAAGTCAAGATCAATGCCATTTCATCGCAGAGTGTTCGACTGCATACAGAAATCGAGTTCGAGGATCAGATAAACAAATTCTATACCACTAACTGCCTTGGGATTATAAGGACTCCCGAAGTCCGGAAATTCTCGGGTAAAGATATGCTACATGAACTAGCTCGGATGGGCGTCAGTCGCCTCACTGTGATATGGAAAACGACAAACCTAGGCACGCAATTAAAAACGAACTTCAACAATGGACAAGAAAACTCACATGAGATTCAAGATCGTATCAAAAGAGAGAAAGGCGGCAAAGAATCTGTGAGGCGGCCCGAATGAAAACAATACCAGATTGCTGATAAAAATGGACAAACTCGAACTGAGCTGATTCATGGGCGTCCTAACTGGCCACTCCATGTTGCGCGTACGTCTGAATAAAATTGAGCGGACCGACGCAACTGAATGTAGGGCGTGCGAGGACGACATCAAAATGATGCCATTGTCCCGCTTCTGCTGGATTAAGACTCAAACACTTCGCAAGCGATACAATAGCTAGTCTGTAGAATCTAAGAGGGACGGATTGGAGGTCATGAAGGGAATTTGTACTCGGCATAGATTTAGTATTGAAACTTTGAGGTTTCCCCTGATAATGCGGAGAGCGCACTGCAGGTGTACCCCTGGTTTAAGTGTATGCCCAGAAATGGGCCATGAGTCGAGGCAGAAATGTTTCGAATTCTCTTTATAAACCTAACTAACCTAACCTAAATATTCCTTCTACTTACCATTTCTTTGATTGTCCCTAAAAAACTCCGTAGTATTCTCATCTTCCTCTTTCCTTTTAAGTGAAATAAATAAATAGTTTCCCATGACATCCCATGCAGGAACTGGGGACAGCTTCTTACAATTAGGCAGCTGTGTTTTACATTTAGAGATTGGGACTTACAGTTTTACACCGGCTCCGAACGTTTGTTTGAGAATATATTTCACGGCTAAGTAGATACCTGCTAGTGTCGCCGTCACAACCAGCGTCGATGTATTTACCACCGTCGTCGAATGAAATGTATAGTGGTAAGAGCATGAATCGAAGCCACGTCCCAGCGGCCCAATTTGCGAGGCCTTCCACGAATAACGCATGCGGAATCTTTCGCTGGTAATGCCTACTTTAATAAAGCCTGCGAAATGCATGATTTTATAAGGCTTCCACAGGCCTTTTAAAAGAATGTCAGAAGACGCTGTTGTTCACGAAACCCTGTCTTTCCACATGTTCGCAATTCATCGTTGCAAAATCGTAACATCCTATAGACCAGTAGATAAAGCGTCCGACTATATGTTCTAAGGTCGTGTGTTCGATTCCTGTGGCTGCAGAATTTAAAAAAATTAATTTATAAGAATTACAATTGGTTAAAGTATAAATCTGAAATATGAAGCTAATTTCCATATATATTTTTTTATTTTTACTTAAGTCCTTCTAAATCTACTCTTTTTGCAGGCCTTCATAAGGCCTTCTTGTAGAGAGGGACGAAAGGCCTTGGCTCCCAATCTCACGCAATGTTAAAAAGAAAGGGGGAGGTAATGTGTAGGGAAGACCTGCCATATTCTATAGAATGCCTTCTTGGTCATGATTTCAGGCCTTCCAGCTCCTGATTTCCGCCGCTGGGGTTCTAATGTCCGAGAGCCACCAATACTAACCATTGCACCACCAAAGGTTAGAAATGTTTTTTGTTTGGCTCGAAATCATTTCCCTCGCCCTTCGTTTATCAATTTGAGTTGAAATAAAAATATAATATTTAGCGAAATGCTTCCTATGCCATTATTTCGAAAGGCAGTGACTCGTAAATTTACATGGTCCTTCGAATCGAATTCATTAGAATTTGTAATTAGTTGAGCATTTGAGGCATTCATTTTAAGTGGGAGGTTGAGATGCAACTAACGCATGAAATATGGGGTGATGATCCTTTTAACAATGATAACATGAGAATTTGCTTGTACATTTCACGAGTTGAAAGAAATGTTGCTCTTGTAAACAAAATCGTTTCGAACAGACGCTAATCCTGTATAACATTTATGGCTGTTCCTGTTACCCAGTTTGTTAGAGAAAGAAATTTGAGAGAGTCCGTTTCCTGTTTCTAACACTGCCTTGGATTTCGTTATTCCTAATTACATCCCCTGTGTTCTAGTTCTCATTTTTGGATTCATATCATCGTCTATGTGACGCCGAAAGACGACTAGAACACAGGCTTTATTGAAGTCGATGTGGGATTGGGTCCTCGACCTTAAGAAATATTGATAACTTCGCATATTATTTGCCTCTACATGTTCAGAAGTGCTGGTTTAGGGGATTTTCTCTAGACCTATCTCGACGGCAGCTTATACTTTCCATCTTACAAGAGATTCGTAGTAGGATGAATTAATTGTTCAGTATTCATCCAATACGAGAACAGATCAATAATTCCGTGACATTTTGAATGAAATACGGTTTTTTTTTGGAAAAAAAATTTATTATTTTTCAACATAATCTCCTTTTAGCCCAATACACTTAGTCCATCGTTTCTCCAATTTTTGTATTCCCTCCAAAAAATAGGATTTTTCGAGGTCCATAAAATAGGCATTTGTTTGATCAAAAATTTCATCGTTGGAGCTAAAACTCTTTCCACCGAGCCACTTCTTTAGGTTTGGAAATAGGCAATAGTCTCTGGGGGCTAAATCCGGAGAATATGGTAGGTATCAATTCATAGCCCAATTAAACAACTCCAAACAATCCTTTGAAGTTGTCGCACCATTACGTTTATGGTCAATTGAGAGCACACGCGGCACCCATCTTGCAGACAGCTTTCTTAAACCCAACTGATCATTTAACATCGAAACCACACTGCCGTATGAAATGCCTATGGCATCAACAATCTCACGCACAATTACTCTTCGATCAGCCAACACCATATCATGCATTTTTTCGACATTTTCGGGTGTATTGACATCAATTGGCCGTCCAGAACGTTCAGCGTCATTTGTACTTGTGCGACCACAACGAAAGTCAGTAAACCCCTTTTTTACCCTAGAAATCGATGGTACATAGTCCCCACAATGTTTATCAAGCTTTTCCTTGGTTTGATTGACGTTTTTTTTTTCGCAAAAAATTATGTTTATTGAGGACTCGAAATACACTTTTTTCCATTTTTAAAAAATTCACGAGGTTGTATGTTTCGAACAGCTGTTAAACGCAAAATAAATGACGGAACTTGCTCAAAATTCTATTTACTGGTGGTACTTGATGGGAGCAGGGAAGCAGTTCATATAACTACGGGGCAAGTTCGAATAGTCACGAACTTATTGATCCGTCCTCTAAATAATGCAAAACTTTCGGTTCCATTTATTTGTTTCTTTAGTTCCCCGCAATGGAAAAATAGTTTTCTGTCATAGAAAGGCAAATAATGCATAATGTATCACAGACGGTACTTCTGAAATAAAAGTTAAAGCGTCCTAAGGAATGAAAAATAATTGTTCGAAACTAATATTTCTGTACCCTACAACTAGTTTTTGTCTGAACAAGTTAATTTAGATTTATTCTTAAAATTAAAAGGTAATGTGTCACAGATGGTGTTCCTGCAGTGAAACCTAAAAGGTTCAAAATTGTATTCCAAAAAATATCAGCTTATATTTAAGGTTTGTGCTTACGCTTTAATTCAATTTCGAATTTAATTCCGAAATTTATAAATAATGTGTCACGGATGGTGCTTTTACCATAAGAGTCAGTTTTTTAATTTATTTACCTCAGAAATAATCACATTTTACATACGCATACTTAAAATCAGTCCAAATATAAACCGAGCAGAGTCTGATCTCAACACTCGAAATACTCTCACTTGTATCAAATATTTGTAATTCGGAACCACTGTGCATCTACGTGGCAGATTTTTATGCCATTTTATTGTATCCACTACATATACAGTTTGTTATCTGTAAATTATTACATTATCAATATGTATAGAAAGAACCTAAGGATGGCACTCGTCGTATTATACTCGTCCGTACAACTTTTTTTTCCTTATCCTTACAAATTGTTACATCAGGCATCGTAAATCTGAAATGTCAATGTCGAAGGGGTGGCTAGGACTCTCGTACAGGGATAATTATAATAGGAAATCAACAATTTCATGAAATTTGGCATTGTTGCCATGTAATTATTGTTAAAGCGTTAAGTGATTTGTATACTCTACATATGTGATATCAATCTAATGTTTATCGAAAAGACGACAAGAATAACAATTCAACAAGAAATCGTATTGTAAATGGTCGTAGATATATATGTTGGTCGTAGATACATATGTTGGTCGTATGTAAACATAGCATTTTTTTGTTTGTTTATAAGGTTAAATAGAGAAAGAAAGGTTTTTAATATTGTTTATATAAAGTTATCGATAATATGCCTATAGGAAAAGTTATCGATTGTTAATGTTCCTTTAACAAAGTTATCGTGTTATGCTATGTGGACTATGCTCTCGATATGAAACGGGGTTGTTCATCATTATTTTAATTTCTTCAAAAAGGAAATCTATGTTTTAAGAAAAAGGAGGATAAATATAGTGCAATCTCAGAATTATCGATAGTGAGACGTAATCGATTAGTAAACATTTTTTGGAAACTCTGTTAATAAAAAAGTCAGTGATATTGAAACAAAGAAAATAAGGGATTTTTTTTAGTATACTAAAATCTATAATCTAACAATTGATTTTATATGATAAATGGTTTCGATATCCGATGCTCTTGTTTACGGAAGAAGATTGTTGTAACACAGACACCACATTTGTCAATCATGAGCATGAACAAGTGTTATCGTTAACACTAATTGTCATTCTACAGCCACTCTGGATGCCAAAAATTGCGTACACAAAATTTTTTGTTAATAAATTTTCAATGTCATCAGCCAGATGAACAGTTCCCGATCAAGCTCATGCCCCTGAATGACAAGTCTGTAATTCGCTTAAAGATAGAGATTAAAGTTTAAGCGGACCACATTCTTGTCACAACTTTTTGGAGCGGAGTTCCTTATCGCACGTTGCGGACTTGGGGGCGAAATGAAAAAAATTAAACAACTTTTGTTTTAACACTATTATGTTACAACCCAGTATTATCAACCATAGGTAAAGTAAACTAATAGATGAAGCACAAGTGATGGGAACATTTTACTGTAATGGGTAATTTTCTAGATGTCGTTGAAAGCAATAAATGGGATTTTTTTCGTTCCCAAAAAAAATTAAAAAATATGGCATTCAAATTCTCAAATTTCACATCTAAAGGAAAAAATAATTTTCAACTGACGATCTGATGGCCATCGAATTGCAAAGCCATGTCACCACCGTCTATGTCCTAATAAATTGGTACTTCCTCCGGTTCATCTACTATTCCTGGTTGCGAGTCCTCAGACACTCCAACGGTTTTGGCATCTGCGACCTCAGAAGTTGCTACAGTTTTTGGGCGTGGAAGTTTTTAGATTGAAAAGGCGTTCCGGGATGTTTATCTTTATTCGGTCTTACGGGGTTTCTCCTATTGGTATCCCAACACCCGCCTCATGGCTTTGAAATGGTTTTTTGTATAAGAAACAAATGTGATTATGTAAAATAATTTATATTTTCTCACATTTGCCCTCAATGAGAATTATGGAAAACATCAATGAAAGTGACAGTAGTACAGGACAGCACCTAGTTGACAATGGTCGCACTATATCTACTATATCTTTTGCTTTGGTTTTGTCTAGATCTAGTATTTCCGTTATCTTTTATTTCCTTTATCTATGTTATAAACTATATTGTTTACTTTAGCTTTGGTTTGTGTCTAGACTAAAGGCTTGGATCATAGAGAAATATATTAATTAGATGTCTCCCATATGTTGGGAAATTTCTTGCTTAATGGGAAGTTTCCTAGGTGGAGCCTGTAACAAATATTTAGAATATATTGTATTTTTGAACCCAATAATAAGTGAATTTAGAAAAGCCAAACTGAAAGAAGTGTAAACAAAGAAAATTTTCTGAAATAAGCGCATTTTCTTAAAAACAGAAAATGTTCTCAAAAAAAAATATACCTATTCATATTCTTAAAGAAAGTACATTTTCTTAAAAAAAAAACCTTATCTTCAAGAAGTACCTTTGATCAAAAAAAAGTAAATTTTCTTACAAAAAGTAACTTTTCTTAAAAAAATATATTTTTCTGATGTGTTAACATCTATGCGCACGGTGAACACATGCAAACAACACACAGCGTTAGCATCACATAGGTGGTTGTTGTGGAACAATAGTCTCTGCCAGAAAATAAGTATGATGCTACTGATGTAGCGGCAGCGAACAAACAAGCAGGTCGTCGTCTCCAAAGAGTATTGAATAGTATAGAGAACTCATGGTACGAATTGTATGACTAAAAAGCACTAGCGACATCTGGCGAATGATTCAAAACGTATTACTCTATTTTTGTCATAACTGGGGCCATTCATAATTTTGATGTGAAACATTGATGCCTTTTGAAACATTTATGCTTGTTGTATTGTTTTATGTAATAACATTGTCGAACTGGTGCATTTATATTGAAATATTCTATAAAGAGAATAAGACTTGTTTATACTCTTTTACTCAGACTCTCTACATGAGAGCGGTAAAAGAGTGGTATAAGTTGTCTATACTATTCAATACTTTTTGTCGTCGCTCTGTTTATGACAAAACAAAAACAATTATTTCAGTTAGCTAACTATTGGTTTATTTATTTTGAAAATATTAAATCTAATGTTAAAGCAGATGTAAGAAAAAAGAAAGTGCAATAGCAAAAGAGCCTTCAGCACAAAAACTATTCTTGTTTTATTTTCCAATGTAACATTTACTAATGTGTTCATAGAAATCGAAGAGGTACCGTGTAACACATCGAACACTCATTGGTTTTTTAAAAAAGTACATTTTCTTACAACAAATTGCCTTTGCTTAAAAAACTACCTTTTCTTTAAATAGTAAATTTTTTGTGAAACAAAATAACTTTTCTTGACATAAGTACCTACCCTCAAAAATGTACGTATTCTTAAAAAAAAGGACCAATTCGAAAAAAAATCCCATTTCATAAAAAAATATTGTCTTCTCTTAAAAAAAATTAATTTTCATAAAAAAATTCCCTTTCTTAAAAGTACTTTTTGTTAAAAATAAAATAATACCTTTAATTTTCTTGAGATACGTAGCCGTTCTGAAAATTAGTACATTTTCTTATAAAAATAACCTTTTCCTAAAATGTGTACCACTTCTTTAAAAAGTATCTGTTCTCAAAAAAAATTACTTCTTTGTAAAAAAAAAATCATATTCTTATGGCTTTTCCTTACAAAAACTACTTCTTCTAAACAATAGTAAATTTTCTTAAAAAAGCATTAGCTTTTAATAAAAAAAGTACCTCTCTTTAAAAAATTACCTTTTCGGGAAAAGACAATACATATTCTTGCAAAAAGGACATAAAAAGTATATTTAAAATAAACATTCTATAAACAAAATCTTTTTCTTAAAAATGTTTATCATTTTACATAAAGTATATTTTCATAAAGATGCATTTAAATTATAGTATTTTTCAACGGGCTCCTTAGGCGTGTTGGAACTAACTAGTACGTAGTATATAGCGAAAGGAACTTTTTTCCATCCGGTTGTACCTTCCTGACACCTCATGTAATTTGTTTAATTTTTTTAAATTTCGGTTGCTGTTTTTTTAAATTTCAATTGGTGTATTTAAAATTTCAAATATAATTTTCAATTGGTATATTTAAAATTTCAAATATAAATTTTAAATTTCATTTGATGTGTTTTACATTTCAAATAAAATTTTCAAATTTCAATTGATATTTTTCAGAATTAAAGCTGTATTTTTTAAATTTAAATTTAAATATTCAATTGGAAACGGTGTACATAAAATTAGGTAGAAACTTTCACTAATCGTATCGCGGTCTATAGTTTTACACCGGTTCCAATCACTAACCGTGTATGGCACCGCATATAGATGAAATGTGAGCATTGGTTATCCATAGAATTTGTTTCGATTATTGTGGTATCATACGATAATTTCCGATTGTAAAAGGGAATACAAAGGATACTGTTTATTGCTAATTTGCTGTCCGAACATTTTGGTAAAGATTTGAAGATGATAAACGATAACGATAACTACAAAAAAAAATTAATCGTTATTATTTTTTTAAAATTCTCCTTTTACATTAATTTATTTTTCTTGTTTTGTTTTCTTTCAGAACTCAATTAGACACAATCTCTCTTTACACAATCGCTTTATGCGCGTTCAAAATGAAGGCACCGGTAAATCATCCTGGTGGATGTTGAATCCCGATGCGAAACCTGGCAAATCGGTGCGTCGGCGTGCCGCTTCTATGGAAACGTCGCGTTACGAAAAACGGCGAGGTCGTGCCAAAAAACGTGTTGAAGCCTTGAGACAGGCTGGTGTAACCGGCGTAAATGATAATACTCCATCGCCCAGCAGTAGTATAAGTGAAGGTCTAGATCACTTTCCCGAGAGTCCGTTGCACAGGTAACTATAAATAATGAGTTTGTTTTAGTCTTTTTTTTCGAAGTTCGTTATAGTAGTTATGCCGTTTTTTATGGCACTACACACACAAAAATAATTATATAAATTTTTTTTAAACATTTATCATAGCAGTAGTTTCAATTACTAGAGATGCTTCAATTGTCTTCCTGCTAATCATAGCATTTGTTTTTTCATTTAGTTTATTGCATTTTTGTTTTGCTTAAACACTTAATTAAATTCAAAAAGTAGTTTCAATTTGAATTTTAGAATCACTTTGCTTGACGTAGTTGACAATTTTGATATGCATTTTTGGTTTGATAATTAATTGGCCAAATATTTTTTTTAGTAAATTTATCTAAAGTAAAAGAATAATTCTCATACAAATATTAACTAACTAAATATATTAACTACTGTTGCATTGGATGATCAATTAAGGGTTTCTAAGAAGAAAAAATCCTTTTCAAAAAAAAAAAATAATATTTTTTCTCAGTTTTAGTTGTTTGTGATCCGAGTAATTTATAGAAAGTTGTAATTCCTTTTAGGATAACAGATCATCATTTTCTCGGTTAGTGAAAAAAAATTAAAACGGAATTCGTAGTTTTTTTTTAAGTTTTTGCGAATTTGTTTCGTATTTGTCTTTGAAGACGTCATGAACACAATTTTCTACTGTTAGATGGCTTAAAGTTGTATTTAAAAAAAAATTTAAAAAATAGTAGATTTTATAGATACGAGAAAAACTGGCATTTAATCATATAATTCATAGAGCATATTAGAATATAGCAGCTTATTACCTCAATAATTTTAACTTCCTAGGTATGGTTGCAATTAAGCGTTGGATAGTGGAAAGCATAGGTTCAATAATACCAGACAGAGGCATTAGTACAAAACGTCCAACAAGACAACACCAATTGCATTTGGTGTTTCTGTGGTAAAATCGTGTGTTAAATACAAAACAAATGTGTAATTTCAAGATTTACCTTTTATGACTCTTCTACAGCTTTTTACCCACACACATTATTTTTAATAAATTTGTAATCATTTCAAAAAATTTTTGCCGTTATTGGAAGTTATGCCATTTTTACCAATTTATTCCCCTTTTTACTCACAGATACTAAAGTAGTTTTAACACATTCGCAATCATTTCAAATGATTTTAATTGCATTTTGAAGTATAACCATTTTTCGCCAATTTTTGCACCTTTTGTAACAACATAGTCTATATTTAATATATCCCCAGTCATTGTTCAAACCTAATTTTGGTCTGCCTTTAGTAGCCTTATTTAAACTTCTATTCCAATTACACTGTGAGATAAATTTAGATTTTTTTTCAAAATGATAGGGTTCTGTAAACGGATTCTGGTAGAACCGTCTGAAAAAAATTCATATGCATCGGCATTTTGCCAGATCTGATCAGAATTTTTTTTAGAGGGGGTCAAAGTTTCCTCCCTACGGAACTTTCCTGCAGCATATCGACATGCAAAACTGTGTGTTCCTTACATCTAAGGTACACAATATGTTCAGAAGTTTTATAGGAAAGATTCAGATAAACATTTTTGTGGAACAAATTAACCCTCAAACTGTCACGTATAACCAAAATTTATATTTTTTTGGAAAACTCTTTAAAAACTCCTCCAAAACGACGCGGGGCGTGGTCAAATGTTCTACAAAAATTATCGCGATAAAATGTTCACTATTTTTACAAAATTCTTTATTAACCCTTAGAAGACAGTTAGTTTTTGCTTATTATCCAGGACTTGGGCTAAGATTTGTGGTTTGCAGTGTTCGGACACATATAGTAAAATGTTATTGCGATAATTTTTGTACAAGAATTTGACCACGTCCCCCGTTGTTTTGGAGGAGTTTTTTGAGAGTTTTCACAAAAAAGTTAAAATTATTTTAATATTTAATATTTTCTTTATATGGGTACATTCCCCCCATTCTTCCATCCGATTTTTTCTGCCTCTTATAATTCTGCCCTTACTGATAGACGTTTATTATTTTCTACACCTTCGACAACATTTCATTCCACTTTTGTTGGAGTTGCCTCTTATGTATATTCAAATTCTAAAAAATTCCAATCGAGAGTCTAAAAATTCGGCTCCTCTTCAGTATAAAACTCTCACTCACAGTAAAATAAAAGCTAAACTACGACGCGAATTTTTATTTTTTATATTTGACTCACTCAGGAGAGATTTAAATACTTATAAACCAAAATTTTCAAAATTAAAATTCGCTCGAGATTTAAATTTTTTTAGACTCGGAGTGAGAGTTTTTTATACATGAGAAGCTGAATTTTTCAGTTCCCAAATGGAATTTTTACTTACTCTGAAATAAACTGAAAACATAAAACCAACCGGTGGTGATACCGACAGAGAAACCCCGGTTCCAGCGCATGTTCGAAAATGCTAATTTTCAGAAAACCGGCGGTCGGGGAAGTCCAAAAGTCCAGGGGAGCGGTTTTCGTTTCGGGTATTAAATACTCCAGTAACTATTCGTTACTCATGAGATGTACAAACAAGCCGAAAATATACGACTCGAGAACACTGTGATTGAAATTCAAAAAATATGAGTTTAATTTTGTTTCGATTGAATTTTGAAAATTCTGTTTGAAATGTTAAATATGTCAATTGAAATTTATAAATTGTATTTGAAATTTAAAATACATTAATTGCAATTTAAAAAACACCAATTGAAATATAAATGATATCAATTGAATTTTTAGAGACATCAATTGAAATTTCAAACATGTCGGTTGAATTTTCAAAGAGTGCAATTGAAATTTAAGTGGCGTCAATTGAAATTGAAATGACGTCGATTTGATTAATAAGGAAGTAATCAATTAACTTTTAAAAGACATCAATCTACATTTAAAGAATATCAATTGAACGTTAAAAGAGATCGATTGATATTTAAAAGGTGTCCGCCGAAGCCGCTATGGTCGAATAGTTCGCGGAATAGTCCCCGAAGCCGATATGGTAGAAAGGTCTCCGAAGCCGATATGGTCGAATAGTCAGCCTAAGCTGCTACGGTGGAATAGTCTTGCGGAACCGCTATGATGAAATAGTCAGCACAAGCCGTTATGGTCAAATAGTCAACCGGAGACGTTATGGCCGAATAGTTGGCCGAAGCCGCCATGGTTGAATTGTCAGCCGGTGCTGTTATGGTCGAATAGTCTGCCGAAGCCGCTATGGTCGAATAGTCAGCATAAGCCGCTTCGGTCGAATATTCAATTGGAAACCGTATAGCCGAATAGTTGGCCAAAGCCGCTATGGTGGAGCTACTATGGTCAAATAGTCCGGCGAAATCGCTATGGTCGAATAGCCTGCCTAAGCTGCTACCGTGGAATAAACTGCCGATACCGCTATACAGAAATAGTCAGCATAAGCTTCTACCGGAGGCATTAGGGCCCAATAGTTGGCCGAAGCCGTCATCGTGGAAAAGTCAGACGGAGCTGCTATGGTCAAATAGTCCGTCGAAATCGCTACGGTCGAATAGTCCGCCGAAGCTGCTATGGTCGTATAATCCACCGAAGTCGATTTGGTCGAATAGCCAGCCTAAGGTGCCGGTGGAATAGTCTTGCGGAACCGCTATGGTGAAATAGTCAGCATAAGCCGATATGGTCGAATTATCAACCGGAGACGTTTGGGCCGAATAGTTGGCCGAACCCGTCATCGTGGAAAAGTCCGGCGTAGCTGCTTTGGTTAAATAGTCCGCCGAAATCGCTATGATCGAATAGTCAGCCCGAGCTGCCGAATAGTGCGGCGAAGCCGCTATGGTCGAATAGTAAGACGGAGCTACTATGGTCGAATAGTCCGGCGAAGCCGTTATGGTCGAATCGTCAGCCGACGCTGCTATGATCGAATAGTCCGCCGAAACCGCTAGGGTCGAATAGTCAGCATAAGCTGCTATGAACGAGTAGTCAGCCGGAACCGCTGTGGTTGAATAGTCAGCATAAGCCACTACGGTCAAATAATCAACCGGAGACGTTGTGGCCGAATAGTTGGCGGAAGCCGCCATGATAAAATAGTCAGCCGGAGCCGCTATAGTCATTGTATTTCCTATCTTTAAAAGAACATAATTAAAAAACTCTTTATCCTTCTCAGAACTAGACCCTCAAGATAGTGTGCAATGATTTAAAAAAAAAAATTATTCCCATAAACATTCCAAGAAGGGAGACATATTCACAGCAAGTGAAATGTGCGATTTCTTGTTTTACACTCACTGATTGGGTCCTACAACTTTACACCTGTTTCGAACTGTATTTTGAGCATACATGGGGAAAATTAATTATATGACAATTATAATTTGTAATTTAATTTGAATTACCTTTCGAAATGCAAATTCAAAAAAATTTCAATACCATTGGCAATTCTACTTATTTTCAAAGCATTTCCTTCACATCTGGCAATTATGGGTTTCAAATATTGTATACAGTACAGGTTTATGAATTTGAAAGTACTATGAGGCAATGCCTATCAAAGCCACACACCTCTGCATATAAAATATTTTATAAAGAGAATTGCCAGCAGTCAAACAAATTCCAAACAATTAAAAGCATTACCACATTTCATTACAATTGACATCCGATTCCACAACCTGCATTTGCATTGCCGGAGCAAATGCAAATTACAATTTTTTAATTGCCATTGCTAACAATGGTAATTCTTTTGCATTTGCATTAGATAAAGCAATGCAAATTAAATAAACCCATGTATGATTTTGAGAAGGTTTTTCATGGGCAAATACTCGATAGTTTCATCATCACGAAGCGACTGACGACTGACGTCGAAAGAAACAAGATGGTCAGATTAGAGATCGAACCCACGTTCTTGTGTGCAGGAGCCGCGCATGGTATCGCTAAATGCAGTAGTTTTTAATTCAAATCAATGTCGAATCTGTCCATGTGCTATGAATAATAATCAGCGGTGATTTTTGTGTCCTTTTCAAGGTTGTGGATATCGTTGCTTCAATAAATCGATTGTTTCATGCGCAGTGGGGCAGGTGGTGCCGTTCTGCTGAAACCACATGTCGTCTAGATCCATGTCGTCCAGTTAAGGCCACAATAAGTCCGTTAAAATATTCCTGTAACGATTGCCGTTCACAGTCACTGCAATTTCGGGCTCATATTCTAAAAAGTCTGACCAAAAAATCACCCCGCCTAACCAAAATCCACGCCAGACAGTTGCTCTTTGTGGGTTTATTTGTTTCTGATGGATTGCATGAGGGTTTTTGAGCCCCAAATTTGACAATTTTGTGTATTCACGAAGCCATTCAGAAGACAAGATGACTTTTTTTTTTAAATTGAATTTGAGTGCCACTTGGCCAGTATTTTGCTCAGTCTTGCTGTATCCTTGTGTTCGATCCACAGAACTTTGACCAATATCGTATTTTTGCAGTGGCTATTGCTTCCTTATACTCTTTAAGTTTATCCTTATACGGTTGCAAGGATCCACTTATATATCGGTGACGCGTCATAACGCCCATGGGCGTTATGTCCATGGGCGTTATGACGCGTCACCTTATATATCTTGCATTGAAAGCCTTGTGAGATTCTCTTCTTTGTGTTGTGAGCTCTTCTGTCCACCAAGGCGGATAGGTTTTCTTTGAGCGTGACTACAATTTCTCTTACGATGAAAAGAATTTCATTCTATGTCGACATCTGCAAATCTTCCCATTTGATCTGATAGTGTAACATTGGCTTAAGACGCGTGGGTGTAACGTTCTCAATCTTAGAGATATGTTCATTCTCAAATTTTTTTTTGAAAAAAAAACAGCCTAAGCGAACAACTTCTGCTGTTTAACGCATTAGAGTTTGACAGATGTGCTGACCTTAAATTATTACTAAGCAAACAAACATATAGGCTTTTCCATATCATTTAACATTTTCTTAAATATAAAGTTCACAAATACTAATCAAAAGTCATTGAAATTATCTGTAATTGACTACGAAGAGCATGTAGAATTTAGAACTTTGAATCTGCAACTACAAATTATTACCCAATTTTTGGCATGATAGTTATTATAACTAATTTTACTTATACAGATATTTTTTTTTAATAATCGTAAAACATGGATTCGGATTTCACACTATCTGATTTATGGTACAAAATTGGAGGGATTCGAAGGACGTTGTAATATGTAAACAACCAAACGTATAATAAATCCATTCCTTCCAACCAAATTGTACACTCAAAAAAAATACTGAGCAGGGTACAACTAAAGTGGATGTTGTTTCTTCAAACATATGTTTATTGTACCCGTAAACATATTGTCGGGATTTTTATCAGCACTGCAAACAGTTTGTTGTTATTGCAGTACATTTGCTGTAACAGCTGACCGATTGCTTGTTGATAATAGCAAACATTGTTTGCTGTTAATAGTAAAGTTTATTTTTTGAGTGTACGTACATACATTAATTTCGGATAGTTCGATCTCTGCATTTTGTAGTTTTAATTTATGACAATTTCTTATCCAGTTTTGTTTTTGCTTTTATTTCATTTTAATTTGCTTTTTTGTTTTCTATAAAATGTGTATATCAGTGGTTTTCCCATATCACCGGATTTCCGTCAACGTGCTTCATCAAATGCCAGTTCCTGTGGACGTCTAAGTCCTCGACCCGCTCTAGTTGGACTCGATTATGATTGGGGGTTTCCCGCTGAATATCAGAGTGCAGCATCAGCTGCCACTATGGATAAGTTGGCTGGTTCAATAGCCGAGGAGTTGACGCTACAAAAGGACCTAATGCAACAGCAACAACAGCAACAGCAGCAGCAGCAACAACAACAGCAACAGCAGCAGCAGCAACAAGGGTCAGTTTTTTCTAATTTGTGTTTCTTTTTCATTTAAGTTTTCTCAGGATTTTTTTTGAATCGATTTTATTTTGAAAATTTTAAATTTAAATTTAAATTTTATTTAAAATTTTTAATTTTCTCAAAAGTGCATGCAGCATGTAGTTTTATAACTAGAGTTTTTGCCCTTCATAAATGTCGTTGCTTTAGATGAAATTATTGCTAGTGCTTTTACAGTAAAACCGAAAAATAAAGTCTATTCTTTTGATCTCATATCTTTGAAACCAAACGGTCATACGGTTGGCACAGGTTTAGCACAGCCACGGGAATGCCCACCCAACCCCCACCGCCATATCCCACAAATAATCAACAGCAAACCTACTCGCTCAATGGGCCCATGTCGCAGGGCTACAGCAATTTGTCCACACAACAGTGTATGCTGCATCGTTCACTAACCTGCGCCTGTTTACATTCTACACGTGAGGTGAGTAAAACATATTTTTTATAAACAAAAAAGAAAAATATCGAAATTGACATTTGGCATTTAAAATAAAAATCATCCCTGAAAAATTAAAATTAATAATAGAAAAAATTTTATCAATAATATAATATATCTTTTCGAAAACCCTGCAGATGTTATTATTTATCGAAAGCCAACTAATCGTTAAATTCCGATCATTTATCGCAATGCAGCTGTTGCGAATTTATTTTTTCCCCTGAGTAAAGCATTTGTACATTTCTTAGAAAATATTGAAAATTCTTAAAATCTTTTGACAAAAAAAGCTGAATATTCTACTTTCGCATTCTGTAGAATTTTAATTCGTAAAATAATCGATTATCGATAATAACTGAGACACATTAACCTGAAGGTTATCACATACTTCCCGTCGTAGGCGTGATCTGCGCCGATAACTTTTTCTCCATGCTTATAAAAAAGACCAAAGATTACCAAAATTATTTGCAAGCCAGTTATAGATTGCAAGCTTGTTTGCCTTGGGAATGGCGGCAAAATGACAATAAATGTAAGCCACCGATAACCGATGATCTTGCTCATGATTGACAATTGTGTGGTGCAAATTAAAAATATAAAATTTTTGTAAACCCTCCATGTGATACTATTTAACAAAAGAAATTAAGTGCTAAATATCGATAATTTATCGCAATTCAGTTAATACAATGTATTGATAAAAAAAAACGGAATATCCTACTTTAACATTGTTGTCGAAATCTAACTGAACTGAATGTGAAAGGACAAGATTTAACATTTTAATCTATAAAGATAACTGTTATACTCCTTAATAATTTACGGTTCCAGATCAATTACTATTAAAAAGTACTTTTTCTATGAAAAAGTACAATTTAATAGAACATATCGACAATAGTTTGGTATATAAACGCCAATAAATCATTTGCGCAAACCCTGCAAACGGTAATATTTATCGAAAGCTATCAAATATAAAGTTTATCGCAGTGAATATTAAAACTATTGAAAATTTATAAAATACATTGGCAGACAAATCTGAATATCATACTTTTACAGTATTATCGTTGTAGGAAATTTGTAATAGATTTAGTTAAATATGAAGATCTTAAATATGAAATCTTTAGTGTACACCCTGTATGTGGCTATAATTTATCAAAGGTTATCATTTATTGCAACTCTGCCCTATGATCGCATTGTTATCATAATCTAGCATTGAAACGAAATGCCAATGCTCAAGAGTTCGTTTTTATCGAAAGCAATCAAATGTTAAATTTCGATAGTGTATTGCAATACTGACCTAGTAGCTCATTGTTATCGTAATATAGCATGGGAACGAAATGTCAAAGCACAAGAGTTCGTTTGCAATGCATCCAAGGATTTGTCAAGATTTTCTTTAAAGTTTTTCACAATCATGAGGATCGATTATCCATAACATTCTTACCGTTATAGTCAAATTATAATGGAATTTGTTAAATTTTAAGAAATAGTCTTAATTAATAGACTATAATTTATCAAAAAAAATCAAAGGCTATATTTCGATAATTTATTGCAAATTCTGATACCGTTATTTGGCATTGGAACGAAATGTCAAAGCACAAGAGTTCGTTTGCAATGTCACCAAGGATTTGTTAACATTTTCTTAAAATTTTTTTTACAGTCATGAAGATCGATTATCGATAACTATTATTGTGGTATAATTCTCACTTTTGATTCCAAATAAGAATACAATATATTGATATAGCGTCATACTTGCAAACATGATTTCAAGACCCATATTAAAATGATCGACCATGATCATGAACTGGTGATCAATTTTAGAGCCAGGGACATTTGTTTGTTATCGGTTTCACCGATTTATGTACATAACGGATGCTTTTTTTTAGCTGCATGAGAACTCAAAATTATTATACGAGACAGAAATATTGTTGGATGGAAATTTGGTTTATTATAATCTGTACAGGAATTCTCAAACTTTTTAACGACAAAAATCTGTAGTTAAATTGACAAAATTCGGAAATTTTGTATTAACCTTTTATGAACTAAAATTACCAAAATAGTTGTATCTACAAAGACGGGTTAGCTTTTTGCTAGTTATCCGGTATTCTGATAAAACGATAATAAATGGCAGCGATATCCGATGTTCATTCTCATAATTTACAAATGTGTTTTGCGCGCTCTGGAAGTCTTGGAAATCATAGGTTCGATCAAACAAAGAGTTCTAAGGAACAGTTTGGCATACAAAAATTTCCCTTAAGCGAACGACAGACTTGTCATTCATAAGCATCGTCAGATCGAACTAAGATTAGCAGCATTATTTGCATGACAGATATACATAGATGCGGACAGTTTGGATTACGATCCTATCAGATTGCGGATATACCGATAAAATAATGCATGGTTGCTTAGGGGCCATCCATTAATGATGTCACACTAAATTAGTCAATTTTTCACCCCTGCCCCCCTTGTGACAAAGGCTGTCACATGAGATCGACCCCCCCCCCCCCCCCCGTCGAAAATGATGTCACATTCAAGCGAGCCCCCTAAAAAAAACACTATAAACAAAACATTGAATAAAATACTCTATTTTATTTTAACAAAAAATAATCTTCGATTAAATTATATGAAACAAATGTACGCAGAGAACAAATTGAGATCACAACTAAAATGTCCGTCAGCCAGGTTCTTATATTTACAATCGGTGGGAAGGTGTCTATAGTTGCGCTAGGGATTCTGTACTCATCAATGGCTCGCGGGTCTAATTCTTCAACATCTATCCACTCCACATCTTCCTCTTCAGTATCATTGCGAGTAATACATGACGCTTCTGAATCTCGTCGAGTCAAATTAGTAACAGGATGTACCCGAATGGCACTTTCGTGGTGTTTTTGGTGGATAACTCGTTTGTGAAAAATTGCAGAACGACACGAAATATATTTGTGACAAATATTAATATCAAATTCATAAGTTTTTGCATGAACAAATATTTTTGCACAGACTTTTTTCAGATTTCGACAACGTGGCAGTACTGTATTCCTCTTAACTCAAATAATGCAAAATACATACATGTGCACAAGCCAAAGAAGAACAGCCAAAGTAGCGATGAACATTGTAAAAATGAACTTGCACTGGTCTGTGTGGATATGCTTTTTGTTGTTTGTGTTTTACGTTTTTTCGAGCTTTTCGAAGATAATACGTATTCTCTACTTGCAGCTCACAACTATCATGTCTAAACGCACCATTCCTTGTGTTTTGTCAACTTGAATTAAGCATATTTTGCGAGCTCTGATATTAAGCAAAATTAATTGAAAAATTGTGAAATTATATTTTTTTATAATTTTTTTTATATCTTCGAAACTGTTGGCTACATTGGAAATAGCATAGGAGTAGATTAAAGGTATTGTAATTCTAAATTTTTATAAATTTATTCAGACAAAATCGGACGCGTCGTTCTCGAGTATTGATGACATACATATATATACAAATGACCAGTTAAAGGATACATAGTGGTCTTTAAGTGCTATTTAGGATGACGAGACACGTTAAGATTGTATTAAAATGTTTACGAAAGTGATTCAGCTTTACCATGGCCATAATTTTGTCAAATTTTGTGAGTGAAAAAATTGGAGTGCCTGAAGTTTAGGCTGAAAAAAGTGAAAAAAATCATTTTTTTCAAAAACGTCAGAATTGGTAAAAATTGATTTTTTAAAAATGTTATCATTCTACAGACATTTCATGGGCACCGATCAACTCAGTAGACTTGCCTCTAACCGACACAATTTACTCGAACGTTGACGTTTTTCGACTACAACAGTGTATTTGAAAGCGAACCACAGACTTGTCATTCAAGATCATGAACATCAGCTATCGTTTATGTTTATTGTCGGGTTTCCCCCATTCTTGATATCAAATAAGAATGTCGTCGATGTTGTTCGCATCACTATCATATTTACAACATATTTTGGTAATAGTTTTTCAAATTCATCAGCCATATAAACAGTTATCGACCACGCTACACAAGATATCGATAACTTTTTAATCGTATATCGTTGTTTTTTATTAGAAATACTGATATAGCGTATTCAATCTGTTTGCTCGAGTGCAGCCCACATGTAGTCCATATTTAAGCTTACATTTTAATTCTCAAGTATCCTTATAAAGGGTGTCGCAGTAAGAATGCACTTTTTCATTTTTAAATAAAAACACGTAATTTATTTATTTATTTGTGTCACCTATATTAAGCATAGGGCATAATGTTAAACTTTAAACAATGAAATAAGAGTTACAAGATAAATTATATTTAGAATTAAAGAAACAAAATTACAATTAATATAGAAGAAATTATTATGGAATAAAATATCCGTCAAATGGTCGCCATGGCTATGATTACAGGCCATGAATCTTTTCATGAAATTTTCGATGACTTTTCACAGACATGTGTCTGTTTCTCACCGATGACGCGTTGGATCTCGTATTTGAGCCCAGGATTTGTTTCTAGTATATTCATATAAACCCGAGATTTCACCCCAAACACAGAAATCGCACGGCGTTAAATCGCACGATCTTGGTGGTCAGTTGACATCAGAATTTCTTGCGATAATTTGTGGCCGTCGGTGGTGCAATGGCTAGTGTGCGCGGCTCTTGTGCATAGATCGTGAGTGCAATCCCTGCTCTGACCACCTTACATTTCCTTCGACGACGGCCATCTCGCTTAGTGATGGCGACACTATCGAGTACTTAGTCATGAAAACGCTTCCCAAAATACCGTTCGGAACCGGTGTAACCGGAATTAGAAAGCGCACAGCTCAGTGGTTGTGAGAAGCTCTCCCCAATCCCTTCAAGGGATGTAATGGGAAACGCTATTTTTCTTCCAATTTGTTCTGAAAATCGTTGCTGTAATAAAGCGATTGTTTCGTTCGCAGTGTTGCAGGTGGTAATGGCTTGCTGAAACCACATGTCGTCCATATCCATGCCGTCCAGTTGATGCCACAATAACTCCGTTATCATATGCCTGTAACAAATGCCATTCAATGTCACTGCAATTTTGATCTCATCTTAAAAAAAGTTAGGCTCAATCACGCCGCCTGACCAAAATCGGCACCAGACAGTTGCTTGTTGTAGGTGAATTTCTTTCTCATGGATGGCATGAGAATTTTCTGAGACCCAAATAAGACAATTTTCACGAAGCCATTCAGAAGATGGCTTTTTTAAACCTTTTTTTTTGGACAATTTCCATTGACTTCACCTTGCTCCAGTGCCGTACGCAGGATTTTAATACGGGAGGACTCTGCTTGACATTTATGTTGAAAAATACCACTAAATTCAGAAATCACCTATTGAGGAATTAATTTCGGGGGGAGCCCGAGTCCCCGGGGCACCTCCCTGCGTACGTGCCTGCCGTGCTCCATTACCCATTGAGCGAATTTTTGTAATAAGTTTTCGCAATTATAACGCGCTGTTCTTTCGTCAAGTTTTCCATTTTTAATAATCGGAATAAACATAGTATGTGACAGCTGCCAAATTTCAAAGTTGCCACTTGCGCAAAAAGAGTACACTAAAATTAAAAAGTAAAACCATACTGAGACACCCATTAATAACAAAGAGCCTACTCCTCTGTTGTCATCTCTACAACAAGTTATTCTATTATTTCCGACATCTAACACTAATTTATTGTTTATTTTGTCTCTCATATAGGGCCTCTCGCCAAATTCAGTACAAACAATGTCACCCGCCTATCCAAATAGTGAACCATCATCGGATTCCTTAAATACTTATGCTAATGTGGTCATAGATGGAGGTGCATCAGGTGTATCATCTGATGGTAGTGGTTCCAATCATTTGATGGTGCGTCAGCAGCAGAGACAGTTACAACAACAACAACAACAACAGCAACAACACCAGCAGCAACAGACACAACAACTTAGCTCAAATTTAGAAGGTAAATAAACAAAATGTCAGTCGACGACCAACTTATTGAACCGTCTTCTTGGGGTTGATTTTATCTATCCCCGAGTTAGTGAATTAAAATTGTAATGTGTTGTGTCTTGCAACTAAAGATGTTTATCAGTGTCATAGTCGGTTGAATTGTCTTTGTATCCTTTTCCCAGCATTTGAATATTTTACACTTCATTAATTATATTCTTGGATATTCATTCGTCTTTAGATAATAATTGCGCATCAACTTTAATAGGACAATATTTGGGTGCACTGAATAATGAGCCGACACAAATCGATGAATTTAATATAGAAAATTTTCAAGGCGGCCTGGAGTGCAATGTCGAAGAGGTAAGAAACAATGAATTTTTGAGTCTCCTCTAGATTGTCCAAAATAGTGGTTTATCGGTTTTATGGGAACTATATTTTGCATAAAAAAACAACACATTCATTCCACCTTATTTCAAGTATGAATAAAGTGTCGAAAGTGACGGTTCATCGGTTTTAATCAAATATACACTTAAAAAAAAATTAATTTACGCATTGTTTTGCAACAAGAAGAGTATATTTTCGATAAAAACCGATAAACCAATATTTTGAACACTCTAGTCTCCTAATTATAGTGTCCAAAATACTGGTTTTTTGGAAAATATACTTTGGATAAAAAACACATTCAACGTTAATTCAAATACGACAAGAGTGTCAAAAGTGAAGGTTTATCGGTATTAATCAAATCTATAGATCAAAAAAGTAAATTAACCTACGCGTTCTTTTGCAACAAGAAAAGTATATTTTCGATGAAAACCGATAAACCAGTATTTTGGACACTCTACTCCTAACATAAACTTCGTTATCGATAACTTTTGTTTTAAACAAACAGTTTTTACGAATGCCATTTTATTCAAACTCTATCCTATACAAGTTAGGCGATAAATCTTATTTAGAAAATGTCTCATAACTTTTTACTAATTTTCGATTTATTCCGAATTATTTCCGTTAACTGTTCATTGAAAACGGTTTAATATAACTTTGCACCAATGATGCAATTTCTGGTAAAAATTAAATATGTTTGGTTAAATAATTAAAAGTTGAAATCGATAGTGTGTGAGTATGACTATGGTCGATAACTTTTTATATGACTTATTAAATCTTATTAAGATTGACAACTTGTTTGCTCCCAATCATTGATTACATTACTTTTTGGTATCGGAAATGACTGTAAACGAACAACACATACGACAGAAACGACAATCTACACTTGCAGAAATATTCGGTTGCACCAACCAAAGTGTCCGTAAACGAATTAAGCCGTTGTCACAACCACAAATTCAGTTGCTACAACCGAATAAAAACTGGAAATGGGTTAACAAAAAGAAAATGGTTTCCCCCGTTACATCCCATTAAGAGCTTGGGGAGAGCTTCACACAACCATTGAGCTGTGCGCTTTCTAGATTTCTACACACACAGAAATACATTAAATGGTTCCCTGTTACAACCCATGAAGGGATTAGGGAGAGCTTCTCATAAACCAGTGAGCTGTGCACCTTCTAGTTTTTTTACACTCACTGATTCGGACCTACAGTTTTACACCGTCCCCGAACGTTATTTTTCAGAATTTTTTTCATGGCTAAATACTCGATAGTGTCGCCGTCACTAAGCGAGGTGACATGGGATCGAACCCATGTTCTCATGCAGAAGAGCCGCGCACACAACCATTGTATCACCGATCTTAAACCGAATTATGACGGGAAATAGGTTATCACACCCAAATTGTTTATGATTAATATTCTTTAAATGATGTTGTACCAAATGAGTATTATTTGACATTTCATCACGGTAGATTTACACCAGCATCACTTCACAATTTAAGCTCTCACAAGGTTGGAAGAAGGTCTACTATTTTCGACATAAATTTGCCCAGCGATGAGGCCTATTTCTGGCTCAATGTCTATTTCAACAAAAAAAATCATATTTAAGCTAAAGAGCAACCCGAAGAGGTTCAAAAGCTGCTATTGCATCCGGACAATAACGATTTGGTGTGGTCAACATGCTGTTGGGATCATCGGCCCATAGTCTTTTCGAAATTAAAGCCGTCTGGAACACAACTGTGAATGGCGCCCGCGATTGGCGCAGTGAATTCCCGGCTCGCCATAGACTAAGGTGGCCTCCGATCACGACTATCTCTGTGGGATATTTGTATACCAGTTTAAAGTTACAATTTTCTCTGGAATATGGTCAGTTATCTGTTCCGTTGATAAGAATTCTGACAGAATTCCATTAGGTGCCAGTGAGGTGATTTGTGATCCTTACGGATCAGTTCCCTTATTACCAGATTCATGATGAAACGACTCGCCAAGGTCGCCTCATACTTAATTTGTACTTGAATGGGGCTCAATGACTGTATTGTGTCCATTGATCTGGTCGATGTGATTCTTAGTTCACTGCTGATACCCAGACACTACGAGCTTTAGAAAGTTGGAGTTTTTCAATGTTGCATGAGTGATATACGAAATTTACGCTGAAATTGTGGGAACAGTTCTTTCCAAATGAGTATCCCACTTACCTTTTAATATGTGTTGTTTTTTAGATTTGAATGTGGCCGACGGTGGTGCAATGGTACTGTGCGCGCCTCTTGCACATGAGATCCAGGGTTCGATCCCTGCTCTGACCACCTTAAATTTCTTTCGGCGGCGGTCACCTCGCATAGTGACGGAGACACTATCGAGTATTACATAAATAAATAAATGGATTCCCGTTACATTCCATGTAGAGATTAGGGAGAGCTTCTCACAACCAGTGAGATGTGCGCGTTCTAGTTTTACACTCACTGATTGGGACCTATATTTTTACACCGGTTCCGAACGGTATTTTGAGAAGCTTTTTCATGGCTTGATACTCGCTAGTGTCGCCGCCACTAAGCGAGGTGACCGCAGTCGAAATAAATTTAAGGTGGTCAGGGCAGGGATCGAACCCAGGATCTCCTGTACAAGAGCCGCGCACACTACCATTGCACCACTGACGGCCACACTATCGAGTATTAAGCCATGAAAAAGATTCTCAAAAATTCCGTTCGGAACCATTGTAAAACTGTAGGTCCCAATCAGTGAGTACAAAACTAGAAAGCGCACAGCTCATTGGTTGTAAGAAGCTCTCCCCAGTTCCTTCATGGGATGTAATGGGAAACCATTTTTTTTTTTTGGTTCCAAGGAACCGTTGAGTACTGCGCATACATCTTTTTTCAAAAGCTGTAGGTCATTCTAACGAGGACGGCATTTACAATTGAAAATGAGTTCGGTTGTATCAACCGAATCGAAAATAATTTCGGTTGCTGTAAACGAATTGGTTAAAAATTTGGTTGCCGTAAAAAAATTTATGAGATATTCGTGCCGTTTCATAAATACTGTTACCGAATTAATGGTAAATTCGGATTGGCAACGACATAATTAAAAATTTTGTTGTTGTAAAGAAAATAATTTGAAATTCGGTTGTCACAATAGAATCAATTATGAAACGAAGTTGCTTGTGTCAAGTTTGATTATGGTAACATCCAATTGCGTTGTGGCAACCACGATTCGGTGACTGCGACTGAATTTACGTTTGCAACAACCTCTTTATTGTGTGGCCGTCGATGGTGAAAAGATAGTGTGTGCGGCTCTTGTGTATGAGAACGTGGGTTCGATCCCTGCTCTGACCATCTTAAATTTCTTTCGACGGCGGTCACCTCGCTTAGTGACGGCGTCACTATCGAGTACCTAGCCATGAAAAAGCTTCTCAAAATACCGTTCGGAGCCGGTGTAAAATTGTAATTCCCAATCAGAGAGTGCTAAACTAGAACGCGCACAGCTCACTGGTTTGTGAGAAGCTCTCCCTAATCCCTTCATGAGATGCAACGGGAAACCATTTATTTATTTTTAACAACCTCTTTATAAACAAATATTTCTATCAGTGTATGCTTATGATCGTCAAATGTGTGATCCTCTAAATGCAGCACAGTTGCAACCATTTTCCCAACATTCCGGGCAAAATACAAGTAGTTAATCATCTTCGTTAAATATAATTCGATGTGATGAGCAAGATTATTATTTATCGATGAAACGCAGACTCCTGAATAACAAGGCTGTCAACCTATTTAAGTTATCGATAAGTAAGTGAGCATGAACATCAGCAATCGATAAGTAAGTGAGCATGAACATAAGCAATTGGGGAGAGTACGATATCCGGGGCTCCTCGATTGGAGTACATTTTTAGATAGCACGCCCCAAAAAAAGATGGAAAATTTAAATAAAATTTTTCGATAACTTGCTTAGTTATCGAGATATCAGGAGTTACACTTTAGAAAAATCGATTTATTTTATATTTTTCTGACAATTGTTTAAGAAGTCCACAAAAGAAGTCACAAATATCAAATAAAATTTTTCGGTAACTCGCTTAGTTATCGAAATACTGTGAATTTACTTGTACAACATAAAAAACTAATCAAGTACAGTGAACTGAAAATAAAAAGTAATATTAAAAAAATTGCTAGAGTTATCGATAACTTTTATTTAATATTTTCTTATTTGCTTATTTTGGAGTGTTCTTAAAAAAAGTTAAGGATTTGATTTATCGGTTATAGTACTTCGATTGTCGGTTTCCCGTCCATCCAGATACCAAATAAGAATGTAATGGAAGTTGTCCGCTTCACTATCGTGTTTACACAATATTTTTGGTCATATTTTTAAAATTATCGACCAAGCTCATGCTCAAGAATGGCAAGTCTGTGGTTCGCTTTAAAAATAATTTGTATCTCATGCACTTCAATTTATTTTTGCCCAGCTAATGCAACAGGAAATCAACATTGATGGTCTACTTGACATCAATATACCTCTGACAGCTGTCAATAACTCCGTCAGCAGTAGTAGTGTCTCAAATGCTGGCCATCTGGGAGCGGTACAAACATCTTCAGGCACGGCATCAACAGCTGCTGCACTCACCACACAACAGCAACTCAATCAGTTACATGCCCACTTACAACAACAGCATCAGCAACAGTTGCAGCAGCAGCAGCAACAGCACCAGCAACAATTACCGCCAATGCTGAATAACAACAATAACACACCAATGACCACCGGCCTGGAATTGCCGTCACAGACGCCCACGTCCAATCTAAATGCCATAGTACAATATCCACAGCAGAGTGTGGTGACGCCTCCATCCTGGGTCCATTGATACAACCGATTGGTTCAATATTTTCCCTACACCAACAGCAATCACACATTCAAACAGAGAGAGCGCGACAGCAAAAGGAAGCAAGGCTTACGGCTATTATGATGGGAAACCACGAACTAGTACAAGAACTGAAACTGGAACTGTAATGAGGCAAACAAACACTTAACTCTGTGAAAGCGGATTAGGAAACCATCAGTGGAAACCCGGAGCTTCTCTGTTTTCATTCATTTCAAGCATAGAAAAGGATAATGTAAGGACAATAGTGTAAAAAAGAAACCACAACAAAAACATCTTGTATCGAAACCAATACAAATACCAATCAACTCTTAATTCTGCAACACTACAACAATAACAAATCAAAGTAAGTACCAACAACCAAACCACTACAGTTAATATCCATCCCCTTCACACAGATACTTTGGAAAAATGGAGGGCAAGAAGATGTGACTTTCTTCCTTTCCACTTTCCCTTTGGGTCATAATATTAATTTAAACTGACATTTAACGCATAAATTATGTTAATAATACAATTTTCCATGTTATAAATTATGAATATGAATGAACCGCGACGGATTCGTAGTTTTTGGGCGAAGCAGACAGGAGAAAGATGTCGTATGAATAAATTAAAGCATTTCTTAAGTACTTGGCATTCTTGGCGAAGAATCTTTAGCGACCAACTAGCTAACTATAGCAACCCTAGTATCTCGACCCAAACACCCATTCACTTAGTTAAATTATATGTGATGAACCGAAACAATTTTTTTCACCACGAGGGGATTCCACGATTTGTCGAGTCACCCAAAATAGGCGTTTGTTTTAGCGATAACTTCATTGTATTTAGTATATAAACCTCTTCGAAGAGCTATTACTTCAGCTTTGGGCACAGGCTTCAGCTTTAGTTGGCAGTTAAAGATGGAGAATGTGGTAGATAAGGGAATGAAAGTCGTTGTTCAGTTGTGGATGCAGGTGTGCATCCCTGCGTTGTATTTATGAAAGAACACTTTTGTGGACACCAACCCCGGCCATTTTTCTTCCAATCATTGTTGAAACTGTCCAACCTTAGCAATCAAAAAACATTAGAACGCTTAACTATAGTGACTATTTTTTACAATGTGTCTTTTTTCGTTGTTTGGATGCAAATTTAATGTGTTTGTATCTGAGTATACTTGTATACATATCATAGTATACTTGTGTCCAAATACATGATGTTTGCTCTTTAAGATTACACGCTTGAAACACAATGATTAACAGGTTATAATATATCTTTTTTATGACCCAAATGGGGCTTTGTTTGATGCAAACTGCTGAAAATAAAACCGTGACAGGCAACAAAGAAATAAAAAAGCAGATCATCATTTCATGAAAACTGTGTATGCAAACATAAACATGTTTCCTGCAATAGGTTGATTGGACTGTTATTTTTCAGCGTATACGGATGGTTAGTGATTTTCTCACAACTTGAATTTCGACGCAAATTTCCCGGCCGTCGTACTGGTCAAACACTAAGGCGTTGTAGCAGTTCACCTGGCAGAACCTATAAAAAAACCCGTTTCCCATTACGTCCCATGAAGGGATTGGGGAGAGCTTCTCACAAACCAGTGAGCTGTGCACCTTCTAATTGTTCACTCACTGAATGCGACCTACAGTTTTTACACCGATTCCGAACGGTATTTTGAGAAGCTTTTTCACGGCTAAATACTCGATAGTGTCGCCGTCACTAAGCGAGGTGACCACCGTCGAAAGAAATTTAAGGTGGTCAGAGCAGGGATCGAACCCAGGATCTCATGTACAAGAGGCGCGCACACTACCAATTGCACCACCGACGGCCATAACCACCGGAACCTATACCAACAGACATTTCACGCAATTGGTCATTACACATTGAAAACACGGCCGCTGTAACAACATTATGCATGATGAACCTGAGCAAATGTTTTTGATTGAAAAGCGGAATTTTAACCCAAAATGCGGAATTTTTTATTTTTAACAAATGAAATCTATTATATTTAAAAGTAAAATATATTTTTTTCGAGATTTATTAACATTAATTTAGATCGTGATTTTTTTTTTAAACGCCAGACTAAGAAATTAAATAGCAATTTCCCTCTTAACCGTCGTTTGAAGTCGGCGACACCACTGTAATTTGAAAATCATTTTTCAATCCCATCAGGTTATCTGATATGCGCAGATGTCAGTAGCCTACAACTACCTCTCTAATGACGAAGTTCACAAACTTCGAAACGACCGTGATATTGGGAATTCTAATCCTGCTTTTGACTGTTGAAGATTGTATGTTAAAACATATAACTTCTAAGCTAAATTATACTTTACTATTTCTAAAGACCAAAACGTCAGAAAGCGGGACTTCGATGTAAAAAGCAGGATTGAAATCCCATCGATAGCGGGATAATCCTGCCAACATGAGGGGTGTTGTTCGGGTTATGCAGGAACTGTATATGAATATGTTTGGAACATCAATATACTTACGTTCAAGCTTTGTTTTCATGAATTGAAGATCTGCCGCTTTTTTGTTTCTTTGTTGTATGTCGCGTTTTTGTTTTCAGCAGTTTTCAGCAAACAAAGGGTAACAAAAACATATTAGTAATTTTATCTCCACCATATAATATTGAAAAGCAAACGCAATGTGTTTGGAGACAAGTAGACTATATTTGCGGCAATTTACAAACGCGATATATTTGCATCGAAACATTAAACAAATAAAGATTTTTCAGTGTGTACACTATGCATCACATTTTGGTGGAAGACTTGAAGATATTCCCTTACAAAGTGAAGGCAGTCTATCAGCTACTGGCTGCAGACCGTCAATTGCGTATAAACTACGCTCTGGATCTTCTTCACCTCAACGACACTGTACGCTGAAAATCTGTGTTTTTTGTTGTTGTTTGGATGCAAATTTAACGTGTTTTTAGCTTGTCGCAAATCAACATATGCGAATTTCCTCCCAAATATAATAATATTTAGAAACGAGTTATTCTTCGACTTCAATATATATGTATTATTTATTATAATAAATTTTAACAATATAAACCCACATTTATAAATACTTAATACAAAAAGTTAATAGATTTAAAACGGCCCTTTTTACATTTATTTTCATTATTTGTTTTATTTCATGAAATGAGAGTCTGCTGCTCTTTTGCTTCTCCTTTCTTTGTTGTCTGTCACGTTTTTGTTTTCAGAAGGTTTCAGCTATGCGTTGATACACAAACAATATACGAGTATTTATATACAAATAAAGATCATGCAAGCCAAGCGTGCATTAATTACTTGTGGTTTTTTTACTATACTTATTTCACAAATTGTCCGTCATTCCGATTTTCTCAGTAAAGGCTCGGACAGGCAAAGAGCTTCACGTTGTTGCCCTTTCCAGTTTCTTTCCTCAAAATTGTTTCCCACTATGGTAGCATACATACACAAAACCAAAGTAACATCACAAGCCAATTAACCGTCCGAGCCTTCGTTTATTCTTTTTTCACTGATCAAGCGCTTTTGATATCCTCTGTCCGATAAACCATTGAAGACTGAATACATGAATAAGAATATACAGGAAGTTTTATGACTCACTGACTGAGAGAATAATGCAAAAATACAGGTACAGACTTACAAGATAGACTCTCTCATTGTCCCTCTTTTATTCTTTATTCTTTATATAGACAGTGCAACAAACACAGCTGTATTTGTGTCACAAACATATATATATGTGGGTCGCAAACACATATATTATTACATATTAATCATTGTGTCTCAAAGATGTAATATTGAATAGCAAACACAATGTGTTTGTACACAAGCATATTATATTTGCGACAAGCTCCAAACACACTTTATATTTGCATCCAAACAACAAAAAATACAGATTTTTCATCGTATAGCAACTAATATTTGCTACATTTTCATTGATATCTCTTAATTTTCAAATGACGTCTTTTAAGTTTCAAATGATGTATTTTCTTAAACTAATATTTTCTTAAACTAAATTTCAATTGATGTTTTTAAAAACAAACATTGTAATTTTAAATATTTAGAACAGAATATATGTATATAAATTTCAAATCACATTTCTCAAAATTCGATTCGTTGCTGGAGTAAAAATAGGGCTACTTCTGCGCCAAGGTTGAATTACATTTTTGTAGAAAACGAAATGTAATTATGTTAAATGGAGAAGGCACGAACATCAAATTTTAAATATCAATTGACGGTGTTTAAATTTCAATTGGTGTATCTGAAATCTTCTAAAATTCTATGGATTTGTTGTAAATTTCAATTGAGATCCTTTACAATTTCAATTGATGACCTTTTAACTTCAATTGATGACCTTTAAACTTATGTTGATATCTTTGACAATTCAATTGATGTCCTTTATACTTCAATTGATTTATTGTATAATTCAATTCAATTGATCAATACATTTCAATTGATTGGTGTATTTCAAATTCAAGTGGGATTTTCAAATTTCAACTGAAATTTTTTTAATTGCAGTTTATGATTTTTAAATTTCAATTGATGTATTTCAAATTCAAATTGCGATTAATATTTAAAAAAAATAAATTTATAATTTTTGAATTTCAATTGAAAATAGTTTTTTATTACTATGTGTTACAAAAGTTTGGGAACAGTCGTACTGGACGACACTGCTATTAGAATCAATTTCCAATGCTCACCTTTAACTGTCAGTTGACATTCAAATCTTAGTTTAATCTAACGTTTTCTGGATCACTGTGTTAATTTCCGCTGTTTCTTGCTGCTTACATTTCATATTCTCGAATATTCAATTACCAAATAGAATAAGCAATGATTCAGTTCTTTAACATTCCAATAGCTTCCTGGCATTCGTCCTTTGGCAATTTTTTTTTCTTTTTGGGTTTCAATTACACTTATTTGAGCAAAAAACCTCATGTTTATAAACAAAATGCCAATATGTGGATGAAGGAAACGAAGGCATTTATTTACAAACTCCTCTTGTGCCCACTAGACTCCTTATGCCAACGACTCCAAAAGCTATGCGGATCACTTTCCATGGTAAGTGAGAGAGAGTCTTGTAACGTCATGACTTGTGATGAAAATGACACAGCATTGGTTTCAATAGAAATTCATATAAAGTGGATGTAACGAATTAAATTCAAATGTTTTATTTAATGGTCGCGGGCAAAGAAATCTCGGTAGAGGATTAAAGAAGTAGTAATACACAAAAAAAAAAATTCGAATGAAAATGCCCTTTAAAAAGATATAAAACGGAAGAAATATACAACTTTGGAGGGCGATTGAAGGCAATGGATTCTTGCAGGCAATTACACGTGTACGAGTACCTCAATTACTGCCTGAATCGGTTGTCATGACTTTTGCTGAATAATTCAATTTTCATTTCCCCAAAGCGAAAGGACCTTTTATTGTAATTATTCTATTGTGTTTTAGCGGATTCACTTAGAGGACGATATTCCGTTGTGGCGGAAGCGAAGGTGGAGGGGCTAAAAATAGATTTGTATTTTAAAACAAAACGAGTTTTAGGAAATGAATGTTTTTCGCAGTTAAGTAACAGCATTTGAATATTAAACACTTAGATCCGGGACAAAGTCAAAAATATGGAACTCTTTTGAGTAACCAATGCAATTTATCTAATGCGGCAGATTAGTAAAGGGTGTTTCAGTAAGATCGCACTTTTTAAATTTGGTGTAATGTTTTTATGTGCAAGTGGCAACTCTGAAGCTTGGCAGCTGTCACATATGTTTATTCCGGTTATTAAAAATGGTGTGCTTTACGAAATAACAACGCGTTATACTTGTGAAAACTTATTACAAAAATTGGAAAAGTTATGTTGAGACCGCTCGCAAATTTCGAAGAATTTTCAGTTGAGAAACTGCACCTAATGTGTCAACCATTCGAAGAGTGGTCCAATAATTTGAAGAAACTGGGTTGGTTATGGACAGTAAGACTCCAGTAAGTCAACGTACGGTTCGGGCTCTTGAAAACATTGCTGCTGTAAACGAGAGTGTAGCCGAACACGCGAAAACATTAATTCGTCATCGTTCTCCAGAACTTCAAATTTCACGAAGCACTACACAGTGAATTTTGACAAAAGATCTCCACCTTCATGCGTCAGTTCACTCAGGAGCTCAAACCAGCAGACCGTGGAAAGCGGGTAATTGGGAAATCAATGCCAATTTTTAAAAAAAAAATCGTCTTCTCCGACGAGGCGCATTTCCATCTGAATGTCTTCATGAATACACAAAATTATCGAATTTGGGGTTCAAAAAACCTCACGCAATCCGTCGGTGGTGCAATGCCTAGTGTGCGCGGCTCATGTGCATGAGAAAGTGGATTCGAGCCCTGCTCTGACCACCTTAAAATTCCTTCGACGATGGCCACCTCGCTTAGCGAAGGCGACACTTTCGAGTACTTAGCCATGAAAAAGCTTTTCAAAATACAGTTCTGAACCGGTGTAAAAACTGTAGGTTCCAATCAGTTAGTGAAAAATTAGACAGCGCACACCTCATTGGTTTGTGAGAAGCTCTCCCCAATCTCTTCATGGGAAACGGTGTTTTTATCCATGAGAAAGCAATGCACCCATAACGAACAACTCTCTGGTGCGGATTTTGGTCAGGCGGCGTGATTGGGCCTTACTTTTTTGAAGATGAGGTGGAAATTACCGTTGTTCGTTACAAGAACATGATAACGGAGTCATTGTGGACTCAACTGAACGACATGGATCTGGATGCCTTGTGGTTTCACCAAGACGGCGCCACCTGCCACTCCGCGCATGAAACAATCGATGTTATTACAGCAACGATTTCCATTACAAATTATCTCAAGAAATTCTGAAATTTTGATGTACGCTTTCCAGTAAAATTTATCTCAAGAAATTCTGAGCTCAAATCCGAGATCCAACGCGTCATCGGTGAGATCCAGCCACATCTCTGTGAAAAAGTAATGAAAAATTTCATGAAAAGATTAATGGCCTGTCATGAGAGCAGTGGGGGCCATTTGACGTATATTTTATTACATACATTATGGGAACATGTCTGCTTTACAATTCTATACAAAAAATCGCAACTGTCTCAAGAAACCACAGTTTTTATTTTACAATTAAAAACTGCAATCTTACTGAGACACCCTTTAGCTGCGGGTATTTTAGTAACTAAACGTTGAAAATTACGTCATTGTTTGCTGTTTGGATGCAAATATAACGTGTTTGTAGCTCGTGGCGAATATAGCATACTTGTGTCCAAACACATTGTGTTTCTATTCAATATTACATGTTGGAGACAAATTGATTAATATGTAATAATATATGCGTTGGTGACACAAATTCTATGTTGGTGGAAACTGCTGAAAACAACAACGTGACAGACAACAAAAAAGCAACAGATCTGCAATTCATGACAACAGCGTTCCAAACATATACATGGTTCCTGCATATGTTATAGGGGCCGTTTTTTTTTCAGCCTGCAAACATATTAGGAATAATATATGAACATGGAAATAATCTAACGACATTCTGGTGATAGAGGACCGATCAATAAGTCCGTGACATTTTGAATGTAACACAGTTTTTTTGCAAAAAAAATGTTATTCATCATCACAATCTCCTTTTAGCTCAATACACGTAGTCCAACGTTTCTCCAATTTTTGTATCCCTTCAAAAATATATGATTTTTCGAGGGCAATAAAATAGCCATTTGTTTGATCAATAATTTCATCGTTTCCACCGAGCCATTTCTTTAGGTTTGGAAATAGGAAATAGTCCGAAGAATATGGCGGATGAGGTACCAAATCGTTATCCAGTTCATGGAATGTTTCCATTGAGACTACACACGTGTGCACCCGTGCGTTTATGGTCAATTGAGAGCAAACGCGGCACCCATCATGCAGACAGCTTTCTTAAACCCAACTGATCATTTAAAATCGAAACCACACTGGCATGTGGGATGCATATGGCATCAACAATCTCACGCACTTTTACTCTTCGATCGGCCAACACCATATCGTGGATTTTTTTCGAAATTTTTGGGTGTATTGACCTCAATTGGCCGTCCAGAACGTTCAGCGTCATTTGTACTTGTGCGACCACAACGAAAGTCAGTAAACCATTTTTTTACCATTGAGATCGATGGTGCAGAGCCCCCGTAGTACTTATCAAGTGTTTGCTCGGTTTGATTGACGATTTTTTTTCGCAAAAAATAATGTTTAATGAGCACTCGAAATTCACTTTTTTCTATTTTTAAAAAAATTCATGAGGTTGTATGTTTTGAACAGCATATTATGAGGACTTCAAAGGGTTTGAAAGCCTCAGCAATCGGGGTTAACAGTCTCAAGTGGATGCACCTAAAACGGCTGGTCATATGTTACCCAATGAAATTGGGAATCTTTCCGAAATTTTTGAATCCAATGTAATGTAATATTCATTATTTAATAAAGGATTTTGTTAACTTTTTCCTTTTCTTGAATACATTTTTATTTGTAATTATTTATTATTTATTTGAAATTTGTGTGAATAATCTAGATGTAAGGTTGTATATAACCATCTCTTAAATTAATAAATATTTAGATCTTAAGATAAATACTGTTTTATTCCGAAATTGTACAAAACGCTTTGGTAAATTTTTCACTAACACTGGTCCACATATTTGGACATTTCAGAACACATGTTGAGTGTATATATTTCGTTTCGTTCACCGGCCACAAATTTGAAAACTACCTACAGTTTACATCTTCTCCCTCTTTTGACATGCGGTTTTCTAAACGACTCTATTACATGCCACTAATTGAAGTTGCACCCCCACCCAATCAGTCGCCATGACTTTCACAACTCGCGCCATATCTTCTACTCCATTTGCAATAGAATTTAAATATTTTAAATATTCAAATTACACCAACTAATGACCAATTTCTTATGCTTACCTGTACAACAACACAAGCACAATATAAAGTAGCAAAATGTGCCACTTAAACGCTTACAACCAAATTAAGTGATAACTTCCTTCCACCACCACCGCTCTAGTCCACAGGGCCGTTGAATAAAAGTTGCAAGTCAAGTCACCCTCCTGTCTGGTCAGCCCTATGGCTGGCTGCCATTCGTGATGACTCAACTGAATTGTGCTACTTGGCCTGTTTGTTGTCCTTTAAGCTTATGAAAAATTAATTATATCCTAAGGGTGTTTGACAGCAAAAACAACGCTGTGTAAGGACCATCAAGGATGCTATTAACGAAGTGGCTTAAAGACAATACCTGTCGTTGTCGTACGGCAGGAACATAAAACAAATCAACGAGAACAGTTATAAAGAAAATCTCGGAAGCAAACAAAAAAAACCATATATCCCGCTATAACTCTCATGTTACTATTTCACGCGAAAACTCGAAAAAGGTTCAAGAATATTTGTTATCCTTATCAAACTATCTCTTTAAAAACAAGGATATGATCGATTTAGTTGCTTTATTTTTTCCTTAACTAAAATATGTTTCCATATCAAAAATTCAATTTGGTTCGTTTCCTTAGATTGGTGTAAATTATTTAAATTCTTGGAACGGAACCTTATTACTTTCCTTCAAACTTGCCAAGAAATTCCCAGCCGGAATACTAGAGAGAAAGAGAGAAAAACTTTCTTAAGTCAGTTTTGCAGATAAATTAATTTGCGGCCAACAATTTAATCAGCCAGCGAGCTCTGAGGCCAACACCTCGCTAGCTAATGGTGGCAATGGCGTCACAGTCTTTGCAAAACATCAGCCGAATTGAATCTCCTTCATTACTTAAGGTTTTACATCAGACGCCACCTAAAGATGTAAAGATAATGGACATACCCTGTACACTACAATAAGGATTAACATTAAGTAAAGAGTATTTTCTACTATCGATATCGATAACTATGGTTTCACAGCTGAGACTGGCAAACTGTGTTGACATTTCTGTTCAGTAAGATTTGTCAAGTCGTCATGAATCGTTTAAGGTTGCAACAACGCTTCCAAATAGTGGAAATTTACCTTGAAACAAAAATAAATTTGTTCGCGAACTTCATAGAGCATTTCGTACATTTTACGGTCAACATAATCGGCCAAGTGAGTAAGCAATTCGTGCAGTTATCGATTGTTTGGAGCGAAGACAATCCTCAAGCTGTTAACGAATCACCATTACATCCAGTGTTGGCATTTTCTCACAGCAGATCACTCAAATCAAAGAAATCTTTGATCTTTTTTAAATACTGGATTCACACATTTTTGGATTCGAACATAAGCGTTTTGAATATTCGAACAAAAGCGTAAAACGAGTTGATCTTTGAATGGTCATCCAAGTCGTTTTTTGATGTGTTAACATCTATAGACACGGGTAGGGCAATCTATCAAAGTGAACACATGCAAACAACACACAGCGTTAGCATCACATACGTGGTTGTTGTACAACAATATTCTCTGCATGAAAATAAGTATGAATGGTATAGATGTAGCGGCAGCGAATAAACAAGCAGGAGTATTGAATAGTATGGAGAACTCATGGAACAAATTGTATGACTCAAACGCAGTGGCGACATCTGGCGAATGATTCAAAATGTATTACACTCGTTTTGTCATAACTTGGCCCATTCATAATTTTGATGTGAAATATTGATGCATTTTTAAACATTTGTTCGTTTTGTATAGTTTTATGCAATAACATTGTCGAAATGGTGCATTTATATTGAAATACTCTATAAAGAGATTAAGACTCGTTTATGCTCTTTAACTCAGACTCTCTACATCAGAGCGGAAAATGAGTGCAATAAGTCCTCTATACTATTTAATAATTTTTGTCGTCGCTCTGTTTGTGACAAAACAAAAACTACTAGTTCAGTGAGCTAAATATTGTTTTATTTATTTTAACAATATTACATGTTAAAGCAGATGTAAGAAAAAAGAAAGTCCAATAGCAAAAGAGCCTTCAGCACAAAAACTATTCTTTTTTTTATTTGCCATTGTAACATTTACTACCTACCTACCTTTTATTTCTGTCCGTTTTATGCCCAAGCAAAGAGTGAAATACAACACCAACTCGAACTCGATGTAATGGCCTAGGACCTCGTCGTCATCGAGAGAACCTAAAGGGAGGGATAGCAACTCTTATCTATTTCTCTATGTTAAAATACAATGGCAACTCGAACTCGATGAAATATCTTACAACGTCGTCGTTATCGAGAGAACGTAGAGAGAGGGATAGAGACTATTATCTGTTGCTCTATGGTTTGTGTCATTAGAGAAATATAGAAGAGAGGCTATTCGTTTCTTCGCGCTCTCTTGATGACGACGATGCCATTTCGTCGTGTTCGAGTTGCTTGTGTAATTTACTCTTTGGTTGGACGTAAATAAAAGTTAATGCATATATATTTTCGTTCGATGCAAACAACATTAAACTTAATTTAGCTGTCATCAGTATCAATCAAACTCTATTTAAACTTAGTTGGCTGCATGGTCTATAATCTCTATGTCTTCTTTGGTCTCTCATTCTACATCATTTTCCTAGCACCTTTTCGATCAGCTGTGCCATAGTAACCCTCTGCTTAGGGTCAATTTCTCAATGTTCAATCTCTTATCGTAGCGGTAAAGTACCGGCTAACAGAATTTAATTTTCTCAATATATACTTAAAATGTATCCGGCCGATAACGTTAACACAAGATCGAACGCCGGTTAGTAGTTTATCGGAACGATAACTGCAAACAGCTGACAAATGTTGACACCAGCTGTTTTGTTTTCATGGCATGATGAAACAATTTAGTTTGCTAAAATTGACTTGCTTACTTCCATCAAGTCAACCAGCAAATGTTCCTCGGCAACTGTGAAGTTCTTTCCACGGTATCTTTTTGACTGTTTTCCGCCATTACACTTTGCACAGAAACAATAATAAAGCAAACAGCTGATATCTTACAGTGCTGCCAACCATAGTTTTACATTTCATCAGAGTTGCCAGCGTAAAACATCTAACATCTTGTTAAATTATCCGGAGTATGAGAAAAGGAAAAACCTTAACAGGCACTATACTTTTCCGATAAACAAAAGAACTGGTTAGCAAGCAGGCACTTTAACCGGACATTGTGAAAATTTCCCTTAGTCGTGTTGTCAATTTTACCTCAATTTAAGTTGTTCAAAAGAAGCCAAGACAACACCTTCTGTGTAATACTAACTTTAAAATGCAACTATAAGTAATGTCTTTTGCATATTTGGAACTTCTGCATATCTTCTTCATATTTTGAACTAACCCATTATTGTCTGGGCATACTATTACCTATTTATTACCTCAATTAAGTTGTTGCAGATATAGCAAAAATCCATCTTCTGTGTTATAATGTAGACTAATTTCAAAACGCAATTTAATAGAGTCCAACTCGCATTTTCTGTATCATCAATTTCTTACAATTGTTTTCATTATTACCACTTTCAAGTTGTTGAAGAGATCGCAAGACACAACTTTCTGTTTACTAATGCAGACTAACATCAAACGGCTGTTTATGACGTCACTATTTTGTATTCACGAGTTTTCAACAAACTAAACCATTTTTGGGTCACAAAAACATATAACTGGTTTCTCAATAAGAGCGCTACAAAAGTTTTTTTAAATAAAACAAAACCGGGTTTAGATACCAATGAAATTTTTTATTCCTCTGAAAGTAAGCTCGATGCCATTATGTATGGAACTCGATTTCTTTTGCATGGCCACCACGGGCACGCTTGCAGAAGTCCAGACGCTGAACCCAATTTTCGACAGTTTTCAAGCATACATCGGCCGATACTGCTGCAATTTCACGTTCGATATTCGTACGAAGTTCATCAATCGTCGCTGGGTTGTTGGCATAGACCATAGACTTGACGTAGCCCCACAGGAAATAATCTAACGGCGTCAAATCGCAAGACCGAGGCGGCCTATCGACTGGGCCATTTCGTGAGATAACACGTTCACCAAACTTGGTTTCCAATAAATTGATTTTGGCATTCGCTGTGTGGCTTGCGGCGCCGTCCTGTTCGAACCACATGTCCTCCAAGTCCATATTATCCAATTGGGGACAAAAATATTCGGTTACCATTGAACGGAAGCGATTCGCATTCACAGTAATGTGCCGGTCTTGATCATCACGGAAGAAGTACGGCCCAATGACGCCGCCGGCCCATAAACCGCACCAAACCGTAATTTTTTCGGGATGCAATGATGACTCATGGATTACGTATGGATTGCTGTCTGACCAAAAACGCATATTTTGCTTATTGACGAAGCCATTCAGCCAGAAATGAGCCTCATCGCTGATTGTTGAGGCCTCTTGAAGTTGGCCTCTTAAAGTTGAGGCCACTGACTCCAAATTTCGGTAGTAAATTTTAATAATTTCGACGCGTTGTTGGCTCGTATATCTTTCCATTATGAAATGGCAAACCTTACTGAAGAGAAATGTCAAAAGAGCGGGAAAAAATTTGGCGTCGTTTGCTGTCCCTGTCGATTTACTTTTGTAGCGTCTCTGTTGAAAACCCCGTTATTATAACACATTAATCATTTGTCTCCAATAAGTAATAGTGAACAGCAAACATAAATCCACGTTGCGCTGAAATCATTATAAATCGGAAAAAAAATAGTTACGAGTATTCCATATTCTGAAACAGTTTACAGTCCCATGGCGTCTATTCTGTACCTATTTACTTTACAAATATTAAAACGAAATTTACACTTGTCGCCGTTTGACACATTTTGGTTCAGCCCGTACTACCGGCCTTAGGAGAATTTTGACTATTATGCCCATTAATCAGTTGAAAAGATCGCAGAATAGAGTGTGATATTGCCACAGACTTGGATACGTCCTTAACTACTTGCACTTAGGATTTATATAGACCTTGTTGTACTCTGGATAGAATCAGACGACATTGCACGCTAAGTCCAACGCAGATAAAACGTTAAGAAGCTGGCCAATTTGGGGTAAATGCCACAGGGTTATATGCCATTGGGGCTAGTCCTTTAAGAAACTTGGCGAAGACGCTAGCGATGCCCTCTGTTTAACCGGTTTAACCGATTACAAGTAATTCCCTAAGATTTTCTTACAGTCCCAGATATCCTCCTCAACTATCCTTTAGAGTCCACATAGGACTCTTAACAATCTCTATTGACCATTTCACAAGCCCGCAATTTGTTGTTGTTTTTTCCCTTTACTTTGCCAACTTACCCTGGCAACTTTTGTTAGCTGTCATTACGCATTTCTTTTGCATTTTTTCCGCGTTGTCCTGTTTTGTGTGAAAAAGTTTTCTACTTTCTTTTTTTTTGTTCATTTCACAGGAATTTTGCAAAGGTTTTTTATTTTCATCTGCTCACAAAGTGTCGTAAAAACTTCTTCCTTGGCTAGAGTCTTTTTTTTAGATTCCTTTGCCAATGTTGGCCAACAAATTGAATTTTCCGTTACAAGTCTCTGTAATCCAACAATTAGTTGCAGGAATTCCGGATTGTTTTCTTTTGACAAGTAAGTGGTGGCAAGTGGCAGGCAGGAAAGTTTTAGCTCAAAAGGAAAACTTTGACACAAATCAAGCATTTCAAAAAAATTCAAAATGTTTGACATGAAATGAAGTGGAGTGAAGTGAAGTGAAGTGAAGTGCAGGCAGAAGATCCCACTCCCATGTTTGCTTCATTTTTTATTCAAATTCGATTTGAGTGAATTAATTCTCGAAGTAGTCACTGTCATATCTCTCTCAGCCCAGTAATGGGGAATTAGGAAATGTTGCAACAATTTAATTTTATATGAAGATTAGATAGGTAGCAAGGGGAGAAATAAAAAAAACGCATTTGTGTCCTGTCTAAGTGACAGTTAAATTGGAATTATGCTAATTTTCTTGTAAAGTTTTTTTTTTGTATTCTTGCTGGTTTGAGGTGAACAAGAATTTTTTGTTTTTTTGTTCTCCAAAAGATTTTTATTAAGTGCAGATATTTAAATTTTATTAAATATTTCTGAATTGATGATAAGAAGTTTCTAAAATGCAGATGTTGTTAGAAATATTTTAACTTTTTCTTATATTATAGTTGACAAAAGGTTGGCAATTTCTAAGGAGCAGGCAGTTGGCAAATAGAACTGCTTACTGTGAAGGATCTTTCAATTCCTTTTTGCCTATTAAACTGCTGCAATAAAAATTCCAAGTTACTCTTAAATCCATCAAAGTTCCAGAAAGTTTTCAATATATGAAGCCAAATTCAGCGTTCAAAATCGCTTGTTGGCCTACGCTCTTGATCTTTTAGAATTAAGAGGAAGAACTCACTCAGTTACTCGAATATCCATTGCGCTTCAAGGTTCCACAAAGTTTTCAATATACACACAGACCCAGAAGAATTTGGTTGATGCAACCAAATTAGCCGTAACCGAATTTAGACGTTGTCACAACCTCCCGCACTAGAGTTCACCACAGCCGAATCAGTGGTTGTCTCAACCGAATTAGAGGTTGTCACAACCGAATTTCAGTGTGACACATCAGAAGTAGAGGTTTTCACAACCGCATTAGAAGTCGTCACAACCGAATTAGAGGTTGCCACAGCTGAATTAGTGTTTGGCACAACCGAATTAGAGGTTGTCAATACTGAACTTAGATAATGACACAAATTAGGTTTTAAAGTTTTGTCTATTAATTTGGTGATGATCTATTTTCTTTACATTTCATAATTATTTTCATAAATATTTACAAACCGAGGAAATAATTGACATGGGGTAATCTTTAGGGTAACAAATTCATTTTACATACACTTCTGACGGATTTTGAAGTCCCGGCCATCAGGTTCACCGCAATAATTCTGACATTTTTGTCAAAAAAAAAAATGGTTCGCCGTTACATCCCATGAAGGGATTAGGGACAGCTTCTCACAACCAGTGAGCTGTGCGCGTTCTAGTTTTACACTTACTGATTGGGACCTACTGTTTTACACCGGTTCTGAACGGTGTATTTGGAGAAGCTTTTCATGGCTAAATACTCGATAGTGCCGCCGTCACTAAACGAGGTGACCGCCGTCGAAAGAAATTTTAGGTGGTCAGAGAATGAATCGAACCCTCGTTCTCATGCATAAGAGCCGCGCACACTACCATTGCACTACCGACGGCCACGACATTTTGTGTCTGTCGACTTATATAAAAAGACATCTCAAGCGACCCACATTGAAAAGCAGGCTTTGGACTTTTGGGACAGGACGTTTTAAGGCAGAAACAATAATTACAATATTTTTACTTAACTTTCCTAATAACCACAAACAAATCCTGATATCACCGAGACCGCAAAAGTTTTAACTTATTTTAGGTTTTTTAATATAATATTTCCTTTTAGAATTTTCAACGTCAGGTTTAAAATATATGGTAATATGTTGTGGTAACCGAATTGAAGGCACTAAGGGTTTTCGAAACCGAACTCGAATCAAGACGAAAAATAGGTAGACCAAGACTTCGCTGGAGGGATCAAACTGCAAGAAATAAATATTGCAAACTGGAGAAATAAAGCAAAAAATCGAACTGGTTGGCGAAAATATGTTATCTTCGCTTTGTAAGGTTCCTGATCCCCCAGGGTTAACCGAGACCGCATAAGCAAGTAAGTTAGTAAGTAACCGAATTGAAAACGAATTCGGTTGTCCCAACAGAATCCATGAGAAAATCAGTTACAGCAACCGAATTTATGACAAATTCGCTACATCAATATGCAAAACTGTCGGATTTGAAGTGAAGATAATTCGGAAGCCAATGTTGAGATGGCATTAAATCACAGAGAACTAGACAACAGTTCCCATCCCTCTCTCTACGTTCTCTCGATGACAATGACGAGGTAGTACAGCATTTCATCGAGTTTCAGTTGCGGTTGTATTTTACTCATTGGTTGGGCATAAAATGGACAGAAATAAATGGGAATGCATGTTTTCGTTCGATGCATCCAATATAAAACATAATTTAGCTGCCATTAGTAGAGGGCGGATCAATAAGTCCGTGACTTTTCGAACTTCCCTCGTTTATAGGTTAGGTGTTTATAGGTTACTGTCAAATTTTGAGCAAGTTCCGTCCTTTACTTTGCGTTAAGCAGCTTTTCATAACATACAACCTCGTACATTTTTTTGAAAATTAAAAAGCGAAAAACCGTCAGTTAAACCTAGGAAAAGCTTGATAAATACTATGGGGACTCTACCATCGATTTCAATGGTAAAAAGGTGGTTTACTGACTTTCGTTGTGGTCGCCCAAGTACAAATGACGCTGAACGTTCTGGACGGCCAGTTGAGGTCAATACACCCGAAAATGTCGAAAAAATCCATGATATGGTGTTGACGAATCGAAGAGTAATAGTTCCTGAGATTGTTGATGCCATAGGCATTTCATACGGCAGTGTGGTTTCGATTTTAAATGATCAGTTGGGTTTAAGAAAGCTGTCTGCAAGATGGGTGCCGCGTTTGCTCTCAAACATGTGTGTAGTCGCAATGGTAAAATTCGAACAACGATGAAATTATTGATCAAACAAATGCCTATTTTATGGACCTCGAAAACTCCTAGATTATGTTGAAAAACATTTTTTTTCTGCAATCGAAACTGTGTTTCAATCAAAAAGTCATGGACTTATTGATCCGCCCTCGTATCAATCAAACACTATATAAACTGAGTTTGCTACGTGATTTGCTTCTCGTTGCTTATACCTCTCTTGCCAATGCATTGTGTTTTCTACCAATTGCCTACTACATAGTCGATCAGCTGTATAATAGATACGTCTGCTTAAATTTAGAAAAGGTTGCTTTTATCAGGGCGTATCCATATCACAGCTGATTGGCTATGAACTAGGAAGTTGTTAGAAAACAGCGTAGATACGCGAGAGGGCGACAAGCAACCAGAAGCAAGTCGTGGAGCATACTAAGTTTAAATAGTATTTGATTGATACTAAAGACGGATAAATTATATTCTGTGTTGGTTGCATTGAATGCAAATACGCATTCCTTTTTATTACTGTCCGTTTTATTAACAACCAATGAGCAACATACAACAGCAACTCGAACTCGATGAAATGACCTACTACTTCATCTTCACCGAAAGGACGTAAAGAGAGGGATGGTGACTCATAGCTATTGCTCTGTGGCCGAACACGATCGGGTTTTTACACGTACACAAACAACCATCACAACAAAGAGCGTAGAGAAAGGAACATTTCATTTGGAAACTCATCAGGTTTCAATGAGGAGGGCAGAGGGTATCCATGACACTGGTGATCGACTATTTAGTAGGAAATTGATAGAAAACAGAGTAGATAGGCGAGAGAGTGATAAACAAACAGAAGCAATCTAAGTTTAAATAGTGTTTGATTGATACTAAGGACAGTTAAATTATGCTTTATATTGGTTGCATCGAGCGAGAATACGATTTACCTTTCAGTCAGCGAGGGATCGTATACAGAGGGATGGTGACTATTATCTATTGCTCTATTGCAGAACACAATCGGCTTTATACACGCACACAACATGAACGTAGAGAAAGTTAAATTTCATTTAGTAGCTCAACAGCTTTCAATGAAGTAGGGCAGGGGGTATCCATGACACAGCTGATCGACTATGTAGTAGGGAAATGATAGGAAACACAATGGATAGACAATAGAAGCTCTCCCCAGTTCCTTCATGGGATGTAATGGGAAGCCATTTTCTTGTATAAAGGCAAGGGTGCAACAATAAAACTATGTTTAAATAGCGATTGATTGATGCTAATGGCGGGTAAATTATGTTTTCTGTTTGGTTGTATCGAACGAATATTTACATTACCTTTTATTTCTGTCCGTTTTATGTGGAACCAAAGAGAAAACTCAATGAATTGACCTACTACCTCGTCGACTTCGAGAGAACGTAAAGAGAGGAATATTTCTTGTCTATTTCTCTACGAGGAGGGTAGAAAGATGACTGAGTAGAAATAAAAATCTGGCGATAAGGTTCATCTTTGTTAGGATGCCCATATGTATGTACACAACGTTCTGAGTTCTAGCATTGCCAAGGTGCCAATGGAGGAAGGATAATAATGGGCTTGCCTTAGAATTATTATATGTTATGGCTTACATATTCTTCAAAACCCCGTTTTATATCAACAGTAACAGCCATTTTGTTCATATCGTATTAACGATTTCTATTAATAGTGAAGTCATGTGATGGGAATATATATGTTTTTGTATTTTATAAATAGCACATAAAATCAATCAATTACATATTTGCCAATAACAAGTAACATTTATTGCGTCATATAAAAAATATAAAAAAAAAATTCAATGTGACGTTTTGACACACGAATCCTCAGCCGGTGAAAAAGGCCTAACGACGACCCACACAACTAAAGAAATCTGTTAAAACTTTATGACATCGAGTAAAACGAAGAAGAAGAATAATGTTAAGGATTTGTATCTAACAATTTATGTTTATTGTAGCACACTACTACGGCGGAATATACTAAAATTTTATGGGATAATTTTTGGCGCTTATTTATGAATTGTTTCTTTAGCACTACACTTAGGCGTATTTTATATGCAAATTACATTGTATTCTGCAGCGTCTTCTTATCTTGTAGCTGTCATGAATTTTTATATGAATTTTTTTCTTGCCACATTTGCTTATCATTAACACCATTGAAGTCATGTCAACCAAGTGGTTGAAGGAGGAGCAGGCGCAAAAGGGAGGGGTTAGTGACAAGTGTTGTATTAATATTCAGTAGTTATCAAATACCATTTAGTAGCCAAATGATTTCATTAGATTTGCATATTTTAAGGGATAGCCGGAACAGTGGGGAAAGTCGTTTAAATTGACCTTATCTGATTGGACTATCGGTTTTGGTGATATCCTCTCGCTCGTGTAGTTGAAAATAGCGGCAAAATTTCTTAATACCACGATGAGTCAAGTGTTGTCAGTGTTTGATTCAAATCGTAATTTTAATAGTATTTTGAATAGTTATAACTTTAGCACAGTGCTGCGATGTTTTCCTATGCATTGCAATGGAAAAATTTCCGGAAGTAAGAGTAAACTATATGACCACGAAAAATTGAGTTTGGATATAATGGTGGTCAACAAGGGCAAATCAATGGAAACCACTCTGCACGCTGTAGTGAGCTTCATAGAGGAATCTTTTAACCTAAAGGAATACACTCTTGTTGCATTTGTCGATGTAGACTGTGCGTCTAACAACGTCATACCAGGATCGAAAATATCGGAACTTTGTGTTGACCAAGGGATCATTAATTTGGTCTATCAATTTCTTCAGAGAAGGCGCATAACCTTGTCCATATACTCGTATCATATGATCTTAACTCGAAATTTAAATAGAGGATAACCCTAAGTTTAGTCTTATCTCCACTTCTCTGGAGTTTTTGCACTGTATAAAGTTTTGCTAGAACTGAAGGGATCTGGTTGCACAGCCGTAGCATATGCTGGCGACCTGGCAAACTGTAAGTCCCAGTCAGTCAGTGTAAAAACTAGAAACCGCAAAGCTCAATAGTTGTGCAAAGCTCTCCCAATCCCTTGATGAGATGTAATGGGGAAACCATTTTTTTTATATTTATACAGTTTGGTTACCGGCCCTCGAAACCCTATGCCAGTTGATAAAAGTCCAGAGAATGGCAACGACGTGTATCACGGGTGCCCCTACCTAGGCCCGAGATTTCACAAAGCCCCAAAGGAAGAAATCGCATGGTGTTAAATTTTGGTGGCCAGTTGACATCAGAATTTCTTGAGATAATTTGTTCTGGAAATCGTTGCTACAATAAATCGATTGTTTCATACGCGGTGTGGCAGGTGATGTCGTCTTATTGAAACCACATGTCGTCCAGATCTATGCCGTACAGTTGCGGTCACAAGAACTCCGTTATGATGTTCCTGTAATGAATGCCGTTAACAGGCTCTGCAATTTCGGGCTCATCTTCAAAACGTAAGGCCCAATAACGCCGCCTGACCAAAAGCCGCACCAGACAGTTACTCATTGTGTGTGCATTTGTTTCTCATGGAGTGCATGAGGATTTTCTGAGCCCCAAATTTTACAATTTTGTGTATTCACGAAGCCATTCAGATGGAAATACGGTGCTTCATCGAAGAAGTGGATTTGTTTTGAAAAAGTGGCTTTGACTTCGCTTTGCTCCATTGCCCATTGAAAGAATTCCGGCACTTTCCGTGGTTTGCTGGTTTGAGCTCCTGAGTAAGCTGAATTTTGTGCGCATGAAGGTGGAGGTCTTTTGACAAAATCCGCTGTGTAGTGCTTCGTGAAATTTGAAGTTGTTGGGAACGATGCCGAATTGATTTTTTCGGGTTTTGGGCAACACTCTGGTTTACAGCAGCAATGTTTTCAAGAGACCGTACGTTGACGCATAGGAGTCTTACTATCCATAACCGAACCAGTTTCTTAAAATTTGTTGACCACTGTTCGAATGGTTAACACATTAGGTGCACTTTCTCCACTGAGAACTCTTCGACGTTTGCGAGCGGTCTCAGCATAATTTTTCAAATTTTTGTAATAAGTTTTCACAATTATAACGCGCTGTTCTTTCGTAAAGCGCTGAATTTTTAATAATCGGTATTAAAATATGTACACGTGAAAAATAACGGTCTCTCTAACATATTCTCCCAAAAATATTCTGCAGGAACCATGTAAATATTTGGAACACACTTCAAACATTCATATGTTTGGAAGTAGCAAACTCACTTGTATTTAAATGTAAACATTATCATGTTTACTGGCAAACATGTATACTTTTCCGTGGAAAATACATTTTTCATCTCAAACATCCATATACTTACGTGGATGCATTCGCCTGTTTTCCCCCAAACCTACATATCGTCGACACCTAAAATCCAAAATGACGTAACAACAAAATTCCAAAATTTTCTTTCTGAGTGATTACGATACGTTTGACTAAAATACACGATTTGACAAAGTTTCAAACCCCTATAGTTGAAGTTTTTGATAAATCCACCTTTTTGCTTTGGACTGTTATTTTTTATAAAATTTCGATGTCCCTATACTTACAATTAACTAAACTACATAGCCTCACAAACTTTTCGACATCTACGATCCAAAATGGCAATTTTATTCACATAAACATATGCGTATTTCCTCCCAAACATATTAATATTTGGAAACGAATTGTTCTTTGCTTTCAATATATATGTATTATTTATTATAATTAATGTTAAAAATATAAATCCACATTTATATTATTAATACAAAAAATGTATAGATTTAAAATGGTCCTTTTTACATTTATTTGCATTTAATGCATTATTTGTTATTTTTTCATGAAATGGGAGTCTGTTGTTCTTCTGCTTCGCCTTTTTTTGTTGTCTCTCACGTTTTTGTTTTAAGAAGGTTTCAGCTATGCGTTGGTACACAAACAAAATATTTATATACAATTCAAGTTCATGCAAGCCAAGCGTGGATTAATTACTTGTGTTTTTCTTTTGTACTTATTTCACGAATGGTCTGCGGATCCGATTTTCTCAGTAAAGGCTCGGAACGAAAAAAAGCCCTTCATGTGGTTGCTCTTTCCAGTTCCTTCCTGAAAATTGTTTCTCACTGTGGTAGGACCCATGCATATATATGAAACACATACACAAAACCCAAAGCAACATCACAAACCATTTAGCCGTCCAAGCCTTCGTGTATTCGTTTTCCAATGATCAAGCGCTTTTGATATCCTCTGTCTGATGAACCATTGATGACTGAATACATGAAACTAAAACGCACTGCATCAGCCAAAATAACAAACACTGGCTTAATCTGCAATTTGCAGGCTAATTCAGGAATATTTACGAATCACTGACTGAGACAATAATGCCATAATACAGATACACACTTACAAGATAGACTCTCTCGTTCTTCCTCTTTTATTGTCTTGCTCTCAAGAGAGCATAAACTGTGCAACAACACAACTGTGTTTGCATCACAAACACATATCTTATAACATATTGATCATTGTTTCTCAAACAATTAATATTGCATTGCAAACACAATGTGTTTGGACACAAATATATAAATATTTGCGTCAAGCTCCAAACACACTTTATATTTGTATTGAAACAACAACAAAATACAGATTTTTCAGCGTGTGACTGCTGCCAAATTTCAGAAGTGCCACTTGCTAAAAAAAAAAATATGACACTAAATTTAAAAAGTGCAATCTTACTGAGGCACCCTATATTTGTTGCAATCACTGGTTGAATAACAAAGTTAATATAATGCCTATAACTACTATGTATACATTTGAACTGGACAAATCTCAGACAGTTATTCGATTAGGGATTTCGGGAGGTAATACTAGGACTAACCAACATTTCGATATTCATCGTTGCTGTCCATCATAAGTGACGGTGATTTCAACTAAGAAATATTGAAATTTGAAGGTATTGAACACACGGATTAAGCTATAGTTGTGAAGGTAAAGGAGGGAGCATAGCTAGGAGCTTACAACATAAGATCCCTGGTAAATTTGCGGGGGGGGGGGACGTTAGGGTCATTATACAGACGTATAAGACCCAAAGGGAGAAGTCGAATTGTAGGCAGATTACTATTACCAGGTATACATTGTTTGTAGGGGCTAAATTCATGTATATGTACGTGTATTCTATTATTTTCTGTGTTAATAAAATACATTCACCACCATAAACCACACACCCGTGTATGCCGCCACCTCGTAAATCCCTTCAAATTTCGCTATAAAGTTAATATTTATTTCTTAGCCTTAAGCCAAATTTTGTTTGTTGTTTAAAAGAAAAATTCATTTACTTTGAACTACATTCTCGTGTATAAACCGCTGACATACCTGATCAAAAGGAAAAAATACTTTAAAAATTTCTCATAAATTATTAAACCCCGTGTGCATTTGCCCTTCCAATACTTGACGAAATGAACGCTTCAAGCGCTCAGTTATTTACAAGGAATTTTCTTCTGTAATCAAATAAAAATTACACGGTTGACAGCTTGACAAATATTGCAAGTGGTTTGATGACGATTTGCGACGTTCTTCAACAAACAAAGACATAAATATGCCCAAGTGGTTGGGGGCAAAATGTCTTGCCATTGCATTGTGCGAGTGGAAATATGAAATTTGTATTCATTGTTTACTTAGCACCTTTTACAAACTGCAAGGACAATCGCAGGATTCTCTAGTAGTACATATGTGAGAAAATATATAATTTACAAGCCACATAGTAGCTTCCCATGCCCGCAGGATAAGGACCTGCTGCGAGGGTTGCATGATAAATTTTAGTTATTAATACAAGACTTGATGACATAACTGCTATACATTTCAGGCCATTTCAATTTACCACACATTTCAATTTGTTTTCAACAGTCATTGGCAGCAATTGACTTTTGTATTGCTACAGCGATAAAAATTCAATTAAAATTTAAAAATCAAACAAAATATTTATTGAAAATCCAGTGATGAAAAAGTTTACACAATCAGCTACAATAGTTGTAATATTTTGTATTCGGAAATTTAATTCACTTCAATTTGTTTTCAACAGTCATTGAAGGTGAATAACATTTGTATTGCTACAACGAAACAAAAAATTGTCGATTCAATTAAAAAGAAAATTCCAAAATTCAAAGAAAACATTAATTGAAAATCCTATGACAAAAAACTTTACATATCAGCTAGAATATTTCTAAGTTGTTCATAAGAATAATAGTGTTGTTTTAAAATGGATATACAATTTCGCACATCTACAAAAATATTTGAATGATATTTATCAAAAATGATCGATGAAGGAATCCACATATCATTTTTTGTCGACATAAACTTGGGGTATAACATAAAAAATAACTAAATAAAAATCAACATTAAAAAGGGTTAAAAATATTATTTTAATAACTTCTAGTCGGATCTCAAATTTAACTGAAAGCTGATCAAAATCAATCATTAAATTAATTATATGATAATTAATTTAATTTAATCTGAAATGCTAATTCAAAAATAATTTAAATACCATTGTCAATTATACAACTTTTGATATATGACAAAGCAGTTCCTTCATATCTGACAGTTTTGGTTTTAAAATATTGTATACAGTACATTATACAGTATATATACAGTACACTAGACAGTACTACGAGGCCACACCTATCGAAGCCACAAACCTGTGTACATAGAAAATTCTTTAAAAACGGATTTGCCAGCAGTCAAACAATTTCAAAATAATTAAAAACATTCCCATATTTCATTACAATTGACATTCGATTCCACAACCTGCATTTGCTTTGACTGAGCAAAAGCAAATTCAAAATTTTTTAATTGATATTGCGGACCATGGTAATTCGTTTGCATTTGCATTACATAAAGTAATGCAAAGTAAAATCCAATGCAAATTAAAAAAATTCATTGGTTTAGCAGTAAAATTTTCACTGCTCCTTCACGAATACTTGTAGTGAAAAACTCAGATCCTGGTTTCTAATCAAAATTGGAAGTAATTCCGTCCAACATTTTTCTGAATGACTAAAAAATGCGCAACCACTACTTCATTCGAGGTAGTTGTGGTGGAATTTCTGGAGTTTGGTTTGCAACTTTTTTGCTGGGATTTTGATGAAATTTGTCAACATAGGAAGTAGTTCCATCCCATGACAATACCATATAGAATACATTGGCTTAGCACCCAAACATTTACTTTCACCTTCAAAGTAGCTGCAGTTGACAGTCTGTTCTTTGTCATGCAATATTTTTGCTGGAATTTGGTTGAAGACCTTGCTGGAGATTCAAATGTGGTGAGTATGCTAGAAGTGAGTTATGTCACTTATAGTATTCGGGCGTCATTTGAATGCATCACGTTCGAATCATCCAAATGCGGTCAGAGTACCAGAAGAGTTTTAAGAAATCCATCCATACTATAAAAAGTCAAGTAAGAGATTTAATGTGCTTGAGGCTTCTAAAGAGGTCAGTAACGAAATTGACGTAGTCCCAAATTATAAATAAGATTTTATATATGAAAAATGTGACCGGTAGATGGCTGCCGCGATTGCTTTCGTGGGTGTGTTTATGATAGAGCAGATTTAGTGGTACCCAGCTCTAATTTAACAATTGTAACCAAATTGATTTAAAAAGTCCAGCATTTCTTAATGTATTCAGAATGCCAGAAATGATCCCTCAAAGCCTTGATAATGAATCATGGGAGCTTTAAGATGCTCGTGCCTGAATTTTTACAAAATAATTTGAGTACAAGAAAACTGTCCCCCAATGAGTGCCGCGTTAGCCAACAGTGTTAACTAATTTAACGAATAAATTGTAATTGTAAATCTATTTGAAAAAGGTCATGGGTTCACATGGGAACACAAACATTATACACGTGTTATGTCTTCGTTGTCCTCGCTAAGCCAATTTTGCAACCACTTTATATTCTCAGAGAACTAATTGTTTGAAAAGAGTTTGTCGCAAGCGTAAATTCGGCTGTCACTACCGAATTGCGGTTGCCACAACCGAATTGAGGTTATCACGACTGACTTTAGTCGCCCCAACTGAAAATCGGCTGAACCAACCCCGTTTCATAACTGATTCGGTTGTGACAACCGAATCTTCAACTATTTTCGTTATTTCACCTAAAACTTCAATAATTTCGCTTGCAACAACCGGCTTTGGCATTTGCTCTGATGTAACAACCAAAAATTGGTACCACATTTGGTTGCAGCAACCGAATGTGGCATCAATTCAGGTGCAGCAATCAAATTTGGCGTTAATTCGCTTTCTACTATCGAATTTGGTACCAATTCGGTTGCAATAACCAAATTTAGTCTCACGTCGGTTGCAACGACCGAATTCGGCGTCAATTCGGTTGCTGTACCCGGATTTCTCATGAATTCTGTTGGGACAACCGAATTCATTTCCAACTATTCCAAAATCATTCAAAACCAGTTTCCGATATCCATGCAAATCCTGGTATATCTTCTGATGATATTTGCACTACATTCCAGGCAAATAGTAGCACTTCCAGGTGTATTTCAACTATATATATACATATATAACAATAATAATATTTCGTTCATTGTACAAAATATTCACAAGAGATTTTGTGAAACTAAAAAACAAATTTGTAAATTTTACAAAATAATTTTCGTACTTCTACGAAAGTTTTGTAAATAATACAAAAACGTTTTAACTCATTCGTACTCATTCAAAACCACGAATATTTTCGTACAATTTACTACGATTTTCGTGTAGTTTACATATGAAAAATTTTGAGTGGAAATTTTGAGGACCTTTAAAATAATAGAAAATTTTAACTCGTAGTAACATGAACTCAAATGAAAGAAATTCTTCTCTCGATTATAATGGTGCAGTAAAATCTCATTGTAGGGCTCTTAATAACAAAGACTAACTGAACAACGTGAAACCAATGTTGGACCTGCCCCAGAGGTCAAAGACTAAATTGCATCTGATTCGCATCACACGCGTCATTCAACAAGAAACAGAAAAATCACAATAGGAATCGGGTAAAAACTCCTTTCATATAATACTAGCCAAGATTTTCGATTAATGCTAAGGCTCAACGTGGACCTCGAAACACACATGCAAATGGGTCTAGCTCAACCCAATGTGCACAAACACGGATGCGGATCCGTTTCAAACTCGCTACGAGTTCGTAAAATTATAAAAAACGCGAAATGTGAGTTTCCGAATTCGTTTCGACTCCGTTAGGAGTTCGTAAAAACATAAAACCGCAAATCAGTGAAATTGTGATTTGGCGGATTCATCTCGAACTCGTTACGAGCCCGTAAAAACATAAAAAGCGAATCAGTGAAATTGCGATTTGGCGGATCCGTCTCGAACCTGTTGCGAGGCCGTAAAAACATAAAAAAGCGAATTAGTGAAATTGCGATTTGTCGCATTCGTCGCGAATTCATTTCATTTCCAATAAACGAATCCGAAACGGATTCGAATATGAAGTTCGTTACGAGTTCGCGACGGATCCGAAAAATTACAAAAAACAATTCGCGGTTTCGAAAGGAATTTCACATGAAAACGAATTCGTTATGAGTTCGTAACGGATATCCGTTTCGGACAAAATGTCCGCAGAAACGAATCCGTCTTGAGTTCGTAACGGATTCGTATGGCACATTGGGAACCTACATGTTGGATTTGTGGGAACATGTTCTTTCAAATTTCTTTCCATGCTCAATGGTAAATTTTTCTCTTCTTTAGCATTTTTTGTCAATTCTGAGAGACATTTTGAATATAATGAATTGTTCTTGTTATTGTATAACAAATAAATGTTTTTAATGAATCGAAATTAATGTTTCGTTTCTTAATATTATAATGTTACGACTATAAAAACAGAAAGCGCACATCTCACCGATTGGGAGAAGTTCTCCTCGATCCCTTCAAGGGATGTTATGGGACACCATTTTTCTTTTTAAATGAATTCGAAATAATTTTGGTTGTGTGTAACCAAATTAATTTGTACTTCGGTTGCCGTGAAACAATTCATTAGAAATTCAGTTGCAGCAACCATATTTTTCATAAATACCATTCCTGTAACCGAATTTCTGTGAAATTCGAAAACAAAAAAAAAAGTAATCATCCGAAGAAAATACCTGAAAAAATAATCAGTTAGCTGGCGTAACGAAACTAATTGAAAATTCGGTTTCCACAACAGATTCAAATATGAAACAAGGGTATTTTAAAGGAACTTCAGTTGTGGCGACTAAATAATTAAGTTTCAAACTTTTATTTAAATTTAATTGGGGGAACTTCATGGTTTTACTTTTGTTTTAGGTTCTGAATTCAGTTGTGGCAAATGCAATTCGTTTTGTGACAACTACAATACGGTGGCAACAGCTTGAACCTCACTTCAAACAAATAACTCTGCGAGTTCACTCGAAATACCACATCGTTGTTTGGTTTCACAATCAATGAAAGCAATTGTTACCTTTTCGATCAAGAAGCTAGTGGCCACTTGATTTTGTTGCTCTGCTATAATTATAAGTTATCATGCAACCCTCGTACAGTTCTACATATCTGAAGAGTTTATTTGTTCAACCACAATCAACACCCTTTGGTGGTAAATATATCATAAACTTCTCGGTTAAAATTGCAGTCCGCCCCTCTCATTTAAATGGGGTGGTCGGACATCACACCACCTCTGGTTTATGGTTACATTATATTTATATTTCATATTTCACATATCCTTCCTTGCTTCCTTCCGTCCTTTTTTTCTTTTATGTACTCGTGTGTGCATAAGAGTGTGTGAATGGTATCAACCATGTTTTCCCTTTAGCTTTAAGCACTTGTCTTTCTATTGTCTTTCGTGTTAACAACTCGTTATTGTTTGCTGGTTCTAAGTGTACAAGGAAATCAGGTTTTTGAACCATTTCGCCTTTTGACATTTTAATACCTCAACTTTAACCCAGCGCTGTTATCCTTCGTATCCCTTAAGATTGTGCATCCCTTTCCACCAATCAAGAAATAGCAGCAGCAACAAGTGTTTAAACCTTTTTCTTCCCAGTTCCTATTAACCGTAGAGAGTCCTTGTGTGTGTTCTGCTTGTTGTGTGGCATGACATCGTGTTGTGTATTACAAGGAGTTGTGCTGCTGCTTTACTGTTTGGGTGCGTGTGTGTGGCATAAGTCCTTAAGGATACTAAGGAGCTTGTCAAGATTGTCTAGTCCTTAGTGTTTCATTTTTTCGTCTCTCTTCTTCTTCATGTTGTGTTCTTCTATCGGTTGTACTTAACTGACTAAAACACCAATGATGTGGTAGAAACATCTTGTCATGACTTAGAGACTTTAATGTGCTCACATCATAATCGAAAAGATTTAAACACATAAAATGTCCTTATGAAAAGGATAATAACACCGAGATAAATTTTATATTTACAAACGAGGACATATCATAAAATCTTAGATTTGTTCAATTGTCAAGACTATAATGGGCTCAAAATATTTCGAAATTATATTTTCGAAATTTTTAATTGAATTCTCAAATGTCAAGAAATACAAATCTAAAATCTTCTCTGAAACCCAGATAATTTGATCTAGTACAAACAAGATATTTGGGCGAGTTTCACATTCGTCATTTAAAAGCTCAATTTAAAAGGGCACACAAAATTTCATATCAACTGACATTTAAACGAATAACATCGGGCTTTTAAATTCCATTTTAAAATAGAATGACTAACTGTGAAACTCAGCAATAGTTATGATAAATATTCAATTATAGAGCTTGATTTGTATGCCATGCCTTCTTTTCTTTTCGAAAAATTCGAATTTCTTGATATTATCAGTCGCTCCTATCATACCTTTCTAGACGCTCAAGAAAACACTGGGAGTTTTTCTCAGTGTAGCAAATGCAACATGTTGTACGACATCTAAGGAGTCAGCATTTTGTGTAATTTGTCTTCTTTATTTTTTACTGTATCTCCACAAAATATATCGTAATATCTTGGCTCGCATTTGTGTGATTGTGATTTAAACTTCCTTGAATTGAGAATAAGAGGATGCGTTCGAGAAGATTAATTGCAGATGATAATTTGTAAACAATTATGGTTTACCACATTACACTCGGAGTTAAATTCCGTAAATTTCTAAATAAAAGAAAATAAATTTTAAATTTTTCAAAAGATCGTTAAATCATAGTATTTGAAAGGGTGACGCGTCATAACGCCCATGGACATAACGCCCATGGGCGTTATGTCACACCTAAAATGGACATAAAGCCCATGGGCGTTACATCCATGGGCGTTATGACGCGTCACCATTTGAAAGAGAACAACTTGTGTGAGTGTGAAAAGAATGAAAAATAAATGTAGAGCATAAATCAATTATAACCCTGTATTACGTATCCATCACCATACTTTTCACCACAGCCATTTCAAAAAATCACTTTTAGATAGAGAATTTGATAGTGGCAACGGAATTGGAGATAATAGCATTGATTTTAACCGTCTTAATTGGTATTTCGGTTGCCGTAACAAAATTCATGAGAAATTCGTTTGCTGCAACCTCAATTTTCATAAATTCAGTTACTGCAACCGATGTATTCCCAAATTAGGTTGTTGGAACCGCAAAAGTTAAAAATTTCGTTAATTCACCAAAATTGGTTGGTAATTTGATTGACGCAACAGATTCAAATATGAAACGAGGTTGTTGCAAGCGAATTAAATCAGTTGTGCCAACTTTACAACGATTGTAATGAGCGCAATTCGGTGATAACAACTGAATTTACGGTTGATTCAAACTAATTTCAAGACAATAGTTGTGTGAATGCAGTCTAAATATAAAATCCTTGTTGAGAATCGGAACCAAGGAAGTTAATCGCATTCTTTTCGGTCAAGAAGGTTATTGTTACTTGATTTGGTATCTGTTCGATTGGTATATAAGAAGTAGTGATAATGTGGATACTACAAAAATGCTTTGTTAATTTTGTTAGTCCTGAACAGCTGTTGCTCTTGCATTATTTGATCTGAACATCCCTGTAACATCACGCGCAAAATGGCGACTGCAATTCGTATATTTGAAGAAGAGAAAGCGAGGAAAAAGACGACGTGGATGATATCGAGGAATAAGAAGACGATGATATAGAGGAAGAATATAATTTGGAGGACATCGGCGGCAAAAGAATTACCTTGACATCGAAACAAGTAAATCAAGAACTCATGAAGAACGATTTGAGCTATTCCGTCACACCTAAGACAGCACAATTTTTCGCACGATCCGGATTGTCAACAGATTTCATTGTAACCGATCCAGAAACCTGGGAAGAGCGCGAAGACTACCAGCAAGACCTAGAAATAGCAAGACCTAGAAATAAAATCGGCAGAGATATCCATCGCATGATAAAAATAAATTAATTTGTCGAATTATAAAAACATGACTTTTAAAAAAAATAAATGGTTACCCATTACATCCCATGAAGGGACCGGGGAGAACTTCTCACAATGACTGAGCTGTGCGCTTTCCGGTTTTTCACTCACTGATTGGGACATACAGTTTTACCCCGATTCCGAACGGTATTTTGAGAAGCTTTTTCATGGCTAAGTACTCGATAGTGTCGCCGTCACTAAACGAGGTGACGGTCGTCGAAAGAAATTTTAAGGTGGTCAGAGCAGGGTTCGAACCCAGGATCTCATGTACAAGAGACGCGCACACTAACCATTGCACCACCACCGATTGCACTACATTACTTTTTACTATCATTAAAAGCGAAAATTTATTATCGGCAATAAAAGCGAAAAATATTTGCGAAAATAATATTTTGTGAAGAAATTTTTTTATTGGTTTTGTCCGTGTTTACGTGTATGTATTTTATATAGGACCCTCGCTATGGGTTAGAGATAGAGGGTAAGATTGTTCGGAAAAAAATTTTGAGAGAAAAATAAAAGTGGGTTTAGCCTGTATTTCACCTGCCTAGGAGGCACCTTGGCAACGGTAGGCGCCACTTTCATAAAAAAAATTATTTAAATTAAAAAAAAAATTGTATGGGGACCACCTTAAGGGTTGAAGATAGAGGGTAGATATGTTCTAAGCATAGGTAGATATGTTCTAAGGCAAAATATTGGGGGTCGGTCATACTTTTGACTCCACGAAGGGTATCTTTGGGGCAGTTAGATCTTTTTTTTTTAAATTTAATATTTCGTATGGGAGCCCCCTTAAGGGGTGAAGATAAGGCTTAGGTCTGTGTGAAGAAAATGTTAGGAGGGAAAACTTAGTGGGGGAGACTCTACGGGATACTCCGGGCAGTTGTGGGGCATGTTGTGAATATTTCCCCCTTCACCCACACTTTTGACCACGATGAGGATCCATTTGCCTCTACCCCAATTTGTTGGTTTCTGAATTTTGCTTCAACCTCACAAAGTACGGGTATGACTCGTATCCAAATCGTATTACTAAGGATGTCCATACAACACTATCCCAACCCTATTGGTACACCCATTAATGCACTTAGTTCCACAGGTTCTCCGCTTTTCAGGCCCCATTGTTGAAGTTGATTGATATGTACATATATCGTAGTCCGACCAAGAAGGTAGTTAATGAAAATCAAAAAATGTTAACTGAGAATAGAGCATTGTGGTGCCTTATTACGCTTGTGGTGCCTTATTACGCTTACGCCATGTGATTTCTGCCATTCTAGGGCTAAACTCACATTTTGAGTCTATATCTCTTCTACAAAGAGGCCTTAATCAGTGAGCATTTTGAACGTGCCTGTTTCTCTTAGTCCAAAATTTAAAATAATATATTTCCTTTGCATGACCTAGTGCCGGGCACGCATACCATTGCACATCCTTATTTTACGCTGTTTTACTTGTACTGTACTTTATCGTCATTGCATGAACGTGAGGCTACTAAAAAGCGGCTATCATCGTCTTCCTGGCGAATATATGTAGGTCTATCCCTTTCACCAGGACTTACTTTCAGCTCTCTTGGCTGTGTCTCTTTTGAAATGAATATTTGAATGTTTTCACCTCTTAGAAGTATGGAATTATCTTCTGCGTAAAAAATTAACTTTACGATATTGTCCGTTGAAGTCCTTAGTACATATGGTTGTGACCCAAAGAATAATAGTATTCCTCCCTCAACTGAAAGGGGCAGTTTCGTTACCTCAACGACAAGTTTTATCAGAACTGGCCTAACGTTTAGATTCCACGCCGCAACGTAAAAATACATAACAGCAACGGCAAATTCATTGGATGTACAAAACTTTTCATTGAATCAGTGTAACCTTATTAACGAACATTTTTCTTTCCTCTGATGAATAGTTTTGCTTTCAGTTTATGAAGATATATAGTTGCCAAAAATTTTGCATGCGATTGTCACTATGAATAACAACTACTCTTTCTCCCAAAATGTGAGTATTTTTTCGCCAGGAATTCTATAATAAACCTAAAATAATATATTAAATTTAGTAATTGTCATTTTTTATAGTGTTGTGCTATTTCTGTTTAAGAAAATAATGTTCTCTTAAAGAATGATAGCGACAATAGTCGTGTTTTGGTTACAAGCAAGCGATTATCGCTTGCTAAGTTCCAAATAAAACGGATATTTAGCGATGTTATATTATTCAAAAATATGGAGAAGGGTTGAATATATAAGTAGTAAAAGACGTCAACAGAAAATATAAACTTGGCGCAAAGGATTCGTGTCGCTAAGTGCTTCATACAAAACAAGCGGTTATGTAAGCAATAAAGGGTGAATCAGTAAGAATGCATTTATTCATTTTAAATTAAAAACACGTATTTTTTAAGATAGTTGTGATTTTTTTATTGTATTGTAAAGAAGACATGCTCTGATTACGTATGGAGTAAAATATTCGTCAAATGGCCCACACGACTCTGATGACAGGCCATTACTCTTTTCATGAAATTTTCTATGACTTTTTCACAGAGATGTGGCTGTATCTCATCGATGATGCGTTGGATCTCGGATTTGAGCTCAGGAAAATTAGTTCTGGTTTCTTCGCATAAACCCGAGGTGTCACAGAACCCCAAAGAATGAAATCAAACGGCGTTAAATCGCATGATCTTGGTGGGCAGTTGACATCAGAATTTCTTGAGATAATTTGTTCTGGAAATCGTTGCTGTAATAAATCGATTATTCATGCGCGGTGTGGCAGGTGACGCCGTCTTGCTGTAACCGCATGTCGTCCAGATCCATGCCGTCCAGTTGAGGCCACAAGAACTCCGTTATCTTGTTCCTGTAACGAATCGCAGTCATCTTCAAAAAAGTAATGCCCAATTATGCCGCCTGACCAAACTCCGCACTGGCCAGTTGCTCGTTGTGGGTGCATTTGTTTCTCATGGATTGCATGAGGATTTTCTGTGCCCCAAATTCGACAATTTTGTGTATTCACGAATCCAGAGAAGATGACTTTTTTTTTCTCAAAAATTGGCATTGACTTCAATTTGCTCCATTAGCCATTGAACGAATTGCTTTCCATGGTCTGCTGGTTTGAGCTCCTGACTAAGCTGAATTTTATACGCATGAAGGTGAAGGTCTTTTGTCAAAATTCGCTGCGTAGTGCTTCGTGAAATTTGAAGTTGTGGAGAACGATGCCGAATTGATGTTCTCGGCGACACTCTCGTTTATAGCAGCAGTGTTTCCAGAGAACGACCGGTAACCGACCCAGTTTTTCAAAATTTTTTGAATCGAATGGTTGACACGTTAGGTGCACTTTCTCGACTGAAAATTCTTCGAAGTTTGCGGCCTGTCTCAGAATAACTTCCCAAATTTTTGTAATAAGTGTTCACAATTATTTACGCGTTGTTCTTACGTAAAGCGCTCCATTTTTAATAATCGGAAGAAACATATGTGACAGCTGCCAAATTTCAGAGTTGCCACTTGCACAATTGAATACATTGAATTTAAAAAGTGTAATTTTCCTGATACACCATGTACCTCCAAAATATGTTTTGATTCAAAAACTGTAGTACGCGACGATGTATGCTTTTATGCATGTGAAATCTGACTTGCTCAAAGGCGCCCAATCGTCTATTTATAGGAGTTCAAAACCTAGCCAGCCGTTTCGAGAATCATCTCGTAGTAACGCCATCTGTTCTGGACTGTTGCAGATAATTCCGCAGCGACTTAATTGTTAGTGGTGACGGTCGTGTCGGTATTTGTTAGCGAATTCATCAACCATTCGGGGTGAGATCGTAACAACTAACGTTATTATCGACATTAAGCTTTAGTAATCTGCCTTATTTATACAACAATCAAGCTGTAATACACACCATAATCTGTTTGTTGGCATTGCAATATTATTTTGAGATACTGTTAGTTCAAATGTTAATTAAGCCAAAAATTTAAAACAATTTTTTCGTAACAGTATTATTTTTTATCAAGTGCGAATGCGGGTTCTTACATATTTCGGTTTGCACATAATTTACCACACATTGCTCAAACAGTTTTACGGAGTTTTACAATTATAACCGTTTTACTCTAGTGTATATCCTTTCAATCTATGCAGTTCCATTGTCAAAGCCACAATAATCACTTATGTTAGATTCCTGTTATTACTCCAGCAGTTCCCCATCATCAAAATCAAATTAATTTTTCAAATTGAAATGGTCTTTTTCCACGCTTGGTGTTGGAGAACTCCAATTATCCTCTTGTAAACGTGAAGGTTTGTGTTTTCCTCCTTCTCCTTATCCAGTTACACCACCTCCTCCTTCTTTTTTCATTATATTACCACAAAATTTATTGGCTTATTAAAAAACGCAATAAAGGCAACAAAATATAAAAAGGACGAGTACGAGGACTCAACAAAACGCAACTTGACACACTCACACAGAAGACTATAAATGTCAACGTTAACTTGCCAAAGTTGTTATAACAAATCGTGCTATTAAACGCGTCGTCATGGTGCTAATAAACCTTCAGATGAATGGAAGACCGAACAAATGTTCCCTTGTATTCATACATTCTCTCTGCCATGGGACCCGGAGGACAGACATAACGCAACACCCACATATTGTGTTTTTTTTTGGTTTGGCCTTCATATCCTTGGAAAAAAGAGGGCCACATTGTTGTAATTTTACAATTTTACAAAAGAACAAAAAAAAAATGACGCTGAAAGGTGGCGGTAACGTTGGAGGGCTTGTTAATTCAACATCTTGCAGCGAATTTCTCCAGATTGACAATCAAAAAAATCACTGAGGTCCCCCTTGCAAACAATTTCGGGCAACTTAACAAAACCACAATGGAAAGTTGACATGGCTTTGGGTTTGTTTAGGAACAGTACAAAAAAAAAACACGCGAACCTCAAGAGTGTATTTAATTGTTTCTTTTTGGCGGACTACCAAGGAACAAGAATGAGGAATCAAGCTAAAATGCAGGATTATATTAGAGCCGTTTCTTCCAAGGGCTCTATAGTTTTAGGGCCCCTGCGAGAGAGAAATATAATTTAATAAGCCAATATTATCGTACATATTATCAACACTAGCGAATCCAACATGGGTTTGGCAAGCAGTTAACTTTATCCCTTTCACTGCTACTGGGATAATATATTCAATCTAATGCCGGTGGAATCAAATGATTTCGACGGTTTTGACTAATATCGGAATTTTAGTTGACTTTTGGATTTATAACATCGCCCTAAAACCCTTATTGTGACTCAATAGTTAGACGATAAAAACTGTCAATATTTCCAAATATTGTTACGATAAAAATCTTTTACAGTTTGGCTTAATTAACTTTTAAACCTGCGTATGTCAAAACTGAATGGCATTAGAATGTCAACAAACAGTTTCTGGTGAGTACCACAGCTTGATTGTTGCAACAGTTTGGTAGGTTAGTGAAACTTAATGTCGATAAGTATGTGCACCACTGCAGGTTGAAATCTGCAATATTCGAACGATTGATGAATTCGCTAAAAATTTTCGATACCTATCTAGATGGCGCTATTATGCGATCCCACTACTGCCGATTGAGTCACTGCGGAATTCTTCGGAACAAATTTCGTTGCTACGAGATGGTTCTGAAAACCTCAGTAGACAATTATAACTGCTATTGGGGTGAATTTGGAGTCATTCCGATTTCAAACCCGTAAAAGCATTCATCGTAGAGTAATAGTGTTATTGAGTACAGACTAATTTTGGAAGTGTTAAGTTTTGTACTGTTCAAATAAAAAGTAATATGTAGTGACCATATTACTTTTTTATTTGTTGCACTAGCGATAAATAAAAGAATCCCAGAATATTGGGCAACTACTAGATTCGAATCGTCGGAAAAGATGGAGATAGTAGTAATTGACTAGTAACATTCACAAAAAATGTCAATCGTTGAAGAAACCACTACACTGAAACAAGTTTTCTTCATAAATATTATGAAATCCGTCATGAATTCGTGATATAAACATTTCACAAAAAAATATTTTTCTAGAATGTTACCAGGAAATAGGTTCATAACATCATCTATGCAAATGTTTGATATGCACCAGGTAACAAAATTTAGGAAATTTTTTAATAACATACCTTCCCAAGAATTTTAATTCAAATTAATTCATTTCCATTTAATTCAATAAAATTTAGTACAGTTCAATTCAATTCAATTCATTCCAATTCAATTCAAATAAATGCAGTTCAATTCAATCCATTTCAATTGAATGAAACTCCATTCAATGAAATTCACTTCCACTCAATTCAATTGAATTCAATTCAATTAAATTCAGTACTGTTCAATTCAACTCAATTAAATTAATTTCAATTCAATTAAATTCAGTTCAATTCAATTCATTTCAATTCAGTGCAATTCAATCCAATTCAATTCAATAAAAATCAACTCCCTTCTACAATTTAGTTCAGTTCAGTTTAGTCGAATTCAATGAAATTCAATTCATTTCAATTCAATTCAATCCAATTCAATACAATTTAACTCGATTAAATTCAGTACAGTTCAATTCAATTCAATTCGATTCAATTCATTTCATTTCACTTCAATTAAATTCATTTCAGTTCAATTCAATACAATTCAATTCAATGAAATGCAACTCCATTTAATGTAATTTAATGCAATTTACTTCAGTTCAGTTCAGTGGAATTCAATGAAGTTCTATTCACAATTAAATTCCATTCAATTCAATTAAATTATATTCAATCCAGTTCAATTCAACAAAATTCAATACAGTTCACTTCAATTCAACTCCATTCATTACAATTCAATTCAATTAGATTCAAATCCATTCAATTCAAGTTAATGCAATTTAGTTCAGTTCAGTTCAGTGAAATTCAATTCAATTCAATGCAATTTAATTATATTCACAATTCAATTCAATTCAATTCAATTCAATGAAATGTCATTTCATGCAATAGAATTTAAATAAATAAATGGTTTCCCGTTACATCCCATGAAGGGATTAGTGAGAGCTTCTCATAACCAGTGAGCTGTGCGCGTTGTAGTTTTACACTCACTGATTGGGACCTACAATTTTACACCGGTTCCGAACGGTATTTTGGGAAGTTTTTCATGGCGAATTTTTAAGGTGGTCAGAGCAGGGATAGAACCCACGTTCTAATGCACAAGAGCCGCGCACACTACCATTGCACCACCGACGGCCACAGCAATACAATTTACTGCAGTTTAATTTAGTTATGTTCAGTGAAATTCAATTCAACGAAATGCTATTAAATGCAATTCAGTTCAGTACAGTTCAGGTCAGTTCTGTTCAGTTCAGTTCAGTTCAGTTCAGTTCAGTTCAGTTCAGTTCAGTTCAGTTCAGTTCAGTTCAGTTCAGTTCAGTTCAGTTCAGTTCAGTTCAGTTTAGTTCAGTTCAGTTCAGTTCAGTTCAGTTCAGTTCCGTTCAGTTCAGTTCAGTTCAGTTCAGTTCAGGTCAGTTCTGTTCAGTTCAGTTCAGTTCCGTTCCGTTCAGTTCCGTTCCGTTCAGGTCAGATCAGGTCAGGTCAGGTCAGATCAGGTCAGGTCAGTTCAATTCAGTTCAGGTCAGGCCAGGTCAGTTCAATACATACAGTTCAGTTCTGTTCAGTTCTGTTCCGTTCAGTTCAGTTCGATTCGATGCAATTCAATTTAATTCAATACATTTCAATTCAATTCAATCTAATATATTATTATGTTTTACGATAGCTTTTATTGCGATATCATATCGCCATATGTCAGAAAAGTACACGTATAAACGCTTTAGCGCGATATAAAGTTTGTCGCGAAATTTAAAACATGGGCTACGAGATGTATCTAATATTACAGGTGGAATCATTGCAACAGCTGTTCTGGTTTTTTTATGTCTTTGTGGTCCGATGTATTGTTTTTTCTGGATGTGTGTGTGTGAATAATGCTAATTCTTTTTATGGGTGAAAGAAAAAAGAAAAAAAGGGTTATTTTGTGCTGATTTCGTATTAATTTTTCTACAAAAATATATATAAATAAATAAATGGTTTCCGTTAAATCCCATGAAGGGACAGGGGAAAACTTCTCACAATCACTGAGCTGTGCGCTTTCCAGTTTTCACTCACTGATTGGGACCTACTGTTTTACACCGATTCCGAACGGTATTTTGAGAAGCTTTTTCATGGCTATATACTCGATAGATGCGAGGTGACCACCGCCAAAAGAACTTCTAAGGTGGTCAGAGCAGGGTTCGAACCCAGGATCTCATGTACAAGAGCCGCGCACACTAACCATTGCACCACCGACGGCCACAAAAATGTATACATATTCTTTTAAACGGTTACGGCGGGTTTTTCCATTCTGTGAAACCTAAAAGCGGTTTTCCGCAAAAGTGATTTTTCGACTAAACCGAACCTCGGTTATTCGAAAATGACGTTTTTTAAATATTCAATCAAATAATGGATACCCAATATTAAAATTTTACATTTAATTAATGCAGAGTCTTTCATAACATGTATTAAAGTTACAGAGAATTTCATTGGATTAACAAAGATTGTTTCATAAATATTATGAGGAAAATTGTGCGGTGTGCGGTTTTCGCAATTACAGAGCATAAATCGGTGTCGTGAAATTTACGACCATTACAACAAAACAAAATCGACAAATATCAAATCGTTTTGCAAAATTGTACACACCCGTTTTCTTCACGCTGAAATAACGCCGTTTGTAATATTATGGAGGGACCCTGCATATGATTGAAACATCCATATACTAACGTGCAAGCATTTTTTTCATGAATTGATTTTTTTTGCTTCTTTATTGTCTGACACGTTTTTGTTTTCAGCAGTTTTCAACTAACAACTCTATAGCGTTATACAAACATCACAAAAACATATATTATAACATACATGATGTAATATTGAACAGCAAACACAATGTGTTTGGACACAAGTATGCTATATTTGCCACAAGCTACAAATACTTTATATTTGTATCCAAACAACAAAAAAATATGGATTTTTCAGCGTGTTGCTGTGAAAGAAAAGGCCTCTGTGATTGTTCTATGACTACCCGTAATCCTTGAAAACTCGCGTGTACAACACATTGTCACCCACTTAAATCACGGGGGCGCTTAGGAAAACATTTTTACCCAGAGGCAACATATGGGGGATGGCAAAAGTTTGCCGTAAAAAAGCTGAAAAATCTTCGTTTGGAAAACATTGTCACCCATAACTACTTTTTTACTATGCTTGACAACCGAGAGACCATTCTTTCAACCTTCATCCCAAATACTCCTTTGTGTCACATATCCCGATGGGGGAAAGGTAAGAGAAGACGATTGCGTTCTCATGGGTCCCTTCCTTGCAATAGGTAGGATGTGAAGCAAAAAGGAAAAAGTTTTTGAGTATTCGAATGATACCTTCAAGTGTCAAATACTTTGACATTTTTTTCAACACTTGCGTAGAGAATTGTTGGGTGAAATTAGCTTCATTTTCGCTGCCTCAAATATGTACGCGCTTCATTATTATAATGAAATTCTTAGGCGACGGAGGGGAAAAACGATGAAAAGTTTATTATTATTTTTTTTTGCTGCTGAAACGTTTTTTTTTTCATACGTCTTTTGTGAATAATTCAATAAAATATTTATGCAAAAGTTGTCATGGTTTTAGTTGAAATGTTTAGTGAAGCGACTTCGGCATCTTTTTTCTTCATTGATACAAATATTCGTCCTTTTTCTTAGTTCGTTGCAAATTGACAGTCTTCCTCCAGGGGTGTTTGGCATGCAGGCGATGTGCGGTGATTGAGCAAACTTAAGTCCAAATTAATTTGATGATAAAATTTTAATTTTTTACCCAACAACTTTTCAAGTTTTTTTTGAAGTCATCAGTTTTGTCCTTCGGCAAAATGTCCTTGTTTGATGCAGCAGCTTCATTAATAACTTCTGCTTGAATTGAGTTTATAAATAAATGATGTGTTAACTTTAGTTGTAGCAGTATTGGTGAGAAGAAGGTGGTAATTTAGTTTAACAATCTTCTTTTTTTTATTTACGTTATCCTTATCCATGTCCTTTGCTTGTTTGTGGGTGTGATGTATGTGTGTGTATATTATCAGCTTATGATGTTGCCTTAGTTTCAGTTTCAGGATAAACATTCACCTTAAATGCTGTCAAAGGTTTAGTGATTTTTTATCACTTTACCTTTTCTATTTGTTGGTTGTTCGAAAGGAGGACACTTAACTTATTTGAGGTAATTAAATTAAGGTGACGATGAACATTTGTCAAAGTATTAAGATAGAGGTAGATGTTGTTGGAAAATATAAATATTTAATGGTAGAGCCCCCCATAGGATCAGGTGTATTTTTTTTAACAAGAGAAATAATTTTTGCTCGGTGTCACCCACAGTTGAAAATTCTCCAATTAAATGGACTTCAAATGCCCGATGTTGGTCATTTAAATGTCAGTTAATATGAAGATTTTCTTATTAAATGTTGTCAATCCTCTTTCGTAAGTGCAAATATATAATACAATTTTACACTAGGGAAGTTTTTGGTGGCATTTTCCATTTTTATTTTACTGGCAAGGGGAATAGGGAGAAATTGATAAATATTTGCTCCTCTACACCTTTTGCTCTCAGACTAAAAATTGCAGAGAAAATGTCACCCCAAATTTTTCAAGAGTTACAATGGAAATTCAGTTTCTATCACTATCATTTTATTTATATTATCACTTTATATATAAAAGACCCACATTCCCTAATCCCCAAGACGACAAGTGAGTACCCAGGAAAGTGAAGAAAGGGATTATTAAACATGGAATTCTTATGAAAATCAGAGTAAACGAATTCGTTCTCTACAGGTTCTCAGACGGAAATTGAAGCTTAATCACCTCTATTACCCTCACTCGAAGACTAACAAAATGAGCCCTATAACTAAAAGAGAATAATTATCGAAATCCTAAAAACTCTTAAACACAGAAAAAGGAATTTCCCATTACCAGATCGTATCCTGCTTGAACTTCCATTTGGGAACCATAATGATACCACTACCTGTCCCAAACTACTTCTGTTTCCTGCAGGAGACTGCAGAGTGAGACATTTAGGAGCCATTTATATATATATAAATTTCATTCCATTTTCATTTAAGTAAAATTCTTAACAACCTTTGGAGGTCACAAATATCTAGAATAAACATCCCACTTTAATCGTTGGAATATTCACCTCCACAACTCGGAAAGGTGTAATGAAATATTGGCCTTGTACACTAATGCATTTTACATGATGTTGTTTTATGATGTGACATTTTACCACTTTACAGTTGTACCACTGTATCCTATCATGAAGGTGCCATGCCCAACTAGTAACAAAATAAATCCTATTCAGTGAAATATAATTCGTTTGCAGTAAACGACAAATCAATTTCTCGCAAATATTTGTTGTTTATCGTAAAGGTTTTTTTTTTTGAGCGTGCAGTTAGGTTGTGATAGGGATAGGTAGAAGTAGATGTCATTATTGACACACCTATTCTAGTGAGGACTGTTGTGATACCACGGGACGTCATATTCCGTCCCTATCGTTAAACCTGTAAATTGACCTGATATGGTCAAGGGGCATTCAAGCCATATGATACCCCATATCGATATTTCAGGATGTGGATGTGGTTTCCATAAAGTGGTCCCATTCGCATGGAAGAACCTTCTTCCTAAAAATTGGTAAAATAAGAAAATCGCTAAAATAAAAGTGTCTATAACTCGGAAACGGTGCGGCCAATCGCAATGATAATACATTTTTTACCTCGACGAGAGGTTTTAACCAATAGATACCATCACTCAATATACCATTACTTTTTTTTTAAATCGGTAACACATATGAGCATTTTAGGATTTTTTATTCACCCCTATTCTGCGTTACAATTACGTTCCCGCTCTACGTTACGCATCGATCGAACTTTGGTATTCCAAAAAAAAACGTAATCGAAAGAATAAGAAGAGGAAAAGTGTGTTGTCACAATAAGCAGATTGGCTGTGGAACGTAAAAAAACAAAACAAAACAAATAATCATTTGTGTAAACATTGAAGTAAAAAGTGTAATTTTGTGCAAATAAAACATATTTTCAACTGTTAAAACACAAAAGAATTAAAAATTCGTATAAATTTATTTATTAAATACACTAGCGCGTGTGAAAAGTAAAAAAAAACACAAAAAGAGGTATTTGTGACCAAAGAGTTAAAAAACCAGTTGTGCCGGAGGTGACTTTTCCTTTTTTGTTAACATCATTACAGCACAAAAATACATTTTGTTTACTACAATAGAAATGGAAGTAATAGCAGCAGCATTTTTGTTGGGAGAGGAGAACAACGTGCTCCAGAATGCGGAGGCAAGGATTGCCAAAAGAGATTTGATTTGGTCTTCGCCAAAAGATTTGGTGATTTGGTCTTGCCAAAAGAGATTTGATTTTGGAAATATCCATTGCGGACGCTCCATTATCCTCCTGTGCAGCACTGACCACTCCGAAATCCTCTGCACCACTTATCCCGCTAGTGCTGGTTACCAGTCCCTTCAATTTAATTACCCTGTCTTCAAGGGAACTAATGCGTTGCAGGCGACAGTAGCCTCCTCCGGTGCTCATCATCGCCTTCTGATTCGTGGTCAGCTTCCGTTTTATGTAGCACTTCCAGTCAATCCACACCTAAAAAAAATGTTTAAAAAAAATCAAAACCAATGCAGAATCAGGGTAATTATTTCAATGTCACATACTTTCTTCCATGCTACTCCGGTTTTTGTTGGTAGCCCCATTGAATTAAGTGTTACGGTCACCTCTTCCCAAAATGCCTGCACTTCTTCTTTTGGTTTCTGATGGTACCCACCCGCAAGGTCTGGTTTTTTGGCCATTAATTCCGCCAGCTTCTCGTACTGATCTTGGTTTGTTTGTTTCGACCTGTAATAAATAAAATAAAACTCACTATTTAGTAAAACAAATTAAAAACTTTATTAAATATATATTTAAATTACTACTATACTTACATTTCTCTGAATTGTATTAAAAATTTAACTTTTTTACACACTTTATTGTAAACAACAAAGAACCATTATGTTGTTCAGTCAGACCTTTTGCAGCGTAAGAAAAACGTGAAAAACGTAACTAAAATTGCAACGCAGAATACGTACAATCGAAAGAAAAACGTAAGTGGAACGTAACGTAACGCAGAATACCGATTTCATCAAAACGGAGAAAGTTCGATTGTGATTGTAACGCAGAATAGGGGTGATTAAAAAAATTTTAGTTTTAGCGATGTTTTTAAAAAAAAAAGTGATGGCATGTTGAAGATATTCTCCTTCGTTATAGACTTCTATGGAGGTAAACAATTTATTATTTTTGCGATTGGACGAACTGTTTCGAAGTTATAGGCACTTTTTTATTTTAGCGATTTTCTTACTTTGGCGATTTTTTGAAAAAAAAAATTTCTTCCACACGAATTGGAATACTTTATCAAAAACCCTTAAATGCTCACAAAAATTAGTTATTTTTTCGATTGGACGCTCCGTTTCCGAGTTATATAAAACTTTTCCAAGTTTTTCATATTTTCGTTCAAAAACGGGGATGGGTTTCCATGGGTAACCCATTACCCATCGTAACTACCCATTATTTTCCCCATTACCCTGAGGGTAATGGGTAATCGTAATGATTAGTTCCCCATCGACGTGGGTAACTGGCCATTATTTTACACATTACCCTGAGGGTAATGGGTAATCGTAATGATTAGTTCTCCATCGTTGTGGGTAACTACCCATTATTTTCCCCATAACCCTGAGGGTAAGGGGCCGTTCAAGTATTACGTAAGCACTATAGGGGGCGGGGGGATCTTTGCTTTGCTTAGTTTTGATGACATGGGTGGTGGGGGCGTCAAGATAGTGATTACGTCAGCATGATGGAAGCGCAGTAGCTGTTGTTACTGTTGTAGGTCAAGAACAACATGCATTTTGTTTTTGTTAAAGTTAACTTCTATTGTCAAATCAATTATGTGCTACTGTGGAAAAACATATACAAACAAACAAATATGTATACGTGAACAACATTTGACAATTTAAATTAACCAGAAATATATAAACAAAAGAAAATCAGCTGTGCAATGCGTTCACCTTACTAATTCCATCATGAGTAATTATTTACTTTTTTGCACATATGATTGTTTAAATTAATATTATTATTAGTCCTCTTTCCTAAGCCTATTTTCTTATTTCTAGAATTATGACTGCGGCTCATGAATCAATATAATAAAAAACAGAAGACATTGAAAGTAAAATGCAAATACCAATGATTACGTCAGCATGAGTGGGGGGGGGGGAGGTTGGGGGTTTAAGAGCTTTGCTTACTTTTGATGACAAGGGGGAGGGGGGGGGTTAATAATTGTAATAAATCTGCTCACGTAATACTTGAACGGCCCCTAATGGGTAATGCCCCATTGTCGTAGGTAACTACCCATTATTTTCCCCATTACACTATGGGTAATGGGTAATTCCCCATTGCCGTGGGTGGCTGCCCATTATTTTCCCCTTATCCTGTGGGAAATTGGTAAACGATCGCTACCCATTCCCCACGGCAATAATAATGGTTTACCTAGGGTAACCCAGTGTAACCCATTACCCACGAAATACGAACCCTTATTTTAGAGCATAGGAGGCATTTTGTTTTGTTTACATAGTTACAAAATCGTCTAAAAAAACCGTTCGGAATCGGAGTAAAACTGTTTGTCCCAAACAGTGAGTGTACAACCAGAAAGCGTACACCTCCTCGATTGTGAGAAGCTTCATGGGATATAACCTTCAGGGGATGTAATAAGAAAATATTGCAATTCGGATCGCATTCAATTCAAAATAATCATTAAATTCAAAATTAAACTGTTCGAGCATTTGGTCGTTTTTTTAATTAATTTTATTTTTCAATACTTGGCTGCCCTTTGGGTAGCATTGTCAAGAAGGTGAATATAATTAAACACAAAATTTTTAAAAAAACGACCAAACGCTAGAACCTTTTAATTTTGAATATAATAGGAAAGGTTGGATAAATCATCACTTATTTAATCTTTATATTGTTATAAAATTTATTTTTAAACATTTGTAATTAACCACTTTTCTTATGTTCTGTTCTTTATCTACTTTCAGGTTACATCTGGTCGCCTATATACATATACATATATATATTACATAGAATAGTTAAAGGAATTACATAAAACAATAATAACATAAATAAGGAAACCCCCATTTAGTTGTTAAGTGTATTAACAAGAAATAGCAAAGAATTATAACACATAATCTTAACAAAAATTCCCTTCATATACAAATTAAACCCCCCGGTCCCTAACCCTGCCCACCCAACAATTGGACATAATTTAAAAAAAAAACACAAGAAAAAACTTAATCCCAAGGAAACGGAAGTTAAACGAAGAATTGAACATTTTTGAAATCTGTTAAATCATTATTAATAATTATGGTAAAATTTACTTTAAACTCTTGTAAATAACTTAATTTAGTTGTAAACAGAATACGTATAACGTAACAACAAAAACAACAGCAAAACACACACACACACACACATTAAACAATTTGCAATTGTTGAAACAAAAACAAAAATCAGCTGAATAACATTATTTATAAATTAAAGAATAAGAACTTTTTTTTTTCTTTTGAAAACTAAATTTATTGGAAATTTAAATTTCTAATACAAAAAATCCTACAAATTAGCACAATTTAATTTGCTGTTATCCTTAAAATTACAAACATAAAGAAAGAAGAAAATCAGCTTCAAAATTAAAAAAAAATTGTTTTAAAAACTCTAGTGTAGACTAAAGAAATTATTCAATAAAACAAAATCAAGAAATTTAAATTTAAGTTATTATTTTCTAAATAAATCAAAATTAAAACAAGAAAATATGGCTGCAACCTTTATTTTTTACTTAAAATTAATATTTTTTTTTTTAAATTTTGGGATGAAAAAAATTAATTAAAACTAATTTCTATTTAAACACAACAATACTATTATTGACTGTTAATTCTTTTCTATTAATTTTTGAATTATATTTTATTTTCATTAAAATTAAATTAGCAAATTTTTTCTACATTTAATTTCATTCTAAGATCAAATGAATGTTAACATTTAATTAAAACAATTTTGTGTAAGTAAAGAGAAAAATTAAAAAAAATATATACAACACAATGGGGGAGATGATCTCAGGTAAAGCACAAAATGAAAAATGCAAAAATTTAAATGAATTAAAAAATAAACTATTCTATATCGGTAAGCAAAATGGCAAATAATGTGTTCACATCTTTAAGTTTTTTGTTATATTTTATTTTAAGAAGAAAATAATTGTTTAAGGAGAATTATAATTAAATAATAATGATGCACTACTTTAGTGGGAGTTATGAACACAAGATGGCGCTACTTTTAGATTATAATTGTTGCGAATACACTAGTTTATAGTTTTGCAAGAGCAAATTATTCAGGCTTCCACAATCATAATCGGTTCAAGCGTTAATAGGTTCCATTAATACATGATTGTATCCAATTACAGATTTCACGTTAAAAACAGAATGAATATGCAATGAGTTATCCGACCTTTCGTATTGTATTCACAAATTAAATTGTTCAAGCGTTTGGTCGTATTTTTTAATTAATTTATTCTTCGATATTATAATTAATTAATAATAAATAATTGTATTTATCTTCCTGACGATGCTACCCAAAGGATAGCGAAATATCGAAGAATAAATTAATTAAAAAATACGACCAAACGCTCGAACAATTTAAGTTTTACATTAAAAACAGAATTAAAAGGCATAAGCGGATTCAGTTTTAGTGTCCTAAGAATATAACTGCATTAATAGCTTTTGAGTTATGTATACGGTATACATTTGTTTTCAACGTGATGGGTTCTTACAAATAAGGGTTCATACAGAGTTATTTGTTTTCAAAAGTTTTTGTTTAATTTTATGGCCCATAACTTGTATATGGTTAGTTGTTGCGGTAAACCTTCTTCGGCAAAGTTGGTCAGCATACTCCAATCTACAACTTTTGGCAACATGTTATTGCCCAATAATCAGGTATTTATAGACAAAATATCGTAAACATCTTAGAAATCATTTTTCCACTTTCTGTCAATTTTCGAAGAAATCTCGCCAGTAAGTGCACAGTGGCCGATTCGCCTGATCTATCGTAACGAAATCAAAATTTTTTACCTTCGAAATCTACCAAAATTTGATATCCCACCGATAACTAACTGCTCATTTAGCACATCGATAATTTTCAAATTGATAAATTTACTATAATTGATCAACTCTGAGCTCTCGAACGCAACATATGTTAAAACAGCTGTGAAAAAAATATTTTGCCGCTGAAAAGTTGTGAATATTCATATTGGTAAATTTTTTTCGGATTGTTTATAAGTTAAAGGTATGTAGTTAAAACAAAATGTGTTTCGTGACCTGTGCAATATATGTTAAGGTAGAAAAATATGGTAGAAATCAACAACTTTGTTAACTCCTTTTTTGTGACCGAAGTTGAACTTGTGTAGAGTATTACTTAGTGAAGCCGGTATGGGGCGGGAAAGAAACTCTTGTTTTATGTTAATATGTTTCGTCTACTTTGTGAAACGTCCAACATTTGCTGCGTTGAATTGCGTTTACTCACAAGGTTATAATTTTTAGGCACCATGTCGGTCTGCAAACGCACCCTTTTTTCAGTCTGGCTTAATGAAAAAGACGCACTGCACTGAGGAGGACAGAATTTAATTGTTAAAGAACTGAACAATTTTTGCAAAAGGCTCACTGACAAGTGGCGAGAATGCCATAGGGGTTGGCAACGGTTGGAGCATAAGTACAAAGCTTGGTTAGACGAAGAATTAGTTCTTGTATGTCAAAATACTCAAAAAGGAGCAGGAAGAAACCAAAAGGAAATTGCTGCTTGCCACGCAAAACGTCAGTGCACAAAAGTTTCGGAACTAGTCGAAGAGAATACTTGCAATGAGCTCATGATAGCCACTCGCGTCAGCTTATACAAAGCTGGAAAACGGAGTGCATCGCAAGTTGTTTGAATGGCGGATGCGTCTACAAAAATTAAAAGAAGCCTTGAATTAGACCAGAGGAAGCTTTGGCTCTATATATTGATGGAGGGTTTACCAAAAACTCATATAAACTTATGCAAGCTAGTGCAAAAGCTCGAAATTGTGATATTTACCCAACATACGATGTTTTGCTATCCGCCAAAAAGAGGTGTTATCCAGATGAAAAAACAACTGAAGAATTTTATGCTGAAGTTCCTCTGCAAGAACTACTGGATCACACAATTAAAAGGATTGCTGAAGCCCACCCGGAGACATTTAGCCAAATATCAGTTGATGAACACATAAATGAACATCCAACTGTTGTTTATAAGTGGGGATGCGATGGGAGTTCAGGACCCTAAACATATCGGCAAAGCTTTACCAATTCGGAGCACAATATGGTACATGAACATTTGTTTGCAGTTTGCATTGTGCCACTACAAGTAAAATTGGGAAGCTGCATACTCTGGAAAAATTCGCGGCCATCATCAACTGGGTATTGTAGACCTCTTAAAATAGGGTTTGCAAAAGAGTCAGCAGATTTGATTCGTGCCGAGATTGAAAAAATTAAATCACAAATTTTGAAACTTAAACCCACGCGTCTTAGCGGATTTCAAATTCAACACAATTTGCAGCTTACAATGATCGATGGCAAAGTGTTTAGCGTGATTGCAGAGACGTCCTCACAAACATGCGGCATTTGTAAGGCCTCGCCTAAAATGATGAATGACCTAGATCTCATTACGAGCTTGCCGAGAAACGAAGATTTGCTCCAATTCGGACTATCGACCTTGCATGGATGGATTCGCTGTTTCGAGTGTATGTTACATGTAGGATATCGACTACCAATAAAAAAGTGGCAGGTCCGCGGCTTGGACAAGAGCGTAGCCAACCAAAGAAAAGCAGAGATCCAAGACAGATTTAGGGTTGAAATGGCGTTATTGGTGGATATCCCAATGCAAGGTTCCGCCAACACGAATAGTGGCAATACACCTCGAAGGTTTTTTGAACACTATCAATTGTCTGCTGAAAATGTTTGCAATTTTCGCGAGTACGCCTTACAAACCGGAAAGATATTTGTAAATGAATATCCATGGTTCTACATGCCTAGCTCGATACATAAAATATTGATTCACGGAGCTGATATAATTGAATGTGTACCACTTCCTATTGGTATAATATCGGAAGAAGCCTTGGAAGCTAGGAACAAAGATTTCCCAAATTTTCGGCTTAAGCATACACGTACAACTTCACGCATAAATACAATGGAGGATCTTATAAAGTCGTTATTAATTTCTTCGGATCCTTTAATAACGAGTTTATGCAACAGCCCGTATCGCCTTTCAAATAAAGAAATTTTATTGGATAGTGAAATGAAATGTCTTCTCTTAGATTTAGACTGGAGTACTGACTCGCAATAATTTAATTCAATACAATAAAATTCAATTCAATAAAAATAATTTAAAAAAACAAAAAAAAATTTTAAAAAATTTTCAATGGATTCCTTATTTGCTTACTATTCCAGGAAAATTATCATTTTGAAGAAAACTTTATTATTTTTGAAGTAATTAATTTCGTTACGCTAGATCAGGCAAATAGGCCAGTATGCAGTATTCGGAAATAGATATCCGGTATTTACACTGATTGTGAGAATCTCTTCTTAATACCTTCATTGGATGTTATAGAACAACAACATTTTTTTCTTTATTCGCACAGAAAATTAACGTGAAGTCCTTAACCACAGGTGAGCACCGCCCCACCAAGAACATGTTTGATACGACTGTTAGCGCCGCCCGTGAGATATCCGTGCTACCCCGAATAGAGGGGCAGCCAAGAGATCAGGAATAGGAAGCCTTACACCATTGGTATACACGATTACATGGGAGAACAAACGCCCCGTATTCGCATATCCGCCAGCGCGACTTCTTTCTTCCGTCCACGAGCTACCAATTGAGCAACTCTCTGTACATGAGCTACTCCTCCTTGGTAAAGAGTGAGGTACTATCCAAACCTCTTCCGTGATAAGGGCCACGGATCCCATATTTCGAGGATATGCACCTGCCTAGCATACTTCGTTACAAGTAACTGATATACAAGGAAACTACATAGCCTCTACCAGCGATTTTGGTCGCAACCACAGCCAGCACGATCTCCCACAAGGGGGCCAACCCACCCGTGCTTCCAGATAGGCATACTCTCTGGTCCGAGTTTCGCAGTGAAGCTGCTTCCAGTTTTTAGTTTGTACTAAGTAGGGGACTGGTCACCCCCGGCGACAAAAGCATCAATCGTGAAACAATTTTACAATTTCAACACCAACAACAACATCACGTGACATTGCCATTTAAATGCTAAGATTGCAATTTCAACGGTCTAATAACTATAATCAGAAGGCTGCAGCTTTCTCACCGTGGGAGCAAGGCTGTTTCCACCTCTTCCGATCAATGACAGCGACCGGCAGCCAGTCTTCAGGCTTCGCCCGATGATGCCCCCATGGATCAGAAAACAAGACACAAACTGAAAGGGCACGAGTTCGAGACCTTCCACGCGTCACTCCCAAACAGCACACGGTACCAGAAATAGGCCTCTGGTCAGACTTCGCGGCTAATCCTCTTCCATATTCGACTCCGACGAAGTCCGGAAACTGCCAGTCCCTGTGTTCGCAGGGTCCAGCAGTACCGACAACGAGATCCTACACGGCTGAATAACTAGCTTGAAAAAGTCAGGATAACGAAAAACATTTAATCACTACAAAAGGGAGACACCGATAGAGACCAGTGAAACCCACAACCGCAACTAAATCGTCCTAGCGTGCCGACTCGCGAAAACACGAGAGGCAAACCGCGTTGTCACACACAACGCATCCAGAGACAGAAGCATACTACTCACACACCACTCACCACCGGATCTGGTGACACAAATGCCGACAAAATCCCTAAAAGCCCCGTAAAGGGGACACTCGCACAAAACATGGAGCCAATCTTCGATTGGCACTTCGCAATCACACGACTCCAGATCCGCAAGTCTCATTCTGTGCAAGAATGCATTCAACGACCCGTGACCTGTCAGTATGAAACCAAGGCTTAGGTTGAAGCTAAACTCAGGGTTCTTCCCGACGAATTCTACATCCGGTATAAATCTATACGTTACTCGACCGTTGGTACTGGAATTACAACGGCGGTTCCATCTGCAGGCAAGGTCATGGCTGACGGCTGTTTTTCGGGATGTGCATGGGAAAATTTTTATTGATTATCTTCAGAGAAGAAGAACCATCAACGGCGAATATTATGCTAATTTATTGCAGCGTTTAAGTGATGTGATTGTGGGAAAAAGGCCGCATTTGGCGAAAAAGAAAGTAATTTCATCAAGACAATGCTCCAGACAAAGCTCCACTATTGGGATGGCCAAAATTAATGAATTAAAGTTTAAATTACTTCATCACGCATCTTATACGCCAGATTTAGCTCCCACGGACTATTTGCTATTTCCAAACTTGAAAAAAGGCTCGGTTGTAAAAGATTGATGAGGTAGAGTCTGCGGTTGATGGCAATTTTAAGGAGTTTGACAGTTCTTACTATAAACTGGGCATCGAAGTTATTGAATAGCGCTGGAAAAAGGTGATTATGTTTAAAAATAAAGGAAAAGACTCTCAACTTTTTTGTGTCTTCTTTGGTATACGAGGGCGGATCAATAATTCCGTAACTTTTTAAATGAGACAGTTTTTTTTGCAAAAAAAAAATTTTTTTGACATAATCTCCTTTTAGCTCAATCCCTTCCAAAAAATAGGATTTTCCGAGGTCCATAAAATACGAATTTGTTTGATCAATAATTTCATCGTTGAAGCTAAATCTCTTTCCACGGAGCCATTTATTTAGTTTGGAAATAGGAAATAGTCACTGGGGGCTAAATCCGGAGAATATGGCGGGTGACGTACCAATTCGTAGCCCAATTAAACAACTCCAAACAATGCTTTGAAGTTGTCACACAATTATGTTTATGGTCAATTGATAGAAAATGCGGAACCCATCTTACAGATAGCTTTCTTAAACCCAATTGATCATTTAAAATCGAAACCACACTGCCATATGAAATGCCTATGGCATCAACAATCTGACGCACTTTTACTCTTCGATCGGCCAACACCATATCGTGGACTTTTTCGACATTTTCGGGTGTATTGACCTCACTTGGCCGTCCAGAACTTTTAGCGTCATTTGTACATACTTGTGCTACCACAACGAAAGTCAGTAAACCACTTTTTTACCATTGAAATCGATGGTGGAGAGTCCCCATAGTACGAGTGTTTATCAAGCTTTTCCTTGGTTTTATTGACGGTTTTCGTAAAAAATATTGTTTAATGAACTCGAAATTTACTTTTTCCCAATTTTGAAAAAATGCATGAGGTTGTATGTTTTGAACAGAACGGAACTTGCTCAAAAATTTAAGGCCGATTGAAATTGAAAATGAACAAATGAATGGACAAATTTGATATGTGTAATATAGTTTATAAAATACCTTGTAAAGGAAATGACAACGGGATTTGTAACAAAGTATATGTAGGGACTACAAAAAATAAACTAAAGACACGAATTGTAGGACGCAAATCAGATCAGAAATACAGGCACATTTCTACACAGAAAACAGCATTAACATCCCATTGTGTCAGTTTAAATTATTACCCAAACTTTCAGGATACATCGGTTTTGAATAAAGAAAATAAAAACGTCGTTATATGTTAGAAATGCGACAAATAATTAATACACCAACATTGAAAAGAATTAACTATAAAACAGATACAGATAATGTAGCCCAAATTTACAGACATTTAATTAGTAAAAAGTAGAACTTTTTAGGCACAAATTATTTATCGATCTAATATTTTTCTTTGGGTTAATTTATATGAACTTTTTACGAACACTATTTTTGTTTGTGTAACTTCAGAAAATGTTGAAAAAAGCGGGAAACCTTTTTTCGAACATTTTTATATTGACGTAATTTTTTATAACTGTTATTTGGTTTTATTTGTTAAATATTGTTTATAATCTAATGATGCTGCTACACAGAGGAGTAGCGAAATATCGAGGAAAATAAATTGAAGAAAATCAAATCTGACCTCAAGCTCGGAGAATATAGATTATTTATTGACAAAATATTAAATTTAATCAAATAGATTTTTTTTTGTTCCAATAGCAATACATGGCATTAACATCTGCATATGATTTTGGTCATATAGCCGCGGTGACTGTTCATGATGAAGCCTATTCTGGACTACCAATTTTGGGTCACTGTTTCGACCATTGCTGGGCGTATGTCACAAATAATATGATCAATTATGGCCTTCAAGACGTCAATTGTTACTGGTTTATCAGCATAAACCAGTGACATCACGTAGCCCCATAGAAAATAATCGAGAGGTCTCAAATCGGTCAATTGACAGGTCCATTTATCGAAATCAACTTATCTTCAAAATTCAAAAATTGATTTCAATCAGGTTTCGTATTTCGTGGGTAATGGGTTACCCTGTGTAGCCCATTATTATTGCAGTGGGAAGTGGGTAGTGATCGTTTACCCATTACCCACAGGGTATGGGGAAAATAATGGGTAGCTAACCACGACAATGGGGAATTACCCATCACGATTACCCATTACCCATGGGTAGTTACCCACGACGGTGGGGAATTTCCCATTACACATGGGGTAGCGGCCTTTACACATTACCCATGGTGATGGGTAATGGGTTACCCAGGGTAACTCATCCCCATTTTTGATTGAAAATATCAAAAAATTAGAAAAAGTTTATATCTCGGAAACCGAGGATCGTATTGAAAAAATAAGTAATTGTTGAGTGCTTCTAAGGGTTTTTCATAAAATCCAATTCGTATGGAAGAATTTAAAAAAAAATGCCCATAATAAGAAAATTGCTGAAATACAAAAATAAATTTTTGCATTCTACCGCAAAAATAATAAATTTTGGACCTCCACAGGAGGCTTTAACCAATGGGTGTCTTCAACATCGAATCAAGCTAAAAAATATCAATAAAACTAAAATTTTTCGAATAAAGAAATCGATAAAACGCCCTCATGTCTATATTTCGGAAATGGAGCGTCCAATCGAAAAAATCACCAATTTGTATAAGATCTAAGGGTTTCCATAAAGTGATCCAATTTGTATGGAAAAATTGTTCTTCAAAAAAATCGTCAAAAGAAGAATATCGTTGAAATACAAAAATGTCTATAACTTGGAAACGGTGCGTCCAAGCGCAAAAATAATAAATTTGATATTTCCATGGGAGGCTTTAACCAATGGACGTCATTAATGCATCTTTTTGAAAGATCGCAAACACATACGGGCATTTTAGGGATTTTTTATCGAATAATTTTAGTTTTAGCGATATTTTAAAAAAGAATGTTATTTTTCAATTCGAAGTTCCGTTTCCGAGATATAGATCGGTTTTAAATTTTTTTTATATTTTCGATCAAAAATGGGTATGGGTTACCCTGGGTAGCCAATTATTCATCGCCGTGGGTAATGAGTAAAGACCGCTTACCCATTCCCTATGTCTAATGGGTAATCGTGATGGAGTATTCCCCATCGCCGTGGGTAACTACCCATTATTTTCCTTTTACCCTGAGGGTAATGGGTAATCGTGATGGGTAATTCCACCATTTCGAGCTCCGGCTTATTTTCTGAAGACATAGATAGGGTCCGATGATGCCACCAGCTTGTAAACCGCATCAAACGGTGTATTATTCCGGATGTAATGGAGGCTGTAGGGTCTGTTGTGGATTGGTCTGACCCCACATGCGGTCATTTTGTTTATATTCAAACCTGTTAAGCCAAAAATGAGCCACACAATTTTGCGATATAAGATCGGGTCAGTTTGCGTACTGAAGAGCATATCTCCGCTGTAAATGAAAGTGTGGAAGAAGTTGCAAATTTAACGATTTGTTGTCGGTCGCAGGAATTGGGGCCCTGTCCGTCTACAAAGTGGAAAATTTTGCCCAAAAATCTTGCCCTACAGCCTGATCTTATATCTTATTAATTGGCCACTTAGTAGACGGACAGGGCCCTAATTCCCGCGACCGACGACGAATCTTAAATTTTTATCTCCGTCCACACTTTCGTTTACAGCGGCGATATGCTCTTCAGTACGCACATTCCTTTGACGAGTTGGTTGTCCTGCATCATTTAGAGACTATGTGGTATGAAATCTGTCCACAGTTCGACGTATGACTTGCTCAGATGGATGATTATGTGCGCCATAAAAGTCGTCTATAAAGCGACCCACAGACTTGTCATTCATGAACATGAGCGTGGTCGATAACTTTTTATCTGGCTAATGAATTTGAAAAAAATGTTAGCAAAATATTTTGTGAACATGGTAGTGATACGAACTACTTCGATTACATTCTTGTTTGGTACCAAGAAGGTCGGTAAACCGACAATAAACGTCAACTATAGCTGATGTTCATGTTCATGATTGACAAGTGTGTGGTGGTTCGCTAAAGTTGCGCGAATCGATTACTGATTATCAAAGTAAATTGGGGTAATTTGGTAGAGCTGTTCAAGCCTGAATCTATTCACGATGATTTGTCAGACTATATTGATCATAAATGTCAAAGAGTGAACGCTGTATGCCAGTTCGTTTGACAGCTTACCCTTTCGTAAGTCCTATCTAAGAACAAAAATCACGCTTTTTATACGGTTTTATAAATAATACTCACCAAAATTTATCGAAATGTTTCTTGTTTTGCTTCATCGTGTATTCCAATCAATAGCATTTATCAATGGAATAATATACCCACCAGGACTCCTCTGACAAAACACGATGCAAGTGTTAAAATTTTCCATGACTTTTTGGCATTTTTCGGTTTGTATATAATTTATAACGCGTATGATTTCGGCCTTCAGCTCTGGAATCATCTGGGGCTTCTTGGCCTAGACAATATTTTTGACGTAATACCAGATAATGAAGTCCACTGGCGTCAAGTCGCAAGATTTCGGCGACCATTTGACCTCGTTGTTTCGCGTTGTTTCACAATACAGCCATTGTTTCATGGCATAGTTTTTTCTTAAATATCATGTGTATTTTATAATAATATATCCGTTTAGGTGAAAATGTCTGAAAAAAAGAAAAAAATAAACATTAACATATCACAAATAGTTTATGTCAAAGATCTACATTGCAATTGAATCACCCTGTACTACAATTTATTTATTTATTGTATTTTGTGGGTTAGAATTTGATTTTTCTAAAGTTTTTACTTATGTAGATGTTTTATATTACGGTCCATAACTTTTATATGGTCAGTTTTCCCGGGAAACCTTCTTCAGCAAAGTTGATGAGAATATTCTAGTCTACACTTCTGGGAACAAATCATAACCAACTAATCAAGGCTATACAGGCAAAATGCCGAAAACATATTTTTTCGTTTCCCTAAAAGTTTTTCGCCAAAATCTCGTAGTTGGCACTGTCTATCCGGGATTTGCACAAAAACTAAGCCAGCTAAGTAGTTTTTTTTTGAAGACAAAATGATCATAAAATTGGCCATTAAAGAAATGACCCGTTGGAATATATAAGTATACTATAAATTATTTATTTATTGCCTCCGAGTTGGATACTGGTAGCTGTGCAGACGAAACACTTTTTTATACTGTGTTTGTTGTATTAAATTTGGCATATTTGAGCAGACTCAAGTTTGATATCCTAAAAATGGAACTGAATTATTAATTTTGTGATGGTTTCATAGAGTTTCCTTTGTTTTCAGTAGATTTTACTCAGATGTTTGATTTTACGGAGCATAACTTTTATATGGTTAGTTTTTGGGGTAAACCTTCTACAGAAAAGTTGGTAGGGATATTTCTGGCTACAAGTTTTGGGAACAACTCATGGCCCGAAAATCAGGTATTTAAACACAAAATGTCGAAAATATTTGAAAAATATTTTTTCGACTTTCTGCTAGTTGTTTGCAAAAATCTCACCATTAGTTGGAAGTCTAAAACGGTATTTAACTTATACCATAATTTAACGTATACTGCGGCAAGTGGTTATACCGAAAACCACCCCAATAATAAAAAGGGCCACCAAATATATATCCAAAATTTAGTTACATATATATTGCTTAAGTGGGGTACTAGTAGCTGAGCAATTGAAACACTTTTGTATACTGTACGTTTGTTGTATTTAAGTCAGCTTATGTGTACCAGTTATCAGTACTACTGAACTGATATTCGGAACGTGAGGCGTACCCAAAACGTATAGCCTGGAGCATAATGGCAAACTTCACTGTTGAAGGTTTACCGGAAAAACTAACCAGGTAAAAGGTTTGGTCCATTAAAATCAACCACTGAGTTAAAAACTTTACAAGAACCCAGGTGCAAGTTATAGATCATCAAACACCGTAGAAGCCACCATGTGAGTAAACACAAACGTTGAGAATATTTTGTGTAGGGTGATGCACTTATTGATACTTTCTTTTTTATTTTGTTTATAGATAATCTTTTTGAATTAAAAAAAAATTAAAAGTGTAATAATGAATTAATAATACAAAGAATAAAATTAATTTATAAGAAATAACCATTATTTACACTTCTTTTTTTAATGATTCTTACTTCAAATATTGGCTGTAACTGTGGATTACATGATCTTTCCTGAGGCTCCTATTTCCGAGCATTGCGAGTTTTATTAGGGCAAATTACGTGAGTAATGTTACGATCCCATACCACCAACGCAGCCGGCTTTTCCCAGTAGACTTTATGTATCTCCACAGAAAAAGTCTAAAGGTTCGAGGCGTGAAAATAAACTGTTCACCGAATGGTTCTCGTAATAATGATATGTTTCAATTGGTTGTGAGGCCCTTTACTGCCTTGTTGTTGGAACCAAATGCCATCGAGGTCATGGGCTTTAAATTCAGGCAGCAAATACTCTGTTATTCACAGGCTGAAAACAAACAACCGCAGCAACATGTTGCAGGAAACATGAATATGTTTGCAAGCATTGTTTACATGAATTGAAGTTCTGGTGCTTGTTTGCTTCAATGTTGTCCGTTACCTTTTTTATTTTCAGCGCTTTTCAACTAATAAATCCACATTTGGTTAACAAAAACATATGTTATAGCTTATTAATCATTGTGTCTCAAACACATAATATTGAATAGCAAATACTATGTGTTTGGACACAAGTATACCATATTTGCGACCAACTTCCAACACGTTATATTTGCTCCCAAATATCAAAAAAAGACAAATTTATCAGCGTGAAGGTGCGACAACGGCCACGATGCTCAGTTTCAAGAAATATGGACCGGTGAATCCATCAGGACATAAATCACATCAAACCGTTGTTTTCACTCAAAGTAATGACAGTTCTTGGACCTATTTGCGACGCCCTTAAACCAGAATACTGCAATTTTGCTTAAGCCACAAATGGACCTCAACATTGAACATCATTTTGAATGAAAACAAAGGATCTCATCAAGCTGAATTTTTTGTAGACACTGTGCCGGACTAAGTCTTTCCATGATAAAATGTCAAACAACACTTTTGTCCCTATTACATTCTATGTTGTCTCACAATCAGTGAACAGTGCGCTAACTACTTTTACGCGCACTGTTATGGACTTACAATTTTACGTCGACACCGAACAGGGGTTTGAGAATTGTGTTCGTTAAACAACACAGAACAACTGTACCATGACATATTGATCTGCCATAAAATTCGTACTGGAAAAAGTACCTCTAAGTGAATCTCCCATTGCCATTGTAGGACAGACAATGTAATGATGCAGTTCGATTCCTAGGACACGAAATAGAGTAAAGCCGTTGGGAAACGATTTTTGGTCAAACTTTCTGTCAAAACTCGGACCCCAGCAACATATTGTGGGAAACATGTATATGTTTGCAAACATTGTTTTTATGAATTGAAAATCTGCGGTTTTTTTGTTTTATTGTTGTGTGTCACGTATGTGTTTTCCGTAGTTTTCAACAAACAAAGCCATATTTGGGTCACAAAAACATATATTAAACCTCTTAATCGTTGTGTCTCCAACATGTAATATTGAATAGCAAATACAATGTGTTTCGAAACAAGTTTACTATATTTGAGACAAACTACAAACACGTAACATTTGCATAGAAATAACATAAAAACGTAGATTTTTCAGCGTGTTATTCAAGTTGAGATGAGTGTTAAAAAGTATATGGTTCTATATGCTTTAATAAGGAACTTTCTAAATACACTCCGGTTCACTTATTAAAAGGCACTAAAAAATCCATATTCAGCAGCCTGTATCTTTTGCAATTAACAACCGATTGCAGACTTTTAAAATGGAAATGGAAGCTAAACATCTTGAGATAAATTCATGACAATAGTGGGTACTTAACTAAAGAACATTTTTTGAGCAATTTATAAAAAAAAGTTCAAAAATGTGCTATTTTTTTGGTTCACTATAATAAAGGCACTTTATTATTTTTAAAGTAAGCGACGGTTTTTTGTAGAGAACGTTTGTTTATTACAATTTATTACATCTTAATCATTTTACGAGTAAAAATGGCAAAACAAAAAATTTTAAATCTATCGGAAAAAACTAAAATCGATGGTTACCGTTCTGAAGGATATTCTAACCGCCCAATAGCTAAGAAAATTGGACGGAGCCCAACAGTTGTCGACTATTACATCAAGGGCCCCGAGGGGTATGGAAAAAATTGTAAAGGAAGGGTTTCATTGTCTTTATTTGTGTATGAGAAGAGAAAAATCACCAGAATTGCTTCTAAATTTGCCTCTACTGGACGGAAAAGCATCGTCACACGAATGAAATTGTTCATCACCCTAACAACTTTTGCCATCGAAAGTGAGCTAACGTAACGATTCATTCCCGCTATGAAAATGAGCAAATTGTTCGTTACTGTGGTGAAAGAATGGTTGTTGCTGCAATGCATTTGCTTCATAAATGCAACGAATTTGTTTCGTTGCTGCAATGAATTTGTTTCACTGATGTAATGAATAGGTATCGTTCTTGCAGGGAATTTGCTTCATTGTTGCAATGAATTTGTTTCGTTGCTGCTATGAATTTGTTTCATTAGTGCAAAGAATTTTAGTCATTGTTGTAATGAATATGTTTCATTACTACAATGATTTTGTTGCATTGCTGCAATGAATGTTTTGAAGTGTGTTTGAGAATATTTATTGACAATTATACATAAATACACTGTTAGTATTACATTGCAGGTGTTTTGAGAACAATTTTTTGCATTTTTTTCGAAAATCTATTTGCTAAATATGTAGATTACGGTAGGTTAATTTTTTTTTTGATGAAGCGTATAGCAAAAACGTAAACTATAGGTGATTTTGAGGAATTTTGCTCAAGAGACCTTAGCTGTAAGTCGGATTTGGCGCCCCCCCAAAATTTCAAAATAGATATTACTGTTAATAGTGTTTTTTTGTTGAAACCTTGAAAATGTTGATTTTTTCAGATCGATGTTGAGGGTTTTGATATACAATTGTAGCGCCAAATCTCGCCGTCATTAAGCCAGTGATCGCTCTGTAAGCATTTTTTTCCACTGCTCTTTTATTTATTTTAACCAAATTTGTTAAAAGTTCGATTGGATTTATTTAATTCATTGTATGTTAAATTGTTACTTTCTATGATCGTCTTACTTGAAACACTTTGTTCATTTCACTACTTGGTTTTCATTGACTTCTCTCTTTATCTTCGTAAAACTTAGTTTCATTGCAATAACGAAATTGTTTCGTCAACTATAAATGTTGGCAAATTCCAAAATAAATAAATAATTAAAATAATCAAAAAAAAATTAAGAGATACACCAAATATCAATTGTTTAAATCTCACGCACTTAATTTTTTTTTAATTTTCAACACATTTTTCTACACAATTCAAATTAAATAAAATTGTTGCAGGAACGAAAAGTAAGTTCCTGCAGCAACGATATGAAAAATTGTCAAAGTATGAAATTTTTCGTTGCAGCGACTACCAAATTGTCTGATATACGAAACTTTTCATTCTAGCAACATAAAAACATTAACGAAAATGTTTCATCCATACGACGAAGCATTATTCTTTCAGTGTTATCCTCGTCTAACGTAAGAGCTCAAGCTGGTGTGGAAGCGAGCAAGTCATCAATGACTTGAAATTACAAAAAAACAGCCACTTAATGCTCCTCATAAGGAAAAGCGGCTTCAATTCGCAAGAGTATATTCATATTCTTGACTGGCCACTCTATTCGCCAGATCTAAACATTATCGAAAATGTCTGGGGTTGGTTATCTTGTAAGGTCTATGAAGGAGGTAGACAATTTGATGACAAGCAGTCACTAATTCAAGCCATTAAGGATGTTTGGAATCAAATTTCGTTGGATTACATAAATTCTCTTTATTTCTCAACGAAAACCCGTATATTTGAAGTTATTAAAAACAAAGGGGGTTGTATCAATTACTAGTAGTTCTTAACTAAAGTAAAATATATTAAAAAAACAAGAAAAATTGTTTTTCATTAAAATTAGTTAAAGTGCCTTTATTCAAGTGAACCAAAAAAAAAATAGCACATTTTTGGATTTTTTTCATAAATTGCTCAAGAAAAGTTCATTAGTTAAGAAACCACTATTGTCATGATTTTTTTATATCTCAAGATGTCTAGCTTCCATTTCCATTTTAAAATTCTGCAATCGGTTACAAATTGCAAAAGATACAGGCTGCTGAATATGGAATTTTTAGTGCCAGAGTGTAAGTACTTCGTCGTCGTCGTCGCCGTCGGTGGTGCAATGGGTAGTGTGCGCGCCTCTTGTACAGGAGATCCTGGGTTCGATCCCTGCTCCAACCACCTTAAAATTTCTTTCGACGACGGTCACCTCGCATAGTGACGGCGACACTATCGAGTATATAGCCATGAAAAAGCTTCTCAAATTACCGTTCGGAATCGGTGAAAAACTGTAGGTCCCAATCAGTGAGTGAAAACTGGAAAGCGCACAGCTCAGTGATTGTGAGAAGTTCTCCCCGGTCCCTTCATGGGATGTAATGGGAAACCATTTATTTTTTTTATTTTACACACAGCTTAAGTCGCACTTTCCAATCGTCAATACCCGCACGCACCTCGTCCAGTCTTTAGAGAATCAATAATGGGATATCTTTTGTGGCCGACAACTGTCCATAATTTGTAATGCAATGGATTGAAATCATCACTGCCAGAGGGTCATTCTTGTTTTGAAGCTAGCTCTGTCAGGGTACTTCACCGTTTGCATATTTCTATCCTATTTATTTCTAAACCTGCAGTCAATAAATGCTCGGTACAGTGTTAAAAGATTTCTCAAGTCTTTTTTAATAATTCAACTCATGTCCTTTTGACTGATAATACATAATTTTCTGTTTTCGGAGCGGATTTCGCTGAATTCTTGATTTTAGTGCTTGGATGGCTTGCGTCGTGCCAATTATGTACGTGTGGACGGGGTCCGGCCAATGGCGGTTTTATACTCCGGTAAACAAACATGCGACTAATCCCGAGCGTGCGTACCGTTTTGAAAATATATCGCCTTCTTTCATTTCACACTTAAAAGTACTACGAGTATAACTGCGATGCGGTACTCTGTATCTGATAACTCCATGGTGACAGTTGAAACAATTTTGAATTTCAGTTACAGACTAACGCTATAATAATGGTAGGCTCTCATAAACAATGTGGTTATAACAGGGTATACCCATTACATGCTACTATTAGAATGGATGTATGCAATATTGGACCCAGAGAGTAATTCTCTAAAGAGAGAATCTTTGACTCATCTGGCGATTTCTTTCACACTCTTTCTGGTGCGGTCCATGGTAAAATGAGTAAGGTAAACTCGTTAGAACAGCTGATTTCAACATATTTCTTGCTTAGGTGTTACTCTTATGTCAAATTCACATGCATTTTGTTTGTGTACTTTTTTGTTTACTTTTACAGTAGATACACACATGAAGAAAATTTGACAGATTATGGACACCAAACAAAAACAAAATGCCTGTGTTTGTTGTAACAATTCCTAGTGCGTTTACCTTACTTATTTTACCATGGTGCGGTCGGTGTGATAGAGAGATATTTGACGAAAAGTGACTGACACCAGGTGGAATTACAAGAACTTCTGACTTTAACTTTTCATGTCGTTTTGGTGAAAAACTGTGAAATTTAAATCTGGTTTACACTTTTTTATTGACTGTTATTGTTAGCATATATTTGTGTTGTATTTAACACATAAATTTTAACACACAAAACGAAATGGCGTTGTTGTTATCTTGTTGGTTGTTTTGAACCATTGCCTCTATCTGGTACTAGTAATGCAATTCTTTTCAACATCCAACGTTCATATCACACCAGGCCAAATGTCAAAAATTTGCTGAGAGAAAGAAAAGCTCTAGTTATAAGAATTACTCTATGGTTGTACCAGTATCAATGTTTCTACTAAATACCAGTACCACTATAATTTATAGTGGTAAAAATACTTGAATATTAGCAATTTATCTATCGATTTGATAACGGGTGTTTTTTTTAGCTGCATGATAATGTCAAACTGATAATGATAATGTCAGCTGATAATGTCAAACTGTGTTGACATTTCTGTTCAGTAATATTTGACAGGTCATCAGGAATCGTTTAAGGTTGCAACAAAGCTTCCAAATTGAGGAAATTTACATTGAAAAAACTCCAATGAGTGTTCGAACTCACGGACGATGTGTTAACACCTTTTTGTTACACGGTAACTGTTCGATTTCTATGAACACATTAGTAAATGCTACATTGGATAATAAAAAAATATGATGATGATGACATTTAAATAATATTAATACTGAAAATACATGTGTCATTATTTTCTTGCTTAATACTTTTTATTTTATAGCCACAAAAAACAAAGAGAATACAAACCAACATACATTGTTATGTTCGTACATACGCTACACTATCTCATTTTTATATTCGTATAACCATATCATTATTCTCTTTATACTGAGAGTGCTCCGCACCCACACCAGACAACTATTCGCTGCCGCTACATTAGTGTGTGTTTTTTTTTCGCAGTTTGACAATCTGTGTTTCGCAGTCGGACAAATCTGTGTTCTATATAGGGGTGGGTCACCCTTATCATTTAGGGGTATAAAAAATAGATGTTGGCCGATTCTGAGACCTACACGATATGCCCACAAAATTTCATACAAATCGGTCCAGCCGTTTCGGAGGAGCTTAACACCAAACAATCTGTGATCGCAGTCGGACAATCTGTGTGATCGCAGTCTGACAAACTGTATAATCGCAATCGGACAAAATGTGTTTGGATGTATTCACTTTGTGAATTTATACCCTACCCGCGCCTATAGATGCTAACACATCAAAAAATAAATTTGTTCGCGAAGTTCATAGAGCACTTCGTGCATTTTACGATCAATATTATCGGCCTAGTGAGCAAGCAATTTGTGCAGTTACTGATCGTTTGGACCGAAGACAATCCTCAAGCCGTTAATGAATCACCATTACATTCATTAAAATTGACTTTTTGGTGCGGTTTACACGCTGGCTGCATCATCGGTCCTTATTTCTTCCTTAAATAAGCACGGCAAATGGCGAGCGCTATCGAGCCATGATGACTAAATTGTTGTTTCCAAACACTAATCAGCTAAACATCAACGACATTTGGTTCGAACAAGATGGGCGCAACTTGGCATACAGAGCGCTTAATAGTCGATTTATTGTAAAATCAATTTGGTGATAACTTGTTCCTGTTCACTGGCTCCTCGTTTGTCCGATTTAACGCCTCTGGATTACTTTTTATGGGGCTATGGCAAGGCATTGGTTTCTGCCGATAAGCCAGCAGCTCTCGAAGCATTGGGAGCCAATATTCAAGCCACCATTGACGCCATACTGATCGAATGGACCGTGGAACTCGTGGCCGCGACGGACATATGCCGGAGATAAACAGCCTTATTACGAATGTCGTTCTCGTATTTCGACTACGACAGTTTTGTAAAAGATTAAAGATAAAGTTGGCGTGTTATCTTTAATCTTTTACAAAACTTTCGTAGTCGAAATACGAGAACGACATTCGTAATAAGGCTGAATATTTAAATAATAATGTCATGAAACTATGTGTCAGATAATAATAAAAAGAAATTCATTCCCGCAATATTTCTGTCTTCTACTATCATTTTAGGTTATCATGTAGTTAAGAAAAAACACCCGATACAATACGATAACTGCGTACGATAACTACGCAGTTTATGATTGAGGATACAGTCTAAAATATAAATTGCTTTTAACAGCCAACAATCTTTGCTACTTATCAGCTGAAAATTTATCTGTCGTCAAATGTATGGTTATAAGAACGAACTGTTTACAGTGTTGATAAAATTCGGAACAAAATGTTTGCTGAAATAACAACCATGTTTGCTTTCCTCTTTTCAGCAGTATTTTCTGCTGTGATTACTTGCATACATTACGAGTATTTGAGTATGTATAAAATGTATCCCGCTCTTGAGTAGATTGCAGACAACAAAAGAGAAGTAAGGCAGGTTAAATAAATTAGGCCCCACATCTCTCTATCTCTATGCGCTCTTCATTGGATATTTCTATAAATGTGCAGTAATGTATTAAAAATATTGCATATTACATAAAAAATATAAATAATGTTCAAGGAATGGCACATAAAGTGTGAAAATAGTTCCAAATGTAAAAGTTATGACGTGAGAAAGAAATGCCTTTGGATGCCAGTATAGACCATTTCCATTGCCTTTTAAGCAGGTTGCCATATCTGTGGAATTAAATGCGACATTTTCTTTTACACTTGCCGTTGGTAGACTTGAGATTGAGTGTAAACATAGAGTAATACTTAAGAGTTTCCATTACTCTCTTCGATGGCCCTCCACGACGACGAGGTAGTAGGCCATTTCATAGAGTTTTATTTGCTACTGTATTTTACCAATTTTACACTTTCGTTGGACATAAAATGGACAGAAATCAAAGGGAATGCGTATTTTCGTTCAATGCATACAACATAAAACATAATTTAGTTGTCATTAGTATCAATAAACACTATTTAAACTTAATTCCTGTCTTCTTTGATCTCTCATTCTCCATCATTTCCCTAGTACCTTTTCGATCAGCTGTGCCATAGAATCCCCCTGGTATAAATAAATAAATGGTTTCCCATGACATCCCATGAAGGAGTTGGAGAGAGCTTCTCACAACCAGTGAGCTGTGCACTTTCTAGTTTTATGCTCACTGATTGGGACTGACAGTTTTATAGCGGTTCCGAACGGCATTTTGAGAAGCTTTTTCATGGCTAAATACTCAATAGTGTTGCTGTCACTAAGCGAAGTGACCGCCGTCGAAAGAATTTTAATGTGGTCAGAGCAGGGATCGAACACAGAATACCATGATGAGAAGGTTCTTCAATTTGAAGATTGTGCGATTCTTCACTTTTTTCAGCTTCATTGAATTGATGGTATTTTTAACAAAAAAAACCTTGTGGAAAATTGAAAATACATAAACACATAATAAAAAATAGTGCAATCGACAGAAATCAATACCCACTCTATGAGCATTTTTGTGTATAGTCTTCTACCCTGTTCTTGTGAAATTTTTCCAATGAAAAATAGTCCAAAGAGTTTGGCTACACATTAACAAACAATTTACATCAAAATGATGAGAAGTTTACATCAAATTGATGACATAGTTACATCAAATTGAGGACAACCATACATGTAATTGACAAAAAATGTACAGAAAAATTATGAACAATTTTCAACTTTTAATTTTCTATCAACTTAATGTAACGTTGTCGTTAGATCAACATAAACTATTCATGAAATATGTATGAAACTTTGACGAAATATTCTTCATCAATTCAATGACATGTGTCGTAGGTTGGAAAATGAGGAAATATTTGTTGGAGCTTTTTCTTTCAGTGCACCGACGATTGAGTATAGTACACCAGACATTCTGTTAGTACACTGTATAAGTTCAAAAACGAAACACATGAGCGAAATCTACGGTTTTACCCTATTTCGAGTCTTCGAAATCGAACTGCATCATTAGTATTTTTGACACATAATGATGGTTTCATACACATGAGGGCACTCTATGGTTTTACCCTATTTCGAGTCTTCATATGTCTACATACTGATGGTTTCATATACACATTATTTTGGTTTGGGTTTGATCGGTTTAAAAGGTCTACAATTGGCTGTTGGTTTGTTTTTGCTATAAACGTTATACGGCAAATGTTGTTGAGATGTTCCAGGCTATAACTTTCGGGAACATGTCATGCACCAAAAATCACAATTGAGGAGCGTATTGGACTAAAATGCAGAAAGCCCATAGTGCTGGACTGTGTTAAAAATAAATATGACTCATTAAACACAGTATTTAAAAATGTTCCGTCTGCTCATCAACCAGGGGTCGAATGATCGCATCCGTTACATATCCTAATTCGAATTACGAAAGTGCTTTAAAATATATATTTGATGAAAATTTAGAACTGACGAAATATTATTGCACTATTGACTTGATACAGTTAACTATTTCTTAGATTTGGAACGAATTTTTGATTTTATAGCGCTTACGAAATACGGATTACGATACGAAACGGATGCGATCATTCTGCCGCAGTACTACATTTTGGTATATATTTCATAGCGAAACTTTTACAATGACCCATTTTATCATCATGGTGTGTTCGCAAAAACTACTTGTTGCATCACAAACAAGATTTGTGTGCAAATATCTAATATAAATTTTATACTAGTAGACAGATTTTGACAAAAACAGATAGAAAAATTAAAAAATTATGATGTTTCGAGATTTTGGGCCGAAATGATACTAAAAGCTAATTTGTGTGGCATGCCATGTTCCCAAAAGTTGTAGCATGGAACAGTCTGACTAACTTTGCCGCAGGTTTCCCGTAAAAAGTAACGGGGAAAAAGTTACGAACAGCCACAACCTGGAACAATTCTGTGTAATAAACAAATTATGGACAAAAATTTGTATAAACCGTCATTATAGGTCAAAAAGCTAATGAAGGAGTTCGATTTCTGATTTTTTTTTCATAATTTCCAAACAGTTTTTAGACTGTATTCTTCGTTCTGTGCAACTCCTACCATAAAATTTGAGATTGCCAGTCAATATTTGTTCCTAACTCCCAATAATAATACCAATTATAATCCTCTATAATTAAAATTAGGTGATAAAAACTAGAAATACTTTTGGGTGTCTATAAAAACAACTTCCTAACGTGAACAATAGCAAAATTAATATGAGAAAAATTTACAATGTAACAATAAGTTTAAATAAAATTTAAAATAAAAATAGTTAAATAAGCAAGTTAATAATACATATGTGTTTAAATATATATATATATATATATATAATTCCCAATATCTGAAGCAACAATATACAAAAGAAACAATTAAGTCATCTCAACCACCTAACGAAAATTCATAATTAATTAAAACTTAAGAAATTCAAAAGGATATTCGGATATAGTACTATATGTATATACTTACGTATATACATACATATACGGAATAGTTCAACTATACTAAACTTGTAAATAAATATTTAATATTAATTATAATTATAACTACATACAACCTTAAATTACAATTAAATGGTAATTCTTTAAATATAATAAAAGAAATTAAATTTAAGTTCGAAATATAAATATAATTGTGCGTTTTTTCTTGAAATATTAAATTATTTAGGGCAAAAAAGTGTAACAGAAGGATACGTTAATGTTAAAAGGGGTTCACCTGATTCACAGCATTTACTGCAACTCAGTTGTAACCATCTTGATCAAATAGTATGATATTGAACGTTTGTCTCCGAATTCAAATGGTTGTTGTTTAGTATTCCCCTATTTGCAAACGATACTATCCTTTTCACATTTTTGATATTGTCTCTTTTTTTCCAAAGTCTTATTTGCTGGCTAACATTAGGCATACTTGCCTAGTGTTGGGTGAGATCGCCCTACATCGATCATCAAATTATATTTGTATTTATGATTGTTGTTAAATATTGAAATTGCAGGCCACCCTAACCCTTAATAGCCTGATTTTTTTTGAACTGAAAAAAATCAACGTTGTTAATCTTGGTATTCCAAACATATTTTGTTCTACGATTTTTTCCACAGGTGGCATTTACCTAAACTATGTAAGGAATACCTGGTTGGTTCTTGGAGGAACCACTAGGCATTCGGGCAACAAAATTTACAAAAGGAAGGACGTTTTGGCAAGGCAAGGCAAGGCAAGGCAAGGCAAGGCAAGGCAAGGCAAGGCAAGGCAAGGCAAGGCAAGGCAAGGCAAGGCAAGGCAAGGCAAGGCAAGGCAAGGCAAGGCAAGGCAAGGCAAGGCAAGGCAAGGCAAGGCAAGGCAAGGCAAGGCAAGGCAAGGCAAGGCAAGGCAAGGCAAGGCAAGGCAAGGCAAGGCAAGGCAAGGCAAGGCAAGGCAAGGCAAGGCAAGGCAAGGCAAGGCAAGGCAAGGCAAGGCAAGGCAAGGCAAGGCAAGGCAAGGCAAGGCAAGGCAAGGCAAGGCAAGGCAAGGCAAGGCAAGGCAAGGCAAGGCAAGGCAAGGCAAGGCAAGGCAAGGCAAGGCAAGGCAAGGCAAGGCAAGGCAAGCAAGGCAAGGCAAGGCAAGGCAAGGCAAGGCAAGGCAAGGCAAGGCAAGGCAAGGCAAGGCAAGGCAAGGCAAGGCAAGGCAAGGCAAGGCAAGGCAAGGCAAGGCAAGGCAAGGCAAGGCAAGGCAAGGCAAGGCAAGGCAAGGCAAGGCAAGGCAAGGCAAGGCAAGGCAAGGCAAGGCAAGGCAAGGCAAGGCAAGGCAAGGCAAGGCAAGGCAAGGCAAGGCAAGGCAAGGCAAGGCAAGGCAAGGCAAGGCAAGGCAAGGCAAGGCAAGGCAAGGCAAGCAAGGCAAGGCAAGGCAAGGCAAGGCAAGGCAAGGCAAGGCAAGGCAAGGCAAGGCAAGGCAAGGCAAGGCAAGGCAAGGCAAGGCAAGGCAAGGCAAGGCAAGGCAAGGCAAGGCAAGGCAAGGCAAGGCAAGACAAGGCAAGGCAAGGCAAGGCAAGGCAAGGCAAGGCAAGGCAAGGCAAGGCAAGGCAAGGCAAGGCAAGGCAAGGCAAGGCAAGGCAAGGCAAGGCAAGGCAAGGCAAGGCAAGGCAAGGCAAGGCAAGGCAAGGCAAGGCAAGGCAAGGCAAGGCAAGGCAAGGCAAGGCAAGGCAAGGCAAGGCAAGGCAAGGCAAGGCAAGGCAAGGCAAGGCAAGGCAAGGCAAGGCAAGGCAAGGCAAGGCAAGGCAAGGCAAGGCAAGGCAAGGCAAGGCAAGGCAAGGCAAGGCAAGGCAAGGCAAGGCAAGGCAAGGCAAGGCAAGGCAAGGCAAGGCAAGGCAAGGCAAGGCAAGGCAAGGCAAGGCAAGGCAAGGCAAGGCAAGGCAAGGCAAGGCAAGGCAAGGCAAGGCAAGGCAAGGCAAGGCAAGGCAAGGCAAGGCAAGGCAAGGCAAGGCAAGGCAAGGCAAGGCAAGGCAAGGCAAGGCAAGGCAAGGCAAGGCAAGGCAAGGCAAGGCAAGGCAAGGCAAGGCAAGGCAAGGCAAGGCAAGGCAAGGCAAGGCAAGGCAAGGCAAGGCAAGGCAAGGCAAGGCAAGGCAAGGCAAGGCAAGGCAAGGCAAGGCAAGGAAGTCAAGTCAAGTCAAGTCAAGTCAAGTCAAGTCAAGTCAAGTCAAGTCAAGTCAAGTCAAGTCAAGTCAAGTCAAGTCAAGTCAAGTCAAGTCAAGTCAAGTCAAGTCAAGTCAAGTCAAGTCAAGTCAAGTCAAGTCAAGTCAAGTCAAGTCAAGTCAAGTCAAGTCAAGTCAAGTCAAGTCAAGTCAAGGCAAGGCAAGGCAAGGCAAGGCAAGGCAAGGCAAGGCAAGGCAAGGCAAGGCAAGGCAAGGCAAGGCAAGGCAAGGCAAGGCAAGGCAAGGCAAGGCAAGGCAAGGCAAGGCAAGGCAAGGCAAGGCAAGGCAAGGCAAGGCAAGTCAAGTCAAGTCAAGTCAAGTCAAGTCAAGTCAAGTCAAGTCAAGTCAAGTCAAGTCAAGTCAAGTCAAGTCAAGTCAAGTCAAGTCAAGTCAAGTCAAGTCAAGTCAAGTCAAGTCAAGTCAAGTCAAGTCAAGTCAAGTCAAGTCAAGTCAAGTCAAGTCAAGTCAAGTCAAGTCAAGTCAAGTCAAGTCAAGTCAAGTCAAGTCAAGTCAAGTCAAGTCAAGTCAAGTCAAGTCAAGTCAAGTCAAGTCAAGTCAAGTCAAGTCAAGTCAAGTCAAGTCAAGTCAAGTCAAGTCAAGTCAAGTCAAGTCAAGTCAAGTCAAGTCAAGTCAAGTCAAGTCAAGTCAAGTCAAGTCAAGTCAAGTCAAGTCAAGTCAAGTCAAGTCAAGTCAAGTCAAGTCAAGTCAAGTCAAGTCAAGTCAAGTCAAGTCAAGTCAAGTCAAGTCAAGTCAAGTCAAGTCAAGTCAAGTCAAGTCAAGTCAAGTCAAGTCAAGTCAAGTCAAGTCAAGTCAAGTCAAGTCAAGTCAAGTCAAGTCAAGTCAAGTCAAGTCAAGTCAAGTCAAGTCAAGTCAAGTCAAGTCAAGTCAAGTCAAGTCAAGTCAAGTCAAGTCAAGTCAAGTCAAGTCAAGTCAAGTCAAGTCAAGTCAAGTCAAGTCAAGTCAAGTCAAGTCAAGTCAAGTCAAGTCAAGTCAAGTCAAGTCAAGTCAAGTCAAGTCAAGTCAAGTCAAGTCAAGTCAAGTCAAGTCAAGTCAAGTCAAGTCAAGTCAAGTCAAGTCAAGTCAAGTCAAGTCAAGTCAAGTCAAGTCAAGTCAAGTCAAGTCAAGTCAAGTCAAGTCAAGTCAAGTCAAGTCAAGTCAAGTCAAGTCAAGTCAAGTCAAGTCAAGTCAAGTCAAGTCAAGTCAAGTCAAGTCAAGTCAAGTCAAGTCAAGTCAAGTCAAGTCAAGTCAAGTCAAGTCAAGTCAAGTCAAGTCAAGTCAAGTCAAGTCAAGTCAAGTCAAGTCAAGTCAAGTCAAGTCAAGTCAAGTCAAGTCAAGTCAAGTCAAGTCAAGTCAAGTCAAGTCAAGTCAAGTCAAGTCAAGTCAAGTCAAGTCAAGTCAAGTCAAGTCAAGTCAAGTCAAGTCAAGTCAAGTCAAGTCAAGTCAAGTCAAGTCAAGTCAAGTCAAGTCAAGTCAAGTCAAGTCAAGTCAAGTCAAGTCAAGTCAAGTCAAGTCAAGTCAAGTCAAGTCAAGTCAAGTCAAGTCAAGTCAAGTCAAGTCAAGTCAAGTCAAGTCAAGTCAAGTCAAGTCAAGTCAAGTCAAGTCAAGTCAAGTCAAGTCAAGTCAAGTCAAGTCAAGTCAAGTCAAGTCAAGTCAAGTCAAGTCAAGTCAAGTCAAGTCAAGTCAAGTCAAGTCAAGTCAAGTCAAGTCAAGTCAAGTCAAGTCAAGTCAAGTCAAGTCAAGTCAAGTCAAGTCAAGTCAAGTCAAGTCAAGTCAAGTCAAGTCAAGTCAAGTCAAGTCAAGTCAAGTCAAGTCAAGTCAAGTCAAGTCAAGTCAAGTCAAGTCAAGTCAAGTCAAGTCAAGTCAAGTCAAGTCAAGTCAAGTCAAGTCAAGTCAAGTCAAGTCAAGTCAAGTCAAGTCAAGTCAAGTCAAGTCAAGTCAAGTCAAGTCAAGTCAAGTCAAGTCAAGTCAAGTCAAGTCAAGTCAAGTCAAGTCAAGTCAAGTCAAGTCAAGTCAAGTCAAGTCAAGTCAAGTCAAGTCAAGTCAAGTCAAGTCAAGTCAAGTCAAGTCAAGTCAAGTCAAGTCAAGTCAAGTCAAGTCAAGTCAAGTCAAGTCAAGTCAAGTCAAGTCAAGTCAAGTCAAGTCAAGTCAAGTCAAGTCAAGTCAAGTCAAGTCAAGTCAAGTCAAGTCAAGTCAAGTCAAGTCAAGTCAAGTCAAGTCAAGTCAAGTCAAGTCAAGTCAAGTCAAGTCAAGTCAAGTCAAGTCAAGTCAAGTCAAGTCAAGTCAAGTCAAGTCAAGTCAAGTCAAGTCAAGTCAAGTCAAGTCAAGTCAAGTCAAGTCAAGTCAAGTCAAGTCAAGTCAAGTCAAGTCAAGTCAAGTCAAGTCAAGTCAAGTCAAGTCAAGTCAAGTCAAGTCAAGTCAAGTCAAGTCAAGTCAAGTCAAGTCAAGTCAAGTCAAGTCAAGTCAAGTCAAGTCAAGTCAAGTCAAGTCAAGTCAAGTCAAGTCAAGTCAAGTCAAGTCAAGTCAAGTCAAGTCAAGTCAAGTCAAGTCAAGTCAAGTCAAGTCAAGTCAAGTCAAGTCAAGTCAAGTCAAGTCAAGTCAAGTCAAGTCAAGTCAAGTCAAGTCAAGTCAAGTCAAGTCAAGTCAAGTCAAGTCAAGTCAAGTCAAGTCAAGTCAAGTCAAGTCAAGTCAAGTCAAGTCAAGTCAAGTCAAGTCAAGTCAAGTCAAGTCAAGTCAAGTCAAGTCAAGTCAAGTCAAGTCAAGTCAAGTCAAGTCAAGTCAAGTCAAGTCAAGTCAAGTCAAGTCAAGTCAAGTCAAGTCAAGTCAAGTCAAGTCAAGTCAAGTCAAGTCAAGTCAAGTCAAGTCAAGTCAAGTCAAGTCAAGTCAAGTCAAGTCAAGTCAAGTCAAGTCAAGTCAAGTCAAGTCAAGTCAAGTCAAGTCAAGTCAAGTCAAGTCAAGTCAAGTCAAGTCAAGTCAAGTCAAGTCAAGTCAAGTCAAGTCAAGTCAAGTCAAGTCAAGTCAAGTCAAGTCAAGTCAAGTCAAGTCAAGTCAAGTCAAGTCAAGTCAAGTCAAGTCAAGTCAAGTCAAGTCAAGTCAAGTCAAGTCAAGTCAAGTCAAGTCAAGTCAAGTCAAGTCAAGTCAAGTCAAGTCAAGTCAAGTCAAGTCAAGTCAAGTCAAGTCAAGTCAAGTCAAGTCAAGTCAAGTCAAGTCAAGTCAAGTCAAGTCAAGTCAAGTCAAGTCAAGTCAAGTCAAGTCAAGTCAAGTCAAGTCAAGTCAAGTCAAGTCAAGTCAAGTCAAGTCAAGTCAAGTCAAGTCAAGTCAAGTCAAGTCAAGTCAAGTCAAGTCAAGTCAAGTCAAGTCAAGTCAAGTCAAGTCAAGTCAAGTCAAGTCAAGTCAAGTCAAGTCAAGTCAAGTCAAGTCAAGTCAAGTCAAGTCAAGTCAAGTCAAGTCAAGTCAAGTCAAGTCAAGTCAAGTCAAGTCAAGTCAAGTCAAGTCAAGTCAAGTCAAGTCAAGTCAAGTCAAGTCAAGTCAAGTCAAGTCAAGTCAAGTCAAGTCAAGTCAAGTCAAGTCAAGTCAAGTCAAGTCAAGTCAAGTCAAGTCAAGTCAAGTCAAGTCAAGTCAAGTCAAGTCAAGTCAAGTCAAGTCAAGTCAAGTCAAGTCAAGTCAAGTCAAGTCAAGTCAAGTCAAGTCAAGTCAAGTCAAGTCAAGTCAAGTCAAGTCAAGTCAAGTCAAGTCAAGTCAAGTCAAGTCAAGTCAAGTCAAGTCAAGTCAAGTCAAGTCAAGTCAAGTCAAGTCAAGTCAAGTCAAGTCAAGTCAAGTCAAGTCAAGTCAAGTCAAGTCAAGTCAAGTCAAGTCAAGTCAAGTCAAGTCAAGTCAAGTCAAGTCAAGTCAAGTCAAGTCAAGTCAAGTCAAGTCAAGTCAAGTCAAGTCAAGTCAAGTCAAGTCAAGTCAAGTCAAGTCAAGTCAAGTCAAGTCAAGTCAAGTCAAGTCAAGTCAAGTCAAGTCAAGTCAAGTCAAGTCAAGTCAAGTCAAGTCAAGTCAAGTCAAGTCAAGTCAAGTCAAGTCAAGTCAAGTCAAGTCAAGTCAAGTCAAGTCAAGTCAAGTCAAGTCAAGTCAAGTCAAGTCAAGTCAAGTCAAGTCAAGTCAAGTCAAGTCAAGTCAAGTCAAGTCAAGTCAAGTCAAGTCAAGTCAAGTCAAGTCAAGTCAAGTCAAGTCAAGTCAAGTCAAGTCAAGTCAAGTCAAGTCAAGTCAAGTCAAGTCAAGTCAAGTCAAGTCAAGTCAAGTCAAGTCAAGTCAAGTCAAGTCAAGTCAAGTCAAGTCAAGTCAAGTCAAGTCAAGTCAAGTCAAGTCAAGTCAAGTCAAGTCAAGTCAAGTCAAGTCAAGTCAAGTCAAGTCAAGTCAAGTCAAGTCAAGTCAAGTCAAGTCAAGTCAAGTCAAGTCAAGTCAAGTCAAGTCAAGTCAAGTCAAGTCAAGTCAAGTCAAGTCAAGTCAAGTCAAGTCAAGTCAAGTCAAGTAAGTCAAGTCAAGTCAAGTCAAGTCAAGTCAAGTCAAGTCAAGTCAAGTCAAGTCAAGTCAAGTCAAGTCAAGTCAAGTCAAGTCAAGTCAAGTCAAGTCAAGTCAAGTCAAGTCAAGTCAAGTCAAGTCAAGTCAAGTCAAGTCAAGTCAAGTCAAGTCAAGTCAAGTCAAGTCAAGTCAAGTCAAGTCAAGTCAAGTCAAGTCAAGTCAAGTCAAGTCAAGTCAAGTCAAGTCAAGTCAAGTCAAGTCAAGTCAAGTCAAGTCAAGTCAAGTCAAGTCAAGTCAAGTCAAGTCAAGTCAAGTCAAGTCAAGTCAAGTCAAGTCAAGTCAAGTCAAGTCAAGTCAAGTCAAGTCAAGTCAAGTCAAGTCAAGTCAAGTCAAGTCAAGTCAAGTCAAGTCAAGTCAAGTCAAGTCAAGTCAAGTCAAGTCAAGTCAAGTCAAGTCAAGTCAAGTCAAGTCAAGTCAAGTCAAGTCAAGTCAAGTCAAGTCAAGTCAAGTCAAGTCAAGTCAAGTCAAGTCAAGTCAAGTCAAGTCAAGTCAAGTCAAGTCAAGTCAAGTCAAGTCAAGTCAAGTCAAGTCAAGTCAAGTCAAGTCAAGTCAAGTCAAGTCAAGTCAAGTCAAGTCAAGTCAAGTCAAGTCAAGTCAAGTCAAGTCAAGTCAAGTCAAGTCAAGTCAAGTCAAGTCAAGTCAAGTCAAGTCAAGTCAAGTCAAGTCAAGTCAAGTCAAGTCAAGTCAAGTCAAGTCAAGTCAAGTCAAGTCAAGTCAAGTCAAGTCAAGTCAAGTCAAGTCAAGTCAAGTCAAGTCAAGTCAAGTCAAGTCAAGTCAAGTCAAGTCAAGTCAAGTCAAGTCAAGTCAAGTCAAGTCAAGTCAAGTCAAGTCAAGTCAAGTCAAGTCAAGTCAAGTCAAGTCAAGTCAAGTCAAGTCAAGTCAAGTCAAGTCAAGTCAAGTCAAGTCAAGTCAAGTCAAGTCAAGTCAAGTCAAGTCAAGTCAAGTCAAGTCAAGTCAAGTCAAGTCAAGTCAAGTCAAGTCAAGTCAAGTCAAGTCAAGTCAAGTCAAGTCAAGTCAAGTCAAGTCAAGTCAAGTCAAGTCAAGTCAAGTCAAGTCAAGTCAAGTCAAGTCAAGTCAAGTCAAGTCAAGTCAAGTCAAGTCAAGTCAAGTCAAGTCAAGTCAAGTCAAGTCAAGTCAAGTCAAGTCAAGTCAAGTCAAGTCAAGTCAAGTCAAGTCAAGTCAAGTCAAGTCAAGTCAAGTCAAGTCAAGTCAAGTCAAGTCAAGTCAAGTCAAGTCAAGTCAAGTCAAGTCAAGTCAAGTCAAGTCAAGTCAAGTCAAGTCAAGTCAAGTCAAGTCAAGTCAAGTCAAGTCAAGTCAAGTCAAGTCAAGTCAAGTCAAGTCAAGTCAAGTCAAGTCAAGTCAAGTCAAGTCAAGTCAAGTCAAGTCAAGTCAAGTCAAGTCAAGTCAAGTCAAGTCAAGTCAAGTCAAGTCAAGTCAAGTCAAGTCAAGTCAAGTCAAGTCAAGTCAAGTCAAGTCAAGTCAAGTCAAGTCAAGTCAAGTCAAGTCAAGTCAAGTCAAGTCAAGTCAAGTCAAGTCAAGTCAAGTCAAGTCAAGTCAAGTCAAGTCAAGTCAAGTCAAGTCAAGTCAAGTCAAGTCAAGTCAAGTCAAGTCAAGTCAAGTCAAGTCAAGTCAAGTCAAGTCAAGTCAAGTCAAGTCAAGTCAAGTCAAGTCAAGTCAAGTCAAGTCAAGTCAAGTCAAGTCAAGTCAAGTCAAGTCAAGTCAAGTCAAGTCAAGTCAAGTCAAGTCAAGTCAAGTCAAGTCAAGTCAAGTCAAGTCAAGTCAAGTCAAGTCAAGTCAAGTCAAGTCAAGTCAAGTCAAGTCAAGTCAAGTCAAGTCAAGTCAAGTCAAGTCAAGTCAAGTCAAGTCAAGTCAAGTCAAGTCAAGTCAAGTCAAGTCAAGTCAAGTCAAGTCAAGTCAAGTCAAGTCAAGTCAAGTCAAGTCAAGTCAAGTCAAGTCAAGTCAAGTCAAGTCAAGTCAAGTCAAGTCAAGTCAAGTCAAGTCAAGTCAAGTCAAGTCAAGTCAAGTCAAGTCAAGTCAAGTCAAGTCAAGTCAAGTCAAGTCAAGTCAAGTCAAGTCAAGTCAAGTCAAGTCAAGTCAAGTCAAGTCAAGTCAAGTCAAGTCAAGTCAAGTCAAGTCAAGTCAAGTCAAGTCAAGTCAAGTCAAGTCAAGTCAAGTCAAGTCAAGTCAAGTCAAGTCAAGTCAAGTCAAGTCAAGTCAAGTCAAGTCAAGTCAAGTCAAGTCAAGTCAAGTCAAGTCAAGTCAAGTCAAGTCAAGTCAAGTCAAGTCAAGTCAAGTCAAGTCAAGTCAAGTCAAGTCAAGTCAAGTCAAGTCAAGTCAAGTCAAGTCAAGTCAAGTCAAGTCAAGTCAAGTCAAGTCAAGTCAAGTCAAGTCAAGTCAAGTCAAGTCAAGTCAAGTCAAGTCAAGTCAAGTCAAGTCAAGTCAAGTCAAGTCAAGTCAAGTCAAGTCAAGTCAAGTCAAGTCAAGTCAAGTCAAGTCAAGTCAAGTCAAGTCAAGTCAAGTCAAGTCAAGTCAAGTCAAGTCAAGTCAAGTCAAGTCAAGTCAAGTCAAGTCAAGTCAAGTCAAGTCAAGTCAAGTCAAGTCAAGTCAAGTCAAGTCAAGTCAAGTCAAGTCAAGTCAAGTCAAGTCAAGTCAAGTCAAGTCAAGTCAAGTCAAGTCAAGTCAAGTCAAGTCAAGTCAAGTCAAGTCAAGTCAAGTCAAGTCAAGTCAAGTCAAGTCAAGTCAAGTCAAGTCAAGTCAAGTCAAGTCAAGTCAAGTCAAGTCAAGTCAAGTCAAGTCAAGTCAAGTCAAGTCAAGTCAAGTCAAGTCAAGTCAAGTCAAGTCAAGTCAAGTCAAGTCAAGTCAAGTCAAGTCAAGTCAAGTCAAGTCAAGTCAAGTCAAGTCAAGTCAAGTCAAGTCAAGTCAAGTCAAGTCAAGTCAAGTCAAGTCAAGTCAAGTCAAGTCAAGTCAAGTCAAGTCAAGTCAAGTCAAGTCAAGTCAAGTCAAGTCAAGTCAAGTCAAGTCAAGTCAAGTCAAGTCAAGTCAAGTCAAGTCAAGTCAAGTCAAGTCAAGTCAAGTCAAGTCAAGTCAAGTCAAGTCAAGTCAAGTCAAGTCAAGTCAAGTCAAGTCAAGTCAAGTCAAGTCAAGTCAAGTCAAGTCAAGTCAAGTCAAGTCAAGTCAAGTCAAGTCAAGTCAAGTCAAGTCAAGTCAAGTCAAGTCAAGTCAAGTCAAGTCAAGTCAAGTCAAGTCAAGTCAAGTCAAGTCAAGTCAAGTCAAGTCAAGTCAAGTCAAGTCAAGTCAAGTCAAGTCAAGTCAAGTCAAGTCAAGTCAAGTCAAGTCAAGTCAAGTCAAGTCAAGTCAAGTCAAGTCAAGTCAAGTCAAGTCAAGTCAAGTCAAGTCAAGTCAAGTCAAGTCAAGTCAAGTCAAGTCAAGTCAAGTCAAGTCAAGTCAAGTCAAGTCAAGTCAAGTCAAGTCAAGTCAAGTCAAGTCAAGTCAAGTCAAGTCAAGTCAAGTCAAGTCAAGTCAAGTCAAGTCAAGTCAAGTCAAGTCAAGTCAAGTCAAGTCAAGTCAAGTCAAGTCAAGTCAAGTCAAGTCAAGTCAAGTCAAGTCAAGTCAAGTCAAGTCAAGTCAAGTCAAGTCAAGTCAAGTCAAGTCAAGTCAAGTCAAGTCAAGTCAAGTCAAGTCAAGTCAAGTCAAGTCAAGTCAAGTCAAGTCAAGTCAAGTCAAGTCAAGTCAAGTCAAGTCAAGTCAAGTCAAGTCAAGTCAAGTCAAGTCAAGTCAAGTCAAGTCAAGTCAAGTCAAGTCAAGTCAAGTCAAGTCAAGTCAAGTCAAGTCAAGTCAAGTCAAGTCAAGTCAAGTCAAGTCAAGTCAAGTCAAGTCAAGTCAAGTCAAGTCAAGTCAAGTCAAGTCAAGTCAAGTCAAGTCAAGTCAAGTCAAGTCAAGTCAAGTCAAGTCAAGTCAAGTCAAGTCAAGTCAAGTCAAGTCAAGTCAAGTCAAGTCAAGTCAAGTCAAGTCAAGTCAAGTCAAGTCAAGTCAAGTCAAGTCAAGTCAAGTCAAGTCAAGTCAAGTCAAGTCAAGTCAAGTCAAGTCAAGTCAAGTCAAGTCAAGTCAAGTCAAGTCAAGTCAAGTCAAGTCAAGTCAAGTCAAGTCAAGTCAAGTCAAGTCAAGTCAAGTCAAGTCAAGTCAAGTCAAGTCAAGTCAAGTCAAGTCAAGTCAAGTCAAGTCAAGTCAAGTCAAGTCAAGTCAAGTCAAGTCAAGTCAAGTCAAGTCAAGTCAAGTCAAGTCAAGTCAAGTCAAGTCAAGTCAAGTCAAGTCAAGTCAAGTCAAGTCAAGTCAAGTCAAGTCAAGTCAAGTCAAGTCAAGTCAAGTCAAGTCAAGTCAAGTCAAGTCAAGTCAAGTCAAGTCAAGTCAAGTCAAGTCAAGTCAAGTCAAGTCAAGTCAAGTCAAGTCAAGTCAAGTCAAGTCAAGTCAAGTCAAGTCAAGTCAAGTCAAGTCAAGTCAAGTCAAGTCAAGTCAAGTCAAGTCAAGTCAAGTCAAGTCAAGTCAAGTCAAGTCAAGTCAAGTCAAGTCAAGTCAAGTCAAGTCAAGTCAAGTCAAGTCAAGTCAAGTCAAGTCAAGTCAAGTCAAGTCAAGTCAAGTCAAGTCAAGTCAAGTCAAGTCAAGTCAAGTCAAGTCAAGTCAAGTCAAGTCAAGTCAAGTCAAGTCAAGTCAAGTCAAGTCAAGTCAAGTCAAGTCAAGTCAAGTCAAGTCAAGTCAAGTCAAGTCAAGTCAAGTCAAGTCAAGTCAAGTCAAGTCAAGTCAAGTCAAGTCAAGTCAAGTCAAGTCAAGTCAAGTCAAGTCAAGTCAAGTCAAGTCAAGTCAAGTCAAGTCAAGTCAAGTCAAGTCAAGTCAAGTCAAGTCAAGTCAAGTCAAGTCAAGTCAAGTCAAGTCAAGTCAAGTCAAGTCAAGTCAAGTCAAGTCAAGTCAAGTCAAGTCAAGTCAAGTCAAGTCAAGTCAAGTCAAGTCAAGTCAAGTCAAGTCAAGTCAAGTCAAGTCAAGTCAAGTCAAGTCAAGTCAAGTCAAGTCAAGTCAAGTCAAGTCAAGTCAAGTCAAGTCAAGTCAAGTCAAGTCAAGTCAAGTCAAGTCAAGTCAAGTCAAGTCAAGTCAAGTCAAGTCAAGTCAAGTCAAGTCAAGTCAAGTCAAGTCAAGTCAAGTCAAGTCAAGTCAAGTCAAGTCAAGTCAAGTCAAGTCAAGTCAAGTCAAGTCAAGTCAAGTCAAGTCAAGTCAAGTCAAGTCAAGTCAAGTCAAGTCAAGTCAAGTCAAGTCAAGTCAAGTCAAGTCAAGTCAAGTCAAGTCAAGTCAAGTCAAGTCAAGTCAAGTCAAGTCAAGTCAAGTCAAGTCAAGTCAAGTCAAGTCAAGTCAAGTCAAGTCAAGTCAAGTCAAGTCAAGTCAAGTCAAGTCAAGTCAAGTCAAGTCAAGTCAAGTCAAGTCAAGTCAAGTCAAGTCAAGTCAAGTCAAGTCAAGTCAAGTCAAGTCAAGTCAAGTCAAGTCAAGTCAAGTCAAGTCAAGTCAAGTCAAGTCAAGTCAAGTCAAGTCAAGTCAAGTCAAGTCAAGTCAAGTCAAGTCAAGTCAAGTCAAGTCAAGTCAAGTCAAGTCAAGTCAAGTCAAGTCAAGTCAAGTCAAGTCAAGTCAAGTCAAGTCAAGTCAAGTCAAGTCAAGTCAAGTCAAGTCAAGTCAAGTCAAGTCAAGTCAAGTCAAGTCAAGTCAAGTCAAGTCAAGTCAAGTCAAGTCAAGTCAAGTCAAGTCAAGTCAAGTCAAGTCAAGTCAAGTCAAGTCAAGTCAAGTCAAGTCAAGTCAAGTCAAGTCAAGTCAAGTCAAGTCAAGTCAAGTCAAGTCAAGTCAAGTCAAGTCAAGTCAAGTCAAGTCAAGTCAAGTCAAGTCAAGTCAAGTCAAGTCAAGTCAAGTCAAGTCAAGTCAAGTCAAGTCAAGTCAAGTCAAGTCAAGTCAAGTCAAGTCAAGTCAAGTCAAGTCAAGTCAAGTCAAGTCAAGTCAAGTCAAGTCAAGTCAAGTCAAGTCAAGTCAAGTCAAGTCAAGTCAAGTCAAGTCAAGTCAAGTCAAGTCAAGTCAAGTCAAGTCAAGTCAAGTCAAGTCAAGTCAAGTCAAGTCAAGTCAAGTCAAGTCAAGTCAAGTCAAGTCAAGTCAAGTCAAGTCAAGTCAAGTCAAGTCAAGTCAAGTCAAGTCAAGTCAAGTCAAGTCAAGTCAAGTCAAGTCAAGTCAAGTCAAGTCAAGTCAAGTCAAGTCAAGTCAAGTCAAGTCAAGTCAAGTCAAGTCAAGTCAAGTCAAGTCAAGTCAAGTCAAGTCAAGTCAAGTCAAGTCAAGTCAAGTCAAGTCAAGTCAAGTCAAGTCAAGTCAAGTCAAGTCAAGTCAAGTCAAGTCAAGTCAAGTCAAGTCAAGTCAAGTCAAGTCAAGTCAAGTCAAGTCAAGTCAAGTCAAGTCAAGTCAAGTCAAGTCAAGTCAAGTCAAGTCAAGTCAAGTCAAGTCAAGTCAAGTCAAGTCAAGTCAAGTCAAGTCAAGTCAAGTCAAGTCAAGTCAAGTCAAGTCAAGTCAAGTCAAGTCAAGTCAAGTCAAGTCAAGTCAAGTCAAGTCAAGTCAAGTCAAGTCAAGTCAAGTCAAGTCAAGTCAAGTCAAGTCAAGTCAAGTCAAGTCAAGTCAAGTCAAGTCAAGTCAAGTCAAGTCAAGTCAAGTCAAGTCAAGTCAAGTCAAGTCAAGTCAAGTCAAGTCAAGTCAAGTCAAGTCAAGTCAAGTCAAGTCAAGTCAAGTCAAGTCAAGTCAAGTCAAGTCAAGTCAAGTCAAGTCAAGTCAAGTCAAGTCAAGTCAAGTCAAGTCAAGTCAAGTCAAGTCAAGTCAAGTCAAGTCAAGTCAAGTCAAGTCAAGTCAAGTCAAGTCAAGTCAAGTCAAGTCAAGTCAAGTCAAGTCAAGTCAAGTCAAGTCAAGTCAAGTCAAGTCAAGTCAAGTCAAGTCAAGTCAAGTCAAGTCAAGTCAAGTCAAGTCAAGTCAAGTCAAGTCAAGTCAAGTCAAGTCAAGTCAAGTCAAGTCAAGTCAAGTCAAGTCAAGTCAAGTCAAGTCAAGTCAAGTCAAGTCAAGTCAAGTCAAGTCAAGTCAAGTCAAGTCAAGTCAAGTCAAGTCAAGTCAAGTCAAGTCAAGTCAAGTCAAGTCAAGTCAAGTCAAGTCAAGTCAAGTCAAGTCAAGTCAAGTCAAGTCAAGTCAAGTCAAGTCAAGTCAAGTCAAGTCAAGTCAAGTCAAGTCAAGTCAAGTCAAGTCAAGTCAAGTCAAGTCAAGTCAAGTCAAGTCAAGTCAAGTCAAGTCAAGTCAAGTCAAGTCAAGTCAAGTCAAGTCAAGTCAAGTCAAGTCAAGTCAAGTCAAGTCAAGTCAAGTCAAGTCAAGTCAAGTCAAGTCAAGTCAAGTCAAGTCAAGTCAAGTCAAGTCAAGTCAAGTCAAGTCAAGTCAAGTCAAGTCAAGTCAAGTCAAGTCAAGTCAAGTCAAGTCAAGTCAAGTCAAGTCAAGTCAAGTCAAGTCAAGTCAAGTCAAGTCAAGTCAAGTCAAGTCAAGTCAAGTCAAGTCAAGTCAAGTCAAGTCAAGTCAAGTCAAGTCAAGTCAAGTCAAGTCAAGTCAAGTCAAGTCAAGTCAAGTCAAGTCAAGTCAAGTCAAGTCAAGTCAAGTCAAGTCAAGTCAAGTCAAGTCAAGTCAAGTCAAGTCAAGTCAAGTCAAGTCAAGTCAAGTCAAGTCAAGTCAAGTCAAGTCAAGTCAAGTCAAGTCAAGTCAAGTCAAGTCAAGTCAAGTCAAGTCAAGTCAAGTCAAGTCAAGTCAAGTCAAGTCAAGTCAAGTCAAGTCAAGTCAAGTCAAGTCAAGTCAAGTCAAGTCAAGTCAAGTCAAGTCAAGTCAAGTCAAGTCAAGTCAAGTCAAGTCAAGTCAAGTCAAGTCAAGTCAAGTCAAGTCAAGTCAAGTCAAGTCAAGTCAAGTCAAGTCAAGTCAAGTCAAGTCAAGTCAAGTCAAGTCAAGTCAAGTCAAGTCAAGTCAAGTCAAGTCAAGTCAAGTCAAGTCAAGTCAAGTCAAGTCAAGTCAAGTCAAGTCAAGTCAAGTCAAGTCAAGTCAAGTCAAGTCAAGTCAAGTCAAGTCAAGTCAAGCAATCAAGTCAAGTCAAGTCAAGTCAAGTCAAGTCAAGTCAAGTCAAGTCAAGTCAAGTCAAGTCAAGTCAAGTCAAGTCAAGTCAAGTCAAGTCAAGTCAAGTCAAGTCAAGTCAAGTCAAGTCAAGTCAAGTCAAGTCAAGTCAAGTCAAGTCAAGTCAAGTCAAGTCAAGTCAAGTCAAGTCAAGTCAAGTCAAGTCAAGTCAAGTCAAGTCAAGTCAAGTCAAGTCAAGTCAAGTCAAGTCAAGTCAAGTCAAGTCAAGTCAAGTCAAGTCAAGTCAAGTCAAGTCAAGTCAAGTCAAGTCAAGTCAAGTCAAGTCAAGTCAAGTCAAGTCAAGTCAAGTCAAGTCAAGTCAAGTCAAGTCAAGTCAAGTCAAGTCAAGTCAAGTCAAGTCAAGTCAAGTCAAGTCAAGTCAAGTCAAGTCAAGTCAAGTCAAGTCAAGTCAAGTCAAGTCAAGTCAAGTCAAGTCAAGTCAAGTCAAGTCAAGTCAAGTCAAGTCAAGTCAAGTCAAGTCAAGTCAAGTCAAGTCAAGTCAAGTCAAGTCAAGTCAAGTCAAGTCAAGTCAAGTCAAGTCAAGTCAAGTCAAGTCAAGTCAAGTCAAGTCAAGTCAAGTCAAGTCAAGTCAAGTCAAGTCAAGTCAAGTCAAGTCAAGTCAAGTCAAGTCAAGTCAAGTCAAGTCAAGTCAAGTCAAGTCAAGTCAAGTCAAGTCAAGTCAAGTCAAGTCAAGTCAAGTCAAGTCAAGTCAAGTCAAGTCAAGTCAAGTCAAGTCAAGTCAAGTCAAGTCAAGTCAAGTCAAGTCAAGTCAAGTCAAGTCAAGTCAAGTCAAGTCAAGTCAAGTCAAGTCAAGTCAAGTCAAGTCAAGTCAAGTCAAGTCAAGTCAAGTCAAGTCAAGTCAAGTCAAGTCAAGTCAAGTCAAGTCAAGTCAAGTCAAGTCAAGTCAAGTCAAGTCAAGTCAAGTCAAGTCAAGTCAAGTCAAGTCAAGTCAAGTCAAGTCAAGTCAAGTCAAGTCAAGTCAAGTCAAGTCAAGTCAAGTCAAGTCAAGTCAAGTCAAGTCAAGTCAAGTCAAGTCAAGTCAAGTCAAGTCAAGTCAAGTCAAGTCAAGTCAAGTCAAGTCAAGTCAAGTCAAGTCAAGTCAAGTCAAGTCAAGTCAAGTCAAGTCAAGTCAAGTCAAGTCAAGTCAAGTCAAGTCAAGTCAAGTCAAGTCAAGTCAAGTCAAGTCAAGTCAAGTCAAGTCAAGTCAAGTCAAGTCAAGTCAAGTCAAGTCAAGTCAAGTCAAGTCAAGTCAAGTCAAGTCAAGTCAAGTCAAGTCAAGTCAAGTCAAGTCAAGTCAAGTCAAGTCAAGTCAAGTCAAGTCAAGTCAAGTCAAGTCAAGTCAAGTCAAGTCAAGTCAAGTCAAGTCAAGTCAAGTCAAGTCAAGTCAAGTCAAGTCAAGTCAAGTCAAGTCAAGTCAAGTCAAGTCAAGTCAAGTCAAGTCAAGTCAAGTCAAGTCAAGTCAAGTCAAGTCAAGTCAAGTCAAGTCAAGTCAAGTCAAGTCAAGTCAAGTCAAGTCAAGTCAAGTCAAGTCAAGTCAAGTCAAGTCAAGTCAAGTCAAGTCAAGTCAAGTCAAGTCAAGTCAAGTCAAGTCAAGTCAAGTCAAGTCAAGTCAAGTCAAGTCAAGTCAAGTCAAGTCAAGTCAAGTCAAGTCAAGTCAAGTCAAGTCAAGTCAAGTCAAGTCAAGTCAAGTCAAGTCAAGTCAAGTCAAGTCAAGTCAAGTCAAGTCAAGTCAAGTCAAGTCAAGTCAAGTCAAGTCAAGTCAAGTCAAGTCAAGTCAAGTCAAGTCAAGTCAAGTCAAGTCAAGTCAAGTCAAGTCAAGTCAAGTCAAGTCAAGTCAAGTCAAGTCAAGTCAAGTCAAGTCAAGTCAAGTCAAGTCAAGTCAAGTCAAGTCAAGTCAAGTCAAGTCAAGTCAAGTCAAGTCAAGTCAAGTCAAGTCAAGTCAAGTCAAGTCAAGTCAAGTCAAGTCAAGTCAAGTCAAGTCAAGTCAAGTCAAGTCAAGTCAAGTCAAGTCAAGTCAAGTCAAGTCAAGTCAAGTCAAGTCAAGTCAAGTCAAGTCAAGTCAAGTCAAGTCAAGTCAAGTCAAGTCAAGTCAAGTCAAGTCAAGTCAAGTCAAGTCAAGTCAAGTCAAGTCAAGTCAAGTCAAGTCCAGGGTAAAGGGTCAAGTCAAGTCAAGTCAAGTCAAGTCAAGTCAAGTCAAGTCAAGTCAAGTCAAGTCAAGTCAAGTCAAGTCAAGTCAAGTCAAGTCAAGTCAAGTCAAGTCAAGTCAAGTCAAGTCAAGTCAAGTCAAGTCAAGTCAAGTCAAGTCAAGTCAATGTCAAGTCAAGTCAAGTCAAGTCAAGTCAAGTCAAGTCAAGTCAAGTCAAGTCAAGTCAAGTCAAGTCAAGTCAAGTCAAGTCAAGTCAAGTCAAGTCAAGTCAAGTCAAGTCAAGTCAAGTCAAGTCAAGTCAAGTCAAGTCAAGTCAAGTCAAGTCAAGTCAAGTCAAGTCAAGTCAAGTCAAGTCAAGTCAAGTCAAGTCAAGTCAAGTCAAAGTCAAGTCAAGTCAAGTCAAGTCAAGTCAAGTCAAGTCAAGTCAAGTCAAGTCAAGTCAAGTCAAGTCAAGTCAAGTCAAGTCAAGTCAAGTCAAGTCAAGTCAAGTCAAGTCAAGTCAAGTCAAGTCAAGTCAAGTCAAGTCAAGTCAAGTCAAGTCAAGTCAAGTCAAGTCAAGTCAAGTCAAGTCAAGTCAAGTCAAGTCAAGTCAAGTCAAGTCAAGTCAAGTCAAGTCAAGTCAAGTCAAGTCAAGTCAAGTCAAGTCAAGTCAAGTCAAGTCAAGTCAAGTCAAGTCAAGTCAAGTCAAGTCAAGTCAAGTCAAGTCAAGTCAAGTCAAGTCAAGTCAAGTCAAGTCAAGTCAAGTCAAGTCAAGTCAAGTCAAGTCAAGTCAAGTCAAGTCAAGTCAAGTCAAGTCAAGTCAAGTCAAGTCAAGTCAAGTCAAGTCAAGTCAAGTCAAGTCAAGTCAAGTCAAGTCAAGTCAAGTCAAGTCAAGTCAAGTCAAGTCAAGTCAAGTCAAGTCAAGTCAAGTCAGTCAAGTCAAGTCAAGTCAAGTCAAGTCAAGTCAAGTCAAGTCAAGTCAAGTCAAGTCAAGTCAAGTCAAGTCAAGTCAAGTCAAGTCAAGTCAAGTCAAGTCAAGTCAAGTCAAGTCAAGTCAAGTCAAGTCAAGTCAAGTCAAGTCAAGTCAAGTCAAGTCAAGTCAAGTCAAGTCAAGTCAAGTCAAGTCAAGTCAAGTCAAGTCAAGTCAAGTCAAGTCAAGTCAAGTCAAGTCAAGTCAAGTCAAGTCAAGTCAAGTCAAGTCAAGTCAAGTCAAGTCAAGTCAAGTCAAGTCAAGTCAAGTCAAGTCAAGTCAAGTCAAGTCAAGTCAAGTCAAGTCAAGTCAAGTCAAGTCAAGTCAAGTCAAGTCAAGTCAAGTCAAGTCAAGTCAAGTCAAGTCAAGTCAAGTCAAGTCAAGTCAAGTCAAGTCAAGTCAAGTCAAGTCAAGTCAAGTCAAGTCAAGTCAAGTCAAGTCAAGTCAAGTCAAGTCAAGTCAAGTCAAGTCAAGTCAAGTCAAGTCAAGTCAAGTCAAGTCAAGTCAAGTCAAGTCAAGTCAAGTCAAGTCAAGTCAAGTCAAGTCAAGTCAAGTCAAGTCAAGTCAAGTCAAGTCAAGTCAAGTCAAGTCAAGTCAAGTCAAGTCAAGTCAAGTCAAGTCAAGTCAAGTCAAGTCAAGTCAAGTCAAGTCAAGTCAAGTCAAGTCAAGTCAAGTCAAGTCAAGTCAAGTCAAGTCAAGTCAAGTCAAGTCAAGTCAAGTCAAGTCAAGTCAAGTCAAGTCAAGTCAAGTCAAGTCAAGTCAAGTCAAGTCAAGTCAAGTCAAGTCAAGTCAAGTCAAGTCAAGTCAAGTCAAGTCAAGTCAAGTCAAGTCAAGTCAAGTCAAGTCAAGTCAAGTCAAGTCAAGTCAAGTCAAGTCAAGTCAAGTCAAGTCAAGTCAAGTCAAGTCAAGTCAAGTCAAGTCAAGTCAAGTCAAGTCAAGTCAAGTCAAGTCAAGTCAAGTCAAGTCAAGTCAAGTCAAGTCAAGTCAAGTCAAGTCAAGTCAAGTCAAGTCAAGTCAAGTCAAGTCAAGTCAAGTCAAGTCAAGTCAAGTCAAGTCAAGTCAAGTCAAGTCAAGTCAAGTCAAGTCAAGTCAAGTCAAGTCAAGTCAAGTCAAGTCAAGTCAAGTCAAGTCAAGTCAAGTCAAGTCAAGTCAAGTCAAGTCAAGTCAAGTCAAGTCAAGTCAAGTCAAGTCAAGTCAAGTCAAGTCAAGTCAAGTCAAGTCAAGTCAAGTCAAGTCAAGTCAAGTCAAGTCAAGTCAAGTCAAGTCAAGTCAAGTCAAGTCAAGTCAAGTCAAGTCAAGTCAAGTCAAGTCAAGTCAAGTCAAGTCAAGTCAAGTCAAGTCAAGTCAAGTCAAGTCAAGTCAAGTCAAGTCAAGTCAAGTCAAGTCAAGTCAAGTCAAGTCAAGTCAAGTCAAGTCAAGTCAAGTCAAGTCAAGTCAAGTCAAGTCAAGTCAAGTCAAGTCAAGTCAAGTCAAGTCAAGTCAAGTCAAGTCAAGTCAAGTCAAGTCAAGTCAAGTCAAGTCAAGTCAAGTCAAGTCAAGTCAAGTCAAGTCAAGTCAAGTCAAGTCAAGTCAAGTCAAGTCAAGTCAAGTCAAGTCAAGTCAAGTCAAGTCAAGTCAAGTCAAGTCAAGTCAAGTCAAGTCAAGTCAAGTCAAGTCAAGTCAAGTCAAGTCAAGTCAAGTCAAGTCAAGTCAAGTCAAGTCAAGTCAAGTCAAGTCAAGTCAAGTCAAGTCAAGTCAAGTCAAGTCAAGTCAAGTCAAGTCAAGTCAAGTCAAGTCAAGTCAAGTCAAGTCAAGTCAAGTCAAGTCAAGTCAAGTCAAGTCAAGTCAAGTCAAGTCAAGTCAAGTCAAGTCAAGTCAAGTCAAGTCAAGTCAAGTCAAGTCAAGTCAAGTCAAGTCAAGTCAAGTCAAGTCAAGTCAAGTCAAGTCAAGTCAAGTCAAGTCAAGTCAAGTCAAGTCAAGTCAAGTCAAGTCAAGTCAAGTCAAGTCAAGTCAAGTCAAGTCAAGTCAAGTCAAGTCAAGTCAAGTCAAGTCAAGTCAAGTCAAGTCAAGTCAAGTCAAGTCAAGTCAAGTCAAGTCAAGTCAAGTCAAGTCAAGTCAAGTCAAGTCAAGTCAAGTCAAGTCAAGTCAAGTCAAGTCAAGTCAAGTCAAGTCAAGTCAAGTCAAGTCAAGTCAAGTCAAGTCAAGAGTCAAGTCAAGTCAAGTCAAGTCAAGTCAAGTCAAGTCAAGTCAAGTCAAGTCAAGTCAAGTCAAGTCAAGTCAAGTCAAGTCAAGTCAAGTCAAGTCAAGTCAAGTCAAGTCAAGTCAAGTCAAGTCAAGTCAAGTCAAGTCAAGTCAAGTCAAGTCAAGTCAAGTCAAGTCAAGTCAAGTCAAGTCAAGTCAAGTCAAGTCAAGTCAAGTCAAGTCAAGTCAAGTCAAGTCAAGTCAAGTCAAGTCAAGTCAAGTCAAGTCAAGTCAAGTCAAGTCAAGTCAAGTCAAGTCAAGTCAAGTCAAGTCAAGTCAAGTCAAGTCAAGTCAAGTCAAGTCAAGTCAAGTCAAGTCAAGTCAAGTCAAGTCAAGTCAAGTCAAGTCAAGTCAAGTCAAGTCAAGTCAAGTCAAGTCAAGTCAAGTCAAGTCAAGTCAAGTCAAGTCAAGTCAAGTCAAGTCAAGTCAAGTCAAGTCAAGTCAAGTCAAGTCAAGTCAAGTCAAGTCAAGTCAAGTCAAGTCAAGTCAAGTCAAGTCAAGTCAAGTCAAGTCAAGTCAAGTCAAGTCAAGTCAAGTCAAGTCAAGTCAAGTCAAGTCAAGTCAAGTCAAGTCAAGTCAAGTCAAGTCAAGTCAAGTCAAGTCAAGTCAAGTCAAGTCAAGTCAAGTCAAGTCAAGTCAAGTCAAGTCAAGTCAAGTCAAGTCAAGTCAAGTCAAGTCAAGTCAAGTCAAGTCAAGTCAAGTCAAGTCAAGTCAAGTCAAGTCAAGTCAAGTCAAGTCAAGTCAAGTCAAGTCAAGTCAAGTCAAGTCAAGTCAAGTCAAGTCAAGTCAAGTCAAGTCAAGTCAAGTCAAGTCAAGTCAAGTCAAGTCAAGTCAAGTCAAGTCAAGTCAAGTCAAGTCAAGTCAAGTCAAGTCAAGTCAAGTCAAGTCAAGTCAAGTCAAGTCAAGTCAAGTCAAGTCAAGTCAAGTCAAGTCAAGTCAAGTCAAGTCAAGTCAAGTCAAGTCAAGTCAAGTCAAGTCAAGTCAAGTCAAGTCAAGTCAAGTCAAGTCAAGTCAAGTCAAGTCAAGTCAAGTCAAGTCAAGTCAAGTCAAGTCAAGTCAAGTCAAGTCAAGTCAAGTCAAGTCAAGTCAAGTCAAGTCAAGTCAAGTCAAGTCAAGTCAAGTCAAGTCAAGTCAAGTCAAGTCAAGTCAAGTCAAGTCAAGTCAAGTCAAGTCAAGTCAAGTCAAGTCAAGTCAAGTCAAGTCAAGTCAAGTCAAGTCAAGTCAAGTCAAGTCAAGTCAAGTCAAGTCAAGTCAAGTCAAGTCAAGTCAAGTCAAGTCAAGTCAAGTCAAGTCAAGTCAAGTCAAGTCAAGTCAAGTCAAGTCAAGTCAAGTCAAGTCAAGTCAAGTCAAGTCAAGTCAAGTCAAGTCAAGTCAAGTCAAGTCAAGTCAAGTCAAGTCAAGTCAAGTCAAGTCAAGTCAAGTCAAGTCAAGTCAAGTCAAGTCAAGTCAAGTCAAGTCAAGTCAAGTCAAGTCAAGTCAAGTCAAGTCAAGTCAAGTCAAGTCAAGTCAAGTCAAGTCAAGTCAAGTCAAGTCAAGTCAAGTCAAGTCAAGTCAAGTCAAGTCAAGTCAAGTCAAGTCAAGTCAAGTCAAGTCAAGTCAAGTCAAGTCAAGTCAAGTCAAGTCAAGTCAAGTCAAGTCAAGTCAAGTCAAGTCAAGTCAAGTCAAGTCAAGTCAAGTCAAGTCAAGTCAAGTCAAGTCAAGTCAAGTCAAGTCAAGTCAAGTCAAGTCAAGTCAAGTCAAGTCAAGTCAAGTCAAGTCAAGTCAAGTCAAGTCAAGTCAAGTCAAGTCAAGTCAAGTCAAGTCAAGTCAAGTCAAGTCAAGTCAAGTCAAGTCAAGTCAAGTCAAGTCAAGTCAAGTCAAGTCAAGTCAAGTCAAGTCAAGTCAAGTCAAGTCAAGTCAAGTCAAGTCAAGTCAAGTCAAGTCAAGTCAAGTCAAGTCAAGTCAAGTCAAGTCAAGTCAAGTCAAGTCAAGTCAAGTCAAGTCAAGTCAAGTCAAGTCAAGTCAAGTCAAGTCAAGTCAAGTCAAGTCAAGTCAAGTCAAGTCAAGTCAAGTCAAGTCAAGTCAAGTCAAGTCAAGTCAAGTCAAGTCAAGTCAAGTCAAGTCAAGTCAAGTCAAGTCAAGTCAAGTCAAGTCAAGTCAAGTCAAGTCAAGTCAAGTCAAGTCAAGTCAAGTCAAGTCAAGTCAAGTCAAGTCAAGTCAAGTCAAGTCAAGTCAAGTCAAGTCAAGTCAAGTCAAGTCAAGTCAAGTCAAGTCAAGTCAAGTCAAGTCAAGTCAAGTCAAGTCAAGTCAAGTCAAGTCAAGTCAAGTCAAGTCAAGTCAAGTCAAGTCAAGTCAAGTCAAGTCAAGTCAAGTCAAGTCAAGTCAAGTCAAGTCAAGTCAAGTCAAGTCAAGTCAAGTCAAGTCAAGTCAAGTCAAGTCAAGTCAAGTCAAGTCAAGTCAAGTCAAGTCAAGTCAAGTCAAGTCAAGTCAAGTCAAGTCAAGTCAAGTCAAGTCAAGTCAAGTCAAGTCAAGTCAAGTCAAGTCAAGTCAAGTCAAGTCAAGTCAAGTCAAGTCAAGTCAAGTCAAGTCAAGTCAAGTCAAGTCAAGTCAAGTCAAGTCAAGTCAAGTCAAGTCAAGTCAAGTCAAGTCAAGTCAAGTCAAGTCAAGTCAAGTCAAGTCAAGTCAAGTCAAGTCAAGTCAAGTCAAGTCAAGTCAAGTCAAGTCAAGTCAAGTCAAGTCAAGTCAAGTCAAGTCAAGTCAAGTCAAGTCAAGTCAAGTCAAGTCAAGTCAAGTCAAGTCAAGTCAAGTCAAGTCAAGTCAAGTCAAGTCAAGTCAAGTCAAGTCAAGTCAAGTCAAGTCAAGTCAAGTCAAGTCAAGTCAAGTCAAGTCAAGTCAAGTCAAGTCAAGTCAAGTCAAGTCAAGTCAAGTCAAGTCAAGTCAAGTCAAGTCAAGTCAAGTCAAGTCAAGTCAAGTCAAGTCAAGTCAAGTCAAGTCAAGTCAAGTCAAGTCAAGTCAAGTCAAGTCAAGTCAAGTCAAGTCAAGTCAAGTCAAGTCAAGTCAAGTCAAGTCAAGTCAAGTCAAGTCAAGTCAAGTCAAGTCAAGTCAAGTCAAGTCAAGTCAAGTCAAGTCAAGTCAAGTCAAGTCAAGTCAAGTCAAGTCAAGTCAAGTCAAGTCAAGTCAAGTCAAGTCAAGTCAAGTCAAGTCAAGTCAAGTCAAGTCAAGTCAAGTCAAGTCAAGTCAAGTCAAGTCAAGTCAAGTCAAGTCAAGTCAAGTCAAGTCAAGTCAAGTCAAGTCAAGTCAAGTCAAGTCAAGTCAAGTCAAGTCAAGTCAAGTCAAGTCAAGTCAAGTCAAGTCAAGTCAAGTCAAGTCAAGTCAAGTCAAGTCAAGTCAAGTCAAGTCAAGTCAAGTCAAGTCAAGTCAAGTCAAGTCAAGTCAAGTCAAGTCAAGTCAAGTCAAGTCAAGTCAAGTCAAGTCAAGTCAAGTCAAGTCAAGTCAAGTCAAGTCAAGTCAAGTCAAGTCAAGTCAAGTCAAGTCAAGTCAAGTCAAGTCAAGTCAAGTCAAGTCAAGTCAAGTCAAGTCAAGTCAAGTCAAGTCAAGTCAAGTCAAGTCAAGTCAAGTCAAGTCAAGTCAAGTCAAGTCAAGTCAAGTCAAGTCAAGTCAAGTCAAGTCAAGTCAAGTCAAGTCAAGTCAAGTCAAGTCAAGTCAAGTCAAGTCAAGTCAAGTCAAGTCAAGTCAAGTCAAGTCAAGTCAAGTCAAGTCAAGTCAAGTCAAGTCAAGTCAAGTCAAGTCAAGTCAAGTCAAGTCAAGTCAAGTCAAGTCAAGTCAAGTCAAGTCAAGTCAAGTCAAGTCAAGTCAAGTCAAGTCAAGTCAAGTCAAGTCAAGTCAAGTCAAGTCAAGTCAAGTCAAGTCAAGTCAAGTCAAGTCAAGTCAAGTCAAGTCAAGTCAAGTCAAGTCAAGTCAAGTCAAGTCAAGTCAAGTCAAGTCAAGTCAAGTCAAGTCAAGTCAAGTCAAGTCAAGTCAAGTCAAGTCAAGTCAAGTCAAGTCAAGTCAAGTCAAGTCAAGTCAAGTCAAGTCAAGTCAAGTCAAGTCAAGTCAAGTCAAGTCAAGTCAAGTCAAGTCAAGTCAAGTCAAGTCAAGTCAAGTCAAGTCAAGTCAAGTCAAGTCAAGTCAAGTCAAGTCAAGTCAAGTCAAGTCAAGTCAAGTCAAGTCAAGTCAAGTCAAGTCAAGTCAAGTCAAGTCAAGTCAAGTCAAGTCAAGTCAAGTCAAGTCAAGTCAAGTCAAGTCAAGTCAAGTCAAGTCAAGTCAAGTCAAGTCAAGTCAAGTCAAGTCAAGTCAAGTCAAGTCAAGTCAAGTCAAGTCAAGTCAAGTCAAGTCAAGTCAAGTCAAGTCAAGTCAAGTCAAGTCAAGTCAAGTCAAGTCAAGTCAAGTCAAGTCAAGTCAAGTCAAGTCAAGTCAAGTCAAGTCAAGTCAAGTCAAGTCAAGTCAAGTCAAGTCAAGTCAAGTCAAGTCAAGTCAAGTCAAGTCAAGTCAAGTCAAGTCAAGTCAAGTCAAGTCAAGTCAAGTCAAGTCAAGTCAAGTCAAGTCAAGTCAAGTCAAGTCAAGTCAAGTCAAGTCAAGTCAAGTCAAGTCAAGTCAAGTCAAGTCAAGTCAAGTCAAGTCAAGTCAAGTCAAGTCAAGTCAAGTCAAGTCAAGTCAAGTCAAGTCAAGTCAAGTCAAGTCAAGTCAAGTCAAGTCAAGTCAAGTCAAGTCAAGTCAAGTCAAGTCAAGTCAAGTCAAGTCAAGTCAAGTCAAGTCAAGTCAAGTCAAGTCAAGTCAAGTCAAGTCAAGTCAAGTCAAGTCAAGTCAAGTCAAGTCAAGTCAAGTCAAGTCAAGTCAAGTCAAGTCAAGTCAAGTCAAGTCAAGTCAAGTCAAGTCAAGTCAAGTCAAGTCAAGTCAAGTCAAGTCAAGTCAAGTCAAGTCAAGTCAAGTCAAGTCAAGTCAAGTCAAGTCAAGTCAAGTCAAGTCAAGTCAAGTCAAGTCAAGTCAAGTCAAGTCAAGTCAAGTCAAGTCAAGTCAAGTCAAGTCAAGTCAAGTCAAGTCAAGTCAAGTCAAGTCAAGTCAAGTCAAGTCAAGTCAAGTCAAGTCAAGTCAAGTCAAGTCAAGTCAAGTCAAGTCAAGTCAAGTCAAGTCAAGTCAAGTCAAGTCAAGTCAAGTCAAGTCAAGTCAAGTCAAGTCAAGTCAAGTCAAGTCAAGTCAAGTCAAGTCAAGTCAAGTCAAGTCAAGTCAAGTCAAGTCAAGTCAAGTCAAGTCAAGTCAAGTCAAGTCAAGTCAAGTCAAGTCAAGTCAAGTCAAGTCAAGTCAAGTCAAGTCAAGTCAAGTCAAGTCAAGTCAAGTCAAGTCAAGTCAAGTCAAGTCAAGTCAAGTCAAGTCAAGTCAAGTCAAGTCAAGTCAAGTCAAGTCAAGTCAAGTCAAGTCAAGTCAAGTCAAGTCAAGTCAAGTCAAGTCAAGTCAAGTCAAGTCAAGTCAAGTCAAGTCAAGTCAAGTCAAGTCAAGTCAAGTCAAGTCAAGTCAAGTCAAGTCAAGTCAAGTCAAGTCAAGTCAAGTCAAGTCAAGTCAAGTCAAGTCAAGTCAAGTCAAGTCAAGTCAAGTCAAGTCAAGTCAAGTCAAGTCAAGTCAAGTCAAGTCAAGTCAAGTCAAGTCAAGTCAAGTCAAGTCAAGTCAAGTCAAGTCAAGTCAAGTCAAGTCAAGTCAAGTCAAGTCAAGTCAAGTCAAGTCAAGTCAAGTCAAGTCAAGTCAAGTCAAGTCAAGTCAAGTCAAGTCAAGTCAAGTCAAGTCAAGTCAAGTCAAGTCAAGTCAAGTCAAGTCAAGTCAAGTCAAGTCAAGTCAAGTCAAGTCAAGTCAAGTCAAGTCAAGTCAAGTCAAGTCAAGTCAAGTCAAGTCAAGTCAAGTCAAGTCAAGTCAAGTCAAGTCAAGTCAAGTCAAGTCAAGTCAAGTCAAGTCAAGTCAAGTCAAGTCAAGTCAAGTCAAGTCAAGTCAAGTCAAGTCAAGTCAAGTCAAGTCAAGTCAAGTCAAGTCAAGTCAAGTCAAGTCAAGTCAAGTCAAGTCAAGTCAAGTCAAGTCAAGTCAAGTCAAGTCAAGTCAAGTCAAGTCAAGTCAAGTCAAGTCAAGTCAAGTCAAGTCAAGTCAAGTCAAGTCAAGTCAAGTCAAGTCAAGTCAAGTCAAGTCAAGTCAAGTCAAGTCAAGTCAAGTCAAGTCAAGTCAAGTCAAGTCAAGTCAAGTCAAGTCAAGTCAAGTCAAGTCAAGTCAAGTCAAGTCAAGTCAAGTCAAGTCAAGTCAAGTCAAGTCAAGTCAAGTCAAGTCAAGTCAAGTCAAGTCAAGTCAAGTCAAGTCAAGTCAAGTCAAGTCAAGTCAAGTCAAGTCAAGTCAAGTCAAGTCAAGTCAAGTCAAGTCAAGTCAAGTCAAGTCAAGTCAAGTCAAGTCAAGTCAAGTCAAGTCAAGTCAAGTCAAGTCAAGTCAAGTCAAGTCAAGTCAAGTCAAGTCAAGTCAAGTCAAGTCAAGTCAAGTCAAGTCAAGTCAAGTCAAGTCAAGTCAAGTCAAGTCAAGTCAAGTCAAGTCAAGTCAAGTCAAGTCAAGTCAAGTCAAGTCAAGTCAAGTCAAGTCAAGTCAAGTCAAGTCAAGTCAAGTCAAGTCAAGTCAAGTCAAGTCAAGTCAAGTCAAGTCAAGTCAAGTCAAGTCAAGTCAAGTCAAGTCAAGTCAAGTCAAGTCAAGTCAAGTCAAGTCAAGTCAAGTCAAGTCAAGTCAAGTCAAGTCAAGTCAAGTCAAGTCAAGTCAAGTCAAGTCAAGTCAAGTCAAGTCAAGTCAAGTCAAGTCAAGTCAAGTCAAGTCAAGTCAAGTCAAGTCAAGTCAAGTCAAGTCAAGTCAAGTCAAGTCAAGTCAAGTCAAGTCAAGTCAAGTCAAGTCAAGTCAAGTCAAGTCAAGTCAAGTCAAGTCAAGTCAAGTCAAGTCAAGTCAAGTCAAGTCAAGTCAAGTCAAGTCAAGTCAAGTCAAGTCAAGTCAAGTCAAGTCAAGTCAAGTCAAGTCAAGTCAAGTCAAGTCAAGTCAAGTCAAGTCAAGTCAAGTCAAGTCAAGTCAAGTCAAGTCAAGTCAAGTCAAGTCAAGTCAAGTCAAGTCAAGTCAAGTCAAGTCAAGTCAAGTCAAGTCAAGTCAAGTCAAGTCAAGTCAAGTCAAGTCAAGTCAAGTCAAGTCAAGTCAAGTCAAGTCAAGTCAAGTCAAGTCAAGTCAAGTCAAGTCAAGTCAAGTCAAGTCAAGTCAAGTCAAGTCAAGTCAAGTCAAGTCAAGTCAAGTCAAGTCAAGTCAAGTCAAGTCAAGTCAAGTCAAGTCAAGTCAAGTCAAGTCAAGTCAAGTCAAGTCAAGTCAAGTCAAGTCAAGTCAAGTCAAGTCAAGTCAAGTCAAGTCAAGTCAAGTCAAGTCAAGTCAAGTCAAGTCAAGTCAAGTCAAGTCAAGTCAAGTCAAGTCAAGTCAAGTCAAGTCAAGTCAAGTCAAGTCAAGTCAAGTCAAGTCAAGTCAAGTCAAGTCAAGTCAAGTCAAGTCAAGTCAAGTCAAGTCAAGTCAAGTCAAGTCAAGTCAAGTCAAGTCAAGTCAAGTCAAGTCAAGTCAAGTCAAGTCAAGTCAAGTCAAGTCAAGTCAAGTCAAGTCAAGTCAAGTCAAGTCAAGTCAAGTCAAGTCAAGTCAAGTCAAGTCAAGTCAAGTCAAGTCAAGTCAAGTCAAGTCAAGTCAAGTCAAGTCAAGTCAAGTCAAGTCAAGTCAAGTCAAGTCAAGTCAAGTCAAGTCAAGTCAAGTCAAGTCAAGTCAAGTCAAGTCAAGTCAAGTCAAGTCAAGTCAAGTCAAGTCAAGTCAAGTCAAGTCAAGTCAAGTCAAGTCAAGTCAAGTCAAGTCAAGTCAAGTCAAGTCAAGTCAAGTCAAGTCAAGTCAAGTCAAGTCAAGTCAAGTCAAGTCAAGTCAAGTCAAGTCAAGTCAAGTCAAGTCAAGTCAAGTCAAGTCAAGTCAAGTCAAGTCAAGTCAAGTCAAGTCAAGTCAAGTCAAGTCAAGTCAAGTCAAGTCAAGTCAAGTCAAGTCAAGTCAAGTCAAGTCAAGTCAAGTCAAGTCAAGTCAAGTCAAGTCAAGTCAAGTCAAGTCAAGTCAAGTCAAGTCAAGTCAAGTCAAGTCAAGTCAAGTCAAGTCAAGTCAAGTCAAGTCAAGTCAAGTCAAGTCAAGTCAAGTCAAGTCAAGTCAAGTCAAGTCAAGTCAAGTCAAGTCAAGTCAAGTCAAGTCAAGTCAAGTCAAGTCAAGTCAAGTCAAGTCAAGTCAAGTCAAGTCAAGTCAAGTCAAGTCAAGTCAAGTCAAGTCAAGTCAAGTCAAGTCAAGTCAAGTCAAGTCAAGTCAAGTCAAGTCAAGTCAAGTCAAGTCAAGTCAAGTCAAGTCAAGTCAAGTCAAGTCAAGTCAAGTCAAGTCAAGTCAAGTCAAGTCAAGTCAAGTCAAGTCAAGTCAAGTCAAGTCAAGTCAAGTCAAGTCAAGTCAAGTCAAGTCAAGTCAAGTCAAGTCAAGTCAAGTCAAGTCAAGTCAAGTCAAGTCAAGTCAAGTCAAGTCAAGTCAAGTCAAGTCAAGTCAAGTCAAGTCAAGTCAAGTCAAGTCAAGTCAAGTCAAGTCAAGTCAAGTCAAGTCAAGTCAAGTCAAGTCAAGTCAAGTCAAGTCAAGTCAAGTCAAGTCAAGTCAAGTCAAGTCAAGTCAAGTCAAGTCAAGTCAAGTCAAGTCAAGTCAAGTCAAGTCAAGTCAAGTCAAGTCAAGTCAAGTCAAGTCAAGTCAAGTCAAGTCAAGTCAAGTCAAGTCAAGTCAAGTCAAGTCAAGTCAAGTCAAGTCAAGTCAAGTCAAGTCAAGTCAAGTCAAGTCAAGTCAAGTCAAGTCAAGTCAAGTCAAGTCAAGTCAAGTCAAGTCAAGTCAAGTCAAGTCAAGTCAAGTCAAGTCAAGTCAAGTCAAGTCAAGTCAAGTCAAGTCAAGTCAAGTCAAGTCAAGTCAAGTCAAGTCAAGTCAAGTCAAGTCAAGTCAAGTCAAGTCAAGTCAAGTCAAGTCAAGTCAAGTCAAGTCAAGTCAAGTCAAGTCAAGTCAAGTCAAGTCAAGTCAAGTCAAGTCAAGTCAAGTCAAGTCAAGTCAAGTCAAGTCAAGTCAAGTCAAGTCAAGTCAAGTCAAGTCAAGTCAAGTCAAGTCAAGTCAAGTCAAGTCAAGTCAAGTCAAGTCAAGTCAAGTCAAGTCAAGTCAAGTCAAGTCAAGTCAAGTCAAGTCAAGTCAAGTCAAGTCAAGTCAAGTCAAGTCAAGTCAAGTCAAGTCAAGTCAAGTCAAGTCAAGTCAAGTCAAGTCAAGTCAAGTCAAGTCAAGTCAAGTCAAGTCAAGTCAAGTCAAGTCAAGTCAAGTCAAGTCAAGTCAAGTCAAGTCAAGTCAAGTCAAGTCAAGTCAAGTCAAGTCAAGTCAAGTCAAGTCAAGTCAAGTCAAGTCAAGTCAAGTCAAGTCAAGTCAAGTCAAGTCAAGTCAAGTCAAGTCAAGTCAAGTCAAGTCAAGTCAAGTCAAGTCAAGTCAAGTCAAGTCAAGTCAAGTCAAGTCAAGTCAAGTCAAGTCAAGTCAAGTCAAGTCAAGTCAAGTCAAGTCAAGTCAAGTCAAGTCAAGTCAAGTCAAGTCAAGTCAAGTCAAGTCAAGTCAAGTCAAGTCAAGTCAAGTCAAGTCAAGTCAAGTCAAGTCAAGTCAAGTCAAGTCAAGTCAAGTCAAGTCAAGTCAAGTCAAGTCAAGTCAAGTCAAGTCAAGTCAAGTCAAGTCAAGTCAAGTCAAGTCAAGTCAAGTCAAGTCAAGTCAAGTCAAGTCAAGTCAAGTCAAGTCAAGTCAAGTCAAGTCAAGTCAAGTCAAGTCAAGTCAAGTCAAGTCAAGTCAAGTCAAGTCAAGTCAAGTCAAGTCAAGTCAAGTCAAGTCAAGTCAAGTCAAGTCAAGTCAAGTCAAGTCAAGTCAAGTCAAGTCAAGTCAAGTCAAGTCAAGTCAAGTCAAGTCAAGTCAAGTCAAGTCAAGTCGCAAGTCAAGTCAAGTCAAGTCAAGTCAAGTCAAGTCAAGTCAAGTCAAGTCAAGTCAAGTCAAGTCAAGTCAAGTCAAGTCAAGTCAAGTCAAGTCAAGTCAAGTCAAGTCAAGTCAAGTCAAGTCAAGTCAAGTCAAGTCAAGTCAAGTCAAGTCAAGTCAAGTCAAGTCAAGTCAAGTCAAGTCAAGTCAAGTCAAGTCAAGTCAAGTCAAGTCAAGTCAAGTCAAGTCAAGTCAAGTCAAGTCAAGTCAAGTCAAGTCAAGTCAAGTCAAGTCAAGTCAAGTCAAGTCAAGTCAAGTCAAGTCAAGTCAAGTCAAGTCAAGTCAAGTCAAGTCAAGTCAAGTCAAGTCAAGTCAAGTCAAGTCAAGTCAAGTCAAGTCAAGTCAAGTCAAGTCAAGTCAAGTCAAGTCAAGTCAAGTCAAGTCAAGTCAAGTCAAGTCAAGTCAAGTCAAGTCAAGTCAAGTCAAGTCAAGTCAAGTCAAGTCAAGTCAAGTCAAGTCAAGTCAAGTCAAGTCAAGTCAAGTCAAGTCAAGTCAAGTCAAGTCAAGTCAAGTCAAGTCAAGTCAAGTCAAGTCAAGTCAAGTCAAGTCAAGTCAAGTCAAGTCAAGTCAAGTCAAGTCAAGTCAAGTCAAGTCAAGTCAAGTCAAGTCAAGTCAAGTCAAGTCAAGTCAAGTCAAGTCAAGTCAAGTCAAGTCAAGTCAAGTCAAGTCAAGTCAAGTCAAGTCAAGTCAAGTCAAGTCAAGTCAAGTCAAGTCAAGTCAAGTCAAGTCAAGTCAAGTCAAGTCAAGTCAAGTCAAGTCAAGTCAAGTCAAGTCAAGTCAAGTCAAGTCAAGTCAAGTCAAGTCAAGTCAAGTCAAGTCAAGTCAAGTCAAGTCAAGTCAAGTCAAGTCAAGTCAAGTCAAGTCAAGTCAAGTCAAGTCAAGTCAAGTCAAGTCAAGTCAAGTCAAGTCAAGTCAAGTCAAGTCAAGTCAAGTCAAGTCAAGTCAAGTCAAGTCAAGTCAAGTCAAGTCAAGTCAAGTCAAGTCAAGTCAAGTCAAGTCAAGTCAAGTCAAGTCAAGTCAAGTCAAGTCAAGTCAAGTCAAGTCAAGTCAAGTCAAGTCAAGTCAAGTCAAGTCAAGTCAAGTCAAGTCAAGTCAAGTCAAGTCAAGTCAAGTCAAGTCAAGTCAAGTCAAGTCAAGTCAAGTCAAGTCAAGTCAAGTCAAGTCAAGTCAAGTCAAGTCAAGTCAAGTCAAGTCAAGTCAAGTCAAGTCAAGTCAAGTCAAGTCAAGTCAAGTCAAGTCAAGTCAAGTCAAGTCAAGTCAAGTCAAGTCAAGTCAAGTCAAGTCAAGTCAAGTCAAGTCAAGTCAAGTCAAGTCAAGTCAAGTCAAGTCAAGTCAAGTCAAGTCAAGTCAAGTCAAGTCAAGTCAAGTCAAGTCAAGTCAAGTCAAGTCAAGTCAAGTCAAGTCAAGTCAAGTCAAGTCAAGTCAAGTCAAGTCAAGTCAAGTCAAGTCAAGTCAAGTCAAGTCAAGTCAAGTCAAGTCAAGTCAAGTCAAGTCAAGTCAAGTCAAGTCAAGTCAAGTCAAGTCAAGTCAAGTCAAGTCAAGTCAAGTCAAGTCAAGTCAAGTCAAGTCAAGTCAAGTCAAGTCAAGTCAAGTCAAGTCAAGTCAAGTCAAGTCAAGTCAAGTCAAGTCAAGTCAAGTCAAGTCAAGTCAAGTCAAGTCAAGTCAAGTCAAGTCAAGTCAAGTCAAGTCAAGTCAAGTCAAGTCAAGTCAAGTCAAGTCAAGTCAAGTCAAGTCAAGTCAAGTCAAGTCAAGTCAAGTCAAGTCAAGTCAAGTCAAGTCAAGTCAAGTCAAGTCAAGTCAAGTCAAGTCAAGTCAAGTCAAGTCAAGTCAAGTCAAGTCAAGTCAAGTCAAGTCAAGTCAAGTCAAGTCAAGTCAAGTCAAGTCAAGTCAAGTCAAGTCAAGTCAAGTCAAGTCAAGTCAAGTCAAGTCAAGTCAAGTCAAGTCAAGTCAAGTCAAGTCAAGTCAAGTCAAGTCAAGTCAAGTCAAGTCAAGTCAAGTCAAGTCAAGTCAAGTCAAGTCAAGTCAAGTCAAGTCAAGTCAAGTCAAGTCAAGTCAAGTCAAGTCAAGTCAAGTCAAGTCAAGTCAAGTCAAGTCAAGTCAAGTCAAGTCAAGTCAAGTCAAGTCAAGTCAAGTCAAGTCAAGTCAAGTCAAGTCAAGTCAAGTCAAGTCAAGTCAAGTCAAGTCAAGTCAAGTCAAGTCAAGTCAAGTCAAGTCAAGTCAAGTCAAGTCAAGTCAAGTCAAGTCAAGTCAAGTCAAGTCAAGTCAAGTCAAGTCAAGTCAAGTCAAGTCAAGTCAAGTCAAGTCAAGTCAAGTCAAGTCAAGTCAAGTCAAGTCAAGTCAAGTCAAGTCAAGTCAAGTCAAGTCAAGTCAAGTCAAGTCAAGTCAAGTCAAGTCAAGTCAAGTCAAGTCAAGTCAAGTCAAGTCAAGTCAAGTCAAGTCAAGTCAAGTCAAGTCAAGTCAAGTCAAGTCAAGTCAAGTCAAGTCAAGTCAAGTCAAGTCAAGTCAAGTCAAGTCAAGTCAAGTCAAGTCAAGTCAAGTCAAGTCAAGTCAAGTCAAGTCAAGTCAAGTCAAGTCAAGTCAAGTCAAGTCAAGTCAAGTCAAGTCAAGTCAAGTCAAGTCAAGTCAAGTCAAGTCAAGTCAAGTCAAGTCAAGTCAAGTCAAGTCAAGTCAAGTCAAGTCAAGTCAAGTCAAGTCAAGTCACGTAAGTCAAGTCAAGTCAAGTCAAGTCAAGTCAAGTCAAGTCAAGTCAAGTCAAGTCAAGTCAAGTCAAGTCAAGTCAAGTCAAGTCAAGTCAAGTCAAGTCAAGTCAAGTCAAGTCAAGTCAAGTCAAGTCAAGTCAAGTCAAGTCAAGTCAAGTCAAGTCAAGTCAAGTCAAGTCAAGTCAAGTCAAGTCAAGTCAAGTCAAGTCAAGTCAAGTCAAGTCAAGTCAAGTCAAGTCAAGTCAAGTCAAGTCAAGTCAAGTCAAGTCAAGTCAAGTCAAGTCAAGTCAAGTCAAGTCAAGTCAAGTCAAGTCAAGTCAAGTCAAGTCAAGTCAAGTCAAGTCAAGTCAAGTCAAGTCAAGTCAAGTCAAGTCAAGTCAAGTCAAGTCAAGTCAAGTCAAGTCAAGTCAAGTCAAGTCAAGTCAAGTCAAGTCAAGTCAAGTCAAGTCAAGTCAAGTCAAGTCAAGTCAAGTCAAGTCAAGTCAAGTCAAGTCAAGTCAAGTCAAGTCAAGTCAAGTCAAGTCAAGTCAAGTCAAGTCAAGTCAAGTCAAGTCAAGTCAAGTCAAGTCAAGTCAAGTCAAGTCAAGTCAAGTCAAGTCAAGTCAAGTCAAGTCAAGTCAAGTCAAGTCAAGTCAAGTCAAGTCAAGTCAAGTCAAGTCAAGTCAAGTCAAGTCAAGTCAAGTCAAGTCAAGTCAAGTCAAGTCAAGTCAAGTCAAGTCAAGTCAAGTCAAGTCAAGTCAAGTCAAGTCAAGTCAAGTCAAGTCAAGTCAAGTCAAGTCAAGTCAAGTCAAGTCAAGTCAAGTCAAGTCAAGTCAAGTCAAGTCAAGTCAAGTCAAGTCAAGTCAAGTCAAGTCAAGTCAAGTCAAGTCAAGTCAAGTCAAGTCAAGTCAAGTCAAGTCAAGTCAAGTCAAGTCAAGTCAAGTCAAGTCAAGTCAAGTCAAGTCAAGTCAAGTCAAGTCAAGTCAAGTCAAGTCAAGTCAAGTCAAGTCAAGTCAAGTCAAGTCAAGTCAAGTCAAGTCAAGTCAAGTCAAGTCAAGTCAAGTCAAGTCAAGTCAAGTCAAGTCAAGTCAAGTCAAGTCAAGTCAAGTCAAGTCAAGTCAAGTCAAGTCAAGTCAAGTCAAGTCAAGTCAAGTCAAGTCAAGTCAAGTCAAGTCAAGTCAAGTCAAGTCAAGTCAAGTCAAGTCAAGTCAAGTCAAGTCAAGTCAAGTCAAGTCAAGTCAAGTCAAGTCAAGTCAAGTCAAGTCAAGTCAAGTCAAGTCAAGTCAAGTCAAGTCAAGTCAAGTCAAGTCAAGTCAAGTCAAGTCAAGTCAAGTCAAGTCAAGTCAAGTCAAGTCAAGTCAAGTCAAGTCAAGTCAAGTCAAGTCAAGTCAAGTCAAGTCAAGTCAAGTCAAGTCAAGTCAAGTCAAGTCAAGTCAAGTCAAGTCAAGTCAAGTCAAGTCAAGTCAAGTCAAGTCAAGTCAAGTCAAGTCAAGTCAAGTCAAGTCAAGTCAAGTCAAGTCAAGTCAAGTCAAGTCAAGTCAAGTCAAGTCAAGTCAAGTCAAGTCAAGTCAAGTCAAGTCAAGTCAAGTCAAGTCAAGTCAAGTCAAGTCAAGTCAAGTCAAGTCAAGTCAAGTCAAGTCAAGTCAAGTCAAGTCAAGTCAAGTCAAGTCAAGTCAAGTCAAGTCAAGTCAAGTCAAGTCAAGTCAAGTCAAGTCAAGTCAAGTCAAGTCAAGTCAAGTCAAGTCAAGTCAAGTCAAGTCAAGTCAAGTCAAGTCAAGTCAAGTCAAGTCAAGTCAAGTCAAGTCAAGTCAAGTCAAGTCAAGTCAAGTCAAGTCAAGTCAAGTCAAGTCAAGTCAAGTCAAGTCAAGTCAAGTCAAGTCAAGTCAAGTCAAGTCAAGTCAAGTCAAGTCAAGTCAAGTCAAGTCAAGTCAAGTCAAGTCAAGTCAAGTCAAGTCAAGTCAAGTCAAGTCAAGTCAAGTCAAGTCAAGTCAAGTCAAGTCAAGTCAAGTCAAGTCAAGTCAAGTCAAGTCAAGTCAAGTCAAGTCAAGTCAAGTCAAGTCAAGTCAAGTCAAGTCAAGTCAAGTCAAGTCAAGTCAAGTCAAGTCAAGTCAAGTCAAGTCAAGTCAAGTCAAGTCAAGTCAAGTCAAGTCAAGTCAAGTCAAGTCAAGTCAAGTCAAGTCAAGTCAAGTCAAGTCAAGTCAAGTCAAGTCAAGTCAAGTCAAGTCAAGTCAAGTCAAGTCAAGTCAAGTCAAGTCAAGTCAAGTCAAGTCAAGTCAAGTCAAGTCAAGTCAAGTCAAGTCAAGTCAAGTCAAGTCAAGTCAAGTCAAGTCAAGTCAAGTCAAGTCAAGTCAAGTCAAGTCAAGTCAAGTCAAGTCAAGTCAAGTCAAGTCAAGTCAAGTCAAGTCAAGTCAAGTCAAGTCAAGTCAAGTCAAGTCAAGTCAAGTCAAGTCAAGTCAAGTCAAGTCAAGTCAAGTCAAGTCAAGTCAAGTCAAGTCAAGTCAAGTCAAGTCAAGTCAAGTCAAGTCAAGTCAAGTCAAGTCAAGTCAAGTCAAGTCAAGTCAAGTCAAGTCAAGTCAAGTCAAGTCAAGTCAAGTCAAGTCAAGTCAAGTCAAGTCAAGTCAAGTCAAGTCAAGTCAAGTCAAGTCAAGTCAAGTCAAGTCAAGTCAAGTCAAGTCAAGTCAAGTCAAGTCAAGTCAAGTCAAGTCAAGTCAAGTCAAGTCAAGTCAAGTCAAGTCAAGTCAAGTCAAGTCAAGTCAAGTCAAGTCAAGTCAAGTCAAGTCAAGTCAAGTCAAGTCAAGTCAAGTCAAGTCAAGTCAAGTCAAGTCAAGTCAAGTCAAGTCAAGTCAAGTCAAGTCAAGTCAAGTCAAGTCAAGTCAAGTCAAGTCAAGTCAAGTCAAGTCAAGTCAAGTCAAGTCAAGTCAAGTCAAGTCAAGTCAAGTCAAGTCAAGTCAAGTCAAGTCAAGTCAAGTCAAGTCAAGTCAAGTCAAGTCAAGTCAAGTCAAGTCAAGTCAAGTCAAGTCAAGTCAAGTCAAGTCAAGTCAAGTCAAGTCAAGTCAAGTCAAGTCAAGTCAAGTCAAGTCAAGTCAAGTCAAGTCAAGTCAAGTCAAGTCAAGTCAAGTCAAGTCAAGTCAAGTCAAGTCAAGTCAAGTCAAGTCAAGTCAAGTCAAGTCAAGTCAAGTCAAGTCAAGTCAAGTCAAGTCAAGTCAAGTCAAGTCAAGTCAAGTCAAGTCAAGTCAAGTCAAGTCAAGTCAAGTCAAGTCAAGTCAAGTCAAGTCAAGTCAAGTCAAGTCAAGTCAAGTCAAGTCAAGTCAAGTCAAGTCAAGTCAAGTCAAGTCAAGTCAAGTCAAGTCAAGTCAAGTCAAGTCAAGTCAAGTCAAGTCAAGTCAAGTCAAGTCAAGTCAAGTCAAGTCAAGTCAAGTCAAGTCAAGTCAAGTCAAGTCAAGTCAAGTCAAGTCAAGTCAAGTCAAGTCAAGTCAAGTCAAGTCAAGTCAAGTCAAGTCAAGTCAAGTCAAGTCAAGTCAAGTCAAGTCAAGTCAAGTCAAGTCAAGTCAAGTCAAGTCAAGTCAAGTCAAGTCAAGTCAAGTCAAGTCAAGTCAAGTCAAGTCAAGTCAAGTCAAGTCAAGTCAAGTCAAGTCAAGTCAAGTCAAGTCAAGTCAAGTCAAGTCAAGTCAAGTCAAGTCAAGTCAAGTCAAGTCAAGTCAAGTCAAGTCAAGTCAAGTCAAGTCAAGTCAAGTCAAGTCAAGTCAAGTCAAGTCAAGTCAAGTCAAGTCAAGTCAAGTCAAGTCAAGTCAAGTCAAGTCAAGTCAAGTCAAGTCAAGTCAAGTCAAGTCAAGTCAAGTCAAGTCAAGTCAAGTCAAGTCAAGTCAAGTCAAGTCAAGTCAAGTCAAGTCAAGTCAAGTCAAGTCAAGTCAAGTCAAGTCAAGTCAAGTCAAGTCAAGTCAAGTTTTTTTTTTTGGTATAAATAATTCTTTATTGAGGTATAAATAAAGTTTGAATTACAATTGTGTATTACCCCGCGAAGCCTAGGCTTGTATGCAAGGATTTATAAATATGCAGAAGTAAATTAGATTTCACATTACATTCAATTTCAAATTATATCGGTTCTTCTACATGATTTTTGTATTTGATTTGTTCGCTTCATTGCGATTTTATGAAAAATTGTTTAACTAAAAATTTACGTTTAAATTTATTTCGAATATTTATCAGATTTAATGGCATCGAGTTGTATGCGCTTGGTAGTTGCACATTCAAGGTGCTTTTTCCGTGTTTATTGTTGAATTTTGGTATTTTAAACCTGCCGTCTGCTCGTCTTCTTGTATTGTAGCGATGATCCACAGGTTCAAGAAAATTGTCATCATGAAATTCGTTGATAATTGTTGATTTGTATATATTTCTGACGTTTAATATGTTGTGTTGTTTATAGAAGGATTTTAATCTCTCTTCAGAAGTAGTGTTTTGTGATAGTGCATTATTAGGGTTGTTTGAGAGTTGAGTTTGAGTGTGAGGTATATTATTTACGTGATTTGAGCTGTTTGTTTTATTTTTCATTAATATTTTTATAAGCCTATTTTGTGTTTGTTGCAAAATCTTGCAGTATGACGAGTTTCCATACGCTGTTACTCCATGTCGCAGATAGGATTCTGCTAGTGAAAAGTATGCTTGTTTTGTAACGTTTAATGGAGCGCAGTTATTTAGGTGATATAAAACATATGATGATTTGCGTAGTTTTTTGTTTAGTGACGCTATGTGATCCTTCCAGTTTAAATGTTGATCAACAATGACACCTAGATATTTATAGTTGTTCACGACCTCGATTAACGTTTCACATTTGTCATTATCTAGGATTTGTGAGAAACTGTTTTTATGGAGACAGTCTGTGTTATGGTATTTTACAGTTATTGTAGAATTTGGTATGTGGGGTAATTTCATATGCATTAATTTAGTTTTTGTGGCATTAATTATCAAACCGTTGTCATGACACCACCTAGATACAACATTCAGTTCAGATTGCATCATTTGTACTGCTGTTGGGAGATCCTCATGAGAAACAATTATGGCCGTATCGTCGGCATAAGCAAAATTGGTGCTATTCTTTAACTGATTCAACATTTCATTGGCATATATCAAATAAAGAATTGGGCCAAGTTTTGATCCTTGCGGTACACCCGTTAGCATTGGTATTTCTTGGCTTAAGTTTCCCTCAATTTTTACCTTATATGATCGACATTGTAAGTAGTTTCCAAACCATTTAAGGCATTGACCGCGGATTCCAATTCTTTCTAAAATATTTATTAAATTTTTATGCGAAAGCGTGTCGAAAGCCTTGCTAAAATCTATAAACAGCGGAAAGCAATGCATATTTCGGTCCAAACATTTGTTAACGTGGGTCGTAAAATGACCAAGTAATTTGTTTATGTTTTTTCCTTTTTGGAAGCCATACTGATTTTTATTTATAACATTATACTTGGTGAGGAAGTTATTAAGCCGCCTTACCATAATTTCTTCCAATACTTTCTCTACCACGGGTAAAATGGATATGGGCCTGTAATTGTTGTAGTCCGTTTTCCTACCACTTTTGAATATCGGCCTTACCAGTGAGGTTTTCAAGAGTGTGGGTATGGTGCACTCATTCAGACTTGTATTTATGAGTGCTGTTATTGCTGGTGTAAGTTGTTGTGCGTTGAATCTGATATCCTTTGGACGAATTCCGTCTGCTCCTGCCCCTTTATTAATGTTTATTGTTTTAAGAATATTTAGAATTTCTAATTCGTTAGTTTGTTCAATGTATATAGTGTTTTGTATTCTCGTTTCTGTGGAATTTAGTGTCTTAATGTCACAATCGTGTATTATGTTTTGAACATTTTGTTTGAATTTAATAGCGAAATTATTGGCTACTGTTTTCATATTTACATTATTAAAATTTTTTTTAATTACTTCGTCAACGTTGTCGACTTTTTTTCCAATAATATCATTTATTAATATCCAGGTACCTCTTATGTTGTGTCTGTTTTTTATGAATTCTTGTCGACGGTATTCATTTTTTGCAAATGTTATTTTATGGTTTAGCGTGTTATTAAATATCTTATATTCAGTTTCTTTGTTTAAGTTGTTTTTACTTTTTTTATATCGCTGATACAGTTTATCCCTAACTTCACAATATCTTAATATTTCTTCCGTTAGCCATGGATAATCGTTTCTTTTTCTTATGTCCTTTTTATTTTGTTTAGATTTGTTATATATTTCTGTAAATTTTTCGTGTATGTTCTCAAAAATTGTATGGCAACTTTGCTTTTTGTCTGCAAGATCACTCCAATTTGTTTGTTGTATTAATTTATTTACATTGTGAGTGTTTATTCCAGACATCTGTAATAGTTGTATTTCCGTACCCTGATTGTCATTATTGCCATTCGCGCTTGTTTTGGTTGGTTTATTTTCATCTCCTACGCATCCAAACAGCGAATAATGGTCAGAGATGGTTGTCATTATAACAGCTGCTTCTGCCCTTGTTATTGTTTTGTTGTTTCTCACAAACAAGTGATCTATACACGTGCCTTTGTTTTTGTTTACTTCTTCTCTTGTAGCTATGTTTACCATGCTAAGCAAGCCATTGGAAGACATCATATCTATGTATGTTCTTGTTGTTTTTGTTTTTTCTTTTGTGATGTCGACATTCACATCTCCAATAACTATCATTGCTCTGTTTTTGTGAATTTGGTTTATGTTTTGCTCTAGTTCCTTTATAAATAGTTTGATGTTTGAGCTAGGCGGTCGGTAAATAGGGAGAAGTGTTAGAGAATATGTGTCGATGTGTAAATCAATGTGTAATGTTTCGAAGTTTTGTGTATTTATATTTTTGTTTGTGAAATGTATGTTGTCTCGGATATAAACCGCAATTCCTCCACCTTTGCCTTCCCTATTGAGGAATACACTGTTGAAGTTTTTAATTGAATAAAAATTATTTTCATTGTCGGTTATATTTGTTTCCACCAGGATAATAATTTTAATAACGTCAATAATTTTATGTACGTCTACCAGAAAAGTTGAAAAATTTTTACGTAACGAACGAATATTCATGTAAATAAATGGTAATGGAAAATTCAATAATTTATCATTAATTTGATTAAAATTTTGTAGTAAATTAGTTGCTTTATTCATTTTATTGAAGAGTTTAAAGATAATAGAATTCAAAATGTATTTTAACTAGGTATCAAAGATATTTTTTATTTTTATAAGTTCGCCGAAGCTTTGACACTTTTTAAAATTTGGATTTGCGTGTTTATGAATTTTTTCGAGTCTATTTCTCTTTGTTTTTGTATTTTATTGTATTATTATTTTTTGTATTTTACTTTTAGTGGTATGATTTTAACAAATTAAGTCAACATCGGACTCGGTATTAATGTTTAATGTGTTAGCATTTTCAATTTTACGTGCATATATTTCCCCATTTCGCACCCAAACAAATTTCCAATTGGCCTCTTTGGCCCTTGTTTTTGCAATCCATAACAATCGACTTTTTTGGCTAGTCAAGTGATCATTAACGTATATGAACTTATACTTTTCGCTGCTATCATCATTGTTAATGCATCTTGCATCCATCCTATGTCTCTCTATCTTGCTCATTATTTCTCTCTTCTTACGAAGACAGCAAAACTCAATAATAACTTTACCCTTGCCTTTTGTGCGGTATGCAATATCGATATCATTATCTTTCATCTCCACATTCAAATTTGTTGCTATTTTTTTAATAACATCAGTAGCAGTCAAATTGTCGTTGCTTACGTTGTTTATTTCTACACATTTTTCCAAGACTTTTTGTTCAAGTTTACTTATATTGAGTTCCATCTCGCTCATCCTTTTGTCTTTTTCCTGGTTTTGTCTTTGAAGTTCAATGACCTGATTGCTAAGTGTTGAAACATTTACATGGATTTGTGTTAGTGTGGTTTGTTGATTTTGTAATAGTGCACTGATAGAGGCTAGTTGTGTTGTCATTTGTGCCATGTTTTGCATCATTATCTTCATTGTGTCATTTATTTCTGCCGTAGGATTTTGTTGCTGTTGCAATGGTAACTGGGAGTTTGGTTTCGAAATATGCTCTCTAAATCTTTTGTTGTTGTCGTCGATATTTTGGTCGTCATCATCTTCTTCATTTCTTTTTTGTTTGTTGGCAGAATCTGATACTATTATGCTAAATGCAGAGTTCTTACGCTCTCTGCATTTATGGCATTTCCATGACGCTTTTTTATCAGCATTCATTCCATTATATGTCGTCTGCTGTACGGAGCAGCAAGGGGAAAAGTGAAAGCAGGCATTGCACACACTGCATTTCATATGTTTGTTTGTAACCGGTAGATCACATTGAGCACATATTTGATTTTGCATGCTTTCCATTTCTACACTCACTGACTCTCACTCACACACTCAAGAACAACCAAATAAAGAATTGATTTTATTTTGTAAATTTGTTATGCGCGCAAAGTCAAGTCAAGTCAAGTCAAGTCAAGTCAAGTCAAGTCAAGTCAAGTCAAGTCAAGTCAAGTCAAGTCAAGTCAAGTCAAGTCAAGTCAAGTCAAGTCAAGTCAAGTCAAGTCAAGTCAAGTCAAGTCAAGTCAAGTCAAGTCAAGTCAAGTCAAGTCAAGTCAAGTCAAGTCAAGTCAAGTCAAGTCAAGTCAAGTCAAGTCAAGTCAAGTCAAGTCAAGTCAAGTCAAGTCAAGTCAAGTCAAGTCAAGTCAAGTCAAGTCAAGTCAAGTCAAGTCAAGTCAAGTCAAGTCAAGTCAAGTCAAGTCAAGTCAAGTCAAGTCAAGTCAAGTCAAGTCAAGTCAAGTCAAGTCAAGTCAAGTCAAGTCAAGTCAAGTCAAGTCAAGTCAAGTCAAGTCAAGTCAAGTCAAGTCAAGTCAAGTCAAGTCAAGTCAAGTCAAGTCAAGTCAAGTCAAGTCAAGTCAAGTCAAGTCAAGTCAAGTCAAGTCAAGTCAAGTCAAGTCAAGGCAAGGCAAGTCAAGTCAAGTCAAGTCAAGTCAAGTCAAGTCAAGTCAAGGCAAGTCAAGTCAAGTCAAGTCAAGTCAAGTCAAGTCAAGTCAAGTCAAGTCAAGTCAAGTCAAGTCAAGTCAAGTCAAGTCAAGTCAAGTCAAGTCAAGTCAAGTCAAGTCAAGTCAAGTCAAGTCAAGTCAAGTCAAGTCAAGTCAAGTCAAGTCAAGTCAAGTCAAGTCAAGTCAAGTCAGTCAAGTCAAGTCAAGTCAAGTCAAGTCAAGTCAAGTCAAGTCAAGTCAAGTCAAGTCAAGTCAAGTCAAGTCAAGTCAAGTCAAGTCAAGTCAAGTCAAGTCAAGTCAAGTCAAGTCAAGTCAAGTCAAGTCAAGTCAAGTCAAGTCAAGTCAAGTCAAGTCAAGTCAAGTCAAGTCAAGTCAAGTCAAGTCAAGTCAAGTCAAGTCAAGTCAAGTCAAGTCAAGTCAAGTCAAGTCAAGTCAAGTCAAGTCAAGTCAAGTCAAGTCAAGTCAAGTCAAGTCAAGTCAAGTCAAGTCAAGTCAAGTCAAGTCAAGTCAAGTCAAGTCAAGTCAAGTCAAGTCAAGTCAAGTCAAGTCAAGTCAAGTCAAGTCAAGTCAAGTCAAGTCAAGTCAAGTCAAGTCAAGTCAAGTCAAGTCAAGTCAAGTCAAGTCAAGTCAAGTCAAGTCAAGTCAAGTCAAGTCAAGTCAAGTCAAGTCAAGGCAAGGCAAGTCAAGTCAAGTCAAGTCAAGTCAAGTCAAGTCAAGTCAAGTCAAGTCAAGTCAAGTCAAGTCAAGTCAAGTCAAGTCAAGTCAAGTCAAGTCAAGTCAAGTCAAGTCAAGTCAAGTCAAGTCAAGTCAAGTCAAGTCAAGTCAAGTCAAGTCAAGTCAAGTCAAGTCGTCAAGTCAAGTCAAGTCAAGTCAAGTCAAGTCAAGTCAAGTCAAGTCAAGTCAAGTCAAGTCAAGTCAAGTCAAGTCAAGTCAAGTCAAGTCAAGTCAAGTCAAGTCAAGTCAAGTCAAGTCAAGTCAAGTCAAGTCAAGTCAAGTCAAGTCAAGTCAAGTCAAGTCAAGTCAAGTCAAGTCAAGTCAAGTCAAGTCAAGTCAAGTCAAGTCAAGTCAAGTCAAGTCAAGTCAAGTCAAGTCAAGTCAAGTCAAGTCAAGTCAAGTCAAGTCAAGTCAAGTCAAGTCAAGTCAAGTCAAGTCAAGTCAAGTCAAGTCAAGTCAAGTCAAGTCAAGTCAAGTCAAGTCAAGTCAAGTCAAGTCAAGTCAAGTCAAGTCAAGTCAAGTCAAGTCAAGTCAAGTCAAGTCAAGTCAAGTCAAGTCAAGTCAAGTCAAGTCAAGTCAAGTCAAGTCAAGTCAAGTCAAGTCAAGTCAAGTCAAGTCAAGTCAAGTCAAGTCAAGTCAAGTCAAGTCAAGTCAAGTCAAGTCAAGTCAAGTCAAGTCAAGTCAAGTCAAGTCAAGTCAAGTCAAGTCAAGTCAAGTCAAGTCAAGTCAAGTCAAGTCAAGTCAAGTCAAGTCAAGTCAAGTCAAGTCAAGTCAAGTCAAGTCAAGTCAAGTCAAGTCAAGTCAAGTCAAGTCAAGTCAAGTCAAGTCAAGTCAAGTCAAGTCAAGTCAAGTCAAGTCAAGTCAAGTCAAGTCAAGTCAAGTCAAGTCAAGTCAAGTCAAGTCAAGTCAAGTCAAGTCAAGTCAAGTCAAGTCAAGTCAAGTCAAGTCAAGTCAAGTCAAGTCAAGTCAAGTCAAGTCAAGTCAAGTCAAGTCAAGTCAAGTCAAGTCAAGTCAAGTCAAGTCAAGTCAAGTCAAGTCAAGTCAAGTCAAGTCAAGTCAAGTCAAGTCAAGTCAAGTCAAGTCAAGTCAAGTCAAGTCAAGTCAAGTCAAGTCAAGTCAAGTCAAGTCAAGTCAAGTCAAGTCAAGTCAAGTCAAGTCAAGTCAAGTCAAGTCAAGTCAAGTCAAGTCAAGTCAAGTCAAGTCAAGTCAAGTCAAGTCAAGTCAAGTCAAGTCAAGTCAAGTCAAGTCAAGTCAAGTCAAGTCAAGTCAAGTCAAGTCAAGTCAAGTCAAGTCAAGTCAAGTCAAGTCAAGTCAAGTCAAGTCAAGTCAAGTCAAGTCAAGTCAACTCAAGTCAAGTCAAGTCAAGTCAAGTCAAGTCAAGTCAAGTCAAGTCAAGTCAAGTCAAGTCAAGTCAAGTCAAGTCAAGTCAAGTCAAGTCAAGTCAAGTCAAGTCAAGTCAAGTCAAGTCAAGTCAAGTCAAGTCAAGTCAAGTCAAGTCAAGTCAAGTCAAGTCAAGTCAAGTCAAGTCAAGTCAAGTCAAGTCAAGTCAAGTCAAGTCAAGTCAAGTCAAGTCAAGTCAAGTCAAGTCAAGTCAAGTCAAGTCAAGTCAAGTCAAGTCAAGTCAAGTCAAGTCAAGTCAAGTCAAGTCAAGTCAAGTCAAGTCAAGTCAAGTCAAGTCAAGTCAAGTCAAGTCAAGTCAAGTCAAGTCAAGTCAAGTCAAGTCAAGTCAAGTCAAGTCAAGTCAAGTCAAGTCAAGTCAAGTCAAGTCAAGTCAAGTCAAGTCAAGTCAAGTCAAGTCAAGTCAAGTCAAGTCAAGTCAAGTCAAGTCAAGTCAAGTCAAGTCAAGTCAAGTCAAGTCAAGTCAAGTCAAGTCAAGTCAAGTCAAGTCAAGTCAAGTCAAGTCAAGTCAAGTCAAGTCAAGTCAAGTCAAGTCAAGTCAAGTCAAGTCAAGTCAAGTCAAGTCAAGTCAAGTCAAGTCAAGTCAAGTCAAGTCAAGTCAAGTCAAGTCAAGTCAAGTCAAGTCAAGTCAAGTCAAGTCAAGTCAAGTCAAGTCAAGTCAAGTCAAGTCAAGTCAAGTCAAGTCAAGTCAAGTCAAGTCAAGTCAAGTCAAGTCAAGTCAAGTCAAGTCAAGTCAAGTCAAGTCAAGTCAAGTCAAGTCAAGTCAAGTCAAGTCAAGTCAAGTCAAGTCAAGTCAAGTCAAGTCAAGTCAAGTCAAGTCAAGTCAAGTCAAGTCAAGTCAAGTCAAGTCAAGTCAAGTCAAGTCAAGTCAAGTCAAGTCAAGTCAAGTCAAGTCAAGTCAAGTCAAGTCAAGTCAAGTCAAGTCAAGTCAAGTCAAGTCAAGTCAAGTCAAGTCAAGTCAAGTCAAGTCAAGTCAAGTCAAGTCAAGTCAAGTCAAGTCAAGTCAAGTCAAGTCAAGTCAAGTCAAGTCAAGTCAAGTCAAGTCAAGTCAAGTCAAGTCAAGTCAAGTCAAGTCAAGTCAAGTCAAGTCAAGTCAAGTCAAGTCAAGTCAAGTCAAGTCAAGTCAAGTCAAGTCAAGTCAAGTCAAGTCAAGTCAAGTCAAGTCAAGTCAAGTCAAGTCAAGTCAAGTCAAGTCAAGTCAAGTCAAGTCAAGTCAAGTCAAGTCAAGTCAAGTCAAGTCAAGTCAAGTCAAGTCAAGTCAAGTCAAGTCAAGTCAAGTCAAGTCAAGTCAAGTCAAGTCAAGTCAAGTCAAGTCAAGTCAAGTCAAGTCAAGTCAAGTCAAGTCAAGTCAAGTCAAGTCAAGTCAAGTCAAGTCAAGTCAAGTCAAGTCAAGTCAAGTCAAGTCAAGTCAAGTCAAGTCAAGTCAAGTCAAGTCAAGTCAAGTCAAGTCAAGTCAAGTCAAGTCAAGTCAAGTCAAGTCAAGTCAAGTCAAGTCAAGTCAAGTCAAGTCAAGTCAAGTCAAGTCAAGTCAAGTCAAGTCAAGTCAAGTCAAGTCAAGTCAAGTCAAGTCAAGTCAAGTCAAGTCAAGTCAAGTCAAGTCAAGTCAAGTCAAGTCAAGTCAAGTCAAGTCAAGTCAAGTCAAGTCAAGTCAAGTCAAGTCAAGTCAAGTCAAGTCAAGTCAAGTCAAGTCAAGTCAAGTCAAGTCAAGTCAAGTCAAGTCAAGTCAAGTCAAGTCAAGTCAAGTCAAGTCAAGTCAAGTCAAGTCAAGTCAAGTCAAGTCAAGTCAAGTCAAGTCAAGTCAAGTCAAGTCAAGTCAAGTCAAGTCAAGTCAAGTCAAGTCAAGTCAAGTCAAGTCAAGTCAAGTCAAGTCAAGTCAAGTCAAGTCAAGTCAAGTCAAGTCAAGTCAAGTCAAGTCAAGTCAAGTCAAGTCAAGTCAAGTCAAGTCAAGTCAAGTCAAGTCAAGTCAAGTCAAGTCAAGTCAAGTCAAGTCAAGTCAAGTCAAGTCAAGTCAAGTCAAGTCAAGTCAAGTCAAGTCAAGTCAAGTCAAGTCAAGTCAAGTCAAGTCAAGTCAAGTCAAGTCAAGTCAAGTCAAGTCAAGTCAAGTCAAGTCAAGTCAAGTCAAGTCAAGTCAAGTCAAGTCAAGTCAAGTCAAGTCAAGTCAAGTCAAGTCAAGTCAAGTCAAGTCAAGTCAAGTCAAGTCAAGTCAAGTCAAGTCAAGTCAAGTCAAGTCAAGTCAAGTCAAGTCAAGTCAAGTCAAGTCAAGTCAAGTCAAGTCAAGTCAAGTCAAGTCAAGTCAAGTCAAGTCAAGTCAAGTCAAGTCAAGTCAAGTCAAGTCAAGTCAAGTCAAGTCAAGTCAAGTCAAGTCAAGTCAAGTCAAGTCAAGTCAAGTCAAGTCAAGTCAAGTCAAGTCAAGTCAAGTCAAGTCAAGTCAAGTCAAGTCAAGTCAAGTCAAGTCAAGTCAAGTCAAGTCAAGTCAAGTCAAGTCAAGTCAAGTCAAGTCAAGTCAAGTCAAGTCAAGTCAAGTCAAGTCAAGTCAAGTCAAGTCAAGTCAAGTCAAGTCAAGTCAAGTCAAGTCAAGTCAAGTCAAGTCAAGTCAAGTCAAGTCAAGTCAAGTCAAGTCAAGTCAAGTCAAGTCAAGTCAAGTCAAGTCAAGTCAAGTCAAGTCAAGTCAAGTCAAGTCAAGTCAAGTCAAGTCAAGTCAAGTCAAGTCAAGTCAAGTCAAGTCAAGTCAAGTCAAGTCAAGTCAAGTCAAGTCAAGTCAAGTCAAGTCAAGTCAAGTCAAGTCAAGTCAAGTCAAGTCAAGTCAAGTCAAGTCAAGTCAAGTCAAGTCAAGTCAAGTCAAGTCAAGTCAAGTCAAGTCAAGTCAAGTCAAGTCAAGTCAAGTCAAGTCAAGTCAAGTCAAGTCAAGTCAAGTCAAGTCAAGTCAAGTCAAGTCAAGTCAAGTCAAGTCAAGTCAAGTCAAGTCAAGTCAAGTCAAGTCAAGTCAAGTCAAGTCAAGTCAAGTCAAGTCAAGTCAAGTCAAGTCAAGTCAAGTCAAGTCAAGTCAAGTCAAGTCAAGTCAAGTCAAGTCAAGTCAAGTCAAGTCAAGTCAAGTCAAGTCAAGTCAAGTCAAGTCAAGTCAAGTCAAGTCAAGTCAAGTCAAGTCAAGTCAAGTCAAGTCAAGTCAAGTCAAGTCAAGTCAAGTCAAGTCAAGTCAAGTCAAGTCAAGTCAAGTCAAGTCAAGTCAAGTCAAGTCAAGTCAAGTCAAGTCAAGTCAAGTCAAGTCAAGTCAAGTCAAGTCAAGTCAAGTCAAGTCAAGTCAAGTCAAGTCAAGTCAAGTCAAGTCAAGTCAAGTCAAGTCAAGTCAAGTCAAGTCAAGTCAAGTCAAGTCAAGTCAAGTCAAGTCAAGTCAAGTCAAGTCAAGTCAAGTCAAGTCAAGTCAAGTCAAGTCAAGTCAAGTCAAGTCAAGTCAAGTCAAGTCAAGTCAAGTCAAGTCAAGTCAAGTCAAGTCAAGTCAAGTCAAGTCAAGTCAAGTCAAGTCAAGTCAAGTCAAGTCAAGTCAAGTCAAGTCAAGTCAAGTCAAGTCAAGTCAAGTCAAGTCAAGTCAAGTCAAGTCAAGTCAAGTCAAGTCAAGTCAAGTCAAGTCAAGTCAAGTCAAGTCAAGTCAAGTCAAGTCAAGTCAAGTCAAGTCAAGTCAAGTCAAGTCAAGTCAAGTCAAGTCAAGTCAAGTCAAGTCAAGTCAAGTCAAGTCAAGTCAAGTCAAGTCAAGTCAAGTCAAGTCAAGTCAAGTCAAGTCAAGTCAAGTCAAGTCAAGTCAAGTCAAGTCAAGTCAAGTCAAGTCAAGTCAAGTCAAGTCAAGTCAAGTCAAGTCAAGTCAAGTCAAGTCAAGTCAAGTCAAGTCAAGTCAAGTCAAGTCAAGTCAAGTCAAGTCAAGTCAAGTCAAGTCAAGTCAAGTCAAGTCAAGTCAAGTCAAGTCAAGTCAAGTCAAGTCAAGTCAAGTCAAGTCAAGTCAAGTCAAGTCAAGTCAAGTCAAGTCAAGTCAAGTCAAGTCAAGTCAAGTCAAGTCAAGTCAAGTCAAGTCAAGTCAAGTCAAGTCAAGTCAAGTCAAGTCAAGTCAAGTCAAGTCAAGTCAAGTCAAGTCAAGTCAAGTCAAGTCAAGTCAAGTCAAGTCAAGTCAAGTCAAGTCAAGTCAAGTCAAGTCAAGTCAAGTCAAGTCAAGTCAAGTCAAGTCAAGTCAAGTCAAGTCAAGTCAAGTCAAGTCAAGTCAAGTCAAGTCAAGTCAAGTCAAGTCAAGTCAAGTCAAGTCAAGTCAAGTCAAGTCAAGTCAAGTCAAGTCAAGTCAAGTCAAGTCAAGTCAAGTCAAGTCAAGTCAAGTCAAGTCAAGTCAAGTCAAGTCAAGTCAAGTCAAGTCAAGTCAAGTCAAGTCAAGTCAAGTCAAGTCAAGTCAAGTCAAGTCAAGTCAAGTCAAGTCAAGTCAAGTCAAGTCAAGTCAAGTCAAGTCAAGTCAAGTCAAGTCAAGTCAAGTCAAGTCAAGTCAAGTCAAGTCAAGTCAAGTCAAGTCAAGTCAAGTCAAGTCAAGTCAAGTCAAGTCAAGTCAAGTCAAGTCAAGTCAAGTCAAGTCAAGTCAAGTCAAGTCAAGTCAAGTCAAGTCAAGTCAAGTCAAGTCAAGTCAAGTCAAGTCAAGTCAAGTCAAGTCAAGTCAAGTCAAGTCAAGTCAAGTCAAGTCAAGTCAAGTCAAGTCAAGTCAAGTCAAGTCAAGTCAAGTCAAGTCAAGTCAAGTCAAGTCAAGTCAAGTCAAGTCAAGTCAAGTCAAGTCAAGTCAAGTCAAGTCAAGTCAAGTCAAGTCAAGTCAAGTCAAGTCAAGTCAAGTCAAGTCAAGTCAAGTCAAGTCAAGTCAAGTCAAGTCAAGTCAAGTCAAGTCAAGTCAAGTCAAGTCAAGTCAAGTCAAGTCAAGTCAAGTCAAGTCAAGTCAAGTCAAGTCAAGTCAAGTCAAGTCAAGTCAAGTCAAGTCAAGTCAAGTCAAGTCAAGTCAAGTCAAGTCAAGTCAAGTCAAGTCAAGTCAAGTCAAGTCAAGTCAAGTCAAGTCAAGTCAAGTCAAGTCAAGTCAAGTCAAGTCAAGTCAAGTCAAGTCAAGTCAAGTCAAGTCAAGTCAAGTCAAGTCAAGTCAAGTCAAGTCAAGTCAAGTCAAGTCAAGTCAAGTCAAGTCAAGTCAAGTCAAGTCAAGTCAAGTCAAGTCAAGTCAAGTCAAGTCAAGTCAAGTCAAGTCAAGTCAAGTCAAGTCAAGTCAAGTCAAGTCAAGTCAAGTCAAGTCAAGTCAAGTCAAGTCAAGTCAAGTCAAGTCAAGTCAAGTCAAGTCAAGTCAAGTCAAGTCAAGTCAAGTCAAGTCAAGTCAAGTCAAGTCAAGTCAAGTCAAGTCAAGTCAAGTCAAGTCAAGTCAAGTCAAGTCAAGTCAAGTCAAGTCAAGTCAAGTCAAGTCAAGTCAAGTCAAGTCAAGTCAAGTCAAGTCAAGTCAAGTCAAGTCAAGTCAAGTCAAGTCAAGTCAAGTCAAGTCAAGTCAAGTCAAGTCAAGTCAAGTCAAGTCAAGTCAAGTCAAGTCAAGTCAAGTCAAGTCAAGTCAAGTCAAGTCAAGTCAAGTCAAGTCAAGTCAAGTCAAGTCAAGTCAAGTCAAGTCAAGTCAAGTCAAGTCAAGTCAAGTCAAGTCAAGTCAAGTCAAGTCAAGTCAAGTCAAGTCAAGTCAAGTCAAGTCAAGTCAAGTCAAGTCAAGTCAAGTCAAGTCAAGTCAAGTCAAGTCAAGTCAAGTCAAGTCAAGTCAAGTCAAGTCAAGTCAAGTCAAGTCAAGTCAAGTCAAGTCAAGTCAAGTCAAGTCAAGTCAAGTCAAGTCAAGTCAAGTCAAGTCAAGTCAAGTCAAGTCAAGTCAAGTCAAGTCAAGTCAAGTCAAGTCAAGTCAAGTCAAGTCAAGTCAAGTCAAGTCAAGTCAAGTCAAGTCAAGTCAAGTCAAGTCAAGTCAAGTCAAGTCAAGTCAAGTCAAGTCAAGTCAAGTCAAGTCAAGTCAAGTCAAGTCAAGTCAAGTCAAGTCAAGTCAAGTCAAGTCAAGTCAAGTCAAGTCAAGTCAAGTCAAGTCAAGTCAAGTCAAGTCAAGTCAAGTCAAGTCAAGTCAAGTCAAGTCAAGTCAAGTCAAGTCAAGTCAAGTCAAGTCAAGTCAAGTCAAGTCAAGTCAAGTCAAGTCAAGTCAAGTCAAGTCAAGTCAAGTCAAGTCAAGTCAAGTCAAGTCAAGTCAAGTCAAGTCAAGTCAAGTCAAGTCAAGTCAAGTCAAGTCAAGTCAAGTCAAGTCAAGTCAAGTCAAGTCAAGTCAAGTCAAGTCAAGTCAAGTCAAGTCAAGTCAAGTCAAGTCAAGTCAAGTCAAGTCAAGTCAAGTCAAGTCAAGTCAAGTCAAGTCAAGTCAAGTCAAGTCAAGTCAAGTCAAGTCAAGTCAAGTCAAGTCAAGTCAAGTCAAGTCAAGTCAAGTCAAGTCAAGTCAAGTCAAGTCAAGTCAAGTCAAGTCAAGTCAAGTCAAGTCAAGTCAAGTCAAGTCAAGTCAAGTCAAGTCAAGTCAAGTCAAGTCAAGTCAAGTCAAGTCAAGTCAAGTCAAGTCAAGTCAAGTCAAGTCAAGTCAAGTCAAGTCAAGTCAAGTCAAGTCAAGTCAAGTCAAGTCAAGTCAAGTCAAGTCAAGTCAAGTCAAGTCAAGTCAAGTCAAGTCAAGTCAAGTCAAGTCAAGTCAAGTCAAGTCAAGTCAAGTCAAGTCAAGTCAAGTCAAGTCAAGTCAAGTCAAGTCAAGTCAAGTCAAGTCAAGTCAAGTCAAGTCAAGTCAAGTCAAGTCAAGTCAAGTCAAGTCAAGTCAAGTCAAGTCAAGTCAAGTCAAGTCAAGTCAAGTCAAGTCAAGTCAAGTCAAGTCAAGTCAAGTCAAGTCAAGTCAAGTCAAGTCAAGTCAAGTCAAGTCAAGTCAAGTCAAGTCAAGTCAAGTCAAGTCAAGTCAAGTCAAGTCAAGTCAAGTCAAGTCAAGTCAAGTCAAGTCAAGTCAAGTCAAGTCAAGTCAAGTCAAGTCAAGTCAAGTCAAGTCAAGTCAAGTCAAGTCAAGTCAAGTCAAGTCAAGTCAAGTCAAGTCAAGTCAAGTCAAGTCAAGTCAAGTCAAGTCAAGTCAAGTCAAGTCAAGTCAAGTCAAGTCAAGTCAAGTCAAGTCAAGTCAAGTCAAGTCAAGTCAAGTCAAGTCAAGTCAAGTCAAGTCAAGTCAAGTCAAGTCAAGTCAAGTCAAGTCAAGTCAAGTCAAGTCAAGTCAAGTCAAGTCAAGTCAAGTCAAGTCAAGTCAAGTCAAGTCAAGTCAAGTCAAGTCAAGTCAAGTCAAGTCAAGTCAAGTCAAGTCAAGTCAAGTCAAGTCAAGTCAAGTCAAGTCAAGTCAAGTCAAGTCAAGTCAAGTCAAGTCAAGTCAAGTCAAGTCAAGTCAAGTCAAGTCAAGTCAAGTCAAGTCAAGTCAAGTCAAGTCAAGTCAAGTCAAGTCAAGTCAAGTCAAGTCAAGTCAAGTCAAGTCAAGTCAAGTCAAGTCAAGTCAAGTCAAGTCAAGTCAAGTCAAGTCAAGTCAAGTCAAGTCAAGTCAAGTCAAGTCAAGTCAAGTCAAGTCAAGTCAAGTCAAGTCAAGTCAAGTCAAGTCAAGTCAAGTCAAGTCAAGTCAAGTCAAGTCAAGTCAAGTCAAGTCAAGTCAAGTCAAGTCAAGTCAAGTCAAGTCAAGTCAAGTCAAGTCAAGTCAAGTCAAGTCAAGTCAAGTCAAGTCAAGTCAAGTCAAGTCAAGTCAAGTCAAGTCAAGTCAAGTCAAGTCAAGTCAAGTCAAGTCAAGTCAAGTCAAGTCAAGTCAAGTCAAGTCAAGTCAAGTCAAGTCAAGTCAAGTCAAGTCAAGTCAAGTCAAGTCAAGTCAAGTCAAGTCAAGTCAAGTCAAGTCAAGTCAAGTCAAGTCAAGTCAAGTCAAGTCAAGTCAAGTCAAGTCAAGTCAAGTCAAGTCAAGTCAAGTCAAGTCAAGTCAAGTCAAGTCAAGTCAAGTCAAGTCAAGTCAAGTCAAGTCAAGTCAAGTCAAGTCAAGTCAAGTCAAGTCAAGTCAAGTCAAGTCAAGTCAAGTCAAGTCAAGTCAAGTCAAGTCAAGTCAAGTCAAGTCAAGTCAAGTCAAGTCAAGTCAAGTCAAGTCAAGTCAAGTCAAGTCAAGTCAAGTCAAGTCAAGTCAAGTCAAGTCAAGTCAAGTCAAGTCAAGTCAAGTCAAGTCAAGTCAAGTCAAGTCAAGTCAAGTCAAGTCAAGTCAAGTCAAGTCAAGTCAAGTCAAGTCAAGTCAAGTCAAGTCAAGTCAAGTCAAGTCAAGTCAAGTCAAGTCAAGTCAAGTCAAGTCAAGTCAAGTCAAGTCAAGTCAAGTCAAGTCAAGTCAAGTCAAGTCAAGTCAAGTCAAGTCAAGTCAAGTCAAGTCAAGTCAAGTCAAGTCAAGTCAAGTCAAGTCAAGTCAAGTCAAGTCAAGTCAAGTCAAGTCAAGTCAAGTCAAGTCAAGTCAAGTCAAGTCAAGTCAAGTCAAGTCAAGTCAAGTCAAGTCAAGTCAAGTCAAGTCAAGTCAAGTCAAGTCAAGTCAAGTCAAGTCAAGTCAAGTCAAGTCAAGTCAAGTCAAGTCAAGTCAAGTCAAGTCAAGTCAAGTCAAGTCAAGTCAAGTCAAGTCAAGTCAAGTCAAGTCAAGTCAAGTCAAGTCAAGTCAAGTCAAGTCAAGTCAAGTCAAGTCAAGTCAAGTCAAGTCAAGTCAAGTCAAGTCAAGTCAAGTCAAGTCAAGTCAAGTCAAGTCAAGTCAAGTCAAGTCAAGTCAAGTCAAGTCAAGTCAAGTCAAGTCAAGTCAAGTCAAGTCAAGTCAAGTCAAGTCAAGTCAAGTCAAGTCAAGTCAAGTCAAGTCAAGTCAAGTCAAGTCAAGTCAAGTCAAGTCAAGTCAAGTCAAGTCAAGTCAAGTCAAGTCAAGTCAAGTCAAGTCAAGTCAAGTCAAGTCAAGTCAAGTCAAGTCAAGTCAAGTCAAGTCAAGTCAAGTCAAGTCAAGTCAAGTCAAGTCAAGTCAAGTCAAGTCAAGTCAAGTCAAGTCAAGTCAAGTCAATGCAAGTCAAGTCAAGTCAAGTCAAGTCAAGTCAAGTCAAGTCAAGTCAAGTCAAGTCAAGTCAAGTCAAGTCAAGTCAAGTCAAGTCAAGTCAAGTCAAGTCAAGTCAAGTCAAGTCAAGTCAAGTCAAGTCAAGTCAAGTCAAGTCAAGTCAAGTCAAGTCAAGTCAAGTCAAGTCAAGTCAAGTCAAGTCAAGTCAAGTCAAGTCAAGTCAAGTCAAGTCAAGTCAAGTCAAGTCAAGTCAAGTCAAGTCAAGTCAAGTCAAGTCAAGTCAAGTCAAGTCAAGTCAAGTCAAGTCAAGTCAAGTCAAGTCAAGTCAAGTCAAGTCAAGTCAAGTCAAGTCAAGTCAAGTCAAGTCAAGTCAAGTCAAGTCAAGTCAAGTCAAGTCAAGTCAAGTCAAGTCAAGTCAAGTCAAGTCAAGTCAAGTCAAGTCAAGTCAAGTCAAGTCAAGTCAAGTCAAGTCAAGTCAAGTCAAGTCAAGTCAAGTCAAGTCAAGTCAAGTCAAGTCAAGTCAAGTCAAGTCAAGTCAAGTCAAGTCAAGTCAAGTCAAGTCAAGTCAAGTCAAGTCAAGTCAAGTCAAGTCAAGTCAAGTCAAGTCAAGTCAAGTCAAGTCAAGTCAAGTCAAGTCAAGTCAAGTCAAGTCAAGTCAAGTCAAGTCAAGTCAAGTCAAGTCAAGTCAAGTCAAGTCAAGTCAAGTCAAGTCAAGTCAAGTCAAGTCAAGTCAAGTCAAGTCAAGTCAAGTCAAGTCAAGTCAAGTCAAGTCAAGTCAAGTCAAGTCAAGTCAAGTCAAGTCAAGTCAAGTCAAGTCAAGTCAAGTCAAGTCAAGTCAAGTCAAGTCAAGTCAAGTCAAGTCAAGTCAAGTCAAGTCAAGTCAAGTCAAGTCAAGTCAAGTCAAGTCAAGTCAAGTCAAGTCAAGTCAAGTCAAGTCAAGTCAAGTCAAGTCAAGTCAAGTCAAGTCAAGTCAAGTCAAGTCAAGTCAAGTCAAGTCAAGTCAAGTCAAGTCAAGTCAAGTCAAGTCAAGTCAAGTCAAGTCAAGTCAAGTCAAGTCAAGTCAAGTCAAGTCAAGTCAAGTCAAGTCAAGTCAAGTCAAGTCAAGTCAAGTCAAGTCAAGTCAAGTCAAGTCGTCAAGTCAAGTCAAGTCAAGTCAAGTCAAGTCAAGTCAAGTCAAGTCAAGTCAAGTCAAGTCAAGTCAAGTCAAGTCAAGTCAAGTCAAGTCAAGTCAAGTCAAGTCAAGTCAAGTCAAGTCAAGTCAAGTCAAGTCAAGTCAAGTCAAGTCAAGTCAAGTCAAGTCAAGTCAAGTCAAGTCAAGTCAAGTCAAGTCAAGTCAAGTCAAGTCAAGTCAAGTCAAGTCAAGTCAAGTCAAGTCAAGTCAAGTCAAGTCAAGTCAAGTCAAGTCAAGTCAAGTCAAGTCAAGTCAAGTCAAGTCAAGTCAAGTCAAGTCAAGTCAAGTCAAGTCAAGTCAAGTCAAGTCAAGTCAAGTCAAGTCAAGTCAAGTCAAGTCAAGTCAAGTCAAGTCAAGTCAAGTCAAGTCAAGTCAAGTCAAGTCAAGTCAAGTCAAGTCAAGTCAAGTCAAGTCAAGTCAAGTCAAGTCAAGTCAAGTCAAGTCAAGTCAAGTCAAGTCAAGTCAAGTCAAGTCAAGTCAAGTCAAGTCAAGTCAAGTCAAGTCAAGTCAAGTCAAGTCAAGTCAAGTCAAGTCAAGTCAAGTCAAGTCAAGTCAAGTCAAGTCAAGTCAAGTCAAGTCAAGTCAAGTCAAGTCAAGTCAAGTCAAGTCAAGTCAAGTCAAGTCAAGTCAAGTCAAGTCAAGTCAAGTCAAGTCAAGTCAAGTCAAGTCAAGTCAAGTCAAGTCAAGTCAAGTCAAGTCAAGTCAAGTCAAGTCAAGTCAAGTCAAGTCAAGTCAAGTCAAGTCAAGTCAAGTCAAGTCAAGTCAAGTCAAGTCAAGTCAAGTCAAGTCAAGTCAAGTCAAGTCAAGTCAAGTCAAGTCAAGTCAAGTCAAGTCAAGTCAAGTCAAGTCAAGTCAAGTCAAGTCAAGTCAAGTCAAGTCAAGTCAGTCAAGTCAAGTCAAGTCAAGTCAAGTCAAGTCAAGTCAAGTCAAGTCAAGTCAAGTCAAGTCAAGTCAAGTCAAGTCAAGTCAAGTCAAGTCAAGTCAAGTCAAGTCAAGTCAAGTCAAGTCAAGTCAAGTCAAGTCAAGTCAAGTCAAGTCAAGTCAAGTCAAGTCAAGTCAAGTCAAGTCAAGTCAAGTCAAGTCAAGTCAAGTCAAGTCAAGTCAAGTCAAGTCAAGTCAAGTCAAGTCAAGTCAAGTCAAGTCAAGTCAAGTCAAGTCAAGTCAAGTCAAGTCAAGTCAAGTCAAGTCAAGTCAAGTCAAGTCAAGTCAAGTCAAGTCAAGTCAAGTCAAGTCAAGTCAAGTCAAGTCAAGTCAAGTCAAGTCAAGTCAAGTCAAGTCAAGTCAAGTCAAGTCAAGTCAAGTCAAGTCAAGTCAAGTCAAGTCAAGTCAAGTCAAGTCAAGTCAAGTCAAGTCAAGTCAAGTCAAGTCAAGTCAAGTCAAGTCAAGTCAAGTCAAGTCAAGTCAAGTCAAGTCAAGTCAAGTCAAGTCAAGTCAAGTCAAGTCAAGTCAAGTCAAGTCAAGTCAAGTCAAGTCAAGTCAAGTCAAGTCAAGTCAAGTCAAGTCAAGTCAAGTCAAGTCAAGTCAAGTCAAGTCAAGTCAAGTCAAGTCAAGTCAAGTCAAGTCAAGTCAAGTCAAGTCAAGTCAAGTCAAGTCAAGTCAAGTCAAGTCAAGTCAAGTCAAGTCAAGTCAAGTCAAGTCAAGTCAAGTCAAGTCAAGTCAAGTCAAGTCAAGTCAAGTCAAGTCAAGTCAAGTCAAGTCAAGTCAAGTCAAGTCAAGTCAAGTCAAGTCAAGTCAAGTCAAGTCAAGTCAAGTCAAGTCAAGTCAAGTCAAGTCAAGTCAAGTCAAGTCAAGTCAAGTCAAGTCAAGTCAAGTCAAGTCAAGTCAAGTCAAGTCAAGTCAAGTCAAGTCAAGTCAAGTCAAGTCAAGTCAAGTCAAGTCAAGTCAAGTCAAGTCAAGTCAAGTCAAGTCAAGTCAAGTCAAGTCAAGTCAAGTCAAGTCAAGTCAAGTCAAGTCAAGTCAAGTCAAGTCAAGTCAAGTCAAGTCAAGTCAAGTCAAGTCAAGTCAAGTCAAGTCAAGTCAAGTCAAGTCAAGTCAAGTCAAGTCAAGTCAAGTCAAGTCAAGTCAAGTCAAGTCAAGTCAAGTCAAGTCAAGTCAAGTCAAGTCAAGTCAAGTCAAGTCAAGTCAAGTCAAGTCAAGTCAAGTCAAGTCAAGTCAAGTCAAGTCAAGTCAAGTCAAGTCAAGTCAAGTCAAGTCAAGTCAAGTCAAGTCAAGTCAAGTCAAGTCAAGTCAAGTCAAGTCAAGTCAAGTCAAGTCAAGTCAAGTCAAGTCAAGTCAAGTCAAGTCAAGTCAAGTCAAGTCAAGTCAAGTCAAGTCAAGTCAAGTCAAGTCAAGTCAAGTCAAGTCAAGTCAAGTCAAGTCAAGTCAAGTCAAGTCAAGTCAAGTCAAGTCAAGTCAAGTCAAGTCAAGTCAAGTCAAGTCAAGTCAAGTCAAGTCAAGTCAAGTCAAGTCAAGTCAAGTCAAGTCAAGTCAAGTCAAGTCAAGTCAAGTCAAGTCAAGTCAAGTCAAGTCAAGTCAAGTCAAGTCAAGTCAAGTCAAGTCAAGTCAAGTCAAGTCAAGTCAAGTCAAGTCAAGTCAAGTCAAGTCAAGTCAAGTCAAGTCAAGTCAAGTCAAGTCAAGTCAAGTCAAGTCAAGTCAAGTCAAGTCAAGTCAAGTCAAGTCAAGTCAAGTCAAGTCAAGTCAAGTCAAGTCAAGTCAAGTCAAGTCAAGTCAAGTCAAGTCAAGTCAAGTCAAGTCAAGTCAAGTCAAGTCAAGTCAAGTCAAGTCAAGTCAAGTCAAGTCAAGTCAAGTCAAGTCAAGTCAAGTCAAGTCAAGTCAAGTCAAGTCAAGTCAAGTCAAGTCAAGTCAAGTCAAGTCAAGTCAAGTCAAGTCAAGTCAAGTCAAGTCAAGTCAAGTCAAGTCAAGTCAAGTCAAGTCAAGTCAAGTCAAGTCAAGTCAAGTCAAGTCAAGTCAAGTCAAGTCAAGTCAAGTCAAGTCAAGTCAAGTCAAGTCAAGTCAAGTCAAGTCAAGTCAAGTCAAGTCAAGTCAAGTCAAGTCAAGTCAAGTCAAGTCAAGTCAAGTCAAGTCAAGTCAAGTCAAGTCAAGTCAAGTCAAGTCAAGTCAAGTCAAGTCAAGTCAAGTCAAGTCAAGTCAAGTCAAGTCAAGTCAAGTCAAGTCAAGTCAAGTCAAGTCAAGTCAAGTCAAGTCAAGTCAAGTCAAGTCAAGTCAAGTCAAGTCAAGTCAAGTCAAGTCAAGTCAAGTCAAGTCAAGTCAAGTCAAGTCAAGTCAAGTCAAGTCAAGTCAAGTCAAGTCAAGTCAAGTCAAGTCAAGTCAAGTCAAGTCAAGTCAAGTCAAGTCAAGTCAAGTCAAGTCAAGTCAAGTCAAGTCAAGTCAAGTCAAGTCAAGTCAAGTCAAGTCAAGTCAAGAGTCAAGTCAAGTCAAGTCAAGTCAAGTCAAGTCAAGTCAAGTCAAGTCAAGTCAAGTCAAGTCAAGTCAAGTCAAGTCAAGTCAAGTCAAGTCAAGTCAAGTCAAGTCAAGTCAAGTCAAGTCAAGTCAAGTCAAGTCAAGTCAAGTCAAGTCAAGTCAAGTCAAGTCAAGTCAAGTCAAGTCAAGTCAAGTCAAGTCAAGTCAAGTCAAGTCAAGTCAAGTCAAGTCAAGTCAAGTCAAGTCAAGTCAAGTCAAGTCAGGTCAAGTCAAGTCAGGTCAAGTCAAGTCAAGTCAAGTCAAGTCAAGTCAAGTCAAGTCAAGTCAAGTCAAGTCAAGTCAAGTCAAGTCAAGTCAAGTCAAGTCAAGTCAAGTCAAGTCAAGTCAAGTCAAGTCAAGTCAAGTCAAGTCAAGTCAAGTCAAGTCAAGTCAAGTCAAGTCAAGTCAAGTCAAGTCAAGTCAAGTCAAGTCAAGTCAAGTCAAGTCAAGTCAAGTCAAGTCAAGTCAAGTCAAGTCAAGTCAAGTCAAGTCAAGTCAAGTCAAGTCAAGTCAAGTCAAGTCAAGTCAAGTCAAGTCAAGTCAAGTCAAGTCAAGTCAAGTCAAGTCAAGTCAAGTCAAGTCAAGTCAAGTCAAGTCAAGTCAAGTCAAGTCAAGTCAAGTCAAGTCAAGTCAAGTCAAGTCAAGTCAAGTCAAGTCAAGTCAAGTCGAGTCGAGTCGAGTCGATTCGAGTCGTGTCGAGTCGAGTCGAGTCAAGTCAAGTCAAGTCAAGTCGAGTCGAGTCGTCGAGTCGAGTCGAGTCGAGTCGAGTCGAGTCGAGTCAAGTCCAGTCAAGTAAATTCAATTCAATTCAATTCAATTCCAATATATTCCATTCCATTTCATTCAGTTCCATTCCATTCCAATCCATTCCATTCCATTCGATTCAAATCAATTCAGTTTAATTCAATTCAATTCAATTCAATTCAATTCCATTCAATTCAATTCAATTCAATTCAAATCAATTCAATTCAATTTAATCCTACTGAATTCAATTTAATCCAATTCAATTCACTTCAATTCAATTCAATTCAACTCAATTCAATTCAATTCAATTCAATTCAATTCAATTCAATTTAACTCAATTCAATTCCATTCAATTCAGTTCAGTTCAATTCAATTCAATTCAATGCAATTCAATTCAATTCAATTCAATTCAATTCAATTCAATTCAATTTAATTCAATTCCATTCAATTCAGTTAATTTCAATTCAATTCAATGCAATTTAATCCAATTCTATTCAACCCAATTCAATTAAATTCAAATTAATTCAATTCAATTCAATCTAATTAAAATCCATTCAATTCAATTTAATTCCATTCAATTCAATTCAATTGAATTCAATTTCATTCAATTCAATTCAATTCAACTCAACTGAATTCAATTCAATTCAATTCAATTTAATTTAATTTAATTCCATTCAATTCAGTTAATTTCAATTCAATTCAATTCAATTCAATCTAATTCTATTCAACCCAATTCAATTAAATTCAATTCAATTCAAATTAATTCAATTCAATTCAATTCAATCTAATTAAATTCCATTCAATTCAATTCAGTTCAATTCAATTCAATTCAATTCCATTCAATTCAATTCAATTCAATTCAATTCAATTCAATTCAATTCAATTCAATTCAACCCAATTCAATTAAATTCAATTCAATTCAAATTAAATCAATTCAATTCAATTCAATCTAATTAAATTCCATTCAATTCAATTCAGTTCAATTCAATTCAATTCAATTCAATTCAATTCAATTCAATTCAATTCAATTCAACTCAATTCAATTCAATTCCATTCAATTCAATTCAATTCAATTCAAATCAATTCAATTCATTTTAATCCTACTGAATTCAATTTAATCCAATTCAATTCACTTCAATTCAATTCAATTCAATTCAATTCAGTTCAACTCAATTCAATTCAATTCAATTTAACTCAATTCAATTCCATTCAATTCAGTTCAGTTCAATTCAATTCAATTCAATGCAATTCAATTCAATTCAATTCAATTCAATTCAATTTAATTCAATTCCATTCAATTCAGTTAATTTCAATTCAATTCAATGCAATTTAATCCAATTCTATTCAACCCAATTCAATTAAATTCAAATTAATCCAATTCAATTCAATCTAATTAAAATCCATTCAATTCAATTTAAATCCATTCAATTCAATTCAATTGAATTCCATTTCATTCAATTCAATTCAATTCAACTCAACTGAATTCAATTCAATTCAATTCAATTTAATTTAATTTAATTCCATTCAATTCAGTTAATTTCAATTCAATTCAATTCAATCTAATTCTATTCAACCCAATTCAATTAAATTCAATTCAATTCAAATTAATTCAATTCAATTCAATTCAATCTAATTAAATTCCATTCAATTCAATTCAGTTCAATTCAATTCAATTCCATTCCATTCAATTCAATTCAATTCAATTCAATTCAATTCAATTCAATTCAATTCAATTCAATTCAATTAATTCAATTCAATTCAATTCAATCTAATTAAATTCCATTCAATTCAATTCAGTTCAATTCAATTCAATTCAATTCAATTCAATTCAATTCAATTCAATTCAATTCAATTCAATTCAATTCAATTCAATTCAATTCAATTCAATTCAATTCAATTCAATTCAATTCAATTCAATTCAATTCAATTCAATTCAATTCAATTCAATTCAATTCAATTCAATTCAATTCAATTCAATTCAATTCAATTCCATTCAATTCAATTCAATTCAATTCTATTCTATTCTATTCAACTCAATTCAATTCAATTGAATTGAATAAAGAAAACTGTTGTACTATGTAAGTAAAATAAAGGGAAGTTAAACCGTTATAATTATCGTAATATAAAACGAACTTTGTTTTATTATTGGGAATAAAACAACGCAAAAAGACGAATAAGGAATTATTATAATTTTTGGTTTTTTATAAAACAAAAGTCCAATGATTTATCAGAAGTTTCTTGACTGAAATTGTCGGTTTTGTTTGTAACTACACTTAGTAGTAGTAAGTCCTGAAATTTTAATCTGGGAGGCCGATAGCTTTTTGAGAAACAATGCAAACCGTGCCTACGGGTTTGTGCTTTTCATACTAAATGTTTGAATAAATTGCACTATCCCAAGGATAGTGCACTAGGACAAATTGTACTATCCTACAGATTCGATATTTATTCAAAAATATATCAGTTACATGTTATTAAAAAGTAAAATACAACAAAATATTGATGGAAAATTGAGCAATATCTAAAAAATTATGCTAAAAATTTCATGAAAAATATCAAATTTTGCGAAACTTTGGTTAAAATTATGTTAAAAAGCATTTAGCACTATGTTTCAAAAAATTGCTAAAAAAAACATATATGTATGCTAAAAAAGCATTAATTATGCCCAACTGGCAACACTGGTAGCGTATGTACGAACATAACAATGTATGTATGTACATGTGTCTTGCATTCTCTTTGTTTTTTGTGGGAATAAAACTAAAAGTATTAAGTTAGAAAATAATGACACATGTGCTTGCACTGGTCTTTAAATAATTGTGATGTATTAATTTTATTTAAATGTAACGTCATCATATGATTGAACGCTGTTTTTTATTTTCCAATGTAACATTTATTAATGTGTTCATAGAAATCGAACAGGAACCGTGTAACAAAAATGTGCTAACACATCGCCCGTGAGTTCGAACACTCATTGGATTTTTTCTGCACTTATTTCTATTTTAGAGGTTTGTTACACTAAATACCTATAGATATATCTATAGATATAACCGATGGAAAATTTCGTTGGATTACATAAATTCTCTTTATCTCTCAATGAAAACCCGTATATTTGAAGTTATTAAAAACAAAGGGGGTCGTACCCATTACTAATAGTTCTTAAATAAAGTAAAATAAATTAAAAAACAAGAAAACTGTTTTTCATTAAAATTAGTTAAAGTGCCTTTATTCAAGCGAACCAAAACATATAGCACACTTTTGCACTTTTTTTTACAAATTGCTCAAAAAAGTTCTTTAGTTAAGAAACCACTATTGTGATGATTTCCGTTTTAAAATTTTTTGCGTAGAATACGTCTTACCTTACGGTATAGGGAGTCATGTCAAATCGTTATTGCTGTAATCTTTATTTCATTGATTATGAGGAAACGGCGAGATAACTTTTGTTAAAATTTTTTTTGTAGGTAAATGATGATGTTATCTTTCGTTTGATATACATTTCCTATTGGTTGATATCTTCCTAATATTTAAATTTCTCAAATGAAAATTGTTTAAACACATACACTCAAACATATGTGTGGTGTTTGGTTGAGTGTTGGAGTTTGTAGCGTGAACACAAACTATGCTGCTCTTTCAGTGTGGACACAAACCTTCGGCTGTTGTTTTGATTAATGAAATATTGAAATTTCGTATATTTACTTATGTATTGAAGTGAAATAAAATGTTAATTGTGAATTTGAATTTAACATGGATATATGTATAATTATAAAAAATATATGAAAAAATTAATTCATACATTTTTATGTTAAATGAAAGTGCTGCCAAGTAAGCAAAATAACAATGCTGCTTGATGCTGTTTGACAGCAGCTGACAGTTGACGTTTAGTAAATTAAAATAAAAACTACTAATCAAAATGGCACCTACACGAAATACAAGAAAGCAACGAGTGGTTGTAATGCAGAGAAATAAATACTCAGGTAAGTTTTGTGTTCCCTTGTTTATATATATTTTTATTAAAAATGTTAATTAATTTGTAGGCGCAACATCAACAACGATACAGGCTGTTGAATATGGAATTTTTAGTGCCTTTGAATAAGTGAACCGGAGTGTATACTGTGAATGGTTGCTCTAAAACGAATTGATGTGCTACCTGTGTGCAATTATCCTACAGTAATTCGATTTATCTGCTAAATGCTGTATTGTGACTAATTATTTTCTACCCACAGCTGGACTTCAGTTGATATAAGATATGCCATTATTAGAAGGAAAATTTTGTCGTCTTTTTAACTACGTACCTTTTTTTTTAGTGGTTGGGACAAAAATTGACGTTCACGATTAGGCAGTAAAAAGTTAAGACACTACATAAAATTACCACTAAACGTTTTGCGTTCAATCGGGCGGCAGCGAAAGTTACCCTGAGAAATTGGGAAATAGATCAAACTTTCCAACTGTATATCAAAAATTTTTTTTTCATAAACAATATGTATTGAAATATTTAGTACAACTGAACTCTATTCAGCATAAACAAAATTTTGCTGCCATATTACAGCCACTCAATACCTCTTTTTAATAAAGGTTCAAGAAATTGGCTGTACAGTTCATGTAATTCGAAAAAAGACCACAACTTTTCGATTTAATACGAAAAAAAAATATTATCTTAAAATATGTTAAACGTAAGACATAAACTTTGGTCGGGTGAATCGACTTAAACATACCCTCACCATAAATCGTCCATTGCGTCCGAGTTCTGTTAAAAAACACATACTATATTCACCCGTACGTTGAATACAGTTATATGGGAGGTACACAAATTTGGCATCGCGAAGGTGTTAATTTCCATTACAAAGTAGTTTAGTAAAATATTGATCAGTACCAAATTTTATTGAGATATCGACCCGACCTACTGGAAATACGCACAACTTTTGTATGGGTGGTACGAAACTAGGCGTGGCACAGTAGTCAATTATTAATTAGACACTAACTTTAAGCAAAATATTGTCTAGTTCCGAATTTTATTAAGATCGGTTGCGGTCTACGAGGGTTATTGTGTCGATCAACCAGTCATCCGCCCAGCTTTTGTATTGGAGGTACTAGAATAGGTTTGACGAAACCGCTCATTTTTGATACGAGAGTGGTATTTGACTAAGTATTGCCTAGTACAAAATTGTATAAAGATTATTTCAGTTTTGCGGGACGCCTTATGCCGAACTACCAGACGGCCAAACAACTTTTGTATGGAGAGCTACCAAAATGGGCTTGGCAAAATCACCATTGTCTTAATCGATGATTGGCGTTTGATGACGTGAAGCCTCACACATAATGTCATTAAGGTCGGAAGTGTTTCACGCAAGTTTTCGGAGTTACAACACACGGACGACCACCAAGCTTTTGTGTGGGAGGTTCCAGAGTAGGAGTGGAAATTTCGCCCGGTTTCTCCAAGTAGACATTTACAGATTATTACACAATGTGTGAGTTGAAGGTAACCAGGTCTACCAGAAAAAAGGTTATAGAAGAAATATGATTTGGATTGCATGTTTTGATTTGTATGGGAGGTACCAGAAGGGGCGTGGTAAAAATACCCATTATCAATTCAAACTAAATGTGGGTCAGAATTAAAATAATAATAGTCACTGGCAGAATTTACGGTACTTATCGTGTGGCCAGCCAGACAGACAGATGGCTCAATCGCCTTAAAAAGTCCTAAAACGAATTTCGAACAAAGATACTAAGTCCCTATCCACGCACGGAGACTTTTGTCGCCGAAACTTATTGAATTCTCTTTTGAAGTCGCTTGTAACATTCACACAGGGCAACTTTTGTCTCGGCGACTCGTGACGATTATTATTTTCGTGTTTGCTTTTTCTGACATTCTCAAATTTTTCTTTGTTTACACTTTAGTGTTGTGTAAATTATTGTGAGGTTTCGTGAATAATATGGAAGCTAAAGAGGAGAACATTTTAATTAAAAAACTGCTTGAATGTATGAGAGGCGCCGTTGACATGGGCTCGGATCAAAGCGATAAGGAAGCCATACTTATTTATAAGTTTGTACTTTTTGTTTGTTTTTGATTATAATAATTTAGAGACAAATTAAAATTTAGGGTTAGCAAATTTATGCAAGAAAGCTACGCTGTTACCCACCCAGAGAAGAAAACGTGTGTGGAAGAAGTCCTGAACAAATTTCTACAACTTTGAAGATAACACGGCACATTTTAGTAACGTTGCTGATAGTTTTGAATTTTCGTGCATAAATGTTTTAGAAGTATATAAAGCCTTTTCACTTATAAGTTCAAATACTATAGGAATAGATAAGATAGACCCTCGATTTGTCAGAATTCTCTTGCCTCGACTTTTACCATCACCCATCTGTTTAATACGATTGTTACAAGTGTTTCCCCTACATCTTGGAAACTGGCCAAAGTAATTCCTATACGAAAGACCAAGTCAGAATACCGACCAATTTCCATACTCTGCTTCTTTTCTAAAGTACTTGGGAAGATATTGCATAGGCAAATATCAGAGTATGTAAACAGGTTTTCAATGATGATGGATAAACAATCTGGCTTCCGACCCAATCACAGTTTTGTAATCCTTTGGATCACTCAAAGGCTTTCGACTATGTTGAGCATGGTATTCTATGCTCCAAGCTCACCAAGTTTTTCAATTTTTCCACTACTTCTAAACGGTTACTTCACTCATATTGAAATGGGCGTGCTCAGGCACTATTTTTAAACAACAGGGCAGCAGAATTTCTTCCGGTTACTAGTGGGGTTCCGCAAGGGTCCATTTTGGCTCCATTGCTGTTTTCTTTGTATATCAATGATCTTCCTATGCACCTATCACATTGCTGCATACACATGTACGCCGATGATGTGCAATTAATATTAGGATGCCACTTTAATCAATTAACGAAATACGTTGCTAGACTGAATTATGACTTGTCAAATGTACACCAATGGGCAACTGCGAATGGACTCAGTCTTAATCCTGCAAAATCGAAATGCCTTTTGATTAAAAAGAGGCGATCCTTACAGACTCATGAATTTAACATAGTATTGAATAATGAACCCATTTCAATTATGTCAAGTGCCTGAAACCTGGGAATAGTCTACATAAACTCTGTCGTAGGCCAAACGTATGCAAAATTAAGGTCACTTTGGCAAACCCAGCATTTTACCCCACGTAATATAAAGATCCTCCTAGCTAAAGTATATATTTTGCCAGGATTACTCTATGGCTGTGAACTTTGCAAAAGTTGTGATGCGGCGAGTAAGCGGAAACTTAATGTAATATTTTTACGGTCTCAAGAGACATGTTCATGTATCGCAATTTTCGTCTCTGCTTAATGGCGTTTCTTTAGATGGGCTTTTAAATATCAGAACTCTCGTATTTCTTCATAAAATTATTTATTCCCGAAAACCTTACTACTTATTTGAGAAGCTTTGTTTTAATAGGAGTAATAGGGGGGAAAATATTATACCTCTTCAACGCCGCAGCCTTGTTTCGGAATGGCAATTTTTTATACATGCTGTTCGTCTTTGGAACACACTACGCCACAATATTCAGCTCGTCAGCGATGCAATCTCGTTTAAGAAAAGTCTTTTTGAAACCCATTAGTGCATTTTACATTGTAACATTTTCAAATAATAAATATAATAAATTTAGAATAATTTTTTTTTTGAAACGAATACAGTAAATATTATATTACTCTATATTATATTAAAATTTTAGACTAATTTTTTGTTTATAATCCATACTTGTTTTCATACTATAATGTTATTTTTTATCTCCTAATACTTTGTTTTATGTAATATTTAATATGCCTTAAGTAATATCACTTTGTTTAATGTAAATTATTTCGATAAATAACCTATATTTCCGACAATAATTCCTGTGCTATAATTATAAGATTAAATTCTTAAATTCAATAAATAAATACAAATACATATGGTAAGGCGGAGCAAGGATCTTTTGCGTTTTTGACTAAGCAGTTGTTGGTTAATGACAAGCCGTGCTACAAAAATTATTTCATGATGAGTAAAAGTCAATTTGTTTTTCTTCTGAGCCTTGTGAAGTAGGATATATAGAGCGTTCAGACACTCGAATGAGGGACGCTATACCTGCAGAAGAGAAGCTCGCACTGATTTTGCGGTTTCTTGCCACCGGTGGGTAAGAATATATGTATTTCCGAATATTTTTGTGAACTTTTATTGAACCTTTTCTTTGCAGGTGAGGGTTTCCAAAGCCTGGATTACCAGACACGGGTGTCTCAGTCGGCAATTAGAGATATGATTCCTGAAGTTTGCAGTGCCCTTATTAATAAATTGAAGGGACGATACTTGAAGATATTATATTATTAATTACTTGTTATTACTTTTGACTTTCATTTACTTGTAAATAGTTTCCAAGCAGTTGCCTAGAGTGGGAGAACATTGCGAAGGAGGTTGCCATCAAATGGCAGTTTCCCAATTGTCTTGGTGCTTTAGACGGAAAACATATAACGTTTAGACGATTGCGGCGAGATGGTGCTTCTTATCTCAATTATAAAGGAACCAACAGCATAATTTTGATGGCCCTGGTTGCAATGGGCGTAGTAATGACGCTGGAGTATTCCTTGAAACAACCGTTTTACTGGACGGTCGCTGTCTACCTTATGCGAATGATGTCTTTCCAATGCAAACGCATTTATTGAAGCATCCTATCGAACAGATTTAGAATTTGTATGGCACCGATGCATCTAAAAGTTACAATGGTAGAAATGATCACGTTTGCTTGTTGTGTTCTTCATAACTATTTAATTGAAAATGAGGACACATACATCAGCAGGGTTCAGAGCCCTATAGTTGCTAACGATTCGGACATAGTGACGGAAAATTGGAGTGGTTGACTTAAAAATTTAATTTTGTTTGCATTTCCAAATATTATTGATCTTCGAATTAATTGTTAATTTGGTTTTCATTACTAAAAATAAAAATATTGGTTCCCATACTTCTAGACTTGTTATTCCTTTTAATTTTTTTAAAACAAGTACCTTTTCTGAAAAAACTAATTTTGGTTAAAAAAATAATTTTTCCTTAAAAACGTATTTTTCTAAAAGAAGTAGCTTTTCTAACAAAATTAATTTTGCATCAAAAATAACTGTTTTAAAAGAAGTACTTGTTCTTACAAAAAATTAAATTTTCTACAAACAACGTTTTCCTAAATAAAATTAAAAGTACCTTTTACTAAACAAACTATATTTCCTTGACAATTTTGCATTTTCTTAAAAGAACTAAATTTTCTTCAAAAAATAACATTGTGTTTTAAAAGCATCTTTTTATATCCATTTAAATTATATGGTTTTTGTTCAAATTTACTTACATACAACTCTGTAGTACAGATTAAAAAAGTTATACCACTTAAAAATACAACTCCGTAGTACAGATTAAAAACTCCGATCAAAGCACTGCAACAATGCGAGTACGCATGAGGAAAAGAAGAACATGGTGGGAAAAAGTTGTCTGTTCTTGTGTTGGAATTATATAGACCTTTCAGTGTGTGCTGATACTTAGGGATCTTCGATGGATACTAATTCGCATATGCGAATTTCATGATTGAGTTTGTATATATACGATTGATGATCTACTGATTGTATCAATTCAGGCGCAGTAGTTAGGCATCTGATGATGAACTTGTCAAGGAGTTCGAAACTAGTCATACCAGTGAGTGTGCTTAACTGAATTGTCTATTATTCCAAACAAAAACCACCCATTTTCAATTAGAAAAATTTTCCTGACCTTGTAAGCTCGTAGTATGAATTTCTCATACATTAACTAGAAATGTACTGTTGTTTTAAATTGCACGGAATTCATATATTGAATCTTCATATACTAGAAACCCAATAAATATTTTTTGCTTAACGTTATTTACAACAGCTGAATCAGTAATTGCTTATGACAGCTGAACCAGTATTTTAGCAAAAAAGTATCTCATATTCAACTCTGAGAAAGTTATAACAAAAACTTCCCGATTGGGCAACTACTGGTTAAAAACTCTAAAGCCGACGCGAAGTGATATACACATAAAATTCCGATTCTCTTTCTCCGTAAATAGGTTGGCGACCACCTGTGATTCGTTCCCTGGGGAAAGCACGATAAAGTCGATTAACACTCGAATAATATAACCGATTTTAATACTGGTTAGTATTAGACAATATGTCGTCAAACAAAATTGCCATTCTCATTCTGATACCTTCCATACAAAACTTTTTGCAGTCGTCTGATCTGTCGACGATATAGCGCCTGCAAAGAACAGTATGAAAAATCGTACAAATCTAAATCGACCAAAAAATATAATTCAAAATCAGGGAAACATATGACAACGTCCCAAAAAATATAGAAATTTAGCCCAAAAATTAACCAAAATAACCCACATGACAAAAACGAAAAATGGCTCAAAAATATGGGCAAAAGTTTGAAAAATATTTCCGTGTAATAAAATAAAAATTATACATAAGAAGAATTGTCCACTTCTGTTGCCACAGCAACACATTTTTCGTAAAAAATCACCAAAACATTGCTTTTAATAAATTCAATAATTTTTTTCATGTTCTTATACAGCAGTAGATACTGTGGAAGTCTCCACTTTTTCTTCCCCTAGTACATCCAAATCGAAATCAGTAGGGATGGGTATCGAACTGTAAAACATCGATTAATGTAATCGATTATTATTTTCAAGGCAATAATCGATTCACAGATTAATGGCCGATGAAAACATCGATTAATCTGCGTTTTCGACTTTCCTAAAAATATCGATATATTTAAATATTAAACAACGATTAGTCGAAAATAGAACACTTCGGTTCCAAAAACATCGATTACTTTTTAAAAACACCGATTTTTCCGATTAATCGATTCATCGATACCCATCTCTACACATCAGCACGCACTCATTGGCTCTTTGAAAATTTTTTCCATCGGTTCTAATACCGTTCAAATGAAATTTTTGGGGAAAATCATTTTATTGAGGATGCTGTTAAAGCAAAAAACTTCGGGATTTTTTGTTTTAAATTCTCAACTTTTAAACGCGTAACTTTTTTAAACAGATTTTCAGTGTATTGAATTTAATTTTTAAGTTTCGTAGCAAGCGCCACAAGCGAAAATATTCAATAGGTTTAGTAGTAGGTGAGTTTTATACTCCACATAGAAACTGCGGAATTAAGCCCCGCAGGCAAAAATATTTTTTTGATGTGTTAACATCTATAGGCACGGGTACTGCCTAAATTCACAAAGTGAATACATCCAAACACAATTTGTCCGATTGCGCTCACATAGATTGTCCGACAGCGGTCACACATTGTTTGCCGTTTAACTCCTCCGAAACGGCTGGACCGATTTGTATGAAATTTTGTGTGCATATCGGGTAGGTCACAGAATCGGCCAACATCTATTTTTCATACCCCTAAATGATAAGGGTGACCCACCCCTATATAGAACACAGATTTGTCCAACTGCAAAACACAGATTGTCAAACTGTGAAAAAACACACACAGTGTCTGTTGCTTTGCATTCTCTTTGTTTTTTTGTGGGCAGCGTCGCCAGTTTTTTTTAGGCGAAATCCCCGAATTGTTATTTTTAATCCCCGTAAATCCCCAAAAAAAGCTAAAATCCCCGGAAAAGTCCCTATTGTTTTAAAGGTAGTTCGAGAAAGTTTTAAGTTATAAAATTAAAATTTATTCAGAATTCAGTTTAACAAAACGAAAGCTTAAATATTGAAAAATTTAAACGAAATATATTATTATATTATTATTAATATTATATTATTATAAAATTATTATTTTCAAAATAGTTAGTTATAACAAAAAGATTATGACAAATGAGATCTGGCTTTAATTTATGTACACATTGGATAAAAGTCATTAAGGCTTAGTATATATACCAAATACTTCAGTGTCATAATATTCAGATTCATCTACTTAATTATTTGTTTTGTACATAGTTTTAATATTTCTTATCCACTGCTTCTATTCTTTTCAGTAACACCAAACACAGACTAATATATACATAGATACATTTATTCTCTCAATAAATTAAACAGTGGAAAGCCAACATTGGATGGTGGAAAACATGAGTTCAATAATACCAGATAGAGGCAACAGTAAACAACGTTCAACAAAGGAACAACAACCGAATTTCGTGTTTTTGTGGCAAACTAGTTGTGTTAAATACAATAACAATGTATACCAACGATAAAAGTCAACAGAAAAGTGCAAAATACATTTAAATTTTTCAGTTCTACACCAAAACGACATGAACAATTTAAGTGAACATATTTTGTAACTCCACCTGGCCTTAGTTAATTTAAAAAATTTAATTTATCTCATTTCCACAAACCTACGAAGAAGAGTGTGAAATGAAACGTCAGATGAGAGAATTAATGTATCTATGTATGTATTTATTAGTCTATGACACCAAATATCAAAAATGTTTTTTTTACTTGTTTTATTGTTTTCATCACCTGCCAGTAAAACAATTTGATATTTTCAGGAACTGACAAGAGTATGCAGCTCTATTTGCTGACAACATTTAGCAATAACTCAGCAAATTCATGGCATTTGGCCTGGCGTGATATGAACGTTGGATGTTGAAAAGAATTGCTTCAATAATACAAAACATCCAACGAAATAACAACAGCGGTATTTCGTTTTGTGTGCCAAAATTATTGTGTTAAATACAACACAAATGTATGCTAAAAGTAACGGTCAATAAAAAAGTTTAAAACACATTTAAATTTCACAGTTTTCACCAAAACGACATGAAAAATTAAAGTCAGAGGTTATTGTAAAACATCTCTCTATCACACCGACTGTATCACGAAGAGTGTGAAAGGAAACGTCAGATGAGTTAAATATTCTCTCTAGTAAGATTTACTCTATGCCAAATATTATTTGTGTGTTTATGCTTGCTTTGATTTAGGTAGTACCAGATCAAAACTTTCAAGGAATGATACAAAAGATGCGCCTTTAATGCAGCTTAAATTTTCATCTCCAAAAAATCCCCAGATCCTCAAAGCAAAAAAACAATCCCCTGTTTTGAAAAAAATCCCTAATTTGGGGATAAATTCCCTAAATTGGCAACACTGTTTGTGGGTATAAAATAAAAAGTATTAAGAAAGAAAATGATGACACTTGTCTTTAAATATTTTTAAGTGTTATAAAGTATTAATGTTATTCGAATGAAACGTCATCATATGATTGAACGCCTTTTTAAATTCTTTATATTAACTTCACCTGTCTGTATGCATGTATGCCAAAAAAATTTTGGATTGATTTTTAACCCTTTTCCCGTGATCCAATCGAGCTGTAACTTCGCAGGCAAACTAATGGCGACGACAAAAATAAACTGTCAAAACATGGGCAGGATTAGATAAAGGGGCGTGGTACCTCACATACAAATCACAAATTAAAAATCCAGTATTTCTGCTCCTGTTAACGGTATTTGAACAAAATTGGGTTTGTTGGTTAGGTTTACATATTCTAAGATCTGCTAAAAATATGGGCGGGATTGGACAAAGGGGCGTGGTCATATATAATGAATGTATAGTTCAAAACTATGTTTTTTACGGGTTGGTTTTTTATTATTGTGAAAGGTAAGTCAAATAAAATGTGGGAGCGGAGCACTCTCAGAGCAAAGAAAATAATGACGTATTATACGTCATATATATAAAAATGAGATAGCAAGAGAGAAACGAAAATTTTGTGAACTTGTGTAGCGTATGTACGAATACAACAATGTATGTGTGTATGTACAAGTGTCTGTTGCTTTGCATTCTTTGATTTTTGTGGGAATAACGTCATCATATGATTGAACGCTGTTTTTTTATTTTCCAATGTAATATTTACCAATGTGTTCACAGAAATCGAACCAGTGGAGTTCGAACACTCATTGGATTTTTTTTTAATTACTTGATTTTTTCAACAAACAAGAACAATGACTATGTTATTGCTCGGCTATGCTATTTCATTGGAATAAATCTATAGATAGTTCTGCGGTATTTGGCTTAAATGGTGCACATCCATAATAATACACATTATACAATTCTGCACGTCCTTCATGTTATGTATTGTTGTTATTGTGAATGTAAATCAGAATCCAGTTAAGGTAAAGAAATATAAGCATAAATTAAACTGAAAACCACTAAGTTATAATGTTCCATTGTTTCTGAAAAAGATCACTACAGTGTAGATAGACAGTGTCTGCGTTCATATTGTGCTAAACTGAAGTGAAAAGTGCAATTTGTGAAAAATTATCGTAAAGTATATTGGCAGAATTAAAAAAAAAATTTATTTTGAATAGTGACATAAAAATCGAAAATTTTTGGGAAAATTGCCAAAAATCAAGGTTCTAAATTTTGTGAAAAACTTTATAAATTTTTATTAACAAAATTATTTCCCGTTACATCCCATGAAGGGATTGGGAAAGCTTTTATTAATAAAGAAAATATCGCTCAGAAAATAAGCTTAAGTACCATTCTGTGGACCTATAGCACTAGCCAACAGTCATTTTGTTATTTGGTTCTAGCATACTTTTTCTCATTGATTTTGACCTACTAAACACGAAAATGAGTTTTAAAAATTTTTCTGTTGATTGGTTTTCGAGATACAAATTTTTGAACTTTTTTTTTTAAATTTTTGGAGGTACACTTACAATTTTGAGCATATCTTTCGTCTTCTTTGACGTATTTGATCCTACTACTACTCAAATTAAAGCAAATTGAGCCGTGTACAACTCATTCTCAGAAAAGGTTAAAAAACTGCGTTTTTTTTAGTAAAAATGTAGTAGAAAAATTCATATAAAAATTCATATAAAATATAAAACGCGATGCTAACAGCGATTTTGGTTTTTTTACGTATAGCTGGCATTTTTCCAAAGAAAATAAGCACTTACTTAACAAAATCTGACAACAAATGGCGGACTTATAATTTTTTTGGTAAAACACCGAAATTCCGCTATTTCACGATATTTTGATTTTCATTATTTGCACAGCTTACCTACCCAACGCAAACGAATAAATACATTTGAACTTAATTTAAAATAAACAAATTAGTCTTAGTATATTATTTTTTAATTTATTTAGAGCACTACATACTCAATGTATGGCACAATTAGAAATGGATGTGCCAGGTTAGCTAAACTAACGAAATTAACCAAATCAACACCCATAAAAAATGAGTAGAAACAAAGATATAACTGTACATTTTATGCCATGTGGAAAAACAGCTGACTTCTTCTTTGTTTTTTGTATTCGCTGCAATTGGTCTCACGTATTAGGGTCCAAATGTAGTCACCCATCATAGCCGTGTCATAGATGCCCTGATAGCGTCGTTCCATAGCCTTCAATTCCTGATGAAAGCGCTCGCCGTGTTTGTCGCTCACGTCTCCTAAATTCTCAGGGAAAAAATCCAAATGAGAATGCAGAAAGTGTATTTTAAGTGACATGTGCACTCCTACCCAAAAATGAAAAAAAAACGAGAATTAAAACGCTATTTAAATTAACATTTGTTTCAAAAAAAACCTACCCATTGCTTCATAGTTCTTTACCAGATCCTCAACTATGTCCTTATAATTATGGCTTTTGTTGTTTCCTAAAAAGTTTTCCACAACAAGCCTGAAGGAATTCCATGCTGCGGCTTCGATGGGTGATAACAACTTCGGGAATGTTTCATCTTTCAACATTTTTTTTATATCGGGTCCTGCGAAGACTCCTTCTCTAATTTTTGCCAGCGAATGGTAAGGGAAAATTGACCGTAAATAGGCAAAAGCTTCACCTTCTTTGTCCAATTTTTTGGCAAAATTTTTTATCAAACCCAATTTTATGTGCAGCGGCGGAAGTATTATATTTTCACGGTTCTCTATTAGTGGTTTGCGCTGAACATTCGCTTCTCCAACTACAGATTTCGTTCGTTCCGGCCATTTTTTTTGAATATAATGCTAATCATCACCGCGGCTATTCCAAAGCACAGAAAACAGCAATGTCGCGTATAGCCTCCTTGGAGTCCACACAGAATGGCCACAACTTTGAGGTCGGCGCATATTTTCTAATTATATTTGCTATACTCTATGCATTTCAGCAAAATGTTCATAGTTTCATAGTTCTCCTTTGAATGAACCGCATGAGCAATAGGAAGAGATGGCTTTTCATTCCCATTATGTAAGAGAACTGCCTTCAAGCTCTCTTTGTTACTGTCAATAAACAACCTCCATTCATTGGGGTTGTGAATTTGGTGAAGCTCTTGGAACAAGCCGGAAATGTCGCTGCAAAAACATATTTGGTCTTTCTTTGTATAAAATTTTGCATACTGCTGGTGACGCTTCCTGTACGCTGTTACTTTCACTTCTGAATCCGCAAATCCACACTGTACCATCCGAGACGCAAAAAGTTCGGATTTCTCCTTAGTGAGACCAAAATCGCGCACCCAATCGTTTAGTTCGGCCTGTGACAGTAATTTTCGCTTTCTGCACGCCCCAAATTCGCTTGCACTTGACTCGGACTCTTGATCTGACGATTCTGCTTTTTGAAGAGATGCACCAGGGCACACTGGATATGGTACATCATTCGAATGTGGTACTGGAAGTGCAAACGATCCCACTTGAGCGTAGTTCCATTTTAAAAATCTCCCTACCCCACTGTTTGTGGTGAGGCAAAAATAACAGTCTGTGGAATGGCATAGCGGCTTTTTCCACATCATTGGTGTATCGAATTTCATATGGCGCCTAAAATTAAAATAAATTACTATATTTGCTTTGCTTAATGTATTTAAATAAAAATTCTTACCTTCCGCCAGCTGCCCAGTTGGTTAGGATTATATAGCAAAGATCACATAGCGACTTAGGTGTCCGTGATTCTGTGATATTTGGTGAAATACCAAAATAATTCAAATAGTGCAATTGCACTGCTGGAGTAAACGTGTGTGCGTGATTATTCTTTATAAACTCGCCACAAACATTGCAGAAATTGTCTGGATTGTTCAAACACTCGAACACACGTAGTCTTTTACTCATTGTCTTACTTGTTGGGTAGGTATTATATGCACTTAAATTCAATTTGTTTCACTTTTTACTCGTACTACTCGCGTTCGTAGACACTTGTTGAATGACAAAAAACGATAAATGAACACCTATAAATACTATACCTGGCTATATACCTGATTCAGCAAGTGTGCGTTTCAAATTGTGGAAAAGTTTCCAAATAATGACCACTCACAAATGTGGGGGGAATTTCTGTAAAAAAATCCGATACAGGTAGCCATCGGGAAAACACACATCAATAAAAAAGTGTAATTCCCTTTAATTGACTGTGAACGGAGTAGCAGTCATAAAGGAACACGAAGAGCGTCCACGCACATTCAGAAGCGTATATTACTCTGCAACCACAATCATAAAAATTAAATAACTATTTGTGTATTACTTATTTTTTTTAATTCTGAGAATCATAAAAATTACGTAAACGTTTTTTCCAAACAATTTTGTACATGTAAAGTGGGTTTGCCAAAATTCGTATCGTAAAATGCACCTGTGTTTCTATGTTCTGCATTTTCATTATACCATTTTCTTAAAAACATCGACGATACGTCCCTACGGTATTGTAAATAGGTTTTTTACAATTATGAAATATTTGTGTTATTAATATTAATTTAAAAATTTTATCAAAACTGCTAAGTGCTGTGACATTTGAAAAAAATTTCCAAAAAAAAAAATTGCTGATTTCACTAAATTTTTGAAATTTCACGTCCCTTGCCAGAACAGAAGACATTAACCCAGGGTGGTGAAATTTTGAACATAAGTAACTTATGTATAGGAGCAACTGTTCCGTTCTATTCCAAAAGGATTATAAAAAACTTGCTTTTTCGATCCCTCCTAGTAGGTTAGCTGTGAAATAGCGGAATTTCGGTGTTTTACCAAAAAAATTATAAGTCCGCCATTTGTTGTCAGATTTTGTTAAGTAAGTGCTTATTTTCTTTGGAAAAATGCCAGCTATACGTAAAAAAACCAAAATCGCTGTTAGCATCGCGTTTTATATTTTATATGAATTTTTATATGAATTTTTCTGCCACATTTTTAATAAAAAAACGCAGTTTTTTAACCTTTTTAAGCCGCCAACATCAAAACTACTCACCCGCTTTGAAAATTTTCTGAGAATGAGTTGTAGACGGCTCAATTTGCTTTAATTTGAGTAGCAGTAGGATCAAATACGTCAAAGAAGACGAAAGATATGCTCAAAATTGTAAGTGTACCTCCAAAAATTTAAAAAAAAAAGTTCAAAAATTTGTATCTCGAAAACCAATCAACAGAAAAATTTTTAAAACTCATTTTCGTGTTTAGTAGGTCAAAATCAATGAGAGAAAGTAAGCTAGAAACAAATAACAGAGAAAATTTTGTTGTTTGTGACCTAGTGTAGTTCAACATTGTGATTAATCGAAAAAGACACGACACAATCTTCCTTTGATACTGAATTCAACTTTTGAGTTCGAACACTGGTTAATAATTAATCCTTTCAATATCGAAAAGGAGCTTGGAAATAAAACGAAAAGGAAGAAGAAGTCTAGTTTCGTACCTGACAGTGGATCAGACTCTGAGTTGTTTAATGAGAATATTGATATGAAATCACAAATAACCCAGATGCTTTTAAAGGAAAAAGAGGTGAGACAGGTTACCGTACCAAATGGTGACTGCCAATTTTCCGAGGATGAGTTTGCTATGGATGCCGCTTGTTTCCTATGGACGCCAATGAGCAAGAATCCGGTTGGCAAAAGGTGAAGGGAGCTCCAGAAGCCAAAGACTTCCCACGGCTGGATCGGCCTAAGGGACAACTACAACAACAACTACCTCAGCAGCAGCGGAAGATTCAGCCGAACAACAGGCGACGAGACAGAGAATACTATTATCAGAATCTCTAAAGGTAAGGTCAGCCCACCAGTATTTAAAATTTATAATGTGAATGTCAAAGATTTGTCAGTTAAATTGAGAACCCTCCTGGGACACTCATTGCTCTTTCGGGCCATCATAAAGAGAAAAGTGAATAGTATACAAGATCATTATAAGGACCGAAGTTTTCTAGAGATCGAAAAGGTAGCCTTTTTTTACATATGTATGCCCCAAACCAATTGAAACCATACTCGCTTGGGATCGAATGACTGTCCGGTACATCCGAAGTCGAAGACCTTCAGCAACATTTGGAAGGTCTTGGATTAGAGCTCAAGGTTTTAAATGTGCTTATATTTAGAGAGTACCAGTGGCTGTTATATGTCTCTAATGATTAAGATGTGGCTAGCTTCTTCTCCATACAATATATTCTGCGTGTGCGCAGATATCGTCAGAATAGTTTAGTGCAGTGCCGTAACTGCCAGAGATTTGACCATATCTCCTCCAACTGCCAAATGGAGTACAGATGCGTAAAGTGTAGCAAGCACAATTGTAAAATACCAGGAAGAGAGGAAAACACTGCTGAGATCATTTCCACAGACTCTATAACTGTGGAAATTAATCAAAAAATTAGAATTACCCGTAAACTGTGACAAAGAGGGTCATATGGCTAGCTGGCGATCCTGCCCAATGTGCAACCAAATTATTAATAGACTCGACGAGAGCAAGGCATTAAAAATTGTTAATCGACTTTCTTCGTCTGGCAGAACCTGAATGCCTAGCGCTGTTGACGGTTGCACAATACTCAAGAGGGCTCAGGGGTAACGCCCCCATGGATCAAGTTCAGCGAAATATGCGGTCTTCGGATGTCCTTGGAAAAGGTGCCAAGGATGATTTTGATATGATAGACGGCGATTGTCGTAAGTTCCTTGGCAAGGACTTCCTTACTTTTATGAACAAGACAGGCAGCTTCACTGAAAGTTATCGACAACAACATCGAACGGGAGAAGGGTAAAGCTCTTTTTAGTCTCCTCCTGTCAATTCGTCTCAAAACAATATTTGTCAACGTTAACTCCGTTGTCGCCAAACATCGGCGAATATTATCTCAAATTATTTTTTGATCAACATAAGCCCGATGCCATCATGATGGCAGAATACAAGCGTGGAGTAGGGCATAAACAGGATATGAGAGGTTATACTATTTTTAGACAGGACAGAATGGATAGCAGCGAAGGTGGTAGTGTTATTTTGCTGGAGGAAACATCATAGAAGAAAGATACTTCTGATACTGCAGAACTTGGAGGCACGTTTGTGCTAAGATTGCTCAGCATCCGCATCGTTTTCGGAGTTGTATACCGTAGCACTTCTGGGGTGATGAAAACTTCCAACCTGCTATACTAACGGGCGGAGATTATTTGACTGGCTTACTTTGGGCCCGCACTTCACCATGGGAACCACTCGGGAACCAACAAGAATTATACCTCCGACAAGATCATTTATCGTCGTGTTCATGACCTCAGTCGGGATAGATTTGGCTGATGACAGTACCACTGGCTACCCCACGATTAAGAATCCGACCACATAGCTGTTGAGCTCTCTTTTCTGACTGGCGACTTCGAAAAAAGCGAAACGTTTAAGGATGGCCAGTTCAACCACAAACTTATTAGAAGATTAGAAAGCACTGTAATTCCCAACCACATAAATATGCGCACACTAGAGATCGACGAAGCGGTAGATGTCGTTACAAGTGCGTACAATACAGCCATGGAGGCTAGAATGGGCAAAATATGACCTGCCAGGGGAAGTATGGTCAAATTCCCAGCGGTAATACTGTCCCTCATCGCCCGAAAGAAAACTTTATAAAGGTGGTGCTACGGGACATTGGAACTTCATAGAAGGACCACCTTAAGAGCGTGAATTCGTAATGCGGAGAGATTAGTTAAAACCGCCATCTTGCATTTCGAGCAGTGTCTCAGTGAAGAACGATTGAGCAAAATACAGAAATACACCCACCAGTAGATTAGAAATCACGTCCACTTCTAGTGGGAGAAGGAGGAATGAAGGTTATATACGATATAGGAAAGATCTCCTTGCTGGCTACTTCTCCGAGGCACATTTACAAAGTAATAACATTTCAGCCCCTACTGCTGATTGTGTAAGTGGCAATATCAGAGGATTGGAGAGCCTCGGGTCGAGAAGCCAATTGGGACCGTCATTTCTGGCAAACGGATCAGGTGACTATCTTCCTATCATTACACCTGAGATAATTGGAGAACCCCATATGGGTGTGAACTAGCAGAAGAGTTCCAGTAATGATGGAATTTCTAACTACGTCCTAAGGAAGACAAGTCAAGGAGCCTGTGCTCATTTGGCAAAACTTTTCAACCAATGCATGAACACCGGATATTTCCCGATGAAATTGAAATATTACCGAGTGACTCAGATATTAGAACCACGCAAAGCCTCAACCGACGACAGAGGATATAGAACTATATCTCTGCTGCCGAATTTGTGGAACTTATTTGAGAAGTGCATCTTCAAAAGAATCCGGCCCGCATTGAAAACGTCAATATCAAAAGAGAGTTTCAATTTGGCTTTCGGTAGGGACTGTCTACCGAGCATGCCCTATTGTCTCTGGCCGACAAGGTGACAAGGGGACTTAAATAATAGATGCACCACAATAGCGGTCAGTTTAAATTTTGAACGGGCATTTGACATAGTTTGGCAAAAGTCTATTGTGCCCAAGATTACTGCTGTACATAAATTTGACATTCGAATTTCTCGCATTATCCTTAGCTTCGTAAGGAACAGAAGGTCCTGCACTAATAGATCATTATAATTCTGGCATACGCGATGTAAAGGCTTGGGTCCCACAGGGTTCCATCCTTGGACTGATACTGTACAATCTAGATCTTTCTGACCTGCCCAAGCCACCCAAAGCCCAACTGATGTTGATTTACGCCGACGATGTATTGGTTGCGTCCACACATTCCTTAGCTAAAAGAGCTAAAAAAATTTGAATGAATTCCTGAATTCGTTGGCAGAGTATTTCTCCAAATGCTGAATACAGCCTAATGTGCCCAAATGCGGTACCATCATTGTTAGAAGTAAAACCGGCCGAATCTACAAAAATGCGAGACAATACACACCTGTGGTATACATCAAAGGACTAAGGATAAGGAACACCCCAATTCGGAGATACCTGAGAGTGGTGTTCTAGGAAAATTACAGCTTTATAGCTCACGTGGACTACATTCTAGACAAACGTAAGAGCGCCTTCGCTGTTTACGGATGAGTAGTTAGGGGTGAAAGGGGCTTAGGTACTTGGTGAAACTGACTATATATAAAAGCACCATAAGGCCTAGGTTGACATACGCCTTTACGATCTGGAGCGTAATATCATCTCACTAAATGGAAAGACTTAGAGGTACTGAGAAGAACATTTTACGGTACTGCATGAACCTTAAGTGCAAGGACGATTGAGTTTATTTCTCTGCCCCGCCTCGCAGGAGAATATACTATGATAGCAAGAGTGATCGAGTGGACTGTTTTATTTTGAGACCGGCCATTGGTCTTCTGATTATGACCGGAAGTAGTGAGAATGAGCTGTTCGATGGCATTGTAGCGAAAAAATGCTTTCTCACTTCAATGACCATATGCACTTTCGGGTTGAAATTTACTATACCGATACGCGGTTCGACTTCAATTATATTGTGAATGACACTGTTCAATATCATTGAGTTGCTTATTTTAATTTTTAGTTCTGTTTTTGTTTAGTTCCCCTTTCTCTTGTAAACAGTAATTGTTAGCTTTATTTTAGCCTTTGTTAAGTTCCCCCTTCTTTTAAAATTATTATTTTAAGTAATGTTAAGTAAAACTGAATTATTCCGCTTTTTCCATAATTTTTTTAGGAATTTTCTCACAAAGGTGGCATTGTCATAAATGAGTTTAGTCAAACGGACTGGCCTTGCTCATTGAATAAAGTATATATCTTAATGGTTATAAATCAACATATGGACTTACTGTAATTGCATCTAACTTCTCAAGAAATAACAGTTCGCTGTTCTGAAAAAATCCAATAAAGTATGCCCCGAAGATGTTGTCAAACAAACAACGAAACTTCGGGAAAATATGGAATAAATTGTTTTATTGCCATTACGCGGAAGTGAACAAAAAGCCGATACAACTAATAATTTAGTTATTAACAAAAATTTAATTTTGTTGAATACAATTTGTTTTTTCAAGTCAATTCAATCCAATTTTATTTACATTTATAATATTTACATTTCGTTTAAGCATAAGTAATATTTACAGAGTTTAAGATTTTTCTTCTTTTTCAACTTCAAAATAGGTTGTAATTTACAAAATATTTTTTATAGTATATACAAAATTTTATCGGAGGGAAAAATTTAACAAAAACCTATTTAATTTTTTATTTTTTTATAAAACCAACTAATCCTACTTAAACTACCTAAATGATGCTAACTCATTTATATCGCGCAATTTTTCTTAAATAATTTTCGCTGTGTTGATACTTATGTTGATTTAATTTGTCAAGTGTCGTAGTAAGCGCCCGAATAGAAACTGCTGAATTAAGCGCTGCAAGCGATTATTTTTACGGAAAAAATTGTGTGTTTTTTTCAACAAATTTTTCATAATTTAATATAATTGTTGTTATTAATTTTGTTATAATTTTGCATTTTTCACATATTTTTGCAAGTGTCGTTGTAAGGGACGCGAGATGAAAAGTTTCAATAGAAACTGGGGAATTAAGCGCCTGCACTGAAAAAAAAGTGAGCAACTTATGGGCTGTTTCTCATTCTGAAATTTTGGGCATTTTTTATTGTGAAACAAAAAAGCAAATATGTATGTAGGGTTGGGATTTTTTCGTAATTTTTAATTTTGTATTTTTTTCGATTTAATTAACACAGTCTATCTTACTGAAATTCAGTACTAGTCAATATTTTGTATTATGTTATTCTCTAAGTGTAATCGGAAGACTTTTCCTCGCCCATTATGGTGCCTCACATAAAAAGGTTGGCCTCACACCAACTGGTTGGCACAATAACTCCCGCAAAGTGGTAACGGAGGGAATACAATTTTTTATTAGGCTATATGTTTCATTAACTGCTAGCCACATACTGGAAAATAATGATTATGCTCGGTCCAAAATGTTACCTGCAATACAAAAGTTCTGCGAATGTGTGGCCGGCAAACCCGATAGCTTCCTTAAAACACAACCGATCTTAATGAAAATCTTAAGTGAGATACAGTATATTACGTCAAAACATTTCGAAGTCACATGTTTTGCATAGTAACATTCTTGCTAAAGTTTTAAATGTTTTTTAGCTTTTGTTCGGCGTTTATTCGCGGTACACTTTAGTATGTTTCACTCTTAAATTTGCAGTTCTAAGACATTATTGCATGTTCAACAACTGCAAAATATAACGCTTTAGTTCTAGAAATTTCCTACATTTTCTATTCAGTTTTCTTTCATTCATTCATTTAATTCACTTCATTTGCTAAATTCTAAAAAAATTGGAAAAAGGCGAAATATCACTATTGTAATAAATATTCCTGGCCTTAGCGTAGGTTCAATAGACAGCTTTCTTTTATTGTCCGAAATACGTTTTCTGTTGTGGTTAGATACTAAGAGGGAAATGATAAGAATAATTATAGCCAATATAAACAACTAGACCTTGGATTGGACGAGCTGGACCAATCGCCTGGCCGCCACGATCTCCAGATCTCACACCACTTGATTTATTTTTGTGCGGCTACATGAAAGATTGTGTGTATTCTGTGCAGATCCACAATCGTGAGTAGTTACTTGCACGCATTGAGGAATGTGCGGTTAAACTTCGTGAAAAGATGAGTGAACTAAACGTGGCGGATGTGGTTCGCAAACGGCTGCAATTGTGTTTAGTAGAAAATGGGAACCACATTGAAAACTGCCTTTAACATCAAATTTTTTTTCCTTATGTGTTTAATTCTTCAGCCAAAAATTTCAATAAAATAAAATCTTAAACGTGTTAATTTACAGCAACAAATAAATGTGTGCTGTTATTCCGCATCCAAAAACAAAAACAAACAGTTTTGCATTTCAGTAAAATGGTCATAACTTCGTTTAGGTCATTTTGGAAAGGTAAGAGGTGAAACATAAGTTAGTTACCTGCCATCTGGTTGAGCAAATTGAGGTTATGTGAATTTGTTTGCTCTCTATTTGCTTTATAGCTCTGTATTTCGGCGATTTGACTTTTTGTACTTTTTATTGATTCTAAAAGGCTTCTTAAAGACCTTTCCAACAAGCCGAAAAACAAAAAAATTCGACCACTGGCTCAGAAGTTAGCAACTTTACCCTACTACCCTCCGACCACCAATCCGAAAATTTTGAACCCGCTGCCATTTCGCACCCATGCATTTTCGGACATGGTCCTAGTGGACTTTTCTTCATGAAATGATCCAAGGAATACGCTAGAGAAATTTGTCCAGAAGTTCCTGAATCACCCTGTATATACCAAATCGCATCTTCATATCTCTGACAGTTCATGAGATATAGCCATTTAACATTTCAAGTTGTATCCAATCACAACCAAGTATAGCTAAGGAGTATCAGCAGGTCGTCAGTACCACATTGTGAAATTTTCATAACAATCGGTCTATTGGTCTATTTAGAAAAGCCGTCAGAGCGGTTTTTGAACAGGGGGAGTGGTACCGCCCACTTTCGCCCTGGCTTTATAGCCTATGTCCTGGCTTTATAGCCTATGTCCTGGCTTTATAGCCTATGTCCTGGCTTTATAGCCCATGTCAACCGCTAGATGATTCTGAATATTGTCTGAAAATTTCATCAAAATCGGTCCAGCCGTTTTCGAGTCCATTCGTAACATACACACATACATACATACAAACATCCATTTTTTATATATATAGATAGATTAGCAATGTGAAATTCTGTGGCCATCGCTTTGTGCAAAGGTTAATGTGCGCGGATCTTGTATATGAGTACTTAGGTTCGACCCTGCCCCCCGGCCACATCGCTTAGTTATGGCGACACTATCGAGTACTAAAAAGCTTACCGAGCTATAGTTCGGAATCGGTGTAAAACTGTATCTCCCAATCAATGAGTGTAAAACTACAAAGCGGACAGCTCACTGGTTGTGTGAAGCTCTCCCCAATCCCTTCTCGGAATGTAACGTATTATTTTTCAATGTAATGCTAAATTATAATTAATTATTATAATTAATTCTTACCACATAATGTTATTATCAAGTGTATAATAGAGATGAGTGCGAGTCACGTAATGGTTGTGGATCACGTGAATCTGAGTGGGATCAAAATTTGCTCACGTGACCGTGAGTTAAAATTTCGTAAATTTTCGATAGCGTGCGTGAGGCTGAGCCAAAACTTACTCACGTGCCCACCTCTACGTATGGACATGTTTCACAATTATTCATAGATAATTTTGTTATATATTCGCATATTATGTAGATGTAAACGTCGAACTCCTTGTGAAATGTTTAATGTGAGTGACGAAAAAGGCAAAATCGGATAAACCAAAAGTAATACATGGTATGATAAGAAGATGACATAGGAATATAATACTGATTTTTAAATTGTTTTTTAACTAATCGTTGATTTTTTAGTAATATTTTTCAAAATATATTTATGGGAATACAAACGTAAATGCTCAGCTGCCAAACGTAAATGTTCAGCTGCCAAAGTTAACGACTTTAATTTCGTTGAATGTGAAATTAGCAAATTTCACAGTCAGCCTCAACAAACTTCTATGGCACAAACAATTTGAGTTGAGTCACACAACGAAAATGCACAGGATCATACAATTACTGCTGAAGAATCTTTACCACCCGATCTATGTTTTGTCGAACTCGGACACAAAAATATTTCCACCCTACGAACTCTCTTATATAAAATAAATCTCTTTATGTTGTTTCTGCATTGTCAATTGAAAACAGAAGAAAAAGATCCTTAAGAGTTAAAAACAAGAACACAAAATATAGGGAGGAGTGGTGGCGGCGGCAGAAACCACCCCACCTGGGCTTACCTTAAAGATTGTGCCACCACCTCTTTAAAGGCGCAAAAACATCGACTGTTTGTGCTGTTGTATACAAACAACATTCCTCACACATTTGAATACTACACCATTTGAAACAATTTTCAAGTTTTCCTACGCAGTACTGCTTTGTATAGCTTCAAATGTTCAGGGTTGCTATCGGCTATATGATGTTGTACATTGTGCGCGGTTGATGAGGGTGATATACGTCTTTTGTGTCGCATCAACTATTTGTTGTTATTCCGCATTTGTGAGTTGTACACCATTTAAAATGTTACTCCGTCTGCAAAAACCGTGGGAAGATTTATTTTAAACCCATATCAGCTTGATTTTAGTACCCGAATTATAAACAAAATAACACCACATAATAAATAGCTGTAGGTAAGTACATCTGCGTTGAAACAAACTACGTTTTAATAGCTGTTCATAATTGGGGGACTTTGAGCTGATGCGGTGTTTCTAGAGCAGTTGCAAATGCTCTAACAACTGTAAATTAAATTACATTGTCAATACAAATATCGACATGTCGAGATAAGCTTTGAAATTGAGAGAATATTCAATAACGTGTTATGCAGAACGAAGACTTTCAGGAGGTGCAAATGTATTCTATTTTGGACAAAACGCGATAATTGTGCGGATAGGTTCATTTATAACCCCCCCCCCCACCCCCCACCAACCCATTGGATTATGCGTTTTTCTTCCAGATCTTTATAATGAAACAATGCAACAGTGCTAAACTGGATAAAATTTCCGTTGGCACTATCTAAAAGGATGGTAAAATATAGTCGTTATAGAGTGTGTCCCAATAAAAATGCACGATTTAATATAATTGACATTATTTTCGGTAGTGGCTCCTCTGATATGTGACGGCTGTCGTCTACGATTGGTCCGATTATTAAAACTGGAGCGCTATACAAAGGAAAATCGCATTATCATTATGAAAGTTATGCCGATACTTCTTGCAATTTCCGGTTGTGGAAGTAAACGAAATGTGTCAATATAGCTGCACCGATTTATCCAATGGCCCGTTTACGAATCTGCACTCTAAATTTATGGTGATATTATAAATTGCTGCATAGTATATTAGGGTGGTTACAAGGTGTATGGGGAAAATTTATTGACTTCCTACCATAAGTCTCAACCCCCTAAAATATGACAACGGACTAAAAAATTAGATTGGGAAAGTTTGAGATCAATACGATAACAATAGCACGTGCCTCTGTGAGGGTAAAGTTTGCGAAAAAGGTAACTTTTTGGAGAAAATATTAGTTAATGTTAATTTTAAATTTATTGGCTTTAGAAGTCTCTAAAATCAAGTTTTATTCGATAGCTGGTGTAATTCTTATCAATATTTATTTTATTAATTTTTCTTCTATGTCTTATAGTTAAGGTATTATTTAGCTTTTTAGGTTAGAGTCAAGTGTATAGCCCCAAATGTGAATTTCTATGCAATGGTGGAAAACATAAAAAAAAATCAGCTGCATCTATTTTAAGTATATTTCATTTATTACAATATGTAAAATCATATACTTTAATATTATAATTATACAAAATTAGAAATTAATTAGGTAAAGGCATAGATAAAGTAGCTTTTGGAGAGTCCGGGAAAATTTACCGGTATTCGACTACAACTACAATTGTCGTTGTTTCTCATCTTTTGTCAATGATAGATTATAGTCTTGTATTAACTTTACTCCTCTCACCGCTGTATCGTTTACAACTCTTAAGCCATTTACTACTTTTTGGCGTTTATATAACATTGATTTTAAACCCATACATCGTGATCACTGTTTATATATTTATTTCAAACCTTTTAAAAGAATTCAAAGTCCGTGGAGAAACAAAATCATCGACTTCCTTGTCTAAAAAATTATGAACTTCTTGAAAATTAATTTTGGTTTTACATCCCTATCATCAATATCATACGCATCGTTATCTACTGCTGATGTTAGTTTTTCAATCATCCTAGTTTTTATGGTTTTTCCCAAATTATCGTCGAAAAATGAAAATGCAACTTGCTCGGAATTGAGATACCACAGATGCTTAAGTATTTTACTCACTGCCTTGTCTGCAATTTCTTTATCAATAAGTCTTTATTGAACTAACTTTTTTAATAACTGAAGATCTTGATTGGAAGCTAGGATGGGCTTGTGGGAAGTAAAGCATGGTTTCACATAAATATTGACTAGAAATAAACATATATCTTCAATACCAATTTTCTCTTCTTCTGTAAGCGGAAATTGATCTCTGAAAAGATAAATTTTAAGACAGTAAATCGACTACGCCATCCACCTGGCGTGATGTGTAGCTCCTGGTAGTCTAAAAGTAATTTTTCCGATTAAAAGTGTCCTAAATAAGTCAGGCAAAGTTGAGAGAAACATTGAAATATTGTCGGCATCTCTTAATTTATTTCTAATGCACTCATCTCTGAATTTTCGAAATATATCCGGTTGAGGAGCATAAGTTCTACCCATTTTGCAATTGAAGACTTCCTTTAAAATAATTTCTAGAATATGGTGGCGACATGCTAAATAAAGAAACTCTTTCTGGAATAATTGCTCTAGGAGTATGCAAGTTCCTATTCGGCATCCTGTATTTACAGAAGTTGTTGCAAAATACATTGCTTGAATTTTGTCTCTTGCTCCCCACTGCTCAACTGCTGAGTTTATAGCTTTAGCCTGATTTATCCCCGTTCCATTTTCGAGAACTGGAACTCCTATTACCTGTTCTTCATCGCCACAAGAAATTAAAATCGCTGGCCACTCTACATTTTCTTTACTTAACAAATCTGGAAGCAATTTTCCATCCCAATGCACAACAGCACTCCGTAAGTCGGAATTTTTGAATCTACTTTTTCAGTTATAATTTCTTCGGTACCTCGACAGTATTTTCTCTTTTTTAGTTTTGGCTCTGGTTCATCTTGATTGGACAAATTGTAGTCATCATCTAGCATCGGCTCATCATAACCTACGCTGTTTGATGAAAAGGTAAAGTCAGTTTATAATATTAATATTTAATACATTTTTTGAAGGCATGGTCTTACCTATATTTGTAATCGATTTTGTGAGTCTTGTCATCTCAGCTCTTTGTCTTGATGCTTTTCGTTTTTCAGCAATTACATATTTCATATCGATAAATCCCATACAGCCAGGACGACCTTTTTTTCTCTGATGCAACAAAAATTGTTTGTCTTCTTCAGATGCCTTGGTGAGAGCATCCTAATGAGCAACATGGAACAAGTCGTCAAAACTTGATTTAAAATCTCCCTCGTTTTTAATTTGAGATGCGTTTGTTGATCTTGAAGCATTTTTTTGTAGTTTCCTCCACATTTCATAAAAAAGGATACGTAACACTTGGCAATTAGATGGCAACTTACTGCCAGTGATTTGATGAGACATGTGGCCAGTTAAATAAATTTTATCGGTTTCCCTCGAACTCATGCCCATTGATTCTTTAGAAGTTGTTGGTCAATCCATATTTTTTTTAAATTCTAAATAAAATAAAGAACGCGATTTTGTTTATATAGCCAAATTATTATTAATATATTTAAAATAGATGCAGCTGATTTTTTTAATGTTTTCCACCATTGCATAGAAATTCACATTTGGGGCTATACACTGGACTCTAACCTAATAAAAGCTAAATGCTACCTTAACTATAAGATATAGAAGAAAAATTAATAAAATAAATATTGATAATAATTACACTAGATATTGAATAAAACTTGAATCAGAATTCTAGAACCAATAAGTTTGAAGTTATAGTCAAAGAACTAAACTTTTCTCTAAAATATCAACTTTTTCGCCAACTTTGCCCTCATAGAGGCACGTGTTATTGTTATCGGATTGAGCTTAAACTTTCCCAATCTAATTTTTTAGTCCATTGTCACATTGCGATATTTTTCGAACACTTGCATTATAGTGAATTCTCAATTCACATGAGATTTCGTTTGTATTTAGTTTGATAAATTTTTCAATAGCATCATTCCAAACAATCGCAAATGAAGATCTGTGGCTAGATCTGAAATAGTTATACGGTTTGCATTTGCAAAAGGCCTTTAAAAAACGCTGTCTCTTTTAATAGAGATCTGAATGGCCTCGAGCTTGAACAATAAAATGAAAAAGTAAAATAGTTTAAGTTAAATTCAAAAACTTAAAAAAAAAAAAATATATGTGACCTGGTCTACGAAAAGGGAGCTTACGTGTGAAAACTAGTTTTCTGCGAAAAAGCTGTTAAAAGTAAGCAACTCGTTTCGTCAGTTTCTCATTATCTCGTTAATTGTTCTCCGCGCCGGACGTCCAGTAAGTGTTGTTGTTGGTCCAGTAAGTGTTGTTGTTGGTCGGAATATTATTATAGTTCATCGTGTAAGTTGCTAGTGTGGAACATTTAAAAAAGTAACACTGAAGAAGAGACGTTTACTGTTTCTGTTGATCTTCGCATTTCGCATGAAATGAAACATGAGTGTTGATGAGGAGTTCAGTGTCGTATACGGACAATATTTCCATGAAAAGGATGATGAAAACGATGATGAAAACTATGAAAAGAGCGATTATGATGAAGACGAAGTATGTGTATCTCAGGCAGAAGATGATACCGAACAAACTTTTGTTAACCTGGACCTGTGTGTTGTTGATGTAAAGGAGGAGGAGCTGGTAACAAAATTTCTGTCAAAAGATTGTTGTAATAATGAATGCCATACACTGATACCGCGGGAAATGATCGAGAGTACGCGGAACAATTGGTTAGAGATGTCGAAAAATGAACTTGATTTAGTGATACTAAGTCACATCGAAGCTGGAATTATGAGTAACGAAAAGCTAGAAAGTGTATACGCAAAGCTTGCTGGGCGGAAGAAATATGGATAGAGGCAGGATACAGAAGTTATGAGGCATAGAATTCAATTTACCTTTTACAGAGTACCTGTTTGTCGTTCGTTTTTCCTTTTTGTACATGCCTGTACGACGAAGCGTTACGAAAATTTAGTACGTCATTTTCACGCACAGGGTGTAACAGTGCGCCAACACGGACTGGCAAATAAACCGAGTACACATCCAAAGTCATTTAAACCGGCTGACATCGAAAAAGCTGTTAAATTCATCGAGTCTATAGCCGATTTAATGGCACTTCCACTGCCCGGACGACTCCCAAAATTTAAGGATTTTCGGATAATGAAACTGCCATCCAGCGAGACGAAGTCCTCAATTTATCGAAAATATATTTCTTCACTCAGTGATGACGAATTGAAGATGAGTAATTGCAGTTTTCGACGGATATGGTCGAAATATATACCCCATGTTACAGTTATGAAACCAGCGGATGATCTCTGCGATGTCTGCCGTGGTAAGTAGCTCATTATTTTCTCATTTTATAGTTGTATCAAACGTTGAGATTAAATTCAGTATTTTAAATTCAGTATTCATATCTAAAGTAGATATTGTGGCTCCATTTCCGAAAGATTTTCCATCAAATAAACGGAAGGCAAAAACTAGTGAAGATGTTCTCAAACCAGACGAGGAACCAGGTCCATCTTCCTCAGGATCAACACGTAAAAAGATCTCAAGGAAAACGACAACAAAGAAAAATACATAAACTACTCAGCATTATTATTTTTGGCCCATAATACGTTTTTCTACTGTATAATCATGTCTTTATAGCTTATAATTCAATGTATTTTGTTCATTATCAATAAATTATATTTTGTCGTATTTTTACTCTTCTTTCTCTACATTTTTAGTACACTTCTAAGCAAGTTAGGATTTTCTGCTTTTCACCACGTGAAAAAGCATCTCATCTTCCATCCGAATCAACCAAAAAGTGAAAATTGATTTTTTGACACCTAAGCCCCCTTTCCGTAGACCAGGTCACATATAAGTATATTATATATCCATAACAGATGAAAATATTTATATTACCATTTTTGTTATTTCTAAATTGAATTGAATTGCATTGAGATAAATTGACTTAAATTGCACTGAATTGAATTGAATTGATATGAATTGAACTGAATTGAGTTGAGTTGAGCTGAGATAAATTGAATTGACCTGAATTGAACTGAATTGATTTGAATTCAATTGAATTGAATTGAATTTAATTGAATTGAATTGAAATGAATTGAGTTGATATAAATTGAATTGACTGGAATTGAAATAATTCCGTTGAATTAAATTGAATTGAATTGAGTAGATTTGAATTGGATTGAATCGAATTTGACTAAATTGAATTCAATTTAACTGAATTGAATTGAATTGAATTGAATTGAACTGAATTGAATTGAATTGAATTGAATCCAATTCAATTGAACTGACTTGAATTGAATTGAGTTGAATTGAATTGAACTGCATTGAATTGAATTGAGTTGAATTGAACTGAATTGATTTGAATTCAATTGAATTGAATTGAGATGAAATGAGTTGGTATAAATTGAATTGAGTGGAATTGAAATAATTCCGTTGAATTAAATTGAATTGAGTAGATTTGAATTGAGTTGAATTGAGTTAAATTGAAATGAATTGGATTGAATTGAACTGCATTGAATTGAATTGGATTGAGTTGAATTGATTTGAACTGAAACGAAATGAATCGAATTGAATTAAGTTGAATTGAATTGAGTTGAATTGAACTGCATTGAATTGAGTTAAATTGAAATGAATTGAAGCGAATTGAATTGAACTGCATTGAATTGAATTGAGTTGAATTGAACTGAATTGATTTGAATTCAATTGAATTGAATTGAGATGAAATGAGTTGATATAAATTGAATTGAGTGGAATTGAAATAATTCCGTTGAATTAAATTGAATTGAGTAGATTTGAATTGAGTTGAATTGAGTTAAATTGAAATGAATTGGATTGAATTCAACTGCATTGAATTGAATTGGATTGAGTTGAATTGATTTGAACTGAAACGAAATGAATCGAATTGAATTAAGTTGAATTGAATTGAGTTGAATTGAACTGCATTGAATTGAGTTAAATTGAATTGAAGCGAATTGAATTGAACTGAGTTGATTTGAATTGAACTGAATTGAGTTGATTTGAACTGCATTGAATTGAAATAAAACGAATAGAATTCAATTGAATTGAAGTAAACAAGACTTATCGCTGTCGGGACACTGGTTCGGATTCCCTCAGGCAGGGTGTCCCCGAACAAGTAACCAAACAGGATAACTACAGAATTTACTACAAGGATAACGAGGGCTAAGGCTAAATATCGTCAGGATACCAAATCGGATTCCCTCAGGCAGGGTGTCCCCGATCGAGTATACAAGACTTTTCGCTGTCGATATACTGGTTCGGATTCCCTCAGGCAGGGTAACCAAACAGGATAACTACAAGGCTAAAACTACTAGTGTATGCTACGAGCTACTATGACTACAACTAGCTACGATGTGTTAGGGTCGCCGGCTATCCAACGACTGACTTGTTTGAGCTGTGCGCGTCACTTAATATGCTCCAGTCATGTGTGTGTGAGTATGGTTGTGCGAACAATACATATACTGTCGCTCAGTGGTTTGTGTGGCCCAGCTGTTCTCACTCTTTTGGCATAAAAAGTGGCATAAAAATGGGACTTTAACAAATCGGAGATTTATATCTAAATCAAAATAACTCCATATATAACTGTGTGATGTGGATGGAAACAAGTTTACGACTTCCATCCTCACATATCCCCCCTCGTACGGGAAGCGGAGCTATAATTATTGAGTTGTGCCGGGTTATTTTAATCCGGTACCTGTGTTCGTCGACAAATTTGATCATTTGGGTAAACTTTCCCTTCCAGGCTCTCAACCATTCGGGTATGTGTGGTGTCATACGATGGAGATCCTCGTTGTGTGCCCTTGGAGCAACAATATAAAAATTCACCGTCTGGTTCTTCTGTTTGTATTCTCGAAGTCTTTTGTTTTGTGCCGCTTCAGGCTCCGTGTCTGGGTCGGTTTCATCCATAAACTGTTCCGTCCGTGATTGGTCAGATGATGACGTGGATGAGGAGGATGTGGATGATGGAGAAAGGCTGGATTTATCGGAGTCCACGTTTCCCGTACTCATTTTCCTAATTCTCTCACCGATTTTCTCAGGCAGTGGTGTATATAATCCACCGCTTCCCTTGCAGAAGAGATTCCTTCTGTTGTTCTGGGGTAGTGAGATGTTGGTATTCCCTTATACCGAAGTTTGTCACCTTGTCGTTATCTGCGAACGAGATGGAAAAATCCGCGCAATGAATGGAGGCTTCGAAATTAGTGACAAAATTATATCCCAGAAGTACATAATCTGATGACTCTGGCAGTACACCGAACTGGATGTTTCGGGATATATTTCCTAGGGAAACCTTTAAGTATATGACCCACTTTGTCTGCGCACGTGAGCCATCCGCAAAAGTTACCAATTTGGGGCGGGAAATCATACTTTCTTTCATCAGACCCTGTACGAACTATAAAACGGTAGACCCTGTACGAACTATAAAATTATTCGATGCTCCCGTATCCACAGTGGCTGATATAATTTGACCATTGATACTAACATTCGCGACTATGCTATTGCCCATCGTGGTCAAATTGGTACAGTTGTATGTGGGCACTCCCCTTGGGAATTCATTTGCCCTCCTTATGGTTGAGTTGCTTGCGCGATTCCCCATCCGGCAACAATCTATGGTTCGAATGTTTCGTCTTCCACATTCCCAGCAGAACCATACAAGTTTGTTCTTGCACTGGGCCTTGGAGTGGCTTGTTTCACCACAGACTCTGAAAGCGTTCTGGACGTTGATTCGATCGTTTTCTTCCGCTGTAATACTCCTGTGATGTTCCTTCACTTGAGGCTGAGGAACGTGGATGTTTTCGAATTCTTCCGCTAATTCGAGGAGTTCCGCAAGTGATGAAAATCCCTTCGACTAATACACATGTGATATCTTGGGTCGGCATTTCGAAAAATCCTCTCTAGTCGTTGTTCCTCGGTGTATTCTGCTTGTCTCATTAAGTTTTGTAGGGTCAGGGTGAAATCCTTAAAGGACTCTCGAACTTTCTGCGATGGTTTCCGTATTTCATCATCAAGTTTCTCGTAATATCGGCTAGGTAAGAAAAAATGTAGAAGGGATTTTCGGAATTTACTCCACTCTGTCCAGTGTGCGTTATTGTTCCGGTACCACAATAAGGCGCGATCCTTCAAAAATTCAGGCATTGCTCGGGGTAAATAATCTAAACTTATGTTGTATAGTGTGGCGAGTTCCTAAACTCTTTCCAGAAACAAAAACGGGTCCGAAACTCCATAGTACTTGATTCCCCATTTACGTACCGTATCTACAATGGTGAGGGGGTCGCAGGGTGTATTCGACAACCAGGGGTAAAGTGGCTGCTTTGGTGTCGAATCTCTTGGTGGGTTTAATTCACTTACCGAGTTGTCTGTAGCCGGCATAGGGGTATTACCTAATACCTCCGGGGATTTCGTTGCGGTCCCTTGCGTAGATTTGGGGTCGGCTTGTGATTTTGTTGTCCTTCCATCATGTTCGGTCTGTGTTTCCAAAAATCTAGGCAAGTGTGTGGCAGCATCTTCGGAAGACATGAAACCTGACATAGGTCTCCGCATCTCCTCCACTGTTCCTGACGTGTCGAGGACGAATTCTAGAAGGTATGTCGTGAGTTCCTCCTTCCGCAGTATGTATACCCAATAAACTTTCATCTGCTTATCCATGGTTCACAGATATTTTAGGTCTAGTTTAAGGTCAACAATTTTTTCCTGTTCTCTCTCTCCGGATGGGACTATTGTCCCTGCTTGGGCGCCAATGTAACGACGAGTTTTCCTCTTTGAGGCTAGGATACGCTCAGGGGTATCCAGAGTCCGTTACATACAATTTAGATTCACTAGAAAGAGAGAGAACGACCGGTTGTTTGTGTTTGATGACTGTTTTATTTCACTTTCAATTCTTTTGAGTTTAACTAATTTACAATTTTGCGTGTTTAATGCACACTCTGGGACATCTCACTGGGATAATGTTCTGGCTTCGGTAAACCTTGTAGGAGCCTCGGCGGGTAGTGCTATAGTTGACGGTTGTATACACAGGAGATATTAGACGGCTGGCATGGGCTCTGGCGGTGTTTCGTGGGAAGGGTCGTTCGAACGCCAGTTGCTTTCGCAAAACATACGACGGGTACACGAGAGTCGATGTTTGTGACTTGAGATACTTCGGGGTACGGGAATACGGCTTGACTATTGTGATAGGGGGCCAGATCAACCTTCTTATGAAAAGAGACGTATCGAGAAGGGAAGTATCAAAAGGGAAATATCGTCAGGATACCCAAATCGGATTCCCTCAGCCAGGGTGTCCCCGATCGTGTACACAGAACTTATCGCTGTCTAGGCACTCCCTCGGATTCCCTCAGGTAGGGTGGCACCGAACAAGTACCCAAACAGGATCACTACGGCGTTAAATAAAGGATAACGTTGGCTACGACTACCAGGCGAGATATCGTCAAGATACCCAAATCGGATTCCCTCAGGCAGGGTGTCCCCGATCGAGTATACAAGACTTATCGCTGTCGAGACACTGGTTCGGAATCCCTCAGGCAGCGTGTCCCCTAACAAGTAACCAAACACGACAACTATCGAATTAAAAACAACATAAACGAGGGCTAAGGCAAGATATCGTCAGGATACCAAATCGGATTCCCTCAGGCAGGATGTCCCCAAACAAGTAACCAAACAGGACAAATACCGAATTAAAAATAAGGATAACGAGGGCTAAGGCAAGATATCGTCGGGATACCAAATCGGATTCCCTCGGGCAGGGTGTCCCCGATCGAGTATACAAGACTTATCGCTGTCGGGAAACTGGTTCGGATTCCCTCAGGCAGGGTGTCCCCGAACAAGAAACCAAACAGGATAACTACAGAATTTAATACAAGGATAACGAGGGCTAAGGCTAAATATCGTCAGGATACCAAATCGGGATTCCCTCAGGCAGGGTGTCCCCGATCGAGTATACAAGACTTATCGCTGTCGAGACACTGGTTCGGAATCCCTCAGGCAGCGTGTCCCCTAACAAGTAACCAAACACGACAACTATCGAATTAAAAACAACATAAACGAGGGCTACGGCAAGATATCGTCAGGATACCAAATCGGATTCCCTCAGGCAGGGTGTCCGACGATCGAAATGAATTGACTTGAATTAAATTAAATTAAATTAAATTAAATTGAATTGAATTGAATTGAATTGAATTGAATTGAATTGAATTGAATTGAATTGAATTGAATTGAATTGAATTGAATTGAATTGAATTGAATTGAATTGAATTGAATTGAATTGAATTGAATTGAATTGAATTGAATTGAATTGAATTGAATTGAATTGAATTGAATTGAATTGAATTGAATTGAATTGAATTGAATTGAATTGAATTGAATTGAATTGAATTGAATTGAATTGAATTGAATTGAATTGAATTGAATTGAATTGAATTGAATTGAATTGAATTGAATTGAATTGAATTGAATTGAATTGAATTGAATTGAATTGAATTGAATTGAATTGAATTGAATTGAATTGAATTGAATTGAATTGAATTGAATTGAATTGTATTGAATTGAAGTGCAGTAAAGCGAAGTGCAGTGAAGCGAAGTGAAGTGAAGTGAAGTGTAGTGTTGTGTAGTGTAGTGTAGTGTACTGTAGTGTAGTGAAGTGAAGTGAAGTGAAGTGAAGTGAAGTGAAGTGTAGTGTACTGTAGTGTAGTGTAGTGTAGTGTAGTGTAGTGTAGTGTAGTGTAGTGTAGTGTAGTGTAGTGTAGTGTAGTGTAGTGTAGTGTGGTGAAGTGAAGTGTAGTGTAGTGCAGTGTAGTGTAGTGTAGTGTAGTGTAGTGTAGTGTAGTGTAGTGTAGTGTAGTGTAGTGTAGTGTAGTGTAGTGTAGTGTAGTGTAGTGTAGTGTAGTGTAGTGTAGTGTAGTGTAGTGTAGTGTAGTGTAGTGTAGTGTAGTGTAGTGTAGTGTAGTGTAGTGTAGTGTAGTGTAGTGTAGTGTAGTGTAGTGTAGTGTAGTGTAGTGTAGTGTAGTGTAGTGTAGTGTAGTGTAGGGTAGTGTAGTGTAGTGTAGTGTAGTGTAGTGTAGTGTAGTGTAGTGTAGTGTAGTGTAGTGTAGTGTATTGTATTGTATTGTAGTGTAGTGTAGTGTAGTGTAGTGTAGTGTAGTGTAGTGTAGTGTAGTGTAGTGTAGTGTAGTGTAGTGTAGTGTAGTGTAGTGTAGTGTAGTGTAGTGTAGTGTAGTGTAGTAGTGTAGTGTAGTAGTGTAGTGTAGTAGTGTGGTGTAGTGTAGTGTAGTGTAGTGTAGTGTAGTGTAGTGTAGTGTAGTGTTGTGTAGTGTAGTGTTGTGTAGTGTTGTGTAGTGTAGTGTAGTGTAGTGTAGTGTAGTGTAGTGTAGTATAGTATAGTGTAGTGTAGTGTAGTGTAGTGTAGTGTAGTGTAGTGTAGTGTAGTGTAGTGTAGTGTAGTGTAGTGTAGTGTAGTGTAGTGTAGTGTAGTGTAGTGTAGTGTAGTGAAGTGAAGTGAAGTGAAGTGAAGTGAAGTGAAGTGAAGTGAAGTGCAGTGCAGTGCAGTGCAGTGCAGTGCAGTGCAGTGCAGTGAAGTGAAGTGAAGTGATGTGAAGTGAAGTGAAGTGAAGTGAAGTGAAGTGAAGTGAAGTGAAGTGAAGTGAAGTGAAGTGAAGTGAAGTGAAGTGAAGTGAAGTGAAGTGAAGTGAAGTGAAGTGAAGTGAAGTGAAGTGAAGTGAAGTGAAGTGAAGTGAAGTGAAGTGAAGTGAAGTGAAGTGAAGTGAAGTGAAGTGAAGTGAAGTGAAGTGAAGTGAAGTGAAGTGAAGTGAAGTGAAGTGAAGTGAAGTGAAGTGAAGTGAAGTGAAGTGAAGTGAAGTGAAGTGAAGTGAAGTGAAGTGAAGTGAAGTGAAGTGAAGTGAAGTGAAGTGAAGTGAAGTGAAGTGAAGTGAAGTGAAGTGAAGTGAAGTGAAGTGAAGTGAAGTGAAGTGAAGTGAAGTGAAGTGAAGTGAAGTGAAGTGAAGTGAAGTGAAGTGAAGTGAAGTGAAGTGAAGTGAAGTGAAGTGAAGTGAAGTGAAGTGAAGTGAAGTGAAGTGAAGTGAAGTGAAGTGAAGTGAAGTGAAGTGAAGTGAAGTGAAGTGAAGTGAAGTGAAGTGAAGTGAAGTGAAGTGAAGTGAAGTGAAGTGAAGTGAAGTGAAGTGAAGTGAAGTGAAGTGAAGTGAAGTGAAGTGAATTGAATTGAATTGAATTGAATTGAATTGAATTGAATTGAATTGAATTGAATTGAATTGAATTGAATTGAATTGAATTGAATTGAATTGAATTGAATTGAATTGAATTGAATTGAATTGAATTGAATTGAATTGAATTGAATTGAATTGAATTGAATTGAATTGAATTGAATTGAATTGAATTGAATTGAATTGAATTGAATTGAATTGAATTGAATTGAATTGAATTGTATTGAATTGAAGTGCAGTAAAGCGAAGTGCAGTGAAGCGAAGTGAAGTGAAGTGAAGTGTAGTGTTGTGTAGTGTAGTGTAGTGTACTGTAGTGTAGTGAAGTGAAGTGAAGTGAAGTGAAGTGTAGTGTACTGTAGTGTAGTGTAGTGTAGTGTAGTGTAGTGTAGTGTAGTGTAGTGTAGTGTAGTGTAGTGTAGTGTAGTGTAGTGTAGTGTAGTGTGGTGAAGTGAAGTGTAGTGTAGTGCAGTGTAGTGTAGTGTAGTGTAGTGTAGTGTAGTGTAGTGTAGTGTAGTGTAGTGTAGTGTAGTGTAGTGTAGTGTAGTGTAGTGTAGTGTAGTGTAGTGTAGTGTAGTGTAGTGTAGTGTAGTGTAGTGTAGTGTAGTGTAGTGTAGTGTAGTGTAGTGTAGTGTAGTGTAGTGTAGTGTAGTGTAGTGTAGTGTAGTGTAGTGTAGTGTAGTGTAGGGTAGTGTAGTGTAGTGTAGTGTAGTGTAGTGTAGTGTAGTGTAGTGTAGTGTAGTGTAGTGTAGTGTATTGTATTGTAGTGTAGTGTAGTGTAGTGTAGTGTAGTGTAGTGTAGTGTAGTGTAGTGTAGTGTAGTGTAGTGTAGTGTAGTGTAGTGTAGTGTAGTGTAGTGTAGTGTAGTGTAGTGTAGTAGTGTAGTGTAGTAGTGTGGTGTAGTGTAGTGTAGTGTAGTGTAGTGTAGTGTAGTGTAGTGTAGTGTAGTGTTGTGTAGTGTAGTGTTGTGTAGTGTTGTGTAGTGTAGTGTAGTGTAGTGTAGTGTAGTGTAGTGTAGTGTAGTATAGTATAGTGTAGTGTAGTGTAGTGTAGTGTAGTGTAGTGTAGTGTAGTGTAGTGTAGTGTAGTGTAGTGTAGTGTAGTGTAGTGTAGTGTAGTGTAGTGTAGTGTAGTGAAGTGAAGTGAAGTGAAGTGAAGTGAAGTGAAGTGAAGTGCAGTGCAGTGCAGTGCAGTGCAGTGCAGTGCAGTGCAGTGAAGTGAAGTGAAGTGAAGTGAAGTGAAGTGAAGTGAAGTGAAGTGAAGTGAAGTGAAGTGAAGTGAAGTGAAGTGAAGTGAAGTGAAGTGAAGTGAAGTGAAGTGAAGTGAAGTGAAGTGAAGTGAAGTGAAGTGAAGTGAAGTGAAGTGAAGTGAAGTGAAGTGAAGTGAAGTGAAGTGAAGTGAAGTGAAGTGAAGTGAAGTGAAGTGAAGTGAAGTGAAGTGAAGTGAAGTGAAGTGAAGTGAAGTGAGTGAAGTGAAGTGAAGTGAAGTGAAGTGAAGTGAAGTGAAGTGAAGTGAAGTGAAGTGAAGTGAAGTGAAGTGAAGTGAAGTGAAGTGAAGTGAAGTGAAGTGAAGTGAAGTGAAGTGAAGTGAAGTGAAGTGTGAAGTGAAGTGAAGTGAAGTGAAGTGAAGTGAAGTGAAGTGAAGTGAAGTGAAGTGAAGTGAAGTGAAGTGAAGTGAAGTGAAGTGAAGTGAAGTGAAGTGAAGTGAAGTGAAGTGAAGTGAAGTGAAGTGAAGTGAAGTGAAGTGAAGTGAAGTGAAGTGAAGTGAAGTGAAGTGAAGTGAAGTGAAGTGAAGTGAAGTGAAGTGAAGTGAAGTGAAGTGAAGTGAAGTGAGTGAAGTGAAGTGAAGTGAAGTGAAGTGAAGTGTGAAGTGAAGTGAAGTGAAGTGAAGTGAAGTGAAGTGAAGTGAAGTGAAGTGAAGTGAAGTGAAGTGAAGTGAAGTGAAGTGAAGTGAAGTGAAGAGAAGTGAAGTGAAGTGAAGTGAAGTGAAGTGAAGTGAAGTGAAGTGAAGTGAAGTGAAGTGAAGTGAAGTGAAGTGAAGTGAAGTGAAGTGAAGTGAGTGAAGTGACATTTCATCCTATCCTATCATATCCTATCTATCCTATCCTATCCTATCCTATCCTATCCTATTCCTATCCTATCCTATCATATCCTATCCTATCCTATCCTATCCTATCTATCCTATCCTATCTATCCTATCCTATCTATCCTATCCTATCCTATCCTATCCTATCCTATCCTATCCTATCCTATCCTATCCTATCTATCTATCTTTCTATCCTATCCTATCCTATCCTATCCTATCCTATCCTATCCTATCCTATCCTATCCTATCTATCCTATCTATCCTATCCTATCCTCCTCTATCTATCTATCCTATCCTATCTATCTATCCTATCCCTATCCTATCCTATCCCCTATCTATCCTATCCTATCCTATCCTATCCTATCCTATCCTATCCTATCCCTATCCTATCCTATCC